>JASDDO010000016.1:509277792-510518417 GCA_030015575.1 Agapanthus africanus
TATTCCGTGGTAAGGGCAATAGTTGGGACTGTTGACGTCACCAGGCTGCAGTGGGCGTTTCGGATCCGGAAGAGTGATGAGCCTGTTGCGCACCGCCAGTTCGAACAGTCTCCTCGTTTTATCCCGGGAAAACGAGTAAGGGGCGTCTAAACTTTTCATCGAGGGATCATGGTTTGTTGCTTTGGTGAGCAACCGGTTTCGGGTCACTCGGTTGTTGTTGAGCGTTGGCGACGAAGGTTGCTTTCCTCTTGCCCTTTTCATTCCGGGGCTTCGTTTTTGAAGAGGAAGGCCTATGGCCCATCTGGTCCATTTGGGCCATCTTGTCAATCAAGGCCTGGAAGGTGGTTGGCTTGATGAACATCATAAATTGGGATATAGTTGCCTGAGGATCAAGGGTCCCTATGAACATACCCACGGCAGAAGTTTCTTCTATGCGTTGTTCGCATTTTGACCAGAGGTTCCGCCACCAAATTGCGTATTGTACCCAGGTCTCTCCTGGCTTCACCCTGGCATTGATTAATGCCGTGATCGGGGTGCGCTCGCTTGCGCTGGCGAAACGCTGCATGAACAGTAGCTCCATTTCTGTAAATGTTTTGATGGAGTCATTCGGAAGCTCCGAGTACCATTCAAATGCTGTCTCCACCAAGTTGCCGACGAACTGGCGAAGCAACAGTTTGTCGTCGCCTCCAGTATTGCCACATAGAGCTCTGAACTGAGCGACGTGCTGATAGGGATTGCCTGTCCCCTTATACACGTGGAATTTAGGGATCGTATATCCCGGCGGGTACTTAATTTGATCATACCAGCTAGGATAGGGTCGTCCAGTTCTGACGACTTGGCCAGCAGTTTCTCTTTCCTGATGAGCTCGTATTTGTTGAGCTATGTAGTTATCAAGGGCAGCTTTTGAGATCTTCTCCTCTCTGGCTGCTGACAGAGCCGGAAGTAGGTTTGATGTCTCCGCTCTATCGTCTTCAATGATTATCCATGGATCTTCGGTTGGAGGGTCCGGCTGGATTATCATCCCCACCATGTCTTGGAATAGGAGCGCCATTTGTTTTATATTAGCCGCTTGTTCCGCGGCCACTTTATCCTTCTTTTCGAGCACCCTTCGTAGGAACTCGGTGTCGGTCTTCTGCTCATGGCGTTGTTCCGACGATGCTTCTGGGCTTTTTTTCTGCCCAGTGAGTGCGGCCATTTTCGTTAGCATCTCCTGGAGCTTTTTTTATTGCTCTTAGGCTTTTGTCAACGACCGAGTGAGTGGTTGATGACCTACGCAAGCACGACTTTCCTCTTTCCCGGAAGCCATGTAGACGGTGTGCACTATGATACCCCCAGACTTGGGGCGTTTGGGTTCAGTGCTTTTGAAATTTGTCGCAGGCATGGGGATCTTCTCTGGCCTTCTCTTTTTGTGGGCGGTTGAAGTTGAGAGGGCTGCTGCAATAGGCACCCATGCAGACAATACCTCCCGTCGTATGATGGCGGGATGGTCCTCCTCTTGCCAATCCTTCATTTTCTTCAGTCGGCGGGAGTAGTCTTTGTCAATTACAGAGTCTTGGACTCTTCTCCAGACCCTGTGGGATTTGGAAGACAGCCGTTAAGGGGGTTGCTCCGACTCACCTGTGTCATGTTTTCAGCAGGCGGAGGAAACTTCTTTAGTACAGCAGTTGGAGAGTTCTTGTACACCCTCCTGAGCAGCTCGAAGCTGTTCTCAGTCGGAACAGCAGTGTCAATTTCCACCAATGGAGCTGGTGGGGTAAGTCCAAAGGGGGAACTGCCCCTAGCTTTCCTCACTCGGCGCCAGTGGCGACGTCGAGCATATCGTACAGACGAGACCACCTCTGCCATGGGAGCGGCTTCGTCTTGCCCCTTTTGGTGAGAGGCTACTGTTGGTGTCAGCCCATCGAAGACTGACGTCCGCTGAGAGGGAACGACCAATTTGTTGAAGGCCGACTTTCTGGTAGGGGAAGCACTTTTAATGACTTCACCTGCAGCAGGAGTTAGGAGGACTATCCGTTTTGGGATAACCTTTTCAGGTATCGCGGGCCTCTTGGCGGGCCCACTTGAGCTTAGACTCAGCCTGTCAAAGACTGAGGCGGTAGATTTGGACGACCTGTTGAGAGGGACCGCGGTAGTTGCAAGCCGATCGAAGACCGACTTCTTTGGAGCCTCCTGTGATGGCACTGAAGCGTTGAAGCTCATTGGCGGGAGCATGGTCCCGAAAAACAATCCAGTGGTGGCCTGAGTCACCTGCTCCACTGGCATTGCAAAGATGGAGGCCGCTTGGGGCCCATAAGTCACTCCTCCAGTCAGGGCGGAGCGAGAGTTGCTGTTGCAGTTAATGCAGCTGGAGGCCATCGATATTATATCCTTTCTGCATAGGTGCAAGAAACCAAATCTTAGTATCTGGAATCCATAGGAAACCATAGCAAACTGCGATTTTGTTCACGAAACATGACACATGAAGTGTGGAGTGGAAAGAGGAAAAGGTCCCACCGGGCGTGCCAGAATCTGTTCACCGCCGGAAGTCACGACCGGGAGGTTGGGACGTACCTTTTTTTTGAGCGGGGTATTCCACTAGATTGTAGGACCTATTTGTATGCCCATTAATATCCTTCCTGTCCTTTGAGAAGAAAGGAACATTCTACATAGAGATTCTTCCGCCAGTGAGAAATATGCCCCATGTGTATATCTCGAGTGGAACGAGTACCCACGTCGTCACTATTTTGGTGATAGGTTGCTTCAGAGCCGCTTATTTTTGTTGAGTGTAGGCGAAAAACGCTATCTTGCCTCCTCTTTTCACTCGTCATTATCGGATGAGAAAGAGTCTTGACGCATTTGATCCAATCGAGCCATTTTATCCCTGAGTTCTTGAAAGGTTGTTGGCTTGAAGAGGGCCATATACGGGAACGCCTTTGAATTTGGGTCAAGGGTGGCTATGAGAATTTCCATGGCTGCAACTTCATCGATGCGTTGTTTGCATTTGACCAGAGATTTCACCATCGGGTATCATATTGAACCGAAGTCTCATTCGGTCTAACCCTTTTGTTGACCGGTGCCGTCATGGTAGTACGTTCGTTCTCATTAGCGAATCCATGACAGAAGAGCATATCCATTTTGTCGAAGCTCTTCACAAAATAATTTAGGAGTTTCGCATACCATTCAAAGGCGATGCCCTCCAGACTGCTGACGAACTGTCGGAAGAGTAGATGTCATTTCCTCCAGTAATGCCGCACATGGGTTTTAAGGACGCAATGTGCTGGCGAGGATTCCCAGTTCCTTTGTACATGTGGAACATTTGAAGTGTGTACTCTAGCGGGTACTGTATTTGATCGTACCATGTCGGATACGGTCGACCGGTCTTGATTAATCTATTTGCAGCTTCATTGGCATAGTGAGCTTTGATTTGCTGAGCGATATATTCGTTCAGCTTTGATTTTGGAATCATTTCCTCTTCGGCCGTTGATGAGACTTGCAGAGGATTTGAAATGTCACCCTTGTCTTTAAGAGTGACAACCGGTAGTTCATTTGCCTGTGGTTCTGATTGAACCATCGTTCCGGACATTTCTGCCGCTTCTTCATCTCTCTTTTTGAGAGCGTGATTTAGGAAATCAACATCCAACTCGTGCTCTGTTCTTTCTCCAGGTGCATCTTTGGGATTTGCCTTAGACGATGGATTAGCGAGTGCTGCCACCTGAGCAAGCATCTCCTGCAGTTTTTCACGTTGCAGTTGAGCCTTTCTCAGAGACCGAGTATGCGGTCCGTGGCTAATAGATGTTTGAACTTCATCTTTGGAGTTCACCATATGGACTGCATGAACTTCCGTGCCCCCAGACTTGGGGTGTTTGGAGTTTTGGCCTTCGGAGTTTACCTCAGGCACTTGAGCTTTATTAGGCCTTTTTTTGTGAGAAGCCGCTTTGGTTTTTGGGGGGATCCGTTGTATCAGGATCTATCTTGGGATAAGTCCCCTTGTATTTGAAAGGGGATTTGTCAGAATATGGCTGACGTTTAGGGGAAGAGCCGTGGTTGATGACTGAGTCCTTCATCTGCTTCCACAGTTATATATAGACGAGGAAAGTTCTTTTAGGGAGCGAACTGGTTTCTGCTCTCGTGGGATCTCCTTGGGCTGTAGAGTTTTCTTCAATACCGCGGTGTGAGAATTTTGTCTGACCCTTTGCAGCTGTTCGAAGCTGTTCCCGGTTGGAACAACAGCATTCATCATCAGAGTTGGAGTCAATGCTGATGGAGAACTGCCCCGGCTCGTTTTGTATGATGCCGATATCGACGTCGACCATTTCTTACGGCCGGGATTTGATTAGCCTCAGGATTTTGCTGAGCCTGCCCCCTGTTTCCCTTGAGAGTTTGAATATTCTGCCCCCTGCGTCGACCTTGGTCCTTGGCAGGTGCCAGTTATTTGAGGACTGATTCCGTCGGCAAAGCTGCATCTTGGGGAGCCAGCCCGTGGAAGACAGAATTCTTCTAGGCTTCTTCCTTCGGCGTTGAGGCACCAAGGGTTAGAGGTGAGAGTATCAACCTAAATCGAAGCTCGTTGATTTCTTGAAGAGCCGGATTGCAGAGATTTGAGGCTGCAAGTGACCCATACTTGACTCCGCCAGATATGACAGAGCCTGAGTTGCGGCGAGTGGAAGCAAACACCATTCTCGAAAAAGACGGAACACCAGCTTCAGTATCTCATCACCCAAGGGCAACTACAAACATATACATCGCGATTATCTGATCGCGGGAAAAACACGACGCACGAAGTGTGGAGTGGAAAGAGGAAGATGTCCCACTGGGCATGCCAGAATCTGTTCACCGCCGAAAACCGGAGAAGGAACCGCGTAGGTCTTCTTGCTTGAATTTGGGGGCAAATGCTATTTTGATTTATCCGTCCACCTTTCCGAAGATGCCAAGTTGATTTATGGCACCGCGTATCGGAGGTTTGGACGGATGCAACCATTGTAGCAGACTTCGTCAGATTCCCCCACGTTTGCGAGGGGTTTTTGATTGTAGGGACGCTCTTCACTGCAGGCGCAAACCTCTGCAGTTAATTACGTTACTGCATTGCGATAACCAATTTTCCTGCTCCAGATGTTCACTTCGTGTTGTGTATGTTTGTTTTATTTTTGGTTGCCCGTAGATTGTATACAGAGACTAATTTATGTTGTTGCCCGTAGGGCATGGATTAGTCCAAATCCATATATTCTTAGATTTGGGTTTGGTTTGATTTAAGGATCATTGGCCTTGTTTGAGATTAAGATTAACTTAAATGTTTGTTAAGGATACGTTAGTCCAATCTTGAACTAAGATCTACTTAACGGGGGTTTAGGATCATTTTGATCCAACAAAAGATCATTTAGACTCTATTGTTTTAGTTTAGGAACGTTTCGGTCTATAGATCACCATTTTGGAGTGAGGGTTTAGTTTAAGGATGTTACAGTCCTTTGTTAGTTTAAGAACATTTCGGTCCATATTGGGATGTGCCTATTGGTTTGGGAGTGCACCAAAGAGTTGTTGGTTGTCGGGACCCGCCAACTCTCTGAAGACGTTGAAGAATTACAACGACATGTATCAGAGGTGTGGAGAGATGTACCCTTGAAACTAAATTCCAGATTGAGAAGGGATGTGGGATGAACATGATTTTAGATACCATCTGTTTGGAGATCATTAGTCATCTTTGGGACTAAGATCATTTTAGGGAGACCTGAGCATAAGGTGGGGCTCGGTTGATTGGTGGTCAAAAGGTTTTTTTGGCCTCGGGAGACTTGGCTAATTTGGGCTAAGGTTGGCCTCTCATAGTGTTAAACACTAATATCTGCTTGGCGCTCATGTGCTCCCACATGAGGCTCTAAAGCAGTGTTAAACACTGAAATTTGGGGCGCTCACGTGTGGCACGTGAGGCGCCTGAAAATTGGGCACTGCTTCTTTGGGTTTATTCCCTTTTTCTTTTATAAGTGCTAAGTACTATTGAGGGTCACGTGAGGCGCCCTAAAAAGGGAATTGTCTTTGGGTTTATTCCCCTTTTCTTTTATAACTAAGCACTATTGGGGGTCACGTGGAATCACGTGAGGCGCTCCAAAATGGGAACCGTTTTTGTGTTTATTCCCTTTTTCTTTTATAAGTGCTAAGCACTATTTGGGGGCCACGTGAGACCACGTGACTCGATCTCGGTCGTTCCTTTTTTGTTCATCAGAGGTGCTCACGTGGGAACACGTGAACTTTTGTCGTTATAGCGTTGACCGCTAATCTTTTCTTTTATATACATGGAGATCTTGATCTGAGTTTTGAGAATTTCAGGTCACTGTTTTATAAGAGTTAAATTCTTTTAAAGGGTTAAACCCTAGTTTTATCAGAGGAATTAAATTCCCATATCCTTTTGTAAGAATTAAATTCTTTGAACTTAGTTCTTTCCCCTAAGTTTTCAATATGCATGACAGAATCTTCCCGATGAGAATTAAATTCTCAACTTGTGGGGAGATCTATGTCACGACCCAAAGTTTGGCCCGTGACTGGCACTTAACCATGTAACGTCTACAGGCGTAACGCGACTAAGTAAGCCGAAAACCCAGAAATCAAACCAGTAAAAGTATAGAGTGATTTAAGCATGTAATAGAACTAATTACTAAGATGTCGAGAAACCTTAAGTAGACAATCACCAAGATAACAATATACGACGCCGTAGCGAAGAAAATGAGCAACAGGTGGGAAACATCACAGATAGAATAAACTGCATAAGTAGAGTCGGCTCACAACGAGCTCGACACCAGAATACAAAATAATATATATCGTCCTCACAACTGGTCTCTAAGTCAATACATAAGTGGTGGATGGAGAGTACTAGATACACCAATGTACATAACTGAAAGATAACCAGATACCGCACAAAACCCACCTATCAGCAAAAGAGCTAGTACACCAACTGTAGGGGTATCTGTGTCAAAAGATGCAAGAACGCAGCCTGCCGCGACTACTCCGAAGGGCAACCTGCAAACACTGTGGCACAACGGGAGTGAGTTGCCAACTCGTGAATAGAAGATAACATATAAAGGTAATCACGAGAATGCACGTGCAACGATACTCTAACCTATGCCAACAGATAACATCTATATGATGAACTGGATGCTCCATCAAGCAACAAGTGCGATCTAATAACATCTCTAAGTGATGAACAAGATATGCGATGATCAGATATATCAATGCAATCTAACAACCCTATATAGAATGGACAGGGTATGCAATGATCAGGTATAGCAATGCAATCTAACAACCCTATATAGAATGAACAGGGTATGCAATGATCAGGTATAGCAATGCAATCTAACAACCCTATATAGAATGAACAGGGTATGCAATGATCAAGTATAACAATGTGTACTATATCAGGTATAACAGATACAGGATGAGATATCAATTACTACATACTGAGCATGGGAAATATAACATCTACACGGAATGTCATCGTGGAAAGTATAATCGGTACTCATCAATGCATCCAAATCCCAATACTACTCAGGCGTTGTCATCCTCCTCGGTCCTCCAATCCTGTAAATCTCATATAATCGTGAGTGCCCAACATCGGCACCCAAAATATCAAGAAATACTCGTGCCAAGCATCGACACGCAAATCCTCCTGTATAGGGCATCCGTCAGTCCGGATCAGCCCACGGGCTCTGTCTGCGGTATCGGCCCTCGGCCCCGGCAGTACGAGTCGTCCCGTATCCATCCATCGACTCTGGTCGGTATCCTCCGGATAACCGCCAGGTCCAACCAATCACCGGTAGGTAGTAGTCCCTCTGCCAGGCTCACCATCTACTATACAGCGAAACCGTTCTCGCCCCGGGTCCACCATGTACCCGTAATCGACCTCATCCAACTCCTCGATTCGGGTTCATATATATATCACTCTAGTACCGAGAAAACACATGGTGGACGCACCGAAATATCATATCAAGGGAAACCGGGTTTTTAAATAATTAACTATTCTCTTTGAAATATCCACGGTTCCCCAAATCCAGAATTAACATGGAAACAACACATCTCAATGCGTAATCTAAGCAAATATTAAGATATTAATATATGTGTGCACTGATATGAATATACAGTGTGCATGTGCGCAGGTATGAAGATATCAATATATGTGTGCACTGATATGAATATACAGTGTGCATGTGCGCAGGTATGAAGATATCAATATATGTGTGCACTGGTATGAATATACAGTGTGCATGTGCGCAGGTATGAAGATATCAATATATATGTGCACTGATATGAATATACAGTGTGCATGTGCGCAGGTATGAAGATATCAATATATGTGTGCACTGGTATGAATATACAGTGTGCATGTGCTTAGGTATGAAGATATCAATATATGTGTGCACGGGTATGAATATACAATGTGCATGTGCGCAGGTATGAAGATATCAATATATGTGTGCACTGGTATGAATATGCAGTGTGCATGTAGTAGCAGTATGGGTATGTGATGCATATGTGCCCAAATATGGATATAACATATGCTGTTATGCGGCAAATCATGACAACATCAATAAGGTAGAATCAGTATGATATATGATTTATAGCAATCCTATAATGTGAGTGTCATGGCAATCACTAACGGTGTGAGTGTAGCATATCAATCGTGCTCGTGCGACTTGAACCGTTAGTGACAGTGCAGTGTCCTATGCTATCATTTCTATATGCAACAATAAGGTATACTACTACAGTCCATATGAACATCTAAAATCTAATATCCTGACTCGCCCTGACGCTTAATGCCATACGGGCGATTTCCCCGTAGATGTTAAATCTACTCACCTGGTCGTGCGCTACTCGTAGCCGACCACCTGCTTCCCTTTCTTAGCTTCGTCTGACGTACCCGCCTGCGAACCTGGAATTACATAAGAATCCATATATAAGCAACTATCTCGCAAAACGCGATATCGAAGTCAAACGATACGCTCGCGTCGCGAACTAAACGCGCGTGTGTACGATACGCTAAACGTGTGCACGCGTCTAAAACTAACCCCGACACGCCGCGATACGCTGAATCATGGAACCCTCTCGCGTATCACGTGTATCGCGCGAACCAAACGTACTAGAAATACGATATAACGTCCCAGATTCTACCCAGGCTAACAACTTACAAAACTATACATACCACTGGCCTAGAAATAACAACAGACTCCTACCCAAGCAAACATCACCCAAAAATTCCCCTATTTGGCCGCAAATTGCGGCCAGAATGAATAAACCGGCGGCCTCGCTATGGGGTGGGGGTCTCAGGCTCTGGTGGTGTGGTCAGGGTATATCTAGTGTGCTTCAGTTTCCTCAATTTTAACCTGAACTACTCGGGCCTATAGCAGATCATAGACATCCAAAAAGTTTACTTAAAAACACTAAATTTTGCACAATTAGAAATCCTATGGTATTTTGATGTAATCTGGGGTCTAACTAGGTTTACATGGTCTTAATAACACCTAATTAGGCTAGGTTAACCAATACTAACGGCCCTAAACCATAAGTCCACACAATTCATCACTAAAGGCACAAAACTCACTTTTTAACACTAATTAAGCTTAACAATCACTAGTTTAGCAAGCAAGGAAGTTAGGCTCAGATCATACCTCACTTAAAGATCTTAGAGTGTAGGATGTAGAGGAAGGAGAAGGTTTGGAGCTGCTACAGAGGCTGCTGGAGCCGTTACTGCTCCATGCTGCTGCTGATGCTGCTCCATGCTGCTGCTGATGCTGCTGCTTGCTGCTGCCTCTTCTGCTGCTGTTGCTGCTGCTAGTTGCTGCTGCTGGTGCTTCCTCTGCTGCTGCTGCTGCTTGTATGAGGGTGTGTGTGTGTGTTGAGAGTGAGAGGAGTGAGATAGAGGAGGAAAGAAATGAGAACACCCTAGTCAACCCTCCCTCTCTCTCTCATTAAATGAGCATGGGTCAAGCCATGTTGCCCATACTCTCTCTCTCTCTCCAAGTCAACAAATCCAAACCATTTCTCATAATGAAAATAAAGAAAACAACCACCATAATAAAAACCCAAATACACCTAATACAAAACTTAAAATGGCTTAGGAATTGGTTAGTCCACCATGGTTGTTAATCATGGTTTAACCCCATCTCCTAACCCTAGTTTACATGCACAAGTGTGTGTGTGCCTAGAAAAATCCTTATAAAATATTCATTAATTAGAATAAAATATCTGAAACTTAATTTGGTAAACTTTTTACCAAAAACTATCTATTAAAATATAATTAACCCCTAAACACGACCTAAGGTGTTACAATCTTCCCCCCTTAAAGAAAATTCGTCCCCGAATTTTAAAATACAGAGCTACGCATACCTTCAAAGGGATGAGGGAACTCCTTCTGCATCTCGCCCTCAGCCTCCCATGTGATCTTTTCACCGTTTGGGATGCACCAAAATACCTTCACTGATGGCAAGTCCTTCGATCGAAGTTTCTTCGCCTGCCGGTCCAATATTACAACTGGCTGTTGGGTGAACGAAGGATCACGCTCGAACTAAATGGTCTGGCACTGAATCCAATGAGAAAGGTCATGAAGGTAATTGCAAAGTATCGACATAGAAAATACGGGGTGAATATTCAATAATCTGGGTGGAAGTGCCCAACTTAAGGCAACGAACCAACTCGCCTTAGGGATCTTAAAAAGACTTACTATCCCGGAAAGCTTCCCAAAACTCAACATGTCATTTATCGGAAATCTCCGTGGGAAAACATGATCTGCCATTGCGAACTCGAATCTGCGACCCTCTTGGTCAGCATCTGATCTCTATCCGCAATAGACCATTCTCATCCTGACCCAAAACAACCGGGTCATTTCCGAAATTTCTAAACTAGCTGAGGTCCAATAATCCTATAACACGGAGTTAGGAAAACAGACTGGTGATCGACACGACCTAACCTCTAAACCTAAAGATTACCAATTGGAGTGTCTCCTGATAACTGCTATCAAAGGAGAACCCTATCGATGGCAAACGACGATCCCCAACTGCCGACAACAATTTCTACATACGCACAACTTAACAATAACAACTGAGCAAACTGAGTATCACCGGATGACAAACATCCGAATGGAGTCACATCCTGACAACTCCTGGGTGGACACCATAATGAATTTCGGGGAGATCTTCTCTCGTTCCCTCTTCGGAACGGTTAAAGGTTGCAACTCTCCCATCAGTCTCAGTTGCTCAACTCAAGCACACAATAAGACAGACACCTTGAAACGAATCCCAAGACTTCTTTTTCTATCCCTGCCCACCCGTAACTACCTTACAAGTCACGTTAACAGTTGGTGGGACTTGAATGAGTAGAGAGAGTTGACTGATGTGTCTGCCCTGGGATTCCACGTCTCTAACCCAGCACACCCTTGCCACAAGTCAAGGATTCCAAATCATTACCCAGCCGAGTAGGCTCCAATATCCCTGACGAACGAGCGTCGGCGGGCAGTGCCTCGTGAAAGCGATTTAAGAAAAGTGGTCGGGCGCGAACATGAGCAAGCTGTCTCCTTAGAAGAGACGAACTTATGCTGTACTCAACGATCGCACAAGAATTGTGAATCTGCGGAGGACTATCACCACAATCAAATTTCACCGCAGGAAGATGTACATTTAACTCTGGTGGTCCGTGAAAATCTGACACGACTCTCAAACGAGTGGTGTCTTTAAATTTCCAGCGCAAAACCATCACGGCCATCTCCAGATCATGAGTGGGATATCCTTCTCGTACTTCCTCCAAATGTAGGGAAGCAAAAGCGATAACTCTATTGTGTCACCTCAGTACACCTTCGAGCCCTACTCACGAAACATCACAGTTAAACCACAAGGTCGCCCGAACCAAAAGCAAGGAAGGAGCTGATGCAGTTGTTAATCGAGTCTTCAACTGCGGAAACTCCGTACACAAGCCTCAGTCTAAAGAAAAGAAACCTCCATTACAGTCAATTTAGTCAACGGGGCAGCATTACACTAGCAATCCTGCATGAGACGGCGGTAACACCTGCTAAGCCAAAAATCTGCGGACCTCCGTCCTGCTCACAAATTGGGCCTAAGCTGTACGACCACGATCTTCCTTGAAACCATACCAATTCGTCTCCGTAACTACAAAATCTAGGAGTCAACACAACAAGCTTAAAGGGACACTCCGAGAATCTAGTAAACCGCTGGGGCTCTCCCAGTATCCGTATAACAGATCCTCAAGTGCTACCCTAACCCTCAAGGCACTCTAAAAAAACTAGGATGTCGTAAATAACACAACAATAACTAGTCGAGGAACGGCCCGAAGAAAACCAGTTCATCACACCTACGAATGCTGCTAGAGCAATGGTGAGTCCAGTGACACACCTAAAACACACAAAGCCCGTAGCACGCACAAGGCAGTCTTCGGAATGTCATCACTCCGGACTCGCAACAATGATGACCTGATCCCAAACGAACTTAGACAAAGTCTCGCACTCTGGTGCTGATCGAAGAAATCGTCAATGCGAGGTACAGGATACTTATCCGCACCGTAAGCCGATTCAAGTGACGATCCATCAATACACAACCTCAATCTGTCGTTTTTCTCCTTGACGAACAGAAATGGGAGCTTCCTAAATGCGAAACACTCAGACGCGCAACTCCCTCAACAACCACTCTGCAGCAGATCCTTAGCTCCTTAAGTTTCGCCGGCTCAGCTGGAACGACGTCGGAAAAATTCTCGCACGAAAGAAAACCGGTCCAACAACCCAACTGTGGCTACAGCATCATGAAAAATGCCAAGAATCCACGACATCTCCTCAGAGCCGACTAGCGAACAAGGCTGAATTCAAGCTGTAAGAGGCGGCACCACTATCCACCTGCACAACAAGAACTGACTTGCCTAGGAAAACAAAACCTAACTGTTTCCTCACGGTAGCCCACAACGCCTAGCACGTAGCTAACCATTCCGTGCCCAGGAGATCGCCAAATCCAACATCTTTAGGAGGATCAAAATGGCAGACGAATCTCTATCTCCTATCCGATGGGCACACGACCGAAATACGTGTCGCACAACAAAAGGATTGCTGACAGAAGTTAACACAACAAACGGCTGATCTACCTATCATGACTCTCGTCCTAAACTCGGCACGAAGTGTGTAAACATACGAGTGCAACAAAAGGACATACTGAAAGAGTACCAGTAGGCTCCGCATTGGACGCCCGCGCGTCCTGATGAGTCAAAGAGAAAACTTGTGCCTGTCCTTCATCTGCGACTGATCGAACTCCTCCTCTACTAGCCTGACCCCTCTGTGTAAACCCTCCGCGTCCACGACGTCTCAGAATACGACCCTGACATGGTGTGAAGGAACACTGGCTGATGAGGTGTTGAAGGCTTCCGCATCGTAAACACCTACGCGCTGAATGCTGTCCTGCTTGGGGATGGAAGCCAGACGACTGTCCTCGTCCTACGCCTCTGCTCTGGGCCGGTACACCAGTACGATTCCACAACCGTTCCGAAACTCTCACGGTCTCTGGAAGATGTGTCTCGTAAACTGGGGCTGCCTCCACCGGTGCTATGTTGGGGATGGAATACTGCATGATGATCGCAAGGAACAACTGGGTAGCAGGGGTGACAACCATCTGTCGCTGCGCTCGAACGACCTCTACCAATGAGCTCATCGTCTGGCATAAGCCCTGCATCTCTGCCACTAATCTAGCGATCTGATCTGTCGTAGGGGAAACAATCTGTCCTGGTATAACAGGGGTACTACTCGGATCAGTCCTCGTCTCAGACGAATCGACTCGAACCTCGGCTCTCATGACCTCTCTCTGCACCCTCGTAGTCCTTGGCGGCATAATGGATGAAAAGAAGGTAGGATTCGATGAGGATACGAAAATCGAATCATAAGGATGTATACAATCATAAAGGAAATTCAATCAATAAGTCCTAAGGTCGCTTAGGCGGAGTACCGTGTCGTGAGTATGCCGCGGAACATACGCACGCTACGCCACTCTGCTGCAGCTACCTACTCCATCATACCAGGGTCATCCTACACTCCGAAGGTAAAACCTACGCTCTGATACCAACTTTGTCATGACCCAAAGTTTGGCCCGTGACCGGCACTTAACCACGTAATGTCTACAGGCGTAACGCGATTAAGTAAGCCGAAAACCCAGAAATCAAATCAGTAAAAGTATAGAGTGATTTAAGCATGTAATAGAACTAATTACTAAGATGTCGAGAAACCTTAAGTAGACAATCACCAAGATAACAATATACGACGCCGTAGCAACGAAAATGAGCAACAGGTGGGAAACATCACAGATAGAATAAACTGCATAAGTAGAGTCGGCTCACAACGAGCTCGACACCAGAATACAAAATAATATACATCGTCCTCACAACTGGTCTCTAAGTCAATACATAAGTGGTAGATGGAGAGTACTAGATACACCAATGTACATAACTGAAAGATAACCAGATACCGCACAAAACCCACCTATCAGCAAAAAAGCTAGTACACCAACTGTAGGGGTATCTGTGTCAAAAGATGCAAGAACGCAGCCTGCCGCGACTACTCCGAAGGGCAACCTGCAAACACTGTGGCACAACGGGAGTGAGTTGCCAACTCGTGAATAGAAGATAACATATAAAGGTAATCGCGAGTATGCACGTGCAACGATACTCTAACCTATGCCAACAGATAACATCTATATGATGAACTGGATGCTCCATCATGCAACAAGTGCGATCTAATAACATCTCTAAGTGATGAACAAGATATGCGATGATCAGATATAGCAATGCAATCTAACAACCCTATATAGAATGGACAGGGTATGCAATGATCAGGTATAGCAATGCAATCTAACAACCCTATATAGAATGAACATGGTATGAAATGATCAGGTATATCAATGCAATCTAACAACCCTATATAGAATGAACAGGGTATGCAATGATCAGGTATAGCAATGTGTACTATATCAGGTATAACAGATACATGATGAGATATCAATTACTACATACTGAGCATGGGAAATATAACATCTACACGTAATGTCATCGTAGAAAGTATAATCGGTACTCATCAATGCACCCAAATCCCAATACTACTCAGGTGTCGTCATCCTCCTCGGTCCTCCAATCCTGTAAATCTCATATAATCGTGAGTGCCCAACATCGGCACCCAAAATATCAAGAAATACTCGTGCCAAGCATCGACACGCAAATCCTCCTGTATAGGGCATCCGTCAGTCCGGATCAGCCCACGGGCTCTGTCTGCGGTATCGGCCCTCGGCCCCGGCAGTACGAGTCGTCCCGTATCCATCCATCGACTCTGGTCGGTATCCTCCGGATAACCGCCAGGTCCAACCAATCACCGGTAGGTAGTAGTCCCTCTGCTAGGCTCACCGTCTACTACACAGCGAAACCGTTCTCGCCCCGGGGTACCATACCGGGTCCACCATGTACCCGTAATCGGCCTCATCCAACTCCTCGATTCGGGTTCATATATATATCACTCTAGTACCGAGAAAACACATGGTGGACGCACCGAAATATCATATTAAGGGAAACCGGGTTTTTAAATAATTAACTATTCTCTTTGAAATATCCACGGTTCCCCAAATCCAGAATTAACATGGAAACAACATATCTCAATGCGTAATCTAAGCAAATATTAAGATATTAATATATGTATGCACTTGTATGAATATACAGTGTGCATGTGCACAGGTATGAAGATATCAATATATGTGTGCACTGATATGAATATACAGTGTGCATATGCGTAGGTATGAAGATATCAATATATGTGTGCACTGGTATGAATATACAGTGTGCATGTGCGCAGGTATGAAGATATCAATATATGTGTGCACTGATATGAATATACAGTGTGCATGTGCGCAGGTATGAAGATATCAATATATGTGTGCACTGGTATGAATATACAGTGTGCATGTGCGCAGGTATGAAGATATCAATATATGTGTGCACTGGTATGAATATACAGTGTGTATGTGCGCAGGTATGAAGATATCAATATATGTGTGCACTGGTATGAATATACAGTGTGCATGTAGTAGCAGTATGGGTATGTGATGCATATGTGCCTAAATATGGATATAACATATGCTGTTATGCGGCAAATCATGACAACATCAATAAGGTAGAATCAGTATGATATATGATTTATAGCAATCCTATAATGTGAGTGTCATGGCAATCACTAACGGTGTGAGTGTAGCATATCAATCGTGCTCGTGCGACTTGAACCGTTAGTGACAGTGCAGTGTCCGATGCTATCATTTCTATATACAACAATAAGGTATACTACTACAGTCCATATGAACATCTAAAATCTAATATCCTGACTCGCCCTGACGCTTAACGCCATACGGGCGATTTCCCCGTAGATGTTAAATCTACTCACCTGGTCGTGCGCTACTCGTAGCCGACCACCTGCTTCCCTTTCTTAGCTTCGTCTGACGTACCCGCCTGCGAACCTGGAATTACACAAGAATCCATATATAAGAAACTATCTCGCAAAACGCGATATCGAAGTCAAACGATACGCTCGCGTCGCGAACTAAACGCGCGTGTGTACGATACGCTAAACGTGTGCACGCGTCTAAAACTAACCCCGACATGCCGCGATACGCTGAATCATGGAACCCTCTCGCGTATCGCGCGTATCGCGCGAACCAAACGTACTAGAAATACGATATAACGTCCTAGATTCTACCCAGGCTAACAACTTACAAAACTATACATACCACTGGCCTAGAAATAACAACAGACTCCTACCCAAGCAAACATCACCCAAAAATTCCCCTATCTGGCCGCAAATTGCGGCCAGAATGAATAAACCGGCGGCCTCGCTATGGGGTGGGGGTCTCGGGCTATGGTGGTGTGGTCAGGGTATATCTAGTGTGCTCCAGTTTCCTCAATTTTAACCTGAACTACTCGGGCCTATAGCAGATCATAAACATCCAAAAAGTTCACTTAAAAACACTAAATTTTGCACAATTAGAAATCCTATGGTATTTTGATGTAATCTGGGGTCTAACTAGGTTTACATGGTTTTAATAACACCTAATTAGGCTAGGTTAACCAATACTAACAGCCCTAAACCATAAGTCCACACAATTCATCACTAAAGGCACAAAACTCACTTTTTAACACTAATTAAGCTTAACAATCACTAGTTTAGCAAGCAAGGAAGTTAGGCTCAGATCATACCTCACTTAAAGATCTTAGAGTGTAGGATGTAGAGGAAGGAGAAGGTTTGGAGCTGCTACAGAGGCTGCTGGAGCCGTTACTGCTCCTGTTGCTGCTGCTGCTCCATGCTGCTGCTGATGCTGCTGCTTGCTGCTGCCTCTTCTGCTGCTGTTGCTGCTGCTAGTTGCTGCTGCTGGTGCTTCCTCTGCTGCTAGTTGCTGCTGCTGGTGCTTCCTCTGCTGCTGCTGCTGCTTGTATGAGGGTGTGTGTGTGTGTTGAGAGTGAGAGGAGTGAGATAGAGGAGGAAAGAAATGAGAACACCCTAGTCAACCCCCCCCCTCTCTCTCATTAAATGAGCATGGGTCAAGCCATGTTGCCCATACTCTCTCTCTCTCTCCAAGTCAACAAATCCAAACCATTTCTCATAATGAAAATAAAGAAAACAACCACCATAATAAAAACCCAAATACACCTAATACAAAACTTAAAATGGCTTAGGAATTGGTTAGTCCACCATGGTTGTTAATCATGGTTTAACCCCATCTCCTAACCCTAGTTTACATGCACAAGTGTGTGTGTGCCTGGAAAAATCCTAATAAAATATTCATTAATTAGAATAAAATATCTGAAACTTAATTTGGTAAACTTTTTACCAAAAAATATCTATTAAAATATAATTAACCCCTTAACATGACCTAAGGTGTTACAATCTACTTCTACAGACCTCAACCAGAGGAAGAACTAAATTGTTTTTAGAAGAGTTAAACTCTTGGAGAGGCGCAGAAGAGATAAAATAATCTCTGTATCTTTCTTGTTACCTAGGGTTTCTTTTTCCAACAGGGAGATGTTTTTTTTTTGGAGAATTGAAATCTCTTATCTTTTTACTCTCTTTTCTCTGATGTGTATTTTTCTCTGTTCTCTGATGTCTGTGTATCTTTCTTCTCCTTTTCTCCTCGCTCTTATTTATATGAGAAAAAAAAAGAATCAATTTATTAAGAGAATCCCTCATTGAGAGATCATGATTGATTCCATGATCTTTTTAGATCAATCGGTGAATTTTATTCACCGTTGGATTTTTAATCCAAAGACTCTCTGTTTAACAGAGAAGATTTCTTGTTTGTTTAATAAGATTAGGAAATATTTTCCTAAAATAGGATTTTATTCTATCAGACTATTACCGTTGGATCTTTGATCAAAAGGTCTTTCATTTAACCACAGAGAAAATGTTTCTGTTTTAAAAAAGATCAAGAATATATTTCCCATATGTATAGAATTTAATTCTATCAAATAGTTTAGAGAGATTTAAGGAAATATTTTCCAAATAGGGTTTTGATCCCTTTATTTAGAATTTAATTCTATCAGTTTGAAAAGTGTTTAGGAACACTCACGTGTAGCACATGACCCCTACGGAGTTAAACTCATTTGCTTATATGCAACAACCCAAAAAGGGCATCACGTGCTAACACGTGAGCTTCTCCGGCCTGTTATTTGTTTTAAAAAGGCGCCTATATATTTTGTATGTAGATGCTCACGTGCTTGTACATGAGGCTCAATTTCAGCCTCAATTGTTAAGTGCAACGCCTATCATCTTTGATCATAGACGCTCACGTGTGGGCACGTGATGCTCTATTAGGGGGAATTTTTCCATCTCTTTTTCTCTCTTTCTTTTCTTTTCTCTTTTCTCGTTTTTTATAAGGGAACAAATGACATAGGTGAAATTTGGGGGGGGGGGGGGTTTGTGCAACTATACTGGGTCTTGGCCGGCCAAAATTGTTCTGAATGCCCCTAATTTTCTCTGGGGGCTTAAACTTGTAGAAATAGATTTTTGGTATTGTTTGTTTTTTCCCCAGTATTGAGATTTGATCTCGTATTGCATTGGAAAGTTATCCATCAAAACTGTAACATCGTAGAATTTCCATATTCATGATATTAAAGTGTTTAACTCAGTTGATACGATTATACATACTTGTTGATATATATTTATGAGTCTGTGATGTTCTATATTAAGTTTGTTTGGTGTGGATTGGATCATCGCGAAATGAATAGCCCTGTGCATATTTGAATGTTGCGATGTTATATGTTTTTTCATTCATGTTGTAGCCAAAAATGTATATTCTTTTATTTGGGACGAGCGGTCGACATGTGGCCGTCGTTTCCGCTTATTGTATTTTTTTTGTCGGGGCTCGATCGGGTTGCGATCGATATCACCGTTTTATTAATACAGGTATTAGGTTTACCCTACGGAGAAGCGCACCGGCAGCCGGATTCTAGATTGCAGCGGGTGGCCATCTCAAGGAGCTGAGACCGGGCCGCTCGATTCTAAGATTGGCAGGCTACTTGCCGCTCTTTTAGGGGTTAGGATAGACCCACGGAGGAGTGCTCTTGTCATCGGATTCGAGAAAGTGTTGGGTGGCCCCATCATGGTGATGATGCCGGGTTTCCTCATTTGTCGGGTTAGCGGATGACTTGCCGTACTCATAGAGATCTGCTTTTGGCTACAAATGGGCTATTCACCCGACTGGGGTATTTCGTGCTTCGTTTGTGGCTCGAACCAAACGCGGGATTCCTAGGTGATCCGACCATTCCAAACTCTGTGATGCTGTTTTTCTTCATGCTGTAATATGATTATTTGCGTGTGATGGTATATATGTGATATATATATATATATATATATATATATATATATATATATATATATATATATATATATATTAATGCTATATATGTTTTGCATCCGCGCTAGCCCTGCCCCCCCTCTGTCGTTAGTTAAGTAACCTAACGATGCATGACGGGGTCCCGTGGCGAATGCAGATGGCATATATGTGCATTATATTTTTCCTTTTCATATTTTTCTGTAATGTTTGTGTGAGAAAGATAATACTAGATAATGAGATTATCTAAATGATGGGATTATATTAATTGAATTAATATAAAGTAAAATATACCTATACGTTGTAGGAACCAATTTTTTATAATGGGGAAATTTTAATGGATTCTTTTGCTTTGCATTGAGGCATTCGGTTAGGAATGTCCTGCACCTCATTTGATGAGGAAAGAGCCTTGATCCCGTCACTGGGAGTTCTCTATTGGGAAAAAGTGTGTGTTACAAAAATTGTTTTTGTTGCCGTATTCTTTTGCTTTGCGTCATGCTATTCGATTAGGAATATCCCGCACCTCATTCGATGAGGAAAAGTGTCTAGATCCCTTCACGGGGAGTTCACTCTTAAGCAAAGGTCTACGTGACTATAAACTTTCAAAACCACTCAGTTCCTACGATGAGATCAAGTTCATTACGTTAATGGTTTTATTCAAAACTAGCCGTAGCCCTCTGTCATTTTAGAAAGTAGAGTACTTAGTATTCGTACTACGTTTGTTGGTATCCGTTATGGCGTAATGCATGGTAGCTAAGTGATATCTTCCTGCTAGCATTTGATGCAGTTAGCTGGGACAGTCACAGCCTTGTTGGCTTCCGTCAAGGGCATGTGCAGGTGGGTTCGAGTTAATCATGAAATGACGTGTTAAACTTGACTAGCGGCCTATGATTTATTGGCAACCATCAAGGTCATAGGTTGTTAGGGGTAAAAACCGATATCCGGAGTTTTAAGTGTTGAAACTTGCAATGATATTGCATACCTTCTATGGAGTGGGGTAACTTGTTGGCATCTGTCAAGGTTACCACGCCATGATAGTTTGGGTCCCGATTCCTACTGTGAGTAATAGTTACTCCCGAGAGATTTTCTATACAAAATTCCGGCTAGTTCTCTATTTTAGGGTTTGAAGGAAAATTTGACAGAACAGTAGGAGCTATCCTGATTAGATAAATATACTAATCTAATTTAGATAAGAGTGCACGCAGAGTGTTTCTTTTTTCTCTCTTTGGCAGCGACCCTGAATTGACCTTTAAGTAAGACTCATTAACCATATTGACCGACCCTTTTACTATTGACAACTTTGGAATGCCTGGATTACCCTAATCCACGAAAAAAGTCACATATGTCCTCACATATCCTACTTCCCCTTCTGCTAACTCTAGAACCCTCTGTATTCGGTATAGAGATCCCTATTGTTTGGAATGTCATCGTATAGTTAGATACGAACTCGATGAAACTGTTTCAGTCTGAGGATGGCCACTGGTTCTGGATTAGTTGAATTGTTCGTTTTTCTATCCCTCCTATCTTATCTCAAGCTTGAGAGCTCTTACATATAAGGAGTGCATACCAGTTACGCTTATTGGATAGTTTTCTTCCAATTCCAAAGTTGGTGCTGAAGGAATGGAAATGAGAAAACCAACTAGTATAAGTTTGGTATCCTGGAAGGTAAGATGGAGAGACATCAAAAGGGGTTGAAGTGATAAAAGGAAATTGCGACTACTGTCATGAACTTGGGCAATGAAAAAGGCAATACTGAGAATACCCAATTAACCCCACTGAAACATTTTTGATGTTTCGGATTTCCCGTGCTTCTGTGTTTTGAGAAACTATTTCTCAATAAATTCTAACTCCTGTGTATATATAGATACCGGATTAGAATCCTACATTTGTAGGGCGTTATAGATGTTGAGAAGGAGCAGAGAATTGAGAATGGATGATTTCTTCCTCAATGTCGGTTTTCGGAGCAATTGTTTCTATTGAGGAAAATCATCAGGTTTTGCCTAAACAGCAAACTTTTGGTTTCATTTAACCAAAAGAATGTTTTTCGATTAACATCATATGGAAAATGAGTTAAAGAACTCTAGAGAATTATACATATTGATGTATATTGTCCGATCTCCATACGGACAAGGGGTTGGTACTAGATATTCCATATTGAGAATTTGATTCTCTCTTAGATTGCTCATCCGTGGGTGCGCTTCATGATGAGTAATGTTGAGTTTTCTTCTTCAATTTTAGGGATGCATTAGAGATAGATGCATATCAATTGATACTGGTTTTACCTAAACAAGTGCCTCTTTTCTATATGTGATATAGAACAGCGTTCATCTTAATATTGTTAAGATATGGGGTTATCCGGTTTGTGTTTAAAACCATAATTCGGATAAACTCGACGCACGTTTCGGAGATAACAGTCTGTTTGTTACTCCAAGCTTTAGCAAGGAATTGTTTCTACCATTTTTCAAGTTCAGATGCTTTTTGTTCTTGACTCGCCACATCCTTGGTTAAGGAATTTCTTGTAAAAAAAATTAGTGGGAGCATGGTAAAACTGCAAATGGTTCCAGAACCACAAACAGTTACCAAAAATTTAGTAGAACCTGATGATCCAATTGACCCTGACAGACCATAGCTACTCTGCAGATCTAGTAGGTGACCTCAACCATCCGAGAAATACTTCGGTTTTCTCGTAGACGGTGACTAGGAGACTTGCATCATATGATAATGACCCTACTAATATCAGCAAACCATAGGTAGTGATGACTTCCGACTGATGGCTGGATGCCAAGTTATCCAAGTTGGACTCCAAGCACAACAAATTTTAGACTTTGTTGTGTGCTTCTAAAAGGGGTAAAACCTATAAAAAGCAAGAAGATCTTTCAAGATCAGTGCAAATGAAAAGGTATTAACCGAATAAGGCCAGACTTATAGTTAACATGTATTCATCAAATACCCGATGTGGATTGTGATGATACTGTTATTTCAAAGTCTGTGCTAAAGTTCATACGGATAATATTAGCCACTGTTGTTTTCATGACTATGATATCTGGCATGAGTATGATTATAACGTCTTTCTAAATTAGATTTAGAAGTGTACGTATATATGACTCTATCAGAGGATTGTCTTTGTCAGTGGGAGCAGTGGATAGTGTGAAAATTGCTTAAGTCTATTTATAGACTAAAGCAGACATAGCGGAGGTGGATCATCTATTTTTGATGCAACGGTCAAAGTGTTCGACTTCATCAAAATAAGAGATGAACCAGGTATTTGTGAGAAAGTTGTAGGGAGTATTGTCAGATTCTGCATACTGATGTAGATAACATACTCTTGATAGGAAGTGATATTCCTATACTACGATTCGGTAAAACGTTGGTAGTCACTTTTGTTTCTCTTTTTATGGATTATACACATGTCAATGATTCCGGTGGCTAGGTATATAAAGTTAGACCTGGTAAGGGTTTTGGGATTATCCCGATTCAGGTATAATGATACTATTCTAAAATGGTTTAAAATAGAGGACTCCTAGTGAGGTAATGTACCCATAGGTAATGGGGTCACTCTCTCTAAAATGATATCTTTCGGGACTGATGAAGAGAGAGACTCGTATGAATGACATTCGACATGCTATGGCAATGAGGTCAATCATGCAATGTTATATACCAGACCAGATATTGCTTTTACACTAGGTGTAGTAAGCATACGTTAATCCAATCCTACAGAAACATAGGAAAAAGTGAAGAACATATGAGATGTTCTAGGTGTATTGAAATAGCAGACTCTTTCAGGAGGCAATTACTGATTCCAGCTTTCGTAGTGACAATGGTGACAAAGTATCTGTCGTGAGTCATTAGTTTACCCTCTTATAGGGAGCAGTGTATTGGAAGAGTTCCAATCGAGATACTGGAGTAGTCAAGACGCTAGATGCTGATTGCGAATCAGCAGAGGATACATTCTATGTATTTGTTTGGATAAATATGTTCATTTGTAACCAACGTCCCATCAGCTATCCAAACAATATTCTAAGGTAAGTATTGCTCATTTCAGGAGATAGTTGATCTCCGTGAAGTTGAGATTCAGAGAGATATAGTTAGAAACATCATATCGGATCCACTCACTGAGGCTATTTCTCAAACACAGTTTGCAAAACTGTTAGTACAGAAGTTGGGTATACAGTAGCACATGAGATGTGTGTATGAGATACCGCAATAATTAGTTTTAAGTGCAAGTAGGAGATTGTTGGATATAGGTGCCCTCATGGCAATTATCGTAGTTGCGGAAATGCAATTACTGAATTCGAGGAGGGCCTATACCAAGAACAGTCTTACTCGATATAGTATTGTGCTATATGGTTTGTCTTTATCTGTCATGTTAATGAAAGATACTAGTTATCAAGTACCACAAATACATGAGATAAAGCCTACAGGATCTTTGCTTGACTACCAGGATTATGATAAGGAACATACTAGTGGGCTTAGTAGTTTATAAGCACATCCTTAAATGTCCCTAATCATAGGAGTATCGAGACTAGGTATCAATACTCCAGTTTAGACTAGTGTATACGTTTTATGACCCTGTACGGGGCAAGACTGATCCCATAGCCATTGGTGTTTGACACTGATGATTGTATACAGGTGCTCATTTTATAAGTTACACTGGACGGACTCGTCGAGAACTCCTAGATGGTATTATACCAATGTCAGATAGCAGTTCTCTGGTGACATGAGTACATGGTAGTCCCTAGACTTGAAATCGCCACAGTGTCTCATGTGTGTTCCCACTGTACTTAGATTACTACCCTACCACGGCTCTACTGAGTCGTGCAAACATGTTTTAGTTGGGTATAGTCCTGAAGCACATGGAGGCAGTGAGCGATAGAAGGAATTCGTCACTCCCAATATTGGGAGTCGATATCGCACTGTGCAGGACAAGACTATAGCCAAGAGTCCGTGGCCACGGCAGTAGAGATAAACTGGTAAGTGTTACCAGTTGTATCTCTTTGGTTATGAGTCCTCTATCAACATGACTTATCGGGTTATTGGGGGTCTGACAGATTCCACTCCCCAGACCCGGTATGTGATACTCCTTGACGAAGAGACTGGACTGTACAGTGATGTCACTTATAGATTTTGTTGGGTCCGGATGAGTTCGCTCGTCGACCTGCCTTTATCTTGCTCATACCTGGATAGCCGTTACGTACAGCTAGTGCCACTGACGAGCTTGTGGGTTAACCCGAAAGGGGTTGAATCTGAAACTGTTTCAGATTCAATCGGATACGATCTTATATAACCTACTGGCAGTGTATTGACAGGTGTTTAGAGTCCCGCAACGAAAGTGCCTGCCCGGGCAAAAAGCGATGTGACGTACGTATAGGGATACGTACATGAGTTCGATAAAACATGTATATTGGATATACGTGTTCAATCAGACGATTGTTATACTAGACGGTTTCATAGGAGGAATACCAAGTCAAGTGTTGACTTGACAACCGTATTGATGATACGGTTTCTAATATAGTGTATATGATACACACGTTCTCTTTACAGTATATGATACCAAGAAGATATTGATGGCATTTCGTGTACGTGATACATGATGTGTACGTGTATGGGATACATGTACGAATACTTATATATATATTTGATATATATATATATATATATATTAATTCCCACCATTATAAATTAAGTATAAATAAATATACAAATAAATATATATATAAATGTATATATATCTTTATATATATATATATATTATTTATTTAATATATTTAATTAAGTGATGGGGCCCACCCTCTCTCTTATGTGTTGACAAACACATGAGAGAGAGAGTGGGAGTGAGGGTATGCGTCATGATAATATGACATGGTTGAAAATAGATATCTTTTTCAACAAAACAAGCTATCATTTTTTTCAACCATCTTCTTCTTCTTCACACAAGAAGAGCTCATGCTCTCTTGAAAATGGCAAGTGTTGTCATGGTGAGATTTTGTTAAAAGTAGAGAGTACCCATTATTCGCATCGTCTTCCTCCACGCCTATCAAGCCTCTGGAGGAAGTCTCTCCGCCCGGTGACGGAGTTGGAGCTCGGGCAGTCCGCTTTCAATGTGGATCATATACGGCGAGGCAGTCGGCTTGCAGATGCGTTCGGAAGCTCACGAAGTTTAGACGGGGTCTTTTGGGATCAGCCGGACACGCTACAAAGGTTGTAGAACCTCTAAACCTTTCTTTATGCGCTTTACAATTAGCAAGATACTAGTGCTTGGACGATTTTTGGCGTGCGTCCGATCGCGCTCCTACGGAATTTTCGTTTTTCGACCGTTCCCGCTTCTGCTGCGTGCACATGTGGGGGCATGCCCATCCTTGCACTGCATATGGGCCCTACTAGGACCCAGTCCCCGGCCTCTCTCCCAACTTTCGTGGTGCCCTTCGTGTGCGGCGTTTAGGACTGGGGTCAGTAGTATCGGATCAGTCTGTCCACTAAAATCGATCCTCGATACCTCCGCCTGCTCCACCACCCGCTCCTACACCCACATTAACCATTAAAATATAAGTATATCATTTAAATTTGAACTTATCAAAACAAAAATTTCATTCAATTTAGAATAAATATTAATACTTACGCAATATTACTGGGTAGCGGTGTCGGGGAATCGAAGCTCGCTCATGGCGAGATCTGTCGAGGTACCGTGGACGACAAGATATGCGGTCAACACGCTCGGTGTACCACCCTACACCAGGGTCTAACCTCTCTGCAATTTGCCGAAAATTTACATATATTATAAAATAACTCTTAATATTGCATTATATCAAAATAGATTTATTGTAATTTACCGATGACTCTATGGCACGAGTAATATTTCTCGAGCCACCTGTGTAAGTAGGGCGACCCCTCTACGCCGACTTCTTATTCTCCTTATTTTGAGTGGTATGTTTCTGCACAACATAATCTGATTTAGTTTTCTAATTAAGAAACAGAAAAAATAAAATATATACTAAATAATAAATTACATTTAAATTACAAATCTGTTTGCGCTCAGAATCATAATATTGGCACAAGAAAAGCCATGTATCTACGTCGATTCTGGCAAATGCCGGAGAATATAGAAGTGTCGTTCTCTGCCTCAGGGGTCGCCAGCCATACCAAATGGTAATCGATCTTCAGCTCGTTCCTATTATATCGGACTTTAGATTGCATATTCTTCATGAGACCCAGGTAAATAGCATGAAGATCGAGCACTCTGTCAGGGTGATCAGGGTGAGGTATATGCTGAAAGTCATAATCCAACTACAAATACAAAAAAATAATGTATTAAAATTACAAGTGTTAAATAATAATAAATTTATTTGATAAGTCAAATGAAAATATATATTAATACCCGAGCCTAATCCTAGAAGAGGGCAAATGAGCGCCGGTACTGATCGCCCCACTCAACGTAAAGTGGATATTTCTTTTGGATGCGGCTTTCATCCCCTATATACCGGCTGAACTCTCGACATAATCTCTAGTATAGCGATAATCGGGGGTAAAGAAAAGGGGGAATGGTGCCTCCCCCTATCTCTATCGGGCCTCAGCCTGTGGGACTGATTTGGCCCTCGAGTCTCCCTCTCGGGATGGGGCTGTCCTGCATCTACAAGAAATATCAAGACAAGAAATATTAAAACAAATCGGTATTAAGAAATCAATAATTAACGAAAATTGAAGTGCGATATATACCTTCGGCGACAGCAGCACGAGCCTGGGCCCGGGCAGAAGCACGAGCGGAATTTTAGTTCCTCCAGTAAGGAGCAGCCGGTGATCCGGACGTGGATGCATCCCCTCCAACTAGAAAATAAATATTGACGATAAAATTACATAAAGTTCATGGTTATTCTTAGAAAATATCTAAAATGAATAAATATTTTATATTTAAGAATAATAACCTGCAGACTGAGCGGAGGGTACGGAAGTGGCGAGAGTGGCCTCTGCGCCAGATGTGGATGTATCACCTATAATTTAACAATTAAAAATAGATCATATAAATAATTGCTAAAAGAATGTGTATATCTATAATATAACATTCTAAATCAATATGCATGCAATATAAGATATATAAACATACCCATATGTGCGGTGGTGGGCTCTGCCCGGGATGTGGAGGCACCACCTACAGCTAGACAATCAAAAATTGATTATCTAAGTAAGAGCAAAAATAATATGTGTATATTTATAATATAACATTCTAAATCAATATGCATGTACTATAGGATATATAAATATGCCCGCATATGCGGTGGTGGCCTCTGCCCAGGATGTGGAGGCACCACCTATAGCTAAACAATCAAAAATTGATTATCTAAATAAGAGTAAAAAGAATGTGTGTATATTTATGATGTAACATTCTAAATCAATATGCATACACTATAGGATATATAAATATATCTGCAAGTACGGTAGTGGCCTCTGGCTCTAATGTGGATGTACCACTTATAGTTAGATAATTAAATATTGACTATATAAGTAATTTTAAGATAAATATGCGTGTATATCTATAATATTATATTCAAAATGAATATTCGTGCAATATACCTGGTGGAGTAGCAAAGTCCACACGGAAGGAGTCGTCCGAAAGGGATACGGATCAGGGTGCAGGACCAGCCCTCTGGAGCTCCTTACGCAGCTCCCCAGGCGGCAGAACCGCTTTGCTTCTGCCTCTGCCGTAGCTGGTGCTCCTGCCGCCCCTCGCTACTCCGGGCGTCGTCACCAGACCTAGATAAGAGTACAAACATTACATATGCATGTAATATATGTATAGATCGTAGAAATAGGAAGTAATAATATAACATTACTGATAACCTTTTTTATTTCGTAGATATATTAGACATATATACTTGGATTTCATCATGATATCGTTTCTAACCTACGTAACTTCACGATCAGCCGAAGACAACCCGTCTTTTGAAACAGACGGTCGGAGCACTCTATGTTTTCTTTCTTCTTCATCTTCATCGCTGTCCTCCATACGATCCTCGAATTCTAGGATATTGTAAACATCTATGGATTTCCCACGGCATACGACACTTCATTCCGGATGCTTCAAGCACTATGAGTAGTATACTTGGAACGCTTGGTTCGGAAAAATAAATGGATCGTCCTGACCATAAAATCAAAGTGTGTTCACAGTAGTTAATTCATATTCATCTTTCCAAGTCTCGAGATTGTTTCTCCACTTATCCGTATCGGTTCGTGTATCGTACCAAATACACTAAAATATATAAAACAGTTCTGATTGTCCGGGATATTGGATGCCAAGTATGCAATTTAAGTATCAATAATAAATCACACCATCTGATCCTACCGTCGCAATCACACTATTCTGAGTGGTTTGAGATGTTTCTATATTCTTAAATTCAAATTTGTATCCAAGGACACCGAATCCTTTATAATATGCAACCTTCATTCTAGGAAAATGAGCTAAACATCTTGAATCACTCTCTAATGATGCAAACAAGTTCGAATCGTGGATCTGACAAAACAAATTTTACGGCAAATACATAACGATATAAGTTTAGATTAAGACTGGTAGCAATAACATGTTATTCGAACAACTAACATGATCTGCAACCCAATCGCAAAAATTATCCTGATGATATTTTTCCAA
Source organism: Agapanthus africanus (assembly GCA_030015575.1). NCBI lineage: Eukaryota > Viridiplantae > Streptophyta > Magnoliopsida > Asparagales > Amaryllidaceae > Agapanthus > Agapanthus africanus. Next base: position 509,307,277 of record JASDDO010000016.1, read on the forward strand.
TCGTTCATCATTCCAATTAGGATACCCCTTATATACCTCATCAATATGAATTCTGTTCTCAATAATAAATTATGACATTAATATTATATCATTTCATACACACACTAACACAAATATAACAATTAATCCAAAAAAACTTACTCTCTAATCTTTTCAAGACGTACGCTATTGAGGAGGATAAACCGATGTATTTTATTGATAAATATAGTGTCTACTCTCTTATAATCAGCTTTACCATATGGCCCGTCCTGAATTCTCTGAGGCCGGTTAAGCTTCGTCTCAATGTTCTCGTCCAGATAGCGGGAACAAAATGTGGTTATTTCATCTAGAAGATAACCTTGCATGATAGAACCCTCTGGTCAATTTCTATTGCGTATATACTTTTTTAAAGTGTAGAGCTACCTAAAGAAAAATATGTTAAATAAATAAATATGGGCATATAGGACAACAATAATTTTATAAAATGAGTGAAACGAAAAATTTAACGTACCTTTCGACGGAATACATCCATCGATATTGTACCAGTCCGACAAACTTAGCCTCGGTTGCAAGATAAACCGTCAGGTGTATTATGATATCGAAGAACGACGGTGGAAAAATATGCTCAAGCTTGCAAAGTATCAATAAAATAGAATTTTCTAGATTTTCCAGCGTCACAACATCCAGGGTTTTAGCGTACAATTCTCTAAAAAAGTAATAAAGGTCATTAATAATTAGACCAACCGATTCGGGAAGGGAAGTCCTGAGAGCTAATGGAAGAAGGTGCTCCATAATAATATGGTGATTATAATTTTTCAGCCCATCGATCTTACCTTTCACAATTTTTATTTTCTTACTAAATAATCCTGAGAAACCTGTGGGAACATTCAAATAATGCAACACCTGCAGAAAAATTTTCTTCTCCGGTTGTGACATATGATACGCGGCATTAGAAAGTAAAAACTTGCCTAATTTACCCGCTATCGGTTTGGGATGCAATTCACTTCTAATTTCCCAGTCCTGAAGATCCATCCGAGCACGGATTTGTCTTTCGATTTTCCGTCTTTACAAAGAAGCAAGTTGAGTATGTACTCGAATACTCCCTTCTCTATGTGCATGACGTCCATACAATAACGCACTAAATTTGTTGACTAGTATGGAATCTCGTAGAAAATGCTTAACTTGTTCCAGTAGGGTGGATTGAACTATTTTGCCAGATATATTCCGAAGTTCACATTATTGTAACCATCCCATTGAGCAATCTTGTCCTCTCCAGACAATGAGGCTGGAGGTCCAAGAAACTCCTGATGACTATTAATGTGAGCAACGTCTAACCTGTAAGGATGGTTTAGTGGAAGGAAACGTCGATGACCGCAATAATTAACCTTCCTGCTAAAATTCAACCATTTTGATATTGTATCTTGATGGAAATAAGGGCATTCTTTGTGACCATGTACGGACCAACCTGATAGCATTCCGTACACAGGAAAGTCATTAATTGTCCACATTAAAGCCACACGCATTGTGAAGGTTGTATCTGTATTTTCATCGTAAGTCTCCACACCATCAATGAATAAAGATTTTAACTCATCGATCAGAGGTCGGAGATAGACGTCGATATTGTTTCCCGGTAAGTTTGGTCTATTAATAAGAAGAGCCATCATAAAGTAGAATTTATCCATAGCCAACCAATGCGATAGATTATAAACTATCATTATAACGTGCTATGTGCTATGGCTTCCAACCATATAATTGAATGGGCAGAACCCATCACTAACCAGTCCGAGCCTGACATTACGTGGACCATTACTGAATATTTGATGCCTCCTATCGAAATCTTTCCATGCCGGTGAATCTCTTGGATGACTCATTTTTTTATTTTCACTTGGACCAACACAGTGATGCCAAATTATTGTCTCGGCTATTTTCTTACACCTGAATAGCCTCTGCAGCTTCTATATTATGGGAAACTATCGTGTTATCTTGACATGTATATTAGGTTTCTTATCAGATTCTTTCGGCTTATATCAGACCTCTCCGTATGTTGGACACTCTTTCAAATCTCAATTCTCTTTCCGCTACAACACGCAATCTTTGGGACATACATGAATCTTCTCACAGTTCAGACCCAAATCAGACATCATTTTCTAGGCTTCGTACCAGCTGTCGAGCACGTTATTCTCGGGGGCATAGAATCTTTCAGGAACATCAGAAGTATCGTGAATGACTTGTTCCTCCATCCATTTAGACACTTAATCTGGAAAAGTTGGACGAACCATGATAGGATGGAATACTTTGCATTCTCATAAATTGGTCTTCTAGTATCATTCATGAACTTTTCATATTTAACCGCACGCGGTCCTTTACTGGGAGGAATGTCATATTCAGTAGGAATATTATCATCGAGGGAAGTCTCTACCATATCTTCCATTTCTTCTCCTGGAAAGAAATTATCATCTTCTTCTTCTTCCGCCGCATTACCGTCTTCTCCTTCTTCTTCTGCCGCATTACCATCTTCTTCTTGTCCTTCCCTGTGATATAGCCAAGTTGTATAAAGTTTAGTAAAATCATGTTTAACGATGTGAAACTCTACGATTTATACCTTCTGCCAGAACTTAATTCCACATCTATCGCACGGACAGAGAATCTTCTTTAACGCAATCTTATTATGTGCCCGTGCAAATTCAATAAAAGAAGCAACTCCTGCGACAAACATAGATTGCATGCATTGTTGCCAATCCATGTATATCCAATCCTTAACTCTGATAAACTTATAGGCCATGTTAACTGTATAACATATAAATTGTAGGTTATGGTGACTATATTGAAAAATCTAAGAAAGAGATGATTATTGACAAAGAAGAAATCTGTAGAGGCAAGTTTGTTGTTGAAAAGAATAAATTATCGATTAACAAAGTTAGATTTGAAGATACCCAAGTATGAGTTGTATTCTGTGTATGTGTGTTCCAATTTATGATTTAGCTTAATTGTAGGGTTGTTAGTGTGTATGTGCTTTGTGTGTACGTTTGTTGTATATTCGTGTTGTGTGTGTGTGCTTCGGCTGTCGGGGGTAAGGCTTCTATCTCATTAAGAATATATAGAGGAGACACCCATTCGCTTGTACTTTCATTCGTTTCGAGTAAATTTCGGCGGCACCTCCTTGCTGTTCTCTGGGTACACTGTAATAGAATAGATAATCATTTTAATGCTGTAAAATAACATTTAAATGAATATCTAATCTATCTTTGTATACGGAGAACCAGCGAAAAAGTACCGACGAAATAACTCGAAACGAATGAAAACACAAGTGAATGCAGGTGTTTCCTTTATACATTCCTAATTTATCCACACTAGACAAATCTATCAGTTATCATACGATTGAATCTTCTCGTTACATAAACTACAAGATGGTTGTTAGCACCGAACGATACCGTCTGATATTTAACAACTTTCGTATAGTTCTATATCACGACGAACATCGAACACATGTTAACCGATAGACGGGGACTAAGTCGCGCTTTGATTTTCACATGACTATAGTTGAGAATATAAAAGTTTCATTTTATCATCGAGTATCATATATTGGTTTTAACTTGAACATTTAACTTGAATAGCTTTTACGTTTACGTTTCATTCTTAAGGGTTTGAAATTTTTAGTTTAGGGTAAAATTTTCTTACATTTACAGTAAAATTTTTACGTTTATGTTATCATCGAGTATCCTACTGAAGAAACTAGTGCACCATAAACCCTAACCCTAATTAACCCAAATTAACCGCAATCATCAGCCTAACTCAAATTATCCCTAATTAACCCTAATCATCACCCAAACCCTAACCCGAATTAACCTAATTAAACCAAATTAACCCTAATTAACACCCTAACCCAAATTGACCCTATTTTACCTAATTAACCCAAATTAACCCTAACCCTAACCCTAATCGTCACCCAAACCCTAACCCAAATTAACCCTAACCCTAGCCCTAATCCTAATTATCACCAATCCTATTTACCTAATTAACCCAAATTAACCAACCCTAATCATCACCCAAACCCAAACCCTAATTAACCTTAATTAACCCTAACCCAAACCAAAATTAATCTAAATTAATCTAATTAACCCCAACCCTAATCATCACCATATAACCCAAATTAACCCGACCCTATAACCCTAACCCTAACCCTAAAATCAACAACAATAACACCAAAAACAACAAAATTATAAATTAAATTCCTAATTAATTTACAGAAATAAAAAACATAACTAAGAAAAATTCAATTTCAAATTAAATAAAATAACCTTGTTGCCAAATACTTGCCGGCGGCAAAGAGCTCGAGGAGGTGGAGGAGGCCGGGAAGATAGAGCTCGAAGAGGTGGAGGCGGCGACGAGGACCTCAATGTCAATTGGCGGCGACGAGGAGCTCCATGACGAGCTAGATTGACGGCGATGGAGGAGAAACTCAACGACGAGCTTGATCGGCGATGAGAAAGTCGACGACAAGATTAGCAACGAGGGCGCGGGAGAGATAAAGTTGGTGAGAAATTTTGGGGGACGAGGGTTTTACTTAGCTTTATTTTTTTTTAAAACCCTTTGTTGCCCCTACGGTTCAATCCGTAGGGCTATCTTTTGCGGCACTGTAGGGCCAAATAAAGATATTACATTTTAATATTTTTAAATTTATTTATGCCCTTATGGTGGGTACCGTAGGGATATTGTTTTCCCTTACGATGTAAACCGTAGGGGCAATAAAAAGTTGCCCCTACAGATTCCTTTATCTGTAGCGACAACCCCTAATTATAGTAGTGTAACCGATGACTTTTTTATGATGAATAGTTGAGCAGGAGCTCAGCTTATAAGTATATTATTTAAATCCAAGTACATGCATTAAAATCATTACCGGTGGACAATAAAGAAGAAGAAAAAATAAAACAAGCTTAAGGTTTATATCCATAAGAAATTTCAAAATTGGTTTGGCAAACAGAAACAACTATTTACCTTCTCTTCCCTATTGTATGTTGAAGATGCCCACAAATTAGGGAGAGACAAAAATTATTAAGAGATCGGATATTCTACATGTTGAGTTTATCTCGTATTCTCTGATCTCTGGATGCTGAGACGGCTCAAGGTAAGTTTGAGCCGGCTCACGATATGTCTAGAATTACAATTGGAAATATCAATCGTTCTCTATTTGCAAGAGATGGCTCAGGAAAATCTTGAGCCGGCTCAAATCGACTCGGGTCAAATTCTGGATTGTTTTGGAAATCCTATTTCTACTCTATTTACCTCATACTATAAATTGTATTTTGTAACCCTAGTTGGGTCAGAACCCTTTTGTTAATTAAAGAGAGAGGAGGTTAGGGTTTTGTAAGGAATCTTGTGAGAGTTTTATCCACCATTGTAATCGTCCATATTTATTCGATTAGTAAAGTGCTTTTTCTGCTCCCGTGGTTTTTCCCTTAAGGGTTTTTGACGTAAATTTTATATTTTATGGTTTTTTCTCTATTTCTATTGCCTGTGGTTATTTGTTTGTTTCTCTTTATCGTTTGTTTATTGTTTCGTGATCGTATTTACCGCAACAAATTGGTATCAGAGCTACGTTGTGGTTCTTTAGGAGATTTGGTGTTTGGGGATTTGTTTGTTTGAACCTTTATGTAACGACCCTGAAATTCTTGTACAAATGTAACTTCTTCAATGTATAGAAAATGATATTTCAGCATGATTAGGAGTTATAAATTAAAATTGTTCAATAAAAATAAGAAGAAACTTTTAGCTCTCTGGTTAATACTCTTCATTGCTGTTCATTAGCCTGCAAGTTCGAATCACATTAGTCCCAATTATTTTTGAATATTTTCCTTTTAACTTTTCGGAAGCTCAAGGGTTGCACTTTCCTTACATGGAGAAACGAAAAGTTTCTGAGAAATCAAACAGGATAAATGGGATTTTAATTATGAGTTTATCACATGCTCAAAGTCTCGAGACACGTGGCCTAAATCTGACCGGCGAAAATAGTCCAAAAACCGATACCGGCTATTTGGATGAGGCCATCTGCCTCCGTGCTTCGCTCGTGCGACCCTTTGACTCCCCTCTACTCCATTTTATTATTTGTTTTCTCTAAATTCAACCAGAGAGCAGTACACATCTTCATCTATTTCATTAACACAATTTAATCCATTTTAATTCAATTTTTTTATTCACACATGCTCATTTTACCCTACAAATACCACCCCATCCCCAGCTCTCCCTTATTTTGAAATTTATAGAAAAAATTCTCTAAAAATTTCCAAGTTCAAGAGAAATTAAGCAAGTCAAGTGGAGTTGGATTGAGCCGAGTTCATTTTTGAAGAACGGAGCCATTCTCGACGCTACCCCAATCCCACGAAGACCCCCTCTCTTTTCAACGCTCAAAAACCCGTAAGTCCATTTTTCTTTCATTCATTTCATCTCAAAACGATTCTTAAAAGAATATCGACTAAAGTGGAGTTAGTCTAAATGAATTTTTATTAAAAAAGTTTTGTCACCCTTGCTATGTTAAATATTACACCCTAATCCTTCGAACACCACTTTAACTATTATTCATCTCAATTTCTTTTGAATTGTTTAAAATTTTGTACTAAATAAATCATAAAACAAAATTACACCAAAATATTATGAACCTTGCTTATACCCTTTTAACTTCATCATGAACTATAACTATAGAAAATTCACAGGATAACAACCTACTTCACTCACAACACTATGGTTCCATAGCACGATATTTTGGTTAAGTTTTCTTTAAATAAACAATTTACATTAAAATACCCTTGCTTTTAAAAAATACATTTTATCGCATTTTTTAAATCCTTTGCAATTACGTCTCTACAATCCTTTTAAGGGAACCCATTTGCGGATGGTCCAAATTATCGCACGTCCTTAGGATAATAGAGTGAGATAGAGAATTTCTCACGGAGAATTTGGTCTCGAAAGGAAATAAAAAATACAATTTTAAATAATACTTTTTCAATAAATTAAATCATTTGAAAAATTTTAAAAATCATAAATCCGTATTTTTCTATGAAAATAAATTTTGAAAACTATATTTTTAATATGAAAAATTGAAATTATACAAAAATACCATCAAGTTTCTAAAAGTATAGTTTTCATAAAAATACCATCCTGAAAACTACAATCCTCTTAATCGACCGATCCTATGTAAATTGAGCTTAATCTCAAATGAGACCACTAAAGTTTCTGATGACTTTTCACTGGTTCAAGGGTACATCTCTTCACACCTCTGATACATGTCGTTGTAATTCTTCAACGTCTTCAGAGAGGTGGCGGGTCTCGACAGCCAACAACTCTATGGACCGTGACGTCCTTAAACTAAACTCCATGGACTATGATGTCCTTAAACTCTATGGACTATGATGTCCTTAAACTCCATGGACTATGATGTCCTTAAACTGTAAACTACATAGACTATGATGCCCTTAAACCCTATGGACTATGATGTCCTTAAACTTATAGACCGCAACATTCTTAAACTAAGACAATGGAGCTTAAATGCTCTTTTGTTGGATCTAAACTATCCTAAACCCCCGTTAAGTAGATCTTAGTCTAAAATTAGACTAATGTATCCTTAACAAACCTTTAAGTCGATCTTAACATAAAACAAGGTCAACGATCCTTAAATCAAATCAAACCCAAATATAAGAAAATACGGATTTGGACTAAGCCACGCCCTATGGGTGACAACATAAATTAGTCTCCGTATACGATCCACGGGCAACCAAAAAACAAAAAAAAACACACACAACACGAAGTGAACATCTGGAGCAGGAGAAAGTGGTTATCGCTATGCGATAACGTAATTAACTGTAAGGGCTTGCTCCTACAGGGAAGAGCGTCTCTACAATCAAAAACCCCTCATAATCGAAGAGGAATCTTATGAAGTCTGCTACAATGGCCGCATCCATCTAAACCTCCGATATACGATGCCATAAATCAACTTGGCATCTTCGGAGAGGTGGAAGGATAAACCAAATAGCATCTGCCCCCAAATTTAGGCAAGACGGCTTACCCGGTTTTCGGCGGTAAACAGATTCTGACACGCCCGGTGGGACCTTTTCCTCTTTCCACTCCACACTTCGTGTGTCGTGTTCGCGAAAGAATCGCGGTCTGCTATGGTTGCCCATGGGTTCGAGGTACTAAGATTTGGCATTTTTTGCTCTTGTGCAGAGAAAAGAACATCAATGGTTTCTAACTGCTCCAACTGCAACAACAACTCTCGCTTTGCCTCATCTGGAGGAGTAACTTACGGGCCCCAAGCGGCCTCCATTTTTGCGATGTCGGTGGAACAGGTGACGTGGGCCACCACTGGGTTGTTCTTCGGGACCATGATCCCGCCAAAAAGATTCAGCATCCCAATGCCATCGCAAGAAGCTCCGAGGAAGTCGGTCTTCGATCGACTTGCAACTACCACGGCCCCTCTCAGTGGGTCATCCAATTCTAACGCATCAGTTTTTAACAGACTGGGCCACAGCTTAAGTGGGCCCGCGAAGAGGCTCCCACTACCGGAGAAGGCTATCCCAAGTCCTGCTGCAGATGGGGTCGCTCGAACTGCTTCCCCTACTCGAAGGTCGGCCTTTGACAGATTGGTCATTCTCTCCAAGCGGATGTCTGTCTTCAACAGGCTGGCGCCAACAACAGCCTCTAATCAGAGCAGGGGGCATGAAGAAGCTAATCCAACAACATAGGTGGTCCCAGCCGCACGACATGCTCGACGTCGCTACTGGCGCCGAGTGAGGAAAGCTGGGGGCAGTTCCCCCTCTGGACTTACCCCACCAGTTCCAACGGTGGAAGTTGACGCTGTTGTTCCAACTGGGAACAGGTTTGAGCCGCTCAGGAGGGTACGCAAGAACTCTCCGACTGCCGTACTAAAAAGGTCTCCTCCACCCGCTGAAAATGTTATTAAGGTGAAGCCGGAGCAGCCCCCTCAGCGGCTGTCTTCCAAAATCCACAGAGTCTGGCGAAAAATCTAAGACTCTGTAATTAACCAAGGCTACTCCCGCCAACCAAAGAAGATGAAGGTTCGGCAAGAGGGGGACCATCCTGCCGCCATGCTATGGAAGATGTCGTCTGCACGGGGGCCTACTTCAACAGCCCCCTCAACGTCAACCGCCCATGAAAAGAGAAGGCCGGAGAAGATCCCCGTGACTGCAACAAATTTCAAGGGCATTGAGGCCAAACACCCTATGTCTGGGGGCATGGTAGTGCACACCATCTATATAGCTTCCGGGAAAGAGGAGTGCCGTGCTTCTGGGGGTCATCAACCACTCACCCGATCAGTAACAAAAGCTTAGGAGCAACAACAGAAACTCTAGAAGATGCTGACGAAGATGGCTGCACTCACGGGACAGAAGGAAAGCCCAGAAGCATCATCGGACCAGCGTCAGGAGCAGGAAACCGATGCTGAGTTCCTCTGAAGAATGCTCGAGAAGAAAGACAAAGAGGCCGCGGAACAAGCGGCCAATATAAAACAAATGGCGCTCTTATTCCAAGATATGGTGGGCATGATGATCCAGCCGGACCCTCCAGCTGAAGATCCCCCAATAATCGTTGAAGACGACAGAGGGGAGACATCAAACCCTTTTCCGACTCTATCAGCAGCCAGGGAAGAGACGATCTCGAAAGCTGCGCTTGATGACTGCATAGCTCAACAAATACGAGCTCATCAGGCAAGTGAAGTTGCTGGCCAAGTCGTCAAAACTGGACGACCCTATCCAAGCTGGTACGATCAAATTAAATACCCGTCAGGATACACGATCCCTAAATTTCACGTATATAAGGGGACAGGCAATCCCCATCAGCATGTCGCTCAGTTCAGGGCTCTTTGCGGCAATACCGGAGGTGAAGAAAAATTGCTACTTCGCCAACTCGTCGGCAGCTTGGCAGAGACGGCCTTCGAATGGTACTCGGAGCTTTCGAATGACTCCATCAAGACGTTTACAGAAATGGACTTGCTATTCACTCAGCGTTTCACAAGTGCTAGAGAACGTACCCCAATCACGGCATTGATCAACGCCAGAGTGAAGCCGGGAGAAACATGGGTTCAGTATGCAATCCGGTGGCGGAACCTATGGTCGAAATGCGAACAACGCATAGAAGAAGCTCCTGCCGTCGGCATGTTTGTGGAAACCCTCGATCCGCAGGCGACTATATCCCAATTCATGATGTTTTTCAAGCCGACCGCCTTCCAGGCCTTGATCGACAAGCTGGCCCAAATGGGCCATAGACCGTCCTCCTTGAGAACCGAGCCTCGAAATGAAAAGGTCAAAGGAAAAGCAACCTTCGTCGCAAATGCTCAGCAGCAGCCGAGTAGCCTGAAACCAGTTGCTCGCCAAGGCAACAAACCGCGAATCCTCGACGAGAAGTTGAGACGTCCTTACTCGTTTTCCTGGGATAAAACGAGAAGACTATTCGAACTAGCGGTGTGCAACAGGCTTATCACCTTGCCGGATCCGAAACGCCCACTGTAGCCCGGTGGCGTCAACAGTCCCAACTATTGCCCCTACCACCGAATAATGGGACACCCAATCGAAGATTGCTTCATCTTCAAAGACTGGATTGAGGACCAAAACCAACAAGGCAAATTCGCGCTGTCTGAAAACTGGAAAATAAATCCGCCACAGCAGCCCATTCCTAAAAGGGTGGACATGCCGGGGGCATCATGCTCATTCATAGAGGAAGCTCCATGGGAAGTCGTTCTTTCAGCCAAAACGAAAAGAATGCTGAAGGATCTTCAAGCATGTCCGGCGATTAGATGGAAAATCCCGCTGGAGCTCGAGATCATTGAGGGAATGCTGAAATCACGCCCAACACCGAGAGTTGGTAGCGATGGGCAAAGCACCCAGGCCCAGCCGTCAAAGTCTTCGAAGAAAAAGAAGAAGACCAAAAAGCCCGCGCAGCCTGACGACAAGTTCACGGACTTGCTAAAACATATTGACGCGCTGGAAGAATACAACCAGAAGGCGCGAATCCCAGTCACACTCCAAGAGTTTCTCAACCATATCCTTAAGAACAGAGATAATGACAATGATGAGGGAGACGACTCGTCAGAAGAACCCGAGGATTATGTGGCAAGTTGAGCTGGGGGCAAGATCGTTGCCAAAATCCTTGGAACCGTCAGACAGGACGATTGACATGCTACTGGACGAAGCCCGTCAGAAGAGCAAAGCTAATCGAGAACATGAAATGGACATGTTCGAAGGGGCCAGGCGTTGGCGTTAAATTGGAGAAGCCGTGGTAGGGATGGGCCACAAAATACTCCAACCAAATCAAATCACCCCCTAAATAGGTGTATTCCACATCATCGTCATGTATCCCGTCACGTAATAAATATACGTGTACGTAGGATGAACTATGGACCGAAATGTCCTTAAATTAACAGCGGACCAAAATGTCCTTAAACTAACAGCGGACCGAAATGTCCCTAAAACTAACAACGGACCGAAACGTCTCTAAAACTAACAACGGACCGAAATGTCCCTAAACTAACAACGGACCGAAACGTCTCTAAAACTAACAACGGACCGAAATGTCCCTAAACTAACAACGGACCGTAACATCCTTAAACTACTATGAATCGCAGCATCTTTTAGACTAGCGCGGTAAAAAAATACGGTACGTCTATAAGTGAAATGGGCACGGTTGAAAACCCGAAAGGGCTCCGTAAATAAAAGCAGCAGGGCTACCGGCGAGTTTGTGAAAACCCGAAAGGGCGCAGACTCGTAAAAAACTTCCTATACACTTGCAGGGTCCTCTCGACCTTGTAAGGAGAAAATACCCGCGTGAGATCCTTACGACTCACAAAGGAGCAAAAAACTTAGGAATCCTCATGATTACTAAGAAGAAATTACACTTACGAGATCCTCACGACTTATAAGGAGAATTTTTCCCCTATGAGACCATCACGGCTCATAGGATTCAAAAGCCTTAAGATACAGGGACCTGAACCTGTTCTTAAACCATCATATCCTCCCAAATTGCCCTACAGGCAGTCAATATTGACCCTTGTATACAATCCATGAGCATAAATAAGCGTTCCCTCACCTAATCCCACCGATGGTGCGAAATTCCCTCATTTGGTGAACAACACTTTTAGGTCCTCTCGACTTGCAAGGAGAAAATGCTCTTGTGAGATTCTTACGACTTACAAGAGAAGACATCACTTAGGAATCCTCACGATTCTTAAGGAGAAAATACACCTATGAGATCCTCACGACTCATAGGGAAAAAACCCTTTGTTAGACCCTTACGGCTCATGAAATCAAAAACCCTTAGTCGTCAGGTCCCTAACCCTGTCTACTAAGCCATCTTTGTTCAAACCGGAAAAGGGCAAATGATGATTCGCTCCTAGCAACGTTCCAGTAGTAGCGATGTTGATGCCTAAATGGGTAACAAATTCCAAGTTCTTTCAAGGCAAATGATGATTCGCTCCTGGCAATATTCCAGTCGCAGCGATGCTGATGCTAAGATTGGTATCAGATCTCAAGTTCCATACTCGCAACAAAAATCGGCAAGTAAAAAGAAAAACAGCCAAAATGATTGGGAACCACGAAAAACAACCGAAATGATTGGGCAATCGTGACTTTCGCGATATAAAAAGATGAAATGATAGAGCATCGCGGAGAGAAAACAAAAAAAAAGATGAAACTTATGCCCTACAGGTAAGTCCATACTGAGCCCTGTATACAATCCAAGGGCATAAACAAAACGGGAACCACATTTCCCCACCGGGCTCTTTCAAACGGAGAGTCAGATCTCAACGGCAACACTTACAGCCTAAAGATCACCACGGCGTTCCTCCTCATTCCAGCAGGATACGGACACGACATCACCAATCGGAGCCAAGGCAAAGTCCCTAGCTCTAGAACTCTACGGTTTACAGACAACCTAAAGTCAACCCGACACCGTAGAAGACGGAGCAAGTCAACCCCGACACCGTAGAAAATGGAGCAAGTCAACCCCGACAGCGTAGAAAACGGAACAAGTCAACCCATGACCTCCCCGTCGTTAAGCAATGCTTCGACTCGGAAATACGTCAACCCATGACCTCCCCGTCGTTAAGCAACGCTTCGACTCGGAAATACGTCAACCCATGACCTCCCCGTCGTTATGCAACGCTTCGACTCCGAAATAAGTCAACCCATGACCTTCCCGTCGGAGCAATGCTTCGCCTCGGAAACAAGCAACTCACGAACCCCTCAAACTATAAAAAGAAAATTCTCTTGTGAGATCCTTACAACTCTCAAGAGAAAACGCACACTCAGGGGTCCCACGACCCCTAAAGAGAAATTACACCTATGAGATCCTCTCGACTCGTAGGGAGAAAAGTCTTTATGAGACCCTCACGGCTCATAAAGCTGAAAAGTCTCAGGCAACGGATTTGAACCTGCTTCCTAAGCCTTCGCTACACTACAAAGAAATCCAGACGGACCGCTGTCTACCATCAATGAGCTACGTTCGCTAATATAATACACCAATGACACAGAAAAGAAAAGAAAGCAACAGTATGAGATAAAATACGTCTTTTATTCATGAGTTCAATTGAATACAACATACGTCATATAAAAGAAATAATAAAGAAAAAATGAATGAATGAATGAATACACGATATTCATGAATTACAAATTTTCATCGATACAAAAATTACAAAGACGGCTATTGAGAGGGAGGCATCTCCACCAAGTCGGCGAGCCGTTCCGCTTCAATCCGAGCCCGTTGCTACAAACAGGATGAAAGCTTCTCATCGATATCCTGCTGAGAAGCTTCGCAACTCTGCGCAACCCGCTCAGTGACGTCAAGCTTCTGCCTCAGCACCAGTCCGTCGGAAATACACCATTTGAAGTCTTCAAAAATGGATTTCAGTTGCGCAGCATTCGTTTCGACCTGGGCACACAGCTGGATAGACTTGCTGGAAGCCGCCTCGTGTTCCTTACGTCTCAATGTCGCCTCTTGTTCAAAATGGTGAAGGAAAGGAACACTCTTCTCAACCCACGCAGCCCGCTGGGAATTTGAAGCCAACACCTCAGGAGCGAGACGCTTGAGCTCGATCTCGTGCAGGAAAGCCTCGATCTGTCTGCAATAATCAACCCAAGACCTGACGATATCTTTATCATGGAAGTTCACGAGCGTCGCCAACATTGGATTGACCTCAGCAGCGGATGTGAGGGCGTCGGCATCAAGATCCCCGACGAATTCGCTCAACATTCGTCGGCTGTTCACGGCGCCCCGAGAAGATGTGCGTTTAGAAAAAGGCCCTTCCTGCATCGGAATGCGAGACTCGAAGGAAGCTGGGGCTGGTGCAAGAGCTGCAAAATCAAGAATGGTTAAGCATCGACTCAAGAAATAAAGAAAACACATAAAGGGTAAAGTCTATCATACCAGCTGTAACAGGCGGCAGGACGGGGAGTGCAGGAGGCTCGGTTATTCTTTAGACCCGCGACGCTATATTCAAAATGAAGAAGAATTAGCAACATGGCTATCCGTAAAAGAAAGGAAAGGACGTCGGTTAAAGACTATACTCACCAACATCAGCAGGTAAGACGATCTCCGACTGGAAGGTGAAATGCAGGTTCAGCACCTGATACAGATGGTCAAAAAGAACTACTGCAAAGTTGTGACAACATACTGTTAGTACAAAGAGGATGATACCCACAATGAAATCGATGAATCACAAACCTATACCTTCCAGCATTTCAGAAGACATAGGAGAAGGCGAGGGAACAACAGCCGTTATTGCGGCAACCGGAGGTGCTTCAGATGACACAATTTCAGTGATGGAAGCTTCACCAGGCATAGCGGCTTCTTCGCTCTCCTTCAGTAGGATAGTTTCCGCGCCCATGGCTTCATCCCCTGATTCGACAAGGGCCATCGTGACGCTCGCGGTGCCTGCCGACACCAGGGAGCCATAAGGGGAAAGAGCAGCGGTTTGGACAGTCCCAGATTCCCGAGAGAGAGTAGCCACTTTGGGCTCTATGGTCGTTGTCTTCTCGCCTGCTACCTCACCACCAGGACTTGGCCCCGCAGGATATGGTATATCATAATTTGCAGATCAAGCTTTAATAAAAAAAACTGGGCATTGCATTACCTTGCGATAGATTCCTGGCTTCTTCCCGAGCCACGCGCGCAACCTGTCTGTGGGTGGTAGACAGGGCAGCTGGAGCACCCTCGGAAGAAATAGCAATAGATGGAGCGGTTCTTGAGCCTGCACCTACAGCCAAGGCAGCATCACGTTCCTTCGTTGCGCGCCTCTTACGCTTCCTTTCGGTTTGAGCCGTGAAGACCGACCTCCTCAAGACTTCTGACAAGGGGATGCCGTCGCTGTTATCTGAATCAAGTTCTGCCTCCGGTGCCGTTACGGCGTCCATCATCGGCTGCTTTAGCGAGGCCTCTCGCATTGGCTTGGGGATAGTCTTGGCCGTGTTAACCGGCTATGAAAATACTGCCACATCACCACCCGGGATCGGTGCTACACTCGGAATAACTTGAGCTGAAGTAGTCCCTGAAATAAGGTGAAAGAAAGCGTCAGAGCATAAATAAAAATAATAAAAATAACAATGTAAGTTATACCCAAGCCCAAAGAAGTGCAGAGCCTTTCTTCCTCCTCAAAAGTCTGGAGAGAAGCCGCAAGAGCCTCCTCAGCAGAAATACCTGGAAAAGAGGGAAGCATTAATAAAAGCATAATAAAAGAAAAGGAATAAACCCAAGGCGAGGTGTCTAGAGCATACCCATTGCCGCAAGCGATATCAGCGCCACCTCTTCGTGAGCCTGTTGTTCTGAAGCCACGAGGGCAGCCTGTAGATCGGTATCGGTCACAGACGTGTCGAAAAGACCGTCGTTGATGCCATACTCACCCAGGCCTTCGCTGTAGGCAGCATGGGGCTCCTGCCCGAATACAACGTCGGCAGTAAACAATGACTTCTTCTTCTGCGCGCGGACACCTGCGGCCGATGACATAAGCTTACGCTTGACGGGCATCTTTGGGAGACGAGTCCCGATCTCCACGCCAACCCCAGAGTGTGGAGATGCTACAGCTACCGTTTTAGGAATACTGGGCTAAGGCTTCATAGGAAAGGCGTGAGGGACCACGACTATATCAGCCTCTCTTAATAAAGGACGAACGGCGATTCATCGCTTTAGGGGGATGGACGGATTACCAGCAGGGACTGCACCCTTGCGATCAAGCAGCAGCTGCCGTTCTTCCCTAATAACGGCACCCGTCGCGTGCTGGTACCACGCTACATATGCGTTCGAGGCGTTCGGGATGTAGCTCGGCTTGCTGATAAGGAAGTTGGACCCGGTATTTAGGCGCATGAAGTGGTGCAACGTAGTGCGAATACTCTCTTCCGTGGCAGCCGGTTCAACCAGAAAGGCTTTGAGGGGAACACCCTGGTTGTAGCCCGACCGTTGGCCAAAACGGTGCGGGTTGTACCTCATGAACAGCACCGACTCGTTCTGCCTGAATACTAAGAAGCCCGGCCTGATTGAGTACAAATGAAGGATCTCCCGAGCCTTCAGTGTAGGAGCCCCATCCTTGAAGGTGTCGCGCAGCGGCTGCACCGCCTTGATTGATTCCTTGCCGAATGTCAAGACCCTATCGACGAAAGTCATGTTATCCCCAACCGTGCGTGGGCGAAGCACCAGACGCCTAGCCTCCCACTGTGACGGATCTGATGCATAAGCGTCAATTAGAAACATCACCCAGGGGAAATTGTAACTGTCGTAGAAACGGGGCCGTTTGTGGACTCCAAAGGCGCCAAGCACATGCAGCTCGATCCACGAAGTAAAATAGTGCAGCGGGAGAAGTACGGGCTGTACCCCCGGTTGAGTAGTGTCCACCACTAAACTAATGCCATGATACAGGTGTGCCAGCCCAGCGATCCAAACGGTCACTCGCGTCCCGGCAACCATTCGGTGAGACAGATAGAAAACGGACGGCCTCATATAGCGAGGGTGCATCGGGAGCGCGAACCAGCTTAGCCATAAGCCAAGGAATCCCAAAAAGAACGTATCTTCGTTGATGTCTGAAGCTGCAAGCTCTGCAAAGGAGATGACCGGGGTGTCCGGGATGAAGAAGTTCCTTTGATCCGCTTCCGCTGTCGGCTGGTTGTCCAAACCAAAACCGAAGGGATCATCAGGTTTGGCGAATTTTGCAGCTCCCTTCGACAAGACTTCTGGGTGCAGAAAGCGGGCGATGAAATCCGCGAAACTCACCCCATGCCCTCTAGACTCAAGAAACAGGCTTTTGTAAATATTCAACACCTTGATTAAGCTCGGGAATCGATGTTGAATAGCGTTCTCTGGAGTCGGACCCATCACCACTGATTTGGTGGCAAAGACGTATTCGTCAGGGGAAGTATTTCCTTGTAGTGTTCCCCTCTGATGGGTAGGCCTGAGATTTCCGCAAACTCCTCCAGGGAGATTGAAACCTCCCGATCCGAAAAGAGAAAGGTGTGAGTCGGGATGTTCCACTGCTCCAAGAAAGCCTTAACCCACCACACAGGAGGCGCCGGATACTGAAAAGTGATGCATAGATAGCGGGGTACAGTCCGAGCTTCAGCAGCAGCGCCTTCTTGACCGATAATATATACCGGGCCCACTGCAGGTATCTGGCCGAATGGCGAGAAGTCAAGCCGATTATATACACCTGTCCCCAAGGGCGCGACTCATCCTGACATATGCGCCGCTCCAGAATATCTAAAACCATCAGCGGCTGTACGGGTATCGAGCCTATAGAGGGCTGAAGGCGACCCTCCAAATCCAGCTAATCTCCTCTACAGCGTAGTTCACCAGGGGCGATTATGCATAATGGATGGAAGAAATTGGTTCTGAAGGCGTCGCACAAGAGAAGCTACGCCGACCCCGAATAATTTGGTTGTTCCACAACCCCCATAAATAAAGAGACTTCTGCTCCGGGTCTTGATCTTTAATCAGTGCGAAAACTTCCCGATCCATGGGCGCGTCTGCATAGGCACTCTCCGGGTGAACAAACGGGAAGAAAGTGTCGAAAGACATAGTACCTGCGCAAAAAGGAACCAGGGTTAGTCGCCAATGCTACAGTCCAAATTCTGATACTTGGTATTTTAAATTTATACCACACTGCAATACAGTGGAAATGGACCAAGAGGGACTAACAAAATCAAGGTGACGGCTCATCATCGATGAGACAGCCACCCATTAAAGAGGAAATTCTAAAAGAATTCTCATTTAATGAGAGACTCCTCGGGCCAAGGAGTTAAACTCCCTCGAAAGCGGCACTCTGCAAACAGAAGTTACATCTGCCAATTCTAATTATGAGGGGAATAAAATTCCCCATAATTTCTAAGTGCCATGCTCTGTGAAAACGATGGAATAATCCATCAAAACCCTAAAAAGCAAAGCTTTTACTGAGTTAAAAACTCCGAGTTTTTTAAGATCTGCAAAATGAGCTCTAAGAGTTCTTCATTAATGGGTTAAAAAACCCTAAAAGAAGATTTTTTTATCTATGATCTAAGAAGAGCAAAACTCTGTTTTCATTTAACGGGTTAAGAAACCCTAAAACACATCTTTAAGATGTGTGATCTGAGAAGAGCAAAGCTCTGTTTAATGGGGTCGAACATGATTCTTACCAAATATTTGAACAAAGTTATAACTTAAAGGAAGTTCCTTGGGCAAAAATCTATGCTCTGAAGAGTGAATTAAATTCTCAGAAAAACAAAATGGGGAGAAGATGAACAGAAGCGTTTCAGGGGCCAAAGGCCCTATTTATTGGCGTTGGAAGTCGATCCAACTTTCAAGTTGATCTAACGGTGAAAAGGCCGCCACCGCTGTACTCACGTGTAAGCCATATGAGCGCAATGGTGGGGGGGGGAATTTGTTTCCCCCTATCAGAGAGCAAAGCTCTGTTCAAAATTTGAAATTTGAACTGAGGTAGCACCTCATGTGCAAAACACGAGATCGCTAGCGCCAAGAGAGCCAACGCTAAGAGTCAAAGACTCTGAGGCAGCGCCTCACGTGCAAAAAATGAGAGCGCCAGCGCCATGAGTCAACGACTCTGAGGCAGCGCCTCATGTGCAAAGCACGAGAGCGCCAGCACTAAGAGTCAAAGACTATGAGGCAGCGCCTCACGTGCAAAGCACGAGAGCGCCGGCGCTAAAACTAAATGTTCTCCACCATTGGATCAAAGATCCAACAAATATAATGAATCAACAAATTACAGAATCAAATTCTGCTGAGCAAATATTTCTCGAATCTTTTCTTATTTTACAGACCCAGGGGTCAAGCAATTCCGAGCCTTACACCCCAAGCAATTTTCAGGGAAAGAGAGCCCTCTGGAAGCTGGGGAATGGGCTCAGAGTATTGAGGACGACCTGGCAGCAGCACAAGTGCCAGAGGTCGCTTTGATATGAGATGGGAAGCTGCAGTTTACAGACAATGCCCGAGTCTGGTGGAATGCGGAAGAGAGCCGTCTTGCCCAACCGATCGAATGGAAGACCTTTCGCGATATGTTCAACGCGAAGTACTTCCCTGAGACTGCCAGATTCGATATGGAACAGCAGTTCATCCACTTACAGTAGGGTTTGATGTGGACCAAATCCATGGATGAGTATGAAGCTGAGTTTACCATGCTCAGTCGGTAAGATATGCCTCAATATTTCGATTTTCAAATATCACATACTACACAGCTAACGCAATACCTTAACAGATTCGCGGTACACTTGATACCGACGGATGAGATCAGAGCCCGACAATTTCAACAAGGCTTAGATCCGGAGATCCAAGCTGCGTTAGCCACAGGGGATTTCCTGACCCACGAATTGGCTCTGAAAGCGGCCCGTCAATATGAGGCGGTGGTAAAGAGGAAATGCAAACCTCAATCTGCCAGAGTGTAGCGCCCTGCCACTCAGATGGCAGGAGGAGCCTCTTCAAGGCCAATTGTAGAACCTAGGAGACCGGAAAAAACCAATAACCAGCCAAGTCCATATTTTTTCTTCTATTGCAAGAGGAATGGAGACTTGTGGAAAGACTGTAGGCGTGCAAAAGGCCTGTGCTTAGCTTATGGCGCATCCAATCACGGAATTGGAACCTATCCTTATAAATGCAACCCAGCTCACACACCCACCAACTACCCGCAGCGGCCAGCTATCCAGACTCCTGCATCTCGTCTAGTACTCCAGCTCCACATCCTGCACAGCATAGTCGCCAATTCCATCAGGAAATGAGTAACATGTCTCGAGGGCAGAGAAACAAGCCCCAAGGACAGAGGAATGTGCCTCCAGTTAGGAGGAATGAACCATGGCGTGTTTCCCCCCAATCAGAGAGCAAAGATGTATTCAAAATTTGAAATTTGAGCTGAGGCAGCTTCTCACGTGCAAAGTATGAGATCACTCACGCCAAGAGCGCCAGCACTAAGAGTCAAAGACTCTGAGGCAGCGCCTCACGTGCAAAGCATGAGAGCGCTCGCGCCAAGAGCGCCAGCGCTATGAGTCAAAGACTCTGAGGCAGCGCCTCACGTGCAAAGCACGAGAGCGCCAGCGCCAAAAACGCCAGCGCCAAGAGTCAAAGACTATGAGGCAGCGCCTCACGTGCAAAGCACGAGAGCGCCAATGCTAGAACTAAATGTTCTCCACCATTGGATCAAAGATCCAACAAATATGATCAATCATCAAATTACAGAATCAAATTCTGCTGAGCAAATATTCCTCGAATCTTTCTAAACAAGAAAGATTGCTCTTTGTAAAACAGAGAACCGTTGGATCAAAGATCCGATGGTGATTAAAAAAATCACCAAGATACAGAATAAGCTCTGTATGGAAAAATATTTTCCCAATCTTGCTAAAAACAAGAGAAAAATCTTCTGTAAAACAGAAGACCTAGGATCAAAGATCCAACGGTGGATAAAACCCCCAAATCAATTAGAGATCTCTCAATGAGAGATTTCCTTAACTGAATCAACAAATCAGCCTCCACTATATAAAGGACCCAAGACTTCAAGTCTTGTACAGAAGAACCCCCCAACAAACTTCAATCTTCAAGAGAAGAACTATCTCTCTTCAAGGTAAAGAAAAATAAAAAGAGGCCATAGCATCTCCTTATAAAAGAAGAACATAGTTCTTTTCCAGATCTTCGATCTATAAGACAAAGTCTCTTATAAACGAGAATTTAATTCTCAGAGAACTGAACTGATCAGAACAAAAGTTCAGGGCCTGGCGCTTAGCGCCGAGCGCTCCACGTGCTCCTTACGTGGACGCTATATAAAAAGGAGTGCTTAGCACTCAAAGTTTGGCGCTCAGCGCCAAGCGCTGAACGTGCTCCTCACGTGGGCGCTACTTAATAAAAAGTGCTTAGCACTCACTGCCTGGCGCTGAGTGCCAAGCGCTTCACGTGCTCCGCATGTGAGCGCTACCAAGTGTTTAACACTTCATATAAAAGAACATAAATAAAACAAAAATTATAAAGGGTGTCAGAGCCCATTTCAATGCTCAGCACTGCTGATGCAAAAAGGGAATCAAGCCCAAATAGAAAATCAAATGGGCTGAAACCAAGATTGGTCAAACTTTTAATCGACCGAGCCTATGTAAATTGAGCTTAATCTCAAATAAGACCACTAAAGTTTCTGATGACTTTTCACTGGTTCAAGGGTACATCTCTTCACACCTCTGATACTTGTCGTTGTAATTCTTTAACGTCTTCAGAGAGGTGGCGGGTCCCAACAGCCAACAACTCTATGGACCGTGACGTCCTTAAACTAAACTCCATGGACTATGATGTCCTTAAACCCTATGGACTATGATGTCCTTAAACTCCACGGACTATGATGTCCTTAAACTGTAAACTGCATGGACTATGATGCCCTTAAACCCTATGGACTATGATGTCCTTAAACTTATGGACCGCAACGTCCTTAAACTAAGACAATGGAGCTCAAATGCTCTTTTGTTGGATCTAAACGATCCTAAACCCCCGTTAAGTAGATCTTAGTCTAAAATTAGACTAACGTATCCTTACCAAACCTTTAATTCGATCTTAACCAAAAACAAGGTTAACGATCCTTAACACAAATCAAACCCAAATCTAAGAAAATACGGATTTGGACTAAACCGCGCCCTACGGGCGACAACATAAATTAGTCTCCTAATATGATCCACGGGCAACCAAAAAACAAAACAAACACACATGACACGAAGTGAATATCTAGAGCAGGAGAAAGTGGTTATCGCTATGCGATAATGTAATTAACTGCAGGGACTTGCACCTGCAGGGAAGAGCGTCCCCATAATCAAAAACCCCTCGCAATCGAGGGGGAATCTGATGAAGTCTGCTACAACGGCTGCATCCGTCCAAACCTCCGATATACGATGCCATAAATCAACTTGGTATCTTCGGAGAGGTGGACAGATAAAACCAAATAGCATCTGCCCCCAAATTCAGGCAAGAAGGCCTACGCGGTCCCGTCTCCGGTTTTTGGCGGTAAACACGGCGTTAGGCTTTCCTTTTAACAGACGAAAAAGCCGAGACTGTAAACCAAGGTAACCCTGGTAAATCCTTTAAACATTTTCAAACCCTTGTATCATTCTATTACTTTCCAGTATTTATTTCACCACCACTATCTCCAAATTGTTTTGAATACGTTACACTTTCCTTTTACAAATTTTGAGGACGAATTTTTTTATAAGGAGGGCAGAATGTAACAACCCTAAACTTTCTGTACGATTTTTTTTTCAAAAATACAGAAAAGGATAGCTTAGCCTGAGCACAAGTTATAAGTTTGTTTTGCTTTTGAACAGCAAGAAAGTGCTTGTAGCGCATTGGTAAAGCCTTGCATTGCTGAGACATAGCACCCGAGTTCAAATCCTATCAGCCACATTATCTTTTTATTTTATTTTCTTTTAATGTTTTAGAAATCCAAAAGTTTGCACGTGCACAACAAGTAAAACAAAGAGTCACAGATTAAAAAAGCACGTGCATTAGGCTAGTTGAAGCGACACCAACACGTGGCACCCAACCCCACCCCAACCATCGGTAAATGGCCGGCGAAATGCTTGTTTTGGCCGGTACCGCCGGTCAAAGCCGTCGGGAATGCCTTGATCTTTTTACCCCTACAACTCTTGGCCTACCCCACTTCCCTTAGGCTGTTTATCTTCTCTGCAATTATCCAAAGAACAATAAAACACCAATTAATCAAAATTTTAAATGGATTCTTTAACACACCAAACCCTAATTTTTTCTATAAATACCACACCCCATTTCACATATCCTTACTCAGAAATCCCTGCCAAAACTCTCAAGAATTCTCAAGTCCTAATATGTGCATGTGAAGTTAGCGAAGGGTGAAGTTCCGACAACGTTCCAAGGAGATTCCGGCGATGAAACGATACCCCGAAGCATTCCATAGCTTTCTCTCTCTCTTCTCTTGATCCCAAGCCAGTAAGTCCCTCCTTCCCCTCTCCTTTTCTATTCAAAAACTTTTCTATTTCAAAACCCGTCGGAAGCGGAGTTAATCCGACTTCCGATTTCCTTTTTTTAAAAATACAACTTTTTCTTAATAACAAACCAACAAAATATTAATATAATGTTTAGTAATCATTAACAAAGATAATAGAACATGTTTGATATTAAAATAATAATCATTGAAAGTTCTATTTCACTTTTACATTAAAATACCCTTATGTTTAGATTTGATATTTGCTTATTGTTTTTAACCCTATTACCTTAGAAAACTTACGAGGTAATAACCTACCTCATCACAACACACATATCTTGACATAGCATGATATCATTTGGGACATTAGCTAGTGGGAAAATACATATTACAATAAACACCCTAAACTATTATAAAAACCGTATTTTTTTAAAGTGTAGTAACAAATTCCATACAATCCTCGTCTTTACAACCCACTTTTGGGGAAATCCGATCGGTATGGTGCGGATTATTGATGTCCTTGGATCTAGTAGGCGGAATTCAGACCTCCGCAAGGAGCATTCGAATTCCAATGGAATTATTATTACAATTTAAGAAAAACGAGATTTCTAGAATAAATAAAATTATATTTTTAATAAATAAATATATATATATATATATAATTATTATCAAAATACTTAATTAAAAAATATATAATATTCCATGTTTCCAAAAATCAAGAAAAGAATTCAAATATTATATGAAACTACCATGATAATTCAAAACAATATCCATATTACAAATAAATACCATATACAATGAAAATTAGGTTCTACTCACTAGAAATTTCACTTTTATAAAATATACATCTATGAAAACCCTAAACACGATAATTAAATACTTGAGGTGTATCTTGAAATTATACCAAAACTATTTTTATATAAAACCCCCTCAAGTTATACTAAATTAAAATAAGGACCTTAGTGAATATAGGTTTAAGCGGGACCAGTTCTCTTGAGCCTCAGGGAGCCGGAGAATATGGGTACTTGTCTATCTAAGGTAGACAATCTAAAAAACAGTGTTATCAACATGATAATTGTCTTTGAAAAAGATACAAATCCTGTCGTCCATGTGCAGCAGTTACTAATAACATTAAAACTTAATTCAGGATTCAATTTCTTTTCAATGTGTCTGACTCAGACTGAGTCTCAATCTAATCAATTTGACTTGAATATGATTCAAGTATAAAATTATAATTCAAACATTAATCCATCTATTCAATTTATAACAATCTATATTGACCGAACCGAACCATGGATATACTCCATCTACATGTTCATCCATTATATGCGTTCCATTTACTGATATCATAGTTTCGGTAAGTCCTCCATATACAATTTACAATACAAGACAATAAAATACAATCCGTACAATCAATACAATCAATACAATAAACATTATGGGGTTATAAAGAGGTAGACTGGTTTGGAATATGTTAAAAGTGGCACGAGGTGGTCATTTAAGACGTAATTACATCTATGTCGTTGTTCTGTGGTATTTTTTATGGAGCCTTGTACTAAGGGTTACCAAACTTCACGGTGTAAGTTGGACTCCTCTCGTATACACTGGCATTTTCTGTACCAAGCTACAAACAATTACGCTAACATTATAATAAAATAATAAATAATTATACTCTCTTTCTGTCTATTCTATCTTTAATCATCTTTGGTACCTACCGAGCGATTGTTCGCTGACAACATTCCTATTTCTATTCTTCCTTGGAATGTTATCAGGAGGACCCGACTCTGAAGAGTTTGAGACCAGCCTGGAGAACTTGGAGCAGTTCACAGAAGACTCCAAGCATTGACTTTACTTGTATTCAATTTACTTTTAATTATGCCATTGTTTAGGCATTGCTTTCTATTCCTATATTTACATTTCCAGTTGAACTTGTAAATAATTTTTAAATAAATAAAAGTTGTTGTTCATTTATATTCATGTCCCTTGTATACTATTCATTTTATATTGCTTAGATACGCTTAGCGTGTTTACTTCTAAGTAAATACGTAGCGGGCCTCGCCGCGCCCCTTTCCGTACAATGGGAAGCGAGGCGTGACAATAAATTTTTAAAGACCTTAAATTAATATAGGTTTAAACGGTATCATTTCTCTTGAGCCTCAAGAAACCGGAGAAAGTGATTCTTATCTATTCAGGTTAGACAATACTACAAATTAAAGAAATTATCAATGGCAATCGTCTTGGAAAAAAAATAAATCTTGTCGCCCATGATTATTCCCAAACTCAAGATTTTCAAAAGTTAAATCCATTTATAAGATATTGACTATAATCTAAATACAAACTCGAACTTGTTTTAAACTCGAACTCGTTTTAAACTCGAATTCGAATCCAAACTCGAACCCAAACTTAAACTTAAACTCGAACTCAATCTACTCGAACTAACTTGACTTGACCCAGTATTGCAATTGATATGACTCGCATTCTACTTAACTTACTCGACTACATTATTCATTTTTGCAGGTATTAGTGTTTGTTCTATTAGACAACAAAGATCGCATTTTTTTCACTTCGTTCAAATAATATATGGTTTCGATCAAGACATGTTATAATCAACCAATCAAATCAACTAAGTCGATACAACAGTTATAATTTATTATACTCGAGGTATTTGGGATAGTTTCAGGTGTGAATCCAACGGAACTTCAGGAGTCCTGTATTAATATACTCGAATTCTATTTACTCGAATCTCAGTCGGATAGACTCCTTCACAGGTTAGAGTCCCGATACTAACACATGAAATGGGTCAGTGTTTCCTTACTTCTGGGGCCCCACTCTTGAGCTCGTGAATATTTCTACGGTTGCGTTGACATTCACACTTGGAACTTAGAGTTGACATTCACACTTGAAACTTAACGTTAACATAGTGACTATATAGAGACCTATAATATATATACTCATGTTCATTTCTATATAATTTTTACTTGTCATTTACATCACTTCATTTTATGCTATAATTGTCACACTTCACTTTTACTCTACCTTTGGGACTTACCGAGCGCTACTTTGCTGACGGGAATTCTACTTATCCTTATTTTTTTGGAATGTTCGTCAGATATGGTTGAGACTGAGGAGATGGACGCCACAGAGGAGGAGTACGACCATCGCTGCGCAGGCTTAGATTAGCTTATTTTTTCTTTCAGTTTATGTATGCCTCCTATTATCCATTTCTGTTATTGTACTTACTTTTCAGTTGAACTCTTGTATTGAAAATATTTCAAGTTTGAATGTAAATAAAGATATTTGTTGAAAAATTTTCAGCCTCCATTTATTCTTGCATCGTGTATTATTGTTTCAATACGCTAGCACATTTATTTGGAGAATGACCTTCTCTGGATAAATATACCGCAGCCTTGCCATGTCAACGTTTCTGTCTACTGGAAGCGGGGTGTGACAGGTTTTGTTGGTGGCCCATACAGGTCAGTTTTGCATGAAGTCTTAAACAAAATACCTCAAGAATTAATAAATTCAACAAACATTTATATTCCCTGGATTTCAAATTTCTTGAATCTATCCTAATTGTCTTTTCTATCAATGTGATGGATTCTCCAAACAATACCACACCAATGTCAATGACAACACTTCATCGTCTATACCACCACCACCACCTACCATTGCAGCGCCTATCAATGAATAAACGGTGCTTCTTGAGGCCATCAGGATCCTATTGGAAGGACAGCAGGAGCAGACAACCCTCATGCACCAAGGACTTGCTCGCCCTGAGGCGGAAGTACCTAGAGTCAAACAGTTTTGGGCACTGCATCTAAAGAACTTTTCGGTAAAGAGATCCCGCTTGAAGCGGAGGAATAGGCTCAAGCAATTGAGGATGACCTGGAAGCGGCTTAAGTGCCAGATATAGTTTGGATAAGAGTTGCTAAGTTTCAACTGACAGACAATGCCAGCGTATGATGGAAGGAAGAGGAGAGCCGTCTCAAGCAACCAATAGAGTGGAAAACATTCGAGACCTTTTTGATGCGAAGTACTTTCTGGAGACTGCCCGCTTTGACATGGAGCAACAATTCATTCATCTACAGCAAGGCTCGATATGGTTCAAGTCTGTGGATGAATACGATACTTGAGTTTACCATGCTCGACAGGTAAGCTATAGTTTTAAGTTAAATTTTCCTATCTCACTTAAACACTGCTAACGCAAAATCATAACAGGTTTACTGCACACCTCATTCCAACTGCTGAGATCTGGACATGACGTTTCCAACAGGGGTTGGGCCATGAAATCCAAGCTGCACTCGCTACAGGAGATTTCCTAATCCACGAGCTTGCTTTGAAGGCTTCCCGACGCTATGAGGCAATTGTGAAGAAGAAGGGCAGGCTGCAGTCGGCCGGTGTAAAACGCCCTGTGCACCAGATTACAGGAGAGGTTTCTTCCAGGCCAGCTTTCAACGGACCATCTCGGAGGCCAGGAGGTTCGTTCGCTAACAATAAGCCAGACTTTTACAACTACTGCAAAAGAATAGGGCATCTAGTGAAGAACTGCCGTAGGACGAACAACTTGTGCTTGATTTGTGGGTCTTCAACTCACACTATCGGAGCATTGCCCTAGAACCGAGGGACTAATAATCCCCCAGCTAGACCGACGATCCAAGCTCCTCCTACCCGGTTAACTCTACCCAGCTCCAACTCTCCGCACCCAGACCGCTCAACCTCAACGCCGAGTGTTTAAGTCACAGAGGAACGTGTCGCAATGCCAAGTATTCACTATGTCGGTCGAAGAGGCCGAAACTATGGGTCGGGTTATCACTGGTAAATCTCTTCCTTCTTTCCTTTCAAGTCATTTCAATTCTAGCAATCTTATTTTGTTATACCTAAACATATCTCGCGCGACTTATGTACAATCGTAGTAGCCACCTTACCTGCAATCGCGCTCTTCGATACTGGGGCATCACATTGCTTCATGTCACAGCGGTTCGTAAGAACTCATGCGATCCCAGTTAAGCCGCTCGTATCCATCTGGAATGTCAGTTTAGGGAACGACGTTCTAAAAGCAACTTTGGGATAAGACTGTGTCCAGTAGTTGTCTGCAGTTGAGAATTCTATGTGGATTTCAGGTACTGGACATACCGAATTTCAACATAGTCTTAGGAATGGACTGGCTGAGAATTTTCTTTGCTACCATCGATTGTCGCCATAATGAGGGCAGTGATTGAAATACCAGATCATCCGTGTTTTATTTTAAAAGCGGAGACTAGACTTTGGAGACTAGCATCTACCGAGAAAAACCAAAGAATGCAGAGATTGCAGCGTTGCAAGTGGAAGGATCGAAGCTAGAGGTTGTTAGAGAGTTCAAGGATGTATTCCTTAAAGACATAACCGGTTTGCCTCCCGATCGAGCTCTAGAGTTAGGCATTGATTTACAACCCGATGCACAACTTGTAATAAAAACTCCATATCGTTTAAGTCCGAAAGGATTGAAGGAGATCTTATTCAGTTGGAAAAACATCTAAAGAATGGTTGGATCAGACCCAGTACCTCAGCTGGGATCTCCGATGCTGCTAGTGAAGAAGAAGGAAGGTACCTACCGGATATGCCTGGATTATCGAGCACCAAAACGGAGTGAAAATTAAGAACAAGTATCCGCTACCTCACATCGATGACCTTTTCTATCAACTAAGTGGATCTTGTTTCTTCTCAAAGTTGGATCTTCGTTCAGGCTATCATCAAGTGAAGGTCAGAGAATCCGACATTCAGAAGACGGCGTTTAGGACTTGTTATGGCCATTATGAATATCTCGTAATGCCATTTTGTGTGACCAATGCACCAGCCATTTTTATGAACTTGATAAACCAAGTTTTCCGAGAGTACTTAGACAAGTTTGTTGTTATCTTCATCGATGACATCCTGGTGTATTCAAAGAATCGAAAGAACACGCCAAGCACTTATGCATAGGTCTTGGAGACCCTACGACAGCATCATCTCTATGCCAAATACAACAAGTGTGAATTTTGGCTAGACCAAATCAGATTTCTCGGACATATCATTTCAGGCGAAGGAATCTCTGTAGATCCAGCTAAGCTATCAGCTGTCAGCGAGTGACTGACACCAAAGTCAGTTAAAAATATAAGAAGCTTCTTGGGCTTAGCAGGATA
Organism: Agapanthus africanus; assembly: GCA_030015575.1. Classification (NCBI taxonomy): domain Eukaryota; kingdom Viridiplantae; phylum Streptophyta; class Magnoliopsida; order Asparagales; family Amaryllidaceae; genus Agapanthus; species Agapanthus africanus. The sequence continues at coordinate 509,336,854 of JASDDO010000016.1, forward strand.
TTATAGATGATTTATCAAAGGATTTTCAAAAATTGTAGTACCCCTGACCAAGCTTACACGTATAGACGAAGCATTCATATGGTCAGAAGCACGTGAGAAGGCTTTCGTAGAACTCAAGTCGAGATTAGCCTCTATACCTATTCTCGTAATACCGGATCGATCTGGCGGATTCGATGTATATTGTGATGCGTCCGGTAAGAGATTAGGATGTGTTCTGCATCATCATAAAAGGTTTGTGGCTTTTGCATCAAGACAGTTAAAGGTTCATGAGCGCAACTATCCAATACATGATCTGGAATTGGTGGCCGTCATCTTCGCACTCAAGATTTGGCGTCATTATCTATTGGGAGAGCAAGTGGATATATACACCGATCATGAAAGTCTGAAGTATATATTCACTCAAAAAGAACTCAACATGCGGCATTGAAGATGGATAGAGCTCATGGCAGACTTCGACATTAACCTATAATATCATCCTGAAAAGGTGAACGTTGTTCCCAATGCACTTAGTCGCCAGCCATTAGCAATGAACCTCGCCGCTCAGTGGAAGGTATAATAAGAACTGCACGGACTTATGATTAAAGTAGTTGTGCCAGGTAATGCATCATCCTTGATAAACTTACAAGTCCAGTCCACTCTTGTCAATCAGATCAATACAACTCAAGCAAATGATTCCAAGCTATAAAAGGTCAGAGAACAAGTAGAAAGTGGTCTTTGAACCGACTTCATCATCTATGAAGATGGATTCTTGTGGTATGAGAGCCGTTTATGCATGTCAGTCAGCCCTGTTAGAGAAGAGTTGATGAAAGAAGCTCACATCTCTCCGTATTTTGTACACCCCGACGGCACGAAGATGTAAAAGGATCTAAATCAATATTACTAGTGGCATGGAATGAAGTGAGAATTAGTAAGGAGTGTAGCAAAATGCTTAATATGTCAGTATGTGAAGGCTGAGCATCACAGAATTGCTGTCCTACTTCACCCGTTACCGATCCCAGAATGGAAATAGTATTACATTACCATGGACTTCATAACTGCACTCCCTCGCAGCACGAAGAGTAACGACGCAGTTTGGGTTATTGTGAATCGACTCACCAAGTTGGTTCACTTTATTCCATTCAGAGTTGGCCAATCAACCGAGATGTTGGCAAGAAAGTACATGGAGGTGAGTAAAAATCTAAAGTAAAGATTTCAACCTTCAAGATGTATCATATTTATCTTGATACCCATAAACTCATGCAGGAGATCGTGAGATTACATGGGGTACCTGTCTGCATCGTCTCCGACCGACATACTAGCTTTCGATCCCGGTTTTAACAGATTCTTCAAGCCAACTTGGGAACGAGTCTGAAGTTCAGCACGGCGTATCATTCCCAAATAGACGGAAAGCTCGAACGAACAATTCAGATTCTGGAAGATATGCTGAGAGCCTATATGCTAGACTTCGGAAGTTTGTGGGAAGGTCACCTACACCTTATGGAGTTTTCATATAACAACAGTTACCAGGAAAGTATTGGGATGGCACTATTCGCAGCACTCTACGGATGTAAGTGTTGTTCCCCGCTGAGTTGGGATGATATTGGAGATTGTGAACTTCATGGGCCGGAGATTGTGAACTTCACATGACAACTATAGACGTGGTTCATATGATCAGGGAAAAGATGCGCATAGCCCAGGACCGACAGAAGTATTGGGCAGATGTAAGGAGTTAACACTTGGAGTTCCAAGCCAAAGAGCCGTCGTTTCTGAAGATCTCTCCGAACAGAGGAGTGATACGTTTTGGCAAATAGGGTAAACTTAGTCCAAGGTACATCAGACCGTTCGACATATTTGAACAAGTTGGAGAAGCGGCGTACCTCTTGGCACTACCACCCTTATTTGAAGGAGTGCATAATGTGTTCCACATATCTCGGCTACGATGATATGTGAGCGACCCCAGCCACATACTTGATCACTCAGAGCTCACTATTCAACCTGACTTATCTTATGAGCAACAATCGGTCGAGATCTTGGATTGAAAGGTGAAGATATTACGGAATAAAGAGGTGAACTTAGTCTGAGTGATATGGAGAAAGGATTCGCTGGAAGAATCAATCTGGGAGCGAGAAGATGATATGCGTACACGATACCCTCATCTACTTGAAAATTAGCCTATGTGAAAATTTTGAGGATGGAATTTTTCTAAGGAGGGTAGGATGTAACGACCCCGAAATCCCTATACAAATGTAACTTGTTCAATATATAGAAAAGGGTATTTGAGCCTGATAATGAGTTATAAGTTAAAATTGTTCAATTAAAACAAGAAGTAACTTGTAGCTTACTGGTTAATACTCTTCACTGCTGTTCTTTAGCCTGCAAGCTTGAACCCCATTAGTACCAACTATTTTTTAATATTTTCTTTTTAACTTTTCAGAAGTCCAAGAGTTGCACGTGCCTTACACGGAGAAACGAAAAATTTTCGAGAAATCAAACAAGATAAATAAGGTTTTAATTATGAGCTTAACACATGCCCAAAATATCGAGGCACGTGGCTTAAATCCGACCGCCGAAAATAACCCAAAAATCGATACTAGCAGTTTAGATGAGTCCATCTGCCTCCGTGCATCACCCGTGCCACCATTTGACTCTTCTCTACTCCATTTTATTGTTTGTTTTCTCTGAATTCAACCAGAGAGCAGTACACCTCTTCATCTATCTCATTAACACAATTTAATCCATTTTAATTCAATTTTTTTATTCACACTCTCTCATTTTATTCTATAAATAACACCCCATCTCCTAGCTCTCCCTTATTCTGAAATCTATAGCAAAACTTTTCCAAAAATTTCCAACTTCAAGAGAAGTTAAGCTAGTCAAGTGGAGTTAACTTGAGCTAAGTTCATTTTTGAAGACCAGAGCCTTTCTCTATGATACCCCGATCCCATGAAGACCCCCTCTCTTTTTCCTCTCTTTTCAATTCTCAAAAACCCGTAAGTCCTTTTTTCTCTTATTCGTTTCATCTCAAAATGATTCTTAAAACAATATCGACTAAACTGGAGTTAGTCTAAATGAATCTTCTTTTAAAAAGTTTTATCACCCTTGCTATGTTAAATATTTCACCCTAATCCTTCTGACACCACTTTAACTATTATTCATCTCAATTTCTTTTGAATTGTTTAAAATTTTGTACTAAATAAATCATACAACAAAATTACACCAAAATACCATTAACCTTACTAATACCCTTTTAACGTCATCATGAACTATAATTCTAGAAGATTCACAGCGTAACCTACCCCACTCACAACACTATGATTTCATAGCACGATATTTTGGTTATGTTTTATTTAAAGAAACAATTTACATTAAAATACCCTCTTTTAAAAAATACTTTTTATCGATATTTTTAAATTCTTTGCAATTACGCATCTACAATCCTTTTAGGGGAACCCATTTGCGGATGGTGTGGGTTATCGCACATCCTTGGGATAGTAGAGTGATACAGAACTCCTTACGGAGAATTCGGTCTCGAAAGGAAATAAAAATACGAATTAGAAAAAATATGACATTTTCAACAAATTAAACCATTTGAAAATTTTCATAAATCATAAATCTGCATTTTTCTATGATTTTTTTTGAAAACTATATTTTTAATATGAAAAATTAAAGTTACACAAAAATACCATCAAGTTTCTAAAAGTATAGTTTTCATAAAAATACCATAAACTTTAAAAAAATTAGGTTTTATCACTAAAATACCACTAAAACTAAAATAATTTTTTTAAAAAACTCTTAATATTCTAAAACACCCTCGAGATTTGTTTTTAAAACAATATTAAAACATTTTACATAAAAACCCCTCGAGAAATACAAACAATGAAAATACATAATAAACTACTTGAATAAATTTTTAAGGACCCTGGATTAATATAGTTTTAAGCGGTATCATTTCTTTTGAGCATCAGGAAGCCGGAGAAAGTGGGTGCTTACCTTTTCACGTTAGACAATACTGCAAATTAAAGGAATTATCAATAGCAATCGTCTTGGAAAAAGACACAAATCCTGCAGCCCATGTGCAGTGGTTGTCTAATTATTCCCGAACTCAAGATTTTCAAACGTTAAATCCATTCATAAGATATTGACTATAACCTGAATACAAAGCCGAACTTGTTTTAAACTCGAACTCGAACCCAAACTCGAACTCAATCTACTCGAACTAACTTGACTTTACCCAGCATTGCAATTGACATGACTTGCATTTTACTTAATTTACTCGACTACATTATTCACTTTTTCAATCTATGGTTTCGATCAATATATATTATAATTAACCAAGTCGATACAACAATTTAATTTATTATACTCGGGGTGTTTGGGATAGTTTCAGGTGTGAATCCAATGGAACTTCAAAAGTCCTATATTAACCTACTCGAATTTTATTTATTCAAATCTCAACTGGGTCAATTCTTCCACAGCTTGGAGTTCCGATGCTAACACATGAAATGGGCCCGTGTTTCCTTACTCCTGAGGCCTTACTCTTGATCTAGTGAATACTTCTACGGTTGCGTTGACATTCACACTTGGAACTTAACGTTAATATAGTGACCATATACAGACCTATAGTACATATACCCATGTTCATTTCTACATACTTTTTACTTGTCATTTACTTTATTTCATTTTATGCTATAACTGTCATACTTCATTTTTACCCTATTTTTGGGACTTACCGAGCGCTAGTTCACCGACAGGCATTCCACTCACCCTTATTTTCTTGGAATGCTCATCAGATATGGTTGAGACCGAAGAGGTGGATGCCACAGAGGAGGAGTACGACTACATCACTGCTCAGACTGAGATTAGCTTGTTTTTTCTTTCAATTTATGTATTCCTCCTGTTAGGCATTTCTGTTATTGTACTTACTTTTCAGTTGAACTCTTGTATTGTAAATATTTCAAGTTTGAATGTAAATAAAGATGTTTGTTGAAATTTTTTCAGTCTCCATTTATTCTTGCATTGTGTATTATTTTTTCAATACGTTTATTATATTTATTTAGGGAATGACTTTCTTTGGATAAATTGTAACTCCGTGTCACGCACCCTATAGGGTCGCGAGGAGGCGGAATGTTAAAATCAGTTTTTCAAAGGTCGCAACATGGACTTGAACTCCAGGATCTTGTCTAAACCCTAACTAGCTAAGCATGTAAAGAGGTTAAACTACTATGAAAGGAGTTTATACCTCACAATAAAAGTCCTTCGGGCCTTCTCCGCTGTCCTCCTCGTCATCATAGGCTCGGAGGATCGAATCGGATCGTAGCTTCCTCGTCGACTTCCTCAAGTCAAAGATGATCCACCCGAGAGTCTATAGTCCGAGCTCCCACCTCAAATCCGAGAAAACTAGGGCACCTAGTTTGCTAAACTAGATCACCTAGGTGATGTAGAGAAAGTAGATGGATTTATTTGTCTCTTGGAACCCTAGTTTACTCAACTCATGAGACCTTAAGAGTTGAGAGAAAGAAGAAGATGAAACTTGATGAAAGAGAAAGTATTTTCACAAATCATAATTGTGATGGCTCTCTTGATATGACCATGAGCATGTGAAGAAAAAAATATCTCACCCAAAATATCCAGTGCCAAAAATATCTCACAAAATATCTAAGTCAAACCATGCTTGAATGGTCAAACCAAATAGCCATGCTTAAATTATCATATATAAATATAACAATATATTTCCTCCACCTCATAATTGTTTTAATCATATAAATAAGCAAAAACCTAATGAGGTGTCTCGTTCTCTAAGCAATCTTGAGTAATTACAAGAAAGCCCCTTTCATCGGTATATACATACCCGCATCCGTGTTCCGAGAAATACGAATACAAAGAGACGAAAATAATCCATTGATATAATACTAAGATCCAGTTTAATTCAAAGCCCATTAGTATTATCCGCCCGAACATCATACGCGCATAAGTACGCGTACGTGATCAAAGCCCTGCCATAAAACCATACGGCCTCTACATCTTTTGTCCGATGCAGGGAAACTCTTTACGTGGAACTTTAAAGACTCGACAGTACGCTGGCAGTGGGTTTAACCACAAACCGCAAGCGGTACTAGCTGTACGTAACAGCTACCCAGGTATCTGTTAATAAGAAGGCCGACGAGTAAACTCATCCGAACTTCTACTGAGCCTGTATGTGACAATCTCCGTACAGTCCGGTCTGTTCGTTTAATAGTATCGCATATCAGGCCTAGGGGTCGGTAAACGTCAGACCCCTAATAGCGCAATAAGTCATGTCAAAGTGTAGCCTAAAATACACTGAGAAACTACTGGAATACCTACCAGTAAATCTCGCTTGCCCTGGCCAAGGACTTTGTGTAATGGCTGTCTGAACACAGCGCGATATCAACTCCCAATACCGGGAGAGATGAATCTTATCTAACCACCACTGCGTCCAAGTGCTTCGGGACTGCACCCAACTACTACCTATTTGCACGACTCCTTTGAGCCGTGGTAGGGTAGTAATCAAAGTACAGTGGGAACACACTTGAGGCGAAGTAGCAGTGTCAAGTCAACGGACTAAGCTGTACTCATGTCACCTGGGAACTGCTACCCGACGATAGGTATAATGCCCACCAACAGTTCCCGACGAGTCATGTCCAGTGTACTCATAACCTAATGACCGTCTGCATACTATCTCCAGTACGACGTACTAATGGCTGTGAGACAGACCATCTCCCCTGTTGGGATGAGAAGCGTATACACTAGTCTACTCTGGAGTATCGATGCCCCGTCTCGATAGTTCTACGACTAGGGACCTGTATAAAGATGTGCTTATAGACTACCCAACCCTTACTAGTGTGACTGCCATCACAACGCTGGTAATCAAGCAAAAATCCTAAGGGCTCTACCAATATGTATAAGAGATATGCTAAAAGAAACACATGCACATATTGAGGTAGAATCAAAGCAGGTAGCATACTACCATTTTGAGCAAGAATGTCAATACAACTGTGAATATCCTAAGCTTCCATTAAATAATATACAAACCAGTATGATACAATAATGGCCTCTAGGGAATATACACTAACAATCTCGTACTTGCACTAAGGACATGTATTGGCATATCGCATACCTATTATCTCGATTAGCCTCTCGAACTGTGTCTGAGGGATGGCCTTCGTGAGTGGATCTGCAAATTATTCTCTATATCTACTCTCCTCACCTCGATCTCCCGGCAATCAACGATCTCCCTGATCATGTGGTAACGCTTCAAAATGCGTCTGGACTTTTGATAGGATATGGGTTCCTTCGCTAAGGCTATAGCGCCGTTGTTGTCGCAATACAGAGGTATTGGATCTACAATGGACGGAACCACCAAAAGTTCTGACAGGAACTTCCTCATCCAGAATGTTTCCTCCGTGGCGTCATAAGCAGCTATGTATTCTGCTTCCATCGTTGAGTCAGCAACGGTCTCCTGCTTGGAGCTCTTCCAACAGACCGTCCCTCCATTGAGGGTAAAGATATAACCCGATATGGACTCAGAGTCATCCCTGTCACCTTAGAAGCTGGAGTCAGCAAAGGCCTCGATCTGGAGGTCTTTTCCGCCATAGACCAAGAACATCTCCTTAGTCCTTCTCAGGTACTTAGGAATGTTCTTTACTGCTATCCACTGCTGCTCTCCTGTGTTTGACTGATACTGGCTTACCACGCTTAGTGCATAAGCAACATCTGGTCTGGTATACAATATCGCATACATTATAGAGCCTACCGTAGAAGCGTAGGGTATAGATGTCATGCGAGCCCTTTCCAAATCAGTCTTGGGAGACAACTCTTTGGAGAGAGTGGTTCCGTGACAAGCCGGTAGATAACCGTGCTTTGAATTTTCCATACTAAATCTTTTCAGTATGGTGTCGATGTACCTGGACTGTGAAATTCCCAACATCCTCTTAGATCTATCACGATAGATCTGGATCCCTAGAATGTAGTTGACATCACCCAGGTCTTTCATGAAGAACCTCTGTGACAAGAATCTTTTGACTGATTGTAGCATAGGAATGTCATTTCCTATCAAGAGAATGTCATCCACGTACAAGACGATGAATACCACAGTTCTCCCTACAATCTTACTATATATGCATGGTTCATCTGGATTTTTGATAAAGTTGAATTCTTTGACTGTATCATCAAAACAGATGTTCCAACTCCGCGATGCCTGCTTTAGTCCATAGATGGACTTAAAAAACTTGCATACTTTCCTGCTGCTCCCACTCTGAATGAAACCTTCTGGCTGATCCATATAGACGCACCCTTCCAAATTTCCATTTAGAAAAGCCGACTTTACGTCCATCTGCCAGATCTCATAATCGTGGACGGCAGCAATGGCAAGAAGGATCCGAATGGATTTGAGCATAGCCACTGGAGAAAAGGTTTCATCATATTCCAAACCAGGTCTTTGACGAAAACCTTTTGCAACAAGTTTAGCTTTATAAGTTTCAACATGTCCATCTATACCAATCTTCTTTCTGAAGATCCATTTGCAAGATCCCTTTGCAGCCTACGGGTTTTACCCCTTCTGGAGCAATGTCCAAAGTCCATACTTTGTTGGTATACATGAACTCTATCTCGGCCCGCATTGCATCTAGCCATTTCACTGAGTCGCCGCTCTGAATGGCTTGCTGGAAGCTAGTAGGCTCATCATTGTCAATGATGCAATCCTCTCGATTCCCATTTATGAGAAAACTATAGTATCTCTCAGGCAGATGAGACTACCTGCTAGTTCTGCGGAGTGGCGGGGGGGGGGGGGTCCGGTTCTTCTGAAACCTCAGGTTCTACCATGCTTTCAGTAATACCTTGTGGTTCTGGAATTTCTTTCAATTCTATTGCGCTCCCACTTATCTAATTTTCTAAAAATTTAGTTTCCAAGAAGTGGGCATGCTGAGAAACAAAGACCTTTTGTTCTTCTGCGAAGTAGAAAAGATACCCCCTGGAGTTCTTTGGGTATCCCACAAACTTACACAGTACTGAGCGTGCCTCGAGCTTGTCCGCATGCTGCCTTTTTACAAAAGCTGGACACCCCCATGTCTTAAGGTACTTAAGACAGGTTTCTTCCCACTCCACATCTGATATGGTTTGGTAGGCACAGTCTTGGTAAGAACCCTGTTCAAAAGATATGCAGCTGATTCTAGTGCATAACCCCAGAAGGATCGCGGCAACTCAGCCTTACTTATCATTGAACGAACCATATCCAATAGGGTTCTATTCCACCTTTCCGATACACCATTGTGTTGTGGTGTGTATGGAGGAGTAAGCTGAGAGAGAATTCCATTCAATTTTAGGTAATCCAGGAACTCGACACTTAAGTATTCACCACCTCGATTAGATCTCAGTGCCTTGATACTTTTGCCTGTTTGTTTTTCCACTTCATTCTTATATTCCCGGAATTTCTCAAAGGCTTTGGATTTATGCTTCATCAAGAAAACATGCCCATACCTAGGGAAATCATCCGTAAAAAGTAAAGAAATATGAATTATCACTTCACGCATTTATAGACATTGGAACACACACATCGCTGTGTATGAGTTCCAAGAGCTCGCTCGCTCTTCCTCCTTGTCCAGTGAACGGAGTCTTTGTTATCTTTCCCATGAGACAAGACTGACAAGTTGCATAAGACTGATATTCGAACGGATCCAAATATCCCTCTCTATGTAATTTCGTCAACCGTGTTTCATTGATGTGACCCAGTCTACAATACCATAAGAAAGCCTGATTTAATTCCGGAGACTTTCTTTTAAGTGTGTTTTGGACACTAAAAACCTGAGCTTGATTTAATACGTATATACCGTTATCCAATGTACCTAACCCAATCAAAACTTAATTTAGGTGGATATGGACTGTTCAGACCAGAATATTGCATTTTAATACCGCTCATTCATTATCTATTTTTTGTATATATCGGTACTATTAAACAGTGTCTGCTTAGTAATTACAGATTACAGGTATCCGTGACAAAATACTGTAAATACACTTAAAATCACGGATATATCCTTTGTGAGCCAATACTGCAAATAGAACAGAAAACCGATCTTTGTCTAAAGAGTTCTTTTTGCAAATAGATGTGTACACACAATTTTGATCCAATACAATGCAAATGTGCACATGGACCATGGTGGGGCTGCTTAGGCTTCATGACATGATGAAATGGTGCAAGTAGGGAACATATGCATTAAATGCTAAAAGAGGTGATGCGATGTGCATTAAATGCTAAAGAGGTGATGCGATGTGTATTAAATGGTAAAGAGGTGATGCGATGTGCATTAAATGCTAAAAGAGGTGATGTGATTTAAAGCATCATGATTTCCCTCCAAAAGCTACTAAGCAACCCATGTTGCCTATAAATACCAAGTCATGGGTAAGGAGAGAACATACTTTCTCTTTATTTTTGTTTTAGAACTCTTGTAATTTGTAACTTTTTTCCTTTGAACCCTCGAGTTCTTTGCCTTCTTTTGATCTTGCAAACTCTTTATTGAGCTTGCAAATTTAAGTTTTGGTTATTGATCTCAAGGGTTGTATCCTCATTTGGAATCAATAAAGCTTTCTTTTTGCCTTCATTTGCCTTGTGTTCTTAGCCTTCTCTTGATCTTGCAATCTCTTCATTGAGCTTGCAAGTTTAAGTTTAGGCTATTGAACCCATGGTTTGTAATGTGTTCTATGGTTACTAGTATCTTTATTTCTTGCTTTACTTTCTTGTAATTTATTTTCATGCTTTACTTACTTGCAATTTTATTACCATGTCATTTACTTTCTTGCAATGCTCTTTTCTTTTCTTTGTTTATCTTTTCTTTTGTTCTTTTTTGGTTTGTTATTGTGAGATGTTGTGAATATTGTTGTTAGGAAAATAGAATGATATTGTAAGTTAAGCTTTCGTTTCTCATATCCTTTTCCCGTATTTTCCATTTGAAACTCTGCCCAAACCTTACGCAAGCGCTCCGTTAGGCACCCTACCCTACCAAGATAACGGTGATTCCTAACCGCGACCGGTTGCGTTCGGATTGGCCGGAGGCGAAAGCAAGAGATAAGAACGGACGGACAAGGGTCATTAAGCCGGATTCTACGAATACCGTGCTTAAGCATCTTAATCTACGTTGTTGCCGATTGCTCTAGCTTCATTGGTTGAGTTCGGCTCAAAGGATTGAGTACGGAATCCACTAGCTTACACTATCTTTTCTATTCCTAAAAATTTATAATTATGCATATATAAACTTAGGATAGATACGAACAATCTGCCTCGTGCATTAACTCGTTACAATAAGAACGTAAAATGCTCCGTCTCCCTGTGGATCGACCCGTGCTCATCGCGGTTAGTTGCAAAGTGACACCGTCTTGATTGCGGTTAACTATAAATTCTTTCAATCAAATGGCGCCGTTTCCGGGGAAACGGTAACGTTTTAATTCTTGTTATTTCGGGTTAATCATTGTACATCTCATTTATACATCTAACCCTATTTTCAAAATCAACTAAAAATCTCAAAATTTTCAAAACCAAATAAAAAACTAACTTAGCTAACTTTGTTTTGTTCTCTGGAATTCTTACCTACTTACACTCTGGATCTCAATTAAAAAGGTAAACAATACCAGTGAGGCACTAGTGGAACACTGAAACAACTGAAGAATTTTGGAGCCAAGATTCCCATAGAAATCCGGCGACTTCCCTTCAAAATCCGGCGTCGTCGGCCTTACCTCCTCCTCCTGACTCCAATCTTTCCTCTGTGCTCCATTGTTCTGTTTTTGTCCCATTTTTATTATTTGTTTTTTTATAAATTTTAGTGTGCAGGTATTTGGGCATTCGTATCGCTTTTCCGCACTAATATCCGTTTTTCCGACATTTGTAGATTTTTACGGATTTGCGAACTACGATCGTGGGGAGCAAAGTGTACATTCAAGGCTAAGGTGATTGCGAAGTACAGTGCCAAAGATCTGGGTAGTTTGACCCGCGCAAGCGAACTTTTCAAGCTATTCGAATTTAATTTAAACGGGGTTTCTTAACCCGAAAATTTTTTCGGTACGTATTTTTTCTAACACCTTCTTTCTCAAATCTGACGCATCCAATATACTATTCTTTGCAGGATTCTTTGCAAGTTCGCTAGCAAACGCTAATGTGACTAATTTGTATTTGTTTCAGTGCTGAGCTTAAAACATAAAAAATGATTGTTTGAAATTTTGAACAAATTTTTTCATTGAATTGCGCATTGCATACATTAATACAGACTTAAGGGCAAGCGAACCTCACAACATACGGTAAAGGATTTCATCACCTTTTCCGTGGCCCAAAAATCACGAAACCGTGCATAAACGTTTACCCGCACAAATTTTAAAAGAAATTAGACTTTATGCCTTAAGGACTTCGCGCTCATTAGGATAAGTTAACTGTGTTTAGAACACCGCTTAATGGTATACCGTTTTCGGAGTGTCTAGAAAAGTGTTCACGGCGAAACCGCCAAAAGAGAAAGAGGTATTTAATTAAGGACCTTCGCGAAAGCGTCGGAAAACCTCCCCTTATCTCTGCACTTACTTGGCCTCGTGATCAGTATATCTTGAGCCCGCTTCTCGACACAATTTTACTTCGACAATCAAATTCTTGAGCAGGTCTAGTTGACCTAGGTGAACCCTAGAACGATTAGGTGTGTGGTATTTTTGTATCGTGGTTGTTTTTGTCCAGATACTTTTTGTGTGTATATTTCATTCTTTTGTTAATAACTAACTAAAAACTAAAAAAAAACCCATATTCTTTTTCCTCTCTTCTTCTTCACTTCATATCATGGGTACCTTACCTCGAAAAACTCTTGCCGAACTTTGGTACCCACAACCAGACATTACTTCCTACGGTTCTTTCTTTGGCCGAACGTCGAACGATCCCTCCATGCCTAAAATCTCTTTGAAAGATCGGATAGACGCGTCTAGGACGAACAATTGGACTCCGCAATCCACCTTGTATCAACCATTTCAACTTTCACCATCTTCTTACGTTGATACCCCTTTTGAGAGTCCAGTTGTAACTTCCAAACCCATGTCCCTCGTTGACCAAATTGAACAATCTCGTAGCGGATCTTTCACTCCTCTCACCACATCCAATTCTTGGGATCAACAATTCCAATCACCTTCTTATCCGAATGTTCATCCTACCCTTGTCCAGCCATTCAATTCCTACCAGTCCTACCCGACTTGTACACCATCCCTAGACATTGCTTCTGAACAGCCATTTGGGAGTTTTCAGTATCCAAAGAACTTTGAATCTTTTACTGAAACTCCTTCACAACCTATGTCTAGTCTGGAACAGTCGTTGGAAGACTTTAGGGTAGCGTCATGCCAACAGATGGTGGATTTGAATGCGTCCATGGCAGCCCTCATACAACCTAGTGACCCGATAGCTAGTTTTCAACTAGCTCCAAATTTTCCAATGTATGATGAGGCAGTAGGACACGCTGAGAATTTGAGTGGAGAGAGTGAGCTGTACACCCTTCCAAATCAAACCTACCCGTTTCTACTTGAATCCCACAACTCCTGTTTTGAAAGTCTATCGAGTGTCCCAAATGATTTATCAATTGAAGATAGAATGATTAATGAGTTGTGCGACTTTGTAGTGTTTGATTTACCTGATTGTGAAGGGTCCATTTCGAGTGAAACCACACCAAATCCTTTTGACCTCTACACCTCCACTCTAGAACCTGAATTAATTGATATCCATGTTTTTGTTAAGGTGTCTGAGAATATTGATTTTCACTTGATTGAGGATATCGACGCTGGGGATATTTTGGATGATGAACCCGTTGATTTGGCTGAGTTTTTCTCTCAATTCATCATCCCGAGTCTTTAACTGTTCTTCCCGAACTTCATATGCGTCTTGATTTTGATAAAATTTGCATGGATAAGCTGAATTTTGAGGATATTTTTGAAGATGAACCAGTTTTGATTGATGATTCAGATTTTCCAATTCATCATATACCTGTCATTGACTGTGTACACCCTCCTGAACCTTTACCTGATACCCTTCCTCAAACACTTCCTTCCATTCTTTCCATCATTCCGATCTTGCAAGACACCGTATCACTTTCATTTCTTGTGTCTGGTTTACCAAGTTCGGCGTACCCATATTTTCTCACGAATCTTGAGGGATTTGATCCTATTTCTCGACGGGTTAATAGATTAGCACAATCACTTTTTACACATCGGTCATCACAAATTATGCTAATCTATTCACTCTATTTTCACCCTCAAGTTCGTACTCCATTTCTTTTTCCCTTCCGCCATTCTTCTTCTCATATACCGAGACTGTATCACGCTTCTATCTCAATATGATCTCGCGTATTCTCCATTTCTTTCCTCTTCACCTTCTTTCACCAACCCGCATATTACAGAGATAGAATTTTTGAATGGTTGGTGTTAACTTTTGACCTTTGTAAGGCCTTGTATAGCTTGATACTGTTCTCTTTTCCCCCTAATCCTGAACTTCAACGCTTAAACAGTGGAAACACTGTTTCACTTAAGTTTGGGGGGATCCTTTTGGTGTATATATTTTTGGTTTTCTTGTTTCTTTTGTATAAAATTTTTCTTTGGGGAGCGCCGGCAATTTTGACCCTCTTGAAGTAGCCTGACAGTGAGGGCACTGTCAAGTTTAAGTTTGGGGATGTGCTAGGTAAGCTTTCTTCCTTCGCATTCATTTGTATATTCTGCATTTGCATACTTATATAAAAACCCACAAAAATCGAAAATTTTTCCTAAAATATAAAAACTTTGTCGTCAAGTTAGCTAATAAGGTAACTTAGATTTTTTCCGAAAGCTCAGTTGATGCATTAGAAATAACTAAATCTTAGGCTTAGGAATTGAAAACCCTAAAAATAACCCTCATTCTGTTTAACCTTGGCAATTATACGTCCTTACAGTTTTTTTGAGAAATAGGTAATCTTGAGTTCAGTTCTTTAGTTAAATCGAGATGAAGGGAAAGTATTGAAGCTTTACTAAAAGATAAGTCTGAAAAATAGTTTCTTTTCTTGAGTCCAAATTTAGAAAATATATACCTTACAAACTGCACATACACGCACCTTGAAACTTGGGATAGTAGAGGATAGCTAGAAATACTCTTACCTGAAAACCTAGTATGAAAGAAAAAACGGTATTTAAAGCTAAACACCAAAAGAGTATATTGAAAAATATATCCGGTCTTCAAAAAGAAAAAAAGAAAAAGAAAAAATAAATAAAGTCAGGACCTGGAAATTGCTATTTACGCTTTAAGCCCACTCATTCAGTAATCGGCCGTTAGTGTCTCAAGAAGCATTAATAGTCGCATGAAAAGTGTGTCAGCAACACCGTCCATCATTTAACGAAAAGAAGTAGTATTAGGTATTAGGGCAAGGGTACTACAGCTTGAATTGAATTCTTGAGTGTAGGGGTGCAAATTTACACACACGTAGAGGTATACAATCGATATTTGGAGGAAAGATAAAAATGAAGAATAAAACTTATGTTTTCTGTAAAGTTCATAGAAAATCCTGATTTGAGACCGCACTTTAGAAGGAAAACTCATGAGATACCAACATCTTTCTAAACTTTTTTAGAACGTATATGATCCGGGGTTAAATAGATAGGAGGTGTGAAAAATAAGGGTTGAATATTTCTAACTTAGGATAATAGAATTTCTAACGTAGATACTAAACTGTAGGAGTAGAATCAAAGTTAACTTATGAAACTAACTTGACGGGATTTTGTGGGTAGTATTCGCTGAAAACCCTCAGGAGACAACACTCCTCCTACAAGGGACACCTAGAGATTTAACGGCTTGTTGTACGCGCTCAGTGCAATCGCGTTCCCTGTGAAAGTGAGGATAGGATTTTGTTTTGCTCGGGACGAGCAAAAGATAAGTTTGGGGGTATTTGTTCAGACCAGAATATTGTATTTTAATACCGCTCATTCATTATCTATTTTTTGTATATATCGGTACTATTATCCAGTGTCTGCTCAGTAATTACAGATTACAGGCATCCGTGACAAAATACTGTAAATACACTTAAAATCACGGATATATCCTTTGTGAGCCGATGCTGCAAACAGAACAGAAAACCGATCTTTGTCTAAAGAGTTCTTTTTGCAAATAGATATGTGCACACAATTTTGGTCCAATACAATGCAAGTGTGCACATGGACCATGGTGGGGCTGCCTAGGCTATATGACATGATGAAATGGTGCAAGTAGGGAACATGTGTATTAAATGCTAAAAGAGGTGATGCGATGTGCATTAAATGCTAAAGAGGTGATGCGATGTGCATTAAATGGTAAAGAGGTGATGTGATGTGCATTAAATGCTAAAAGAGGTGATGTGATTTAAAGCATCATGATTTCCCTCCAAAAGCTACTAAGCAACCCATGTTGCCTATAAATACCAAGTCATAGGCAAGGAGAGAACATACTTTCTCTTTAGTTTTGTTTTAGAACTCTTATAATTTGTAACTTTTTTCCTTTGAACCCTTGAGTTCTTTGCCTTCTCTTGATCTTGCAAGCTCTTCATTGAACTTGCAAGTTTAAGTTTTGGTTATTGATCTCAAGGGTTGTATCTTCATTTGGAATCAATAAAGCTTTCTTTTTGCCTTCATTTGCCTTGTGTTCTTAGCCTTCTCTTGATCTTGCAACCTCTTCATTGAGCTTGCAAGTTTAAGTTTAGGCTATTGAACCCATGGTTTGTAATGTGTTCTATGGTTCCTAGTATCATTATTTCTTACTTTACTTTATTGCAATTTATTTTCATGCTTTACTTACTTGCAATTTTATTACCATGTCATTTACTTTCTTGCAATGCTCTTTTCTTTTCTTTGTTTATCTTTTCTTTTGCTCTTTTTTGGTTTGTTATTGTGAGATGTTGTGAATATTGTTGTTAGGAAAAGAGAATGATATTGTAAGTTAAGCTTTCGTTTCTCATATCCTTTTCCCGTATTTTCCATTTGAAACTCTGCCCAAACCTTACGCAAGCGCTCCGTTAGGCATCCTACCCTACCAAGGTAATGGTGATTTCTAACCGCGACCGGTTGCGTTCGGATTGGCCGGAGGCGAAAGCAAGAGACAAGAACGGACGGACAAGGGTTAATAAGCAGGATTCTACGAATACCGTGCTTAAGTATCCTAATCCACGTTGTTGCCGATTGCTCTAGCTTCATTGGTTGAGTTCGGCTCAAAGGATTGAGTACAGAATCCACTAGCTTACACTATCTTTTATATTCCTAACAATTTATAATTATGCATATATACACTTAGGATAGATACGAACAATCCGCCTCGTGTATTAACTCGTTACAATAAGAACGTAAAACGCTCCGTCTCCCTGTGGATCGACCTGTGCTTATCGCGGTTAGCTGCAAAGCGACGCCGTCTTGATTGCGGTTAACTATAAATTCTTTCAATCATGGACCACATCGCTTACAAATGTAAAATTATAACCTTCCTTAGAAAGTAAGGATACATATATGATATTACAAGCTCGACTAGGTACATACAAACAGTTAAGTAGAATCAATATCTGCCCACTTGTCAATCCAAGGTGATATTCCCCTACGGATTCAGCGTCCACGCTCATTCCGTTCGCAACCCTGAGAGTCATATCACCAACCCTGATAACTCTACGGTTTCTCAAAGCCTGTAAAGAATTACAGATATGAGATCCTGATCCGGTATCTAGTACCCAGAAAGTAGAGTTAATTGACAAACAGTTTTCAATTACAAACACACCCGAAGTCGATTCACAACATACTTCGGATCCTGGATTCTGGCTTTCAAAGCCTTGCAATCCCTCTGGCAATGCCCGTTCCCGTGACAATAGGAACATCCCTCGTTCTCTACTGTTAGCCCCAAAACTTTTGCCCTTCCCTTTCCTTTTACCTTACTGACACCACCTATCAGCTTTGTGGAGGTCTTTTTCTTCTCACCCTTGGCTTCCGTCTTGGATCCAGAAGAGGAAGATTCCCCATTAAGCAGAGCGGGTGTCACCCTGGTTTCCTTCAGGGCATAAGTAGAAAGTAGGGACTGTAGAATCAAGTCAACATATGACTGGTTCTCCAACGTGGCCTCCAGGTCTGTGAGCTTTTTGGTACAGCTAGTCATCGTAAAGACGTTGTCCCCTACAGATGACCCGATAGCCAACCTCGCTTAAAGCAATTCCTTAGAGGTCTCATATCTTGCGATAAGAGATTGCACTCCATATAAATCTTTTTTATGGAAGAAGATGGAAGCTAAGTCCATCTTCTCGTGCTGCCTCTGGTTTTTACTATCTATTAAGGCCAACATAAGGCACTTGGCATTCGCACTATCCTTTTCCCTTGTCTTATGGATATCAATATCCGCGACGGCGGAAACTGGACCTGGGACGGCGGGGGCTTAAGTAGTAATGAAATGGTCCAGCTTGTCACAGGCAATGGACATCTGGACAAACCCTTGCCAGTCAATATAGTCTGGCCCAGTCAATTTATTAGCTAGTTGTAATCTAGGTGTGGTCAACTGGTCGCTGCAATTAGGAGAGAGAGAGAAGAAACATTTAGCATATTGCTCTTGCAAGTTTAGATTGGTTTTTAATTTATCTAAACAGGATGGCTCCCACTGTATCTCGAATTCATCCTCAAACCATAAAAGAAAAATTAGTCAGGATTAATCTCACCGTATAATACTTGCTTAACCTTTCAGCCAGGCCAGTGTTGGTACTTCGAGAGAAGTTTTACGACGCTTTCGTGAAGTTCCTTAATTAAATAACCTCTTTTCCATGGAGGCGTAGCCCCGCTGATACCTTTTTAGACACCTACTTGGTTTATAGCATTGATCGTTAAGTGAAAAAATCTCCCGAGGAGTAGCATATACTCACAGTAGGATCAAGATCCAAATATCATTGTGTGATAATACTGAAGGAATCCTACCAATATTATCACACTCCAAATGGTATGCAGCACTAGCAAGTTTCAATTTCCTTAGAAACTCCCGATGTGGATTTTTGCCCCATGCTCTTATGACCTTGACGAAGGTCAACAAATCATAAGTTACATGTCAAGTTCTACCCATCATTGTCCAGGTTGATTGGAACCCGCCCGTATATACCCTTGATGAAGGCCAACAATGTAATATGACTGTTCCAAACCAACGCATCTATCTATACTACATATGAATATCCAGCAGCTACTAATCACTATGCCTTGGCGAAGGTCAACAAACATATCTTGAATACTACTGAACATTCATATAAAATGACGGAGGGCTATGGATGGTTTGGCGAAATCATGAACGTAATGAATTTGATATAATCGATGGAACCTGATAGCTTTTAAAAGGAGTGGTTTAAGTTTCGCATTTTTAAAAGTTTGTTTTTTGAAAAAACCAAGTGGTTTTAAAAGTGTTCCAACGATTCAGCTTTGGTTTATTTGCTTTGCATTAATATGCAGTCCCATCAATTAACCTACCATTTCAGAAAACACCGAAAATACAACGTACGCTTATACTATCCGCATTCGCCACGGGGCACGTCATCACCCGTTAGGTTACTTAACTAACAACAGAGCGGGGCTGGACTAGAGCGGATGCAAAACATAAACAACACCTATTATATAATATATAATAATAATATCCATTCGTCAGACACAATAATAGGCATTCCAGATCATAGATGAACACATTGGATATATTAGGAATTCCGCGTTTCATTTAAGCCTGTAACGAAAGACGGATTCCACGGTCGTGATGAATAGCCAAACCCCACTTCAGACCCCTACGGGCGCGGCAAACTACCCGCCAAATTCCCGAAGCGAAGCAACCCCTCTTAACAAAATGAGTAGGCCACTCGGCACTTCAAAGAACCCGTTAGTTTGTGCACCCCACCTTGGGTCTATCCTAGGAGTAGAAAATGGTAAAAGAAATAATATACAACGGTGGCTACAAGCTCAACCCGGATGTGCGACCGCAAAATAATATTATATTAATTTACAATTTACATTGAATGAAAGAAAAGAAAACTCTCATCTCACATCCCCGGCTATTCATCCACGATGATCCAACAAGTTCATATACACAAACCAATATCACAGATCACAGATATGTGCAACCCCCACTAATCGACATATAGCGATTAGCAGACGTTCAGCATATATGTCACAACACAGAATACCCGATTAGCAAATAACCTAGAATTTCGATCGAACATTATTTTCCGAGTCTACCCCAAGTGCAAACCAGCACTCATAAACATACTGGGTAGAAACTAAATGTAATAGAGAAAAATACACCAGAATACATATAGAAGAAAAACGGTCTGACCCGGCAACAACTAGGCGGCGGAACGGCGACGAATCACACCGATTCGCCGTGGTTCCGTGGCGTTATGGCCGAGTTAGGGGATCGTTTTTCTCCAGTATTCTTAGAATTACTTGCACTGAATTTTAAAGCCTCTAAAATAATTTTTTCGACAGTTTTTAAAAAATGGACATAGAGCAAGGTATTAGGTGTATCGTTGTCGTGTTTTTCGGACGATCGAAGTTCTAACTACTTGCTAACTAGCTAGTAAAGGTTTAACCTGGCTCTGATACCGCTGTAAGTCCGTGTCACGCACCCCACGGGGTCGCGGGGAGACAGAATGTTAAAAAATCGATTTTTCAAAGGTCGCAACACGGACTTAAACTCCAGCATCTTGTCTAAACCCTAACTAGCTAAGCATGTAAAGAGGTTAAACTACTATGAAAGGAGTTTATACATCATGATATAAGTCTTTCGGGTCTTTTCCGCTGTCCTCCTCGTCATCGTAGGCTCCGAGGATCGAATCGGATCGTAGCTTCCTCGTCGGCTTTCTCAAGTCAAATACGATCCACCCGAGAGTCTATAATCCGAGCTCCCACCTCAAATCCGAGGAAACTAGGGCACCTAGTTTTCTAAACTAGATGACCTAAGTGATGTAGAGAAAGAAGCTGGATTTATTTGTCTTTTGGAACCCTAATTTACTCAACTCATCAGACCTTAAGGGTTGAGAGGAAGAAGACGATGAAACTTGAGGAAAGAGAAAGTATTTTCACAAATCATAATTGTGATGTCTCTCTTGATATGACCATGAGCATGTGAAGATAAAATATCTCATCCAAAATATCTAGTGCAAAAAATATCTCACAAAATATCTAAGTCAAATCATGCTTGAATGGTCAAACCAAGTAGCCATACTTAAATTATCATATATTAATATAACAATATATTTCTTCCACCTCATAATTGTTTTAATCATATAAATAATCAAAACCCTAATAAAATGTCTCCTTCTATAAGCAATCTTGAGTAATTACAAGAAAGCCCCTCTTATCCGTATATACATACCCGCATCCGTGTTCTAAGAAACACGAATACAAAGAGACGAAAATAATCTATCAATATAATACTAGGATCCGGTTTAAACCAAAGCCCACTAGTATTATCCGCCCGAATATCATACGCGCATAAGTACACATATGTGATCGAAGCCCTGCCGTAAAACCATACAGGCTCTATATCTTTTGCCTGATGCAGGAAAACTCTCTATATGGGACTCTAAAGACTCGACAGTACGCTGGCAGTGGGTTTAACCACAAGCCGCAAGCGGTGCTAGCTGCATGTAACGGCTACACAGGTATTTGTCGATAAGAAGGGCGACGAGCAAACTCATCCGAAATCATACCGAGCCTGTATTTGACAATCTCCGTACAGTCCGGTCTGTTCATCTAAGAGTATCGCATATCGGGCCTAGGGGGAGGTAAACGTCAGACCCCTAATAGCGCAATAAATCGTGTCAGAGTGTAGCCCAAAACACCATGAGAAACTACTGGAATACCTACCAGTAAATCTCGCTTGCCCTGACTAGGAACTTTGTGTAATAGCTCTCTGAACATAGCACGATATCAACCCCCAATACCGGGAGAGACGAATCCTGTCTAACCGCCATTGCCTTCAAGTGCTTCGGGACTGCACCCAACTACTACCTGTTGCATGACTCCTTTGAGCCATGGTAGGGTAGTAATCAAAGTACAGTGGGAACACACTTGAGACGAAGTAGCAGTGTCAAGTCAACGGACTAAGCTGTATCCATGTCACCTGGGAACTGCTACCCGACGATAGGTATAATGCCCACCAACAGTTCCCGACGAGTCCTATCCAGTGTACTCATAATCTAATGACCATATGCATACTATCTCTAGTACGACGTACTAATGGCTGCGGGATAGACTATCTCCCCTGCTGGGATGAGAAGCGTATACACTAGCCTACTCTGGAGTATCGATGCCCCGTCTCGATAGTTCTACGACTAGGGACCTTTATAAAGATGTGCTTATAGACTACCCAGCCCCTACTAGTGTGACTTCCATCACAACGCTGGTAATCAAGCAAAGATCCTAAGGGCTCTACCAATATGTATAAACGATATGCTAAAAGAAACACATGCACATATTGAGGTAGAATCAAACTAGGTAGCATACTACCATTTTGAGCAAGAATGTCAATACAACTGTGAATATC
Source organism: Agapanthus africanus (assembly GCA_030015575.1). Taxonomy (NCBI): domain Eukaryota; kingdom Viridiplantae; phylum Streptophyta; class Magnoliopsida; order Asparagales; family Amaryllidaceae; genus Agapanthus; species Agapanthus africanus. The sequence goes on from JASDDO010000016.1 coordinate 509,359,379, forward strand.
CCAAGCTTCCATTAAGTAATATAAAAACCAGTATGATACAATAATGGCCTCTAGGGCATATACACTAACATAAATATGCCGCGGGATTTCTACGTCACTGTTTCCGTCTACAGAGAAGCGGGGCGTGGCACGTTAGGTTTTCGATCTTACGGTATATGTTTACGGTGGGTGACGATATTTGTGTCCTCTCCCCATCTTCTTATATTTTGATATTGAAGTTTTTAGTTTGTAAGCTCTCATAGTGTTTGTGGAAATTCCTAAGTGAATTTCAACTGGTTCTTTTGATCCTGCATCATATCTCCAACGATTATGAAGTTCGATATTGAGAAGTTTGATGGGAATATGAGTTTTTGCCTATGCAAGTTCATATGATTGCCGTATCGACACAAAATAATTTGAAAATGTGATTCTTGGGAAGGATTGAAGGCCTTCCATTATGAAGGAGGAAGTATGAGAGTTGGATGAAAAGGCTCTCACTACTATCTAATTGTGTTTGACAAACGAAGTTTTGTAAAATGTTTTAGTAGAGAAGATGACGGCTAGTTTGTGGTTGAAATTAAAGGAGTTATATTTGAAGAAGTCTATCACAAATCGACTTCTTTTGAAATATCGTCTCTACACACTTCATATGTTAGAAGGCTCTCTTATCAAATCTTACATCGGTGAGTTTAATTCGATCATTACAGATCTGGGTTAGATCGAAATTAAGATTGATGATGAAAATGATCGACAAGGAGTTAACTTCTAGCGAAGGCGATGGTCCATATTCAGGCTTATTTGTCCGAGGGTGAGCGGAGAAGCGAGTTCCAGAAGGCAATAAAAAGAAGTCAAGGTCAAAATCCTAGCATAAGAATTTGACCTACAACTATTGTAAGAAGAAGAAGCACTTCAAAATCGATTGTTTCAAATTGCAGAACAAGTAGGAGCAGGAAGACAATCAGAAGGAGGTTTCAGCTGAAACCAGTATTGCTGAAAAAGAAGGAGATCCACTTGTAGTTTTTGATAATACGTATCGATCCAAGAATGAATGGATTATGAGTTCGGATTGTTCCTACCATATGTGTTATAGGGATTTTTTTTCTCCATCTATGCGTTTGTTGATGGTGGAGTGGTTTTAATAGGCAACAATAGTTCGTGTCGAGCTATTAGTAAGGGGACGATTCAAATCAAGATGTTTGATGGCGTTGTGAGAATATTAGCGAAAGTTATGCATGTCTCTGACTTGAAGAAGAATTTCATCTCATTGGGTACAATCGATGTTGATGGCTATAAGTTCTTCGTTGAAGGTAGAGTTTTGAAAGTCAGTAAAGGTGCTCTCGTCGTTATGAAGGGCTTGAAAACGGGGTCTTTATATGTGTTGCAGGGTTCGACAACTATCGGGTTGGAGACAATTTCATCATCTAAATTCAAGTCAGATTTAGATATAACCAGATTATGGCACATGAAACTTGGGCATATGAGTAAGAAAGGTGTGGCCGAGTTATCGAAGCAGGGTCTACCATGTGGTCAAAGTATATCGAAAATGGAATTTTGTGAGTATTGCATTTTTGGGAAGCAGAAATGGGTTAGCTTCAATGCGGCGGTGCATAACACAAAAGGTACTCTTGAGTGTATCCATTCACATCGTTGCAGACCCTCTCAAGTTATTTTCAAAGGAAGCAGTGCAAAATATCTACTTACTTTCATCAACGATTATTCGAGGAAGTTTTGGATCTACTTCTTAAAGCTAAAGAGTGATGTATTTAATTTGTTTAAACAATAGAAGACATTGATTGAGAAGTTGACATGAAAACAGATTAAGAGGCTAAGGGCAGACAACAGATTAGAATTTTGTGGTGGAGATTTCAATGAATTCTGTAAAAACGAAGGTATCGTTCGACATCATACCGTTTTCCACACACCACCGCAAAATGAAGTCATGGAGCGCATGAATCAGACTCTTTTGGAGAAAGTTAGATGCATGTTATCTAATGTAGGGCTCGACAATGAGTTTTGGACAAAGGCGGTGAACACGGCATGCTATATGAGGAATCGATCACCTCATACATCACTTGGTAGTAAAATACCGGAGCAGGTATGGTCTGAGAAGCACACCGATTATTCTATATTTAGAGTGTTTGGTTATTGTTCCCCTCCGAATGGCGGCGCGACGGGGACGTCTCGCCTGAGATTCAGGGCAGATGCTAATTGGTGCTATCCGTCCACCTCTCCGAAAATACCAAGTTGATTTATGGCACCGTGTATCGAAGGTTTAAACGGATGTGTCCGATGTAGCAGACTTCGTCAGATTCCCCCTCGCTGGGGGTTTTGATTGTGGGGACGCTCTTCCCTGCAGGCGCAAGCCCCTGCAGTTAATTACGCTACCTCATCGCGGTAACCACTTTCTCCTTCTCCAGATGGTCACTTCGTGTTGTGTGTGTTTATTTTGTGTTTAGTTGCCCGTGGATTGTATACGGAGACTGAGTTATGTCGTCGCCCGTAGGGCGTGGACTAGTCCAAATCCGTATTATCTTAGATTTGGGTTTGGGGGTTTGGGTTTAAGGATACGTTAGCCTCATTGAGCACTAAGATCAACTTAAACGTTTGTTAAGGATATGTTAGCCTGGTTTTTAGACTAAGATCGACTTAACGGGATCATTTAAATCCAACAATAGAGCAATTAAGGGAGCCTTGTTGTTTAGTTTAGTGGCATTGCGGTCAATAGGTAGTTTAAGGACATTGCGGTCTAATGTTAGTTTTAAGACGTTGCGGTCAAGGTTAAGGACATCATAGTTCATGGATTTAAGGACTCCACAGTCCGATATTAGTTTTAAGACATCCCGGTCAAGATTAAAGACGTCATATTGCATGGGTTTAAGGACTCCACAGTCCGGCGTTAGTTTTAAGACATCACGGTCAAGGTTAAGGACGTCATAGTCCATGAGTTTAAGGACCCCACAGTCCGTCGTTAGTTTTAAGACATCCCGGTCAAGGTTAAGGACATCATAGTCCATGAGTTTAAAGACCCCACAGTCCGTATCAATGTATGGTCATCGGGACCCGCCACCTTTTTGAAAACGTTGAGGAATTACAACGCCAAGTATCAAAGGAGTGAAGAGATGTACCCTTGAACCAAGGTAGATTAAACAGTCTTTGACCCAGTTTAGGACCAAGACCAATTAATTATGTTATGAGCCCATTAGCCCAGTTGAATTTGAATTGAGGACTTATGGCCAACTTGGGCTAAGTCCAATCATGTTTAGGATATTGGCCCTCTGTTGGTCCATTAGAGGAGAGGCTTTGCCTCTAGACACTTAGCCAATGGGGCTAAAGTTAGTGTTAAACACTAAAGATCAATCAGTGTTGAACACTGAGAATGAGATTGACAAGTTAGTGTTTAACACTAAAAGATAGTTAGTGTTAAACACCAGCAGCAACAGAGCTTTCAAATTAGTGTTTATACACTAAAACAAATCAGTGTTAAACACTGGCAGTGGAGATTTCAAATTAGTGTTTAACACTAAGGCAGGTCAATGTTAAACACTGGAAATAGGGTTTTCCAGGTTGGTGTTCAACACTAAGAAAGTCAGTGTTAAACACTGTAAGTAGAGTTTTCCAAATTAGTATTTAAACACTAAGAAAATCAGTGTTGAACACTGGATATAGAGGTTTCAACTTTAGTGTTAAACACTAAGGCAAGAGGGGTCACGTGGTAGCACGTGAGACCGCCCTCAATTCATTTTATTCTGCCAAAAGTATTGAATACTTTGGAGCATCACGTGCTGTCACGTGATGGGCATTTAAATGTTTGTCTGTTAGAACTTCTGCCGAGGGGGCACGTGGGGCACGTGAGGCATTGCCTCAAAGCCCTTCTCTGTGGAACTTTTCAGGGGTCACGTGGTAACACGTGACCCTGCTTCTTTGCATGTTTGTTTATCTTTTAAGAATTAAATTCTTCATAGGGTTAAACCCTAGCTATAACTTTAGAGGAATTAAATTCCCACTTTTCTTTTTGAAGAATTATATTCTTAGATGGAGTTAAACCCCGGCTTTTCTTCTGTAGGAATTAAATTCCTGATGTATGTGAAGAACTGAATTCTATCATAGGGTTAAACCCTAATTTCTTCTTTCTTAAGGGAATTAAATTCCTGTTATTTTGACAGAATTAAGTTCTTAACTAGGGTTAAACCCTGGTTCTGTTCATTTTGAAAGAATTAAATTCCTACAACATAGGGTTAAACCCTAATTTTAATTCAAAGGAATTAAATTCCTATAATTCTACGAGAATTAAATTCTCAAACTTCCATTCCCTCTCTATGCTTTGGATCTGCATGGCAGGATCTCAACCCAATGAGAATTAAATTCTCAATTCATGAGGAGATGTGCACTTTGCAGATCCTCTGGTAAAGAGAGAACTAAGTTCTTCTTTTTAATATCAGAGTTAAACTCTTTTGAGAATTAAATTCTCTTTTTAAAAGCCTCTCCTTTCTTACCTAAGGTTTTCTTTTGCAGAAGATCCAAATTCCTCCAAAGTCTCAAGGCTCTATTTTTCTCTCTATATATATCTCGGTATATCCTCCTCTGTATATCTCTTGGCTCCTATTTATAGGAGAAGGAGCAGAATCAATCAGTTTCAGTGAATCAATCATTGAGGGATTTGATTTGTATTCGTTAGAGATTTGATTTGCATTCATCAGTCATTTGGACCTTTGGATTATTAGGTGAATTTTATTCACCATTGGATTTTGAATCCAAAGATATTCCTTTGTTATTTCAGTTAGATTTTAAGGGGAAATCTTTCCAAGTTCAAGATTTTTCCGTAGATAGGTGATATTTAATCACCTTTAGATTTTTAATTCAATCGGTTCCAAATAATCATTCTCCTTTGGAAAGATTTGAATGTTGTTCAGAATTTAATTCTGTTAAATAGATAGGCTTTGAAAGCCGGTCACGTGTAGGCACGTGACCCCTGGTCACGTGTAGGCACGTGACCCCTTGGAACGAGCTTTCTTCTGCTTTCTGCGCTTTGTCTTCTAGCCGCTGTTCAGCCGTCACGTGCCAACACATGACTCCTGGTCACGTGTGAGCACGTGACCCTTTCTGGAGCATTTTCTTTGATTTAGTCAGGGAACCGAATCTGCCTTTGCCGCTGCTTTTAATTGTCACGTGCCAACACGTGACTGCTGGTCACGTGCTAGCACGTGATGCTTCTTCCGTAAGCTTTCCTGATTTTAAATCAGGAAACAAATGCGCCCACAGCGTTGTTCTCACGTGTCTGCACGTGAGTGCAACGCTGTCACCCTTGTGACTGTTGGATTCCTCTAGGGCCTCGGGTAGATGAAGCGTTTCCATCACATCCTATAAATATAGGGGTCATTTCAGAGACGCCTCCACTTTGCTTATCTTCCTCCTTTGAGAACTTTTTCCTGAGAATTTAATTCTCTTCTTCCAGAGCTTAGTTCTCTGCCTCAAAAACTTTCCAGAGTTTAACTTTGTTTGACCGATTCTTCTTCTTCAGGTAATCATCTTGAGTGGACGAAGAACTTTTATACATAAAATTCTCTGGATTTTAAATCCACTTCAAGGGTTTCACCCTTTTAATATGAACCCATTTTTCCTTTAAGTTTTTCAACCAAAGTATGAAATAGAACTTTCAACTGTAGATCTTTTTAGGGTTCATATGATCTTTAGGGAGATAATGGTGACGGTTAAAATCTATGGAATTTAATTCCATCCCAAAAAAAGTTTCTGGGAATTTAATTCCCTTGTTCTTAATAAAGAATTTAATTCCTATGAAGAACTCAGTTTCTTCACATGGAGGCTTCTTAGGGTTTCCCTGCCCTCGGTTGTCCTTCTGTAATCAATGCAGCAGAAGCTTTGTAACAATTCTCATGACCTTTATTTCAGGTATTATGGATGCCCATATGTATGGTCTTGACGAAATCATTTCCTATAGGAACATTCGTGCACTGGGCCGCAGTCAGAACCAGGAGTTCACCAACGCTCAGTGTGCTGAGATTATGAGCCGCTTTGACGAGTACAACCATCGGCTACTCCCCCGTCGCTCTCCTCTTTTGAGACTCATCGTGCTGGCGATTTGGGAGGCGCTTCCTCTCTTCTGCGCCGGTGTACCGCTCAGGGCATTGGACGCTGCTGAGGACAAGACACATTCGGTGTATCTGATGAGTCTAATCTCGAAGAGAAGGCGCGACAACCTCATTGATCTCTTGCACCAGGCATTTCAGCAGTCGGCCGTACTTGCCGCCTATCGGAGGGTGGAGGACATTCGCGAGGACCCCGACGCTTGTGATCTTGAGAGAAAACATACTCGGGAGGTTTGAAATGATTGGAGGATCTTGGACAAAGTTAAGCTTGAGTTTCTCAATCCGTGCCCCGCGTCTGAGGTCTTACCATTGTAAACGTGTTTTCTTTATTTTGTATGAACTTCTTAAAGTATGAATGATAAGTTCTATTATGTCTTTGTATGTTTGCATGCCTTTCTGTGGGATTTTATCATTTCGCTATTGTTGTTGTTGGCGCTTCTAATATGCAGGGTGCTAATCCATTTTTTAGTGCACGTCGAGTTTAGGGCTCACGTGCTCCACACGTGGGGTCCTTTTGATGAGACTGTTCAAAAAACTTTCCAACGCCATATTTTTAGTGCACAATATCAGATGCAGAAAAGTAGCCTTGGAAATAGTTCTATCTCCTTGATTTCCAATGCCTTTCCTTTTTTAGGCCTTGGGAATAGCTTTAACATGCAAAATTTTCTGCGCTCAACACTTAATGCACCTCTTTATATCTGAGGCCATACCCTTCTTTTCTCTTCACAAAGAGATTTATTTTCATTTTGGTGTGATTTGTATTGAGAAACAACCAAGTGCCATGGCCTGCAATCGCCCTCATGCTCGTCGACAGCCATGGGAAGTTCCTACCGAGGAGATGATCCCCCGCTTCGCCGCCCGATTGGTGGATCCCCTCCTTACTGACGACGAATGCGACTCCGCGGCATATGAACTCTCGATCCGCAGGGGGTATCCTCTCCCAATGGGCTCCCTCTGGCTCCGGATGATTCTTGCTGCCGTGCTTACCGACGTCCCTCCTCACCCGGTGGAGATGACCCTGGCGATGCTTGACGCGGCCGAAGAAAAGCTCGAGGGCTTTCACGAAGCGTACATAATCACTCAAGCTTTGAAAGATCGCTCGGTTCACCTTTTGAGCGAAATAAGAGCCCGTCGGGCTGTTATGTCTGCTTTTGTGGACGAACATGGCGCCAATCGGTGGAGAGCAACTCCTCATGAGAACCGGCGCTTTGACGTGTTGGAGAGAGCGGAGAGAGAGATGGAGAATTTTGTCTTTTGTTTTGTCAACCCTTGCGCTACCGATCCTTTATTCGGCGACCTTTTCCCGCTAGTGTAGTACCTTCAAATTAGTTTTCGCTTGCTTTACGTAGAACTTTAATGTGTGTTGGGTATCCGTCTGTATGTTTTTGCTTGCATAAATGAACTTTGTGTTCTTCCCATGAGAATTTTCTTTAATTGCGAACACTGTTACTATGTTGCATGCATATCCGAGCTTCGGGTATTATTTCTTTTCGGATATTCATATAGTTGCGAACGCATGCTTGATAGGATGTACACCGAGAACTTTTTGTTGCTTCCCATACCAGGTGATATGAGCGCGTTTCAGATCGACTGTTGCTGTCGACTGGAGGCTCGTTTATACGGCATTGAGCGTATACGTCCTGTTTTCCGAGGTTGCGGTCGCAAAAGCGAGCTTATGTGGTCTAATAGAGCGATGCGTGGCGAACACATTGTTGTGTGAGACGAGGCTCGGCCATAAATTCTCGGAGAGGGAACTGGCCTCTAAGGCATTGAGTGAGCTTCAGACCAGCCTTGCAGCCAAAGCCAATAAAACGTATGAGCTCTGGCGGGTGCTTCAAGAGTCTATCAAAGAGGTGGTGGTTCTTGATAAAGCTGTCGTGTTCACTCGTGAAAGGGTCGAGACACACAAGGCCACCGAGAAAGAGCTTAAAGGCCGGCCCGCTTCATACCAGGCCCAGCAGGCTCAGGCGGAGGCCCGTCTTCTGGCGATCCTGAATTATGAAGTCGTGGCCCAGCAAAAGCAGGATGAGCTAGCGAAACTGTTAAATCTCCCGCAAGCTTGAAACATTTGTATCTTTTCCTTTCTTTTTGTAGATACTCATGGATGAGAGTATTTTCTTTTCATTTCTTTCATGAATTGTACTTTGTATCCATTTTGGTTTATGAATAAAAGATACATTTTTCTTCTCAATGATGTGTCTCTTTTCATTGAATGTGTTTTGTGGACAATTTATCTGGATCTCCTTGCAGGGCAGCGATGGCTTAGGATTCAGGGTTAAGATCTGCTTCCTAAGACTTTTGCACTTTATGAGCCACGAGGGTCTCATAAAGAGTTTTTCTCCCTATGGGTCGAGAGGATCCCATAGGTGTAAGTTCTTCTTAAGAATCGTGAGGATTCTTAAGCGGGTTTTCCCTTGAGAGTCGTAAGGATCTCACAAGAGAGTTTTTCTTCCTTACAGATCGTGAGGACCTGCAAGTGCTGGATGTGGTCGCCCTTATCCGTGTTTCACGGGGTCAGGAGTTGCTCAAAGTATCGTAGTTTAAAGATGTTGCGGTCAAGGTTAAGGACGTCATAGTCCATGGATTTAAGGACTCCACAGTCCGATATTAGTTTTAAGACATCACGGTCAAGGTTAAGGACGTCATAGTCCGTGGATTTAAGGACCCCACAGTCCGATGTTAGTTTTAAGACATCACGGTCAAGGTTAAGGACCTCATAGTCCGTGGATTTAGGGACTCCACAGTCCGATATTAGTTTTAAGACATCACGGTCAAGGTTAAGGATGTCATAGTCCGTGGATTTAAGGACTCCACAGTCCGATGTTAGTTTTAAGACATCACGGTCAAGGTTAAGGACCTCATAGTCCGTGGATTTAGGGACTCCACAGTCCGATATTAGTTTTAAGACATCACGGTCAAGGTTAAGGACGTCATAGTCCGTGGATTTAAGGACTCCACAGTCCGATGTGTAGTTGCGGGGACCCGTCATCTCTTTGAAGACGTTGAGGAATTACAACGCCAGGTATCAAAGGAGTGAAGAGATGTACCCCTAAACCAAAGTGGAATCAATACAGAATCAGGGTGGTTGATTGTTAGTTTTAAGACATTACGGTCGAGGTTAAGGACATCATAGTCCGTGGATTTTAATGACTCCACAGTCCGGTGTTTGCTCTGGATGCTTCATACGGGTTCACTGCCGTGCTTGGCGAGGACCAGGCTCCGCTCTGGGCGTTTTTCGCGGGGTCAAAGAGTGACATTATTCGCGTTCCACGTAACCAGGAATTTTGCACTAGATGCTTTACATGGGTTCACTGCCGTGTTCGGCGAGGACTAGGCTCCGCTCTGGATACTTCACACGGGTTCACTGCCGTGCTCTGCAAGAACCAGGATCCGCTCTGGACGTTTTCCACGGGGTCAAAGAGTGACGTTATCCGCGTTCTACGTAATCAGGAATTTTGCACTAGATGCTTCACACGGGTTCACTGCCGTGTTCGGCGAGGACTAGGCTCCGCTCTGGATGCTTCATACAGGTTCACTGCCGTGCTCTACGAGGACCAGGATCCGCTCTGGACGTTTTCCACGGGGTCAAAGAGTGACGTTATCCGCGTTCCACATAACCAGGAATTTTGCACTAGATGCTTCACACGGGTTCACTGCCGTGTTCGGCGAGAACTAGGCTCTGCTCTGGATGCTTCACACGGGTTCACTGCCGTGCTCTGCGAGGACCAGGATCCACTCTGGACGTTTTCCACGGGGTCAAAGAGTGACGTTATCCGCGTTCCACGTAACCAGGAATTTTGCACTAGATGCTTCACACGGGTTCACTGCCGTGTTCGGCGAGGACTAGGCTCCGCTCTGGATACTTCACACGGGTTCACTGCCATGCTCTTCGAGGACCAAGATCCTCTCTGGACGTTTTCCACGGGGTCAAAGAGTGACGTTATCCGCGTTCCACGTAACCAGGAATTTTGCACTAGATGCTTCACACGGGTTCACTGCCGTGTTCGGCGAGGACTAGGCTCCGCTCTGGATGCTTCACACGGGTTCACTGCCGTGCTTTGCGAGGACCAGGATCCGCTCTGGACGTTTTCCACGGGGTCAAAGAGTGACGTTATCCGCGTTCCACGTAATCAGGAATTTTTCACTAGATGCTTCACACGGGTTCACTGCCGTGTTCGGCGAGGACTAGGCTCCGCTCTGGATGCTTCACACAGGTTCACTGCCGTGCTCTACGAGGACCAGGATCCGCTCTGGACGTTTTCCACGGGGTCAAAGAGTGACATTATCCGCGTTCCACATAACCAGGAATTTTGCACTAGATACTTCACACGGGTTCACTGCCGTGTTCGGCGAGGACTAGGCTCCGCTCTGGATGCTTCATACGGGTTCACTGCCGTGCTCTGCGAGGACCAGAATCCGCTCTGGACGTTTTCCACGGGGTCAAAGAGTGACGTTATCCGCGTTCCACGTAACCAGGAATTTTGTTGATTGTATTCGCATTTCACGGAATTGGGATTTGACTTTTCGGTGATCAGGATATCGCCGAGCCATGGAACTGGGAGTTGCCGCTGTTCCGTTTCGCTTGAAGTCGTGTTCGTTGTTACAAAACGAGTGCTAAGTTGATCTCTAAGTCATTCGCGGCCCGTCGAGATTTTGCTTCTTCTTATGATGAAACCTGGGGGAGAAGTATGATCCCTTTTTTGTTTGTGCCCTTGGATTGTATACAGGGATTGATGTAAGATCATCTGTAGGGCATAAATTTCATTTTTTATTTTATTTCTTCTTCCGCGATGCTCTATCATTTCAGCTTTTATATCGCGAAGGTCGCGATTGCCCTATCATTTCGGCTATTTTTCGCGGTGCCCAATCATTTCGGCTATTTATTTCATTTTTACTCATTGTTTTTTATTGCGAGTTGCCCCATCATTTCGGCTATTTTGCGTGCATACATTTTTACTTGCTGCTTTTTATTGCAAGTTGCCCCATCATTTCGGCTATCTCGTATGCACATGCGGCCTACTGGCTTTTCGCCATAAACCTGAAATTAGACACAGATTTCGGTATCAGCACCGCTACAACTGGGATATGGCCAGGAGCGAATCATCATCTGCCTCTGTCGATGTTGAACAAAGGTGGCTTAGCAAACAGGGTTAGGGTCCCGTCGACTAAGGCTTTTGACTTCATGAGCCGTAAGGGTCTCACGAAGGTATTTCTCCCTACAAGTCGTGAGGATCTTGTAGGTGTATTTTCTCCCTAGGAATCGTGAGGATTCCTAAGTGTATGTTCCTCTGTAATTTGTAAGGATCTTACTAGAGGGCTTTCTCCTTATAAGTCGAGAGGACTCATAAGGGTTGTTCACCATAGGGACATACCCTAGTCACGGGTGGGACTTTGCTGGGGAAATGTTTATTCGCGCCCGTGGATTGTGTACAAGGGTCAGTATTGAGCCACTTGTAGGGCAATGTCGAAGGTTGTGGGGGATTTTCCTTAAGCACAGGTTTAGGTCTCTGTAACTTAAGACTTTCAAGTCTTATAAGCCTTGAGGGTCCCATAAGAGAGTTCTCCTTGCGAGTCGTGAGGATCTCGCGAGTGTGTTTTCTCCTTAGGAATCAAGAGGATCCCTAAGTGTGTTGATCCCTTGTGAGTCGTAAGGATCTCACGCGAGTGGTTTCTCCTTACAAGGTCGTGAGGACCCTGCAAGTGTCCTTTAACGAGGTTGCGCCCTTTCGGGTTTTCACAAACACTCGCCGGTAGTCCTGCTGTTTTTACTCACGGAGCCCTTTCGAATTTTCATCCGTACCTATTTTTCTTATGGACATACCGTTATTATTTTTTCTTCTTCTTTTTTTTTATGAGGTCGCGCCCTTTCAGGTTTTCATGAACACTCGCCGGTAGCCCTGCTGTTTTTACTCACGGAGCCCTTTCGGGTTTTCATCCGTGCCCTTTTTGCTTATGGACATACCGTTTTTTATTTTTTTATTTTTTTATTTTTTTTATTTTTTTTATTCATCTCGTCAGCCTAAGGATGCTGCGGTAGTAGTTTTAAGGACGTTCCGGTCCGTCGTTAGTTTAAGGACGTTCCGGTCCGTCGTTAGTTTAAGGACGTTCCGGTGCGTCGTTAGTTTAAGGACGTTTCGGTCCGTCGTTAGTTTAAGGACGTTTCGGTCCGACGTTAGTTTAAGGATGTTTCGGTCCATCTGAGGAGAGGGACGGCTACTACTTATAGAGCCTGAGCTTTAGGAAGATAGCGAGCGGACATAGTCGTCGTCATCTATCATTGACCTAGGCTGTGGCTCATTAAGCATAGTATTTCTTTACGAAGCGGCCGTTTATTGGCCTGAAAGGCCTTTCACCGTGCATGTCCATGAGTAGATAGGCTCCCCCCTGGTAGACCTTGTCTATGATGTACGGGCTTTCATAGTTCGGCTCGAACTTTCCCCGCTTGGCGCGATTGCGGATCATAGGCCATTTGACCACTAACACGAGTTCGCCTTGGCGAAATGTCCTCGGTCTGGTCAATCTTTCATACGAGCGCGTCATTTTCGCTTTGTAAGCCTCCAGATTTTGTTGCGCTATGAGCCGGGTTTCCTCAAGGGCGTCAAGCTCCTCAAGCCGAAGGTGAGCATTCTCTTCGTTTGTCAACTCGTGTTGGACTGCCATTCGTAGAGAAGGTAGCTCGATCTCGAAGGGGAGTACTGCTTCCGCACCGAATACCGATGCGTATGGCGTCGCGCTCGTGGCCGTCTTGAACGTAGTTCGATACGCCCAGAAAGCCTCTTGCAGTCTCTCGTGCCAGTCCTTCTTATTTCGGGACACCGTCTTTTTCATGATCTTTCTCAAGGTCTTATTGAAGGCCTCAGCTAGATCGTTAGCTCGCGGATTATAAACCGAGGAATATCTCCAGTCTATATTGTGTTGTTGCGCGAAGCGACTGATCTTGTGGCTTCTGTAAGCTGGCCCATTATCGGAAATGATCCGTCGCGGAGTTCCATACCGATAAATGACGTGCGTCTTGAAGAAATGGAGGATATTCTCCGTCTTCACTTCCCTCAACGGCACTGCCTCTGCCCATTTGGAGAAGTAATCAGTCGTCGCCAAGATGAAACGATGTCCCCTGGACGATGCTGGTTCGATGGGGCCGACTATGTCAGTTCCCCACATTTCGAATGGCCAGCTAGCCACCGTTGGATGGAGTGGATTTGGATACTGGTGGATAAAGTCCCCATGGATTTGGCATGAGTGGCATTGCTTCGCATATTCGAGGCAGTCCTAGATCATCGTGGGCCAGTAGTAACCCATCCGTTTAATTTTTAACTTCATCTTCGGGCCTGCTTGATGAGAACTAAAGATTCCGTCATGAACTTCCTGAACGACTCTTTCTGCTTCGTCAGGTCCTAAGCATCTCAGCCATAGAGAATCAAACAATCTCTTGTATAGAGTATCGTTGACGAAAGTGAAAGATAGAGCTCTTATCATGAGCTGATGTCTTGAGGATGCTTCTTCGGGCATTCGGTGGGACTTAAAGTAGTCTATGAAGACTTCCCTCCAGTCCTCGGCCTTCGCACGGTCTCTTATTTGTAGGGTCGTCTGCTCAGTCACTCCCTTCTCTTCGGATGATTCCGGAGATATTTCTGCTGGGGCAAGCACCCGACGGCTTTGCACCACGATTTTAACGTCATCAAGGTTCTCGTCAGCCAGTTCTTTAGCGAGCTTGGCCAACGCGTCTGCTTTGTTGTTTTCCGCGCGTGGTATGCTTTCCAGAGTATAGGAGCGAATTTGGGTCAACAGTTGTCGCACCTTTTCACCATACTTCACCAACTCTGGTTTGCACGTTTGGTAGTCACCGTTTACTTGACTAACGACCAGTTGAGAATCCCCGTATATGAGGAGGTTTTCAATTCCCATGCCGATGGCGATCTCGAGGCCTGCTATCAAAGCTTCGTATTCAACTTCGTTATTCGTCCTCGGCTCCGTTAAGGAGAAAGCGAAGCGCATTATCCCTCCCTGTGGAGTTATGAAGATGAGGCCTACCCCCGATTTGATCATTGGGGTACTTTGTTTGCGCTTCTTCATGGAAGATGCTCCATCGAAATAAAGCTCCCATCAGGTATCACCACCATTGATCGTGTCAAACGCATGTTCGTCTGGCAGATCGCAATTCAAAGGAGAACCGGCAGGCACTGGATGCTCAGCAAGGAAGTCGGCGATGGCTTGGCCTTTCACTACCTTAAGAGGCTGATAGGTTATTGAAAACTCCATCAGGAGCAGGGCCCATTTAGCGAGTCTCCCAGTCAATATGGCCTTCGACATTAAATATTTAAGGGGGTCCACCTTTGATATAAGACGGACTTCATGTGCCAATGCATAGTGCAAGAGTTTTGTTATCACAAAGATTAACGCCAGGCAGTGTTTTTCGATAAGGGAGTAATTGCTTTCTGCCCCCAGCAGAACTCGACTTAAGTAATAAAGAGCTCTCTCCTTCCCTTGATCATTCTCTTGCGCCCATAATGCGCCTAAAGAACCTTCGAGGGCGGTTGTATAAAGAATAAGAGGCTTTCCCTTGACCGGAGCAGCTAACACCGGCGGGTTCTGTAGGTATTGCTTGATCTCGTCCAGTGCGCCTTGGCATTTGTGGTCCCAGAAGAACGGAGTTCCCTTCTTCATCAGGTGGCTGTAAGGACGGCACTTGCCTGACAGGTTGGCGATAAACCGCCGGATATACGCGAGCTTTCCTTGGAGAGATCGCAGCTGTTTGAGAGTCCTTGGCGGTAGCATTTCCATGATCGCCTTGATCTTGGACGGATCTATCTCGATACCTCGGTGTCGGACGATGAATCCCAGGAATTTACCCGAGGAGACTCCGAACGCGCATTTGAGGGGATTCATCTTCAAATTATATTGCCGAAGGCGTTGAAATACGGTCTTCAGATGCTCTAAATGCTCTTCATATGACATGCTCTTTACTACGAGGTCGTCGATATAGCACTCGATGATTTCATGTATCAGATCATCAAAGATCTTTGTCATGGCCCTCTGATAGGTGGCACCGGCATTATTTAAACCGAAGGGCATAACTTTGTAGCAGAATATACCCAGAGGAGTCCGGAAAGCGGTGTGCTTTTGGTCTTCGGGATGCATCTTTATCTGATTGTATCCTAATGAGCCGTCCATGAAGGAGAAAACTTCGTGAGTAGACGTATTATCTATCATCAGCTCGGTGACCGGCACTGGGAAATCATCCTTCGGGCAAGCTTTATTGAGATCCCGGAAGTCCACGCATATGCGCACTGTCCCATTTTTCTTCATTACCGGGACGATGTTGGCGATCCAGTCAGGATATTGAACTTCTTGGATAAACCCAGAATCGATCAGCTTCTTGACTTCGGCGTTAATGCTCATCTCAAGCTCGAGCCGCATTCTTCTAGGCGCCTGTTTGACTGGCTTGACGTCCGGGGATATCGCCAATTTATGTACAGCAATTTCTGGATCTAGTCCTGGCATTTCAGAATAGTTCCATGCGAAGCAATCTCTATGCTGCATAAGCACGTCTTTTAACGCAGCCACCCTTTCCTCAGATAGCAACTCGCTAACGAATGTCGGTCGCGGATCGTCTGCCGACCCCAACTCAATCTTTTTGAGGTTATCTACAGTAGTATGTATGCCATCTTCTAGTTCTTTCGGAGCTGGTGGAAATTCTGAGATCACCTCGTCATTGCTGTTCTCAAAGCACCAGGGAAGGTCATCCATGTTCTCGGGCTCCTCTTTCAATATTGTAATCATGTGACAGGTGCGAATCCGCTTCCAAGATCGATGTGGATCTGGTTCTGCTCTTGCGGCTTTGGGTTCGTGCTTTTGTGGCGGCGTTACTCTCCAGCTGCTGGATAAAGCAAATCTGCCTTGTTGGTACTGGTCTTCGACCCAGTTCTTGAAGGTGAAGTAGTCTTCGATAGGGTGTCCTATGGCTCGGTGATAAGAGCAATAGCCCGGATGAGAAACTTTGTTAGCTTGCTCACGGTGCTTAGACTCCGGAAGTGCAATCATTTGATGTTTTATAGCGAGCTCGAGTAACTTCTTCGTCTTGTCTCGAGGGAAGGAATACGCTCGACCCATCTTCTTCATGAGGGACGAATCCGGACCGCGCAATACCCGATCACATGACTCTCTAATCCTGCATCGTTGTTGTCGACTCCTTTTTCCGCTTCTTGACTTACATCTGCCTCTGCATCGGGCCTTTCGCACAACGGGTCGACAGGGAGGAGCGCCTTCGTCTTTTGCAGCCTGTTAAAACAGACGTTGCGTCCTGGCCTTCTCGTAGATGGCCATCTTGCGGTTGTGGTCTTCCCGAGCCTTTTGACCTGCTTTCCTGATAAGCTTGTCCATCCGTTCTTCAAACGACGGACTCGGCACTTCGCTTGCGGGATCCAGTTTTGACGAGGGGTTAGCATCGCTCGACAGGGCGTTTTCCTCCTCATCGAAGTTATATATGGCGTAGCTACCGTGGACTCGTTCCCATTTCCCGGATCTCACATATCCAAGCCCGAGCGTTTCCATTCTCCCGTTGGGCAATTTGCGCTGAGTCCCAGGGACCTCCCAAATCCTGTTGTAGAGCCGAGCTTGTCGAACAGTCTGTTTTAAGGGTACTCCTTGGCGCTTCAATAGCCTCTTTAGTCCATTTGTGTAATATCTGGGCAAACGGATGGGTTGGAGCCTGTCGAGTGTAGCATCCGCGCCATGCCATATCTCTTTCTCCATTCCCGTTTCTGTGGATTGGTAGAATAGGATCACCTTTTCACCCTTTCTTCTGGGAGGGACGTAAGACGTCTGCAGGTCCTGCACAATGTAAGCTTGAAGTGGGTCGAGATCCTTGTAGTGTTCCTGCGGCACCATGGTGATTTGCAAACTCTGATCATCGTCAGGGGATGCTTGTATTGACGGCCGACTGGAGAACACGGCATTAACCTCGTCTTCCGAGTCACTTCCGAAGATCAACATGGGGGCGGACGGTCCCGGGTTGTTGCGTCGGGACGGACCAGCGTAAACTATCTCTTCTTCTTCTTCGGTATAGCTCCCGAAAACAGGGATGGTGGCAGCGGCTTTGTCCTCCGGCTTGCGACACCTTTCTGTATCCTCGAAATCTGGCAAAAAGTACTTTGCATCTTCGTACTTGCGGACTTTGTTCACGGAAAATGGGTTCAGCTCACCTGTTACGGTATACTCAAAACCATCCTTAAAGTACTTCATACACTGATGCTGTGTAGAAGGGATGATGTTGTACTCGTGTAACCAAGGACGACCGAGCAAGGCGTTGTAGCAGGTCTTGGCGTCAATGACGTGAAACTTGATGTCCGTGACAAGCAGCCCGAAGCGTAGTGTTAATATCACAGATCTGAGAGTCCGTGATGACTGGGAGTCGAAACCGGAGATGGTAATTTTGTCACGAGCGAGGTGCTGCACGCTCATGCAGATTTCCTTCAACACCCGAACATTAAGGAGATTGACGGAGGATCCGTTATCCATGAGGATCTTGCCTATCTTGATATCGTGGCAATATCCGGAGACGTATAGGGGACGGTTGTGGTCCCACGTCCCGAGGAGAAGGTCTTCGTCACCGAAAGTGATGTCGGCCGTGTGCACTTCTTCCAGTTCATCCTTCATCCTTTCTGCGGCGAGGAAGGCTTGGAATTGCTCGGGTTCTTGTAACGCCTTGATTAATGAATCTCGCGCTTCTTTTGATAATAGGAGGGCATCAAGAATGCTGAGCTGAGAAGGTAGCTTCCTTAGGTGTGCTAGGATGTTATAGTCCACCTTACCCTTCCTGGGAGGGTCTTTGGCAGTCAACTCTTTCATAACTTGGTCATCCAAGGTGATATTCTCGGCGACCTTCTCCTTTCCCTTATCTTTTCTATTCGCGGGTCCGAGATTCTTTTCCGGGAGCGTGCGATTGCGCAGCTGAATGTTTTCGCAGGCCTCTGGTTCTTCCTCTTTCCCTAAAACGGATTCTTTAAAGAGAGGGCCCAGAGCCATTTCTTCTCAGAGTCGCTCCCAAAGGTAAGAACTTGTGACCCTCCGGTGTTAACCATGTAACAATTACCGGCAGTTCTTTTGTGTCCTTCGGCCGTACTTCTTCGTTCCCGACGAGTCTTGCGTTTCATGCGCTTAAAATGTTGCCGGTGAGCAACATATCCTTGCCACCACATCTTAAAAGCGTCGCACTCCTCAGTGGGGTGCGAAATCTTCCGATGATATGTGCAATAATTAGGGTGCCTTTCCGCTCCATTGAGCGTGTTTTCTTCTGAGGGTGGTAGCTTCATTCCCATTGACATGGCTTTGGCAAACCTTTTCCTCGTCTTGAACACGTTTTTATTCGCATCGGATGTCTTTCGATCCGGCGGGAGTGCTTCGACTCTTTCGTTTAGTTGCCTGCGTTTGGCTCCTTCCGATGCAGCCATCTCACGCTCTTGATCGGCTTTACTCTTCAAACGAATCTCGTCTAGAAAGGCGTCGATCATTTCATCTATTGGCCATACAAGTTCTGGCTCAGGCTGTGCCCCCAGTTCCTCAGTGCCAGGAGTTTTCTCATCTTCCGAGTGGGAAATCACATGACAACTCGCCACATATCCCTCGAATTCATCCGATGAGCTTTCTCCATCATCTTCCTCCTGAAAGACGTGGTTGAGGAACTCTTGCAGCGTGACGGGAGTCCACGCCTTTTGATTGTACTCCTCCAGCGCGTCAATCTGTTTCTGTAAATCCGTGCGCTTGTCTCCAGGCTTCACGGGCTTTTTGGATTTCTTCTTCTTTTTCTTCAAAGATTTTGACGGTTGGGTGTGAGTATTCGGGCCATCACCACGAATCTTTGTAGTTGGGCGCGGCTTCAACATCCCTTCGATGATTTGAGGTTCAAGCGGATCCTTCCATTCGACCGCCGGGCACGCCTGAAGGTTCCTCAGCATTCTTTTGGTTTTAGTTGACAGCACGACCTCCCATGGAGCTTCTTCAATAAAGGAACAGGTTGCCCCCGGTGTATCTGTTTTCTTAGGAGTATGCGGCTGTGGCGGGTTCACCTTCCACTTTTCGGATAGTGCAAACTTCCCCTGGAGGTATTGATCTTCAATCCATCCTTTGAAAACGAAGCAATCCTCAATCGGATGGCTTACTGTTTGATGGTAAGGGCAATAGTTGGGGTTATTCACCTCAGTGGGTTGTGGCTGTCGCCTTGGATTTGGCAAGTTTATAAGTCTGTTGCGTATTGCCAGCTCAAATAGCCTCTTTGTCTTATCTCGCGGGATTGAGTAGGGGCGCTTCATTTTCTCGTTGTAATACAGCCGTCTTTCTTCCAGCTGATCCGCCAGCTTTGGGGCACTGGGTTGCTGCTGTGCGTTCGCAACGAAGGTTGCCTTCCCTTTAACCTTGTCATTCCGAGGTTCTGGCTTCGGGGGAGGCGGCCTTTGACCCATCTGGTCCATCTGAGCCAACCTGTCGATTAGAGCCTGGAATGTGGTTGGCTTAAAGAACATCATAAACTGGGAGATAGTTGCATGAGGGTCTAGGGTTCCCACGAACATGCCCACCGCGGGCGCTTCCTCAATGCGTTGCTCGCATTTCGACCACAAATTTCGCCAGCGTATAGCATACTGGACCCACGTTTTGCCTGGTTTCACTCTGGCATTAATCAATGCCGTTATTGGAGTGCGTTCGCTGGCGCTTGCGAATCGCTGAGTGAATAGAAACTCCATTTCAGCGAACGTCTTGATAGAATCGTTCGGGAGTTCCGAATACCATTCGAACGCTATTTCTGATAAGCTGCCCACGAACTGGCGAAGCAACAGTTTATCATCACCGCCGGTGTTACCGCAAAGGGCCCTAAACAGGGCAACATGTTGGTGGGGATTGCCGGTCCCCTTATACACGTGGAATTTTGGTATTGTATAACCCAGCGGATATTTGATTTGGTCGTACCAGCTCGGATATGGTCGCCCCGTTTTTACGACTTGACCAGCTGCCTCAGTCGCATGATGAACCCGGATTTTCTGGGCTATATAGTCGTCCAAGTCAGCCTTAGAGATTGTCTCCTCCTTGGCCGTTGAGAGAGCCGGTGGTGGATTTGACGTTTCTCCCCTGTCGTCTTCAAGGACGATCGGAGGATCCTCAGCAGGTGGGTCTTGTTGGATCATCATTCCCACCATGTTCCGGAATAAGTGGGCTATTTGCTTAATATTGGCCGCTTGTTCCCCAGCCTCTTTATCTTTCTTTTCCAGTATCCTCCGGAGGAACTTGGCGTCAGTTTCCTGTTCTTGTTGCTGATCCGAGGACGCCTCGGGGCTTTCTTTCGGTCCAGTAAGCACGACCATTGCGTTCATCATTTCCTGGAGCTTTTGCTGTTGCTCCTGAGCTTTGGTCACCGACCGTGTAAGCGGTCTATGCCCTGTGGACGCGCGGCTGTCTTCTTTCCCCGACGCCATATATACAGTGTGGACCATCCTGCCCCCAGCCTTAGGGTGTCTGGGCTCAGCGCTTTTAGCTTTCGTTGCAGGCCCGGGGGTCCTCTCTGGCCTCTTCTTTTTATGAGCAATGGAAGTTGAGGGGGCCGTTGAAGTGGGCACCCAGACAGCTTTTCGTGGCTTAGCCTGGTGACTGACTTCCTGTTGGATTTTCAGCTTCTTGCGCTGGCGGGAGAAATTTGGATCGATCACCGAGTCTCGGGTCTGACGCCAGACTTTATAGATTTGGGAGGACAGCCGTTGAGGAGATTGGGGCTGTTCTGGCTTTACTTCTACAGCCGTTTTTAGCGGAGGGGGAGACCTCTTTAGCATCGCGGTAGGAGAATTCCTACGCACCTTATTTAGCATCTCAAAGCTGTTCCCAGTTGGAACAGAAACATTAACTTCTGCCATCGGGGCTGGAGGAGTTAACCCAGGAGGGGAGTTGCCTCCGGCCTTCCTCACTCGGCGCCAGTAACGACGTCGAGCGTGTCGTGCTGATGGCATCGGCTCGGTGATGGTGATAGTCTCGTCTTGCCCCCTGTGTAGGTGGGGGGTCGCTGCTGGTGTCAGCCTGTCAAAGACCGATATCCTTTGGGTAGCAGGAGCGGGAGCTGGAGCCGTCAATCTTGTAAAGACCGACTTTTTGGCAGGGGAAGCCGCCTTGACGACTTCAGGAGCAGGACTGGTTACTTTCTTAGGAGCAGCCTTCTCTGGGATTGTAGGCCCCATTGCGGGTCCACAGGAGTTCTGGCCCAATCTGGAGAAGACCGAGGCGCTGGTGTTGGGCGACCCGTTGAGAGGAGCCGCGGTAGGTGTAAGCCGATCAAAGACCGACTTCTTGGGAGCTTCCGTTGTCAGCGTAGGGGCGGTGAAGCTCGTTGGCGAGAGCATGGTCCCAAAAAACAACCCTGTGGTGGCTCGAATGACCTGTTCCACGGGTATTATGAATAGCGAAGCAGCTTGGGGTCCGTAGGCTACACCTCCTGGCGAGGCAGGGCGCCGGTTGCAGTTGCAGTTGGAGCATTTCGCACAAGTGGAAGCCATTGATTCTTTGCTTTCTGTAATAAGCAAGACGCCAAGTCTTAGTACCTTGAAACCCAAGGGCAACCATTAGCGAACCGTGTTTTGTTCGCGAACACGACACACGAAGTGTGGAGTGGAAAGAGGAAAAGGTCCCACCGGACGTGCCAGAATCTGTTCCCCTACGAATGGCGGCACGACGGGGACGTCTCGCCTGAGATTCGGGACAGATGCTAATTGGTGCTATTCGTCCACCTCTCCGAAGATGCCAAGTTGATTTATGGCACCGTGTATCGAAGGTTTAAACGGATGCGTCCGATGTAGCAGACTTCGTCAGATTCCCCCTCGCTTGAGGGTTTTTTGATTGTGGGGACGCTCTTCCCTGCAGGCGCAAGTCCCTGCAGTTAATTATGCTACCGCATCGCGGTAACCACTTTCTCCTTCTCCAGATGGTCACTTCGTGTTGTGTGTGTTTATTTTGTGTTTAGTTGCCCGTGGATTGTATACGGAGACCGAGTTATGTCGTCGCCCGTAGGGCGTGGACTAGTCCAAATCCGTATTATCTTAGATTTGGGTTTGGGGGTTTGGGTTTAAGGATACGTTAGCGTCATTGAGCACTAAGATCAACTTAAACGTTTGTTAAGGATACGTTAACCTGGTTTTTAGACTAAGATCGACTTAACGGGATCATTCAGATCCAACAATAGAGCAATTAAGGGAGCCATGTTGTTTAGTTTAGTGACATTGCGGTCAATAGGTAGTTTAAGGACATTGCGGTCCAATGTTAGTTTTAAGACGTTGCGGTCAAGGTTAAGGACATCAGAGTCCGTGGATTTAAGGACTCCACAGTCCGATGTTAGTTTTAAGACATCCCGGTCAAGGTTAAGGACGTCATAGTCCATGGGTTTAAGGACTCCACAGTCCGGCGTTAGTTTTAAGACATCACGGTCAAGATTAAGGACGTCATAGTCCATGAGTTTAAGGACCCCACAGTCCGTCGTTAGTTTTAAGACATCCCGGTCAAGGTTAAGGACATCATAGTCCATGAGTTTAAGGACCCCACAGTCCGTATCAATGTATGGTCATCGGGACCCGCCACCTCTTTGAAAACGTTGAGGAGTTACAACGCCAAGTATCAAAGGAGTGAAGAGATGTACCCTTGAACCAAGGTAGATTAAACAGTCTTTGACCCAGTTTAGGACCAAGACCAATTAATTATGTTATGAGCCCATTAGCCCAGTTGAATTTGAATTGAGGACTTATGGCCAACTTGAGCTAAGTCCAATCATGTTTAGGATATTGGCCCTCTGTTGGTCCATTAGAGGAGAGGCTTTGCCTCTAGACACTTAGCCAATGGGGCTAAAGTTAGTGTTAAACACTAAAGATCAATCAGTGTTGAACACTGAGAATGAGATTGACAAGTTAGTGTTTAACACTAAAACATAGTTAGTGTTAAACACCAGCAACAGAGCTTTCAAATTAGTGTTTATACACTAAAACAAATCAGTATTAAACACTGGCAGTGGAGATTTCAAATTAGTGTTTAACACTAAGGCAGGTCAATGTTAAACACTGGAAACAGGGTTTTCCAGGTTGGTGTTCAACACTAAGAAAGTCAGTGTTAAACACTGTAAGTAGAGTTTTCCAAATTAGTGTTTAAACACTAAGAAAATCAGTGTTGAACACTGGATATAAAGGTTTCAACTTTAGTGTTAAACACTAAGGCAAGGGGGGTCACGTGGTAGCACGTGAGACCGCCCTCAATTCATTTTATTCTGCCAAAAGTATTGAATACTTTGGAGCATCACTTGCTGTCACGTGATGGGCATTTAAATGTTTGTCTGTTAGAACTTCTGCCAAGGGGGCACGTGGGGTACGTGAGGCATTGCCTCAAAGCCCTTCTCTGTGGAACTTTTCAGGGGTCACGTGGTAACACGTGACCCTGCTTCTTTGCATGTTTGTTTATCTTTTAAGAATTAAATTCTTCATAAGGTTAAACCCTAGCTATAACTTTAGAGGAATTAAATTCCCACTTTTCTTTTTGAAGAATTATATTCTTAGATGGAGTTAAATCCCGGCTTTTCTTCTGTAGAAATTAAATTCCTGATGTATGTGAAGAACTGAATTCTATCATAGTGTTAAACCCTAATTTCTTCTTTCTTAAGGGAATTAAATTCCTGTTATTTTGACAGAATTAAGTTCTTAACTAGGGTTAAACCCTGGTTCTGTTCATTTTGAAGGAATTAAATTCCTACAACATAGGGTTAAACCTTATTTTTAATTCAAAGGAATTAAATTCCTATAATTCTATGAGAATTAAATTCTCAAACTTCTATTCCCTCTCTATGCTTTGGATCTGCATGGCAGGATCTCAACCCAATGAGAATTAAATTCTCAATTCATGGGGAGATGTGCACTTTGCAGATCCTCTGCTAAAGAGAGAACTAAGTTCTTCTTTTTAATATCAGAGTTAAACTCTTTTGAGAATTAAATTCTCTTTTTAAAAGCCTCTCCTTTCTTACATAAGGTTTTCTTTTGCAGAAGATCCAAATTCCTCCAAAGTCTCAAGGCTCTATTTTTCTCTCTCTATATATCTCGGTATATCCTCCTCTGTATATCTCTTGGCTCCTATTTATAGGAGAAGGAGCAGAATCAATCAGTTTTAGTGAATCAATTATTGAGGGATTTGATTTGTATTCGTTAGAGATTTGATTTGCATTCATCAGTCATTTGGACGTTTAGATTAATAGGTGAATTTTATTCACCATTGGATTTTGAATTCAAAGGTATTCTTTTGTTATTTCGGTTAGATTTTAAGGGGAAATCTTTCCAAGTTCAAGATTTTTCCATAGATAGGTGATATTTAATCACCTTTAGATTTTTAATTCAATCGGTTCCAAATAATTATTCTCCTTTGGAAAGATTTGAATGCTGTTCAGAATTTAATTCTGTTAAATAGATAGGCTTTGAAAGCCGGTCACGTGTGGCCACGTGACCCCTGGTCACATGCAGGCATGTGACCCCTGGTCACGAGCTTTCTTCTGCTTTCTGCGCTTTGTCTTCTAGCCGCTGTTCAGCCGTCACGTGCCAACACGTGACCCCCGGTCACGTGTGAGCACGTGACTCTTTTTGGAGCCTTTTCTTTGATTTAGTCAGGGAGCCGAATCTGCCTTTGCCGTTGCTTTTAATTGTCACGTGCCAACACGTGACTGCTGATCACGTGCTAGCACGTGATGCTTCTTCCGTAGGCTTTCCTGATTTTAAATCAGGAAAAAGTTATCCCACATATGCATATTATCGTGAAGGAATGTTAGATTCTCGAATGAAGAAAGAAAATTTTAGAGATCAATACACAACATTTATGGAAGAGTGATGGCCTTGTGAGGTGTGAAACACATTTTGTTTGGAGAGTATAATAAATCCAAGATTCAAGTGGTTGAATCAAATTGGTAGTATACTAGCCTGTAGTACTAGGCCCGGCTAATGAAGTGAATCGATTATCAATTCGTTTCGTCTCGAAGCGAATAAAATTCACTTTGGAGGAACGTGGGCGAATTTGGCGAGACGATTCGCCTCGCCTGCTACGAATCCGCGAAGCGAGTTGGTTCCCTAATTTTCCGGTGGTGCTTTATCGTAATTCGTCTTGCCTAACTCGTCTCGCTTCGTCCTGAGAATCACCATGAATCGGCAAGACTCGCCGATTCGCCTCGCCTCATTGACTAATTCATCTCGGATTCGTCCCGAACTCGTCATCCAACGGTCATAAATGACCATCAAATCAGCGAATCGCTTTGCCTCACCTCGGACTCGTCGCCCAACAATCATAAATGGCCACCAACTCGTTTAAATCGTTTCACTTCGTCTAACTCGCTAACTTTTTTGGTCTAATTTTATTTTTTTTAACAAATAGAAACTTGAGCCAGGTGAAAAATTCGCCTGGCTCGGTGAATTTGCTTCATCTGGTCTCGCAAAGCAGCGAGGCGAGCGGGTTCTAGCTCTGCCATTGTAGCCATCGCCTCACCTCGCTTCGCCGGCTAGGCGAAGCAAACGAATTTCGAAACGAATTGCTTCAATAACCACGCTTAGCTAGTACCATGTAATTAATATCTGCATGAGACCCCTAGCTATTCTTTTTTCGTCCACAAAAAATAAAAAAATAAAAATCCATGTTAATAATGTGAAAAAACTAAAATACAAATAAAAATAAATTAAATCAAGTAGATTATGCATAGTGAAGCAAGTACTAGTTTGATGTTGTATTTGGTTACTCCAAAAGAAATTTTCCGCTCCCCCGCGCTTTCATTTTATCTTATGATTAATTACTTAGAACTTAAAATAATTATGTAACATGAAACTTATATAAAATAGTAAAACTGCATGCTAACCAGTGACTTTTTTTAATGATGAATAGTTGAGCAGTGGCTTAGCTTATAAGTATATTACGTAAATCCAAGTACATGCATTAAAATCATTACCGGTCGACAATGAAGAAGAAAAAAAATGCAAAATTAACAAGTCGTTGAAGGTTTATCTCCATAAGAAATTTCAAAATTGGTTTGGCAAACAGGAACAGCTACCTACCTTCTCTTCCCTTTTGTATGTTGAAGATGCCCAAAAAATTAGGGGGAGACGCAAATTATTGAGAGATCGGATATCCTACATTATTTCACACGGTGAAGTCTCTTTTTAAAAAAATATTTGAGTTTACTCTGCTCCATAGACAACATCAAACGATTACTTTAGGATTGGATCAAGCTAAAGAAGCCAGTTAATTTAGTCGATCCCATATTCGAGCTATTCCTCAATTCAATGTGATAGCTATTCCTCAATTCTATTCAATTCCAAAAGCCTTAATATTCTGTCCTATATTTCCACTCCTACAAGGCACTGAAAATATAAATGGCAATTGATGGAGCTCCTTTTCAGATCTCCTTCAGATGTTGTCTTCCGTCGATCCCCTGATAGATTCTGGAGGGTATCCCCTGTTGTGTGTGGGTCTCAATGGGTTTTGAGAAGATTTGGTGATTGGAGGAGTTTGACGCCGAGTACCTGCAAAGAAGTCTCGGGATAGTTTGATACCAACGAGGACCCTCCGACGATCAAGTTAGTGCTAGATCCGAGCAGCGTAACGGCTAAGTGGAATAAAAAATCGCTTACTTGACCCTTCTATGATGGGGGTTTATATAGTGGTGGAGGCACGCAGCAGCAGGCGCGAGAATCTCGCCGGCAGTTATGCTCCCGACATCACGCCCACGTAGAGAGAGGTTCGCCCATAAATGGGGATCGTGAAGGCGTGGAACGTGGGATGTTGCTGGCGGAGAATCCGCGGTGGGCGAGATTCACGGAGCGGCGGTTACGCCCGTGAGCGGTGGAGCTGGTCGGAGGACCGAGGAAGACGGCCTCGGCCAAGGGGCTCGGGACGAGCGAGAAGGCCTATGAGACTTGGTCTTGTGGCAGCTCAGGGCGAGCTGAGGGACCGGGGAGGCCAATCTGCAGGGAACTCCGAGGAGGGCTAGCTTGTGCTTGCAGGTTGGATACAGGGATGGCCTGGTCGGCCTTTGTGGGCCCTTTCTTCTGAGTTCTGGGACGTGCCATCCGCCACGTGTCCTGATCGTGGGGATTGCCAATATCGAGCATTATCATTAGCCCCCCACTCTTGTCCCGACCAGCTAGCCGGTCGGGTCAGGAGTGGACTGTCGGGCCGCCCGGGGCGAGCTCCCTCCTAAGATTTCGTCAGGACGCATTCCCGGGCCGTGAGCTGTCTTTTCAGTTAGCGAATCAGGGCAAGATCTCTGCATTTAAGGAGGGTGCGCCGGTTCGTGTATCTTGCCTTTGGAGTGACAGTCCACGTGTCAAGCATCGGTTGGCTGACGCGACGTGTGTAGACCTGCGACGCCTGAAAGGATGCGGTCCAGTGTGGGAACGACAGGTGGAGCAATCTGAGCCGCTTGGACGCGAGGAGGCGTTTCGGCGGGAGACGAAGGGCACCGTTGGATGAGGTTGCTCGTGGTGATAAATAGGGGTATGGCCCGTTCCAGGGCCCGTACTCTTTCATATTTCCCGTTATAAGTCTCGGTTGCTCGGCGCTCGTCTTCTTCCTTCCATTCTCGTTCCCCGAGGATCGTTCTTCCCAAGATTAGATGTCTTCTCTTGTCGAGTCAGTAGATGTCGTTGAGGTAGGTTGTAGAAACCCTTTAGATGAGCCTGAGTCCTCCTGGGGAGCAGGGGTCGGCCCCTCTTCCCGGGATCATGCAGCGGGGGCAGCCCCCAAGGAGGAGGCGGTAGATGTTGCTCCTAGCGCCTCGTGTTGGATAAGGCATGAGGACGAGCTTGCCAACGCTCGGGCTCATTTCCACATCCCCCCACGCTATACGCTCCGCCTGGCCAAGGAGGGAGAGAGGGCAGACCAAGTACGGGGCAAGGAGATCGCCCTGTATTTGGAAGCATTTTAGGGTGGAATACGTCTGCCCTTCTCTCCTGAGGTCGTTGAAGCGCTGAACTTCTTCGGGTTAGCCCCCGGTCAGTTGGTGCCGAACTCGTAGATGATTCTCCTCGGGTTCCTGGTCCGCCTGAAGTTACAGACGGTCCCCTTCAGCCTTTCCCTCCTTGAATCTTCCCTCTTCTTCAAAAATCACCCCGGTGGTCGAGCGGGTGACCCGAGGTGGGTTTATCTCTCTTTCAGAAAGCGACCAGGGGGCGCCGCCGGGACGGGGGTTGTGGCTCTGCCTTCTTCCATTCATAACTGGAAGAAGAAATTCTTCTTCGTTTCCACTCCCGGGGGCGAGAACTGGCCCGTGCCTATAGAGTGGTCGAGGGAGAAACACTTGCCGGGGAACCAGTCCAGTAACCCCGTCGCGGTGAGAGTGGCGTCGTGGGAGCCCATCCCCCATTACGACGTGCTGTTATCTGAGAGGGTTCTGAGTTGGGCCGGGCTCAGCCCCGTTGAGTTCGTCGATAAGTTTAGGTTTTCTTTTTTTGGTTCGTATATTGCCTGTGTCGCTGACTCTTTTTACACCTGGTTCTGTGCAGGACCCATGGATATGGACTCGCTCCTGGCTTCCATGCGCCAGCCGAGGCCGGTTGCGAAGGCTGGGGGCGCCGGCTCTTCTCGTTCACAGCCTGCCCCGGCTCCTTCTCCCCAGACGGTAGTGCCCCGTGAGCGCTCCGAGGCGGATCTCGCCCCGGGGCCCAGCAGAGCGCCGGGTCGGAGGCGGGCTCGGATTCTGGAGGACCCGGCCTCGGAGGAGGAGACCGGCTCTCCCTCAAGGCCGCTCAAGAGGAGATCTTCCCGAGGACTGTCTTCGCCGATCACGGTGGAGGAAGGCAGTCTCCAGTTCGCCGTGCCTTTGGGGCTATCCGTCGCGGATAGCCTGCTGCATGAGATAAAGGCATCGGCCTGGAGTAAAATCCCCGGGGGGACCTTCAGGGCTCAGCTGGCGTCCATCGCCCAGGAGTCCGTACAGGTAAGCGCTTTTCTTTTATTATTATTATTTTTTGAAGTTCGGTGCCTCTCTCATCTTCCTGATCTCTCTTCTGCCTTTCAGGTTCTTCAGCAAAATGCTCTCGCCCTGCGTATGGAGGCCGAGGTGGTAGCCCCGGCGATGAAAGCTGCGGGCCAGCTTGCCTCGCTGGAAGAGAGCTCCAAGCGAGAGCTGGAGGCGATGAAGGCGAGGGTCGTCGCCCTGGAGGGCGAGGTGGAGGCCGGGAAGCGGGAGGTTTCCCGGCACCGCGAGGCCGACGCGGTTGCTGAAGCTAAGCTTGAGGATGCTCAGGTGCTGGCCGGCAACCTGAAGAAGACAGTAAAATCCCTCCGGAAGGAGCTGGGGGCGGCGGCCGAGTGGGCGAAGTCGGCCGACCTGAGGGCGGCCAAGTTGGCCGACCTCTCGGCGGCGAAGGCGGTGGAGGGCTACAAGAAGTTGAAAGATTACTATGATGACCTGGCCGTCGCCACGACCCTCATCTGGCACGAGGCCCTCGATACCGTTAAAGCCCAGATGCCGGGATTTGCCGACGAAGAGCTCCGGACCGAGTACCCCCTCGCAGACGCTAGCGGGCAGGGGCAGGAGATTCCTGGCGAGGAAGTCGCCGAGGACCCAGCTCGTCTCGTGGTGGATGTCGAGGGCCCCGTGGTCGCTCCTGGCCCAAGGCCTAAAGCCCCCGTCTTCCTCCTCCTTTTTTTTTTTGCCGTCTCTGGAATTTTGTAAGCCTCTGGGCATTTTGTGAGGCTGGGGAGCCAAAAATACCCTCTGTAAAGACTACCTTTTAGTAATAAAACTTTTTTCTTTGGTTTCATTGGCTTGCTTGTAAAAAAAAAATTTCTTCTCGCGCTGTTGGGCTTCCACGTCAGGTCGGTTATTTGCCTTGCGATCGTCCGTCGAGTTGATTTAAGCGCTGCTGAGGAGAAGGCGTCTCCATGGCCTCGAAGTCGAGGGGAGATCGCTCGAGACTTGGATAGACCCGATGCCCCTAGTTGGCAGCTCAGATCCTCTGCGTGTGGAGGGCAGAAAGCTGTCCGCCTTATTTGCGCCGAGGATGGATGGAAGCTGCTCCGTTGCCCTTCGGCGGGGACTTCTGATTTCTGGCGTCGTGGGTAGGTAACTACCAGACTGGGATGACTGAGCATGGTAGCTGCCCGGTTGCCTCTTGCGAGGTCTTTGGTCCTTTGCGAGGTCTTTGGTCCTACAGGACGGGGACCAAGCAGGGTTACTGCCCAGTGCCTCTTGGCGAGGACTTTGATCCCTGTCGGTTGTGGTAGGATACTACCAGCCGGGGATAGCCGAGCAAGGACTCGACTGCCTCTGGGAGGACTTTGGTCGTTGGCGTGGGAGGGGCTGTAGGAGCCTATCAAGGACCCTTGGCCGGGCAGGGTTACTGCCCGGTGCCTCTTGGCGAGGGCTTTTGTCCTGAAGGATAGCCGAGCGAGGGATCCTCGGACTCGACTGCCTCTGGGAGAGCTTTCTGATCCTTGGCGTTGAGGTAAGGAAGCTACCCGCCAGGGATAGCCGAGCGATGGTTGGGCTCGACTGTCTCTGGGAGGACTTTCTGATCCCTAGCGTTGCGGTAGGGAAACTACCCGCCAGGGATAACCGAGCAATGGTTGGGCCCGACTGCCTCTGGGAGGACTTTTTGATCCCAGGCGTTGCGGTAGGGGAGCTACCCGCCAGGAATAACCGAGCAGGGCAGCTGCTAGGTTGCCTCTTGGTGAGGGCTTTGATCCCTGGCGTTGCGGTAGGGAAGCTACCCACCGGGGATGACCGAGCAGGGCAGCTGCTAGGTTGCCTCTTGGTGAGGGCTTTGGTCCCTGGCGTTGCGGCAGGGAAGCTACCCGCCAGGGGGAACCGAGCAGGGCAGCTACTAGGTTGCCTCTGGGAGGACTTTTCGATCCCTGGCGTTGCGGTAGGGAAGCTACCCGCCAGGGATAACCGAGCAGGGCAGCTGCTGGGTTGCCTCTTGGTGAGGGCTTTGACCTTTAGCGCTAGGGGGCCTGAGGAGGCCGGCTAAGGATAACCGGGCAGGGCAGCTGCTCGGCCGAATCTTCATGAGGTTTCGCCCGACCGTACATTTGCGGATATAGGGAACAGGGACGATTAGCATGCCCATTGAATGTGGGCGGAGGTGAAGCGCCAGGGTCGCGTCGCTTCGATTCCGTCGGAGGAGGCTTAATGATCGCCGCGTGGCAGCGACTCCTTGGGCGAGAGCGGGCGACCGTTGAGTTCCTCTAGGGGTGCAGCGGGCTATATAAGGCTGAAAGAGTACCGGTCCTTCCTTCCCTTGCAAACAGAGTGTTGAGAATGCAGGACTTCCCCTTTACCATCCCCAAGATCATCAATTTCGAAGATGTGTACCTCTACGACCAGAACTGCACCGAGGACACGATGCAGTTGGTGTACGGGAGCATCGAGGACCACTTCGGCCGGCTGCTCCCCCGACGTTCCTCCCTGCTGCAGCTGCTGATGTACTCCATCTGGAGGGCATCGCCGGGGCTTTATAACCCCCTTTCCGAGCAGCTCTATGACGAGGCCGTGGGCAAGCTGCGGTCCCTGAGGTGCTTCGGCCTAATCTTCGCGAACCGGCTGGCTCGCTAGGAGGCGCTCGTCCGCGAGTGCTATGAGTTGAGGCTTGGGATTAACGTGCACGGGGGGAACCGAGGGGAGAGGTTGGATCTCGCGAGGCCTTGGCTGGCGGAGATCTTTACCGAGTATCACGAGCAATGCTCTCTGCACCCCCTTCCCCCGCTGTTGTAATAATAACTTTTTCTCTTCTTTTTTTTTTGGCATGTACGGCTGAGGAGCCCATAATACCCCCCCTTTTTTTTTGAATAAATAAGATCTTTTCTACTTTCCTCGCAATGTTCTGTTAATCTTTATTAAATAGACAATAGCCCAAGGGAGAGTTTACATTTCCCCAAAAGAAAAGTACAGGCTAATAGATGACCCTATCAGCGTGGCCCGAGCTTCCTGGAGGCTTGTTGGTCTCCGTGCTTGGCGCCGGGTACGGGGCATTCCGGGCGCCGGACTGGTCATCCGCCGAGGCAAGCATGATCTGGCCGATGGTCAGCTCGGCGGGAGGAGGACACTGCTCCTGCTCGCGGACGGCCTGCCGTTTATCTCTTAAGTAGGCGGCAAGATTCCCCGATCGGATGAGCTCCTCGATATAATCCCGGAGTTGCTTGCAATCCTCAGTGGCGTGGCCCAGCGTCCGGTGGAAGGCACAGTAAGGGCCCTGGGTCCGCTTTGAGGCCTGAGGCGGGATTGGAGGGAACTTGAAGAACCCTTCGCCTTGGGCCTCCTCTAGTAACACTGCGAGGGAGACGTTGAGCGGGGTGTACTCCTGGAACTTCGGGTGATAGGGCTGCTGACGCTTCGGTCTCTCCTCCCGAGCCCTCTTCTTTTGGTCGGATCGTTCTGCCCAGAGGAGGGTCGCGTTCACCTCGGACTCTAGCTGAACCTCGCGCTCGGTCCACGCCTTGACCTCGGCCATGGTCTTAGGCTGTGCCAACGCAAAGGAGCGCAGCCACTCATTGTGCCTCAGACCAGATCTAAGCGCCGTGATGACGGTCTAGTACCGGTACTCGGGAACCTCGAGGAGGGCATTGTAAAAGCGGGTGATGTAAGCCTTGAACGTCTCCTTGTCTCCGCTCTTAGTTGTGAAGAGGTAGTCGACGGTTCCCAATGAAGTGGCCAAGGAACTGAGTAGCCAGCTCGTCGAAGGTCGAGATTGAGCGAGGCTCGAGTTCTCGGAACCAGTCCCGACCAGAACGGATGAGGGTGGCTAGGAAGGCCCTGCACTGGGCGGCATCGGAATGGTCCTGGAAGCTCATTCCTGCGGTGAAAGCATCCAAATGGTCTTTGGGGTCGGTTTTCCCGTCGAACAGAGAGATCTTTGGGGGTTTGTTGCGCGAGGAGACGTGAATAACGAGCAGTTCCTCGGTAAACGGTTTGGTGAGCGAGTCGGCGGCGTACTCGGCCCCGTCGGCCGAAAAGTGACCTTCCCGGCGCATGCCCTCGATCTTCTTCTCGAGGGCATCGAGTCGGCCGTGGTACCCCGAGGACTCGGCGCCTCGTGATCCCTAACCTCTGCTGTGGGAGAACTGCTTCTGGGCACGGCTCCGGTTCCTCTCGATGAGGTTCCTCAGATCCCCGGGGGCAGTGGCTCTCGAGCTGTCGTGGCGAGCCCCTTCTGTGCGTCCCCGTCGGGGGAGAGGGTATCAATCATGCCTGTGGGCAGGCGAGATGACCGACATCTCCTCAGGGGGGCTAGGGTCGCGAGGAGGTTTGAGGCGTGGTGCTCTGGCGGCGGACCTTGGGGTGGAGCCGCAAGGCGCCCAACGGGCCTCAGGGAGTATCGGTCCGTAATATCCGTGGTCAGGAGTCGCAGCCTGCTAGTGGTTGGCCGTGCCGACGGGGGCAGAGCATTCCGGAGGCGGAGGAGCGGCGATCTGAGGCCCAGGCCCGGCCGTTTGGACGCGGATGAGCGCCTCCACAAGGGACAGTAGCCGATCTATTCGGCTGGCGAGGGCGTGGATAACGGTCGCCGGAGGGGGTTCAGCCACGCCTCCGGTGAGGGGGAGGCGGCGGCTGGTACCCGAATCTTCAGAATGGTCGCTTGCCATGTAGGCGGAGATCGAAAGGCCAACTTTTTTTTTGTGGAGTTTGAGTTCCCACAGACGGCGCCAACTGATGGAGGTCCTTTTCAGATCTCCTTCAGATGTTGTCTTCCGTCGATCTCCCGGTGGATTCTGGAGGGGATTCCCTGTTGTGTGTGGGTCTCAATGGGTTTTGAGAACATTTGGTGATTGGAGAAGTTTGACACCGAGTACCTGCAAAGAAGTCCCGGGATGGTTTGATACCACCGAGGACCCTCCGACGATCAAGTTAGTGCTAGATCCGAGCAGCGTAACGGCTAAGTGGAGTAAAAAATCGCTTACTTGACCCTTCTGTGATAGGGGTTTATATAGTGGTGGAGGCACGCAGCAGCAGGCGCGAGAATCTCGCCGGCAGTTACGCTCCTGACGTCACGCCCGTGTAGAGAGCGGATCGCCCATAAATGGGGATCGTGAAGACGTGGAACATGGGATGTTGCTGGCGGAGAATCCGCGCAGGACGAAATTCGCGGAGCGGCGGTTACGCCCGTGAGCGGTGGAGCTGGTCGGAGGACCGAAGAAGACGGCCTCGGCCAAGGGGCTGAAGACGGCCTCGGCCAAGGGGCTCGGGACGAGCGAGAAGGCCGAGAAGACTTGGTCTTGTGGCAGCTCAGGACGAGCTGAGGGACCGAGGATGCCAATCTGCAGGGAGCCCTGAGAAGGGCTAGCTTGTGCTGGCAAGTCGGGTATAGGGGTGGCCTGCTCGGCCTTTGTGGGCCCTTTCTTCTGAGTTCTGGGACGTGACATCCACTATGTGTCCTGATCGTGGGGATCGCCAATATCAAGCATTATCAGCAATCAATTTCTTTCAGTGAGCTTCAAACCTCACAAGACTGATTTCGTCTTTGAGTTTCATATGTGATCTTATCAACTATTCGTCTTTTTTAAAGAAGCCAAAGGAAAGCTTTGGCATTAATGAAGCCATCAACTTCCAAATAAACTTGGGAAATTCTTTGGTGCTTTCCAAAGAAGGAGAGAGAGAGAGTGAGTGGATTGGGATGCACCAAAGAATTCGCCAATAAACTTATGTTAATTAAGAGTTTCATGTCTACCGAAGTAACAAAATTTATGACAACTTTGTGCACTGATTGGATTAAGCCTCCATGCTATCTTATCTTTTCCCTCTGCTGATATAATCTCACTCAGCTCAAATTGAAGGTTCTTCCATTCTATCATAACTCGTACCTAGTTTAACAAAGAAAGATTAGCTAAGCTCCATCTCCATTTATTAGCAGTGATATCTCACTTTTCAGATTGCAACTTTTTTGTCCATTATAGATTCCAAAACGGTCGGAAATCTTAATTTCAAGGGATGATCGTCCATCCAATAATCCAACCAAAATCCAATTATGTGGCAGTTTCCATAGTAAACTTTTTTTTTACAAACTCTCATCCAAATCCTTTTTTTTTTATTTTACAAACCCTGTTATTTCTCATGCTCAACGTTCCCTAAATTCTACTGATAGTGTAATATAGCTTCATTTAACCCACAACACGATATAATTGTTCAGAATCCTCCATACACAATTTGCAAGTAAACTGGTATTAAAATATCTTAAGTTACCAAGGAGCAAAATAGCTCTGTCGGTATGACACTTCCTCTTCTAGGGAGAGTGCGAGGTTCGATCCCCATAAGAAATGGCACAATTTAACGTATTTGGGTAAAATTTGTGGGTCTCATGGATACATGGATGTGTTGTGTGTTTGGGTTAGGCTTAAGGACCCGTTAAAATATCCCCATTAATATTCTCTCTTTTTTTCTTCTGCTATTTTTTCTCCTTGATATGGAATTTGGATGGTCGAGATCATTGTATAACATGGGGACCCCGTGGTTGTGTGGGGTCAAGAAGGGGTTCCAACGGCTGAGAAATGGCTTGCACCCCGCTTGCCAAGCCGGGATCCTAATCCCAGTAATGGATGCCATTCTTTTTTTCCCCTTTACATAAAAGTAATCCAAGATATATAAAAGAAAATTTCTCTTCCTTTGCAGATGTACGTATCTCCCCCTGTGACTTATTGTTATGTCTGATAGGGTACATTGTTGGCTACAATGCTGGCGTATTTGTTTACTTTTAAACATAGCCCTTGCATGCAATGGCGGAGGCAGGATTATGGTTCAATGGAGTCAAAAATACATTGGGTTATATTGGACATGATTCAGTGGGGTCAAATCTCTTTATTTAAAACCGAAAAGCCTTATTTTCCTATGCTGAAATGCCTTATTCAAAACTGAAACCCTTCATTAACATCCATGACACCAAATTTCAGTGGGATCAATTGAAATTGAACCCCGGGGGCCATGTGGATCCGACTATGCTTGCATGGTGTCTATTAATGGCACCCATTCATCCTTTACGATGCCTTTACATCGCGTAAAGAATGCTTGGCGAGTGCCACTGTAGCTTTATGATAAAATTTCTTTTCCAGTTGAGCAAAAATGGGATTCAAACACTGGTAGCATTATGTTAGCTGTTTCAGAGTTTTAGTCTACAATTTAATTTAATGCTGACAAACTATTCATCTTGCAATATATATTAACTATGTATTCACACAACATCTCCTTTCTACAATATATTAATGCAAAGGTTTGCTTTAAAAAAAACCTAGTAATGTCGCGATCTGGAAATGACACGTGACCGGCACTTAAATTATGTGAAGTCTATATGACCGCAACGTACGTAATCCAAGTAAGCCAAAAACCAGGGATTTAAACCATTTAGAAAATAATGGAGGTGTAGTTTTGAAAAAGGGTTATAAATTGAAATCAAGTTCGTTTATAAATAATGTTTGATTGAAAATAATTTCGCGGTTTAAAAATCGGGTAGCACCTCCTTTGTAAATTTTGAGTAAAATAAGCATAATAATATATAATATAAAAAGTATTATCAATGGGAGCTAGGTTTCACGTCCAACGATAGAGCAACCACACAGTTAATATACGACGCCCATGTCGAAATTTAACACAAGCAATAAAACAATAGATATGTAAATAAATAACTCAAATCGATTCCAAACGAGTTCAACACCCAAAATACATATCTGAGTCTCGTCTTTAAATCTCGAATAATACAAATATACACGTGGTTGATGGAGTTTTTAACTAGATCCAAAAATAATAATATAGGTATAAGAAGCGGTTACGATAAAACCGTGTAACCCACCTACCAAAGGCACTCACCGAAGAAAAAATTGTGCCAGCAAGCCACTACGATCCGAGCTGTCAGTTTTGCAAGAAACTAAAGCACAAAGAAGATGAGTTGCCAACTCATGAGTAAAAAGATATCACAACGTAGAAATCGAATATATAACGATCTACCTAAACCATAAGATATAGTACTATCATACTATATACAACATATATTTACTATATAAGTACTATAAGCGTATCTCAATTGATCGCGTAAACATCTCATATAAAGCATGCATCCAAGTAAGCCTATAAAATAGCCGAAAATGTATGTATGTAAATCATTTTAAAATAGCCGTATAATATGTATATCACAGTACAAGTAGCAGATGTTGATTTATAAAGCAATATATGCAATTTGTTTAAAATATATGTCACGCCTTTTTGAAAATGATTTAAGAAAGGTTTTCTTTTGAAAGATTCTTATGTCGTTATAGATACGTGAAAAATAGGGAGGCCTATAGCTATTTTGAAAACTTTTTAATATACATCGATATATAAAAGTAATAATTGAGGTACAATCTCTAAGATCAGTCCTGTTCAGCTATAATATAAGCTTAAACCGCCTTAATCTGTGCCGGACATCCATATCGATCTCTCACATATATCATAACATATCAAATAAAGCACATCATAATCAGATTGAGAAAATGGAAACACACCACCAATAAAATCATAATAAAACTGTGTCAACCATCGACACGTAAATCTCAGGTGTTTTCTTAGGCACTGTCTCTTGGATCAGTCCTCTCTATCAGCAGAATTCTCGGCCAAATCCACCGTGTCTATGATCTCGCACCGGTCGGAATCCTTCGAATATCTGTTGTGTCCTATGCTATCACCTGTCGGTATATATCCTCGCTAGACTCGTCTCGTCTTTCTATACGGGCTTCTTACCTCTCGGTACCGCACCGGGTCTACCATATATCAGAAATCGGTGTAATCCCCCTACCTCGAAATTGGAAAATCATCCATAAATACCAAAACTCACGATGGACGTTAAATCATCATACCAAGAGAAAACCACACTTTTGAAAACATACTCAGTATTTTATAAATTATACCGTGGCTTCTCAAAATCCATGGAAAATATCAAGTCCATAAGAAAAAAATCCATAATTCATTTTTGCCACAATTGGCTACAATCATATACGAATATCAACGGTAATGGTATTCGTATATTGCAATACTCAAATATCATGCATACTAGTATAGATAACTAACACGAACAAGCCTGACAGTTTTTACTGTATCATGGAAATACTAATGATATGAAGTATAGTATACGCGTCTGTGCTTGTGCAATATGGCAATCATTAGTAATTGTGCAAGTGTTCTATCAGGTGTATGTACACAAGAAGAGTTCTCAATTTCCATCATAACATCAATATCATAATCGTCAATAGTGTATCATGCATCATCCTTCAGTTGATGGTTAAACACACAGATCTATCAATCTAATCGCATTCACATAATATAATCATAATAGACACCATCTATCGTCAACATGGATATAATTATTACACGAGTATGTATGGCAATCTTACAGTGACATGGTAGTATCAATGATATGTGGTGTAACACGCGAGTCTGTGATGACGCCACATAGCAATCATTGGTAATTGTGCAATATTCTACAAGTATATTTATATAAAGCGCGAGCATATATCAAGCGTAACGTAATGTGAAAAAACGCTATATATGATTATACATCACAAGCAACTATGCTGGTGTATTTGTTTACTTTTAAACATATATAGCCCTTGCATGGTGTCTGTTAATGGCACACATGCATGCATCCTTTACGATGCCATTACATCGCGTAAAGAAGGCTTGGCGAGTGCCACTATATATATCTGTATGATAAAATTTCTTTTCCAGTTAAGCAAAATTGGGATTTAAACGCCGGTAGCATTATGTTAGTTGTTTCAGAGTTTTAGTCTTCAATTTAATGCTGACAAACTATTCATCTTGAAATGTTTATTAACTATGTATTCACGCAACATCTCCTTTCTATAATATATATTAATGTAAAGGTTTGCTTTAAAAAAAACCTAATAAGCCATATACAATTACTTTTGCGCAAAAGAAAAAGAAAAAATAAAATTATTACGCTCTAAGAATATTATAATCCGACATATATTATCAATATATCTTAAAAGTAATGACGTAAGAGGCTAACGATTTAATACCATGCAGCACATATATACAACTAATAGCCATTATTCATGGAAGAAACATAGATTTATTTATTTATTTTTTAAAAAATTCATCAAAATTGTATTGAAAACTTACAAGCTAGCTAGCGCCAGCAACACAAATGGAATCAAGATATCAAAGTACTCCAAATTGATTGCAGTTTTTATTATTGACAAAAAAGACATTATGAGATTGCATGTGGACAACATTTCGTTTGATATTCAACCTCTTCCATTCCCACATCAACATTCACATAAGCAAAAGAGACACGCATGAATAAATACTTTACCTACCAGGATTTGCACCTAGCTTGCCTTTTCTAACTATATGTTCTTCATCATATAAAATCATCAGATATGACCTGTCACGCCCCGCTTCCCAAAAGACGGGAGTATTCACATGACGAAACTCACGACATATTAATTCCGAGAAGGTTCATTCTCAAAACAAATACGCTAATCGTATATAAAAAATATAAAATGACACAAGAATAAGAACGAAACTAAAATTTCCAACAACAATTTTATTTACATTCAATTTCAACAAGTTTAATTACTGTAACAACTCCAATTTTTATTTACATAAAATTATTTAAAAGTTAATGTACAATTGGGGTATTTATAATTCCTGTGAATGCTATAAGTATTTAATTTAATTTTGAACAATAAGAAAACACTTGTAGCACATTGGTAAAACCTTGTACTGCTGAAATATAACACTAGAGTTCAAATTCTATCAGCCACATTATCTTTCTTTTAATTCTTTTAATTTTTTAGAAGCCCAAGAGTTTGTACGTGCACAATACGTAAAAATGAAAAGACAGACTTTTTAAACATATGCACTGAAGTATACCAATCGACTCCGACACGTGGCCTAAACCCCAAGCCCCACCGTCGGTGTTGACCCGGCGAGAAGAAGAAATTTCCAAATACTGCCGGTCTAGCCTGTAGCAAATACCATCATCTTCTCACCCCTGGAACTCTTGGCCTACTCCACTCCCCCAACACTGTTTATCTTCTCTGTAATTAACTAGAAAATTAAAATACCCATTTTAAATCAATTTTTAATGCATATTTTAAATGCATTCTTTAACACACCAAATCCTAATTTTCCCAATAAATACCACCTCTCATTTCACGCCTCCTCACTCACAAATCCCTGCCAGAACCCTCAAAAAACTTTCAAGTACTGTTTGTGTGCAAGTGGAGTTAGCGAAGGGCGAAAATCCGACGAAATTCCGGAGACGATACGAGGAGTTTCCGGCGACGAAACGACGTCCCGAAGCCTTCTGTAGATCCCTCTCTCTCTCCTCTAGTCCATAATCTTGTAAGTCCCTACTTCCCCTTCTTTTCTCTACTCTAAAAACTTTCAAAACTAAAACCCGACGGAAGCGGAGTTAATCCGACTTCCGATTCGGTTTTTCCTTAAAAATTATATTTTTCTTAAACAAGAAAATACCAAAACCTCATATCATGATCAATAAACATTGACGAACACTTTGAACAAGTTTCATCACAAAATATTATTATATGCAACTTTTATTACAGTTTTACAGTAAAATACCACAAACTTTAATTTCCGACATAATCATCATAATACCTTTTATACCTTTAGATAGTTCACGAGATAATGACCTACCTCATCACAAAACACATCGGTAATATAGCACGATGAAGTTTGGAAATTAGATCCATGGGATAATACGAATTTACAAATAAATACTATCAACTTATAAAACCTTTTCTTTAAAACAGTATTTACACAATTCCTTGTAATTACACCTCTACAACCGACGTTTGGGGAATCCTGTTTCAGGATGATGCGGATTATCATACGTCCTTAGGTCTAGTAGAGCAGAATTCAGACCTCCGCTAGGAGCATTCGGATTCAGATGGAATTTTAATACCATTTTAAGAAAATGAGACTTCTAGAAAATAAATCTAATTTATTTTTATATAAATATATAAATAATTTCAAAATATATATTTTAATTATATTATATAAATATTCCAAGTTTTTCAAATCAAAGGAATCATATTTACATGAAAATACCATTCAAATACAAATCCATTTCAATATTTCAATAAAATACCATATACTTTGAAAACTAGGTTATTCTCACTAGAAATTTCATATTGATAAAATACACAACTATGAAAACCCTAAGACGATAATTAAATACTTGAGGAGTATTTTAAAATTATACCAAAATTATTTTTACATAAAACCCTCTCAAATTATATAAATTAAAATAAGGACCCTAGTAAATATAGGTTTAAGCGGAACCAGTTCTCTTGAGCCTCAGAGAGCCGGAGAATATGGGTGCTTGCCTATTTAAGCTAGACAACCTAAATAACGGTGTTATCAACATGGTAATTGTCTTTGAAAAAGACAAAAATCTTGTCATCCATGTGCAGCAGTTACCGATAACACCGAAACCTAATTCAGGATTTCAATTTCTTTTCTAATTGTCTGACTCAGACTGAGTCTCAATATAATCAATCTGACTTGAATATAATTCAAGTATAAAACTACAATACAACATGAATCCATATATTCAATCTGTTCAATCTATTCAATCAATATTGACCGAACCGAACCATGGATATTCTCCATTTACATATTCATCCATTATATTCGTTCCATTACCGATATCATGGTTTCGGCAAGTCATCCAT
Source organism: Agapanthus africanus (assembly GCA_030015575.1). NCBI lineage: Eukaryota > Viridiplantae > Streptophyta > Magnoliopsida > Asparagales > Amaryllidaceae > Agapanthus > Agapanthus africanus. Next base: position 509,401,171 of record JASDDO010000016.1, read on the forward strand.
CTATACAATTTATAATACAAGATAATACAATACAATTCATACAATCAATACAAAAGATATCGCGGGGTTAAAAGGGATAGATTGGTATGAAAGGTGTTAAAAGTGGCACGAGACTGTAACTATATTATAGCTAACCTGAATATCCATTGCCGATGTACCGTGACTGAACAGTTTCTTGTGCTCCGTATACCTTAGTCTCCGGAATAGCGGGACTCCTCTCGTATACACTGTCATTTTCTGTACTAAGCTACAAACAAGAACATTAACAATATAATCAAACATTAATAAAACTATATTCTCTCTATCTATTCTACTTCTCCCTTATCTTTGGGACTTACCGAGCGATTGTTCGCTGACGACATTCCGTTTCTTCTTTCTTTGGAATATTGTCAGGTGGATCGGACCTTCTGGAGACAAAGCCCAGCAGCGAGGACTTGGATCAGCTAGCCTTCGACCCAGAGCTCTAGTTTACTTGTACATTTCTGTATTTTCATTTCTGTTATGCCACTGTTTAGGCATTGCTTTCATTCCATATATTTACTTTCCAGATGTATTGTAAAAAGAATTTTGAATAAATAAAGTTGCTGTTCATTTACATTTTGTCTCTTATGTATATTTCTTTTATATTGCTTAGATACGCTTAGCGTGTTTATTTCTGAGTAAATATGTAGCGGGCCAGTAGCGTCCCCTCCGCCGTACACCGGGAAGCGGGGCGTGACAGGTTTTGTTAGCGGCCCATGCAGGTCAGTTCTGCGTGGACAACTTAAGCAATATAACACAAGAAACAGTAAATGAAAACATTCTTTACATTACATATTCCTTAAATCTTATTCTTTGAGTCTATCCTAACCCTATTTTTCATTCAAGGTTATGGATTCCCCAACAACATCAACACCAATGTCAACAACACTCCTCCACCCCCACCACTTACACCTGCCGTAGCTGCTCCGATCAACGAGCAGACGGTACTGCTTGAGGCAATCCGCACCCTTCTGAAAGAACAGCAGCAGCAGACTGCTATGTTAATAAACCAAACAGAAGCGGAAGCCCCTGGGGTAAAGCAATTCATAGCTTTACACCCCAAACAATTTTCCGGGAAAGAAAACCCTCTGGAAGCTGAGGAATGGGCTCAGAGTATTGAGGATGACCTGGCAGCAGCACAAGTGCCAGAGGTCGCTTGGGTTCGAGTTGCGAAGCTGCGGTTCACTGACTGCCACGCCCCGCTTTCCAGTATACGGACAGTGGACGCGATGAGGCCACTACGTATTTACTGTGAAGTAAATACACTAAGCGTATCTAAGCAATATAAAAGTAAAAGTACAAGAGACAAGATATAATAAAACAGCAACTTTATTTATTCACATTCTTTCTGTACAATGCATGAAAAAGTAAATACATGGAATAAAGCGATGCCTAAACAATGGCATAACAGAAATGAAAAGTACTGAATGGAAAGTGTACAATGAACTAGAGCTCGGGGTCTTCACTGAATTGGTCCAAGTCTTCTGTAATACCCGGCCACTTTTATACCAAAGTCTGTATTTTGTTACTCTAGAATTCCATTTATTTTTTATTTATAATTTTATGTGTTTTATTTATAAAAATTATTTATTTCTTAAAACCTTTTCTTTAAACCCCAAAGCCTATTCACTTTTAATTAAAATTCCCTTACTAATTTAAAGAGCCCAGCCCATTCATTTTAAATTTAATCCTCTCTTATATAAACCCCGGCCCAGCCTTTTTTTCCATTTTCTTTAATTCTTTTATTTTGTTAGCCCACTCCCTCCGGCCCAACTCCCTCAGCCCGCGACCCCAACTCGACCCGACCCGTTACTGTTCTTCCCCTTCCCTCCAACGGTAACTTTCCCCATTTTTCCCGCTCGCGACCGTCTCCTCCGCCGCAGCTCGCGCCCACGCCCACGCCCGTTATTACGACGTTACCCCACGACGCGCACCCCCTCGCGATTCACTCAACGTCCTCCCCTCGTCTCTCACTTCTCTCTGCCTCTCAAAACTTTCAGCCACCGTGCCCCCTCACTCCCGTTCTCCCTCTCAACATTCGAACACCATCGTCCTGTCCGTCGTCGATCATCCCCCGATCACCACCACCGCCTCCACCTCGTCATCTCCACCTTTGTCCTCAGCCTCGTCGCACCCACCAATCTACCGTTACCAGCAACCGACCACCCTCTACAGCTCCGATCTCCGGCCACCTCTTCCCCGAGCACCCTCACCTGCACCCCTCACCAGAACCCACTGCATCTCGTCGACCACCACCATCATCATCACCCTCGCCATCATCCCTACATCTCTCTCTCTCTCCCTGCACCTTTCTCCCTCTCTGTGTTCACCCTCTCTCTCTCCCTCCTCTGTTCTCGATCTCTCTGCTCCCTCTCTTCTCTCTTCCTCTAACTTCTCTCTCTCTCTCAGTTCTCTCTCTCTCTCTCTCTCTCTCTCATTTCTCTCTCTCTCTCTCTCTCTAACACTCTCTCCATCGACCACCACCCTCGCCGTCAAGACCCCAGTAACCAAGCCATCGCTGCCATACTCGAGCTCCTAGCCTAGTCCAAGCTCCAAGGCCGAGCCAAGATCGAGCCGAGGCCCAACTTTGCTGTGTGTTCCTTACCACTGCTGCTGTACAATCCCGTGTCGTGTCCAGGCAAGTCCCCACTTGCTACATGCTACTTATTATTAATTTACAAATTATAATCGTATATATATCCCATGTTTTACCTTGTGTTAAATATTACAACGTAACTGTTCGATGTGTGTTCTCATAGGAAATCATCATTAAACTTGACGGAACTAAATGGTATTGTTTGGCCCGTATGGCTGTGGACCTAATATGTGAATTTCGTTGGATAATATGACCGATAACGACTAAAACGACTACCCCCAAGTTTACCCTTAAAACTAAAATTTTCCCGTACCTGAAAACCGTTAAAATCGCCATAAATTGTATACACACTGGAATGATGCGCTCGAGGGATTAAATCGAAGCCAACTCGACGAACCTTAACCCTAGACTAGTTTCCAGATATTCCTGCACTTTAACTGTGACAATATTTGGATCGGAGTGCGACTCTGGACTGCAGTCCAGAGCGACTCCAGTTGTTGCTTGCTGTTCCGTAATGAACACCACCCTGTTTCCTAAACTCGTAGGTTGCAGAACTCCACTGATTATTATAGGGGAATCTGTTATCTAGACAACACAAGTGGTTCCATCCTATTTCGTTATCATTTGTTATTTAATCTGCAATTTAAAAGATCGGGACACATAACAGTCCCAACAGAATCAGAACTGACATATTAGTGTTAAACAGTGTATAACTCCGGACGTACAGATGCGATTGACGATACGTCTGTTGCGTGGAAAACCTTACTGAAAACCCTAGAATTCATCCAACTGTAGCGTCGCTAAAATCTGATCCCAACTGAGATTAAAATGCGTTGCGAAACGGAATTCTGATTCTGAAACCAGATTTCCAGCCGTGAACGCTTAAAATGAAATGGCCATAAATAATGATCCTGAAACCCGATTGGCATGAAACTAAATTCGATGGATAGATAACTGAACATACTAATTATTACCTGTTCATCGTCTCACTAAATTGTAACCGTATGATTTATGATAAATTATGCAAGTGGTAGATTATTGATTGAGGACATCCTAAACATGCTTTATATACTGCTTACGCATCATATCATACACATGTCGTTGCATTGATAACATAGTGATAACATGCATTTACCTAGTGTTAGGCTTTAGTGATGTTTGTGGCAAGTACGTCAGTGTTCGTGTATCAGTGAATAAGTGAAAGTGATAAGTACTTGTACACAATCAGTGACCCTATTATTCTTTTGCATTGTCGACGTCTGTGGGATGCGTGTACGTGTGACTATAAGTGGTATGGGACACTTATGGAAGCATTTGCACGGGTGTCACAGATAAGGCACCAGACACTGCCATTTATCTTAGGTATTAGTCGGGACGTGCTTGATGGAGGTCCTGCCTCCAGTTCTCGCGCAGACTTGTCACGGATCGATTAGTATTTAGGGTTATGGTTAGCGTTTGATGTAGACCACGGGGTGTGGGGTAGTTTGAGTGTGAGTTCAACAGAATCTCGGGAGTCCCATGCCGGCTTATATATTTAGGGAGATATATGGAGATTTACAGGGTATGTGATTATCACCGTGATATACATGTTGGGCCCGTGGTCCCTTGCCCTTGGGTTCTACCCTTGGGTGGAGGACACTCGTGAGTGGTTGACTCTCACACTTGGACTGACGATAGGCTTAGTGACCTGTACAGTGAGATTTAGAGACTGGTAGGGATACTGGCATTGATATATCTTACTTACTATGTTGACATACGTGACATATCATTCTACTGCTTTTACCGTTCCGCTGCATTGATTACTGCATGTTCATATCCATATTGCCATTGATCTACTGTTATATATATACCTATTATCACTGCTAGAATTGTCACATGATTTTTATATATTATATTGCTATTGTGTCGCTCTGACGGCCTGAGTATGCATGCTCAGTATAAGGAGAAGATTTAGCCTGGACCAGGACTAGACGCACTTTACGGACATCTTGTTTAGATATCCAGAGTTATATCTTTGTTTCCCATCAGGTCAGTTCATTTTACCGTTTTATTCCAGTTACTGCACTTCTCATTACCTGCGCATTATTTACTGTTTACCATGAAAAACTAGAAGCCGAAGTGTGACTACGGCAGGACCTTTCCTTGACCGTAGGAGCATGGCTGGCCTTATCTACCCCTCGTATTCCGTATTTTGGGAAGCGGGGCGTGACATCTTCACTGGTGGGTTCGATCTCTGACGTGTCCAGATCACCTAACGACATTCAAAGAAGAAAGAAAGAGAATGTCGTCAGCAAACAGATCGCTCGGTAAGTCCCAAAGATAAGGGAGAAGTAGAATAGACAGAATAAGAAGGTAGCTTTTAAAATTGTAGTATATTGTTATGATATTGTGTTAACGTTGTTGTTTGTAGCTTGGTACAGAAGGATGTCAGTGTATACGAGAGGGGTCCCTATATGCTAGAGACCAGGGCAAATGGAATATAGAGTACAAGGCTCCGTTATACAACCCGGAACAACGGCAATTGGATACGGTTAGGTGTCATAATCTTGCAGTCTCGTGCCGATTTTAACACCTTCCGTACCAGTCTACCCCTTAAACCCCGTGTTATCTTGATTGTATTATTGTATTGTATTTCAACTTGAATTGTCTTGTAATATAGATTGTATAATTGGACGACTTGCCGAAACCATGATATCAGTAAACGGATGTAACTGTATAATCATGTAAATGGATATAACTGGAGAATCATGTAAATGGAATGTATATCCATGGTTCGGTTCAGTCAAGTTGTATAGATTGATAAAATGAATATATGGAATAATGGATTCATGTTGAATTGTAATATTGTAAATTGTAGATTGTACTTGAATCACATTCAAGTCAGATTATAATGAGACTCAAACTGAGTCAGACAATTAGAAAAGTAAATTGAAGTCCTGATTGTTTTGATGTTATCGGTAACCGCTGCACATGGACGGCAAGATTTGTGTCTTTTTCAAAGACGATTACCGTATTGATAACACCGTTGTTAAGTTGTCTACCTTAAATAGGCAAGCACCCACTTCTCCGGCTTCTTGAGGCTCAAGAGATTGGTCCCACTTAAACCTATGTTTACTAGGGTCCTTAGTGTAATTTACAGAACTTGAGGGGGCTTTATGTAAAAATACTTTTGTATAGTTTTCAAAATACACCCCAAGTATTTATTAATCGTCTTTAAAGTTGTAATGAATGTAGATTTTACATTGTGATATTTCTATTAAAAATATCCTAATTTCATAATAAAGGGTATTTATTTGTAATATTGACTTGTATGGATTTCATGGTATTTTAGTGTAAAATGATTCTTGTGATTTTTGAAAAGAGTTGGAATATTTATATTATTACAAAATAGATATTTTAATGTTATATATACATATATTTATATGAAAATAAATTTAATATATATATTATATTCTAGAAATCTCGTTTTTCTTAAGATGTCGTATTTTAAATCTTTCGAGACCGAATGCTCCTTGCGGAGGTCTGCATATCGCACTACTAAGCCCGAGGATGTGCGATAATCCGCACCATCCCGAACGGGTTCCCCAAATGGGTTGTAGCGGCGCTTTACAAAGATTTGTATAAATACTAAATCGTTTAGAAAATGGTTTTATTAGTTATGGTATTTATTTGTAAAGATGTCTTTTTTCCCGTATTCTATGTTCCCAAGGGTATTGTGCTATGTTGCATATGAGTGTGTGAGGAGGTAGGTCATTATCTCGTGATCTACTTAAAGGTATAGCAAAAGTTTTGGTGGTTTAAATGTAGAAATGAAACTATATGGTATTTTAATGAAAAATACGGTAAAATGGAAATAGCAATTACATTTGATATGGAACTTGTTCAATATGATTAGTTGGTGTTTAATAGTCAACATGAAATTGTTTAACAAGATTGTATTAAGGAAATGTTGGGTTTTGAGAAAGAACCGAATCGGAAATTCGGATTTACTCCAATTCCGTCGGGTTTTGAAAGTTCGTATTTTTAGAAAAGAGTAAAGGAGAGAAATTGGGAATTATGGGTTTAGGACTTTAAAAGAGAGGAAGGGAAGACGATAGGAGTCGACGGTGCGTCGTTTCATCGCCGGGAGTTCTTACGGTTGTCACCGGAAAAATCCGCCGGAGTTTCGCCTTTCGCTCACTTCGATTGCACACTAGGGTTTTTAGAGATTTCTTGAGAGTTGGCTCAGAGTTTTGGGGTGAGTGGGTAGAGTGTAGGGTGGTATTTATAGGGTTAGGCTAGGGTTAGGATAGATGAAGAGTTAAATAATAAAAATGTAATAAAATGTGATAAATTGTAATAAAATGGAGTAAATAGGGTTTTATGATTTCTCTGGAACCGATCTGGGAAAAAGAAGTGTGCGGGGGGTTCAGAAGCCCAAGATCCCCAACTTTGCAGTTGGGGACTCTGCCGTCCGGCCGAGTCCTGCCGGCGGCGCCGGCCCCAGTCGGCCGGTCCGCCGGCCGACTCGGCCGAGTCGGGCCGAGTCAGGGGGTCAGGGGGTGGCTGGTCGTTTGGTATGTTCACTGGTATATTTAACTTTCCTAGGGTAGTGGGGTTTTTGTGAGAAATGCACGTGTAAACTGTTGGTATTCTATTAATCAAAAAACAAAATAATATTAAAAATAATGTGGGGATGAGATTTGAACTCTGGTGGCTTGGTTCGGCAGAGCAAGGTATTACCAATGAGCCACAAGCTCCTTCTTGTAATTAAATAGCTAATTAATTACTTATGTCTTGTGCTCAGGCAATAAATACTCCTTTCCGGATTTTGAAAAAAAATTTGTAAAGAAAGTTGTATAATACACTGACAATGCACAGGTCTGGTGGAAGGCGCAAGAAAGCCGTCTCGCCTAACCGATTGAATGGAGAACTTTTCGCGATATGTTCGACGCGAAGTACTTTCCCGAGACTGCCAGATTCGAAATGGAACAACAGTTCATCCACCTACAATAGGGTTCGATGTGGACCAAATCCGTGGATGAATACAATGCTGAGTTTACCATGCTCGGTCGGTAAGATATGTCTCAATAGTTCGATTTTCAATATATCACATACTACACAACTAACACAATACCTTAACAGGTTCATGGCACACCTAATACCGACAGAAGAGATCATAGCCCGACGATTCCAACGAGGGTTAGATCTGGAGATCCAAACTGCGTTAGCTACAGGGGATTTCCCTACCCACGAATCGGCTCTGAAAGCTGCTCGTCAATATGAGGCAGTGGTAAAGATGAGAGGCAGATCTCAATCTGCCGGAGTTAAGCGCCCTGCCAACCAGATGGCAGGAGGAGCCTCTTCAAGGCCATCATTTGTGCCCAGGAGACCGGGAGTACCGAACAACCGGCCCAGCCCAGCCTTTTGCACATACTACAGGAGAGATGGACATCTGGCGAAAGACTGCCAGCGTGCGAATCATCTTTACTTAGTCTGCAGCTCAGCTACGCATGACAGTGGGTCTTGTCCTCGTAGACACAACCCACATGCCGCATCCATGCCAGCAATTACTTATCAGCAACGGCCAGCCATCCAGGCACCTGCTCCACGACTCGCTCTCCCTGCTCCACCTCCTCGTGGACTGACTGCACCCCCTCCTCATCAGTTCCATCAAGTTCAAAGGAACCCACCTCAAAGACAGAGGAACGGACAGAGTAATGCTCCTCCAGCAAAGAGGGTACCACGGCGACAGGCTTTCACAATGACTGTGGAAGAAGCTAAAGCCACCGGCCAAGTCATCACTGGTAACACTTCCTTTTTCAAACTCTCTTTCGGTCTATAGACATATCCATATATCTATTCTTTATACCTAAAACATATCCCACATACCTTAGGTACAATCTTAGTAGCCTCACTCCCTGCACTCGCACTTTTCTATAGTGGAGCATCTCATTGCTTTATGTCACAATGGTTCGTCCGAACTCATGCGCTTCCAGTCACACCACTTGTATCCAGCGGGAATGTCAATTCCAGGAATGGCGTTCTAAAGGCAACAATGGGATACAACCTGTGTCCAGTGGTCGTCTGCAGCAGAGAATTCTATGCTGACTTCAAAGTGCTGGACATACCAAACTTCGATGTGGTTCTAAGTATGGATTGGCTAGGAACTTTCTACGCTACCATCGACTGTCGTCAAAGGAGGGTAGTGTTTGAGATTCCAGACCATCCGGTCTTTATTTCAAGAGTGGAGACCGTACCCTGGAGCTAGGCACTTACAAGGCGAAACCAAGGAAGGCAGTGATTGCTACGCATCAGGCAGAAGAAGACAAGCCAGAAGTAGTTCGAGAGTTAGACGATGTATTTCCTGAAGACATATTAGGTTTGCCTCCTGATCGAGCTCTTGAATTCAGTATTGATTTAGTACCTGGAGCACAACTTATGATCAAAGCACCTTATCGCCTAAGTTCGGAAGGTTTGAAGGAGATCCGAACTCAGTTGGATGAATTATTGAAGAAATGATGGATTCGTCCTAGCACTTCAAGTTGGGGATCTCCAGTTTTGCTCGTCAAGAAGAAGGAAGGTTCATACCGAATGTACATTGATTACAGAGCCTTGAACGAAGTAACGATAAAAAACAAGTATCAACTTCCGTGCATCGACGATTTATTCGATCAGCTAAGTGGAACTTATGTTTTCTCTAATTTAGATCTTCGTTTGGGTTATCATCAGGTGAAGGTCAAGGAGTCTGATATCCATAAAACGGCATTTAGAACTCGCTATGGTCATTATGAATTTCTTGTAATGCCATTTGGAGTGACCAACGCACCAGCAATATTCATGAACCTGATGAATCAAGTTTTCCGAGAGTGCCTAGAAAGCTTTGTTGTCATCTTCATTGAAGACATCCTGGTGTATTCAAAGAGTCGGAAAGAACACGCCGAACACTTAAGAATTGTCCTGGAAACTTTACGACATCACCAACTCTATGCCAAATACAGTAAGTGTGAGTTTTGGCTAGATCAAGTCAGTTTTCTCGGACATATTTGTTGGATATAGTTCCCTCAAAGTCAATTATTGGATCGCAGGCACGTGATTGCAATGATTGAAGGAGGACCTATGCCGGTAGAACAGTCTTACTCAAGATGATAGTATGCTATCTGGTTTATCTGTATCACCGTGTACATGCTTTAGGTGACCTTGCAGATCACTATTACATGTTGATGTAGCCCTTAGGATTCTTGCTTGACTACCAGCAATATGATGGCGATCATATACGTGAGAGTTGGGTAGTCTATAAGCACATTCTTAAAGTGGTCCCTAGTCGTGGGAGTTTCGAGACTGGGCATCAATACTCAATTAGTAGACTAGTGTATACAGTCGAGACCCCGACGAGGGGCGGTGGCTGGTCTCATAAGCCATTGGTGTCAGTTGGTTGACCTAAAATGTATACAGGTGCTCATTGGGTTATGTGTACACCGGACAGGACTCGCCGGGAACATGCTAGTTGGTATTATACCTGACGTCCGATAGCAGTTCCCTGGTGACATGTGTACAGGTTAGTTCATCGACTTGAGATCGTCATTTGTCTCGTGTGAGTTCCCACTGTGCTTTGATTACTACCCTACCATGGCTCAAAGGAGTCGTGCAAACAGGTTTTAGTTGGGTACGTCCCGAGCTACATGGAGGCAGTGAGCGGATCGGCAGGGGTTTTGTCTCTCCCGGTATTGGGGGTGAGATCGCGCTGTGTCTAGGAGAGCCATTACACGAAGTCCTTGGCCAAGGCAGGAGATTTACTGGTAGGTATTTCAGTAATATCTCAAGGTGTTCTGGGCTACACCCCGACACAACTTGTACCGCTTTGGGGGTCTGACTTTTACCAACCCCCTAGGCCCGACATGCCATGCTCATAGACGAACGAACTGGACTGTACGGATATTGTCACTAACAGGCTCAGTAGGGTGTTAAGATGAGTTCGCTCATCGACCTCCCTTTTGGTCAATACCTGGTAGCCCGTTATATACGGCTAGTACCACTGACGTGCTAGTGGTTAAATCCACAGCCAAACTATTGACGAGTCTTTAGAGTCCCCCACATACAGTTTCTCAAGTTTCGGGCGAAACGTTGTAGAGGCCGTATGATATTATGGCAAGGTTCGATCATATATGTGCAGTAGTGCACGGATCATGATCGGACGGATCATACTAGTGGGCTTTGGTTTAAACCGGATCCTAGTATTAGATTTGTTGGATTACTTTAGTCTCATTGCATTCGCATTCAGTCGGAATGCGGATGCAGGTATGTATATACAGGTGAGAGGTATCCTTGTGATCCGTCACGAGTTTACTTTAGTAGATGCCATTCTCTTTTTATTGTTGCAAACATTTGGATTAATGTTTGCAAATGGAAATTGTGAGCTCAAAGTCATGATTAGGAGCATTAATTATGACACATGCACAAGTGATGACTCATGGTCTCTTTATTTGTGCATATGTCATATTTTGGATTGATTGAGGTGTTGAAATGATAAGAAGAGAGAGAGAGGGCAGCCATATGGCTTGAGGTTACTCTTGTGTTGATAATTTCTATCTCACTCTCATTATCATTCCAACACAAAAGAAAAGAAAGCTCTTCTTCTTCCTCTTCTTTCTTGAGCTCAGTATCTCCATTAATGGCATCCACTTCAACCTCCATCCATACATTCTCATGCGTTGAGAATCAATGGATACTTGAGACAAAGTTATCACACACATTCTCTACATCACCTTGGACACGTCGGCTAGAAAACTTTGTGTCCGAGTTGCTTCGGATGAAGCGGGAGCCCGTAAAAAGAGTCATTGATGTGGTGCCCTTCCGACGAGGAGACCGGAGATCGGAGATGCCGCAAAGAGCTTGGGATGGTGGCCAAAGACCGAAGGACACGGATCGATCGGTATATCCACTCTCACTTCTTTATAGTTAGCTAGTTTAGCGTTAATGGTTCGATCCGGGTGAAAGACTGCGATAGCGCCAGTTTCAAGTTTATGAAAGTTCTGTTTCCGCATTTTGGCCTCGGATCGACGGCTGGGGCGCTACCGTAGACTTACATAGTATCAGAGCCATGCCATTAACCTTTACTAGCTTGTTCTAACTTGTTTAAAATATCGATCGAACGAAATTTTCAAAACCGCGATTCCATTTCCTGAAGTTTCTGTCGAAATTTTTTTGTGGTCGAAAATTTATTTTCAGTATGTCAGAAAATCGTGCAGGCTTTTCTAAGACCCCTGAAGAAATTTGAAAGCACGATCTCACCATACCGCCACGGAAATGCGGCACAATAGGCATGTTAGCCACGGTTCCGTGGTGGAATTCAGGACTCAGCGCTTCATTTTTCTTCTGGGTGTCAGGTAAATGGAATTGTGGTTTCTGGAATTTTTTGTTTGGGCCCAGATTTTGTTTGAGTACTGGATTTGTACTTGGGGCCCACTTCGGGAAATTTTGTCGATCGAAAATTTTAAATATGTTAGTTTACAGTACTTACATTATGTCTGCGACCGTGAATGTCATTCGAGCGGTAAATCTTGTCTAATTGCTATAGCTCTTTTCGACGGATTTGCGAACGTGATATTCACGTTGATGTTCTGTGTTGTGCTGTGTTGTTGCGGATTTGTCATGGTAGATAGCCTGGAGCAATGGTAGTACAGTTTGATTACATTTGTACATTTGATATTGCGGGGCGAGCGTCCGACATGTGGACTGCCGTCACTGCCTATTTGTATATTATTCTTTTGGGGCACGACCGGGTTGAGGTCGATGCACCCGTTGTATATATTTTTCTTTTCTGTACTAGGATTACCCCACGGTGGAGTGCACGGATAGCTGGGTTCTAGAGGGAAATGGGCCCGCATCTCATGTCTTTGAGACGGAGGGGGCTTCACTTTAGAATTGGCGGGCTATTCGCCGCACTCGTAGGGGGTACAAGTTGACCCAAGGAGGGGTGCTCAAGTTACCGGATTCTGTGAAGTGCTGGGTGGTCCATTCACTTTGTTGAAGGGGGCTGCCTCGCTTCTGGTTTTGACGGGTAACTTGCCGCACCCGTAGGGGTCTACGTTTTCATTGCACAGGCTATCCACACGACCAGGGGAACGTCGGGTTTCACTTGCGGCTCAAAGGAAACCCGGGGCTCCCAGATTATTTGTATTGTTCTGTGATGCTTATTACTTTTTTGTGATGTTGCATTTATCACGCCTGGAGCGATTATTATATATTGCTATATATATACTAGTAGATGTTGTATATGTTTTACACCCGCGCTAGTCCAGTCCCCACTCTGTCGTTAGTTAAGTAACCTAACGGGTGATGACGGGACCCAGTGGCGAATGCGGATGGCATATACGTACATCATATTTTCGTTCTTTTGTGGTGTGATTAATTGATGGGACTGCGTTGATTCAGATCAATGCAAGGAAAACAAACCTATTCGATGTTGTTGGAACAATTTTCAAAAAAGCTGTTATTGTAAGGATGTTCTCTTTTGTTTTGCACAGTGGTATTCGGTTATGAATATTCAGCACCTCAGTCGACGAGGCAAGGGCCGAGATTCCTTCACCGGGAGTGACCCCTTGGACAGAAGTTTGCGTCTGGATAATAACTTCACTATAATCGATTACTTTTTGCTTTGTATCGCGGTATTCAGTTGGAATATCCTGCACCTCATTCTACGGGGAAAGAGCCGAGATCCCTTCACCGGGAGTGACCTCTTTAGCAAAGGTTTTCGCTACTATATATTTATAAAAGCTATGCAGTTCCTTCAACGATATCAAGTTCATTACGTTAAAGGTTTTTCACCAAAAACCAGCCGTATCCCTCCGTCATTTCTTACAAATATTACTTAGTATTCGTGCTGCGTTTGTTGACTGTGTCAAGGCGTAGTGTGCGGTAGCTAAGTAGTGTTTATTTGTGGCATATTAATGCGATTGGTTAGGGCAGTCGTACGGCCTTGTTGACTGTGTCAAGGGCTCGTACGGGTGGGTTTAATGCAATCTAGGATAATGACGAGTTGAACTTGACTAGGACCCTTTGATTTGTTGACAGTGTCAAGGTCACTTGGGTCCTAGGGGTAAAAACACACATCGGGAGTTTCTAAAGAAACTGAAACTTGTCAGGCATGCGCATACCTTCTGGAGTGTGATAACGTGAGTGGATTCCGTCACGTTATCATGCGATGATAGTTGGATCCCGATTCCCACAGATGAGTTAGTTTACTCCTCGGGTGATCCCGACTAATTCTTCTTTCAGCTTTGGTGGAGAATTTGAGGATACAGTAGGAGGCTTCCTGATTAGATAAAGTGATAACCATTCTGATCTAGGTTAGAGTGCACGCAGAGTGTTTCTTTTCTCTCTCTCTTTGGCAGCGACCATAGCCCGACCCTAGACTATGACTCAGTGACCAAGTTAACCGAACCTTTTTAAAACACTGGCTTTTGGATTGTCAGAGTTGCATACCTCATTGCCACTCCTAATTTTACCCTTTTCTCCAGAACACCCCGTATTACTACGAACATCCACTTCCATTGGATAAAACCATCGTATGGTTATATACGAACTCGAAGGAACTTTTTCCAGATTCGAGGATGGTTTCTGGTTCTGGAGAAAATGAATAGGACTATTCAGTTGTCTTTTCCTTTTACCTTCTCTCAGGTTGCGAGTGTTCCTTGGATTAGGACGGTACACCTATTACGCTAATTAGATAGTCTTCTTCCAAACCATAGGCAGGTGCCGAACGGTGGGGAATGAAGAAAACCATTAGCCTAACGATGGTGTACAGAAGGTAATAAGTTAAGACAAATAAAGGGATTAGTAAGAGGGCAATGTAAATTGCAACTTCTATTCATGACCAAACCAAGTATTTCATCGCCACTCCTACTTCACCTTTGTATTTCTCCAGGACACCCCGTATCACTACGAAGATCTACAGTTATTTGGATAAATCCATCGTATGGTTATATACGAACTCGAAGGAACTTGTTCCAGTTCGGGGATGGATTCTGGTTCAGGAGAAATAGGAATAAGGTTTATTCAGATGTCTTTTATCTTTACCTTCTCTCGTTGCGAGTGCTCCTAGGATTAGGACAGTACACCTATTATGCTTATTGGATAGTCTTCTTCCAAACTATAGGCTGGTGCATAACGGTAGGGAAGGAAGAAAACCATTTGGCCTAATATGGTGTACAGAAGGTAATGACTAAAGACATATAAAGGGATTTGGAGAGATGGCAAAGAAATATACGGTTACAGTTGTGAATCTGATAATGGAGGAGGCATTACTAGGAATACCAGGATACCCCTTCGAAACATTTACATGTTTCAGTTTCACTGTGTATTGTTAAAAGAAAACTGATTTCCCAATTAGCCCTTACTCCTGGGTATGTATTTACCAGGTATGATTCTCACATCTGTATGGTTTTACAGATGATGAGTGAGAGTAAGTTATTGGGAATTAGGTGATCATCGTCATTCTATCGGGATTCGTTGTAATTGGTGATATTTGAGGAAATCGCCTGGGTTTTTGCCGGACGGCAAATATTTGGTTTTGAATATCCGTTGTTATGCACCAATTTCAAATTGATATATCTATACGTTTATTTTTATAAAGTGAGATATAACTTTTTAAAATTATGTCCATGACATTTACCTATATCAGTGGATGGTTAGGTAAGGAGTATTAAACAGTGGTGTAATTCTTCTTAACCATAAGTACAGTTTTCAACCTACGACGCACAGGGTTTGAGTTATTCAACTCAGGGGACTTATACAAAGCAATAAATATTGTCCAGTGTCCATTAGGACAGAGGGGTTGGTCCTCGTACTATATTTTGTTTACTTGTGACTTCTCTAGTTTTTAGACAAGTGTTTCGTAGAAATACAAGGTCTAAGTTTTGAGAAGTTATAGGTATAAGAATAAAGTAGAGAACCAGGTGTTGCAAGTATCAAGATTCTTCAAGGTGATCGAAGATGTAAATACTTGTATTCGGTATTCAGTTGATAGTAATGATTTTGAGAAACTTGTTTCTCTTTCAGGTTATTCATGTATGGATGCATTAAAATATCTCCGAACTGTGCTGATGCAAAGCGACGTCATTTAGAGTTCCAGCCAGGAGAACATGTATTTCTGAAGATATCTCCGAACTGTGGAGTGATTCATTTTGGAAGACGGGGTAAGTTTAGTCCGAGGTATATTGGACCGTTCGACATACTCGAAAGAGTCGGTGGAGTGGCTTATCGCTTAGCACTTCCACCTTCATTAGAAGGAGTGCATAACTTATTCCACATATCCCAACTCAGAAAGTATGTGAGTGACTCCAGCCATATTATTGATCATTCCGAGCTCACTGTACAGCCCGACTTATCTTGTAAGCAGGAACATGTTGAGATCCTGGACAGAAAAGTGAAGTCACTTCGGAACAAGAAAGTCAACTTGGTCCGAGTGATGTGGAGAAAAGACACTCAAAGAGAATCAACATAGGAAAGGGAAGACGAGATTCGTGCAAAATACCCTTAATTATTTGTAAACTAGTACTTAAAATAAATTGTAAATTTCGATGACGAAATTTTTGTAAGGAGGGTAGACTGTAACAACTCCAATTTCTATGTACATAAAATTATTTAAAAGTTAATGTACATACAATTCCTGTGACTACTATAAGTATTTGTTTTAATTTTGAACAGTAAGAAAACACTTGTAGTATATTGGTAAAGCCTTGCACATTGGTGTTGAAACATAGTACCAGAGTTCAAATTCTATCAGCCACATTATCTTTTTTAATTCTTTTAATATTTTAGAAACCCAAGAGTTTGCATGTGCACAACACATAAAAATGAAAATACAGAGACTTTTTAAACATATGCACTGAAGTATACCAATCGACCCCAACACGTAGCCTAAACCCCAAGCCCCACCGTCGGTGTTGACCCGGCGAGAAGAAGAAATTTCCCGATACCACCGGTCCAGCCCGTGGAAAATACCCTCATCTTCTCACCCCTGCAACTCTTGGCCTACCTCACTCCCCCTACACTGTTTATCTTCTCTGCAGTTAACCAGAGAATTAAAATACCCCCTTTAAATCAATTTTTAATGTATATTTTAAATGCTTTCTTTAACACACCAAACCCTAATTTTCCCTATAAATACCACCTCTCATTTCACCCGTCCTCACTCACAAATCCCTGCTAAAATTCTCAAAAAACTTTCAAGTACTATTTGTGTGCAAGTAGAGTTAGCGAATGGTGAAGCTCCGACGAAGTTCCGGCGACGATACGAGGAGTTTCCGGCGACGAAACGATGCTCCGAAGCCTTCTGTAGATCCCGCTCTCTCTCCTCTAATCCATAATATTGTAAGTTCTTACTTCCCCTTCTTTTCTCTACTCTAAAAACTTTCAAAACTAAAACCCGACAGAAGTGGAGTTAATCCGACTTCCGATTCGGTTTTTTCTTAAAAATCATATTTTTCTTAAACAAGAAAATACCAAAACCACGTATCATCATCAATAAACATTAATGAACACTTTAAACAAGTTTCATCACAAAATATTATTATATGCAACTTTTATTACAGTTTTACAGTAAAATACCACAAACTTTAGTTTCCGACATAATCATCATAATACCTTTTATACCTTTAGATAGTTCATGAGGTAATGACCTACCTCATCACAACACACATCGGTAACATAGCACAATGAAGTTTGGGAATTAGATCCATGGGATAATATGAATTTACAAATAAATACCATCAACTTATAAAACATTTTCTTTAAAACGGTATTTACACAATTTCTTGTAATTACACCTCTACAACCAACGTTTGAGAAATCCTATTTTAGAATGGTGAGGATTGTCGCACGTTCTTGGGTCTAGTAGAGAGGAATTCAGACCTCCGTAAGGAGCATTCGGATTCCGATGGAATTTTAATACCATTTTTAAGAAAATGAGATTTCTAGAAAATAAATATAATTTATTTTTATATAAATATATAAATAATATCAAAATATATATTTTAATTATATTATATAAATATTCCTAGTTTTTCAAATCAAAGGAATCATATTTACATGAAAATACCATTCAAATACAAATCCATTTCAATATTTCAATAAAATACCATATACTTTGAAAACCAGGTTATTCTCACTAGAAATTTCATATTGATAAAATACACAACTATGAAAACCCTAAAGACGATAATTAAATACTTGAGGAGTATTTTGAAATTATACCAAAATTATTTTTACATAAACCCCCTCAAGTTATATAAATTACAATAAGGACCCTCGTAAATATAGATTTAAACGGGACCAGTTCTATTGAACCTTAGAGAGCCGGAGAATACGGGTG
Organism: Agapanthus africanus; assembly: GCA_030015575.1. Classification (NCBI taxonomy): domain Eukaryota; kingdom Viridiplantae; phylum Streptophyta; class Magnoliopsida; order Asparagales; family Amaryllidaceae; genus Agapanthus; species Agapanthus africanus. The sequence goes on from JASDDO010000016.1 coordinate 509,419,140, forward strand.
CTTGCCTATCTAAGATAGATAACCTAAATAACGGTGTTATCAACACGGTAATTATCTTTGAAAAAGACATAAATCTTGCTGTCCATGTGCAGCAGTTACCGATAACACCGAAACCTAATTCAGGATTTCAATTTTTTTTCTAAGTGTCTGACTCAGACTGAGTCTCAATATAATCAATCTGACTTGAATATAATTCAAGTATAAAACTACAATACAACATGAATCCATATATTCAATCTGTTCAATCTATTCAATCAATACTGACCGAACCGAACCATGGATATGCTCCATTTACATGTCCATCCATTATATCCGTTCCATTACTGATATCATGGTTTTAGAAAGTCATCCATCTATACAATTTATAATACAAGATAATACAATACAATACAATCCATACAATCAATACAAAAGATATCGCGGTGTTAAAAGGGGTAAATTGGTACGGAAGGTGTTAAAAGTGGTACGAGACTGTAACCATAATACACTTAACCTGAATATCCATTGCCGTTGTACCGTGGCTGAACGGTTCCTTGTGCTCCGTATACCTTAGTCTCCGGAATAGTGGGACTCCTCTCGTATATACTGGTATTTTCTGTACCAAGCTACAAACAATAATGTTAACAATATAATCAAATATTAATAAAACATACTCTCTCTATCTATTCTACTTATCCCTTATCTTTGGGACTTACCGAGTGATTGTTCGCTGACGGCATTCCGTTTCTTCTTTCTTTGGAATGTTGTCAGGTGGATCAGACCTTCTGGAGACAGAGCCCAGCAGCGATGACTTGGATCAGCTAGCCTTCGATCCAGAGCTCTAGTTTACTTATACATTTCTGTATTTTCATTTCTGTTATACCACTGTTTAGGCATTGCTTTCATTCCATGTATTTACTTTCCAGATGTATTATAAAAAGAATGTTGAATAAATAAAGTTGTTGTTCATTTACATTTTGCCACTTGTGTATATTTCTTTTATATTGCTTAGATACGCTTAACGTGTTTATTTCTGAGTAAATGCGTAGCGGGCCAGTCGTGTCCCCTCCACCGTACACCGGAAAGTGGGGCGTGACAATTACATTGCTAGATTGTCTGAAAAGGGAATAACATGAAATATAATGCCTAAACAAGTAGCATACATAAACTGAAACTGAAAAGAAAATCTATGAATCGGCTTGTGAGCTAAGCCGGTCGTAGTCCTCTATAGTCAGTTCCACCTCCTCAGTCTCCAGATTATCTGACGAACATTTCAAGAAAAAAAAGAATTATGGGTGGAATGCCCATCAAAGAATTTGCGCTCGGTAAGTCCTCAAAAGTATGAGAATTATATGTATGAAGTGTGGGGTGATCATGAACATGTGAACAGAAATCATGAACATGTGAACAAGTATGGCATGATAGTATACATATAAACTATGTAAGTATGGAAATGTAACATGAGCGTGAAAAGCAAGTATAGTATGGTCGTGTAGTGTAGGTATAGTGAATATGAAGTGTACTATCCATGTGTCCTAAAGAGGTCACTACAAGGGTATGCTAACTAATGTGAGTTCAAGTATGAATGTCAAACAATTTCAAGAGTGTTCTCGAACTCAAGGATATGGCCTCAGGAGTAAGGAACCACGGGCCCAGAAGTGACGGGACTTCAACTGTCGTTGAAATATTCCAAACCCAAGAGTAGGACCCCAAAGGCTTGGAAATATGGTTCCTCATTCGTAAATTCGTGAATTCGTGATTTGTAGTTATGGGACTCATGAGATTCCGTTAGATTCATACTCAAACTATCCCAACACCTTGTGTATATTAGTTTATGATTAAAATTACTAGTCTTGATCGAATTCATGAATACAAAAGATGATGTATAATATCAAGTTTTCAATATTGAGTTCATATCAAGAATCATATAGTCATGTCAAGTGCAAGTCATATCAATTCTATTCATGGTTCGAGTCAAGTTGGATCATACATGAAGGTTTAGTACAAGTCATGTCAAGTGTTCATGTCAAGTTCAAGTATTTGTGTCAAGTATTCATATCAAGTCATTCTGTATTTATGTTTCGGGTCAAGTCAAGTTCAAGTTAAAGTCAAGTTCAGATTTAAGTCAAGTTGTTATGCGGCTTGGTTTCTGTGAATTTATAAATTATATTTAGGGAGTAGGCAAGTGATAACGCTAATTGTCTCCAGCTCTCCAAGACTCGAGAGAGAAAATGTTACTTAAATCAAACCGTTACCTAAATACTTTAAAAAATAGTTGTTTTATAAATCTAGATATTTTTGTGAAACTATATCATTTTACATTTTAAATTAGTTATGTAAAATAGTCCTTTAAATGCTTGAGGGTTTTTTTTATGTAAGATACCTTATTTTAAAAAATAAACCTCAGGGGTGTTTTGGTATAAATATGTTAATTAGAATTTCGAGGGTTTTTAATAAAGTTATATTTTAAATTTTGTGGCATTTTAGTGACAAGACCTAGATTTTAAGAGTTTATGATATTTTAATGAAAATCTATATTTTGGAAAACTTGAGATATTTTAATAGAAACTTAAATCTTTTCATTTTAGGATATTTTATTTAAAATCTTATTTGCAAATTTGTTTTCTTTGAAGTTACAAAAATATGATATTTAAGTTATTTTTAAATTGTTTAACTTGTTTTAAAATTCCGTATTTTCTTTTCCTCCGAGAACGCGTCCCGTGAAGAGCTCTGATCTCACCTACTAGACCTAAAACGTGTGATAATCCGCACTATTTTTAATAGGGCTCCCCTAATGAGAGTTGTGAGGGCGAAATTGCCAAGGAAAGAAATATCGATTAAATTCAATTTTGGTAAGGTATAAAGAATAGTAAAAGTCACGAATACTAACAATCATGAGGGCCATAAAACCTGTCATGCCCCGCTTCCCAAGAGACGGTGACGGTCACGTGAAAATCCCGCAACGTATTTATTCTGAGAAGATCATTTCTCAAAATAACTACGTTAAGCGTTTATAAGCAATATACCAGTATACAAGAATTAATAAGAGAATAAAATTTCAACAGTTTTAATTACATTCACTTCCACAAGTTTCAAGTACAGGTGCAACGTTCGAAACAAAAAGTACGAATGCAAGAAAATGCTTAAACAGTGGCATACTAGAAATAACTGGAGAACAAAAAACCAATAGTCCGACTGAGCAATAAGCCGATCGAAGTCCTCCTGGCTCAGCTCGATCTCCTCTGTCTCTACATCACCTGACGAACATTCGAAGAAAGCAAAGATGAGTGGAATTCCCATCAGCGAACTTGTGCTCGGTAAGTCCCCAAGAAGGGTAGGATTATAAATGGTGCGGTGATGTGTTAACAGTTATAAGACATGTATAATATGTCAAATAAACATGACAACTATTTAAACATGGCAAGTGATTGATGCGAAAAGGTGTTGTGTATGTGTGTTGTAAATAACCGCAATCAAGAAGGTGTCGCAAATAGCTAGCCGCGATGAGTATGGGTCGTCCGCAGGGAAACGGTGAATTTCTTATCTTATTTTAGATGAGTTGATAGAAGAAATGTGAGATGTTTGTCGTTTTAAATTAGGATGGTTAGAAAATTTTATAATAGAAAGACTTGTAGAGTTTATAAGACTTAATAGTTAATGGATGAAGTAAAAATTTAATTTTTTTAATCTTTTAATTATTTAATATTAAAGAGATAGCGATAAATATGGATTAGGGTTCTTGGAGGTTAGGGTTTTCCACTACTGCCTCTTGTCCTTCCATTGATCTCTATTTATCTCAAGCCCTTAAAAAACGATTATTAACGAATCTCAAATCATGGTCGTGACTATCATGAATTGATAGCGCGCCCCATAAGAGGGTTAACATTCATTTTTCTAAAATTTATAAATATTAAAACTTTTAAAAAGAATTTAAGTTATAGTTTTCATTCATTATTCTACCCTATGCTACAAACCCTAGCAACCAAGAATTTACTCGCTCATGAATAATAGCATAGTAAAAGAGAGGTGGAAGATGAATGAAAGCATAATTAAAATTTAAAAGTGCAGAAAGTAATGCGGAAAATAATGCGAAAAAGTAATGCGGAAAGTAATGCGAAAAAATTAAAAGAAAAGACTACCTTTATTGATCAACTAGTGCATTACAAATTACTGTTAGTTATATGTATGCCCTAGAGACCATTACTGTACATATGATGTATATTGTAGTGGATGCTAGGACGTATATAGGGAGGACTTTCTTGCTCGACATGATAGTATGCTATCTGGTTGCACTTTACCTTAACGTGTACACTGATTGTCTCTCTGTTACATATTGGTAAAGCCCTTAGGATGTGTACTTGACTACCTGGACTATGATGCGGATCATACTAGTGGGGACATGGTAGTCCATAAGTACATCCTTCAAAATCCCTAGTCGTGGGTATATCGAGACGGGGCATCGATATACCAGAGCAAACTAGCGTATACCTTCTCGACCCATACAGATGGGCGATGGATGATCCCATATCCATTGGTGTTTGACATCGGAGATGATATACGGGTGCTCAGTGGAGACTGGGTACACTGGACGGACTCGCCGAGAACTCCCAGATGGTATTATACCTTACGTCAGATGGCAGTTCTCTGGTGACACTGGTACAGAGTAGTCTGTTGACCCGAGATCGTCATAGAGTCTTGTGTGGTTCCCACTGTGCTTTGATTTCCATCTTACCACATCCAAGAGGGTGTGCAAAACGGTGGTTTTTGGGTACAGTCCCGAATCACATGGAGGCAATGAGCGATAGGGGGGATTCGTCTCTCCCGGTATAGGGAGTTGATGTTGCGCTGTGTTCGATTGGCTATAACCGGAAATCCCTGGCCAGGGTTGCTGAGATTTACTGGTAAGTGTTACTAGTAGTTTCTCGAACTGTTATAGACCTCATATCAACACGACTTATCGAGCTATTGGGGTCTGACGTTTACCACCCCTAGGCAAGATATGCGACATATCAGATGATCAGACCGGACTGTACGGTAGTGTTACTGGTTGGATTCACTGGAGTGTGAGCGGGCTTGCTCGTCGATCTTCTGATCGCTCAATATCCGGGTGGCCGTTACGTTTAGCAGACCGCTTGCGGCTTGTGGGTGTTTGATATGATCAACACCTGCTGCCGGCGTATTGACGAGTCTTTAGAGTCCTACACAGAGGTTTCCTGGCTCAAGCGAAACGAAATAGGAGCGCATATGAGATATGTGCGGGACCGAGAATAATGCGTGTATGTGATACCGTATTCTATTCTCGCGATGAATGTATCGAATGGTTATATGCGATATAACTTAGTTATCGAATCGAGGGTTGATTCGATAAGCCGATACATTGGATACTAGTCGGTTATATGCGATATGACCGGATCGTTAAATCAAGTGTTGATTTAATGATTTAATGTATAATTATATATTTGATATATCACTTTGCATTAACTAGTATCGGTTCACTTAAGATGGATTTTCTCACTCGGATGTGCGCATTGTATATGCGATATATTTTTGTGCACTTGATTGTATCATGTTTGATGATGCATGTTAACTTGGTTAAGTGTAAAGATTAAACCATGGTTAAGTTAATGATTAGGGTTTTCCTTATCTTATTTATTTATTTATTTATTTTGGAAAAGATTAAAGGGAAGAATGGTGGCTTTCTTTGTTTGTAGTTGAAGCTTCATGAAGGTTTGACCAAAGCTACCATTCTTGTCTTCTTCTCCTAACCCTAACCATTCAACTAACCTTAGTTAATTCTCTACACTTAACTATAGTTAATGTTATGATAAGTATTCTTTTTTCTTTTCTATTCTAAAAAACACTTATCATATTCTATCATCTTCTTCTTCATCATCTTCTTCTTGAAGAAAAAGCTTGCCTCATCAATGGCAACTTGATGAAAAGAGTGAGAAATCCAATTCTAAAGTGAACCCACTTCCTATTTCTTCATCCTCTACCTCTTGCCAAGTAGTATAGGGTGTTTCCTTCACAAGTTTTCATGGCTTGGTGAAGGTGGAGCATGATCTAGTGATGCCTCGACGTAGATCATCTTCGGCACGAAGCCGACGACCTTGCCCGCCCATTTCTCCGATGAAGCCGACGCTAGAGCCCGGGTTTCCATTTGGACAGCGAGGAGACTTCATTGCGGAGCTATGGAGGTGGAGGATCGGATCTACAAAGGTTGTATTTCCGTTCTCTTAGTAAAGTAGTTTACTAGTTGCATCTTTCGCCTAAAATCTAGTTAACGATCCGTATTAGGGTTTCTCGGCATCCGTAAAATTTGAAATTGGCATGGTTGATGCCTTGTGAGACCTCACTAGTGTGCCTAGGAACCCTACAGTGGTATCAGAGCCTAGCTAGAGCCTTAGGCGATGCGTAGACGAAGTTTGAAACCCGAACGAACCCGAAACCCTAAACCAAACATGCTCTCTGGACTTTTTCCAAAAATTGGGTTTTTTCCAGATTAAAAATATGAAGAAAATTCAGCAGGAAATTCTAAGAATTACGGTGCAAAAATTACCTAATGATCTTTCTAAAGTGCGGCGGAACCGCGGCATTAGCGTGCTAATGCGGCGGTTCCGCGGCCATTTTGTCTCTTCTCCCATTGAATTTTGCACAGTAATTCCTATTTTGCAGTGCTGGTTTTCCTGGGATATTTTTTTCTGAACTCAAGAGTTGAGTTTTCTGGGTTGTATTGGGGACTCGGTGTTTCGATCGGATTGTCTAATTTTGTCTATGTGGCTTTCCGGATAATTATTGAATATGTTAAAAAGTTCGACCGGATATAAATACCCACTTTTTCCCCTGTCGGGAAATTTCCAAGTGTTGGATTTTTCCGAGGTTTAAAGACGTTCTAAGTAGTGCAAGTAACGCGATGGTCCCTCTAGAAGACAACAAACCTTAACTCGATTATGTGACCGTCTTGAACTGCCCTTTGAACCTTCGGGTTTGGGGCAGTACGGCGTGCCACATGTGAGGTGTTGGCTTGACCCTTCTACGGCTGGACCGTTGGTACTGAGGCATGAAGTGAATGTCTTTGAACTTATTTCATGAGTTGATCTGTATCGGGAAAACTTAGGTGTTAGAATGTTCGATCGGAAAGTTTAACATTTTCTATTTATCTGGAATGGGATACAATAATTGGAATTCACAACTAGTTATGAGATAACTGAATGAATGTTATAAATCTAGCGGTTTAGTCTCACTTGATCGGTTGCCACGGAATTTTGATGTGATCAAAAGTCCGTCGCAATCACGTAGCGTACGCGGATACTCACCGGGTAAACTTAATAGACAGCCTCGCTCCATAGCCCCGACCAAGTGACTGTAGGAGAACCCCGTCGCCGAAAGCATCCATTCGGGTGCTCGCGGCAGCGGTGTTCTGCCTTGGTGCACTTCGTCGACGGCGTCAGGGGGTGCGGCCGCCTACTAAAGTTTGCGACGAGCATTCGATCAGGATGTCGGGAATCCTGTTGAATTGCCCGACTTGATATTGAAAAGTGTTTTCGATAATGAGACTAAAATGCGGGGTTTATAATTGTTAGGCATGCGATGTCTAAGGAATTCATTTGATTAGGCATGCGATGTCTATGCAGGTTGCGGATTCTAACTGTTGTAGTTTTACACTTTCTTTTCTGTGACCGTAAGTGTAATATATGATATCGCCGGTTTCGTTGCTATATGTCAACGACAATTGGGATGCGCATATTTACTTACGTTGATGACATGTGATGTTATGTGTTGCTGGATATGTTATATTGGATCGTCGTGTTTGAATAGCCGGGGTTTTTTATGTGAGATGAGTGTTTTTCATTTTCATTCATGTAAAAACTTGTATGTAATATTCTTATATTGGGGCACTTCCAGGTTGCGGAAGATGTCACCGTTTGTATATTATTTACTTTTCCGCACTAGGATAGACCCAAGGAGGGGAGCACAAGTAACCGGGTTCTGGAGTCCAGTGGGAGACCAACTCGAGGAGTCGAGTCCGGGTCTCCTAACTCTAGAATTGGTAGGGCTGCTTGCCGCTCTCGTAGGGGTCTTGGGGTGTGGGTTTGGCTATTCATCACGACCGTGGAATCCGTGTTTTATACTGGCTCGTATTGAAAACACGGACGTCCTAGAATATCCAATATTTCATATGATTCTTCTGCTGCGATATCTGTGATGTGATCATGTGATGTTCTCTGATAGATACTGTATATAGTATATATGATATATTATATAGACGTTACTTATGTTTTACACCCGCGCTAGCCCTGCCCCGCTCTGCCGTTAGTTACCTAACCTAACGGTGCACGAGGGGACATCGAGGCGAATGCGGATGGCATAAGTGTACGTCGTATTTATCTGTGATGTTTAGGTACTTAAATGATGGGACTTCATTAATGTGATTAATGAAATAAAAAGAAACCTAAGATGTTGTAGAATCGAATTTCAAAAATAAAACAGGTAGCTACAGTTCTTGCTTTGCACAGCGGTATATATGATATATCCTGCACCTTATTCGATGAGGAAAAGACCGAGATCCCTTCACCGGGAGTGACTCCTTTAGCAATGACTGGCAGATGCTACACACTCGGTTTGTCTTTTGATTGCTTTTAAGAGTTTTTGCTTTGCACAGTGATATATATGATATATCCCGCACCTCATTCGACGAGGAAAGGACCGACGATCCCTTCACTGGGAGTGACTCCTTTAGCAAAACTAGAAAAGCCTCAAAAGCACTCCATTTTAAAATCATTTGATTCTACAACGATATCAAGTTCATTACGCAATAGGTTTTCAGAAAAACCTGACGTAGCCCTCCGTCATTTCAGATAAGTACTAGTTAGTATTCGTGCTACGTTTGTTGACTATGTTAAGGCGTAGTGTGCGGTAGCTAATTAGTGCTTATCTGCATAAGCATATGATGCGATTGGATTAGGGTAGTCGTGCGACTTTGTTGACTATGTTAAGGGTCGTGCGGGTGGGTTTAATTCAATCGAGAAATGACGGGTTGAACTTGACTAGCACTTATGATTTGTTGACTATGTTAAGGTCATATAGCTGCTAGGGGCAAAATATTATCGGGAATTTCAAGTGTTGAAATTTGCAATGAGATTGCATACCTTCTATGAGATAGTTGGATCCCGATACCCGCTGCGAGTAAGAGTTACTCCTGGGAGAGTTTTACACATTACAATTAGCCGATCAAGTAGGTGTCTAGAAAGGTGTTAATGAGGTTACGCCTCTTGGAAAACGAGGTTTACATTAATTAGGTTCGTGCGAAAGCACGGGGGACCTCCCTCAAAGTACCGACACTGGCCTGGCTGAAAGATTGGCGAACTTGTAGTGTGTAATTAATCCCGGTTAGTCTTTCCTTTTAGGGTTTGAAGGAAGATTCGATAAAAACAGTGGGAGCCATCCTGATTAGATAAAATAATAACCAATCTATTCTTGCAAGAGCGAACGCTGAGTGTTTTCTTCTCTCTCTCTCCAGGTAGCGACCATATCATGCCTTAATCAAGATAATAATACGGATATTGACCGAACCCACTTGTTATTCTGAGCTGGGGAACGTTGGTCCCGCTCCAACTTATAATTGTTATAAGACAGAGCAGGAAATTGGGGAATACCAGATTTCCCGTGCCGCCCAAACGAAGAGAGTGCATGCTGATGCATCATCTTCGGGTATGTTCATTACAAAGAACTGTTTCTCAGTGTCCTTTACGTCCTGGGTATATGATACCAGATCAGGATCCCAGATATGTAATCTGTTACATAGGGCTACAGAAAGGTAGAGAACTGAGAACGGGTGATAAGTTTCATGAGGCAGAAAACGGGGCAAGAGTTGCAGCCAAGTCTGTTGGTCACTGTCATCCTGTATTCCAAATACATTGATTCTGAACGAATGTAATTAGATACCGAACCTGATATACAAAATCATATCGATTTCTTTATTAGTAAAGAAATGATAAAATTTTGTATTGTTGGATTATGTTTTGAACATTTCCTATATCAAAAGTTGATCGGATCAGGCACGTTATCTAAAAGCATTGACGTTCTAAATCAAACTACAGTTCTTTAGTATACGGAACACACACAAGAGGAAGAGTTCAGGCATGAACGAATCCTACTTGAGGCATTGTAGACTAGGTCATATCAATGCGACCTGACTAGCTGAAGTTATATTTAGATGTATATTTAAATCTGTTTGAATTTACATCTTATGAAACTTGCCAGTCATGTCACAAAGATACGATGACCATAGCTCTGTTTACTGGAAGCAGAGAAAGAGTTAGTAAACTCTTGGGATGATACATGTTGATGTATGTAAGGTCCCCTGTCTACACATGCCAAGACTGGTTCCTTGTACTTCATTACATTCTCTGATAATCTTTTTAGATTCAGACATATGTTCTTGTTGAAACACAAGTCTGAACCTTTTGAGATATTCACAGAATATAAGTTAGAAGTAGAGAACCAAAACGGGTATAAGTATTATGTCCTTTGATGTGATCAAGGAGGAGAATACTTGAGCACGGAATTCCTGGATTATTCTAAAGGAGAATGGGATTCTCTCTCAGCATTACTCCTCCGTATACACCATAGCATGATGGTATATCGGGGCGGAGCAATCACACCCTATGTGATAAGGTGTGCTCTATGATGAGTAATACTGAGTTACCTGTTCCTTTTTGGGAGTTATGCACTTGAGAAGCTGCATACCTATTGAATAGGGTTCAAATCAAATCCGTTGCCTACCACTTCATATTTGATATGATAAGGGAAGAGCCCATCTCTTAAGTTGGTTAAGATTTGGGGTTGTCCGGGCTATGTCTAAAAGCAAAATCCGGACAAGCTCGAGGCAAAGTCAGTTATGTAGAACTGGAAATGTTCCAGCTATACAAACTGCAGCTGATGATTTGATAGAACCAAAGGATTCAATAGTTACCAACGAACCTCAACCTCTCCGCCGATATAGTAGGGTTCTTCACCCACCTGAGAGATACTTCGGTTTCTCTATGACAGTGGGAGCGAGGATTGCATCATGAGATGATAACCCAACTAGTTTCGAGCTGGCCATCAGGAGTGGGACTCTATAAGAATAGCTGGATGCTTAGTGATCTGAGATGGAATCCATGTACACTAACAAAGTATGGACTTTGGTTGCTATATCTGAAGGGTTAAATCCCCATCAGGAGCAAGTATATCTTGAGAAGATTACTTGGTGTAGATGGAAAAGTTGAGACTTTCAAAGCTAGACTTGTTAAAGCTTTTCGTCATCGACCAGGCGTGGATTATGATGAAACCTTTTCAAGTGGCTATGCTTAAGTCCATCCAGATCCTACTTGCCACGGCTACATGCCATGACTACGATATCTGGCGGTTGGGTGTCATGACTGCTTTTCTAAATGATGATTTGGAAGAGAGCGTCTATAAGTACACAGCCAGAGGGCTTCGTAGACAGTGGGAGCAGCGGAAACGTGTACAAGATGCTTTATAGGATAAAGCAGGTATCGCGGAGTTGGAACATCTGTTTTGATGTATTAGTCAAAGAGTTTGACATCATCAAAATGGGAGATGAACCTTATATAAACAAAAGGGTAGTAGGGAGTATAGTAACGATCCTCGTAGAGTACGTGGATGACATACTCTTGATAGGGAAGGAGTTTCCTATGCTACGATCGATCAATCTCCGCTTATCACAATGATTCTCCATATAGGATCAAAGTGATACCTCCTAAATCCTGAGTTTTGATCTATGAGATAGAAGTAAATGGATGTTAGGATTCTCACTAGTTATAGTGAGATGGTATCAATCGATCCTGGGGAGAATCACTGGAAATGTTCCAGGGTGATAAGGACGACTGAATGTCAGTCGCAGGCATTGTCTTTACCCTCAGTAAAAGGACGGTATGTTGGAAAAGTTCCAAGCTAGATACCGTGGCATACTAGACGATAAAGGCAGGATACATCGCTACTTAAGATGCTACCAAGGAGGATGTTTGGGTGTATATTGGTTCATGAGATGAACTACGTTCCAACCATTGTGAGACAATAGAGTTGTGGCTTATGCCAAGGAACGCCGGTACCATCAGTGATCCAGACATATTCTAAGGCGGTGTCACCTGATCATGGAGATAGTTGATCTCCAGGGTGATCGAGGTAAGGAGAGTAGACTCAGAGGACAACACGGCGGATCCACTCACAAAGGCCTTTTCCCAGAGAGAGACTTTTATGGGATGGTTGAGTATGAGATACTATAACCACTGCTACAGATGGCCCTAGTGCAAGTGGGAGATTGTTAGTTATATATATGCCCTAGAGGCCATTACTGTACATATGATGTATATTGTAGTAGATGCTAGGACGTAAATAGGGAGGACTTTCTTGCTCGACATGATAGTATGCTATCTGGTTGCACTTTACCTTAACGTGTACACTGATTGTCTCTCTGTTACATGTTGGTAAAGCCTTTAGGATGTGTACTTGACTACCTGGACTATGATGCGGATCATACTAGTGGGGACATGGTAGTCCATAAGTACATCCTTCAAAGTCCCTAGTCGTGGGTATATCGAGACGGGACATCGATATACCAGAGCAGACTAGCGTATACCTTCTCGACCCATACAGATGGGCGATGGATGATCCCATATCCATTGGTGTTTGACATCGGAGATGATATACGGGTGCTCAGTGGAGACTGGGTACACTGGACGGACTCGCCGAGAACTCCCAGATGGTATTATACCTTACGTCAGATGGCAGTTCTCTGGTGACACTGGTACAGAGTAGTCTGTTGACCCGAGATCGTCATAGAGTCTTGTGTGGTTCCCACTGTACTTTAATTTCCATCTTACCACGTCCAAGAGGGCGTGCAAAATGGTGGTTTTTGGGTACAGTCCCGAATCACATGGAGGCAATGAGCGATAGGAGGGGATTCGTCTCTCCCGGTATAGGGAGTTGATGTTGCGCTGTGTTCGATTGGCTATAACCGGAAATCCCTGGCCAGGGTTGCTGAGATTTACTGGTAAGTGTTACTGGTAGTTTCTCGAACTGTTATAGACCTCATATCAACACGACTTATCGAGCTATTGGGGTCTGACGTTTACCACCCCTAGGCAAGATATGCGACATATCAGACGATCAGACCGGACTGTACGGTAGTGTTACTGGTTGGATTCACTGGAGTGTGAGCGGGCTTGCTCGTCGATCTTCTGATCGCTCAATATCTGGGTGGCCGTTACGTTTAGCAGACCGCTTGCGGCTTGTGGGTGTTTGATATGATCAACACCTGCTGCCGGCGTATTGACGAGTCTTTAGAGTCCTACACAGAGGTTTCCTGGCTCAAGCGAAACGAAATAGGAGCGCATATGAGATATGTGCGGGACCGAGAATAATGCGTGTATGTGATACCGTATTCTATTCTCCCGATGAATGTATCGAATGGTTATATGCGATATAACTTAGTTATCGAATCGAGGGTTGATTCGATAAGCCGATACATTGGATACTAGTCGGTTATATGCGATATGACCGGATCGTTAAATCAAGTGTTGATTTAATGATTTAATGTATAATTATATATTTGATATATCACTTTGCATTAACTAGTATCGGTTCACTTAAGATGGATTTTCTCACTCGGATGTGCGCATTGTATATGCGATATATTTTTGTGCACTTGATTGTATCATGTTTGATGATGCATGTTAACTTGGTTAAGTGTAAAGATTAAACCATGGTTAAGTTAATGATTAGGGTTTTCCTTATCTTATTTATTTATTTATTTATTTTGGAAAAGATTAAAGGGAAGAATGGTGGCTTTCTTTGTTTGTAGTTGAAGCTTCATGAAGGTTTGACCAAAGCTACCATTCTTGTCTTCTTCTCCTAACCCTAACCATTCAACTAACCTTAGTTAATTCTCTACACTTAACTATAGTTAATGTTATGATAAGTATTCTTTTTTCTTTTCTATTCTAAAAAACACTTATCATATTCTATCATCTTCTTCTTCATCATCTTCTTCTTGAAGAAAAAGCTTGCCTCATCAATGGCAACTTGATGAAAAGAGTGAGAAATCCAATTCTAAAGTGAACCCACTTCCTATTTCTTCATCCTCTACCTCTTGCCAAGTAGTATAGGGTGTTTCCTTCACAAGTTTTCATGGCTTGGTGAAGGTGGAGCATGATCTAGTGATGCCTCGACGTAGATCATCTTCGGCACGAAGCCGACGACCTTGCCCGCCCATTTCTCCGATGAAGCCGACGCTAGAGCCCGGGTTTCCATTTGGACAGCGAGGAGACTTCATTGCGGAGCTATGGAGGTGGAGGATCGGATCTACAAAGGTTGTATTTCCGTTCTCTTAGTAAAGTAGTTTACTAGTTGCATCTTTCGCCTAAAATCTAGTTAACGATCCGTATTAGGGTTTCTCGGCACCCGTAAAATTTGAAATTGGCATGGTTGATGCCTTGTGAGACCTCACTAGTGTGTCTAGGAACCCTACAATTACTCACTGAAAAACTAGATTAAAAAAACCTAGTTGCTCGCTAGATCTCTCTCTAGATCGATGGATAGATGAATCGATTATCATATAGATAGTTCTCGGTCCTTTTATTGGCTCTAGAATGTGAAACCCAAAATGACATGTTGAAGTGTGTGAAATTACGATCATGGCCCTGAGGTTTCAGATCCTATGGCCGCTAAATGGCCGCTGAACCGCCGCCTATAGCTCTATTTGACCGTGCTTCCGCCGCAGTTTGGTGGGTTCGTGCCTCCAAATTTTTTGTGCCTTTTTCTCTCGCTATTTGGAGATCCTCTTGATACAAAGATTCAGAAAATATTGCTCTTAACCTTTGCCGTTGATAGATTCTACAATTTGCTCCTAATATTCGGCAGATTCGATTTTGTAATCCGATTTGATATGGATCTCCTACTTAGATTTCTGACCTGAGATAATCTTATTATAATACATACACAATATCTTAAATCAAATTGTTAGTAGCATTTGTTTTATTTGAGATATTATTCTAACCATTTATATGATATGATATCTTAAGAATATTGATTAGGAATATTTGATATGATATGCATATTTTAATATGAATATTTTATTTAAATATTATAAGTATATATTTTCCCTAATTATATTAATCATAAATGAAGAAACATATGATAATAATATTTTTAAAAATAAACCCAAATATGTTCTTTATTTACAATTAACACATTTTCTTAGTTAATAATAGTAGGGAAAATGTCCATAAAAATATGCAGTAAATTTGACTAATTAAATACCCCCAAACTTATCTTTGATCGTCCCGAACAAACTATTTATTAAAAGAAAAAAGAAAAACGTAGCACACTTTCGTAGGTAACACGATTGCACTTAGCTCGTGCAACAAGCCTTTATATCTCTAGGTGTCCCAAGTAGGTGGAGTGTTGTCTCTTGAGGGTTTTCAGCGGATTACACCAACAAAATCCCAAAATAAAATAAAGAAGATAAAAATTACATGCAAATATAAGGAACATATAAAAGAAAGAATTTAAAAATAAGTGTTTCAAACTACACTAGCTTTTTAGTTGTCATGAGCCCTATCTTAATGGTCTTGAAAAGATATCAGAAATCACAGCATCTCTCAATAAAATATTGTCTTTAATCTTCCTCATTACCTTGCTTCCAAATATCGATCATATACCCTTACATGTGTGTAAAAGTTATCCCTACACTTAGAGAATTCAATTCAAGCTATCATACCCTTTGTCCATATTCCTGAGTACATTTTAGTCTGTGATGTTTTTAGATGGATTTTTCTCACACATTCTTCATACGACCGTTAATACTTCTTGAGGTACTAACCAACCGATTACTAAATGTGCTCACTATTTAAGGCGTAATTAGCAATATTCTAGTCTTGTAACACTTAAGGCTTAGCAGTGGCTCCCAAACCAGTTGGTTTAAGGCAGTAGGTGATAAGGCACCCTTGCTATATTTTTTTATACTGCCTTAAGTAATTACAAAACCAGTGTTCATTTTTCTTTTTATTTTTTTATGCACCACTTATCTTTTTTTAATTCTACATACTAAGGCTTCTAGGCAAGAGTATTTCAAGATATTCTCTACTATCCCAAGTTTCAAGATGTGTTCAAGTGCGTATAATAGTGTATTAACGTTCAGAAGGTTGGACTCAAGAATTGAGACTATTTTTCAAACTTATTTCTATCCGCAGATTAGTGATTCCTTCATCTTACTAACCCTTGGGACAACAACTCATGACTACGTATTACTAATTTCGTTTTAAAACATCTAATTTTCTTGCATTTCTTAAATCTCTCTCTTTTTCATATGTATTTTTCACTTTCTAACTTTTATTTTCAAAATTTATTATGCAATGCAATGTGCAATATTTACATATGATGCGTAGATATATACAAACTATCACTACAAACCATCCCCCAAACTTGTTTGCAGTAGTGTCCTCACTGATGTTGTCTTATAAACTCAAAACCTGAAGATTAGGAGGAACAGTTCAATAAGATGGTATAAAGAAGGGGTTAAGAGTGAATAACCGTGAAATCCTTCCCTAAACTTGTTCTTGGCTCATAATCGTGCAAAAATTTCTAGAGCTAATTAAAAATATTTTTCTTCTTCCCCCCAAACTTGAGTAAAATAGTGTTTCCATTGAAATGCATCATAAGAGGGGGGTAAATATTATTGTTAGTCTACATAAAGCTTTATAACGTCCAAAAGTTAAGACCAACCATTCAAATATTTTATCTAGGTAACACCATGGTTGGTAGAAGAATGCGAAACAGATGTACATGTATAAAACTTGAGAATGTATAAGAATGGAGGTTGCATCATGTCTCAAATAGAAAAAAACATAAATAAGAGTATCGAGAAGAAATGAAGTGGGGGGAAAAGAAAAGGTGTAATCGAAAGGTTTTACGTCTCGGTTGGTAGAGACGAAAAAATGAATGTGAATAAAAACGAGAATTTAAAAGATATAGAATGGATGAAATAGTCGCATTCTCGTATGGGATAAGAAGAAGGGATGGTGGTTCAACTTCTTCGGCCTCAAAGGGAGGCGCACGAATTTCCGATGGAGGTTGATTCATCACAACATCCAACTCTTTAAGGAACACGAGTTCTTCGGCAAAAATATTTTTGAAATTTCCATCGATGATCTGAATGATAATCTCATCGGAAAGAAAGGAATCGATATCCATGTTAGTGGAATAGGCAGATTCACTAGAAAGATTGAAAGTTTCAAGGTCTATCTGTTGCGTACCAGGATTCAAAACACTTGATTCATTAGAAATTATGGTGGTAGAAGACTCAAAAAGCCCGTCTCCCTCATTCTCAAAAGAGTCTAAATCGAGTGGTCTTTCAAGAATCATAGAACTCGAAATGTCGAAGTGTGGTTCATCAAAGCTTGGTGGAAGTGAAAGAAGATAAGGAGAACTAAAGAAAGTGGCTAATAAAATGGGTAAACAAACTTGGGTGTTGAGCATTATTGAACCAGATATGGGAGATGAAGGCTGAATATCGTTTTGCATCGGATATGTCGGTGGTAAGAATAGGATCAGTTAAATGTATAGGAAGATGTTCCCATTCAATGGAAGGGACATGATGGGTCGGGAAATCCAACTCATCCAATATAGTGAGTTCATCTTCAAAGATATTCTTATCACCGCTTTCACTAATACCTTCAGTCGAATCAAATGAATAGTTCGTTAAAAATTCATCAATTATATTATTCTTAATCGATAGATCACTTGGTTCACTTGATAGAATTAGAAGATTTGAAATGTCAAGTACAGTCGGATAAGGATCATTTTGATTTGAAATGATGTAAGGCACTCTTTCACACTCACGATTGAAAAAGTCAAACATGTTATTCTCGGGTACCTCATCAATTAGATTATTAAGCGGTTGATCATCAAATACATTCGGTTAGGGTTCAGGATGGAAGGTGTCGAGATCAAAAGAATTGATTTTGAGAAATCTCTTGTTCGTTCTTATTACTCAATTCCAACTCTACTTCAAGACTAAACATGATTTGTGAAAAAGTTTCAATGAAGGATTCACTTTGAACCGTGGAACTTCCTAATTGACGTTCAGAAGCACTGTCTAGATAGGGTGCAAAAGTTGAGTGATTAGTCTAAAATATTGCACATTTGAATGAATATTTTCCCTACTATTGTTAAGTACTA
Source organism: Agapanthus africanus (assembly GCA_030015575.1). Taxonomy (NCBI): domain Eukaryota; kingdom Viridiplantae; phylum Streptophyta; class Magnoliopsida; order Asparagales; family Amaryllidaceae; genus Agapanthus; species Agapanthus africanus. The sequence continues at coordinate 509,437,362 of JASDDO010000016.1, forward strand.
AAAGATATTTTTTGTAAATATAGAACATATGTGGGTTTATTTGTAAAAAGGTTATTATCATATGTTTCTATATTATAATTAACATAATTAGGGAAAATATGTGCATATAATATTTAAATGAAATATTAGTAATTAAAATATGCATATCATATCAAATATTTCTAATCAATATTCTTAAAATTTAATATCATATAAAATAGTTATGATAATATCTCAAAAATATCAAATAGTACTCATACTTTGATTTGAGATATTGTGAAGATATTAGCTCAGGTCTGGAATCCAAGCAGGAGATCCGAGTCAAATCGGGATATCGGAACTGAATCTACCAAACTATGGAAGCGAATCAAGAGATCTAACAACGGCAGAGACTCAGAGTATTATTTTTAGAATCTAGACATAAAAAAAATCTCCAAATATCAGTACAAAATACCAAAAGAAAAATCAAATCATGATTCCACCAATATGCGGCGGAACCGCAGCCAAACATGGATATATGCGGCGGTTTCGTGACGCATTGATAGCCTTTAGATGAGATATTTTGTCGATATGATCGTAACTGCATATCCTCACATATGAAATCTAGGGTTTCTGGTTTAAAGGGCTATATAAAGGACCGAGAGCTGTACATTGAAGATAATCACCGAAGAGATCAAGATATCTAAGAGATCCACGTATCCGAGTGATCATCATCTATTCATCTACCTCCAACAAAAAAGAGATCTAGAGCAAATTAGGGTTCTTGTATTCTACTTTCTAAAGAGAAAAGTTGTATGAAATAGTTGATTAATAAAAGTAGTTTTTAGTTTATTTCTTTTTGCATTTATTTTCCGCATTTACTTTTATGCATCTTCATTATGATTTCATTCTTCAACCTTTCTTCTAACTTAATCATGAGCGAGTAATTCCTAACTTGCTAAGGTTTATAGGATAGGGAAGGATAATGGATGAAAATGTCTCTTAACTTCTTTTATACATTTTAAAGGTTATAAATTTTAGCAAAATAAATGTTAATCTCCTTATCGGACGCGCTACCAATTTATTGATAGTCACGACCATGGTTTGAGATTGGTTTAACACTTGTTTGTTAAAGGATAGACATGAATAAAGATTAATGAAAGGACAAAGGTTAAGAGTGGGAAATCCTAATTCTCTCCAAGAATCCTAATCTACATTCATTACTATCGATCTAGTTTTAAACTATTAAAAGATAAAAGGAGTCATTTTTAATCATTCATCCATTACTACTAAGTCCTATGAACCCTACAAGCCTTCTTTTTATAAATTCTACATCCTTATTAAAATAGATTTACAACCAATCACCCATCTTTTTATCAACTCGTCTAAATCAAGAAAAAAGTTCACGTTTCCCTGCAGACGACCCTTACTCATCGCGGTTAGGTACTAGCGACACCGTCTTGATTGTGGTTATTTACAAAACACTTCTTCGCAAACGATCAATCAAATGACGCCGTTGTCGGGGAAACGGTCGTAATTTTTTTTTTTATTCGGGTTGATTTCTTATATAAACCAGCGAACATAAAATAAACAAAACCCCATCTTGTGCTTTTAACAATTATTGTGCTAGTTTTGCAAGGGAATCTGGAGTAACTGGAGCAAGCCAATAGAGAGCCAGAGAATTTCAACTTGGACCAGAGAAGTATAGGAGGGCCCTGAAGAAAAATTAACAAAAGATCACCCAAATCGGCGGCGGAACCGCGGCATTTAGTGAGGTTTGGCGGTGGAAAGCGATGATTTGGGAGAACTGGGCCTCCAATCTTCTCAGGTACTCCCCTATTATCTTCCCCTCTCCTCTAAAACTCCAATAAACTAATTTTATTTGCAGAATTCTTTGCAAACACCGCCGCTAAAAATCTTTTTGTGCGTTTTATATTTTAGTTTGTTTTACATATCTAAAACGGACATTAAGGGGTAATAAATCTAAATTCAGATTAGGTGGGGATTTCATCACCCTTCGTAGGCCCTACAAATTACAAACGAGTATACTATCACCCTACATTAATAAAAAAATATCTAGACTAAGTCCTAAGGACTGTCGCGCTCAATTATGAAAAAGAAAGGTCGTGGGTAATCTATTATTTATCCGCATTTTTCTTGTGGTGTCTAAGGGAAGTGTAACTAAGGAAAGTGGTTATTTAATTAGGCCCGCTATTTCTGTAATTCATATAGCGAATACCTCCCACTTATCTGACCACAAGATTGATAAGGAGGTAGTAGAGAATTGATCCTGTGACTTGTCCTTTGGAAGTCTAGGAGCGGTCTAGTGACTTGACCTAGGAGACCCTAGTTCTAGGGATTGATTGTGTATTTTGTGATTTTTTGAGTCAAATCTCAAGTCCCTCTTTCAAAGTAAAACAATTTCCAAAATCCAAAAAGAGCTTAAATTATTACTATTTCACCCTCTTTTCTTTTCACTTTCTTATAATGGGCAACCCAAACAAACGAACTCTTGCCGAGCTTTACTATCCAGAACCAAATATCTCTTGTTTTCGTAATTGGTTCGGTACAAAATCCGACTCTACCGTGTCTTTAAGAGATAGGATAGAGCACGCAGAAAAGAACAGTTGGATACCTCACTCAAGGTCCTATCAACCGTATCAAAATTCAACGTTTTCTTATGTTGATAATTCGTTTGAAGCGAGTGAGGAAACTTCTAAACGCATGTCCATCGATGAGCATATTGCGAAGGCTGAAAACCAAAGTTTCAATCCTTTCACTAATCCAAAATCGTTAGGACAACAAACACCATCATTTCCATATGAAAATATTGATACTCATTTTGAGACGAATATGAAATCTGTTACACTCATGACCATTGCTGAACAAATAGCAGTTGACAGTCGCCAACTAACCAACCAATCTCAATATTTTTCATATCACAGTGTATATCCTAATTCTGTTTATGAAACTTGGGTACACCATTCTAATTCTTATCTACAATACCAAACTTTCACATGCTCTCATGTTGACACTTCTCTTGAGGCTAATGGGACAAGTCATAAACGCATGTCGATTGCGGAACATATTGAACTCGCCTGTAACCAACAATTAAAGACATCTCTTCTTAACATTTCTCTTCAGGCTAATGCGGCAAATCATAAACGCATGTCAATTGCGGAACACATTGAATTCGCTCATAGCCAATAATTAGACACATTCCAACCATACTCAACTTCCTCACTTTATCTATACAGTGCTTCTGAAAATCAATTAGGAAGTTCCACGATTCAAAGAGAATCCTTCATTGGAACTTCTTATAGTCCTGAAGAAAAGTTGGAATTGAATAGTGAAAAAGAACAAGTGATCCATCAAAGTCAAAACAAAACTGATTCTTTTGATCTCGACACCTTCCATCATGCACTCCAACCGAATATATTCGATGTTCAACCGCTTCATTATCTAAGTGATGAGGTGCCCGAGAATAACATGTTTGACTTTTCTAATAGTGTGCATGAAAAAGAGCTTTACACTATTTCAAATCAAACCGATCCTTATTCGACTACACTTGATATTTCAAACCTTCCAACTCTATCAAGTGAACCAAGTGATTTATCGATTGAGAATAGTATAATTGATGAATTTTTAAATACCTATTCATTTGATTTGACCGAAAGTGTCAGTGAGAGCAGTGATGAGAATATCGTTGAAGACGAGCCTGTTATGTTGGATGAGTTGGATTCTCCTACCCATCATGTCCCTTCTATTGAAAGTGAACATCTTCCTGTACATTTAACTGATCATATTCTTACCACCGACCTATTCGATATGCAAAACGATATCCGGCCATCATTTCCCACATCTGATTCAACAACACTCGACACACAAGTTTGTTTATCCATTTCATCACCCACTTTCTTCGGTTCTTCTAATTTTCTTTTAACTCCACCGAGTTTTGATGAATCACATTCCGATATTTTGAGTTCTATGATTCTTGAAAGGCCACTCGATTTAGACTCTTTTGAGAAGGGGGGAGACGATCATTTCGAATCTCTTACCTCCATAATTTCTGATGAATCAAGATTTTGAATCTTGGTGAGTAAAAGACCGACCTTGGAACTTTCAACCGTCCTAACGAATCTGCATATTCCATTAATATAGATATCAATGAAATTATTACTCGGGCCATTGATAAAAGTTTTGAAGATATTTTCTCCGAAAAACCCGTATTTCTAAAAGATATAGATGTTGTGATAAATTAACCTCCACCCGAAAAAGTTGAGCAGCCACCCTTTCTTCTTATCAAGTACGAGAATGCGAATATTCCACTCATTCCTAATCATCCACCATCACCGTTTCGTCTCTACCAACCGAGATATAAACCTGATCGATTACGCCTCTTATCTCCCCACTTCTTCACATTTATGATCTTCTACCAACTATGTTGTTATATCGATAAAATATTCGAATGATTGGTGTTAACTTTTGGTCTTAGACCAATAACTTTACCCCCTCTTATAATTTTAAATACTTAATACCGTTTTACTCAAGTTTGGGGGGGGAGAGAAAACAAATATTTTGCTTCTTGAAAGAAAAGAATTTTTTTATATAATTGTGAACCAAAAATAGGTTTGGAGGAGAATTTCACTGTCATTAACTTTTGTCCCTTTTTGCTAATAATTGAGAACTTTTTCCTCCCAAGTCTACAGGTATTGAGCTTAAAAGATTATATCAGTGGGGACACTGCTACAAATAGGTTTGGAGGAGCTTTGTGCTTATTCATGCATCATTTTGCATTATACTAAATAAAAGCACAAAAAAAATTTGATAATAAAAACTAGAAAGTGAAAATATATATGAAAGATAGGAATATATTTAAGAAAAGCAAGAGAATTGGATGTTTTAAAATAAAGCTAGTAATAGATAGTCATGAGCTGTTGTCCCAAGGGTTAGTACGATGAAAGGAATCGCTAATCTGAGAATAGAAATAAGTCTGAAAAATAGTTCATATTCTTGAGTCCAAATATCTGAACGTTGATACCCTACTACACGCACTTGCACACATCTTGAAACTTGGGACAGTAGAAAATACCTTGAAATGCTCTTGTCTAAAAACTTAGTATGAAAGACAAAAATATAAATGGCATAAAAAATGGTGAAGAAAAATGAACACTGGTTTTGTAATTACTTAAAACAGTATAAAAAAATATAGCGAGGATGCCTTATCACCCAGTGCCTTAGACCAACTGGTTTGGGAGTCACTGCTAAGCCTTAGATACTGCAAGACTGGGATATTGGTAATTACGCCTTAATGAGTGAGAACATTTAGTAATTGGTTGGTTAGTATCTCAAGAAATATTAACGGTCGTATGAAGAATGTGTGAGTAATTCCATCTGAAAATATTCACCGACTAAAAAGTAGTAAGGAAGATGGATAAGAGTATGATAGTTTGAATTGAATTCTCTAAATATAGAGATATCTTTTACACACACGTTGGGGTGTATGATCGATATTTGGAAGAAAGGTAGCGAGGAAAACTAAAGACGATGTTTTATTAAGAAATGATGTGATTTCTGATATCTTTTCACGACTATTAAGATAAGGCTCATGTCAACTAAAAAGCTAGTATAGTTTGAAATACTTATTTTCAAGTTCTTTCTTTTATATGTTCTTATTTTTCTATGTAACTTTCGTCGTCTTTCTTTTGTTATGGGATTTTGTGGGTGTAATCCGCTGAAAACCCTCAGGAGACAACACTCCTTTTACTAGGGACACCCAGAGCTTTAACGGCTTGTTGCACGTGCTAATCGTGTGTTGCCTACGAAATTGTGCTAGGTTTTTCTTTTTCTTCTTTCTCTCTTTAATTACTAGTTTGCTCGGGACGATCAAAAATAAGTTTGGAGGTATTTGATTAGTCTAAAATATTGCACATTTGAATGAACATTTTCTCTACTATTGTTAAATACTTAAAGGTGTTTTTTGTAAATATAAAACATATGTGAGTTTATTTGTAAAATGATTATTATCATATATTTCTACATTATAATTAACATAATTAGGGAAAATATATGCATATAATATTTAAATGAAATATTAGTAATTAAAATATATGCATATAATATCGTCCAACCTCGCGAGAAGGTCTTCTTTTTGGTTCTTGATACTACCGAACTTTTCTTTAACCCATTCGGAAAGACATTTCCTAACATGTGTAAGTTTAGCCACCCGTCGACAACCCGCCGGCCGATTAACGGTGTTGACATGGCTGTCCTAACACTGTTTGATGACGTTACTATCATGGTGGGGGTAGTGACGGCACAAGAGATCATTTAGACGTATAAGAGAAGAAATCAAAAAGGGTTCTTGTTGAAATTGGACTTCGAAAAGGTTTATGACAAAGTGGACTGGCAGTGCATTTTGAAGATATTACACAAACGAGGTTCTGGAGAAAGGTGGTGCTCCTGGATTAAGGAATGGTTGACCACAGTCAAGGTTTCTATACTTGTGAATAGCACGCCGACAAGTCACTTTAAATGCAAAAGAGGTCTTAAATAGGGAGACCCTCTGTCTCCGCTAATCTTTACTTTAGTGGCTAATGAACTTAACAAGATGATTACACCAGCTATCAGGACGTGTTTTCTCGAAGGTCTGGGGACCAACAGAACGTCGGTTATTAATTTTCATTATGCGGATGATACATTGCTTTTTGGGAAAAGTGACAAGGCTCGAGCTTAGAGGATGAAAGGGTAACTTTGTCTATTTGAGGAATGGTCGGGTCTTAAGATCAATTATCATTAAAACTTTGTAACCTTTGCTGGAGACGATGGGGAAGATATTGATGACCTACCCGAGATATTTGGCTACCAGAGGACATCATTCCTGATTAAATATCTTTGTTTACCGCTAAGGCCGGGTAAGTTAAAAAACTTGGACCGGGCGTCTGATATTGATAGAATGGCAAAAGGATTGGAGGATTGGAAGAGGCGTCTATTGTAAATCGGGGGAGGGTGATACTTTTAAACGCAGTTCTGTCTCCAATTCCTATGCACTTTCTTGCCATATTCGAACTGTCTAAGATAATTGAAAAGCGTATATGTAATGACTCTGAAATCTCTGTACGGAATTCTTCTGTTAATATACAGAATTGAATTTGACAGCTTGTGTATGAGTTATAAGTTACTTTTATTAAATAAAAGCAAGAAGCAACTTGTAACTCACTGGTAAATCCCTTGCGCTGCTGTGACGTAGCCCCTGTGTTCGATTCCCATCAGACACAATTATTTTTCTGATTATTTAAAAACTTTTTGGAAGCCCAAAAGGTTGCACGTGCAATACACGGGAAAATGAAAAGTTCAGAAAAATCAAACCTGTGCAAAATAGTGTACACACAGAATAACCCACATGGCACGAATCTCGAAGCCAGAATCTCAAAATCGACCGGCGGATTTGTCTCTTGGGCCGGCGGGGACGGTCAGGATAGAGCTAAATTGTTCCGTACTTTGCACACTCGTCTCTTCAACTCCCCTCAACTCCTCTGCACTGTTTGATTTCCTGTAATCAAACAGAGACCTTTTATTTCACAATTTAACATCATTTTTAATACTTTTTAATCCAAATTTTAATTCCCAAACCCTAATTCTCCACTATAAATACCACCCAATGCCCTAACCCTTCACCATTCTAAAAATTCTAGCCAAAACTCTCTTAAAAGTTTCTAGGTGCAAGTGGAGTAAAGAGGAGTTAGCGAGTAAGTTGGTTCCGATGAAAATCGAAACCAATTTCAGAGCTCCCGCGACGCCCCGAAGTATCCCTCCTCTTCCTAAACCTCTTCTTAACGTATTCAATCCATAAGTACCTCAAAAATCTCCTCATTTCTATTGAAATTCCTCTTGAAATTTTATATCGGTAAAAGTGGAGTTATTACCGATATCTTCTTTTTAAAACATATAACTCCCTTTTCCTTTACAATTTAGTCAATCTAATTTTACTACATCACTTATAACCTTAAATACTAAAGTTTGGAATCAAATATAATTAAGATTCTCATGTGAAACAACCTTAGTAGAACTTTTTCATTAAAATATCTTGAACTTTATAAACACTTCTTTTCGTATTTGTTAAAATAATACCTTTTGGAAAACTTCACGGGGTAACGACCTATCCCACATGTTCACTTTGATTTCAAAGTACAATACATATTTGTATGTATTTTTGGTTCGAAGAATAGCATTACAATAAAATACCACATAGTTCTAAAACCGGATTTCTTTTAAAACGGTATTTCATTTTCTTTGCAATTATGTATCTACAACTCTTGTTTGGAGAACTGCTAATGGATGGTGCGGATTATCGCACATCCTGAGAATAGTAGAGCGAGATGCAGACCTCCTCACGGAGATTCGATCTCGAAAGGATTTAAATACGTTTTTAAGAAATACGATTTTTCTAAATTAAATAAAATTAATTTTTAGAAAAATTATATAAAATTATAAATCCATATTTTAAAAATATAATAAACCGATATTTTTTTTCTTAAAATGAAAGATTAACAATGTTGGGGTAAAAAATTGCACCCCGGTTGACCAAGTCAAAGTCAAAGTCAACCCCAAACCAGATGGGCCCAATGCCAGTTCAAGTAGGCTCAAGCCTAGGTCAAAGGGACCGACCCCATGACAAAAGGAATGAAGCCATAAATTGGTTTAATGTAATTCTTTATGTGTGTGTGTGTGTGTGTGTGTGTGTGTGTATAGAAATAAATGTATGTAAAATAAGCAAAAAGGCCAAAATTTTGTAAACCTCATGGCTTATGTGCAAAAGGAAATAAGCACATAAGGCATAGGGTGACATAAGTGTCATTTGGTAAAGCCCAAGGGGCTATATGTAAAGTGTGTAGCCTATAAAGGCAAACATGATGAAAATATCTATGACAACTTTCCCATTCTCCCCAAAAACTAGGTTTTGTGCCTCCATCCTCTCTCTCTCCCAAGTTCTTCCTCTCCTTTTCATTTTCCAATTAAATCAAGAGCTTGACTCATTTTTTAAAAAACTAAATAAAGTTTTACCATAAACTCACCTCCCAAGACTTAATCAAGAGAAGAAAAGGGGTCTCTTTTTTTATCATCCAAGATATAAATCTTGGAGTTTCAAGAGAACCCATTTTGGGTTTCTTCTTAAAAGAGAAAGGAGAAAATCTTTTGGAGTTTAAAAACTCCACAAATAAAATCCTTTTGGAGTTTAACTCCATATTAAAATTTTTTTGGAGTTGAACTCCATTTAAAATTATTTTGGAGTTTAACTCCACATTAAATTTTTTTAGGAGTTTTACTCCATTTAAAATTCTTTGGAGTTTAACTCCACGATAAAAATATTTTTGGAGTTGAACCCCATTTAAAATTCTTTTGAAGTTTAACTCCATTTAAAAAACATTTGGAATTTAACTCCACAATAAAATAAAGAATTTTTTTTGGAGTTTAACTCCACAATAAAAATTCTTTCGGAGTTTAACTCCATTTAAATTATTTTGGAATTTAACTCCATAAATAAAAAATTCTTTTGGAGTTTAACTCCATACAAATGTTTTTGGAGTCTAACTACTTAAAAAATAAAATAAAAAATAAAAAATAAACTTTTTCTTTTCTTTTGGAGCCCTTTTCTTCCTCTCATATGAGGCGGATGCTCCCTCTCATATGAGGGGGAGGCTCCCATTTTGGGAGCCTCTTTCTTCCTCTCATGTGAGTGGGAGGCTCCCTCTGATATGAGGGATTTTGGGAGCCCCTTTATTCTCTCTTATGTGAGGGGGAGGCTCTCTCTCATGTGAGGGATTTTGGGAGCCCTTTTATTCCCTTTCATGTGAGGAGCAGGCTCCCATTTTGGAAGCCCCCTTTCTTTCTCTCATGTGAGGGGGATGCTCCCTCTCATGTGAGTGTGAGGCTTCCATTTTGGGAGCCCCTTTCTTCCTCTCATGTAAGGGGGAGGCTTCCTCTCATGTGAGTGGGAGGCTCCCATTTTGGGAGCCCCTTTATTTCCTCTCATGTGAGTGGGAGGGTCCCATTTTTGGGAGCCCCCTTTATTCTTCCTCTCACGTGAAAGAGGAAAGCTCCCACTCTGTGGGAGCTTCCTTCGAAAAATAATAATAATAAAATAGTGGGTTTTGTCTTTGAAGTTCAACTCCACAATAAAAAAATTTCTTTTGGAGTTTAACTCCATTATAAAAAAAAATTCTGGAGTTTAACTCAATTTAAAATTCTTTCGGAGTTCAACTCCATAATAAAAATTCTTTCGGAATTTACTCCACAATAAAAATTCTTTCAGAGTTTAACTCCACAATAAAAATTCTTTCGGAGTTTAACTCCATTTAAATTCTTTTGGAGTTTAACTCCACAAATAAAAAATTCTTTCGGAGTTTAACTCCATACAAATGTTTTTGGAGTCTAACTCATTAAAAAAAATTCTTTTGGGAGCCCTTTTTTTCCTTCTCATGTGAGGGGGGGCTCCCATATTGGGAGCCCCTTTCCTTCTCATGTGAGGGGGAGGCTCCCTCCCATGTGAGGGGGAGGCTCCCATTTTGGAAGCCCGTTTATTCTCTCTCATGAGAGGGGGAGGCTCCCATTTTCGGAACCCCCTTTCTCTCTCTCATGTAAGTGGGAGGCTCCCATTTTGGGAGCCCCTTTCTTTCTCTCATGTGAGGAGGAGGCTCTCATTTTGGGAGCCCCTTTATTCTCTTTCATGTGAGTAGGAGGCTCCCATTTTTGGAAGCCCCCTTTATTCTTCCTCTGACGTGTTAAAAAAAAAAAGAAAGGGTTTTTTTTCATTAGAGTTCGTCTCCACAGTAAAAAAATTTCTTTTGGGGGTTTAACTTCATTATAAAAAAAATATTTTCTGGAGTTTAATTCTATTTAAAATTCTTTTGGAGTTTAACTCCACAATAAAAATTCTTTCGGAGTTTAACTCCATTTAAATTGTTTTGGAGTTTAACTCTACAAATAAAATTCTTTTGGAGTTAACTCCATATAAGAACTTTTGGGAGTTTTTACTCCAAATAAAATGGAGTTTAAACTCCAAATAAAATGTTTTTGAGTTTTAACTCCTTCCAAAAAAAACATTTCTCTAAATATTTATTTATTTATTTTTGTTATTCTTATATATATATATATATATATATATATATATATATATATATATATATATATATATCTTTTTTTTACAAATAGAAAAAAAATGAACACGTCTCAATTGTTATATAAATTTTTTTTTTAAAAACACACCAATACTTCACATTGAGTTCGCATGACCTGTTTGACCCGTCAATTGGAGGTTCTCTCGCTCTAAAGGTAAGGGGTAATTAACGGTAGTTTAGTCCGCGGTTGCCGGAGATTCGGATCTCCTCAATCAATAAACCCTAGCCTACCCTAGGTAGATGGAATCTGTAATGCGCCTGACAAGCGCGCGCGTATTCGCATCTCAATGGGGTGACGAAAAACACCCTGCATAATCTGGCACGCCCGGTGGGACATTTCTCTCTTCCCATTTCTCGGGTCAAGTGTTCATGCGAACTCATTTAACATATATGCCGATGTTTGTACTGAAATAATGTTTTTCCGTGCAGCAATCAACTTTCAACGACAAAGTCTCCTAAGATGGATCCAGCTTATGATGCGACTGCAATTCCATACGTGGTCAAGATCAATGCTCGTGTGGTTCTCCCCGCAAGCCTCAGTCGACGGTTGGAGGAATAGCCCCTCCAGTTTGGTTCCGTCATCATCTACCCTGCCAGAAACGCTCATCTGGCAGAAATCCCGGCAAAATAGGTAGCCAAACCGGTCTCAAGGAGCAAGAGGCCGAATGTTGTGATCGCTAAGGCACCACGACCGAAACTTAAGACGGTGTCTGAACGACTCTCTGGTGCTCCGGCTGGGGGCAAGACTTCCGGCACAAAGGGAAACATCAAACGTTGCGGACGAGCTCAAGCGATGACTCCAACAATGCACAATCAGGCGTATCTCCAAAGTCTTCCATCGCCCGGTCTACGGCGGCTTCCCGAAGGACCGTAACCAACCAAGTGCTCAAAATAGAAAAGCTGAGACAGTAGCGGATCCGGTATCGAGCCAACAAGAGGGCCAGGACTCCGGCTAAGTGGAATCTTGTGAGATTCCAAGAGCAGAGTCATCTTGCGACGACGGCTGAGTTGACCGTAAAAGTCAGCAATTCTTTCGAACCTCCGAAGTGGGTGTTCACCGCCGAAAGCCAGGAAGAAAAACGTCTTGCCTGAATTTAGGGGCAGATGCTATTGGGTTTTATCCGTCCACCTCTCCGAAGATGCCAAGTTGATTTATGGCACCGTGTATCGGAAGTTTAGATGGATGCGGCCGATATAGCAGACTTCGTCAGATTCCCCCTCATTGTGAAGGGTTTTTGATTGTGGGGACGCTTTTCCCTGTAGGCGCAAGCCCCTGTAGTTAATTATGCTACCGCATCGTGGTAACCACTTTCTCCTTCTCCAGATGGTCACTTCATGTCGTGTGTGTTTGTTTTGTTGTTTGGTTGCCCGTGGATTGTATACGGAGACTAATTTATGTTGTCGCCCGCAAGACGTGGATTAGTCCAAATCCGCATTTTCTTAAATTTGGATTTGGGTTGGGTTTAAAGATCGTTAATCTAATTGAGATTAAGATCAATTTAAACGTTTGTTAAGGAAACATTAGTCTAATTTTAGACTAAGATCTACTCAACAGGATTTTGGAATCATTTAGATCCAACAGAAGAGCATTTGGGCTCTATTGTTTTAGTTTAAGGACGTTGCGGTCCATAAGTTTAAGGACATCATAGTCCATGGAGTTTAAAGACATCATAGTCTAGTTTAGAGACATCATAGTCTGTAGGGTTTAGTTTAGGGACGTTGCGGTCCATTGGGTTTATTGATTGTCGGGACCCGCCACCTCTCCGAAGACGTTGAAGAGTTATAACGACATATATCAGAGGTGTGAGGAGATATACCCTTGAACCAATGTCAGTTGGGGGATTTGTAGTTGGATTGATTTAAGGATCGTTAATCTCGTTTGAGATTAAGATCAACTTAAATGGTTGTTAAGGATACGTTAGTCTAATTTTAGACTAAGATCTACTTAACAGGGTTTTAGGATCATTTAGATCTAACGAAAGAGCATTTAGGCTCTATCGTTTTAGTTTAGGGACGTTACGGTCCATAAGTTTAAGGACATCATAGTCTGTGGAGTTTAAGGACGTCATAGTCTATAGTTTAGAGACGTCATAGTCTATAGCATTTAGTTTAAGGACGTTGTGGTCCATTGAGTTTAAGGACATCATAGTCCGTAAAGTTTAGAGACATTACAGTCTGTATGATTTTGGTTTAACTGTTTGGAGATGCACAAAAAATTATTGGTTATCGGGACCCTCCGCCTCTCTGAAGACGCTGAAGAATTACAACGACATATATCAGAGGTATGAAGAGATGTACCCTTGAACTAATGTCATGACTGAGGGGAGATGGAATGAACATCATTTTCGATGCCATCTGTTAGGTGCTCATTAGATATCTTTGGGACTGAGATCGTTTTGGGGGACCCTGAGCATGAGGGGCTTAATTGATTGTCCTCAGGAGATTTGATCTAAGTTTGGCTAATATTGGCCTCTCATATTGTTAAACACTAGTGTATGCTCAGCGCTCACGTGCTCCTACGTGAGCCCTTAAAATAGTGTTAAACACTAAAAATTTAAGGCGCTCACGTGGGGACCTTTGAAAGTTGGTGCTCCTCATTGAATTATATTCCCCTTTCTTTTTATAAGTGTTAAACACTTAGCTCCCTGTGGTGCTCACGTGCGAACACATGAGGCGCCTTCAAAATGTGAGCGCTGCTTTTGGATATATTTCTTTGCTCATATGAGAGCTGAGCAATTGGTTTATTAAATGGTCATGTGCGGACACGTGAGGTAATCTCCAAATGTAAGGGTTGTATTTAAGTGCGGAGCGCTTAGTTCATTAATGCTCACGTGCGAACACGTGAAGTGCTCTCAAAATGTGAGCGCTGCCTTTGGGCTCATTCCATTTTCTGTTTATAAGTGCTGAGCACTTCTCAGGGGTCGCGTGGGGTCATGTGAGGCGTCCCAACTAGGGTTTATTCTCTTTTCTCTTTTATAAGTGCTGAGCACATCTTAGGGGTCACGTGGGGTCACGTGAGGAGCCCAAAAAATAGGGTTTATTCCCTTTTCTCTTTTATAAGCGTTGAGCACTTCTCAGGGTCACGTGGGGTCACGTGACTAGATCTCAGTCTTTCCCTCTTTGTTCCTCAAAGGTGCTCACGTGGGAACACGTGAGCTTTTATGTAGCATTTGAACGCTAATGAATCACCATGTTGTTCTTCTATAGTTTCGAGGAATTAAGTTCTCCTTTTGTTCTTTGTAAGAATTAAATTCTTTTTAAAGGGTTAAACCCTAGTTCCAGAGGAATTAAATTCTCATATGTTTTGTAAGAGTTAAACTCTTTTGGATTCAATTCTTTCCCCTAGGTTTTGAATCTACATGACAGAATCTCCCCGATGAGAATTAAATTCTCAACTTGTGGGGAGATCTGCTTCTGCAGATCTTAACCAGAGGAAGAACTAAGTTCTTTTAGAAGAGTTAAACTCTTGGTTTGAGAATTAAATTCTCTTTTTGTGGGAGCTTTTGGGAGGGGTTCCTCTTCTTTAGAGAATTAAATTCTCTCACTATTTTTCTTCCCCTCCTCCTCTGTGTCTTTTTCCTCCTCTCCTTGCTCCTATTTATATGAGAAGAAAAAGAATCAATTTGTTAAGAGAAACTCTCATTGAGAGATCATGATTGATTTCATGATCCTTTAGATCAATCGGTGAATTTTATTCACCGTTGGATTTTTAATCCAAAGGCTCTCTGTTTAACAGAGAAGATTTCTTTTTATTTAACAAGATTATGGATATCTTGTTAGTTTTAACAAGATTAGAGTTTTATTCTATCATATCTTTTTAGTTTAATAAGATCAGAAATATATTTTCTCAATATAGAATTTAATTCTATCATATAGAAATCTTGTTAGTTTAATGAGATTAGAATTTTATTATAACATAGAATTATGACCATATGGATATCTTGTTAATTTATTAAGATTAGGAAAATATTTTCCTATGATAAAACTTTATTCTACCAGATGATCACCGTTGGATCTTTGATCCAAAGGTCCTCTGTTTAACAGAGAACATCTTTTTAGTTTGAGAAAGATCAGGAAAATATTTCCCAAAATAGAATTTAATTCTAGAATTTGATAGGAACATTTTATATTGGGGTGCTCACATACTTTGCATTTGAGAGGAAAGCGAACTCATGTGTTTAACACGTGACCCCTGCTGTGGGTTTCGTCCCTGTTTTCGTTCAGCGCTCATATGCTTTGCATATGAGCGCTCACGTGTTTTACACGTTAAGCCTGTTTGGCCATTGGTGATTTATATTCAGCGCTCATACGCTTTGCATATGGGCGCTCAAGTGTTTTACACGTGAGGCCTGTTTGGCAATTAATTGTTTTATCCAGCGCTCATACGCTTTGCATATGAGCGCTCACGTGTTTTACACGTGAGGCCTTATTTTGAGGACTCTCCCTCATTTTATAAGGGAACAAATAGCTCTTAGCCGAAAATTTTGGCGGGAGCAAATGCCCCTCCCCCACTACTTTTCCCACGTAAGCATGTACGTGGGTGAAGTAGTGCAGAGTTATGCATGGCAATAGAATTGAGGGCTTAGGGGACAAGTTTAGAGTCCTTGTAGCCTAAGACTTTCCAACTTTATGAGCCGTGAGGGTCTCATAAAGACTTTTCTCCCTACAAGTCGAGAGGATCCCGTAGGTGTAATTTCTACTTAGGGGTCGTGAGGACTCTTAAGTATATTTTCTTGTGAGAGTCGTAAGGATCTCACAAGAGAACTTTCTTTTTATGGGTTGATAGGTTCATGTGTGGACTTATTTCCGAGTCGAAACATTGCTTTACGACAGGGAGATCACGGGTTGATGTATTTCCGAGATGGAGCATTGCACCGGCAGGAGGTTCAGGGGTTGACATGTATCCGAGTCGAAGCGTTGCTTTACGACAGGGAGGTCAGGGGTTGACATGTATCCGAGTCAAAAGTTGCTTTATGACAGGGAGGTCAGGGGTTGACATGTATCCGAGTCGAAGCGTTACTTTACGACAAGGAGGTAAGGGGTTGACATGTATTCGAGTCGAAGCGTTGCTTTACGACAGGGAGGTCAGGGGTTGACATGTATCCGAGTCGAAGCGTTGCTTGACGACAGGGAGGTCAGGGGTTGACATGTATCCGAGTCGAAGTGTTGCTTTACGACAGGGAGGTCAGGGGTTGACATTTATCCGAGTCGAAGCGTTGCTTTACGACAAGGAGGTCTGGGGTTGACATGTATCCGAGTTGAAGCGTTGCTTGACGATAGGGAGGTCAGGGGTTGACATGTATTCGAGTCGAAGCGTTGCTTGACGACAGGAAGGTCAGAGGTTGACATGTATCCGAGTCGAAGCGTTGCTTTACGATAAGGAGGTCAGGGGTTGACATGTATCCGGGTCGAAGTGTTGCTTTACGACAAGAAGGTCAGGGGTTGATATGTATCTGAGTCGAAACGTTGCTTTATGACAGGAAGGTCAAGGGTTGACTCTAGATTGTCTGTGCACCGTAGAGTTTTGGAACTGAAGACCTTGTCGTGGCTCCGCTTGGTGGTGTTGCGTTCGTGCCTTGCTGGCATAAGGAGGAACGCCAGGGAGGTCAGGGGTTGATATGTATCCGAGTCAAAGCGTTGCTTTACGACAGGGTGGTCAGGGGTTGACATGTATCCGAGTCGAAGTGTTGCTTTACGACAAGGAGGTAAGGGGTTGACATGTATTCGAGTCGAAGCGTTTCTTTACGACAGGGAGGTCAGGAGTTGACATGTATCCAAGTCGAAACGTTCCTTTACGACAAGGAGGTCAGGGGTTGATATGTATCCGAGTCGAAGCGTTGCTTGACGACAGGGAGGTCAGGGGTTGACATGTATCCGAGTCGAAGCGTTTGCTTTACGACAGGGAGGTCAGGGGTTGACATTTATCCGAGTCGAAGCGTTGCTTTACGACAGGGAGGTCAGGGGTTGCCATGTATCCGAGTCGAAGCGTTGCTTGACGACAGGGAGGTCAGGGGTTTACATGTATCCGAGTCGAAGCGTTGTTTTCCGACAAGAAGGTCAGGGGTTGACATGTATCCGAGTCGAAGCGTTGCTTTACGACAAGGAGGTCAGGGGTTGGTATGTATCCGAGTCGAAACATTGCTTTACGACAGGGAGGTCAGGGGTTGACTCTAGATTGTCTGTGCACCGTAGAGTCTTGGAACTGAGGACCTTGTCGTGGCTCTGCTTGGTGGTGTCGCGTCTGTAGGGTTCCTAGGCACACCCATGAGGTTCTACAACTGATCAACCATGCCAAAATCAAATTTTTCCATGTGCCAAAGAAACCCTAAGCAAGATCGTTACTAGAGGTAAGGTGAAATACAACAAGTTAACAACTTAACTTAAGTGAAAAGGATTACAACCTTTGTAGATCCGATCCTCCACTTCTTTAGCTCCATGATGACGTCCCTCCGCTGCGATCATCGGGTCCCGGACTCTAGCGTTGGTTTCATCGGAGAAATGATCGGGCTAGGTCGTTGACTTCGATACCGAAGATGATCTACGTCGAGGCGACTCAAACTCAAGCTCCATCTTCACTTGGTCATGAACCTTGTGAAGAAAACACCCTATACAACATGGCAAGTGGTAGAGGATGAAGAAATAGGAAGTGGGTTCACCTTGGATTTGGATTTCTCACTTGATTTCAACACTTGGAATTTTCAAGAAGGGTTTTTCTTCTTCATGAAGAAGATGAAGAAGAAGAAAAGAAAAAATGAATTATCTTATTAGAAAATTCAAGTGAAGTCTATCATATAGCAACCATGGGTGAGGTAAACACATGTAGAGAATAAACTAGGGTTTAGGTGTAATGGTTAGGTTAAAGGTAAAAACAAAATGGTTAAGACTTTTGTTTTCAAAGATGCTTAAAAAAAACTTCATGAAGCTTCAAGCAAGAAAACAAATAAAGCCACCATTTTGTTTTTGCCAAAAACAAAATAAATAAAATAAAATAAAACCCAACCATAAACCTAAACATGGTTCAAAGCATACACACACCCAAATTTGCATGTATCATCAAACATGATACAAACTAGTGCACAAACATATATCATATATACAATGTGCACAATCTAGTGAGAAAAATAATCTTAAGTGAACCAATGCTAGTTAATGTAAAGTAATATATCAAATATATAATTATACATTAAATCATTAAATCAACACTTGATTTAATGATTCGGTCATACTGCATATAACCGACTAATATCAAGTGTATCATCATATCGAATCAACATTTGATTCGGTAACCCTGCTATATCTCATATAACCGTCCGATTATACAAATCGCGAGAATAGAATTCAGTATCACATACTGATATTATTCTCGGTCCCACACATATCTCATATGCGCTCCTATTTCGTTTCGCTTGAGCCAGGAAACCTCTGTGTAGGACTCTAAAGACTCGTCAATACGCCGGCAGTAGGTGATGATCATATCAAACACCCACAAGACGCAAGCGGTCTGTTAAACGTAACGGCCACCCGGGTATTGAGCGATCAGAAGATCAACGAGCAAGCCCGCTCACACTCCTGTGAATCCAACCAGTAACACTTACCGTACAGTCCGGTCTGTTCGTCTGATATGTCGCATATCTCGCCTAGGGGTGGTAAACGTCAGACCCCAGTAGCTTGATAAGTCATGCCGATGTAAGGTCCATAACAAGCATGAAACTACTGATAACACTTACCAGTAAATCAGTGCAACCCTGGCCAGGGATTTCCAGTTATGGCCAGTCGAGCATAGCGCAACATCAACCCCCAATACCGGGAGAGACGAATCCCCTCCTATCGCTCATTGCCTCCATGTGAATCGGGACTGTACCCAAAAACCACCTGTTTGCACGACTCAGTAGAGCCATGGTAGGGTGGAAATCAAAGCACAGTGGGAGACACACAAGACTCTATGACGATCTCGGGTCAACAGACTAAACTGTACCAGTGTCACCAGAGAACTGCCATCTGACGTGAGGTATAATACCATCTGGGAGTTCTCGGCGAGTCCATTCAGTGTACCCAGTCTCCACTGAGCACCCGCATACCATCTCTGATGTCAAACACCAATAGATATGAGATCATCCATCGCCCATCACATGGGTCGAGAAGATATACGCTAGTCTACTCTGGAATATCGATGCCCCTTCTCGATATTCCCACGACTAGGAACATTGAAGGATGTACTCATTGACTACCCAGGCCCCACTAGTATGATCTACATTATAGTCCTGGAAGTCGAGCACACATCCTAAGGGCTTTATCAACATGTAACAGAGAGACAGAAAGTATACATGTTAAGATAAAGAGCAACCAGATAGCATACTATTATGTCGAGCAAGAAAGTCTTACCTATATATGTCCCAGCATCCACTACAATATACATCCAATGTACAGTAATGGCCTCTAGGGCATACATATAACTAACAATCTCCCACTTGCACTAGGGCCATCTGTAGCAGTGGTTGCAGTATCTAATACTCAACCATCCCATATAAGTCTCTCTCTGGGAAAAAGCCTTTGTGAGTGGATCCGCCGTGTTGTCCTCTGAGTCTACTCTCCTAACCTCGATCACCCTCGAGATCAACTATCTCCATGATCAGGTGATGCTGCCTCAGAATATGTCTGGGTCACTGATGGGACCAGGGTTCCTGGGACAAAGCCACACTTCCATTGTCATACAATGGTAGGAACCTAGTTCATCTCATGAACCAATATACACCCAAACTTCCTTTTTGGTAGTATCTTTAATAGCGATGTTACCAGCCTTTATCATCTAGTTTGCCACGGTATCTAGCTTGGAACTCTTCCAACATACCGTCCCTCTACTGAGGGTAAAGACAATGCCTGTGACTGACATTCAGTTGTACATATCAGCCTGGAACTTTTCCAGTGATTCTCCCCAGGATCGATTGATACCATCTCACTAAACCTAGTGAGAACCCTAATATCCATTTAGATCTATCTCATAGATCCAAATCCCAGAATTTAGGAGGTATCACCTTTATCCTATATGGAGAATTTTTGTGATAAGAGGAGATTGACCGTGCGTAGCATAAGAAACTCTTTTCCTATCAAGAGTATGTTGTCCACGTATAATACGAGGATGACCACCTTACTCTCTACTACCGTTTTGTATATACAAGGTTCATCTACCATTTTGATGAAGTCAAACTCTTTGATTACCACATCAAAACAGATGTTCCAACTCCGCGATGCCTGCTTTATTCTGTAAAGCAACTTGCACACGTTTCCGCTGCTCCCACTGTTTACGAAGCCCTCTGGCTGTGTTCTTATAGACGTTCTCTTCTAAATCATTATTTAGAAAAGCAGTCATGGCACCCAACCACCAGATATCGCAGTCATGGTATGTAGCAATAGCAAGTAGGATCTGGATGGACTTAAGCATAGCCACTGGAAAAGATTTCATCATTATCCACGCCTGGTTGATGACGAAAACCTTTAACAAGTCTAGCTTTGAAAGTCTCAACTTTTCCATTTACACCAAGTAATCTTCTCAAGATATACTTGCTCCTGATGGGGATTTAATCCTTCAGATATAGCAACCAAAGTCCATACTTTGTTGGTGTACATGGATTCCATCTCAGATCGCTAAGCATCCAGCCATTCTTACAGAGTCCCTACTCTCGATGGCCTGCTCGAAACTAGTTGGGTCATCATCTCATGATGCATTCCTCGCTCCCACTGTCATCGAGAAACCGAAGTATCTCTCAAGAGGATGAGGAACCCTGCTAGATCGGCTGAGAGGCTGAGGTTTGTCGGAATCTATTGAATCCTTTGGTTCTACCAAATCATCAGCCGCAGTTTGTATAGCTGGAACCATTCCAGTTCTACATAACAGATCTTGCCTCGAGCTTGTCCGGATTTTGCTTTTAGACATAGGCCAGACAACCCCAAATCTTAACTAACTTAAGAGATAGGCTCTTCTTATACCATATCTTATATGGAGTGGTAGGCAGTGATCTGATTCGAACCAATTCGATAGGTATGCAGCTTCTCAAGTGCATAACCCCCAAAAGGAAATAGGCAACTCAGTAGTACTCATCATAGAGCGCACTATATCTAATATGGTGCGATTGCTCCGCCCCGATACACCGTTGTGCTGTGGTATATTCAGAGGAGTAATACGGAGAGAGAATCTCATTCTCTTTTAGAACAGTCCAGGAATTCTATGCACAAGTATTATCCTCCCTGATCTTATCATAGGACATAATACTTATACCCGTATTTTGGTTCTCTACTTCTAACTTATATTTTGTGAATATCTTAAAAGCTTCGGACTTATGTTTCAACAGGAACATATGGCTAAATCTTGAAAGATCATCAGAGAATGTAATGAAGTACAAAGAACCGGTCCTGGCATGTGTAGACAGGGGACCTTACATACATCATCATGTATCAGTCCCAAGAGTTCACCAACTCTTTCTCTGTTTCCAGTAAACAGAGCTATGGTCATATTATCTTTGTGACATGACTGGCAAGTTTCACAAGATGTAAATTCAAACTAATTTAAATATGTATCTAAATGTAACTTAAGCAAGTCGGGTCACATTGATATGACCTAGTCTACAATACCTCAAGAAGGAATCGTTCATTTCTGAACTCTTTCTCTTGTGTGTGTTCTGTATACTAGGAACTGTAGTTTGATTTAGAACGTTAATGCTTTTAGATAACGTGCCTGAAGCGATCAACTTTTGAAATGTTCAAAACAATATTCAACAATACAAAATTTTATCATTTCTTTAATAAACAAAGAGATTGATATGATTTTGTATATCAGGTACGGTATCTAATAGCATTTGTTCAGAATCAATGTACTGGTAATACAGGGTGACAGTGACCAACAGACTTGGTTGCAACACTTGCACCGTTTTCTGTCTCATGAAACTTATCACCCGTTCTCAGTTCTCTACCTTTCTGTAGCCCATATAACAGATTATATATTTGGGATCCTGATCCGGTATCAAATACCCAGGACGTAGAAGATACTGAGAAACAGTTCTTTGTAATGAACACACCCGAAGGAGATGCATCTCATGCACTTTCTTCGTTTGGGCGGCATGGGAATCCTAGTATTCCCCTATTTCCTGCTCGGTCTTATAACAATTATAAGTTGGAGCGGGACCAACGTTCCCCAGCTCAGTATAACAAGCGGGTTCGGTCAATACTTCCATATTATTATCTTGATTAAGGCGTGACATGGTCGCTACCTGGAGAGAGAGAGAGAAGAAAACACTCTGTGTGCGCTCTGTCAAGATTAGATTGGTTATATATTTTATCTAATCAGGATGGCTCCCACTGTTTTTATCAAATCTTCCTTCAAACCCTAAAAGGAAAGACTAGCCGGGATTAATTACACTCTACAAGTTCGCCAATCTTTCATCCAGGCCAGTGTCGGTACTTTGAGGGAGGTTCCCCGTGCTTTCGCACGGACCTAATTAAAATAAACCTCGTTTTCCCAGGGGCGTAACCCTGTTGACACCTTTCTAGACACCTACTTGATCGGCTAATTGCAAAGTGCAAAACTCTCCCAGGAGTAATAATTACTCGCAGTGGGTATCAGGATCCGACTATCATATAGAAGGTATGCAATCTCATTGCAAATTTCAACACCTGAAACTCTCGATAATGGTTTTTACCCCTAGCACCTATGACCTTGGCTAAGGTCAACAAATCATAAGCACTAGTCAAGTTCTACCCGTCATTTCGTGATTAATTAGACCCACCCACATGACCCTTGGCTAAGGTCAACAAAGCCACATGACTGTCCTAACTAATCGCATCATATGCTGTGTAGGAAGACATCACTTAGCTACCGTACACTACGCCTCGGCTATGGTCGACAAACGTAGCACGAATACTAAGTACTCTACTTCCTAAAATGACGGAGGGTTGCGGATGGTTTTTAAGAAAACCTTTAACGCTTTGAACTTGATCTCGTTGCGGAATCAAATGGTTTTTAAATGGAGTGTTTTTTAGGCTTTTCTAGTTTTGCTAAAGGGGTCACTCCCGGTGAAGGGATCGTCGGCCCTTTCCTCATCGAATAAGGTGCAGGATATATCATATATACCGCTGTGCAAAGAAAAAACTATAGAAGCAATCAAAGACAAACTGAGGGTTGTAGCATCTGCCAGTTATTGCTAAAGGGGTCACTCCCGGTGAAGGGATCGTCGGCCCTTTCCTCATCGAATAAGGTGCAGGATGCTCTACAAGGAACACCGCTATGCAAAGCAAGAACTGTAGCTACCTGATTTTATTTTGAAATTCGATTCCACAACATCTTTTAGGTATATTTTCTTTCATTAATCTCATTAATGAATGTCCCATCATTTAAGTCCACCTAAACATCACAGATAAATATAACGTACGCTTATGCCATCCGCATTCGCCTCGATGTCCCGTCTGCAACGTTAGGTTAGGTAACTAACGGCAAAGCGAGGCAGGGCTAGCGCGGGTGTAAAACATAAGCAATGTCTATATAATATATCATATATATTATATACAGTATCAATCTGAACATATCACATGATCACATCACAGATAACGCAGCAGAAAATATCATATGAAATATCGGATATACTAGGACGTCCGTGTTTTATTTTAAGCCTGAATAAAACACGGATTCCACGGTCGTGATGAATAGCCAATCCCACACCCCTAGACCCCTACGAGAGCGGCAAGCAACCCTACCAATTCTAGAGTTAGGAGACCCGGACTCGACTCCTCGAGATGGTCTCCCACTGGACCCTAGAACCCGGTTACTTGTGCTCCCCTCCTTGGGTCTATCCTAATGCGGAAAAGTAAATAATATACAATGGTGACATCTTCCGCAACCTGGAAGTGCCCCAATAAAAGAACATTACATACAAGTTTTATACATGAATGAAAATGGAAAAACACTCATCTCACATAAAAAAAACCCCGGTTATTCAAACACGACAATCCAATATAACATATCCAGCAACACATAACATCACATGTCATCAACGTAAGTAAATATGCCCATCCCAATTGTCGTTGACATATAGCAACGAAACCGGCGATATCACATATTACACTTACGGTCGCAGAAAAGAAAGTGTAAAACTTCAACAGTTGGAATCCGCAAACTCTTTAGATATCGCATGCCTAATCAAATGAATTTCTTAGACATCGCATGCCTAACAATTATAAACCCCGCATTTTAGTCTCAAAATCGAAAACAGTTTTCAATATCATGTCGGGCAATTCAACAAGATTCCCGGCATCCTGAACGAATACTCGTCGCGAACTTTAGTAGACAGCCGCACCCCCGATACCGTCGACGAAGTGCACTAAGGTAGAACACCGCTGCCGCGAGCACCCGAACGGATGCTTTCGACGACGGGGTTCTCCTACAGTCACTTGGTCGGGGCTATGGGGCGTGGCTATCTATTAAGTTTACCGGCGAGTATCCGCGTACGCTACGCGATTGCGACGGACTTTTGATCACATCAAAATTCCGTGGCAACCGATCAAGTGAGACTAAACTGCTAGATTTATAACATTCAAATGTTGTTGATTCCAATTATTGTATCACATTCCAGATAAATAGAAAATGTTAAACTTTCCGATCAAACAATCAATCACCCAAGTTTTCCCGAAAAACTCAACACATGAAATAAGTTTAAAAACATTCACTTCATGCCACAGTACCAACGGTCCAGCCGTAGAAGGGTCAAGCCAACGCCTCACATGTGGCACGCCGTACTGCCCCAAACCCTAAGGTTCAAAAGGCAGTTCAAGACGGTCACATAATCGAGTTAAGGTTTGTTGTCTTCTAGAGGGTCCATCGTGTTACTTGTACTACTTAGAACGTTCTTAAACCACGGGAAAAATCCAACACTTGGAAATTTCCCGGCAGGGGAAAAAGTGGGTATTTATATCCGGTCGAACCTTTTAACATGTTCTAAAATATCCGGAAAAACACATAGACGAAGTTAAACTTTCGATCGAATCAACGAACTCCCAATACAACCCAGAAAACTCAACTGTTTAGTATAGAATAAAAATTCCCAGAAAACAGAGGAATTACAGTCGGGCATTACTGTGCAAAGCACGTGCCCAGAGTCACCATTATGGCCGCGGAACCGCCGCCCAAGCCAGGGTGAGGCCGCGGTTCCGCGGCACATTGGACGAGTTAGGGTCACGTGCTCCACAATAATTCCTAAAAAATCCTGCTGAATTTTTTGACAATTTTTAATTCACAAAAATCCACAATTTCAGAAAATTTACAGAGAGGGGTCAAGTTTAGGGTTTCGGGGTTCGATCGGATTTCTAACATCGTCTACACATCGCCTAAAGCTTTAGCTAGGCTCTGATACCACTGTAGGGTTCCTAGGCACACCCATGAGGTTCTACAACTGATCAACCATGCCAAAATCAAATTTTTCCATGTGCCAAAGAAACCCTAAGCGAGATCGTTACTAGAGGTAAGGCGAAATACAACAAGTTAACAACTTAACTTAAGTGAAAGGGATTACAACCTTTATAGATTCGGTCCTCCACTTCTTTAGCTCCGTGATGACGTCCCTCCGCTGCGATCATCGGGATCCCGGAATCTAGCGTTGGTTTCATCGGAGAAATGATCGGGCTAGGTCGTTGACTTCGATGCCGAAGATGATCTACGTCGAGGCGACTCAAACTCAAGCTCCATCTTCACTTGGTCATGAACCTTGTGAAGAAAACACCCTATACAACATGGCAAGTGGTAGAGGATGAAGAAATAGGAAGTGGGTTCACTTTGGATTTGGATTTCTCACTTGATTTCAACACTTGGAATTTTCAAGAAGGGTTTTTCTTCTTCATGAAGAAGATGAAGAAGAAGAAAAGAAAAAATGAATTATCTTATTAGAAAATTCAAGTGAAGTCTATCATATAGCAACCATGGGTGAGGTAAACACATGTAGAGAATAAACTAGGGTTTAGGTGTAATGGTTAGGTTAAAGGAAAAAACAAAATGGTTAAGACTTTTTTTTTCAAAGATGGTTAAAAGAAACTTCATGAAGCTTCAAGCAAGAAAACAAATAAAGCCACCATTTTGTTTTTGCCAAAAACAAAATAAAATAAATAAAATAAAACCCAACCATAAACCTAAACATGGTTCAAAGCATACACACACCCAAGTTTGCATGTATCATCAAACATGATACAAACTAGTGCACAAACATATATCATATATACAATGTGCACAATCTAGTGAGAAAAATAATCTTAAGTGAACCAATACTACTTAATGTAAAGTAATATATCAAATATATAATTATACATTAAATCATTAAATCAATACTTGATTTAATGATTCGATCATACTGCATATAACCGACTAATATCAAGTGTATCATCATATCGAATCAACATTTGATTCGGTAACCCGGCTATATCTCATATAACCGTCCGATGATACAAATCGTGAGAATAGAATTCAGTATCACATACTGATATTATTCTCGGTCCCGCATATATCTCATATACGCTCCTATTTCGTTTCGCTTGAGCCAGGCAACCTCTGTGTAGGACTCTAAAGACTCGTCAATACGCCGGCAGTAGGTGATGATCATATCAAACACCCACAAGCCGCAAGCGGTCTGCTAAACGTAACGGCCACCAGGGTATTGAGCGATCAGAAGATCAACGAGCAAGCCCGCTCACACTCCTGTGAATCCAACCAGGAACACTTACCGTACAGTCCGGTCTGTTCGTCTGATATGTCGCATATCTCGCCTAGGGGTGGTAAACGTCAGACCCCAGTAGCTTGATAAGTCATGCCGATGTAAGGTCCATAACAAGCATGAAACTACTAAAAACACTTACCAGTAAATCAGTGCAACCCTGGCCAGGAATTTCCAGTTATGGCCAGTCGAGCATAGCGCAACATCAACCCCCAATACCGGGAGAGACGAATCCCCTCCTATCGCTCATTGCCTCCATGTGAATCGGGACTGTACCCCAAAACCACCTGTTTGCACGACTCAGTAGAGCCGTGGTAGGGTGGAAATCAAAGCACAGTGGGAGACACACAAGACTCTATGACGATCTTGGGTCAACAGACTAAGCTGTACCAGTGTCACCAGAGAACTGCCATCTGACGTGAGGTATAATACCATCTGGGAGTTCTCGGCGAGTCCGTTCAGTGTACCCAGTCTCCACTGAGCACCCGCATACCATCTCTGATGTCAAACACCAATGGATATGGGATCATCCATCGCCCATCACATGGGTCGAGAAGATATACGCTAGTCTACTCTGGAATATCGATGCCCCTTCTCGATATTCCCACAACTAGGAACATTGAAGGATGTACTCATTGACTACCCAGGCCCCACTAGTATGATCTACATCATAGTCCTGGAAGTCGAGCACACATCCTAAGGGCTTTATCAACATGTAACAGAGAGACAGAAAGTATACATGTTAAGATAAAGAGCAACCAGATAGCATACTATCATGTCGAGCAAAAAAGTCCTACCTATGTATGTCCCAGCATCCACTACAATATACATCCAATGTACAGTAATGGCCTCTAGGGCATACATATAACTAACAGCGTCCTTGCCTTGCTGGCATGAGGAGGAATGCCGTTGTTGGTCTCTAGGCTGTAGAGGAGGCCGTCGAGTTTTGGAACTACGGATTTTGCCATGGCTCCGCTTCGTTGCGACCTTGAGGTCGGTTGTTGACGTCGCGCCTGCATCCTGCTGGAGTTGAGAAGGAACGCTGTGTTGGTCTTCTGGTATGCAGTTGTTGCTGTCGAGATTTGACCCTCTCTTTGACAAGGTCTGGTGGGGAAATATAGTCCCCTTTTTTGTTTATGCCCATGGATTGTATACAGGGGTTAGTATGGACTTGCCTATAGGGCAAAAAGTTTCATTCTTTCATTTCATTTTTTTAATTTCTTTCTGCGATACTCTATCATTTCAGCTTTTATATCGCGAAGTTTGCGATTGCCCAATCATTTCGGCTATTTTTCGCGGTGCCCAATCATTTCGGCTGTTTTTTTACTCGCTGCTTTTTATTGCGAGTTGCCCAATCATTTCGGATGTTCTTGAATACATATATTTTACTTGCTGATTTTGTTGCAAGTTGCCCTATCATTTCGGCTATTTCGCATGCATTTTTGGCTTGCTGATTTTTATTGCAGGTTTAGACTTGGAGTTTGATATCGATTTAGGCATCAACATCGCTACAACTGGGATATGGCCAGGAGCGAATCATCATTTGCCTTTGTCGGTTCGAACAAAGGTGGTTTAGCAAACGGGGTTAAGATCCTGTTGACTAAGGCTTTTGACTTTATGAGCCGTAAGGGTCTCGTAAAGATGTTTCTCCTTACGAGTCGTGAGGATCTCGTAAGTGTATTTTCATCTTAAGAATCGTGGGGGTTCTTAAGTGTATGTTCTCTTATAAGTCGTAAGGATCTTATAAGAGCGTTTTCTCCTTATAAGTCGAGAGGAGTTACAAGGGTTGTTCCCCATGTAATGATATCCCTCGTCGCTGGTGGGACTCTGTTGGGGAGATGTTTATTCGTGCCTATGGATTGTATACACGGGTCAATATTGAAACGCTTGTAGGGCAATAGGGGGATATGACGGCTTAAGAACAGGTTCAGATCCCTGTAGCTTAAGGCTTTCGAATCTCATGAGCCATGAGGGTCTCATAAGAGGGTTCTCCTTACAAGTCGTGAGGATCTCATAAGTGTAATTTCTCCTTAAGAATCGTGAGGATTCTTAAGTGTATGGCTTTTTATAAGTTGTAAGGATCTCATAAGCGCATTTTCTCCTTGCAAGTCAAAAGGACCTACAAGTGTTGTTCACCAAATGAGGACGTTTCGCACCCTCTGTGGAACTTGATGAAGGTGGCGTTTGTTTATGCCCGTAGATTGTATACAAGGTCAACATTGAACCGATTGTAGGGCATGATTGGGGTGTATGACGGCTTAAGAATGGGTTCAGATCCTTGTAGCTTAAGGCTTTTGAATCCTACGTGTCGTGAGGGTCTCATAGGGGAATTCTCCTTATGAGTCGTAAGGATATCGTAAGTGTAAATTCTCCTTAGGAATCGTGGGGATCCCTAAGTGTGTTGCCCCTTTGTGAGTCGTAAGGAACTCACGCAGGTATTTTCTCCTTGCAAGGTCGAGAAAACCTTGCAAGTGTCTTTTAACGAGATTGTGCCCTTTCAGGTTTTCACAAACTCGCGGGTAGCCCTGCTGTTTTTACTCACGGAGCCCTTTCGGGTTTTCATCCGTGCCCATTTCTCTTATGGACGTACCATTTTTTTTGGATACTGCGGTTCGTAGTAGTTTAAGGACATTACAGTCCGTAGTTAGTTTTAGGACATTTCGGTCGGTTTTTAGTTTTAAGACATCTCGGTTTGTTGTTGGTTTTAGGACATCTCGGTCCGTAGTTAGTTTTAGGACATCTCGGTCCATCGTTAGTTTTAGGACATCTCGGTCCATCGTTAGTTTTAGGACATCTCGGTCCATCGTTAGGTTTAAGACATCTTGGTCTGTAGCCTTGGAGGCGAGGTTTCACTGGGCACTACTTATAGAATTTGGACTCAGGAAGATAGCGAGCGGACATAGGCGTCGTCATCTATCATTGACCTGGTTCGTAACTAGTCAAGTATAGTATTTTTTCAGGAACCGTCCGTTTATTAGCCTGAAGGGTCTTTCGCCATGCATATCTATGAGCAAGTAAGTCCCACCTTGGTAGTTTTTGTCTATGATGTACGGGCCCTCATAGTTTGGCTCGAATTTCCCTCATTTGGCACATTTGGGAATCATAGGTCTCTTGAAAATTAGCACGAGTTCGCCTTGGCGGAATGTTCTCGGCCTAGTCAATCTTTCGTATGAGCGCGTCATCTTTGCTTTGTAAGCCTCCAAGTTTTGCTACGCCATGAGCCGGGTTTCGTCAAGGGCGTCAAGCTCCTCAAGGCGAAGATGAGCGTTCTCTTCGTCTGTCAGCTCGTAATGAACTGCCACTCGTAGAGAGGGTAGCTCCATCTCGAGGGAGAGTACCGCTTCTGTGCCGAATACCAATGCATACGGCGTTGTATTTGTAACCGTTTTGAATGTGGTCCGGTATGCCCAGAGAGCTTCATGCAGTCTCTTGTGCCAGTCCTTCTTATTTTTGGACACTGTCTTCTTTATGGTCTTCGTCAAGGTTTTGTTGAAAGTCTCAGCTGGACCATTAGCTCGGGGATTGTAGACCGAAGAGTATCTCCAGTCTATATTATGCTGCTGTGCGAAGCGGCTGATTTTATGGCTTCTGTAGGCCAGCCCGTTATCGGAGATGATCCGTCGTGGAGTGTCGAACCGATAGATGACGTGTGTCTTGAGAAAACGGAAGATATTCTCCGTCTTCAATTCTCTTAGTGGTATGGCTTCTTCCCACTTAGAGAAGTAATCGGTCGTCGCCGATATAAACCGATGTCCTCTGAATGATGCTGGTTCGAAGGGCCCAATTATGTCAGTTCCCCACATTTCGAACGGCCAGCTAGCCACCGTTAGGTGTAGCGGATTTGGATGCTGATGGATGAAATCCCCATGAATTTGGCACGAGTGGCATTGTTTCGTATATTCGAGGCAGTTCTGAATCATTGTGGGCCAATAGTAGCCCATCCTTTTGATCTTCAGCTTCATCTTCGGCCCGGCTTGATGAGAACCGCAGAGTCCATCGTGAGTTTCTTGGACGACTTTCTTTGCTTCTTCCGGTCCTAGGCATCTTAGCCACAGAGAGTCGAACGATCTCTTATACAGCGTATCATTGACGAAGGTAAAAGACAAAGCTCGTTTCATGAGCTGATGTCTCGAGGATGCATCTTCAGGTATTTGACGGGATTTGAAGTAGACTATAAAGACGTCTCTCCAATCCTTAGCCTTTTCTTGGTCCTCTATTTGTATGGTTGTTTGCTTGGTCGCTCCCTTTTCTTCGGACGACTCTGGAGATATTTCTGCCGGTGCAAGAACCCGACAGTTTTGCACAACGATCCTCACGTCATCGAGATTTTCGTAAGCCAGTTCTTTAGCGAGTTTGGCTAACACATCCGCTTTTTTATTTTCCGCACGCGGTATTCTTTTCAGAGCGTAGGCATGGATTTGAGTCAGCAATTGTTGTACTCTCTCACCGTACTTCACCAACTCTGGTTTGCACGTTTGATAGTCGTCGTTTACCTGACTAATGACCAGCTGGGAGTCTCCGTATATGAGGAGGTTTTCGATTCCCATGTCGACAGCGATCTCAAGACCTGCTATCAAAGCTTCATACTCGGCTTCATTGTTCGTCCTCGGCTCTGTTAAGGAAAAGGCAAAGCGCATTATCCCTCCTTGTAGAGTCACGAAGATGAGGCCTACCCCAGATTTGATTATGGGGGAATTGTGCTTTTGCTTCTTCATGGAAGATGCTCTGTCGAAATAGAGTTCCCATCGGGTATCACTCTCTCCTCTCTCCCTGTCTATTATGTCAAACGCGTGCTCGTCCGACAGTTCAATTAGGGGTGAATCGGCAGGTATCGGATGCTCAGCGAGGAAGTCGGTGATGGCCTGACCTTTCACTGCCTTGAGAGGTCGGTACGTTATCGAGAATTCCATTAAGAGTAGGGCCCATTTAGCAAGCCATCCCGTTAGTATGGCTCTTGATATCAAATATTTGAGAGGATCCACTTTTGATATGATATGGACCTCATGCGCCAACGCATAGTGTCTGAGCTTCGTTATCGTGAAGATCAACGCCAGGCAATGTTTTTCGATAGGGGAGTAGTTGTTTTCTGCTCCCAGAATAACTCGACTCAAATAGTAGAGAGCTCTCTCTTTCCCTTAGTCATTCACCTGTGCCCATAGCGCGCCAAAAGAACCTTCAAGGGCGGTTGTGTACAAGATGAGGGGCTTTCCCTGGACCAGGGCGATCAGTACCGGCGGATTCTGCAGGTATTGCTTGATTTCGTCCCGTACACTATGGCATTTCTGATCCCAGACGAACGGGGTCCCCTTCTTCATTAGATGGTTGTAGGGACGGCATTTGCCGGAGAGGTTGACTTGGAGTTTGACACCTGTTTAGGCATCTGTATCGCTACAACTGGGATATTGCCAGGAGCGACTCATCATTTGCCTTTGCAGATTTGAACAAAGGTGGCTTAGTAGACAGGGTTAAGATTCTGTCGACTAAGACTTTGACTTTATGAGCCGTAAGGGTTTCATAAAGGGTTTTCTCCCTACGAGTCGTGAGGATCTCGTAGGCGTATTTTTTCCTTAAGAATCGTGGGGATTCCTAAGTAATGTCTTCTCTTGTAAGTCGTAAGGATCTTCCAAGAGTGTTTTCTCCTTATAAGTCGAGAGGACCTACAAGTGTTATTCACCATATGGGGACATTTCTTTTTATTCGTAGAACTTGGCAAAGAAATATTAATTCGTGCCCATAGATTGTATATAAGGGTCAATATGGACCGCCTGTAGGGCAATTCGAGAGATATGACGGCTTAAGAGCAGGTCTAGATCCCTGTAACTTAAGGTTTTCGAATCCTATGAGCCGTGAGGGTCTCACAGGGGGATTCTCCTTACGAGTCGTGAGGATCTCGTAAGTGTATTTAACGAGGTTGCGCCCTTCCGTGTTTTAGCCCTGCTGTTTTTACTCACGGCGTTCTTTCGGGTTTTCATCCGTGCCCATTTTTCTTGTGGATATACCGTTTTTTTTTTGTTTTTGTTTTTTTAACGAGATCGCGCCCTTCCGGGTTTTTACAAACTCGTCGGAAATCCTGCTATTTTTACTCACGGCGCCCTTTCAGGTTTTCATCCGTGCCCATTTCGCTTGTGGATATACCATTTTTTTTGTTTTTGTTTTTTTTTAGCGGGGCATTCCACTAGGTTGTAGGACTTGTTTGTAGGCCCCTTAATATCCTTCTTACCTTTTGAAAAGAAAGTACCATTCTACACAGAGATTCTTCCGTCGGTAAGGAATATTCCCCCTGTATGTATCTCGGGGGGACGAGTACCCACGCCGTCATTATTTTGGCGATAGGTTGCTTCAGATCCGCTTATTTTGTTGAGCGTAGGCGAAAAACGCCATCTTACCTCTGCTTTTCACTCGTCATCATCGGATGAGAAAGAGTCTTGACCCATTTGATCCAATCGAACCATTTTATCCATGAGTTCTTGGAAGGTTGTCGACTTGAAAAGGGCCGTAAATGGGAACATCTTTTGAATTTGGATCAAGGGTGGCTATGAGCATTCCCATGGCTGCAACTTCATCGATGAGTTGCTTGTATTTGACCAGAGATTTCGCCATCGGGTAACATATTGAACCCGAGTCTCATTCGGTCTAACTCTTTTGTTGACCAGTGTCGTCACGGTAGTACGTTCGTTCTCATTAGCGAATCCCTGACAGAAGAGCATATCCATCTCGTCGAAGGTATTCACGGAGTCATTCGGGAGTTCCGCATACTATTCGAAGGCAATGCACGCCAGACAGCTGACGAACTGTCAGAAGAGAAGTATATCATCCTCTCCAGTGTTACCGCATATGGATTTAAATCGTGCGATATGCTAGTGAGGATTCCCGGTTCCTTTGTATATGTGGAGTCGGAAGTATGTGTTCTGGTGGGTACTGTATTTGATCGTAGCACGCTAGATACGGTCGACCAGTCTTGATTGGCCTATTTGAGGCTTCACTGGCATAGTGAGTTTTGACTTGCTGAGCGATATATGTATCCAGCTTTGCTTATAGAACCATTTCCTCCTCAACTGTTGATGAGGTTTGCAGAGGATTTGAAATGCCATCTTTACCTTTAAGACCGACTACCGGCGGTTCATCTGCCAGTGGCTCCGATTGAACCATCTTTCCAGCCATAGTATGAATCAGAAGGGCCATCTGGTTCATTTTAGTGGACATTTCTGCCGCTTCTTCATCTCTCTTTTTCAGAGCGTGCTTTAGGAAATCAATATCCGACTCTTTCTCTATTCTTTCTTCGGGTGCACCCTCGGGATTTTCCTTAGGCTATGGATTAGCGTTTGCTGCCGCCTGAGCGAGCATCTCTTGCAGCTTTTCACGTTGCAGCTGAACTTTTGTCAGGGACAGAGTTTGAGGTCGGTGACTAGTAGAAGCTCGAACTTCATCTTTGGAATTCACCATAGACTATGTGAACTATCATACCCCCAGGCTTGGGGTGTTTGGAGTCTTGGTCTTTGGAGTTTGCTTCGGGCACTTGAGCTTTATTAAGCCTCTTTTTTTTTCTGAAAAGCCTCTTTGGTTTTGAGAGGAACCACTGTATCAGGATCCGTCTTGGGGTGAGTCCCTTTCACCTGCTTCCACACCTTATATATAGATGAAGAAAGTTGTCTCAGGGAGCGAACTTGTTTCTGCTCTCGTGGGATCTCCATGGGCTGCGGAGACTTCTTCAGTATTGCGGTAGGAGAATTTTGTTTGACCCTTCGCAATAGTTTGAAACTGTTCCCAGTTGGAACAACAACATTCACCACTGGTGTTGAAGCAGGACAATACGGAAGACTGCCCCTAGCTCATTTTGTATGATGTCGATATCGATCTTGGCCGTTTCTTACGGCCGGGATTTGATTAGCTTCAGGATTTTGCTGAGCATGCCCCCTGTTTCCTTTGAGAGCTTGAATATTTTGCCCCCTGCGTCTACCTTGGTCCTTGGCATGTGCCAGTTGTTTGAGAACTGATTCCGTCGGCAAAGCTGCTGCTAGGGGAACCAGCCTGTGGAAGACAGACTTCCTCTGGGATTCTTCCATCGGTGTTGAGGCACCGAGGGTAGGAGCTGGGAGTATCGACCAAAAAAGAAGCCCGTTGATTTCTTGAAGAGCCAGATTGCAGAGATTTGAGGCTTCAAGTGGCCCATACTTGACTCCACCGGATATGACAGAGCCTGAGTTGCTAGGGTGGGAGTAAACGCTATTCTTCATAGAGAAGAAACGCCGGCTTCAGTATCCCCTCCCCTAAGGGCAACCACAAACATATATACCGCGATTATTTGATCGTGGAAAAACACGACACATGAAGTGTGGAGTAGAAAGAGGAAAAGGTCCCACCGGGCGTGCCAGGATCTGTTTACCGCCGAAAGACGCGACCGGGACGTTAGGACGTCTGGCCTGAATTTGGGGGCAGATGCTATTTGGATTTATCCGTCCGCCTCTTCGAAGATGCCAAGTTGATTTATGACACCATGTATCGAAGGTTTAGACAGATGTGGCCGATATAGCAGACTTCGTCAGATTCCCCCTCATTGTGAGGGGTTTTTGATTATGGGGATGCTCTTCCTTGCAGGCGCAAGCCCCTGCAGTTAATTACGCTACCGCATCGCGGTAACCACTTTCTCCTTCTCCAGATGGTCACTTTGTGGCGTGTGTGTTTGTTTTGTTTTTGGTTGTCCGTGGATTGTATACGGAGACTAATTTATGTTGTCGCCCGTAGGGCGTGGATTAGTCCAAATCCGTATTCTCTTAGATTTGGGTTTCGGGTTGGGTTTAAAGATCATTAACCTCATTTGAGACTAAGATCAACTTAAACGTTTGTCAAGGATACGTTAGTCTAATTTTAGACTAAGATCTACTTAACAGGATCATTTAGATCCAACAAAAGAGTATTTGGACTCTATTATTTTAGTTTAGGGACATTGCGGTCCATTGGGTTTAAGGACGTCATAGTCCGTGGAGTTTAGAGACATCATAGTCTGTAAAGTTTAAAGACATCATAGTCTATGAGTTTAAGGACTTCACAGTCCATAGTTTCAAGACGTCATGGTCTATAGAGTTTAGTTTAAGGACGTTGCGGTCCAGAAGTTTAAAGACATCATAGTCCATGAGTTTAGGGACCTCATAGTCCATGGGGTTCTGGTTTAACCAGTTTGAGGATACATCGATAGTTATTGGTTATTGGGACCCTCCATCTCTCTGTAGACGTTGAAGGATTACAGCGACATGTATCAGAGGTATGAAAAGATGTACCCTTGAACTAATGTCCTGATTTTGGGAAGTGGGATGAACATCAGTTTAGATGTCATCTGTTGGGAGCTTATTAGCTGTCTTGGAAACCCTGAGCATGAAGGGCTCAATTGATGGTCCTTGGAACATTTGGTCTGATTCTGGCTAATATTAGCCCCTCATAGTGTTCAACACTGAAATATTTATTCAACGCTCACGTGCTCCCACGTGATACTTTGAGGCAGTGTTAAACACTGGAATTTGAAAGTGCTCACGTGTTGCACGTGATGTCTTTAAAGGTGGTGGTGTTCGCTCGGTTTTATTCCCCATCTTCAGATAAAACACTTTAGCCTTATGGCCATCACGTGTGAGCACATGAGGCGCTTGAGATAGTGTCAAACTTCAAGGATTTGAAGCGTTGCTTCTTTAGGTCCATCCTTTTGTTCAAGCTCCGTTCGTTAAGCGCTATTTGGGTCACGTGGGAGCACGTGAGGTGCCTTAAAAATGGAAATTGCCTTTGTTTTATTCCCTATTCCTTTGTAAGTGCTAAGCACTGTTATGGGGTCACATATGATCACGTGAATCAATTTTTCTTATTCTCTCCTGTTCATCACAGACGCTCACGTGGGAGTACATGATCGGCAATTATCATGTTGGGTACCGATGGAGATCCTGAGTTTTGAGACTTTCAAACCCATTGTTTTATTGGATTCTTAAGACTTAATTGTTCTCTTAGGTTTGAGATCTGTATGACAAAACCTCCCCGATGAGAATTAAATGCTCAACTTGTGAGGAGATCTGCTTCTGCAGATCTTTTACCATAAGGGAGAACTAAGTTCTTATATGAAGGGTTAAACCCTTGTTTCATCAGAGGAATTAAATTCCTATATACTTTTATAGGAGAATTAAATTCTCTGAACTTAGATCCCCCTCTAGATTTTGGACTTTCATGGCAAAATCTCCCCGATGAGAATTAAATTCTCAACTTGTGGGGAGATTTGCTTCTGCAGATCTTAACCAGAGGAAAAACTAAGTTTCTTTCTGGAGAATCTGTTCACCGCCGAAAGCCGGGAAGACAAACGTCTTACCTAAATTTGGGGGCAGATGCTATTTGGTTATATCCGTCCACCTCTCCGATGATTCCAAGTTGATTTATGGCACCGTGTATCGGAGGTTTAGACGGATGCGGCCGATGTAGCAGACTTCGTCAGATTCCCCCTCATTCTGAGGGGTTTTTGATTGTGGGGACGCTCTTCCCTGCAGGCGCAAACCCCTGCAGTTAATTACGCTACCGCATCGCGGTAACCACTTTCTCCTTCTCCAGATGGTCACTTCATGTAGTGTGTATTTGTTTTGTTGTTTAGTTGTCCGTGGATTGTATACGGAGACTAATTTATGTTGTTACCCGTAAGGCGTGGATTAATCCAAATCCGCATTTTCTTAGATTTAGGTTTGGGTTGGGTTTAAGGATCGTTAATCACATTGAGATTAAAATCAACTTAAACGTTTGTTAAGGATACGTTAGTCTAATTTTAGACTAAGATCTACTCAACAGGATTTTGGGATCATTTAGATCCAACAGAAGAGCATTTGGGCTCTATTTTTTTAGTTTAAGGACATTGCGGTCCATAAGTTTAAGGACATCATAGTCCATGGAGTTTAAAGACATCATGGTCTAGTTTAGAGACATTATAATCTAGTTTAGAGACATCATAGTCTGTAGGGTTTAGTTTAGGGATGTTGTGGTCCATTAGGTTTATTGATTGTCAGGACCCGCCACCTCTCCGAAGACGTTGAAGAGTTATAACGACATATATCAGAGGTGTGAGGAGATGTACCCTTGAACTAATGTCAGTTGGGGGATTTGTAGTTGGATTGATTTAAGGATCGTTAATCTCGTTTGAGATTAAGATCAACTTAAATGGTTGTTAAGGATACATTAGTCTAATTTTAGACTAAGATCTACTTAACAGGGTTTTAGGATCATTTAGATCCAGCGAAAGAGCATTCGGGCTCTATCGTTTTAGTTTAGGGACGTTACGGTCCATAAGTTTAAGGACATCATAGTCCATGGAGTTTAAGGACGTCATAGTCCATAATTTAGAGACGTCATAGTCTATAGAATTTGGTTTAAGGACGTTGCGGTCCATTGAGTTTAAGGACATCATAGTCCGTAAAGTTTAGAGACATCACGGTCTATATGATTTTGGTTTAACTGTTTGGAGATGCACCAAAAATTATTGGTTATCGGGACCCTCCGCCTCTCTGAAGACGTTGAAGAATTACAGCGATATATATCAGAAGTATGAAAAGATGTACCCTTGAACCAATGTCCTGACTGAGGGGAGATGGGATGAACATCATTTTCGATGCCATCTGTTAGGAGCTCATTAGCTATCTTTGGGACTGAGATCGGTTTAGGGGACCCTGAGCATGAGGGGCTCAGTTGATTGTCCTCGGAAGATTTGATCTAAGTTTGGCTAATATTGGCCTCTCATAGTGTTAAACACTAGTGTATGCTCAGCGCTCGCGTGCTCCCACGTGAGGCCTTAAAGTAGTGTTAAATCCAAAAAATTTGAGGCGCTCATGTGGGGCTACGTGAGGTGCTTGAAAGTTGGCGCTCCTCATTGGATTCTATTCATCTTTCTTTTTATAAGTGTTAAACACTTAGCTCCCTGTAGTGCTCACGTGCGAACACGTGAAGCGCCTTCAAAATGTGAGCGCTGCTTTTGGATATATTTCTTTGCTCATATGAGTGCTGAGCAATTGGTTTATTAAATGGTCACGTGCGGACACATAAGGTATTCTCCAAATGTAAGGGCTGTATTTAAGTGCAGAGCGCTTAGTTCATTAACGCCCACGTGCGAACACGTGAGGTGCTCTCAAAATGTGAGCGCTGCCTTTGGGCTCATTCCCTTTTCTGTTTATAAGTGCTGAGCACTTCTCAGGGGTCACGTGGGGTCACGTGAGGCGCCCCAAAATAGGGTTTATTCCCTTTTCTCTTTTATAAGTGCTGAGCACTTCTTAGGGGTCACGTGGGGTCACGTGAGGCGCCCAAAAAATAGGGTTTATTCCCTTTTCACTTTTATAAGTGCTGAGCACTTCTCAGGATCACGTGGGATCACGTGACTAGATCTCAGTCTTTCCCTCTTTGTTCCTCAAAAGTGCTCACGTGGGAACACGTGAGCTTTTATGTAGCGTTTGAATGCTAACGAATCACCAGGCTGTTCTTCTATGGTTCTGAAGAATCAAGTTCTCCTTTTGTTCTTTGTAGGGATTAAATTCTTTTTAAAGGTTTAATCCCTAGTTCCAAAGGAATTAAATTCCCATATGATTTGTAAGAGTTAAACTCTTTTGGTTTCGGTTCTTTCCCCTAGGTTTTGAATTTACATGACAGAATCTCCTCGATGAGAATTAAATTCTCAACTTGTAGGAGATCTGCTTCTGCAGATCTTAACCAGAGGAAGAACTAAGTTCTTTTAGAAGAGTTAAACTCTTGGTTTGAGAATTAAATTCTCTTTTTGTGGGAGCTTTTGCGAGGGGTTCCTCTTCTTTAGAGAATTAAATTCTCTCTCTATTTTTCTTCCCATCCTCCTCTGTGTCTTTTTCCTCCTCTCCTTGCTCCTATTTATATGAGAAGAAAAAGAATCAATTTGTTAAGGGAATCTCTCATTGAGAAATCATGATTGATTTCATGATCTTTTAGATCAATCGGTGAATTTTATTCACCGTTAGATTTTTAATCTAAAGGCTCTCTGTTTAACAGAGAAGATTTCTTGTCTGTTTAACAAGATTATGAATATCTTGTTAGTTTTAACAAGATTAGAATTTTATTCTATCATATCTTTTTAGTTTAATAAGATCAGAAATATATTTTCTCAATATAGAATTTAATTCTATCATATAGATATCTCGTTAGTTTAATAAGATTAGAATTTTATTCTAACATTGAATTCTGATCATATGGATATCTTGTTAATTTAACAAGATTAGGAAAACATTTTCCTATGATAGAACTTTATTCTACCAGATGATCATCATTTGATTTTTGATCCAAAGGTCCTCTGTTTAACAGAGAAGATCTTTTTAGTTTGAGAAAGATCAGGAAAATATTTCCCAAAATAGAATTTAATTCTAGAATTTGATAGGAACATTTTAAATTAGGGTGCTTACATGCTTTGCATTTGAGAGGCAAGAGAACTCATGTGTTTAACACGTGACCCCTGCTGTGGGTTTCGTCCCTATTTTCGTTCAGCGCTTATATGCTTTGCATATGAGCGCTCACGTGTTTTATACATGAGGCCTGTTTGGCCATTGGTGATTTATATTCAGCGCTCATACGCTTTACATATGAGCGCTTACGTGTTTTATACGTGAGGCTTGTTTGGCCATTAATTGTTTTATTCAGCGCTCATACGCTTTGCATATGAGCGCTCACGTGTTTTACACGTGAGGCCTGATTTTGAGGACTCTCCCCCATTTTTATAAGGGAACAAGTAGCTGTTGGCCAACAATTTTGGCGGGAACAGTGAGTTCAGAAAAACGCCATGATCGCCAGAATTAAGAAGACGGCAGTCCGAACGATGTTGCAAAGAGATATGTCCCAGTCCTGTCAGAGAAAGCATGACACCATCTCTTCAAGTGTCTATCAGGAACTCTGTGCCGCGAGAAAGCAGCGGGGCAAACCCAGAAAAAAACGCAAGCACTATTCAAGAACCCGGTCAGGCCAGCCACTTTCAGTCGATTGCCCGTTACCGAAACAGGAGGGCCCCGACAGCGATTCGTGAAATCAGTTGCCAGTAATAAAAAGATGGCCAGATATGTTATCCATACGGTCTATATGGCGGGTGCGTGTCCCAGCGACAACCTGCGCAGCAAAAGCAAAGATGGGGCTACCACATCCCAAGTCCAATCTGGCTTGAATGTGGTTGCCGCTTCCCAAGATCAATCGCTTCCACCGGATGAGGAAAACCCTTTCAATGAAGCCGATAGGCAGAAAGATCCCTCAGTCCATATAGAGTCAAGCTCGGACAGCGAGGAAGAGATGAATTTCTGCCCCAGGACCGCAGAGCAAGAGCTGCTTCAAGAGCTTCGAAAACAGCTCAGGAGCAAAGATAATAAAATGACCAAGTTTTACTCCAAAATCGATGACCTGACGAATGTTGTGATGCAGCTTACGGCTCAAATTGCTCAGGCGTCTTTCAATCAAGCACAAGTCTCTATTCATGAGCAGGGTGATGACAACCCGAAGCAATCGATGCCTGTCCCCTTGGGTCCAAGATTGGGCGAGCCGAACGAAAGCCGACCACATTCCGCTTCTAGGGACGCCTTGTCCCCAGACAACACTATCCCGCTAACACAAGATCGAATAATGGATTTGGTTACTAGTAAGGTTAGAACATTGGTATCCGAAGCCGAAGCTCAGAAAGAAATTGGCAGTAGTGGGCGGCCATATCCCGTACAGTACGATCTGATCGAGTTCCCCAATGGTTACGTCATTCCTAAATTCGGAAGATTTGACGGGACGGGAAACTCAAATCAGCATGTCGCCCACTTTAAAATGTCGTGCGGAAATATAGGAGGCAATGACGCGCTCCTTCTTTGTCAGTTTGTCAATAGTCTAACCGGTGTCGCTTTCGATGGGTACGCGAGTATACCAGACGGGTCCGTCATAACCTTTGCACAAATGGAGTATCTATTTCGGCAAAGGTTCATGGGTGTCAGTGATAAAATCTCCATTGCTGACCTTGTGAGGACCAAGCCGGGGAAGAATGAAAGCAACATTGACTTTATCGCCCGATGGCGTAATCTCACATTCAAGTGCGAACCACCGCTGGAGCAGGACCAGTCCGTCAGCCTTCTCATTGGGAACCTCTGCAATTGGATGGTCCCATTCTTGTATACGCAGGCCTCAAGACGTTTCAGGAGCTAACCAAGAAAGTCCAGATGCTGGAACGCTCGAAGCAAGAGTCCACCCCAGACTCTCCGAGAGACAAGACTTGGAAAAGCAAGAGGGACGACAACCGTAGAAGCGGGAATTCCAGCTGTACCAATGTCTTCAACACATACGACAATGAAGACAAGCGAAAGGCAGGTGATTCCAAAACCAACCGACCTTGAAAACCATTGCTGGGAGGTGAAGGGCCTTCCCTAGAGGAGAAAAAGAACAAGGTTTACTCTTTCAGAAAGGACAAGGTCCGCAAGATATTCAAAGATACCTTGAACAATGGTCTACAATTGCCGGAGTCGAAGAGACCCCCACGAAGCAAAAATGACCGACAATCCCCTGTATTGTCCGTACCACATAGTAGTGAGCCATGCGATCGAGGATTGCTATTTCTTCAAAGACTGGGTCGAGAAGCAGTACAAGACTGGAGAGATCGGGCTGTCCAAGAGTGTGTTGGTGAACAATCAAGTTGCAACCATCAACTTTATACAGACAGAAGCTGAAGCCCTCTGGGAGCAGACAGCTGAACCCACTTCCCTGAGAAATAAAACTTACTCACCGCAGTCTCCGTGGAGTACGCACATATCTAATAAGATGAAGAAGATGCTAAAGCTACTTCGGAAAGAGCCCAGAACAGAATGGGAAGGGCAGAAGAAGCCTACCATTCTAGCTGCCAATTCGGCTCCATCAGGCTCAAAATCCAAAAAGCTCAAGAAGAAGAAAAGTGCAGCTCGACGCGAAAAAGAGTCTGCAGGAAG
This sequence comes from Agapanthus africanus, assembly GCA_030015575.1. Lineage (NCBI taxonomy): Eukaryota > Viridiplantae > Streptophyta > Magnoliopsida > Asparagales > Amaryllidaceae > Agapanthus > Agapanthus africanus. The sequence goes on from JASDDO010000016.1 coordinate 509,480,193, forward strand.
ATCAACCATTCAAAAATATATTGATTCCCTCAAAGACTATGAACAGAAGGAAAGAACTCTAATTCAATTTAAAGATTTCTTCCCTGTAGAAGCAGCTGAGATTTTGGAGGAGCTAAAAGAGACTCCAATGAAGAGATCCCTATAGTGACCTACTACGCCATCCATCTGGGCAGCGACTCTGAGGAGGAGCTTTGTTTTCACGAAGAGGACGAGGAGCTCGCCACAAAGGCCAACCAAATCCAGCTCAGAAGCGGCAGGGCTCTACTTCTAAGTTAGGGCAACGCCCTAAAAGGGAAGGAAAAACAAGTCACTGATGAAGAAGATGGCGGAGAGCCGGCTCATGAAAATTCGAGTCCTTCCTCAGTAGACTATAATGTCTTGGCACATCCCCGGAAGCTTCCATCTCTCCTGAGCATCTACGATGCCTTGGTCCTATCTAAGGAACTTAGAGATGTTCTCATCCACGCTCTACAAAACCCTGAGCGGTATCAGGCTCGCTTTGCGGAAATTAATATGAAAGAAGCCCAGTATGCTCTGCATGCCGCCGCAGTCACGTTTAAGGAAGAAGACTTGCTACTGGGAACGGCTGAGCATAATCGGCCGCTTTACGTGACACGGTACAGCGACGGAGACTGGATTAATCGCATATTGATTGATCCAGGGTCCTCAGTGAACATCATGAACTTGCGAACTCTGAAGAGTTTGTCAATGGACGTCCAACACTTGTCAAGGGAAAGGTTGTCATTCAAGGCTTTAATCAAAATTGCTAGCAAGTTCTGGGATCCATAGCTCTTCCAATCAAATTTGGGGATCTGCAGAACGAAGCTAAGATATATGTGATCGACGCCGACACGTCTTATAAAATTCTCTTGAGGCGGTCGTGGCTTTACGATTACGGCATCATTCCGTCAACTCTCCATCAATGCATGAAGTATACTAAAAATGGTGAAGAAAGACGCATTGACGGAGACATTCAGCCGTTCGGTGTGCATGAAGTCTGATATGAGGATTCTCGGTACTTTATGAACCACCGAAATACTAAGCCACAACTGACTGAGGACAGAGCGGCCACAAAACCCAAAATAAATTCTGAGCTGGCTGTCACTTTCAAAAGAAAAAACCCCCAAGTGCTCCCGCATTTCGGCAGTGACACCGATGAGTCCGACACTGGAACTCCGTCCTTCCGTAAAACTTGCCCTCATTTCGGTAGCGATACGAACGAATCTGATACTGAAGGCCCATCCGACAGCAAAATTTGCCCTCATTTCGGTAGCAACACTGAAGAGTCGGAGGAAGAGGACACGTCTTGCAACAGCTATGCAGATTGGGCCTCCACGCAACAAGAAAAGCTACGAGAGACCTTCAAAATTACAGAAGGGTCGCTAGCCATCACAAGGATGCCGAAGCAGATGTGCAAAGAGCTTGATGCATTGTCAGTCTCCACCGTGGATCAGTTATAAACTTTTTGTGTTCCCAGAAGAAAAAGTGGACAAAAAGGCATCCTGTTTTATGGGTCAAATCCTGTTGTGCACCCGGACGATTTGTTTATCACGTGCCTTCCCTATGAGAGAGGCATAAGAGCCGTCCTCAATCCCAGATATTATGCGCCCAAGATGCGAAAATATTTTGAAAAGTGCGGATGTCAGTTATATCAAACGGACTCTGAAGCAAAGTTTTATGAAGGGCTATGGCATCCGCCTCAGGTCCGAGTACTCATCGATGGACGAATTCCAGATAGACGGGGCATAAGTTTCACTCAACCTGATTCAAAAGCATGCTACATGATCCATATTGGTGAAGCCAGTGAAGAGTCAAATGATGAAGACGAGCTAGCCAAGCCAGAAGAAGCCCCTCAAGAGCTCGAAGATGGCGGACAAGCAACCTTCGATGAGCTAACCGAGGTCGATTTGGGAACGCCTGATGATCCAAGGCCGACCTACATCAGCTCACTCTTGTCAGAAGAAATGAAGGAGCAGATAATTGCCCTATTGCATGAGTTCACCGACTGTTTCGCGTGGACGTACAAAGAAATTCCTGGACTTTCCCCTGAAGTGGCCGTGCATAAGCTGGCTATATCTCCTGATGCCAAGCCCGTCAAACAAGCTCCTTGAAGAATAAGAAGGAGGCTGGAAGAAAAGGTCATCGAGGAAACCAAGAAACTCATCGATGCCGGTTTCATCAGAGAAGAGAAATATGTGAACTGGATTGCATGCATCGTCCCAGTGAAAAATAAAAATGGACAAATACGAATTTGCGTTGATTTCAGGGACCTCAACAAGGTATGCCCTAAAGACGACTTCCCGCTACCGGTCATGAAAATGATGGTCGACGACACCTCAAATTACGAGCTGTTCACCTTTATGGATGGCTCATCTGGGTTCAATCAGATCAAGATGTCATCCGAGGATGAGAAACACACAGCTTTCCGAACCCCGATCGGAATATACTGCTACAAGGTGATGCCGTTCGGACTGAAGAATGCAGGCACCATATATCAAAAGGCAATGACCAAAATCTTTGATGACTTAATCCATAAAGTCGTCGAATGTTATGTTGATGATTTGTTCGTTAAGACCGAAGCCAAGGCCGATCACATCCGAGATCTCATAACTGTTTTCACTCGACTGAGGGAATACGATCTAAAAATGAATCCTCTGAAGTGCGCTTTTGGCGTGTCGTCGATAAAATTCTTGGGCTTCATAGTTCGACATCGGGGGATCGAAATTGACCCATCAAAGATAAAGGCCATCATAGAGATACCTCCTCCAAAGAATTTGACGCAGTTAAGATCCTTTCAAGGCAAACTCGCTTACATACGAAGGTTCATCTCGAACCTATCGGGGAGATGTCGACCTTTCTCAAAGCTCATGAAGAAGGGAGCTCCTTTTGTCTGGGATGTCGAATGTCAAGAAGCGTTCGAAAGCATCAAACAGTACATGTTGCACCCTCCAATGCTTGCTTCCCCTATTCTAAATAAACCATTGATTCTCTATACTGCCATGCTAGATGAGTCACTCGGTGCACTCCTTTCCCAGAACAACGAGGAGGGAAAAGAGAATGCCCTCTACTACCTCAATCGAACTTTAGTCGAGGCGGAACACAAGTATTCCCCGATCGAAAAGAAATGCCTGGCTCTGATGTTCGCTGTGAAGAAGCTGAGGCGCTATCTGCTCGCTCATCGGGTTATGCTAATCTCTAAGGTCGACCCTCTCAAACAATTAATGACCAAAGCAAGCCTAGCCGGTAGAATGTCAAGATGGGCTGTCATGCTACTTGAGTTTGACATGGTTTATACTCCTCAGAAAGCAGTAAAAGGGCAAGCTCTTGCAGACTTCCTTGCTGCTCATCCCGTATCAGAAGGGTCACCGCTCAATTGCGAGTTACCCGACGAATAAGTGCTGCACCTCGAGAAAGATGAACCATGTTGGGAGCTCTACTTCGATGGAGCCTCATCAATGAAGAGCTCCGGCAAATCAAGCATCCCGCAGATAAAAGCAGGGATAGGATTGGTGTTCATCATGCCATCGATGGGAACCCTACGATGTTCTTTTGCTCTCACCGTGCCTCGCACAAACAATGAGGCTGAGTATGAAGCTCTGATAGCTGGTTTGGAGCTCGCCATAAAAATGGAAATCCTTCAGCTACGAGTCTACGGTGATTCCCAACTTGTCGTCAACCAAGTAAGAGGTGACTATAAGATATACAAACCCGAGTTAGCTCAATATAAAAGCCAAGCGGTGGAACTCATGAAATGTTTCACTCACATTGAACTAATGAGAGTCCCTAGAGCGTTGAACGGAAAAGCCGACATACTCGTTCGCCTAGCTAAGGAGCTAGCTGATCCTGACATGGACGAAATTCTAATCACAGTCAGAAGCCGGCAAATTCTGCCTCCAGTCTTGATTGATACGATTTCGGATTGTGTAGTATGAAAATTGTAAAGAAGTCACAACCAAAAAATTATTTGACCGCAATCAATAACGGTGTCGAATGTAGCGCGTTAGTAGGTGCGGATCGTCCACAGGGATTGTGAGATTCGTTCGTATTTGTTTTGTTTGAATTGAAAATTTAATAGAAAAGAAAAGAAAACGATTCAAGATTTATATCAATGAATTTCAAGAATCAACTAGATCTAATCAAGAATCAAGAAAGTATTAAAAAAAATCAAGAACAAGAATTGATAGAATTCCAATCGATTAAAGTTTCAAGAATTGAAATGTAGCTCGTAGGAGTCGATTAGATCATAGATGTGAAGAAGACTAGCGATTACCTTTTCTTATCCATTAGCGAATTGATGCTAAATCGATGTCGATTTATCGAGGATTAAGGATCTTGCGAAGAATTAGGGTTTCCTCATCTTATCCTTTGTCTTTTCGATAAATCACATTCACAAGATAGCTTCTAGAACATCAAATGATCGATCATTGATCTCTAGTTCCGTGCGAAAATAATCAAGAACTCATTTTGCATCGAAACTAGATCATCGATCATTCAATTTTCAAGAATTTACAATCGTTATAGGACTTAAGAAAATGTTTAAAGATTCGTCAACATCATCATTCTACCGATCGTCTTGACTCCTCCACGAGCGGAGTTTTATTCAAACATCATCACAAAGAATACATTTAAGAATCGAAGTTGAATCATAATGCTTGAATTGAAAGATAAGCAAGTTAAAAGAATCTCACCTTTATTTATTCAACAATTTGTTACACTTTGCTCAAAGAACTACAAGAATTTGAGAAGGGAACAAAATCGTCGAATTTAGCGTTGCATTGGCTCCTTGAGTCGTGGATCGGCTTGGATCTCATGCTCCGATGAAGACCGGCTTCGCTTCAAAAGGATGGATGAAAGCTTGCTTTGCTTGAACTCAAAGAATCTTGAACTTTGGCTTTCTTGATTGGATTAGGGTTAGGGTTTGGAGGTGGCAAGTGTTGGGTTGACAGAGTGATAGAATTGTAGGGTTCCTAGGCACACCCATGAGGTTCTACAACTGATCAACCATGCCAAAATCAAAAATTTTCTATGTGCCGAGAAACCCTAAACTAGATCGTTAACTAGAGGTAAGACGAAACATGCAAGTAAACAACTTTATTGCTAAGTGAAAGGGACTACAACCTTTGTAGATCTGGTCCTCCACCTCTCTAGCTCCGTGTTGATGTCCCTCCGCTGCGATCATCGGATCCTGGACTCTAGCGTCGGTTTCATCGGAGAAATGGGCGGGCTAGGTCGTCGACTTCGATGCCGAAGATGATCTACGTCGAGGCAACTCAAGTCAAGCTCCATCTTCACTTGGTCATAAAACTTGTGAAGATTACACACTCTACTATATGGAAAGTGGTAGAGGATGAAGAAATAGGAAGTGGGTTCACTTTAGAATTGGATTTCTTACTCTTTTGATCATGGCACCATTGGAGGTAGCAAGGTTTCTTCTTCTTGAAGAAGAAGAAGAAGAAGAAGAAAAAGAATATGATAAGAATAATAAAATCAATTCATGAATAATAATAAATCAAGTGATCTTATCATAATGCAACCATGGGTGAGGTAACTAGTGTAGAGACTAAACTAGGGTTTAAGTGAATGGTTAGGTTAAGGAAAAAACAAAATGGTAGATAAAGCTAAGAAGCTTCATGAAGCTTAAGCAAGAAACAAAGTTAGCGACCATTTCATTTTTGCCAAAAGGAATAAAGAAAATAAATAAAATGAATAAGTGAATAATTTAAAACCCTAACCATTAACCTAAACATGGTGTATAGCATACACTCACCCAAGTTTGCATGTATCATCAAACATGATACAAACTAGTGCACAAAACTATATCATATATACAATATGCATATCAAGTGAGAAAATCCATCTTAAGTGAACTAATACTAGTTAATGTAAAGTAATATATCAAATATATAATTATACATTAAATCATTAAATCAACACTTGATTTAATGATCCGGTCATACTGCATATAACCGACTAATATCAAGTGTATCAATGTATCGAATCAACACTTGATTCGGTAACCCGGCTATATCATATATAACCATCCAATGATACAAATCACGAGAATGGAATACAATATCACATACTGGTATTATTCTCGGTCCCGCACATATCTCATATGCGCTCCTATTTCGTTTCGCTTGAGCCAGGAAACCTCTGTGTAGGACTATAAAGACTCGTCAATACGCCGGCAGCAGGTGATGATCATATCAAACACCCACAAGCCGCAAGTGGTCTGCTAAATGTAACGGCCACCCGGGTATTGAGCGATCAGAAGATCAACGAGCAATCCCGCTCACACTCCTGTGAATCCAACCAGCAACACTTACCGTACAGTCCGGTCTGTTCGTCTGATATGTCGCATATCTCGCCTAGGGGTGGTAAACGTCAGACCCCAGTAGCTCGATAAGTCATGCCGATGTAAGGTCCATAACAAGCATGAAACTACTGATAACACTTACCAGTAAATCAGTGCAACCCTGGCCAGGGATTTCCAGTTATGGCCAGTTGAGCATAGCGCAACATCAACCCCCAATACCGGGAGAGACGAATCCCCTCCTATAGCTCATTGCCTCCATGTGAATCGGGACTGTACCCAAAAACCACCTGTTTGCACGACTCAGTAGAGCCATGGTAGGGTGGAAATCAAAGCACAGTGGGAGACACACAAGACTCTATGACGATCTCGGGTCAACAGACTAAGTTGTACCAGTGTCACCAGAGAACTGCCATCTGACGTAAGGTATAATACCATCTGGGAGTTCTCGGCGAGTCCGTTCAGTGTATCCAGTCTCTACTGAGCACCCGCATACCATCTCCGATGTCAAACACCAATGGATATGGGATCATCCATCGCCCATCATATGGGTCGAGAAGATATACGCTAGTCTACTCTGGAATATCGATGCCCCGTCTCGATATCCCCTACGACTAGGAACATTGAAGAATGTACTCATTGACTACCCAAGCCCCACTAGTATGATCTACATCATAGTCCTGGAAGTCGAGTACACATCCTAAGGGCTTTATCAATATGTAACAGAGAGACAGAAAGTATACATGTTAAGATAAAGAGCAACCAGATAGCGTACTATCATGTCGAGCAAGAAAGTCCTACCTATATATGTCCCAACATCCACTACAATATACATCCAATGTACAGTAATGGCCTCTAGGGCATACATATAACCAACAAGAATTTCAACAACAATCAACAACCTTTTCAAGTGAGGCCTAGGGTCCCTTTTATAGGCTTAGGAATGATTAGCTTCCTTAAGAAGCTTGGATTAGGTTAGCTTCCCTTGTAAGCTAGTTAGTTAGGTAGAAGTCTCTAGAACTAGTTAGTTAAGGTTTAGCTTCTACCTTAAGCTAGGAGGTTAGGGAGAAGGTTCTAGGCTCTTAATATAGTTAAGGTGAAGCTTGCTTAGGAAGCTTGGAGTGTTAAGCTTTGATCAAGGAACCCTTTCTGATCTGGCAAAATGTTCTGGAGTGTTCTGGCAATTACAGTGGCTTAAAGGGGTACTTGACTTGAGAGAGGAGTTCTGATGTAAATCTGAGGAGGTGACGTGGCAACATCACCACGAATCCGCAGCGCAAGCTGGCTCCTGCCGCGGATCCGCGGTCCAATAAGAGCCTGAAGGCTTGAAACTTCATGCAGTGTCTTCTTCTGTCTTCAGGTGTCCTTTCTGATATGTTGATTCCCTGAATTCCTTCTAGATTACTTCCAGATCTCAAGTCATTGAGTTGGCGTATTTTTTATCAGCAATTTGACAAATTTGGCCATTCTTCTGGAATTTCCTGCACAGACTTCGAAACACATGTTGCGCTACACAAGAATGATGCAATGCTATGAAACACAGTCAATTTCCCTAAAAATGCCGGTTTTAGTATACAGTACAGGTAATCCAGTATTTTACAGGTGTTTTGCTAATATGTGCAATATGAATACTGAACGCCTCTACATGAATGCAAAGGATAGGGAAATTGCCGTGCTAAAAATGCAGTATTTTCGACTGATCAAGTCTCTTTGCATGAAGAAGAAAGCGTAGAACAAGAGAACAATCCTGCCGAAGAAGCTTCGATCATTCAAGACGAGCCCGATTGGAGGGAACCCTTCATAGAGTACCTCCGATACGACAAGCTGGCCGAAGAAAAATCTGCGAGGATTCAGCTGAAGAAGAGAGCTCTCTGATACGTGTTTGTAAATAATACGCTATACCGCAGATCATATGACCAATTCTGGTTCAAGTGCCTATCATCGGCCGAAGCCCAAAAAGTCATGAAAGAAGTTCACTCAGGCGTCTGCGGGGCTCACCAGTCCGGCCCCAAAATGCGGCTTCAGATGAAATGGCTTGGATATTACTGGCCCACCATGATAAGAGATTGCGAAGAGCATGCAAAGAAATGCCATCTTTGCCAAATTCATGGTGATTTCATTCACAATCATCCCAATCCATTGCATCCTACGGTGGCGTCGTGGCCCTTCGAAATTTGGGGCACCGACATAGTTGGTCCAATTGATCCTCCGTCATCCAAAGGCTACCGGTTCATACTGGCTGCAACAGACTACTTCTCCAGATGGGCTGAAGCTGTCCCGCTAAAAGAAGTCAAGACAGAAGATATTCTGACATTCTTCCGGCATCATATTCTATACCGCTTCAGTACACCAAGAAGAATCATTTCTGACAATGGGCCTTCTTTCAAGAGCTTCAAAATCTCAAGGTTCGCTACTCAGCATAAGATAGACTAGAGATATTCCTCCATCTATAACCCAAGAGCCAATGGGCTAGCCGAAACCTTCAATGAGACTCTATACAAGCTCCTGAGGAAAAATGCTTCAGCCAACAAGAGAGACTGGAATCTCAAGTATCACGAGGTGTTATGGGCATATCGTACCACGTACCGTACTCCAACTCAGTCCACTCCATACTCATTACTCTTCGGAGTGGAGGCGATCCCCCCTCGAAGTCGAAGTTCCAAGCTTAAGAATGGCCGTTCAACACGAGTTAACGGAGGAGGAAAATGTACTCTTTCGGCTCGAAGAGCTCGACGCCCTCGAAGAAAAGAGGCTTGCAGTACAGCAAAATCTGGAGCTTTACCGAGCCCAAATGTCACAGGCCTATTACAAGATGATTCGTCTCCGTGCTTTCAAGAAAGGCAAATTGGTGTTGGTCATCAAAAGACCGATCATCCCCAATCGACATGCCAAGGGAAAATTCGAGCCAAACTGGGAAGGACCATACGTTATCGAGAAAGTGTTCGACGGAAGATCCTTCCAATTAATAAGTGCCGAGGGAGAAAGGCCCATGCCACCCATCAATAGCCGATATCTCAAGAAATACTACGCGTGAATGCTCCAAGTCGCAGGTGAATTGAGCACACCAGCCCTACGGTCTGGATCATACATCCTGCAAAACCGTATACAATCCACGGGCGTAAACGACCCCTATCTCTCCCAAAGTCCTACCGGCGAGACTACATTTAAAGTCCCACCGGCCTAAAAAAATGGTATGTCCACAAGCAAAACGGGCACGGATGAAAACCCGAAAGGGCTCCATGAGTAAAAACAGCAGGACTGCCGGTGAGTTTGTGAAAACCCGAAAGGGCGCAAACTCATGAAAAGAGATAAAATACACTCGCAAAGTCCTCTCGACCTTGTGAGGAGAAAATCCCTGCGTGAGATCCTTACGACTCACAAAGGAGCAACACACTTAGGAATCCTCGCGATTCCTAAGGAGAACATACACCTGCGAGATCCTCTCGACTTGTAGGGAGAAAATACTTTTATGAGACCCTTACGGCTCATAAAATTGAAAAGCCTTAGATAATAGGGACCTAAACCTGTCTCCTGAGCCATCGTTCCCCAACGGGCAACGACAAATGATGAGTCGCTCCTAGCATTTCGCTTCAGTGTTAGCGGTGCTGATGCCGACCAAAAACCCAAATCCCAAGTCCTCCCTGGGCAAATGATGAGTTTCTCCTGGCATTATTCCAGTGCAGCAATGCTGTAAATCCCCGTTCCTATCAATAAATCTTTCTGTATTTTTCCTAGTCCCCCGAATATTTTACTATTTTTCCTTGTATTTTTTTTGTGAAATCGGTTGCTTAGGTTGTAGTATTTGTTTATCTAAACCAATTAAAATCAAAGCCCAAAACTAAAACTATATATATATATATAATCCCCCCCCTTTAAACCAGCCCAAGCTAATGAAAGCCCAGCCAAGAAATAAAAACAAATCATTTAAAATAAACCCTCACCGGCCCAAAGCCCAAACCCCCTTACCCGCGCTGATGCAACCCGACCCGGCCCGTGCCCTAACCTTTCTTTTCCACTAAACTTCCCCGCTTCTTTTTCTTTCCATTGCGCCCATGTCGTCGCCAACGTTCCCCACGTCGTCGCCCACCTCGCCAACGCCCCCGCTCAACCCGACCACGATCGCGTGCACCTCAAACCCCTCCTCATCTCTAACTCTCTTCTCCCCACTCTCGTTCTCCTTTTCCTCACTCTATCGTTCACCAAACCCCCAGCTTCGAGCCCCTACACCCCGCTCATCCCCGACGATGACGACTCACCTCGTCGACTCCCTCGCTCTCCTCTCCAGAACCGAGCCTCTACTTCATCTCTCTCACAAACCCAAACCACCATCTTTCCCTCACTGCCTCACCATTTCCAAACTGCCGCCACCGAGCCGCCCTTGCACCCTCGACGCTGGCGAGCTCCCCACTACACCTGAACCACCTCGTCGACTCATCTGCATCCTCTGCATCACCATCACCTCCAAACCCGAGCCCCCACTGCTCTCTCTCTCTCTCCAAAACCACCAAGCTCCAAACCCACACCAAACTCCTCGCTGTGCCCATCGCCGGAACGACCACCGCCGACCATCGCCGACCCCAGCACGCCCCTGGAGATCCACAGCACCACACTCCGTTTCCAATGATGGCAAGCCATCCCCGGGCAACTCCGACGATGAACCCGAAACGCGAGCCGAGGTCGTGAATCCAAACCGTACTGTTCGTCGCGCGTTCGTGCCGTTACCACTGCCGTGCGTCGCCAAAGAGTCTCCAGGCAAGTATCCTACTTGCTACATGCTAGATTATTTCCGTTACAATCCAAAATACCATTAATTCCGTGTTTATACTTCGTGAAACATATAACATATAAGTGTTTGATGCAAGACCCGAATGAAAACCTTCCATTAAACTGACGGAACTTGATTACATATGCTGGCCCATGTGTCAATGAACATTGTGGTGAAATTTTACTGGAAAATTAAATCGTTACTGGCTAGAACGATCACCCCCAATTACACCTGTTAAAACTGAATATTTCCCGCGTCCGAAACTTGTTAAAATCATAATTAATTTTGTACACATTGAAATGATGCGTTCAAGGGTTTGAATCGAAGACAACTCGATGACCTGGAACCCATAAAAGTTTTACATTGTTTCTATACTGAAAATATGACGAGAACTGATTCGGAGCGCGGCTCTGGACTGCAGTCCAGAGCAGCTCCGGCTGTTGATTTCTATCCCGTAGTGATTACTACCTTGCTGCCTGAACTTGTATGTTGTGGAACCCTATACTTTATTGAAGATGAAACTGTTAGCTAAATAACGCAAGTGATTTCACCCCTTTTTATCGTCGTTTACTATTTAAACTGCAATTTAAAAGAACAGGACGTATAGCAGTCTCAAACGGAAACAGAACTGATACCCTAGTGTTGAACAGTGCATAACTTCTGACGTAGAGACTCGATTGAGAATACGTCTGGTGTGTTGGAAACCCTATTGAAAACCCTAAATTTCATTAAACTGTAGAGTCGCTAAATTCTGATCCCAGCAGGGTGATAATTGTTCCGTGAAACGGACGTTCAGTTCAGAAACTGAATTTCCTGCAGCGAGCACTTAAATTGAAACGGCTGTAACTTGCAAACCCGAAATCCGATTGCACTGAAACAAATTTCGCTGAACTGCCGACAGAGTGTACTTATTACCGTATTCGTATCGTTTCACTGAATTCTGAACATATGATTTACTGCAATTTTTGTAAGCTCATGAAGGGCATATTAGTTCATATTACACATGATCGTTAACTGCATAAATGTACATATATTACCCGATTGCCATACACATAGTGATAGTGCGCGTTATTATTCAGTGTACAATGTATTATCGTGCGTGACTGATATTGGTTTAGGAGTGTCAAGTATGCCAATAGAAAAGTGAATGATTCGTCACAGCGATTAATACAGTGAACAGTGACAAAATCGTGTTGTTGGTGCATACTTGTACACGACTAAATCATAATCATCAATAGTGTAAATCTGGGGGAAAAAGGGAAATCGAAGTGGAAAGAGTATCGTATTTAGCGGGGACCATGATTTAGAGGATGATCATTCGAACAGCGACTCTTATATATATTAGGTAGGATCTAACGATCCGGCTGACAGGGTTATGTCCCGGGCGTATGGGCCGTTGTCTCGGGTATGTACGAGACCCTCGTTAAACATGATCCTCCTTTCCACAACTCGATTTCAAACATGACTTAGAGACTGATAGGGACACATATCATATTTTGCATCATTTAGTGACATAGTGATTATCTGCATTTTACTTCCACTGTTATTATCTTGTTTTCCTGTTTTGTGTCATTATTATAATATTGCTATTACGTCGCTCTGACGACCTGAGTATGCATGCTCAGACCTCGAGGAAGAACCAGCGCAGGAGTCAGATTTACCCTTCGAGCTAGCGGAGATTTAGTCCGGAGTACATTTTTCTTCTTTTCTGCTTTCCCTAAAGAGATCTTGTATTCAAACTCGGTTAGTAGTTCTTTTCTTGTTTATTTGTAAATTGTGAACATGAAAGTTGATGTAATAATTTAGTGATGTATTTCCTTTACTTCTGTACTTTGTTTACTGATTACCATGTAATGCTAGAAGCCGAAATGTGACTACGGCGGGATTATTCCTTGACCGTAGGAGCATGGCTGGCCTAGTCATCTCTCGTTTTCCGTATTTTGGGAAGTGGGGCGTGACATGGTTTTGTTGGTATCAAAGCCGTGTTTAGTAGCAAGGGATAATATTAACTATACTGTATTACATTATTTTCGCTTCACTATTCCTGATTTTCATCCTTGTATCTAATCATATCCTTTTGAATATCTTCCAGCGATATGACGTCCCCGAACGACCATTCCTCGGACTCAAGTTCTCAGGACCGCACGGAGAGGATACTTAGTGCACTGACCTCTCTCGCAAAAGCTCAGGAGAGGAAGATGGACTTACTCGTCGAGGGACTCGGGGCTATTACCGCTGCAGGGGGACCCTCCGCACTCATTACCGCCTCCGAGGGCACTGCTCCACCAGCTTTTTCTGCCAGGGCTGGCACCATGTCAGATTTCCGGAGGTTGCATCCAGCTGCATTTACAGGGCTAGCCGAACCCCTCGAGGCCGAGCAATGGCTGGTTAATATGGAGAACTTACTGACGGCTGCCAGGGTACCAGAGGAAGATAAAGTGAATGTGATAAAGATCCAGTTGGAAGATGAAGCCCGTACATGGTGGTCAGTTGAAGAAAGCAGGCTAGAGAGGCCAATCGAATGGAGCAAATTCAAGGAGTGCTTCCTGGACCACTATTTCCTTTCCACCGCCAAGGCCGAGATGGAAGAAAGATTCATCCTATTGAAGCAGAATGGACGTCCAGTGGACGTATATGCGGCAGAGTTCAACCATCTGAGCCGATTTGCTCCGTACATAGTCGCTTCAGAGGCCACCAGGGCCAGACGCTTCTTACAGGGACTTGATTTCGAGCTGCAGCAGTTGATCGCATCACTTGAGTTGCAGACTTTTGCACAGGTACTCAATGCAGCGCGAATTCAGGAGAAACTGATCAACAAATTCAGGAAGCCCCCAGTCATTCCAGCACGCACCCACGCACCTTCTCGAGGAATCATACCAGTTCACAGGCCTGGAATGACACAGATGAAGCATCCGTTCATTCCCCAGCATCGCCCCCAGAGCAAGAACGTAGTTTGCGGCTACTGCAACAGAGATGGGCATACCCAGAAGGACTGTAGCCGCGCCAAGGGACAGTGCTTGATTTGCGGATCCAGCCAGCACAGAGTTAGCGGTTGCCCCGAGCGAACAGAGATATAGGGAGGGTCTGGACCACAGCAGCAGAGATCACTGGAGCAGAGGCAACCCTACACAGGTGGCGGTCAGGGACGGGCTTTCACCTTGACCGCCGAGCAGGTAGAGGCTTCAGGCGAAGTTGTCACAGGTATTCTACTCGTACATTCCTTGCCAGCTAGAGCACTATTTGATTCTGGAGTATCGCACTGTTTCATATCTGAGCATTTCGTTGATACACACTCCATACCACATGAACCATTGACCAAGGGTTGGGAAATACATACGGGTAATGGCGTGATAGTATCTAGTCGAGAATGTAGACCATGTCCGGTTGTAGTGTGTGGCAGGGAATTCTACGCGAATTTCCTTTTGATCGGGACAGGCAGCTATGACGCAATTCTCGGGATGGATTGGATGAGTACCTTCCATGCAGTTATTGATTGCATAGCAAGGAATGTGATCTTCCGCATTCCCAATCACCCGGAGTTTATTTTCGAAGGCGGGAGCGAATCTTTGGAGCCAGCCAAGTATAGAGCTAAGCCAAAAGAGCAGAAAGCTATGGAGATTGATGAGAGCGCAGCCCAGAGATTGTTCGGGACTTTCTGGACGTGTTTCCTGAAGATTTACCAGGTCTACCACCTCCACGCGTCTTAGAATTCTCGATCAATTTGACTCCATGTACAGCACCAGTTTCCAAAGCCCCGTACAGAATGGCACCGGTTGAGTTTGCAGAATTGAAGAAGCAGATTGAAGAACTCCTGGAGAAGGGATTTATCCGGCCGAGCATTTCACCGTGGGGTGCACCAGTTCTGTTAGTGAAGAAGAAGGATGGATCGCTGCGGATGTGTATAGACTATCGAGAGCTGAACAAAGTCACAATAAAGAACAAGTACCCAATTCTGAGCATCGACGACTTATTCGATCAGTTAAGTGGGGCCAAGATATTTTCGAAGTTGGATCTCCATTCTGGCTATCATCAAATCAGAGTAGCAGCCGAGGATATATGCAAGAAAGCTTTCAGAACCCGATACGGACACTATGAGTTCCTCGTGATGCCGTTCGGTGTTACCAATGCTCCAGCGATATTCATGGACTTGATGAACAAGGTGTTTGCAAATGTCACGCCCCGCTTTCCAGAGTACGCTAAGATGGGCACGTGACATAGCCAAACATGCTTCCTGTGGATAGGAAAATCCCTCCACAGTCACATTACGGCTGTAGAGATATCAAGAACAGGAAAGTAAACTAAACTATCTAGTATATGTCCATGAGCCAGAATAAATGAGTCAAGAAATAATAATATACGGAAGCAAAAGATCCAATAAATAAAACACCTGGAAAGTAAAACTGGTTACCAACAGGGTCCTCACCGCTCGGTCTAACAGCGGCAGTACTCCTGATCAGTCTGCAACAAAGGTAGAGGATCTGGGCCATGCAAAACCCAGACGTCAGCGCGTCATAACATTAAGCAATAATATATAAACAGGGTAGCAAGACATGCAAGTATGATCATAAATGGTAAAGCAGGTGTAACAGCAATATAAATCAGGGCAGTGAAAGATAGTGTGCAGTGAGTAATCTAAACTGGTCTATTGGGTTAACTACTCTCAAGTCTTTAAAATCAATTTGATGAATCATCGATGTAACTCAATAGTATCCCGTGCGTGCCCGGGATCACGGTGAAGATTCTCGGGCTGAAACCGAGACATTCCGCTAAGCACTAAAGGAAAAGGGGTAATGATGAATAATGTCTGCAGCAGCATCCCAAGGCTGGCCTAGCATCTAAAAAGGTAGTGGATAACGATGGATGATATCAGCAGCATCATCCCAAGGCTGGCTTAGCCTCTAAAACTGATCAGTAAAGGTAGCGAACTGTCGAGTTACTAGTCAGGTTTCATCATTGATTTCCCCATACCCCCAGGTTATATGTATTCAAGTCAGGTATTAAATAATCTGGAGCTAATGCCAACACAGGATCAGGCAGGTACAAGTTTGTCTGGATAGACAACAGGAAATGTCCGTAGGGACAACAGGTCAGGTTTGTCGGCATTAGTCACAAGATCAGGTAACAGGTAAAGCTATAGTACATCAGGTCAAGACAAGTAATGTATATAGGTGTCATGTCATGTCAAGGGGTGCACAAGATGTCATGTGGGTGCTCAAAATCAAACTATAATAAGCATAAGTATACAAAACAAGCATGGGGTACTAATGGAACAATAAAATGGAACCTTGTAATGTGAAATGCAATCAGGTACAGATTAAGGTATATAGATGCACAGTTATGATTAGGGTTAAGATTAGAGTTCCAATACTAATTAAACTACAATTTATCAAATGTGGAATGTCAAAATTATAATATAATATATTCAAGTGATCTATGGATGCAATAATATGTATACTAGACGAGATGGATGCAAACGGGTGTTTGACCAGTGATAAACTATTTAAAGAGTACTATGGGCTAAGTAAATATAATAGCATGTAGCAAGTTTTACTTGCCTCAGAATAAAGGTCGATATGCAGGCGGCCTGGTGCGACATGACACGATACGGTGTATGAAACGGCACGACACGGTACTGGGTCTAGTCACAATCTGGTGCATAGTCTGGTCGTGATCTAGACACGATCTGGTGCATAGTCTGGACGCGATCTGGACACGATCTGGTGGTGGTCTGGTCGCGATCTGGAGACGATCTGGTGCATGGTCTGGGCGCGATCTGGACACGATCTGGTGGTAGTCTGGTCGCGATCTGGAGACGATCTGGTGCATGGTCTGGACGCGATCTGGATACGATCTGGTGGTGGTCTGGTCATGATCTGGAGACAATCTGGCTCCGACACGGTCGTGACATGGAAGTGGTGATGGTATGGTTCGTCCGGATCGTCGGCGGCGGCATGGCTCCGGCGATGATCGGAAAATCAAGAATGTAGAAAAGAAAAGAAGAAGAAGAAGAAGAAGAAGGTGGTATGTGGTTTGGTGTTTAGTGCTCTGGAGTTGTAGGAGTGCAGAGGGAGGAGAAGGCTGCGATGGGGTGACGACGACGAGTCGTGGATTTTCCGGCGAGATTTCACGGCCAAAGGCAGTGGGTTTCGGGTTCTTGAAGTCGGGATCGGGGATCTTGGTGCAGGGGTTGTTGCTCTGGTTTGAGGGTTTAGGAGATAGGAGAGAGGGGATAAAGTGGCCGTGAGGGCGAGGAGGAGCTCCGATGAGGCGGGGTGTGCAGGTGGGGTTCAGTTGCAGGGATCTTGCGAAGGTTTTGTGGTCGGAGGTGAGGGGAGTCAGGTGAAAGGAAGTCGTGGTGATGACGAGGGGTCGCCGGCGTGATGACTACGACGACGAAGGTGGTGATGGCAGTGGTGAAGATGGGTTCAGCGAGGATGCGAGGGTTGCAAGAGTTGCTCGGTGATGGGTCTCGGGGTTGAGCGGTGAAAGAGGGGGAGAAGGTGTTGTCGGTGATGAGGGGATGTTGACGACGAAGAGGGTGGAGCAGCGACGTCACGGCGGCGAGGGCGAAGGTTGTCGCGAGGAGGAAGACGTAGGCGGGAAAAGAGTTTTTAGAAGAAGAGGGAGAGAGAGAGACGTGGGTCTGTTGAATAAAATTAGATATAGGAAATATTATAAATATTTTTACAGGGAGAGAGAGAGTGCGAAAGAGTCAGGAGAGAGAGAGAGAGAGAAACGGAAAGAGAGAGAAGAGGAAGTTAGTTAATAAATAATATATATATATATATATAACTAAACTGTTAGTATATTATGATTTAGTAAAATATATTTTAGTTAAGAGAATAATAATATTTTATAAATATATAACGAATATAATATTAGTCCGTTTTGATATCTTGGCAAATATAAATTTACTCCAAAACATGTCCGAGTTAGGTCTAAAAATTCAGATTTAAAATATGAAAAATATATGCGACTTCCAAATTTCAAAATGAATGCTCAGTTAAAGAAAATGCATACCCCCAAGAACGGATGCACGTACGTGCGCGTAGCCATCCAAACACGTCCGTTTCACTGAACGGGACGAGAACAAGATGTGCGGATGCTACCACGGGGTTAGGGGTATCGTGCAGGTTATGAAATGCAATTTTAAATTATTTTCTGTGACCTAAAATGTTATATGATAAAAGATGCGATACCAGGTAAAATACCAGCATGTACTAATCATGAGATGCACGTGTACATGCAACAAGTTAAGGTAATCTATAAATAAGAATCAAACAGGTTCAAACAAGCGGGTCGGGTCGAATGCAAAGTAAAATGTAAAATACCATTCGCACCCAAACACGCTAAATCAAGAAAATACCATGGATAAGTAAATACGGAAACTGGAATTGGTATATATGAACTCGGGTGTAACATTATACCCAACAACAAAAGAATTTCGTCCTCGAAATTCCAAGAAAAAGAAAAGATAAACAATCAAGAACTACAAGATTAGATGTGGAAATTTCTGCCGGATTTCATCTTCTCGTTCCCCAAGTTGATCTTCCATGTGAGCGACTACCCCAAGAAACCAATACAAGAGAGATAACTTTGTTCTTAAGAACCTTTTCTCTTCGATCCATAATCGACATCGGTCGCTCCTCAAAAGTCAACTCTTCTTGTACAGTCAGCTCCAAATGATCCAACACATGTGTTTCATCTCGAACATACTTACGGAGTTGAGATACGTGAAACACGTCATGAACATTCGCCAAGGATTACGATAACACCAAACGATAAGCCACTTCTCCAACACGTTCCAAGATCTCAAAAGGTCCAACGAATCGAGGACTAAACTTTCCTCGACTTCCGAAACGGATCACCCCTCTAGTCGGTGATATCTTCAAGAATACCAAATTACTAACGGCGAACTCTAGAGGTCTTCTTGATGTATCTGCCCAACTCTTCTGTCAGTCTTGTGCTGCTTCCATAAGATTCCGGATAGTATTAACCTTCTCAACTGTCTGCACAACTAGTTTAGAACGACGCTATATTCATCCTCCTGCCGGGTCTCATATTCTGGAACAACAGTAGTGTCAAATCTGGGTAAACAAGAACCTCCCTATCACCGTCCTTGAGGATACCAGAGTACCTCTCGGGTGCTTGAGGTTACCCTACATATCAGTGGAGTGGCTAATGGAATGTCAAACCTGATTGAATCTTCAGGTTCTTATCAAATTTCCAGTAATCGTTTTTGGTTCTGGAATCACTTCCAGTTCTACCATACTCCCACTACTGTTTTCTGAAAAAATCCATTTTTATCAAAACTGTGGCGAGTCTAGAACAATATCACTATTGATCTTCCAGATGGTAGAAAGTCAACCCTCATCATAGCCCGGGTCAACCCAGAAACAGCCATTACAGAAACGTGCCTTGAGTTATCCAGAGTCTGGTTTTAAGCATAAGCCGGACAACTTCATATACCTTAACATCGTTAAGATATGAGACATTCTATATCTAATATAGAAAAAGAAGCACTGATTTAATTGGAACCAGATTCAAATCATGCAGTTGTCTCAAGTGCATGTCAACTAAATGGAGAGAGGCCGATCAGTGTTACTCAACCAAATCCGGTCCCAACAATCTTTATTCACCGACATCGTCCCAACAAATAGGTGAACGACACTTGCGACCATATAAAGCTTCGAATGGAGTTATCTGAATAGTCGCCTGGAAACTGTTGTTGTAAGAAAACTCCACTAAATGTAGATGATCCTCCCATGAACCCTTGAAGTCTAACATGCAAGTTCTCAACATGTCTTCCAGAGTTTGGATCGTTCTCTCTGACTGGCCATCTGTCTGAGGATGATAAGCTGTACTAAACTTCAATCGCGTCCACAAACTCTCCTGTACGCTCTTCCAGAAGTGCGATAAGAAACGGGTGTCACGGTTGGACACGATGCTCACTGATACTCCATGCAATCTTACAATCTCCTGCATGTACCGTTCTGTCAAAGCTTCTGTTGATTGACCAACTCGAAATGGTATGAAATGAGCTGCCTTGGTCAAACGATCAACAATCACCCAAACTGCACTGTTGCCTTTTGGACTCCACGGTAGAGCCGTCACAAAATCCATGGTCATATGTTCCCACTTCTATTGAGGAATCGGAAGTGGTTGCAATAAACCAGCTACTCTTTGATGTTCAGCCTTAATTTGCTGACACACCAAGCACTTCGCCACAAGCGGGCAATCTCCCATTTCATGCCTTCCCACCAGAAATACTGTCGTATAACTCGGTACATCTTTGTGCCTTCTGGATGTACGGAATATGCTGATCTATGCGCCTCCTTCATAAGTTCTTCGCGAATGTCTCCTTTGGCACATACAAACAGCTACCAAGATGCAACGTATCACCTTCATGAATCAATAAGTCCGTTCGAATTTCAGCTTCAACCTGTTCTCGAAACCTTTACAATCTTGTGTCCTTCAATTGGGCTGCTTTAATACTCTCGATCAATGACGACTGTACTTGCAGCTGCATTAACTATCCCGAAGAATGCGGTAGCACAATCTCCAACTCGAATCTCCGAAAAATCTTCAATAAATTCCTTCTGTGCAGTCAACATCTGAATTGCTGGCAACCGACTAAGCGCACCCGGCACAACATTAACTTTCCCTGGATGGTACTTAAGATCAAGATCGTAGTCAGCCATCAGCTCCAACCATCTGCGCTGCCTCACATTTAGCTCCTTCTGAGTGAACATGTACTTTAGGATTTTGTGTTCGGTGAATATTTTGACCATTTCGCCCAATAAGTAGTGTCTCCCAATCTTCAAAGCGGGAAAATCACTGTTGCAACCTCCAAATCATGAGTTGGGTAATTCTTCTAATGCATCTTCAACTGTCTCGATGCGTACGCTATAACTTTCCCATGCTGCAACAAAACACATCCCAATCCTTTTTCAGATGCGTTGCTGTGAATCACCAATTCTCCGGAACCGTCTGGTACGGTTAAAACAGGTGTGGTTATCAACCTCTGCTTCAACGCCTCAACAGCTGACGCACACCTATCCGTCCATACGAACGGTACCTCCTTGCGCGTAAGCTTGGTCAACGGCTCCGCCAGACGAGCAAAGTTCTCCACGAACCTTCTGTAATACCCGGCGAGTCCAAGAAAGCTTCTTATCTCCACAGCACTCTTCGGAATCGGCCAATCTCGAACTGCTGCAATTTTTTCGGGATCAACGGCGATTCCATCTCCAGCCACAACGTGCCCCAAAACTTCACTTCTTCAAGCCAAAACTCGCACTTGCTCATCTTGCATACAATTTTCTTGCCTCAATATCTGCAATGCGATCTTCAAATGTTCTGCATGCTCTTTAATACTCTTCGAGTAGACCAGAATATCATCAATGAACACCACTATAAACTGGTCCAAGAATGATGAAAAGATTCGGTTCATCAAGTCCATGAATATCGCCGGTGCATTCGTTACTCCGAAGGGCATCACTAAATACTCGTAATGTCTATACCGAGTTCTGAACGCCGTCTCGCAAACATCCTCTGATTTAACTCGAACTTGATGATATCCGGACCACAAATCCAGCTTCGAGAATACCCTCGCGCCACTGAGTTGCTCGAATAATTCGCCAATGCGAGGGATCGGGTACTTGTCCTTAATAGTCACCCGGTTTAATTCTCGATAATCGTTGCACATCCTCCTTGTGACATCATCTTCTTTACTAGAAGAACTGGAGCTCCCCAAGGTGAGTTACTGCTGCGAATCCAATCCTTCTCAAGTAATTCAGCAACCTGCTTCTTGACTTCTTCCAACTCCACTGGTGCCATTGGATAGTACGCCTTTGAGATTGGCGCTGCACCAGGAACAAAATCGATCGCAAACTCCACATCTCGTTTTGGCGGTAAACCTGAGATGTCCTCGAACACGTCCATGAACTCTCAAACTACAGCTGGCGCTTCCTCCTTATCAACTTCCATTGACGAAAGAACGTTGTTTGTCGGCCTAGCCCTAAAATTGACTTGCCCGATAGAACTGCTTCCTCCAGCAAAACAACTTCGGATGTTCGGAAATCTGGAAAATCACTTTCCTTTCCTTACAATCAATATGAGCGTGGAAAGTGCCGCGAAAATCCATTCCTAAGACGACAACAAATAAAAGGATGCACCAGAATTGAATAATTCTAATGCGGGGAAAACATGAATAAGTAAGATACCGAGATGACTTCATCCGAAGTCAAGATACTGAAGAGGATTAAGCACGGTAAACATGATTCAAGCTGGCGATAAAACAAGAACTGGTAAGCAATGAAACCGAGAGAAGTAAGGTAATATAACGATCATGAAACAAGGAAATGAATCAAAACTAGAATTTCAAGTTACTTAAATAGAATACCGCATTGTAACCATGTTGCAGTTCATGGGTACAATTACATAACTCCACTCAAGTCACCCCAAATCCTAGTATCAGAATCAAGAAACGGGGAGAAACAATGGGGAACCAAAAGGGTTTCAAGTCGAGATGCAAAGTGGTTTGCATATTGTCAAGGCAAAGGATACGAGAAAGATATGATTCAAGAATCACGATAACAAGGTGGCGGGACATGTTCCTAATCACGAGTATTCTGATTCGTATATTGGGTCCAATACCCAACTACAAAAGAATTAAACTCGATTAACCTATATCCCATGGCTCTGATACCAAAACAACCATGTCACGCCCCGCTTCCCAGAGTACGCTAAGATGGGCACGTTACATAGCCAACCATGCTTCCTGTGGATAGGAAAATCCCTCCACAGTCACATTACGGCTGTAGAGATATCAAGAACAGGAAAGTAAACTAAACTATCTAGTATATGTCTATGAGCCAGAATAAATGAGTCAAGAAATAATAATATACGGAAGCAAAAGATCCAATAAATAAAACACCTGGAAAGTAAAACTGGATACCAACAGGGTCATCACCGCTCGGTCTAACAGCGGCAGTACTCCTGATCAGTCTGCAACAAAGATAGAGGATCTGGGCCATGCAAAACCCAGACGTCAGCGCGTCATAACATCAAGCAATAATATATAAACAGGGTAGCAAGACATGCAAGTATGATCATAAATGGTAAAGCAGGTGTAACAGCAATATAAATCAGGGCAGTGAAAGGTAGTGTGCAGTGAGTAATCTAAACTGGTCTATTGGGTTAACTACTCTCAAGTCTTTAAAATCAATTTGATGAATCATCGATGTAACTCAATAGTATCCCGTGCGTGCCCAGGATCACGGGGAAGATTCTCAGGCTGAAACCGAGACATTCCGCTAGGCACTAAAGGAAAAGGAGTAATGATGAATGATGTCTGCAGCATCATCCCAAGGCTGGCCTAGTCTCTAAAAAGGTAGTGGATAACGATGGATGATGTCAGCAGCAGCATCCCAAGGCTGGCCTAGCCTCTAAAACTGATCAGTAAAGGTAGCGAACTGTCGAGTTACAAGTCAGGTTTCATCATTAATTTCCCCATACCCCCAGGTTATATGTATTCAAGTCAGGTATTAAATAATCTGGAGCTAATGCCAACACAGGATCAAGCAGGTACAAGTTTGTCTGGATAGACAACAGGAAATGTCCGTAGGGACAACAGGTCAGGTTTGTCGGCATTAGTCACAAGATCAGGTAACAGGTAAAGCCATGGTACATCAGGTCAAGACAAGTAATGTATATAGGTGTCATGTCATGTCAAAGGGTGCATAAGATATCATGTGAGTGCTCAAAATCAAACTATAATAAGCATAAGTATACAAAACAAGTATGGGGTACTAATGGAACAATAAAATGGAACCTTGTAATGTGAAATGCAATCAGGTTCAAATTAAGGTATATAGATGCACAGTTATGATTAGGGTTAAGATTAGAGTTCCAATACTAATTAAATTATAATTTATCAAATGTGAAATGTCAAAATTATAATATAATATATTCAAGTGATCTATGGATGCAATAATATGTATACTAGACGAGATGGATGCAAACGGGTGTTTGACCAGTGATAAACTATTTAAAGAGTACTATGGGCTAAGTAAATATAATAGCATGTAGCAAGTTTTACTTGCCTCAGAATAAAGGTCGATATGCAGGCGGCCTGGTGCGACATGACACGATACGGTGTGTGAAACGGCATGACACGGTACTGGGTCTAGTCGCGATCTGGTGCATGGTCTGGTTGCGATCTGGACACGATCTGGTGCATGGTCTGGGCGCGATCTGGACACGATCTGGTGGTGGTCTGGTCGCGATCTGGTCGCTATATAGAGACGATCTGGTGCATGGTCTGGGCGCGATCTGGACGCGATCTAGTGGTGGTCTGGTCGCGATCTGGAGACGATCTGGTGTATGGTCTGGGCACGATCTGGAGACGATCTGGTGGTGGTCTGGTCGCGATCTAGAGACGATCTGGCTCCGACACGGTCGTGACATGGAAGTGGTGATAGTATGGTTCGTCTGGATCGTCGGCGGCGGCACAGCTCCAGCAATGACCGGAAAATCAAGAATGTAGAAAAGAAAAGAGAAGAAGAAGAAGAAGGTGGTATGTGGTTTGGTGTTTGGTACTCTGGAGTTGTAGGAGTGCAAGGGGAGGAGAAGGCTGCGATGGGGTGACGACGACGAGTCGTGGATTTTCCGGCGAGGTTTCACGGCCAAAGGCAATGGATTTCGGGTTCTTGAAGTCGGGATCGGGGTTCTTGGTGCAGGGGTTGTTGCTCTGGTTTGAGGGTTTAAGAGAGAGGAGAGAGGGGATAAAGTGGCCGTAAGGGCGAGGAGGAGCTTCGATGAGGCGGGGTGTGCAGGCGGGGTTCAGTTGCAGGGATCTTGCGAAGGTTTTATGGTCGGAGGTGAGGGGAGTCAGGTGAGAGAAAGTCGTGGCGATGATGAGGGATCGCCGGCGTGATGACTACGACGACGAAGGTGGTGATGGCAGTGGTGAAGATGGGTTCAGCGAGGATGCGAGAGTTGCAGGAGGTGCTCGGTGATAGGTCTCGAGATTGAGCGGTGAAAGAGAGGGAGAAGGTGTTGTCGGTGATGAGGGGATGTTAACGACGAAGAGGGTGGAGCAGCGACGTCACGGCGGAGGGCGAAGGTTGTCGCGAGGAGGAGGATGTAGGCGGGAAAAGAGTTTTTAGAAGAAGAGGGAGAGAGAGAGACGTTGGTCTATTGAATAAAATTAGATTTAGGAAATATTATAAATATTTTTACAGAGAGAGAGAGCGCGGGAGAGAGTCAGGAGAGAGAGAGAGAGAGAAACGGAGAAAGAGAGAGAAGAGGAAGTTAGTTAATAAATAATATATATATATATATAACTAAACTGTTAGTATATTATAATTTAGTAAAATATATTTTAGTTAAGAGAATAATAATATTTTATAAATATATAACGAATATAATTTAGTCCGTTCTGAGATCTTGGCAAATACAGACTTACTCCAAAACATGTCCGGGTCGGGTCTAAAAATTCAGATTTAAAATATGAAAAATATATGCGACTTCCAAATTTCAAAATGGATGCTCGGTTAAAGAAAATGCATACCCCCAAGAACGGATGCACGTACGTGCGCGTACCCATCCAAACACGTCCGTTTCACTTAACGGGACGAGAACAAGATATGCGGATGCTACCACGGGGTTAGGGGTATCGTGCAGGTTATGAAATGCAATTTTAAATTATTTTCTGTGACTTAAAATGTTATATGATAAAAGATGCGATACCAGGTAAAATGCCAACATGTACTAATCATGAGACGCACATGTCCATGCAACAAGTCAAAATAATCCAAAAATAAGAATCAAACAGGTTCAAGCAAGCGGGTCGGGTCGAATGCAAAGTAAAATGTAAAATACCATTCTCACCCAAACACGCTAAATCAAGAAAATACCATGGATAAGTAAATACGAAAACTGGAATTGGTATAAATGAACTCGGGTGTTACAGCAAAGTACTTGGACACGTTTGTCGTTGTATTTATCGACGACATACTTGTCTACTCGAAGTCCCCGGAGGAGCATGTTGAGTATTTGCGCACGGTTCTACAAATTCTTCGGGAAGGGAAGCTGTATGCGAAATTGAGCAAGTGTGAATTCTGGCTCGACAAGGTTCAGTTCTTGGGACACATTGTTTCGGGCAAAGGCATCTCAGTGGACCCGGCAAAGATAGAATCTGTCAGAGATTGGCCAACACCGAAGTCAGTGGCCGAGATCAGAAGCTTTCTAGGACTGGTAGGATATTATCGGCGGTTCGTCCAAGATTTTTCAAGGATCGCTGAACCGTTAACGAGGTTGAAGCGGAAGGATGTACCGTTTGCATGGACAGAAGAGTGCACTCAGGTATTTGACACACTGAAGCAGAAGTTAACCACGACGCCTATTCTTACAGTACTAGATGATTCCGGTGGTTTGGTGATACATAGTGATGCCTCAGGGAAGGGATTAGGCTGTGTTCTGATGCAGCACGGTCGGGTGGTTGCTTACGCCTCTCGACAACTGAGAAATCACGAGAGGAACTAGCCTACGCATGACTTGGAGTTAGCTGCAGTGGTTTTTGCGTTGAAGATTTGGAGGCACTATCTGTTGGGCGAGAAAGTAGAGATGTACACGGATCATAAAAGTCTGAAGTACATCTTCACTCAAAAGGAACTAAATATGAGGCAACGCCGATGGCTAGAACTGATGGCAGATTACGACTTGGACCTTCAGTATCACCCGGGGAAAGTAAATATTGTACCAGATGCTCTCAGTCGCAAGCCAGCAGTCATGATGTTGACCAGTCAGAAGAGCATTATTGACGATTTTCAGAGACTCGAGCTTGAGGCCGTCACACCGAGCGCACTCAGTCAATTTTGGCAACTACAGGTGCAGTCTTCCCTTATGGATCGCATCAAGGCTGCACAAGCGGACGATCCTCGATTGCCAAAATTCATAACGCAAGTAGAAACCGGGCTGAGAACGGACTTAATCATACATGAAGACGATTCTCTGAGATTCGGTAGCAGACTCTGCGTACCCAAGGGGAATGTTCTAGAAGAGGTACTGGCTGAGGCGCATAGTTCAGCTTATTCTGTGCATCCGGGAGGTACAAAGATGTATCGAGATCTAAAGCAGCATTTTTGGTGGAATGGAATGAAGTGAGAAATTGCGTGGTTCGTATCCAGGAGCTTGGTATGCCAGCAGGTGAAGGCGGAACATCAGAGGACAGCAGGATTGTTACAACCGCTCCCGATACCAAAATGGAAGTGGGAGCACATTACTATGGATTTCGTGACGGCCTTACCACGGAGCCCTGGGGGCAACAATGCCATTTGGGTTATCGTCGACCGCCTCACGAAAGCGGCACACTTCTTACCATTCCGAGTGGGACAGTCTACAGAGTCACTGGCGGAGAGATACATGCAGGAGATAGTGCGACTTCACGGAGTTTCGGTCATCATTGTATCAGATCGAGACACCAGATTTGTTTCACACTTTTGGAGGAGCTTACAGGAGAGTTTGGGTACCCGCCTCAAGTTCAGCACAGTTTATCACCCGCAGACGGATGGACAATCCGACCGTACGATTCAGATGCTCGAGAATATGTTGAGAGCTTGCATGTTGGATTTTCAGGGTTCCTGGGAAGATCATCTGTATCTAGTCGAGTTTTCTTATAACAACAGTTATAAGGCTAGCATTCAGATGGCTCCTTTCGAAGCACTTTACGGGCGGAAGTGTCGATCCTCAGTCTGTTAGGATGATGTGGGAGAACGAAGATTACTGGGTCCCGAGCTCATTGTTCAGACAGTCGATAAGGTCCAAATGATCCGGCAGCGTATTAAGACGGCTCAGGATCAACAGAAGAGTTGGGCAGATACCAGCAGGAGAGCACTAGAATTTGAAGTCGGAGATCACGTGTTCCTGAAGATTTCCTCTACCCGTGGAGTTATCAGGTTCGGAGGTCGCGGGAAACTCAGTACCCGTTTCACCGGACCTTTTGAGATGCTAGAGTGAGTAGGAGAGGTGGCCTATCGACTTTCCTTGCCTCCATCGCTAGCTGGTGTGCACAATACCTTCCATGTGTCTTAGTTGCGGCGTTATGTTCAGGATGAGAGCCATATTCTGGACTATTCGGAGTTAGCTTTGGATACCGACCTATCTTACGAGGAGCAGCTCACCACCATCCTCGACCGCAGAGAGAAAGTGCTGAAGAATA
Organism: Agapanthus africanus; assembly: GCA_030015575.1. Classification (NCBI taxonomy): domain Eukaryota; kingdom Viridiplantae; phylum Streptophyta; class Magnoliopsida; order Asparagales; family Amaryllidaceae; genus Agapanthus; species Agapanthus africanus. Next base: position 509,508,492 of record JASDDO010000016.1, read on the forward strand.
AGGTCATTCCGTTAGTCCGAGTGTCTTGGGGCGGTTGTTCCCCAGGAGAATCTACCTGGGAACGTGAGGAAGATATCCGTGCACGTTTTCCACATCTCTTTATTTAGTACTTTTGTTTCATTGTATCCTTGTTAAATTTCGAGGACGAAATTTTTGTAAGGGGGATATAATGTAAATCCCCGTTCCCATCAATAAATCTTTTTGTATTTTTCCTAGTCCCCCGAATATTTTCCTATTTTTCCTTGTATTTTTTGTATGAAATCGGTTGCTTAGGTTGTAGTATTTGTTTTTCTAAACCAATTAAAATCAAAGCCCAAAACTAAAACTAAATATATATATAATCCCCCCATTTAAACCAGCCCAAGCTAATGAAAGCCCAGCCAAGAAATAAAAACAAATCATTTAAAATAAACCCTCACCGGCCCAAAGCCCAAACAACCTTACCCGCGCTCACGCAACCCGACCCGGCCCATGCCCTAACCTTTCTTCTCCACTAAACTTTCCCGCTTCTTTTTTTTTCCGTTGCGCCCACGTCGTCACCAACATTCCCCACGTCGCCGCCCACCTCACCAACGCCCCCGCTCAACCCGACCACGATCGTGCGCACCTCAAACCCCTCCTCGTCTCTAACTCTCTTCTCCCCACTCTCGTTCTCCCTTTCCTCACTCCATCGTTCACCAAACCCACAACTTCGAGCCCCTGCACCCCGCTCATCCCCGACGACGACGACTCACCTCGTCGACTCCCTCGCTCTCCTCTCCAGAACCGAGCCTCTACTTCATCTCTCTCACAAACCCAAACCACCATCTTCCTCTCACTGCCTCACCATCTCCAAACCGTCGCCACCGAGCCTCCCCTTCACCCTCGACGCCGGCGAGCTCCCCACTGCACCTGAACCACCTCGTCGACTCCTCTGCATCCTCTGCATCACCATCACCTCCAAACCCGAGCCCCCACTGCTCCTTCTCTCTCTCCAAAACCACCAAGCTCCAAACCCACACCAAACTCCTCGCTGTGCCCATCGCCGGAACGACCACCTCCGACCATCGCCGACCCCAGCACGCCCTTGGAGATCCACAGCACCACACACCGTTTTCAGTGATCGCAAGCCATCATCGGGCAACTCCGACGACGAACCCGAAACGCGAGCCGAGGCCGTGAATCCAAACCGTGCCGTTCGTCGCGCGTTCGTTCCGTTGCTGCTACCGTGCATCGCCAAAGCGTCTCCAGGAAAGTACCCTACTTGCTACATGCTAGATTATATCCGTTACAATCCAAAATACCATTAATTCCGTCTTTATACTTCGTGAAACTTATAAGATATAAGTGTTTGATGCAAGACCCGAATGAAAACCTTCCATTAAACTGACGGAACTTGATTACATATACTGTCCCGTGTGGCAATGAACATTGTGGTGAAATTTTACTGGAAAATTAAATCGTTACTGGCTGGAACGATCACCCCCAATTACACCTGTTAAAACTGAATATTTCCCGCATCTGAAACTTGTTAAAATCATAATTAATTGTGTACACATTGAAATGATGCGTTCAAGGGCTCGAATCGAAGACGACTCGACAAACTAGAACCCATAAAAGTTTTACAATGTTTCTGTACTTAAAATATGATGAGAACTGATTCGGAGAGCGGCTCTGGACTGCAGTCCAGAGCAGCTCCGGCTGTTGATTTCTATCCCGTAGTGCTTACTACATTGCTGCCTGAACTTGTATGTTGCGGAACCCTATACTTTATTGAAGATGAAACTGTTAGCTAAATAACTCAAGTGATTTCACCCCTTTTTATCGTCGTTTACTATTTAAACTGCAATTTAAAAGAACAGGACGTATAGCAGTCTCAAACGGAAACAGAACTGATACCCTAGTGTTGAACAGTGCATAACTTCTGACGTAGAGATGCGATTGAGAATCCATCTAGTGCGTTGGAAACCCTATTGAAAAACTAAATTTTATTCAACTGTAGCATTGCTAAATTATGATCTCAACAGGGTGATAATTGTGCCGCGAAACGGACGTTCAGTTCAGAAACTGAATTTCCTGCAGCGAGCACTTAAATTGAAACGGCTGTAACTTGCAAATACAAAATCCGATTGCACTGAAACAAATTTCTCTGAACTTCCGACAGAGTTTACTTGTTACCGTATTTGTATCGTTTCACCGAATTCTGAACATATGATTTACTGCAATTTTTGTAAGCTCATGAAGTGCATATTAGTGCATATTACACATGACTCGTTAACTGCATAAATGTACATATATTATCCGATTGTCATACACATAGTGATAGTGCGCGTTATTATTCAGTGTACAATGCATTATCATGCGTGAATGATATTGGTTTAGGAGTGTCAAATACGCCAATAGAAAAGTGAATGATTCGTGACTGTGATTAATACAGTGAACAGTGACAAAACCGTATTGTTGGTGCATACTTGTACACGACTAAATCATAATCATCAATAGTGTAAACCTGGAGAAAAAAGGAAAATCGAAGTGGAAAGAGCATCGTATTTAGCGGGGACCGTGATTTAGAGGATGATCATTGGAACATCGACTCTTATATATATTAGGTAGGATCTAAGATTCGGCTGACAGGGTTATGTCCCGGGCGTGTGGGACGTTGTCTCAGGTATGTACGAGACCCTCGTTAAATATGATCCTCCTTTCCACAACTCGATTTCAAACATGACTTAGAGACTGATAGGGACACAGATCATATTTTGCATCATTTAGTGACATAGTGATTATCTGCATTTTACTTTCACTGTTATTACCTTGTTTGCCTGTTTCATGTCATTATTATAATATTGCTATTACGTCACTCTGACGACCTGAGTATGCATGCTCAGACCTCGAGGAAGCACCAGCGCAGGAGTCGGATTTACCCTTCGAGCTAGCGGAGATTTAGTCCGGAGTACCTTTTTCTTCTTTTCTGCTTTCCCTAAAGAGATCTTGTATTTGAACTCGGTTAGTAGTTCTTTTCTTGTTTATTTGTAAATTGTGAACATGAAAGTTGATGTAATAATTTAGTGATGTATTTTCTTTACTTCTGTGCTTTGTTTACTGATTACCATGTAATGCTAGAAGCCGAAATGTGACTACGGCGGGATTATTCCTTGACCGTAGGAGCATGGCTGGCCTAGTCATCCCTCGTTTTCCGTATTTTGGGAAGCGGGGCGTGACAAATGCTGATGCCAAACATGATCCAAATTCCAAATCTCCAAACGGCGAATGATGAGTCGCTCTTGATATCACATTCCAGTGCAGCGATGCAAACGCCAACCAAAATCCAATCTCCCAAAATTCTCCCAGCCCTATGGTTGGTCCCTAAGTTGACTGCCGTATATAATCCACGGGCTCAAATAACTCTCACCATACCCATGCCCCACCGCAATAACCAGTTATGCGGCTGGTCTCTGCCCTTGGAATTAGGGCTGAGCATGGGTCGGTTCGGTTCGGTTTTTTGCCAAATTTTTTGAACCAAACAAAACTGGTTATACTACCGAACCGAACCGAACCGAACCGAAAATTAAAGCAAACCGAATTTGAACCGAACCGAACCGATTCGGTCCGGTTCGGTCGGTTTTTCGGTTGGGCCCAAATAGTTTTTTGGGCTTTTAATAAACCTGATAAATAATAATAAAATTGAATATATCATAACAACAAATTAATAAAAAGAAAAGACGTTAAATCAATCTATCATATATCATATCAACATTAAATATAAACCAACTTTAACATCAATATATGATGACATAAACGAAAAGAAAAATACTTGAATTCAACATTCTACATGATATAACCATACCAAATATAAATTCAATACATCATACATTTTAAACTTAATAATCAAGTACTAATTAAAAATCTTTAAAGGCATCCTTGTCTCGCTATTGCTAATTTCATCTCTCATTTTGCAGGCTCAGATTCAAAAGACCTTATCTTCATTCCTGGATGCAAAACAAAAAAAAAATTAAGATTCACAGTTGTAATAAAATTCAAATTCAAGAGTATCGAATAGAATACATTACATTAACTGATTACCTCAAGTTCTCAACTGCATCAAGGCCATCTGCCTGCAACCACAAGAAGAAAATAACCATGAAAAGTAAGAAGAATTTGTACAAGTGTAGTGTTTTGGAAGGATTTGTAGTTTACTAGATGCCTATATAAGAGCAAGTTTATTGTACAAGTGTAGCGTTTTGGACCACACAAAAAAAAAATGCGAGGACAGGACACAGGCCCTACCCATGTTTTGTTCCTGATAAGTTTGTCTCTAATTGTTGACAATGCATCACCAAACTTTAAAATTATATGCCCACTGGCATTAAACAATCCTATAATTAGTGCAAAATTTCAAAATTAATATATAACCAAAGGAAGATTATAGTTCAGCTATGATAAAGATAAAAGTAATAGAACTTGTATATATAACTCAGATGATCAACAAATGTAAGAGAAACTTACCTTACTGCTTTGCTATTATGAGGATTTTGGAAACTATATGGATCATCGGTTGTTTGCAGAATTAAAATGGTGTGTTCTTCTCTGAGGTTACTTTCATCTCCAGTTTCTTTCCCTAATGGAGAACCGCATGCTTCACTGCTTCAGCACATGGCAAATAATTGCATGATTCGAACCAGAAAACACTGTAATCCAAAATCTCTAGTCTAGTAGCTAAAAAACAGGATAAGAACACTGAGCTGGCCAATTTCAAAGGAAAAGGACCATCAAAATTAACACTGAGGTGGCCAATTCAAAGGAAAAGCACAATCAAGATTCCAGCTTTGTTGTTTTATGGTTTAACAGTGAGGTGGCCAATTAACACTGAGATGGCCAATTCATAAAGTATCACAACTTTTAGACATTGTAATTTTCAAAAGAAATTATTCATTAATACAATGTTTTCATTTAATAATCATGCCTTTATTCATTACAGTTCAATATGAACTCAATCATAAAGTACGACTTGAAGCTAGACGAGTGACAAGTGAAAATTGTTCTTCAGAAGCTTGTTTATGGATGTCGATAAGAAGCAAAACCAGTTGTTCACCTTGATCAGGCAACTGTATAATTTTAAAAATGATCCCTTTTCCAATTTTTAATCAAAATAAGCATGCCAGATTTGCAGTCGGTAGAAAAAGCATATTTGGTTAATTTGATCCAGTGGAGAAGGAATTGTACCGCTAAGGAGCAGAAAGTCTTAAAAACTGGTGTCTGTCTCTATAGGGCAGAGAGATCCTCTCGCCTTCCCAGGCCGGTAAAATCGTTCCAAGTTTATTTTTCTTAAACCATATAATTTTTTGAATTCTAGGCCTAACAATAGCTATCAAAATGAAAAGCTTTTTACCATTGGTGACTAAGAAAGCAACCACAAGCATCATTATCTATAAATTTCAACAGATCTAGATCTCAGAGATGTCAAATAAATTAAAAAAAAAAAGAAATGAAATGATAAAGAAAAATATTACCGATGGTGGGGATGGTGGTGACGATCTCGCCGAGCTTGAGTTTGTAGAGGATGGTGGTCTTACCGGCGGCGTCGAGTCCAACCATCAAGATCCTCATCTCCCTCTTCGCAAACAATCGGCTGAACAGCTTCCCAAACGACAGCCCCATCCTTAATTCTCAAAAATTAATTGATTTCACAGATCTGATGACAACAAATTGAGCACAGATCTGAGAGAGAATCGAGAAGAATTAATTCTATTGAGATCTGATGATGATGATGATGATGATGAGAGGAAATTGTTACCTTATTTTGGGGGTGAGGGCGGGATTTTAAGAAAGGGGCGAAATGAGATGGGATTGGGGGGAAATGATGGGAGATATTTTCAGAGAGAGCGTTAAGTTGACGCGCACAGGAGACCGTTTGATATCTTGATGTCATGATCGGTGCCGCCGGTGGCGAGAAGCCCGGTCGGGAGCGAGATCGCAAGCTCGGGAGCGAGCGAGGGAGCCGAGGTCGCGAACGAGGGAGCCGAGGTCACGACTCACGAGGTCGGGAGCGAGATCGCAAGCATGGTCGGGAGCGAGATCGGGAGCGAGATCGCGAGCGAGGGAGCCGAGGTCGCGAGCGCCGAGCGAGGTCGGGAGAGAGGTCGCGATATCGCGAGCGAGATCGCAACGAGAGAGAGGAGCACTGAGAAGTGAGAAAAGGGAAAGGGGAAAAGGGGAAAAGGGTCGGGGTTTCTAAAGGAACAATGGTATATATACATTATAATTTTTTTAATATAATATGTATCTAGATTCGGTTCGGGTCGGTTCTCGGTTCGGGTTTTACCAATAACCGAAACCGAACCGAAAACCGAAATTTGCCAATATTTTAAACCGAAACCGAACCGAAGAACCGACCCGAACCGGGAAAATCGGTTTTTTTTATTCGGTTCGGTCGGTTTTCCGGTTCGGTCGGTTTTTTTGCTCACCCCTACTTGGAATTATGCTCCATTTGGGGAAGACCCACTCATGTGTCCTCACGATACATGAGGAGAACAAACTTACGGAATTCTCACGACTCGTAAGAAAACATCTTCATGGGATCCTTACGACTCACAAAGAAAAAAAAACACTTGGGAGTCCCCACGGCTCCTAAGGAGAAAGCACACCTAAGAGATCCTTTCGACTCGTAGGGAGAAAATGCTTTTATGGGACCCTTACGGCTCATAAAATTGAAAAGCCTTAGGTGATAGGGACCTAAACCTGTCTCCTAAGCCATCGCTCCCCAACAGGAAAAGGTAAATGATGAATTGCTTCTGGCACATGTGCTTCAGTGTTAGCAACGCTGATGCCTACCCTAACCTCAAAATTCCAAACTCCAATCCAATAAACCCCTAAGTCTTTAAACTGGGAACAGATGACCCCTAAGTCGTTAAACTGGGAACAGATGACCCCTAAGTCGTTAAACTGGGAGCGAGGGAAATCCCCTCACAGCAAATGATGATTCGCTCCCGGTACCATATTCCAGTGCAGCGGTGCTGATGCCAAACTAAAACCAAAATCCTCAAATCCTGTCATGGCAGATGATGATTTGCTCTTGGTACCATATTCCAGTGTAGCGGTGCTGATGTCAACCCAAATCACATCAAAATCAGCAAAACAACCAATGACCTCCTTGGCAGAATCAAGCTCCACCTTGGAAATAAGTCAACCTCATCCCTGACACCGCAAGAAGTGGAGTAAGTCAAATCAAGCACTGACCGTCCACGTCGCAAAAAGGGCAGCACCGACCGTCCAAGTCGCAAAAAGGGCAGAACCGACCGTCCAAGTCGTAAAAAAGGCAGTACCGACCGTCCAAGTCGTAAAAAGGGCAGCATCGACTGTCCAAGTCGCAAAAAGAGCAGTACCGACCGTCCAAGTCGCAAAAAGGGCAGAACCGACCGTCCAAGTCGCAAAAAGGGCAAAACCGACAGTCCACATCGTAAAAAGGGCAGCACCGACCGTCCAAGTCGCAAAAAGGGCAGCACCGACCGTCCAAGTCGCAAAAAGGGAAGCACTGACCTTCCAAGTCGTAAAAATGGTAGAACCGACCGTCCAAGTTACAAAAAGGGCAGCACCAACCGTTCAAGTCGCTAAAATGGTAAAACCGACCATCCACGTCGCAAAAAGGGCAGCATCGACCTCCACGTCGTCAAAACGGGAACCAAATTAAATCGATTTCCACATGAAAAAAGATCCATCAATTTCATGTACACGACCCACATGTGCGATGTGAATTTATTGATGGGGGCACTTTGTTGGGGTCAAAAATTATACCCCGGTTGACCAAGTCAAAGTCAAAGTCAACCCCAAACCAGGTGGGCCCAAGCCCAATTCAAGTGGGCCCAAGCCCAGGTCAAGGGGATCGGCCCCATGACAAAAGGAATGAAGCCATAAATTGGTTTAATATAATTCTTTATATATATATAAATGTATGCAAAATAAGCAAAAAGCCAAAATTTTGTAAATCCCATGGCTTATGTGCAAAAAAAGATATGCACATAACGCATGGGGTGGCATAAGTGTCATTTAGTAAAGCTCAAGGGACTATATATAAAGTGTGTAGCCTATAAAAGCAAACATGATGAAAATATCTATGACAACTTTCCCATTCTCCCCAAAAACTAGGCTTTGTGCCTCCATCCTCTCTCTCTCCCAGTTCTTCCTCTTCCTTTTCATTTTCCAATTAAATCAAGTGCTTGACTCTCTTTTTTTTTAAACTAAATAAAGTTTTACCATAAACCCACCTTCCAAGACTCCATCAAGAGAAGAAAAAGGGTCTCTTTTTTTATCATCCAAGATCTAAATCTTGGAGTTTCAAGAGAACCCATTTTGGGTTTCTTTTCAAAAAAGAAAGAAGAAAATCTTTTGGAGTTTAACTCCACAAATAAAATTCTTTTGGAGTTTAACTCCACATTAAAAAAAAAATTGGAGTTGAACTCCATTTAAAATTATTTTGGAGTTTAACACCACATTAATTTTTTTAGGAGTTTTACTCCATTTAAAATTCTTTTGGAGTTTAACTCCACGATAAAAATCTTTTTGGAGTTGAACCTCATTTAAAATTCTTTTAGAGTTTAACTCCATTTAAAAAAAATTTGGTGTTTAACTCCAGAAAAAAATAAAGAATTTTTTTTGGAGTTTAACTCCACAATAAAAATTCTTTCGGAGTTTAACTCTATTTAAATTCTTTTTGAGTTTAACTCCACAAATAAAAAATTCTTTTGGAGTTTAACTCTATACAAATGTTTTTGGAGTCTAACTCCTTAAAAAAAATTTAAAAAAAAATCTTTTGGAGCCCCTTTCTTCCTCTCATGTGAGGGGGGGCTCCCTCTCATGTGAGTGGGAGGCTCCCATTTTGGGAGCCCCTTTCTTCCTCTCATGTGAGCGGGAGGCTCCCTATCATGTGAGGGGAGGCTCCCAATTTAGGAGCCCCTTTCTTCCCTCTCATGTGAGAGAGGGCTCCCTCTCATGTGGATGGGAAGTTTTCATTTTGGTAGCCCCTTTCTTCCTCTCATGTGAGGGGGAGGCTCCCATTTTGGGAGCCCCTTTCTTCCCTCTCATATAAGGGGGGCTCCTATTTTGGGAGCCCCCTTTCTTCCTCTTACGTGAGTGGGATGCTTCCATTTTGGGAGCCCCTTTCTTTCTCTCATGTAAGGGGAGGCTCTCATTTTGGGAGCCCCCTTTATTCTCTCTTATGTGAGTGGGAGGGTCCCATTTTTTGGAACCCCCTTTATTTTTCCTCTCACGTGAAAGAGTGTTTGTGGGAGCTTCCTTTAAAAAATAATAATAAAAAAGTGGGTTTTGTCTTTGGAGTTCAACTCCACAATAAAAAAAATTCTTTTAGAGTTTAACTCCATTATAAAAAAAAATTCTCGAGTTTAACTCCATTTAAAATTCTTTCGGAGTTCAACTCCATAATAAAAATTCTTTCGGAATTCTACTCCACAATAAAAATTCTTTCGGAATTCTACTCCACAATAAAAATTCTTTCAGAATTTAACTCCATTTAAATTCTTTCGGAGTTTAACTCCATTTAAATTGTCTTGGAGTTTAACTCCACAAATAAAATATTCTTTTGGAGTTTAACTCCATACAAATGTTTTTGGAGTCTAACTCCTTAAAAAATAAAAATAAAAATTCTTTTGGGAGCCCCTTTTTTCCCTCTCATGTGAGGGGGAGGCTCCCTCTCATGTGAGGGGAAGGCTCCCATTTTGGAAGCCCCTTTAATCCCTCTCTTGTGAGGGGGAGGCTCCCATTTTGGGAGGCCCTTTCTTCCTCTCATGTGAGGGGGGGCTCCCTCTCATGTGAGTGGGAGGCTCCCATTTTGGGAGCCCCTTTTTTCCTCTCATGTGAGGGGGAGGCTCTCATTTTGGGAGCCGCTTTATTCCTTCTCATGTGAGTGGGAGGCTCCCATTTTTGGGAGCCCCCTTTATTCTTCCTCTCACGTGTTTAAAAAAAGTTTTTTTTCTTAGGAGTTCAACTCCACAGTAAAAATATTCTTTTGGAGTTTAACTTCATTATAAAAAGAAATATTTTCTGGAGTTTAGCTCCATTTAAAATTCTTTCGGAGTTCAACTCCACAATAAAAATTCTTTCGGAGTTTAACTCCATTTAAATTGTTTTGGAGTTTAACTCCATAAATAAAATTCTTTTGGAGTTAACTCCATATAAAAACTTTTGGGAGTTTTTACTCCAAATAAAATTATTTTGGGAGTTTAAACTCCAAATAAAATGGAGTTTAAACTCCAAATAAAATGTTTTGGAGTTTTAACTCCTTCCCAAAAAAACATTTATCTAAATATTTATTTATTTATTTATTATTATTTTTTTATAAAATATATATATATATATATATATATCTTTTTTTTTATAAATAGAACAAAAATATGAACACGTCTCAATTGTTATATAAAAAAATTTTAAAAAAAACACCAATACTTTGCATTGAGTTCGCATGACCTGTTTGACCCGTCAATCGGAGGTTCTCTCGCTCCAAAGGCGAGGGGTAATTAACGGTAACTTAGTCCGCGGCTGCCGGAGATTCGGATCCCCACAATCAATAAACCTCAGCCTATCCTAGGCAGGGGGAATCTGTAATGCGCCTGACAAGCGCGCGCGTATTCCCATCTCAATGGGGTGATGAAAAAAACCCTACAAACAAATGTCAATAAAAATACTATCAAGATACCAAAATGGACAATTTTTTCAATAAAATACCATGAACCTTCCAAACTAAGTAATTATCACTAAAATTCCCAATGCTTAAAATCAATGCTCATGAAGACTCTAAGTAATACTAATTACCCTCGAGATTTACTTTTTAACTATATTAAAATATTTTTTCATAAAACCCCCTCGAGATATATAAAAAATAATATTTTAAGAATTCTAGTAAATATGGGTTTAAGAGGAATCAATTCTCTTGAGCCCAGCGAGCCGGAGAAAGTGAATGCTTACCTATTTAAGGTAGACAACTTAACGGATGTTATCAATGGCAATTGTCTTGGAAAAAAACACAAATTCTGCCATCCATATGCAGCAGTTGTCGATGACTCCTGAACCTAAGAAATTCAAGAGTTAAATCCGTTTACAAGTATCTGACTCAATCTGAGTCCAAACTCAAACTTGAATCCAAAATCAAACAAGAACTTGAACCTTTGATCATGAACCAGAATACTTGAACGTGAATATACCAGAACTTGAATACTTGATCATGAACATGAATACTCGAAATCGATATCAAACTCAAACTTGTATACTTGAAACTGACTTGACTCGAACCATGAATACAACTTGACATGAATACATGAATACTTGACACGAATACTTGATATTAACATGAATTCAATCTTGCAACTTGATGTATTCATGAATTCGAGCAAGGCTGTTAATTTTAACTGTAATGTAGAATACACGGAGTGTTGGGGTAGTTCATGTGTGAATCCAACGAAATCTCAGGAGTCTTTGTAGATCATGAATCCATGTTTACTAACACAAGCAAGCTATCATGAGGGCCCGTGTTTCCTTGCTCCTGTATTATAGCCTGTTGAGTTTGGAATATTTCAACATTAGGTTGAAATCCCGTTACTAACACTTGATTCGGGCCCGTAGTTTCTTACCCCTGGATTACAGCCTATTGGGTTCGAGAACATTCTTGAGATTGGTTGACATTCACCCATGAACTTACTTTATATTAGTTTACCCATGAACTTACTTCATGTTCACTATACCTACACTACACGGCCATACTATACTTTGCTCATGTTATTTTACCATATATATATATATATATATATATATATATATATAATTTCATGTTAAATATAATTTCCATGCTTATATTAAATGACATGTTTAACCAACATATATCCTAGTCCATTGCTTCTTGATATACATTTCTTTATCATTATATTTTTATACTTCTCACCCATTTATTGAGGACTTATCGAGCGAAAGTTCACTGACGGGCATTCCATCCACCTTTGTTTCTTTGAATGTTCGTCAGATACTGTGGAGACTGAGGAGGTGGACACCACAGAGGAGGAGCACGATCAGATCGCGACCCAGGTCTAGACTTGTTATCCTTTTCTCTCAGTTTATATATGCCACATGTTTAGGCATTTCTTTTCTTGTATTTACTTTCAGTTGAAATCATGTATTGTAAATGAATCAAATTGAATATAAATAAAGTTGTTGAATTTTAAATCTCATATTAATTTTCTTGTCATTTTATATTGCTCATTTATGCTTAGCGTATTTATTCTAGGAAAAGACCTTTTCGAAATAAATACGTCGCGGGATTACCACATCACCGTTTCCGTTTATTGGGAAGTGGGGCGTGACAGGTTTTGTTGGTGGCCCATACAGGTCAGTTCTGCATGAAGTCATAAGCAATATATCACAAGAAATATGAAATTCAACAATTTTACATTCCTTGCAATTCAATTTCCGTTGAATCTATCCTAATCTTTCTTCTTTATCTAAGATAATGGATTCTCCCAACAATCCTAACACCAACGTTAATGGAAGTACACCACTACAACCTATCCTTACTATTCTGCCACCTCGACCTACTAGAGCCGCTCCACTTATAGAACATACGATATTTTTGGATACTATCAAAAGCCTATTAGAGGGTCAGCAGGCTCAAAACACGATTTTGCAGGAGCAGACTGCTCTCCTTCAACAGAGTTTCATCCGCTCTGAAGCAGAAGCACCAAGAGTGAAACAATTTCGAGCGTTACACCCGAAGAACTTCTCAAGGAAAGAGAAACCGCTTGAAGTCGAGGAATGGGCTCAGAACATAGAAGACGAACTAGCCGCAGCCCAAGTTCCAGAAGTGGCTTGGGTCAGAATAGCAAAACTCCAGCTTACTGACAATGCCAGAGTCTGGTGGAAGGCCGAGAAAAGCCGTCTTGAGCAGCCGATCGAATGGAAGACTTTCCATGATTTCTTTGACGCCGAGTATTTTTCGGAAATCGCACACTTCGAGATAGAACAGAAGTTCATTCACTTGCAATAAGGATCCATGTGAGATAAGTCGGTGGATGGGTATGATGCAGAATTCACCATGCTCGACAGATTCGCCACCCTTCTAATTCCTACTGCAGAAATCAAAGCCAGGCGCTTCCAGTAAGGATTAGACCCTGAGATCCAGGCTGCCCTAGTAACGGGAGAATACCTAACACATGAAGCAACTTTGAAGTCAGCCCGTCACTATGAAGCTGTCATTAAGAAGAAGGGAAGGCCTCAGTCGATCGGTATAAAACGTTCCGCCAATCAGATTACTGGAGGAGCCTCTTCTAGGCCAACTCTCCCAGCGCCAACTATGAGGCCAAGAGGATCATTTTTCGAGACTAAGCCAAACTTCTGTATCTACTGTAAGAGGACCGGACACCAAATCAAGAATTGCCGTCGATCGAATGGTCTTTGTCTGATATGTGGATCACCCTCACAGACTATAAGAACTTGCCCACATAATCGAACTAGCCTAGCCCTCGCAACTAGACCAGCTATTCAAGCTCCACCTACTCGTTTAGCCCTTCCTGGATTAGCTCCACGTAGACTACCTTTACCTCGTCATCCATTGATGTATCAGCATGCACAGAGAAATGTGCAGAGATGTCAGGCTTTCACTTTGGCGGCCATAGAGGCCGAAGCAATAGGTTAAGATAACATTGGTAAATCTCCTCCCGTCTTTTTTAGCCTTTTTAAATTTCTGCATTCTTTCGTGCTTTCATCTATCTAAACATTTTCATACACTTTCGGTACGATATTAGTAGTTCTTTCACCACTGCTTTAATTAAATTTTTCTTGAATCTGTTACAACATCCTTGTATAAATTTTGAGAACGAAATTTTTATAAGGAGGGTAGAATGTAACGACTATGAAATCTTTGTACGGAATTCTTCTGCTAATATACAGAATAGAGTTTGACAGCCTGTGTATGAGTTATAAATTACTTTTATTAAATAAAAGTAAGAAGCAACTTGTAGCTCACTGGTAAATCCCTTGCACCGCAGTGACATAGCCCCTGTGTTCGATTCCCATCGGACACAATTATTTTTCTGATTTTTTTTTAACTTTTTGGAAGCCTAAAATGTTGCACGTGTAATACACGGGGAAATGAAAAGTTTAGAAAAATCAAACATGTGAAAAATGGTGCACACACATAATAACCCACATGGCACGAATCTTGAGGCTAGAATCTCAAAATCGACCGGCGGATTTGCCTCTTATGCCGGCGGGGACGGTCAGGATGGAGCCAAATTGCTCCGTGCTTAGCACACTCGTCTCTTCAACTCCCTTCAACTCCTCTGCACTGTTTGATTTTCCTGTAATCAAAAAGAGACCTTTCATTTCACAATTTAACATCATTTTTAATGCTATTTAATCCAAATTTTAATTCTCAAACCCTAATTCTCCACTATAAATACCACTCCATGCCCTAGCCCTTCACTATTCTGAAAATTCTAACCAAAACTCTCTCAAAAGTTACTAGGTGTAAATGGAGTAAAGTGGAGTTAGCGAGCAAGTTGGTTCCGGTGAAAATCGAAACCAATTTTGGAGCCCGCAACACCCCGAAGCATCCCTTCTCTTCCTTAACCCCTTCTTAACGTATTCAATCTGTAAGTCCCTCCCAAATCTCCTCCTTTCTATTAAAATTCCTTTTGAAATTTTATATCGGCAAAACTTGAGTCATTACCGATATCTTCTTTCTAAAACATATAACTCACTTTTTTTTTACAATTTAGTCAATCTAATTTTAATACATCACTTATAATCTTAAATACTAAAGTTTAGAATCAAATTTAATCAAAATTCTCATGTAAAACAATCCTAGTAGAACTTTTTCATTAAAATACCTTGAACTTTATAAACACCTCTTTTCGTATTTGTTAAAACAATATCTCTAGGAAAACATCACGGGGTAACGACCTACCCCACACGTACACTTTGCTTTCACAGCACGATACCTATTTGTATGTATTTTTGGTTCGAAAAATAGTATTACAATAAAATACCACATAGTTCTAAAACCGGGTTTCTTTTAAAACGGTATTTCATTTCCTTTCCAATTATGCATTTACAACTCTTGTTAGGCGACCCGCTAATGGATGGTGCGGATTATCACACATCTTAGGGATAGTAGAGCGAGATGCAGAGCTCCTCACGGAGCATTCAATCTCGAAAGAATTTAAATACGTTTTTAAGAAATACGATTTTTCTAAATAAAATAAAATTAATTTTTAGAAAAATTATATAAAATTATAAATCCATATTTTCAAAATATAATAAACCTAAATTTTTTCTAAAAATGAAAGATTAACAAATGTCAATAAAAATAATATTAAGATACCAAAAAGGACAAGTTTTTCAATAAAATATCATAAACTTTTCAGGCTAAGTAATTATCACTAAATTACCCAATACTTAAAATCCATACTCATGAAAACTCTAAGTAATACTAATCACCCTCGAGATTTATTTTTTAACTATATTAAAATATTTTTTCATAAAACCGTCTCGAGATATATATAAAATAATATTTTAAGGATTTTAGTAAATATGGGTTTAAGCGGGATCAATTCTCTTGAGCCCCAGCGACCCGGAGAAAGTGAGTGCTTGCCTATTTAAGGTAGACACTTAACAGATATTATCAATGACAATTGTCTTGGAAAAAACATAAATTCGGTCATCCATGTGCAGCAGTTGTCGATGACTCCCGAAGCTAAGAAATTCAAGAGTTAAATCCGTTTACAAGTATCCCACTCAATCTGTCACGCCCCACTTCCCAGTATACGGGAAGAGTGCGTGACGAGACCCGCTGTGTATTTACTCAGAAATAAACTCGATAAGCGTATCTAAACAATATAAAGTAAAGTACACAAGAGACAAGATGTAAATGAACATCAATTTTATTTATTCAACATTCTTTTTATAATACATCTGAAAAGTAAATACAAGAATGAAAAGCAATATCTAAATAATGGCATAACAGAAAGGAAAATGGAACAAGTACAAGTGGCTACAGTTCTGGGTCTTCGGTGTGCTGCTCAGGGGCCTGCTCCAAGCGCTCCTGGTTGGTCTCGAACACTTCAGCGTCGGGTCCTCCTGACAATATTCCAAAGAAGAAGAGAAATAGGAATGTCGTCAGCGAACATGTTAGTTGTATGTATGCCCTAGAGGCCAGTATTGTACAGATGATGTATATTATATTGGATGCTTGGACATATATAGAGATGAATTTCTTGCTCGATATGATAGTATGCTATCTGGTTACTCTTTATCTTAACATGTACACTAGTCTCTTTATACTGTCTTATAGTTACATGTTGGTAAAGCCCTTAGGATATGTACTTGACTACCTGGACTATGATGCAGATCATACTAGTGAGGACATGGAAGTCCATAAGTACATCCTTCAAGGTCCCTAGTCGTGGGTGTATCGAGACGGGGCATCGATATACCAGTGTAGACTAGCGTATACACTTCTCGACCCATGTGATGGGCGATGGATGATCCCATATCCATTGGTGTTTGACATCAGAGATGGTATACGGGTGCTCAGTGGAGACTGAGTACACTGGACGGACTCGCCGAGAACTCCCAGATGGTATTATACCTCACGTCAGATGGCAGTTCTCAGGTGACACTTGTACAGGTTAGTCTGTAGACCCGAGATCGTCATAGAGTCTTGTGTGATTCCCACTGTGCTTTGATCTCCACCTTACCACGTCCATGAGGGCGTGCAAAACGGTGGTCTTTGGGCACAGTCCCGAGTCACATGGAGGCAATGAGCGATAGGAGGGGTTTCGTCTCTCCCGGTATTGGGAGTTGATGTTGCGCAGTGCTCGATTGGCCGTAGCAGGGAAGTCCCTGGCCAGGGCTGATCAGAGATTTGCTGGTAAGTGTTACCAGTAGTTTCTCGACCCGTTATGAGCCTCACATCGGCACGACTTATCGGGTTATTGGGGTCTGACGTTTACCACCCCTAGACTTGATATGCGACATATCAGACGAAGAGACCGGACTGTACGGTAAGTGTTACTGGTCGGATTCGCAGGAGTGTGAGCGGGCTAGCTCGTCGATCTTCTGATCGCTCAATACCCGGGTGGCCGTTACGTTTAGCAGACCGCTTGCGGCTTGTGGGTGCTTGATATGATCATCATCTGCTACCGGCGTATTGACGAGTCTTTAGAGTCCTACACAGAGGTTTCCTAGCTCAAGCGAAACGAAATAGGAGTGCATATGAGATATGTGCGGGACCGAGAATAATGCGTGTATGTGATACCGTATTTGATTCTCGCGATTAATGTTTCGATTGGTTGTATATGATATAACCTAGTTATCGAATCGAAGATCGATTCGATAAGTCGATACATTGAATACTAGTCGGTCATGTGCGACATGACCGGATCATTGAATCAAGTGTTGATTTAATGATTTAATGTATAATTATATATTTAATATATTACTTTGCATTAACTAGTATTGGTTCACTTTAAACGGATTTTTCTCACTTGATGCACATTGTATATGTGATATGCTTTTGTGCACATGATTGTATCATGTTTGATGATGCATGTTGACTTGACTTTGTGTAAAAGAATTGAACCATGGTTATGAGAGTGGTTAGGGTTTATGATTTATTCACTTATTATTTAATCCATTCATTATTTATTAATTGGTTTTATAAAAATAAAATGGTTTCATTTATCATGAAGAATGGTGAAGCTTCATGAAGCATTTACTAATGATGCCATTTTGTCTTCATACTTAAACCTAACCACTCCCACTAACCATGGTAAATTCTCTACACTTGACCATGGTTAGGATATGATAAATATCATTTTCTTTTCTATTTTGATTAAGTTTTTTATCATATTCTATCATCTTCTTCATCTTCTTCTTCAAAAGAAAAGCTTGCTACTTTAATGGCAACTTGAGTTCTAGTGAGAGAAATCCAAATCTAATGTGAACCCACCTCCTATTTCTTCATCCTCTACCTCTTGCCAAGTGGTTTTGGGTGTTTTCTTCACAAGTTTCACTACTTGGTGAAGTCGGAGCTTGAACTAGTGCAACCTCGACGTAGATCGTCTTTGACACGAAGCCGACGATATAGCTCGCCCGTTTCTCCGATGAAGCCGACGATTGGGTTCGGGATTCATGATGGACAGCGAGAGGACACCCACGTAGAGCTAAGGAAGTGGAAATCCGGATCTACAAAGGTTGTAGCATCTAACTTCTAGTTAAATAGTTAACTAGTTTTGTGTTTCGCCTAGAATTCTAGTCTAAGATCCGCGTTAGGGTTTCGCGGCACCCATAATTTTTGAAATTGGCATGTTCGATGCCTTGTGAGACCTCTATAGGGTGCCTAGGAACCTTTCACTGGTATCAGAGACTAGCTAGAGCCTTAAGCGAAGTCTAGACGGAGTTTGAAAGCCGGACGAACCGAAAACCTAACCCCAAAATAGCTCTCTGGACTTTTTCTAAAAATTGGGATTTTTGTCAATTAAAAATATGCAGAAAATCAAGCAGGGTGTTATTTGAATTACTGTGAAATACGAGGGCCTGAATCGACTTTTCCACCGCGGAACCGCGGCACGTGCTATGCATGATGCGGCGGTTCCGCGGCCGTTCTGTTCCTTTGTGTGATGATTTCTGCACAGTAACTCATATAATTTAATGCTGAATTTTCTGGGATATTTTTGTTGTGACTATACAGAAGAGTATTCTGGGGTACTATTGGGAATCAAAGTTTCGATCGGATTATCAAATTTCGTCTTTGTGTTTTTCCGGATAATCTTTTGAATATGTTAAAAAGTTCGACCGGATATAAATACCCAATTTTTCCCCTGTCGGGAAATTTCCAAGTGTTGGATTTTTCCGTAGTTTAACGACGTTCTAAGTAGTGCAAGTAACGCGATGGACCCTCTAGAAGACAACAAACCTTAACTCGATTATGTGACCGTCTTGAACTGCCCTTTGAACCTTCGGGTTTGGGGCAGTACGGCGTGCCACATGTGAGGCGTTGGCTTGACCCTTCTATGGCTGGACCGTTGGTACTAAGGCACGAACTGAATGTTGCTAGACTTATTTCATGTGTTGAGCTGTATCGGGAAAACTTGGGTATTCGACTGTTCGATCGAAAAGTTTAACATTTTCTGTTTATCTGGAATGTGATACAATATTTGGAATTCACAAGTAGTTATGAGATAACTGAATGAATGTTATAAATCTAGCAATTTAGTCCCATATGATATTGAAAAGAGTTTTCGATAATGAGACTAAAATGCGGAATTTATATCTGTTAGGCATGCGATGTCTAAAGAGGTTGCGGATTCCAACTGTTGTAGTTTTACACTTTCTTTTCTGTGACCGTAAGTGTAGTATGTTCATATCGCCGGTTTCGTTGCTATACGTCAACGACAATTGGGGTATGCATACTTACTTACGTTGATGACATGTGATGTTATGTGTTGCTGGATATGTTATATTGGATCGTCGTGTTCGAATAGCCGGGGGTTTTTATGTGAGATGAGTGTTTTCCATTTTCATTCATGTAAAAACTTGTATGTAATATTCTTTTATTTGGGGCACTTCCAGGTAGCGGAAGTTGTCACCTTTTGTATATTATTTACTTTTCCGCATTAGGATAGACCCAAGGAGGGGAGCACAAGTAACCGGGTTCTGGGGTCCAGTAGGAGACCAACTCGAGGAGTCGAGTCCGGGTCTCCTAACCCTAGAATTGGCAGGGTTGCTTGCCGCTCTCGTAGGGGTCTAGGGGTGTGGGATTGGCTATTCATCACGACCGTGGAATCCGTGTTTTATACTGGCTCGTATTGAAAACACGGACGTCCTAGTATATCCAATGTTTCATATGTTTCTTCTGCTGCGATATCTGTGATGTGATCATGTGATGTTCTGTGATGGATATAGTATATAGTATATATGATATATTATATAGACGTTACTTATGTTTTACACCCGCGCTAGCCCTGCCCTGCTCTGTCGTTAGTTACCTAACCTAACGGTGCACGAGGGGACATCGAGGCGAATGCGGATGGCATAAGTGTACGTCATATCTATCTGTGATGTTTAGGTATTTAAATGATGGGACTTCATTAATGTGATTAATGAAAGATAAGAAACCTAAGATGTTGTGGAATCGAATTTCAAAATAAAAACAGGTAGCTACAGTTTTTGCTTTGCACAGCGATATATATGATATATCCCGCACCTCATTCGACGAGGAAAGGACCGAGATCCCTTCACCGGGAGTGACTCCTTTAGCAATAACTGGCAGATGCTACACACTCGGTTTGCTTTTGACAGCTTTTGGGTTTTTGCTTTGCACAGCGATATATATGATATATCCCGCACCTCATTCAACGAGGAAAGGACCGAGATCCCTTCACCGGGAGTAACTCCTTTAGCAAAACTAGAAAAGCCTTAAAATCACTCCATTTCAAAACTCCATTTGATTCTACAACGATATCAAGTTCATTACGCAATAGGTTTTCAGAAAAACCTGTCGTAGCCCTCCGTCATTTCAGATAAGTACTATTTAGTATTCGTGCTGCGGTTGTTTGGCATGCGTCAAGGCGTAGTGTACGGTAGCTAACTAGTATTTATCTGCTTATGCATATGATGCAGATTGGATTAGGGTATTCGCACGGCGTTGTTTGGCATGCGTCAAGGGTCGTGCGGGTGGGTTTAATTCAATCAGGAAATGACGGGTTGAACTTGACTAGCGGACTATGGGTTGTTTAGCATGCGTCAAGGTCATAGCACGCTAGGGGCAAAAGATTATCGGGAATTTCAAGTGTTGAAATTTGCAATGAGATTGCATACCTTCTATGAGATAGTTGGATCCCGATACCCACTGCGAGTAAGAGTTACTCCTGGGAGAGTTTTACACATTACAATTAGCCGATCAAGTAGGTGTCTAGAAAGGTGTTAACGAGATTACGCCTCTGGGAAAACGAGGTTTACATTAATTAGGTTCGTGCGAAAGCACGGGGGACCTCCCTCAAAGTACCGACACTGGCCTGGCTGAAAGATTGGTGAACTTGTAGTGTGTAATTAATCCCGGCTAGTCTTTCCTTTTAGGGTTTGAAGGAAGATTTGATAAAAAGCAGTGGGAGCCATCCTGATTAGATAAGATAATAACCAATCTGATCTTGCACGAGCTTACGCTAAAGTATTTTCTTCTCTCTCTCTCCAGGTAGCGACCATTTCATGCCTTAAACAAGATAATAATATGGATGTATTGACCGAACCCGCATGTTATACTGTGCTGGGGAACGTTGGTTCCGTTCCTTCTTATAAGAGTTATAGGAATGAACAGGAAATAGGGGAATACCAGGATTCCCATGCCACCCGAATGAAGAAAGTACATGTTGATGCATTTTCTTCGGGTGTGTTCGTTACAGAGAACTGTTTCTCCATTTGCTCCACGTCCTGGGTATTAGATACCGGGTCAGGATCCCATATATGTAATCAGTTACATGGGCTTAGGAAAGGTAGAGAACTTGGAGAAGGTGATAAAGACATTAGAGTCGGAAATGGTGCAATTGTTGCAGCTAAGACTGTCGAGGAATATCACCTTACATTACCAACTGGTAATACATTGGTTCTGAACGAATGCTATTACATGCCGAACCTGATATGCAACATTATATCGGTTTCTTTACTGAGTAAAGAGGGATATAATTTTGTATTACAGGATAATGTTATGAACATTTTCCGTAACCAAAAGTTGGTTGGATCAGGCACGTTGTGCAATGGCATTTATGTTCTAAACCAATCAACAGTTCTGAGCATAACAAACACACACAAGAGGAAGAGTTCTGAACTGAACGAATCCTTCTTGTGGCATTGTAGACTGGGTCACATCAATGCGACACGACTGGCTAAGTTGCATAAGGATGGATATTTAAATCCGTTTGAATTTTCATCCTATGACACTTGCCAGTCATGTCTCAAAGGCAAGATGACCAAAGCTCCGTTTACGGGACACGGAGAAAGAGTTAACGAACTCTTGGGACTGATACATAGTGATGTATGCGGTCCCATGTCTACACATGCCAGGGATGGTTCTTCGTACTTCATTACATTCACTGACGATCTCTCTAGATTCGGATATGTGTTCCTGATGAAACACAAATCAGAAGCTTTTGAGAAATTTAGAGAATATAAACAAGAAGTCGAGAACCAAACCGGAAAAAGTATTAAAATCCTACGATCTGATCGAGGAGGAGAATACTTAAGCAATGAATTCCTGGAATTCCTAAAAGAGAATGGGATTCTCTCTCAGCTTACTCCTCCTTATACACCACAGCACAACGGTGTATCTGAACGGAGAAACCGCACCCTATTAGATATGGTGCGCTCAATGATGAGTACAGCTGAGTTACCTATTTCCTTCTGGGGATATGCGCTTGAGACAGCCATGGACCTATTGAATAGAGTTCCTACCAAATCAGTGCCTACCACTCCATATGAGATATGGAAAGGGAAGAGACCACATCTTAATTATATTAAGATATGGGGTTGTCCAGCCTATGTCAAAAGACAAAATCCGGACAAACTCGAGGCAAGATCTGTCTTATGTAAGTTTGTAGGATATCCCAAAAATTCACAAGGGTATATCTTCTACCACCCCGAGGAACAAAAGGTGTTTGTTTCTCGACATGCCACTTTCTTAGAAAAAAGTTTTCTTATGAAACAGATAAGTGGCATTGAGGTAGAACTGGAAGAGGTTCCAGCGACACAGACTACAACAGAAGATTTGGTTGAACCAGAGGATTCCGTAGTTCCCGATGAACCCCAGCCACTCCGCCGATCTAGTAGGGTTCCTCGCCAACCTGAGAGATACTACGGTTTTCTCATGGATGGAGGGAGCGAGGATTGCATCATGGAGGATGATGACCCAACTAGCTTCGAGCAGGCCATCACGAGTAGGGACTCGGTGAAATGGCTGGATGCTATGCGGTCCGAGATGGAATCCATGTACACCAACAAAGTATGGACTTTGGAAGTTGCTCCTGAAGGGGTAAAACCCATTGGGAGCAAGTGGATCTTCAAGAAGAAACTTGGTGTAGATGGGAAAGTGGAGATTTTCAAAGCTAGACTTGTAGCAAAGGGTTTTCGTCAAAGACCAGGTGTGGACTATGAAGAAACCTTTTCTCCAGTGGCTATGCTTAAATCCATCCGGATCATGCTTGCCATTGCTGCCTTTCATGACTACGAAATCTGGAAAATGGATGTTAAGACCGCCTTTCTAAATGGTGATTTAGAATAGTGCGTGTACATGACTCAGCCAGAGGGCTTCGTAGACAGTGGGAGCAGCGGGAAGGTGTGCAAGCTGCTTAAATCCATTTATGGATTAAAGCAAGTATCGCGGAGTTGGAACATCTGCTTTGATGTCGTTATCAAAGAGTTTGATTTCGTCAAAAATCCAGATGAACCTTGTATCTACAAGAAGGTGGCAGAGAGTAAGGTTGTCTTCCTCGTATTGTACGTGGACGACATACTCTTGATAGGAAATGATATTCCTATGCTGCAAGCGGTCAAGCTCTTCTTATCACAAAGATTCTCAATGAAAGATCTTGGTGATGCCTCCTGCATATTGGGAATTAGGATCTATAGAGATAGATCCAAACGGATTTTGGGATTGTCCCAATCCAGGTACATTGACACCATACTAAAGAGGTTTAGTATGGAAGAGTCCAAGCGTGGGAACTTGCCCACGATCTCTGGAGTCACTCTCTCCAAAGAGATGTCTCCCAAGACTGATTTGGAGAGAGCTCGCATGCAAGGGATACCCTATGCTTCGGCAGTAGGCTCTATCATGTATGCGATGCTATGTACCAGACCCGATGTAGCATACTCACTAAGTGTAGTGAGCAGGTATCAAGCTGATCCTGGAGAGAGTCACTGGACAGCTGTGAAGAGCATTCTCAAGTACTTGCGAAGGACTAGAGATATGTTCTTGGTGTATGGTAACGGAGAGCTCCAAGTGGAGTCCTTTACCGATTCGAGCTTCCAAAATGATAAGGACGACTCTAAGTCGCAGTCGGGCTTTGTCTTTACCCTTTACGGAGGGGCGGTTAGCTGGAAGAGTTCCAAGCAGGAAACCGTGGCAGACTCGACGATGGAGGCTGAATACATCGCTGCCAACGATGCTGCTAAAGAGGCTGTCTGGATCAAGAAGTTCATTACTGAACTTGGTGTGATTCCATCTATTGAGCATCCAATACCTTTGTATTGCGATAACAATGGAGCAGTGGCTTTGGCCAAGGAACCCAGGTCCCATCAGCGATCCAGGCATATTCTGAGGCGGTATCACCTGATCCGGGGATAGTTGATCGCCGGGAGATCGAGGTCAGGAGGGTTGACACGAAGAACAACACCGCGGATCCACTCACGAAGGCCATTCCCCAGATACAGTTTGAGAGACTCTTCGAGATGCTCGGTATGCGATACTACAGCAGCTGGCCCTAGTGCAAGTGGGAGATTGTTAGTTGTATGTATGCCCTAGAGGCCAGTATTGTACAGATGATGTATATTATATTGGATGCTTGGACATATATAGAGATGACTTTCTTGCTCGATATGATAGTATGCTATCTGGTTACTCTTTATCTTAACATGTACACTAGTCTCTTTATACTGTCTTATAGTTACATGTTGGTAAAGCCCTTAGGATATGTACTTGACTACCTGGACTATGATGCAGATCATACTAGTGGGGACATGGTAGTCCATAAGTACATCCTTCAAGGTCCCTAGTCGTGGGTGTATCGAGACGGGGCATCGATATACCAGTGTAGACTAGCGTATACGCTTCTCGACCCATGTGATGGGCGATGGATGATCCCATATCCATTGGTGTTTGACATCAGAGATGGTATACGGGTGCTCAGTGGAGACTGAGTACACTGGACGGACTCGCCGAGAACTCCCAGATGGTATTATACCTCACGTCAGATGGCAGTTCTCAGGTGACACTTGTACAGGTTAGTCTGTAGACCCGAGATCGTCATAGAGTCTTGTGTGATTCCCACTGTGCTTTGATCTCCACCTTACCACGTCCATGAGGGCGTGCAAAACGGTGGTCTTTGGGCACAGTCCCGAGTCACATGGAGGCAATGAGCGATAGGAGGGGTTTCGTCTCTCCCGGTATTGGGAGTTGATGTTGCGCAGTGCTCGATTGGCCGTAGCAGGGAAGTCCCTGGCCAGGGCTGATCAGAGATTTGCTGGTAAGTGTTACCAGTAGTTTCTCGACCCTTTATGAGCCTCACATCGGCACGACTTATCGGGTTATTGGGGTCTGACGTTTACCACCCCTAGACTTGATATGCGACATATCAGACGAAGAGACCGGACTGTACGGTAAGTGTTACTGGTCGGATTCGCAGGAGTGTGAGCGGGCTAGCTCGTCGATCTTCTGATCGCTCAATACCTGGGTGGCCGTTACGTTTAGCAGACCGCTTGCGGCTTGTGGGTGCTTAATATGATCATCATCTGCTACCGGCGTATTGACGAGTCTTTAGAGTCCTACACAGAGGTTTCCTAGCTCAAGCGAAACGAAATAGGAGTGCATATGAGATATGTGCGGGACCGAGAATAATGCGTGTATGTGATACCGTATTTGATTCTCGCGATTAATGTTTCGATTGGTTGTATATGATATAACCTAGTTATCGAATCGAAGATCGATTCGATAAGTCGATACATTGAATACTAGTCGGTCATGTGCGACATGACCGGATCATTGAATCAAGTGTTGATTTAATGATTTAATGTATAATTATATATTTAATATATTACTTTGCATTAACTAGTATTGGTTCACTTTAAACGGATTTTTCTCACTTGATGCACATTGTATATGTGATATGCTTTTGTGCACATGATTGTATCATGTTTGATGATGCATGTTGACTTGACTTTGTGTAAAAGAATTGAACCATGGTTATGAGAGTGGTTAGGGTTTATGATTTATTCACTTATTATTTAATCCATTCATTATTTATTAATTGGTTTTATGAAAATAAAATGGTTTCATTTATCATGAAGAATGGTGAAGCTTCATGAAGCATTTACTAATGATGCCATTTTGTCTTCATACTTAAACCTAACCACTCCCACTAACCATGGTAAATTCTCTACACTTGACCATGGTTAGGATATGATAAATATCATTTTCTTTTCTATTTTGATTAAGTTTTTTATCATATTCTATCATCTTCTTCATCTTCTTCTTCAAAAGAAAAGCTTGCTACTTTAATGGCAACTTGAGTACTAGTGAGAGAAATCCAAATCTAATGTGAACCCACCTCCTATTTCTTCATCCTCTACCTCTTGCCAAGTGGTTTTGGGTGTTTTCTTCACAATTTTCACTACTTGGTGAAGTCGGAGCTTGAACTAGTGCAACCTCGACGTAGATCGTCTTTGACACGAAGCCGACGACCTAGCTCGCCCGTTTCTCCGATGAAGCCGACGATTGGGTTCGGGATTCATGATGGACAGCGAGAGGACACCCACGTGGAGCTAAGGAAGTGGAAATCCGGATCTACAAAGGTTGTAGCATCTAACTTCTAGTTAAATAGTTAACTAGTTTTGTGTTTCGCCTAGAATTCTAGTCTAAGATCCGCGTTAGGGTTTCGCGGCACCCATAATTTTTGAAATTAGCATGTTCGATGCCTTGTGAGACCTCTATAGGGTGCCTAGGAACCTTTCAGAACAATCGCTCGGTAAGTCCCAAAGATGAGAGAGAAGTAGAATAGACAGAGAGAGAGAGAGTATAACTGTATTATATTTGACTGTTATGTTAGCGCAGTTGTTTGTAACTTGGTACAGAAAATGCCAGTGTATACGAGAGGAGTCCCGCTTACACCGGAGACTTTGGTAACCCGTAGTATAAGGCTCCGTCGATAATATTACGGAACAACGGTATGGATGTAATTATGTCTTAAGTGACCACCTCGTGCCACCTTTAACATGTTCCATACCAGTCTACCCCTTTATAACCCCGTAGTATTTATTGTATTGATTGTATTGGTTGTACTGATTGTCTTGTACTGTAAATTATGTATAGATGACTTGCCGAAACCATGATATCATTAATGGAACTGATATAATGGATGAACATATAGATGGAGTATATTCATGGTTCGGTTTAGTCAAGTTGTATAGATTGATATAGATTGAATAGACGAATTCATAGATTCATGTTGTATTGTAGTTTTATACTTGAATTACATTCAAATCAGATTGATTATATTGAGACTCGGTCTGAGTCAGACAATTAAAAAAAAATTGAAGTCCTGAGTTAGGTTTTGATGTTATCGGTAACTGCTGCACATGGACGGCAGGATTTGTGTCTTTTTCAAAGACAATTACCGTGTTGATAACACCGATATTTAGGTTGTCTACCTTAGATAGGCAAGCACCCATATCCTCCGGCTCCCTGAGACTCAAGAGAACTGGTCCCGCTTAAACCTATATTTACTAGGGTCCTTATTGTAATTTACATAACTTGAGGGGGTTTTATGTAAAAATAATTTTGGTATAATTTCAAAATACTCTTCAAGTATTTATTTATCGTCTTTAAGGTTTTCATGGATGTATATTTTATCAAGTGAAATTTCTAGTGAATAAAACCTAGTTTTCATAGTATAAGGTATTTTATTGAAATATTGCATTTGTTTTGTATTTGAATAGTATTTCCATGTAAAAATGATTCCTTTGATTTGGAAGACTTGGAATATTTATATAATATAATTAAAATAGATATTTTGATATTATTTATATATTTATATAAAATAAATTTGATTTATTTTTTAGAAATCTCATTTTCTTAAAATTGGTATTAAAATTCCATCGGAATCCGAATGCTCCTTGCGGAGGTCTGAATTCCACTCTACTAGACCCAAGGACGTGCGATAATCCACACCATCTCGAAACAGGGTTCCCCAAAAGTGGGTTGTAGAGACGCAATTACAAGAAATTGTTTTAACACCGTTTTAAGGAAAAGGTTTTATAAGTTGATGGTATTTATTTGAAAATTCGTATTGTCCCAATATACACTTCCTAAAACTTTATCGTGCTATATTACTGATGTGTGTTTTGATAAGATAGGTCATTACCTCGTGAACTATCTAAAAGTATAATAGATATTATGATGATTATGTCAGAAACTAAAGTATGTGGTATTTTACTGTAAAACTACATTAGAAGTTGCATATAATAATATTTTGTGATGAAATTTGTTTAAGGTGTTTGTTAATATTTATTGAATATGATATGAGAGTTTGGTATATTCTTGTTTAAGAAAAATTGGATTTTTAAAGAAAAACCGAATCGGAAGTCGGCTTAACTCTGCTTCTATCGGGTTTTAGAATTTAAAGTTTTTAGAGTAGAGAAAAGAAGGGAAAGAGGGGACTTACCGGCTATTTAGGAAGAAGCGAGGTAGAGGAAGACTAGGGAAACGTCGGGGCGTCGTTTCGTCGCCGGAATTTCCTCGAAACTTCGTCAGAGTTTCGCCCTTCGCTAACTCCACTTGCACACTATTGGGACTTGAAAGTTTTTGAGAGTTTTGGCAGAGATTTGTGAGTGAGGAGGGATGAAATGAGATGTGATATTTATAGGAAAAATTAGGGTTTGGTGTGTTAAAGATTGCATTTAAAATATGCATTAAAATTTGATTAAAGGAGGTATTTTAATTCTCCGGTTAGTTGCAGAGAAGATAAACAGTGTAGGGAGAGTGGGGTAGGCCAAAGGATGCTCGGGTGAGAAGATGGGAGGATTTCCCACGGTTGGGCCCGGTGGTATCGGGAATTATAGGCATTTTGCCGGTTTTTCACCGACGGATGTGGGTTTGTCTTGGTTCCATGTGTCGGGGTCGTTTGGTATTCTTCAGTCCACGTGTTTGTTTATACTGTGTCTTTTCATTTTTACGTATAGTACACGTGTAGACCCTTGGGCTTATAAAAGGTTAAAAGAAATTAAAATAAAAAGATAATGTGGCTGATGGGATTTGAACTCAGGTGCTTTGTCTCAGCAGTGCAAGACTTTACCAGTGAGCTACAAGCTCTTTCTTGTTGTTCAAAAGCAAAACAAACTTATAACTTGTGCTCAGGCTTTGGTACCCCTTTCTGTATTTTTGAAAAAAATTGTACAGAAAGTTTAGGGTTATTACACAATTTGAGTCCAAACTCAAACTTGAATCCAAAATCAAACAAGAACTTGAATCTTTGATCATGAACCAGAACACTTGAACGTGAATATACCAGAACTTGAATACTTGATCAAGAACATGAATACTCGAAATCGATATCAAACTCAAACTTGTATACTTGAAACTGACTTGACTCGAATCATGAATACAACTTGATATGAATACATGAATACTTGATACGAATACTTGATATTAACATGAACTCAATCTTGCAACTTGATGTAGTCAGGATTCGAGCAAGGCTGGTAATTTTAACTGTAATCTAGAATACACGGGATTTTGGGATAGTTCATGTGTGAATTCAACAAAATCTCAGGAGTCCCCCTAAATCATGAATCCATATCTACTAACACAAGTAAGCTATCATGAGGGCCAGTATTTCCTTACTCCTGAATTATAGCCTGTTGAGTTTGGAATATTTCAACACTAGGTTGAAGTCCCGTTACTAACACCTGATTCGGGCCTGTGGTTTCTTATCCCTGGATTACAGCCTGTTGGGTTCGAGAACACTCTTGAGATTGGTTGACATTCACCCTTGAACTTACGTTATATTAGTTTACTCATGTAAAGACCTTTTAGGACGCTTACATTTATTTCATGTTCACTATATCTACACTACACGGTCATGCTATACTTTGCTCATGTTATTTTGCCATGATATATATATATATATAGAATTTCATGTTAAATATAATTGCCATACTTATATTAAATAACATGTTTAACCAACATATATCCTAGTCCATTGCTTCTTGATATACATTTCTTTATCATTATACTTTTATACATCACACCCATTTCTTAGGAACTTACCGAACGAAAGTTCACTGACGAGCATTCCACCCATATTTATTTCTTGGAATATTCGTCAGATACTGTGGAGACTGAGGAGGTGGACACCACAAAGGAGGAG
This sequence comes from Agapanthus africanus, assembly GCA_030015575.1. Taxonomy (NCBI): domain Eukaryota; kingdom Viridiplantae; phylum Streptophyta; class Magnoliopsida; order Asparagales; family Amaryllidaceae; genus Agapanthus; species Agapanthus africanus. The sequence continues at coordinate 509,538,653 of JASDDO010000016.1, forward strand.
CACGATTAAATCGCAACCCAGGCCTAGACTAGTTATCATTTTCTCTCAGTTTATGTATGTCACATGTTTAGACATTTCTTTTCTTGTATTTTCTTTCAGTTGAACTCATATATTGTAAATGAATAAAGTTGAATCAAAAATAAAGTTATTGAATTTTAAAGCTCATGTTAATTTTCTTGTTATTTTATATTGCTCATTTACGATTAGCGTATTTATTCCGAAAAATGACCTTCTCGAAATAAATACGTCGCGGACTTGCCACGTCACTGTTTCCGTTTATTGAGAAGCGGGACGTGATAGTATGTCGCTGAAATTTTCTCTGGAAAGGGGGTGGTAACGAAACCGGCTATGCACTAGTTAGTGGTCGACTATATGTTCGCCTAAGGAATTGGAAGGTCTGGGGTGATAAACTTGAGAGACATGAACAAGGCTTTACTTGAAAAATGGTGGTGGATGTTGTATGGTGAGGATGTCCCTAAATGAAAGGCTTTGATTTCTGACAACTACATAAGAAATGGACATCTACGGGGAAAGAAAAATAATGCATCGACTGCATCGAGCTTTTGGGATGGAGTCTTCAGGACAAAAGGAATTTTTATCTCACGTCTAACTTTCACCATCGAAGACGGGAACAAAATATACTTTTGGAAAGATATGTGGTGCGGGGAGGTGTACCTTCGCTTTAAGTTCTTATTTTTATATGGTATTGCGACAAACAGGCATGTCAAGGTTGCTGATGTTTGGAATGGAAGGGAATGGAGGTTAAGCTTCAAAAAGACTCTGTCATAAAGAGGAAAACACGAGCTTCTGATCCTCAAGGAATTTCGAAATGACGGGCGCCCAAACTAACGGAGATTAGATCGTCCTAAATGAAAATGGAATAGTAATAGCAAATTCAATGTCAAGTTCCTATATAAGATCATCACTAGTGGGGGGAAAACGGACGGACATATGACACATACCTGGAATGCTAAGGCCCTGACCAAAATTAAAGTTTTTAGTTGGTTGTTGGCTAGAAAAGCGGTTTTAACTAAAAAAAACTTATGAAACGTAAGTGGCAAGGCCTTTCGATTTGTGTCAACTGCAAAAGCGATGAGGAAACGGTAGATCACCTTTTCTTCACTTGTCCCTTTGCAAAGACGGTGTGGTCCCATTTTGGTGATATGAATAATGTCTTTGTGCTGCTTACTTTTATTGAGGAAGCTTGGAGAACCTGACGACAACGGTTAGGGGGGTCCCACGAAAGGAAACCGAGACATTATTATTATGGGTATCACGTGGGGTTTATGGCGAGAACGCAATGATAGAATTTTTTGGAAAAAAAATAATTCCTTAAATGGGGTCGTGCATCTAATTTCATCCATGATTTCGAGTTGGTCTCGTATCTCAGCAGATAAGGCAAATCTAAAGATTAGAAAAGCAATACCCGAGATTGATGGGAATGCAGGGGATGATGATAAGCCAAGCAGGGAACATGACGTTGCGGACACCGTTGGCAACGACGATATTTGAATCAATACGGAGGGTCGGTCCTTGCTTTTTGGAGCTCATTTTGGATTAGCCTTTTTTAGTGCAGGCGGCAAGGCTTGCTATTTTTGAGGTGTTGATTTGTAATATTTTGCTCTGCTTTTGACCGTCGTATTTACTGTATTTCGGACTTGGGCGTTTTTTGATTATGTCCATTAAAATCTTTTTAATGATATTGGATGGCTATATCCACCTATTCCTCTAAAAAAAAACCTTAACCTTTATTTTCATTGCCATACAACCATCACTTATGTTTCACTAAACTTGATCTTCCAATTTACCGTTCAAACCTTTAAAATTATGGTATTAATTAGATGATAAAAATGATAAATTGGTATAAACTAAAACAATGTAATAAAGTTTGAATAAAATATCTTTCTTATATATAATTATTAAAAGAACGATGAAAAAACTTAAAAATTAGAAACTTAACATTAATTTTCCATATTTTTATACCGAAGTAAAGTTTATCATTGCAATTTGAAACGGCGAAGTTTTGAGTAAGTAGCAATGAAAAGATGTTTCTTATAAAAGCTCTAAATATTTCAAGGGGCTATATAAATATTGGGGTGGGGGTGGGGGTGGGATATGTAAATACAGAAGATCGTAGGGATGTATATTAAAACCCTTTTGAAAAATATATTAAATAAATCCGTAACTAATTTTTCAAAACTATTCAAATATTAAAATTGTTAGGAATCTAAACTATCTTAATTAAAATGTTTTTACAAATCTTCTAAAATATTGAAGAGTAGTTGCTCATAAATAGCCACTTACAATGTAGGTGATACATGAGATGATGGTACTTGTGTTGGACATATTCATTAGTGTTTTCAAAACTACTCAAATATTAATTAACCGTGGTATACACAACTTAATACAATGGGACATGTCTTGTATGGGTATTAAAGGGGTGATACGCAATTTAAAGCGATTTTTCTTTCGATTTTTGGATGCAATCTTTTCCGGAATCAAACTTAAGATCTTTTTTTATTTTGAAGAGGAAATTTTTGTCCTATGAGCTATGTAGAGATACGAGAACGTTTAGTGACTAAAGAGTACGTAAGCAAACTATGTCCACCGACTCGCATGCACCTGCTTCACAAATAACAAAATAACCTAATAATGTCTTAATTTGCTACACAAAAACAGGTAGCAGTCCCGTTCTGTTACTGTCTCGTTTTTTGACAATTTGTTAACTTGTTGACCTTGCATGAAAGATCATTAATTAATTTGTCGCGCACCTAAAACTTAATTCATGATAAAAGCGATGTGAGAGACAAAAATCAATTCAAAAATGGACATCCACTCACTCTTGTGTGTAATCTTGATTTTTCTCATGCAACATTTAATGTCGCTTCAACTGCACCTAAATTTCAAAGCTATGACGATGATGAAATGATTTATTCTTGCGTGCGCAACATCGATCCTCCCATACGTTGAAGTCTATCTCGATCGAAACCTAGACTTTTGCATGCAGAACGGTATTTTTAATCTAAATTAATCTATTTCTAATATGTCCCGATGAGAATTGAATATGATTGCACTTATATATGTAAATGTCATTTTCTTTACACCAAAACTTCGAAATTATAATCAGAGTCAAAGATATTTAATTTTATATTCTAACACTTTCAACCAGTGCTATAAATTTTCAATCAACTTTTATAGACTAACCTCTAATTATATAACCTAGTATTTTGCATGTGGTTTGTAAGTGGACATTCAAATGTCGCCATCCCACCCACGTATGACAAATAGTATAATAAATAATGATCAGCTATTAGGTTTTTTCTGTATACAGACCCTAAAACTTAGCTAATTTTAAATTCAAACCCTAAAACATTTTATTTTGAAATACAGCGTCTAAAACTTTTAAGTTAATCAAATTGGACCCTCTGTTGAGTTAATCCGGGTTCACGTTTTAGTTAGGGGTAACTTAGGTTAGATTTTGGTAGATATTACCCTCACACCCTTTCTCTCGAATAATTAAACTTCTCTGCTTCTCCCCTCATGTATCTAAAAATTCTCTTTTCCCCTTAAATCTTGGAAACGCTTCATGGTGATCGATGGTGATGTTATACATTTCTCTAAAACACTATCAATCGAGAACTTGTGTAATATGAAGCATTGCTATTGATGCTTAAAGGGAGAGGAGGAGGAGGAGGAGAGTGGCAATAGGAGGAAGAAGGAGTTACAATAGCAGGAAGGTGCAACAATAGTAGAGTAGTGAGAAAGGAGAGGAACCATTGCTACAATGGTTCGATGGGTATATTTAAATGAAAGAATATAGCAGTTTGAGGGTAATTTGGTAGACCCTCTTTTGGCTGGATGGATGAAAGGTAACCATGAGGTCCTATTTAATCTAGTTAGAAGTTTTAGAAGTTGTATTTAAAAATAAAATGTTTTAGGAGTTGTATTTAGAATTACCGAATGGTTGTGTAAAGAAAAGAAGAAAAAACCTAAACTATTTTATATTTTGACATTAGCATACACACAGAACTATAACTTAATGTGCATAGTACGCAGCTGTTTTGAGTCTTTATTTCTTGAAAGATATAATTTTACTAAAATAACATGCTTGCTTTCAAAAGCACCGAAATAAATAGTACAATCAGAAACCGAAGCAGGAAATTGTTTTTAGGGTTGTTTTGAAGAGAGGGGAAGGGAAGGGAACACATCGAACTATATACCTAAATATTAAAAGCATGTATATATAAGTATTTATGTATTATTGATTGTTAATGATACAAGTTCTCTAAATGTTTAGATGCCATTGTTTTATCGCATGTATGTACCGAAGATCTAACCTAAGTTACCCCTAACTAAAAGATTCTGCGATATTATTATATGCTAATAATGATGAGTATGAAAACACTAATGAGGATATTCAACAACTCTCTTCTATTCTTGTTAGTCCATTTTTGAAAGACTCTACTTCTATACCCAATGATCAAGTGGTTTGATGTTCATATACCTGATACCAACCATCAAGCTTTCTGATATTCTTAACGTTACTACCAACAAACAAAATCCCAACACCATTAATCCTCAGATCAAGTCCTCTTTATCTAAATTAAGAAAGGATAAATCCGTAGATCCAAATTTTGATTTACAAATTCCAACAAATTTCGCAACCGCGGAGTCTAATTGTATGAATGCATGCGTTGATTTTCTAACTTCCGTTTCTCCGAATATTATCACTAATGATTTAGATAATAAGATTTTACGCCGATGATCATTATCTCAGAACAAAACCTGCTAACTTAGATAATTTAATTGTGCAAAATGAACCTACCATCTCAACTGAGTTAGACTCGGAAGGTGATCCCCTGATCCCTCCTGAATTCACACCACCTCGTGTCAAGAAGATGACCGCTAAAAGAAAATTGATTACCACTTCTTTTAATAGACATCATTCACTGTCACCGGCCACTACTTCTTCGTTTAACGATTCTAAGCAAAAATCAGGTTCGAAATGCTCCACTAAAAGTTCTTTTAAATCTCTTGACGATTTTGATGATAATGTGATTATTAATATTGCTACTTCTTGCAATGTTATTATTAATGATGTAAATACTATCACTAGTATTCGTCTTTTGGATAAAAATAAAAGTAAAGGAGGATCTTGATACTATTTGGAGTTTTTGAAGAGGATACATATTTTGCGTTGGAAAATAGGGATTTGCAATGCATATAATTTAGCGGCAGTGAATCGCGTTGGAAATAAACAGTAGAAACATTTTTTGTTTCATTTGAATTTTTTAATGATATATTGAGAATTATTTATCTTGATGCACAATTTCTGTATCTTTTAAATATTTTGTTTTTTTAATTTATTCTATTGAGTAGGACATCTTTGCTCTGCTTTTTCCCTAAAACAAAATAAGCGGTTTTAAATATTTCATATCATTGGAATTATTGATATAAAAGAGAAAAAAATTAGCAGATTTTAAGCAACCTCTATCAAAATGGAAAAGACATAATATGCAACTAATCCTCTCATATTCTATCTCAAGTCTTAGATATATTTTTTTCACTGAAACAACAAGCTTATCTATTTGTGTTTTGGTACAATATTGACTTATTGAGTATTGATATATCCAATATTAACATAAACTAAGAAAAAGAAATTAAAACATAGAAAAATGTTATAGCAAATTTAATTTGAATGAATTTAGTAGTTAGTATAAATATAATTTTATCGCTAGAAGACTCTTTCCATGAACAAAAAGTAAGGAAATTTACTATTTTAAAACAATCAAAAAATTTAAGAAGCTATAATCACTTTAAAAAAAAGAGAGCAAGAAATAACAAAAAAATTGATGAAATCCACAACTTCAAAACAATCAAAATTTTACAGGAAGCTGTAAATACCATAAAGATAACAAAAAATCTGTATCAAAATATATACAGCACATGGTCTTCATTGTAAATTTTCTTCTTCAAGCGAAAAGATGGAGGGAAATGGAACAAAAAGCAAACCAAACACCGACATGATTACCAATCAGCAATAGCTCAGTTGGTATGGGCACTTCCCCTATTCGGAAGAGTGCAGAGTTTGAACTTCAGGAATCCCAATAGAGGAAGTAGCTACAATTTAACGCTTTTGGGGCAAATTCATGGATGCCCTGGATGCTCGTGTATTGTGTGTGTGGGTGTGTTGTGTGCGTAGATTAGAACGGAAATGAAAAACCGGCATGATTTGATCCTAGCTAGCTTCTCCACCCCCACAATCCTAGGGACTTATCACTTTAACTACGCAATTAACTTAACTTATTAATACTTTAATCATATATTTGAAAACAAACATTTACTTATATATATATATATATATATATATATATATATATATATATATATATATAAAATTGATTTCCGAAATTTCTATGGGGCCCGGGCCCAGACCGTCACTCGCTCCACCGTTTAACAATCAGTAAAATTTAATATGTCTAAGAAACATAGATATAGCATAAATCATCAACCCAATACCGAAAGAAAGTTCGAGTATCGGTCCAAATTCCTCGTATAACTAATTAATTAAGTAAGCAAAATACATAAATATGGTGTCTGTATAACAGAATACCGGACCAACGCCTATCCCCTATCTCATCCTCACGAGTGTCTTGTGTAACTTCTTCCGACTCTTTTATCTCTACCATTATTCCCAGAGTAAAGAGAAAACGGGAAAAATCACTACACGAGAAATGAGAGAAGAGGAGGGGAGGGCGTGTGGCCTTCTCACAATCAATCGTAATGGATTTAAAATTGTCCACATCATCGATTTTTTCATGTGCAATGAGTGTCGTTATATGTTAATATCATAAACAAAATATTTATGGGTGTGGTTATATGTTAATGTCATAAACAAAATATTTGATAAGATTTTAAATACTTTCAATTAAGATAATAGATTTATCATGTCCACATGTGAGACACTAGTTTTAATAGCGAAAATGGGAAGAATTGGGATATATTGTTAGCTTTTTTTAACTGGCCCGTAATGGATATATTGTTAGTTAGTATCCCTTTCTACATCTACAACCATTACAAAACAAAAAATAAAATCCAAACGAAATAATTTAAATAGCATAGAATAACAAATTTAATAAATTGAAATGAAAAACCTATTTGTTGAGAAAAGCAAGAGTACAACCGATTTAAATAAAAAAAAGTAAATTAAAAAATAAATTTTATTTTTTATGACATGCCATATACAATTTTTAGAGTAAACGAAAATAAATTTACATTTTTAAAATTTGACCGCTCCCCTCCTTAAAATCTCTATTTTTTCTCTCACCATTTAGGTTTTACTGGCAAAATATAAAAAAAGAAATCATGATTTTACTTTGCTATAGAAATCAAAATATTGAAAAATCGAGAAGAAGAAAAAATTTATATATTTAAAAACTTCACGGTTTTCATTTAGAATTGCAAAAAATTATTTTAAAAATCAAAGAAATAGAAAATTTTGACATATTTGAAAACTTCTCTATTTTCATTTGTTATATAGCATATAAAATATTAAAATTTTGAAGTAAACAGAAAATTTGAGAATAGTGAAAGTTCCGATTTTTGCTTGTTACAACAAGCATGATATTTGGAAAATAAATGGAATAAAATAAAAGAAATTGAAATTTTTGAAAACATGCGATTTTCTTGTCTTATAACATGAAAAATATAGAAAAAAAGAAAGAAAAAAAAACAAAATGCTGAGGCCTTTAAAAATTTCATGATTCTTTTGTGTAGCAGACAAAAAATATTGAAAAACCAAAACAAACAGAAAATTCTAGAGATTTTAGAATATTTTGTGATTTTTATATGCTATGTAACAAGAAAAAATTTGTAAAAGAAAATTAATTGAGAGCTTTTTGAAATTTTTCTGATTTTCGTGTTATACGGCATGCAAAATATTGAAAATTAAATAAAATAATTTTTTTAGGATTTACTAAGATTTCATGAATTTCGTGTGCTGCCCAGGGTTTCTAATCACCCGAAATCTCGGTCACTCGAAACGGATTACTTGTTTTATTATATTTTTAATAGCAATCGACGACTTTTTCTTCTTTTTTTTACTTCATATAGTTTTTTGTCTTTTTGAAATTCGAAAATTCTCCAAAATATTCATCAAAAAATATTTGAAAATCGAAAAAAAGGAAAAAATTTCTATGATTTTCGTCTGTTGTAGCATGCATAATAATGAAAAAAGAAGAAAACAAATTTGTTTGAAATTTTTACATGCTATCATGCATAATATTGAAGTTTTAAGAAATTTCTAAAAATGTTACAAGTTTTATTTGTTATAACAAGCAAAATCTTCAAAAACCAAAGAAAACAAAATATTTTAGTATTTTTGAAAATATTACAATTTTCATACTTTATATGGCAAGCAAAATAATAAAAAATCGAAAATTCTAAGATTTTTGAAAATTTCATGATTTTTATTTGCTTATATACAAAAAATTATAATACCGAATAAAACAAAAAAAATTGATATTTTTTTAAAATTTAGCGATTTTCATGTTCAGTAAGAAGTAAAATATTGAAAAACAAATACATAAATTTTTTATATTTTTGAAGACTCCACGAACTATGTGTGCTATATAACAAGCAAAATATTAAAGAGCCGAATAAAACAAAAAATATTAAGATTTTAAAAATAATGTAATTTTCGTGTGTTAGCGTGCAAAATTTTAAAAATTGGAAGGAAAACAGAAAAAATTTGGATTTTTGAAGATATTACGATTTTTGCATAGCCAGCAAAATATTAAAAAACCAAAAAGCATAGAAAATAATGAGAATTTTGAAAATATCACGATTTTCGTATGCCATAACATTCAAAATATTAAATAATGAAGAAAACCGATTTTTTTTCTTCTAATTTCATGATTTTTGTGTGCTATTGAAAACAAAATATTGAAAAACTGAAAGAAAAAAAGAAGAAGAAATGCTTGAGGTTTTTGAAAATTATGCAATTTTCGTGTGTAAGCGTGAAAAATATTGTAAATTTGAAGAAAAAATAATTTTGGGATTTTTATAAGTTTCGCGATTGTCATGTGTTATAGCATTTAAAATATTAAAAAACTGAAGAAAACAGAAAATTTGAGATTTATGAAAATTTCATTATTTTCATGTGATATAGCATGCATGATGGTAAGAAAGGAAAATATAAAATTTAGGAATATTTGAAAATTCTACGCTTTGTATGCGATATAATGAAAAATATTGAGAAATCCGAAGAAGACAAAAAATATTTTATTTTTGAAAATTTCATGATTTTTTGCGCTTAGCGAGCAATATATTGGAAAACCGGAAAATGAAAAATTTTGAGATTTTTAAAATTTCATCATATATTCATGTCCTACAAACGGTGCAAAATGTTGAATATTTAAAGAAAAACAACAAAAAATTGGATTTTTTGTATATTTCTTAATTCTCATTTGCTGTGGCAATCAAAATATTGAAAATCCAAAGAAAAACTACTTTGAAAATTTTAAAAATTTCGCGATATTTGTATGCTGTAGTAACGAAAATATTAAGAAGCTAAAGAAAAACCGAAGTATTTACAACTTATTACTTCATATATTTTACAAACGAAGTTCATAAATATGGGTTATAATAACTTACAAACCATATAACAATAAACATTTAAATTAATATGATTTTTCTTAATTTTAGACATCGTATCTGTGCATTGCGCGGGGGCTCTTGCTAGTATAATATATATAAATCTATATGAGAGATTATTCCATAGAATATTCATTTATCCAGCTTTGATTTCAGTGGCAAAAATTATGATCCAGCCTCTATTTAATTCTTTTATTATATCTAGGTCATGGAAATTTTTTTTATTGGCTCACTACTCAATATTTATCATTCTTTTATCACATACAATAAGATTTATATAGTGGAAAAATTCTAATCGATTTTCTTCTTTAAGATTTCTTTCTAATTTTTCTCCTCACTTAGATTTTACTGGCAAAATATTGAAAAACTTCTTGATTTTTATGTGTATAACATCCAAAAAATTGAAAGTTAAATTTTTTTTTGAAGTGTTAAAAATTTCGTGATTTATGTTTGGTATTTGGTATTGCGAAAAAATATCGAAAAACCAAAAATAAAAGTTTTGATATTTTTGAAAAAGTTTCCTCGTTTCATGTATAAATTTTTTTTGAATAAAGTAAAAAAATTGAGATTTTTTAAATTTCGTGATTTTCATGTGCCATGGCATTCCTAATTTTGAAAAAAAAAACCGAATGGAAACAAGAAATTTTGAGATATTTGAAAATTTTACGATTTTCTTGTGCTTTATAGCATGCAAAATACAGAAAAAAGAAAATAAAAAAATATTGACTTTTGAATATTTCGTGATTTTCATTGTGTAGCAAACAAAAAATATTGAAAACCCCAAAAAAAACTTAAAAATTTTCTTGAGACTTTTGAGGACTTTACGATTTTTGTATGATATAACCAATAAAAAAATGAAAACAAATTTTTTTTTGAGATTTTAAAAATTTCATAATTTTCGTGCATTTTTGCAAAATATCGGAAATTTGAAAAAACCAATTTTTTTTTTGGATTTTCAAATTTTTTATAATTTTCGTGTGTTGCCAGGAATTTCTAATCACTTGGAGTCAGTCGAACCAGCTTTCTTTGTTTGCTTCAGTTCTCAGTAGTAATCGACACCATTTTCTTCTTTTACTTTAGATAATTTTTTGTTCCTTGATACCTGGAAGGTCTTCAAAAGTATGAGCAAGTAAAATATTGAAGAAAATATAATATTTTAAGATTTTCATGTACTATATATAGCATGCAAAATAATGAAAAAAATAAAGAAAACAAAATTATTTTGCGATTTTTGAAAATTTTACGAATTTAATGTGCTATATTATGCAGAATATTGAAAAAGTGAAGATAACATTTTTTGATTTCTGAAAATTTAGCGATTTTTCGTTTGTTAAGCAAGCAAATGTTGAAAAATCGTTGAAAACAAATAATTTCTGTAAGTATTGCAATTTCATTCTCTATATAACAAGCAAATTAATAACAAACCGAAAAAATTGAGATTTTTTAAGTAGATTCTCCATGCGAACGATTCCCCCATGAAACAAGTATTAGAGGAATAACTTTATTCTTGAGGACATTTTCTCGTCGATCTACAATCGCCATTGGTCACTTTTCATACGTTAAATTTTTCCTTACTGTCAGTTCCGAGTGATCTAGGACGTGCGTCTCATCTCAAACATACTTGCGGAGTTGAGATACATGAAACACGTTATGAACACCCGCCAAGGATGGTGGTAAAACCAATCGATAAGCTACCTCTGCTACACACTCAATGATATCGAAAGGACCCATAAATCGAGGACTAAACTTGTCTCGACTACCAAATAGGATCACTCCTCTGGTTGTGATATTTTTAAGAATAGAAGATCACCAACTGCGAACTCCGGAGGTTTTTGTCCAGTATCAGCCCAACTTTTCTGTCGATCTTGTGCCGCCTCCATTTGATTTCGGATCACGTTAATTTTCTTCACCGTTTGCACAATAATATCCGGCCCCAATAATCTTCTTTCTCCAATATCGTCCCAATAGACAGACGAGCGACACTTACGACCGTATAATACTTCGAATGGAGTCATCTGTATGGTCTCCTGAAAACTGTTATTATAAGAAAACTCCACCAAGTGTAAATGATCCTCCCATGAACCCTTGAAGTCTAACATGCATGCTCTCAACATATCTTCAAGATTTTGGATCATTCTTTCAGACTGACCATCTTTCTGAGGATGATAGGTTGTGCTAAACCTCAAACGAGTTCCCAAAGTTTCCTGTAAACTCCTCCAAAAGTGGTATAGAAATCGAGTATCACGATCCGAAATGATGCTCACGTGTACTCTATGTAATCTCACAATCTCTTGCATGTACCGCTCTGCCAAAGTCTTCATGGATCGACCAACACGAAAGGGTATAAAATGAGCTGCCTTGATCAATCGATCGACAATAACCCAAACTACATTTTTGCCCCCTTAGACTCCATGGTAATGCTATCACGAAATCCATGGTTATATATTCCCACTTCCATTGAGAAATCAGAAGTGGTTGCAACAAACCAGCCACCCTTTAATATTCAGCCTTGACTTGCTGACATACCAAGCACTTAGATACATTGCGAGCATCACCATTTTCATGCCTTCCCACCAGAAATGTTGTCGAAGATCTATGTACATCTTTGTGCCTCCCGGGTGTATAGAATACGCGGAACTATGAGCCTCCTTCATGACTTCTTCACGAACATCTTCTTTAGGCACACATAAACGGCTACCATATCATAACGAGCCATCTTCATGAATCAACAGATTCGTTCGGAGTCTCGCTTCTGCTTGTTCTCGAAACTTCTGCAATCTTGGATTGTGCGACTGCATTGCTTTAATGTTATCGATCAAGGATGACTATACTTGCAACTGCATCAACTGTCCCGAAGAATTCGGTAGTACAATCTCCAATTCGAATCTCTGAAAATCATCGATAATCTCCTTTTGTGCAGTCAACATCCGTATTGCTGGCAACCGACTTAGAGCATCCGGCACTATGTTAACTTTCTCCGGACGGTATTTTAGATCAAGATCGTAATCAGCCATCATCTCTAACCATCTACGTGCCTCATGTTGAGCTCTTTCTATGTGAACACATATTTTAGGCTTTTGTGACTGGTAAATACTTCTACCCTTTCACCCAATAAGTAGTATCTCTAAATCTTCAGAGTGAAAATCACTGCTGCTAACTCTAGATCATGAGTTGGGTAGTTTTTCTCATGAGTCTTCAATTGTCTCGATGCATAAGCTATGACCTTCCTGTGCTGCATTAGAACATATCCTAAGCCTTTTCCAGATGCGTCGCTGTGAATAATTAGTCCTCTGAAACCATGTATTCCGAAGATTCCCCAGGACGAACCACAGACCACCTACTATTGAGGGATCAGATCCGATACCATTCTGTCACGCCTCATCTCCAATACAGAGAGTATTGTCCGCTTTGGCCGAAGCCGCACGGTTTTGTCCTTCGGGACGAACCGGACCCGACTAGGGACCACTTCCCAGGAGACCAAACTACCCTTTCACCCAATAAGTAGTATCTCTAAATCTTCAGAGTGAAAATCACTGCTGCTAACTCTAGATCATGAATTGGGTAGTTTTTCTCATGAGTCTTCAATTGTCTTGATGCATAAGCTATGACCTTCCTGTGCTGCATTAGAACATATCCTAAGCCTTTTCCAGATGCGTCGCTGTGAATAATTAGTCCTCTGAAACCATGTATTCCGAAGATTCCCCAGGACGAACCACAAACCACCAGGACGAACCACAGACCACCTACTATTGAGGGATCAGATCCGATACCATTCTGTCACGCCTCACCCCCAATACAGAGAGCATTGTCCGCTCTGGCCGAAGCGGCACGGTTTTGTCCTTCGGGGCGAACCAGACCCGACTAGGGACCACTTCCCAGGAGACCACCCATCCCAGAACTTTCCTGGCTCGAGCACGCTTAACTACGGAGTTCTCAACCTCCTGTAGTGCCGGTTCACTTAAAAGACGTCTCTGTAGTGAAGAGTGGTATCATTCCATTTATAATACAGATCTGCCCTCTTTCGGAATGTATTCCGAAGATTCCCCATTGTTCTACAGTGGGTCCCACGGACTCAAGAGGTGGGCCCCAAGGATTCAAGAGGTGGCCCCCGCCCACTTAAACACGACACTTAGCGTGGCACTTTGCTCCGTGAGCAAGAACTGGGTCCCGACACAAAACCTGCTCTGTTTTTTTTTCTCTATATGCAGCTTATTCCGTCGGGTATATGGTTTCCAAGGATGACCAGATATGAACAGTTCTAATAACATTCCATTCAATTTATTTCAAATTGAAATCTAAGTGGTGCTAATTACAAGGATCCTCTGGAGAAAATAGAAATGTCTTATACATTGCCTGTAACGTGACACTATCAACTAATTTCCTAGAGTTATCGATATGAATGCTATTAGGAGTTTAGGCAGAATGAAGAATGAGAAAGCATCAAAATACAAACATGATGATATACATGCCTTTCCTTTGGAAAATCAAAGGAGTGATTCATTACCACTAGTAAACCACTTGTAAATTTAATTTAAAAAGTGTTATTTTAAACCTAAGAAATATGATATTCACCGGCATAGAGGTCGTACCGGCTGATGTACCGGTCTACCGGTCTATATCGGTAAATACTTTTACTTCAAAAATTACATCAAATATGTTGCACTAGTTTGATATAATAAATATTCTTGTATATCAATTAATTTATTAGCAAAAAGTACATGGAATTTACCATGTGTGGCCCGTGAAATTTGTAGCATTCTTAACCAATCACTGTCCCTTTTCGGAAAAACTATAAAGAATGAGACCTACACTCTACCCTACCCTTCCTTGATATATTGAAGATATGAATTCCTCATTTTCCTGATAAATTAGGATTCGGAGTGGCTTTGGTATTGGTGTATCCTACATGCTTTGCATGGATGCTATTAAACACCCAACCCCTAGTGTTTTTCACCGTTCTGCTCCGGCCACCGTAATCTACACATGTTAGATAGACTATGTATCAAATTTTATGAGATTTAGAGACCTCTAACTCACCCATCAAACGATCTTGTTGTTCATGCATCATAAAGCCGTCGATTTTTTAGTCTATTTGATGGATTAGTTAGAGATCTCTTAATCTCGTAAAATTTCGTACATAACATATCTAACATGTGTAGATTACGGTGGTCGGTGCGGATCGGTGAAAAACACCGAAAGGGTGGGTATTTGAAAATTGGACATCAAAATAAAAAATGAGACCAGACCTCATAAGATCAGCTCCCCGTGTGTGTGTAAGAGAGAGGCCTTGGTCCAACCAATAAACTTGTTGAACACAGAAGAAGTCATTGGAGCTTTCGAAATAGCTCCTTTAATGCTTAGGCAGTTGAAGAATGAGAATTTTAGGATTGAGAAATTAAAAGCTTGTCAAATGATAACTATATATATCTATACAAAGCTCAAGATAGTCATTTTGGTACCATTGTCTTGTCAAGTGTATTAGACGATGATTTTCATTTCCAATAAGCATTCGATGTTTCCATTCGCCACCGACTAAGAGTATGAATATCGTTACATCAAAATCCGCTCCATATCCAATCCGTTTATATCACTAACTACGACTAAGAGAGACTACGGCTAGTCCGAGTCTGAAGTGACAGTTGTACTTAAACAACTCTATGCCTACTTGAGTCCTTATGAAGTGGAACCGATGGATGGCTCGATTTTTAGGGAAGGCTCAATCAACCTTCAATGGATCCGGTCCAGTTACATCCCCAGCTATCACTAGTAAAGACTACGGCACTTTGAAGTGACAACCGCACTTAAACAACAAAGACGACTTTATTCCAAATCGGGCCCTTATTAACAACAAAGACAGGTCCATGGCTACTCGGGCCCTTATTAAGGAGGCCAATCGGGCTGTTGGATCTTTAGGAAGGGCTCGATCAACCTTTTATGGGTCGGCCCACGCCTTAACCAAAATTAGTGATTATATTTAAAACACGTCATTAACTAGCCTTAACAGGATGGTCATCTTTCCATTTCAAGCATTAATTAATATATGGCAGTGTGCCTATATGGTTTGATTTTTAGCTCCCTATGAAATAGGAAGCCTTGAATTTGAATTTGTAGGTATCAATCTAATTAATGCAATAGTTGGTGTGGTGAGAAATTGTATATTGTACCGGCCATATATATGCCCGATCATCTCTATATATAATGTAAATACCCTTTGGTTAGAGTTCCAAACTTCTAGAAAAATAGAAAAAAATGAGAAAAATCCTCACCTCTCAAGCCCTCTACATCATCTCTCTCACCTCTCAAGCCCTCCACCTCATCCTTCCCCTTTTTTAAAAATAAATAAGTAAATAAGACTCTAGAACTCTCCACACTTCTCTATCTTCCCTTCTTAAATTTTTTTAAACATCTCTCCTAAAAAACAATTAATTGTTTATCTAGAACCTTCCTTATCATCTCTCCCAATATATATATTTATATCTTCTTCTATATATAATGCAAATATCTTTCTATAAATAATGCAAACACACTTTGCATATAGGTCTCCCTTTTCTTTTTTTCTAAGGAGAAAAATCCTACATTTTCAAGCCTCCGCATCATCAAAAAGACCTCTAGATAATCTAGAAATATCCACATCTCTCTATCTCTTCTCCCAAAAAAATTTTAATTTTTTAATTATCATAAAAGAAACCTTCACATCTTTCTCTTCTGCCAAAAAATCAATTTTTTAATTAACACGTGCAACGAACACCCTTCTCATTTTTTTTAGAAACAAAGAAAAAAGAGGAAAAATTTTCACCTCACAAGCCCTCCACATCATCTCTCTCACCTCTTATGCCCTCCACATCATCATCTCTCTCTATCTCCTCTCATAAAACAATCAATTGTTTATGTCACGCCCCGCTTCACGGTGTACGGCGAAAGGAACGCGACGAGCTCCGCTACGTATATACTTAGAAGTACATACGCTAAGCGTATCTAAGCGATATAAAAATAAATCACAAGAGACAAGAGATATAGAAATAACAGCAACTTTATTAATAACATTCTTTTGTACAATGCATGAAAAGTAAATACAACTGAAATGAAAAGCGATGCCTAAACAGTGACATGACAGGAAATGAAATTACTAAATAGAACAAGGTACAATATCTAGAGCTCGGGGTCTTCGTGAAACTGCTCCAAGTCTTCACCGGTGGGCTCGATCTCTGCTAGATCCAAAGCACCTGACGACATTCAAAGAAGAAAGAAATAGAATGTCGTCAGCGAACATGTCGCTCGGTAAGTCCCAAAGATAAAGAAGAATTAGAAAAGACAGAATAAGAGGTATTTTCTAAAGAGATTGTAAAATATTGTAGAATATTGTGTTAACGCTGTTATTTGTAGCTTGGTACAGAAGGATGCCAGTGTATACGAAAGGGGTCTCTATATGCTAGAGACTAGGGCAAACTGAATGTACAAGGAACCGTTAAGCCACGGTACAACAGCAACGGAATATAGGTTACGTGTCTTAATCTGACCACCTCGTGCCATCTTTAACACCTTCCATACCAATCTACCCCTTAAACCCCGTAGTGTTTTGATAGTATTGTTGTATTGTATTGTGTAAGTTGGATGACTGACCAAAACCATGATATCAGTAAACATATTGTAACTGCATAATCAGGTAAATGGAATACGGAATAATGGATGTATATCCATGGTTTGATTCAGTCAAGTTATATAGATTGTTAACTGGATTCTGGGATTCATGTGTTCATATTGAGTTGGAATATTAAAGAATGTAGATTGACTTGAATCATATTCAAGTCAGAAATAATCAGACTCAAACTCGAGTCAGACTAAAAGAAATGTAAATCGAAGTTCTATAATTGCTAGGGTCCTTATTGTAATTTATAAAACTTGAGGGGGTTTTATGTAAAAAATACTTTTGAATAGTTTTCAAGATACACCCCAAGTATTTATTATTCGTCTTTATAGTTATAATGAGTGTAATTTTATTTTGTGATATTTCTTAGTGAAAATATTCTAATTCCATAAATAAAGGTATTTATCTGTAATATTGATTTAGTTGAAATTCATGGTATTTTAATGTAAAAATCTAGTCTTGTGATTTTTAGAAAAGGTGGGATATTTATATTATAACAAAATAGATCTTTTAATGATAATATACATACAAAAATAATTTCAATAAATATTTTATATAAAAATATCATTTCCTTAAGATATCGTATTTTAAACCTTTCGAGACCGAATTCTCCTTACGGAGGTCTGAATCTCGCACTACTAAGCCGAGGGTACATGATAAATCGTACTATCCCTAACGGGTTCCCCAAATGTGGGTTGTAGTGGCTCTTTGCAAAGATTTAATAAATACTAATCATTTAGAAAACGGTTTTATAAAGATAAGGTATTTATTTGTAAAAGGGTGTAAATTTCCGTATTTTAGATTTTAGGGTTTCCTAAGCCAACTAGCCTATTTCTAAATGATCTAAAAGACAAGTCATTAGAAGCCTCAAATCGCCTCTTCACCGCCAATTGTGGCCAGGTAAGTACAAATGAGAAAAGGAGGGATCCGCTCACGAATCGTGAGACGGGCCTTTTAAAGTTACCTTTTCTCACTTGCCTAGCCTAAACACCACAAAGTCAGGTTTAGATAAACGATCGATGTCCACAACTTATCGTATTTTTCTTATTAAAGATATTGGTTTAAGAATGTATTAACCTAAAACTTTTAGAAAAGATTTTATAAAGAAAATGATATTTTAATGTAAAATCTTGTTTTGTCGTATTCTAAATTTTCAAGGTAGCGTATTATGATTACATATGAGTGTGTGAGGAGGTAGGTCATTACCTCGTGAACTACTTTAAGGTTTAGCAAGGTTAAGAGGTTAAATGTGATAAAGTAAACATGGTGGTATTTAAGTGAAAGAATACGATATATTGCAAAAGTTATCATTTCATGTGAGAAACTTTATCAAAATCAGTTGTTATGTGATTAGTAGTCAACATGAATGTGTTTAAGCATTATGGAATTGGTGATAAGTGAGATTTGATAGAAAACCGAATCGGAAATCGGGTTGTTCCGATTTCCGTCGGGTTTATAAGTTCGTATTTTAATGAAAGAAAAGAAGGATAGAAAAGGGGACTTACGGTTTTAGACAACGCTAGAGAGTGATAGGAAGGTATAAGGTTTGTCGGTGCGTCGAATCGTCGTTGAGAGGTCCTAGCACGATCGCCGGGATTTCGCCGTCGATTTCGTCAGCGCTTCGCCTTTCGCTCGTTTTCTAACGTACCAAGTTCTCTTGGAATTTTGGGAGAGTGGACTTAGAAAAAGTGATGAGAAGATAGAGGGTATGGGGGGTTTATATAGGGTTAGGCTCGGGTTAGGGTTTTCAATAAAAATATATATATATATATATAAATCATTAAACCTAGGATTAAAAGGAATTTATTGGCCAAATGATAACCGATCCAAGCATTTAGAGTATGCAGGAGGGTGGACCAGGTCAAGGGCCAACTTTTCTCTATTGGTGACTTGGTCGTCCGGCCAAGTCTGGCCGGCGGCGCCAAGTCGGGCCGAGTCAGGGTTCCAGTGGCCGGGGGTTTTCCTGGGGTATTTAATGGTATATTTACTTTTATTTGTCCAGTACAAATTTTGTGAGTTATGGCATTTTGACTGTTGACTTCCAAAAGAATTTAAAACAAAACAAATACAAAAATAATGTGGGGCATGAGATTTGAATTTTGGTGGCTTGGTTCAACAGTGCAAGGTATTACCAATGAGCTACAATCTCCTTCTTGTAATTATTATGGGAAAATAACTCCTTAAAGTGGAAACAGCAACATTAAATACCCCAAGTATTACTTTAAATTTAAAACAATTTTATGTACACTAAAAATGGAGTTATTTAAAACAAAATAATTACTTATATATATATATATTGTGCTCAGCTTAAAATACTCCTTTATGGAAAAAATTGTATAGAAAAGTGTATAGGAAAATTAGGGTTGTTACATTCTACCCTCCTTATAAAAATTTCGTCCTCGAAATTTGTAAAAGGAAAGTGTAACAAATCCAAAAAAAGTTTGATGCTAGTGTACTGACAGGGTTTTAAAAATGTAAAGATTGTGTGAAGGAATGAAAGAATGGGAAGGTTTTGGTAAAATTGTAAAAGAGGTGAGGTAATTTTGGGTTAGGACAGATTCAAGATATATGATTCAAAGAATAAGAAATGATATGATTCAAGGAACATGATTGTAAAGAATGTTTTAGTTGCTGGTTCTTGTATTTTATATTGCTTAGGGTTCCATACAGTTTTGACCTGCATGAGCCACCAACAAAACCTGTCACGCCCCGCTTCCCGGTGTACGGCGAAGGGAACGCGACGAGGTCCGCTGCGTATATACTTAGAAGTACATACGCTAAGCGTATCTATGCGATATAAAAATAAATCACAAGAGACAAGAGATATATAAATAACAACAACTTTATTAATAACATTCTTTTGTACACTGCATGAAAAGTAAATACAACTGAAATGAAAAGCGATGCCTAAACAGTGACATAACAGGAAATGAAATTACTGAATAGAACAAGGTACAATATCTAGAGCTCGGGGTCTTCGTGAAACTGCTCAAAGTCTTCACCGGTGGGCTCGATCTCTGCTGGGTCCAAAGCACCTGACGACATTCAAAGAAGAAAGAAATAGAATGTCGTCAGCGAACACGTCGCTCGGCAAGTCCCAAAGATAAAGAAGAATTAGAAAAGACAGAATAAGAGGTATTTTCTAAAGAGATTGCAAAATATTGTAGAATATTGTGTTAACGCTGTTATTTGTAGCTTGGTACAGAAGGATACCAGTGTATACGAGAGGGGTCTCTATATGCTAGAGACCAGGGCAAACGGAATGTACAAGGAACCGTTAAGCCACGGTACAACAGCAACGGAATATAGATTAGGTGTCTTAATCTGACCACCTCGTGCCACCTTTAACACCTTCCGTACCAATCTACCCCTTAAACCCCGTAGTGTTTTGATAGTATTGTTGTATTGTATTGTGTAAGTTGGATGACTGACCAAAACCATGATATCAGTAAACATATTGTAACTGCATAATCAGGTAAATGGAATACGGAATAATGGATGTATATCCATGGTTTGATTCAGTCAAGTTATATAGATTGTTAACTGGATTCTGGGATTCATGTGTTCATATTGAGTTGGAATATTAAAGAATGTAGATTGACTTGAATCATATTCAAGTCAGAAATAATCAGACTCAAACCCGAGTCAGACTAAAAGAAATGTAAATCGAAGTTCTATAATTGCTAGGGTCCTTATTGTAATTTATAAAACTTGAGGGGGTTTTATGTAAAAATACTTTTGAATGGTTTTCAAGATACACCCCAAGTATTTATTATTCGTCTTTATACTTATAATGAGTGTAATTTTATTTTGTGATATTTCTTAGTGAAAATATTCTAATTCCATAAATAAAGGTATTTATCTGTAATATTGATTTAGTTGAAATTCATGGTATTTTAATGTAAAAATCTAGTCTTGTGATTTTTAGAAAAAGTGGGATATTTATATTATAACAAAATAGATCTTTTAATGATAATATACATACAAAAATAATTTCAATAAATATTTTATATAAAAATATCATTTCCTTAAGATATCGTATTTCAAACCTTTTGAGACCGAATGCTCCTTGTGGAGGTCTGAATCTGGCACTACGAAGCCGAGGGTGAACGATAAACCATACTATCCCTAACGGGTTCCCCAAATGTGGGTTGTAGTGACGCTTTGCAAAGATTTAATAAATACTAATCATTTAGAAAACGGTTTTATAAAGATAAGGTATTTATTTGTAAAAGGATGTAAATTTCCGTATTTTAGATTTTAATGTTTCCTAAGCCAACTAGCCTATTTCTAAATGATCTAAACGACAAGTCATTAGAAGTCTCAAATCGCCTCTTCACCGCCAATTATGGCCAGGTAAGTACAAATGAGAAAAGGAAGGATCCGCTCACGAATTGTGAGACGGACCTTTTAAAGTTACCTTTTCTCACTTGCCTAGCCTAGACACCACAAAGTCAGGTTTAGATAAACGATCGATATCCACAACTTATCGTATTTTTCCTATTAAAGATATTGGTTTAAGAATGTATTAACCTAAAACTTTTTAAAAAGGTTTTATAAAGAAAATGGTATTTTAATGTAAAATCTTGTTTTGTCGTATTCTAAATTTTCAAGGTAGCGTATTATGATTACATATGAGTGTGTGAGGAGGTAGGTCATTACCTCGTGAACTACTTTAAGGTTTAGCAAGGTTAAGAGGTTAAATGTGATAAACTAAACATGGTGGTATTTAAGTGAAAGAATACGATATATTGAAAAAGTTATCATTTCATGTGAGAAACTTTATCAAAATTAGTTGTTATGTGATTAGTAGTCAACATGAATGTGTTTAAGCATTATGGAATTGGTGATAAGTGAGATTTGATAGAAAACCGAATCGGAAATCGGGTTGTTCCGATTTTCGTCGGGTTTATAAGTTCGTATGTTAATGAAAGAAAAGAAAGATAGAAAAGGGGGAGTTACGGTTTTGGACAACGCTAGAGAGTGAGAGGAAGGTAGAAGGTTTGTCGGTGTGTCGAATCGTCGTTGAGAGGTCCTAGCACGATCGTCGGGATTTCGCCGACGATTTCGTCAGCGCTTCGCCTTTCGCTCGTTTTCTAACGTACCAAGTTCTCTTAGAATTTTGGGAGAGTGGACTTAGAAAAAATGATGAGAGGGTAGAGGGTATAGGGGGTTTATATAGGGTTACGGTTTTCAATAAAAAAAATATAAAAATATATATATAAAAATTATTAAACCTAGGATTAAAAGGGATTTATTGGCCAAATGATAACCGATCCAAGCATTTAGAGTGTGCAGGAGGGTGGACCAGGTCAAGGGCCAACTTTTCTCTGTTGGTGACTCGGTCGTCCGGCCAAGTCCGACCGGCGGCGCCGAGTCGGGCCGAGTCAAGGTTCCAGTGGCCGGGGGTTTTCCTGGGGTATTTAATGGTATATTTACTTTTATTTGTCGCCTTTTGACTGTTGATTTCCATAAGAATTTAAAACAAAATAAATACAAAAATAATGTGGGACATGTGAATTGAACTTTGGTGGCTTGGTTCAGCAATGCAAGGTATTACCAATAAGCTACAAGCTCCTTATTGTAATTATTGTGGGAAAATAACTACTTAAAGCGGTAACAACAACATTAAATATCCCAAGTATTACTTTAAATTTTAAATAATTTTATGTACACTAAAAATGGAGTTATTTAAAAACAAAATAATTACTTATATATATATTGTGCTCATGTTAAAATACTCATTTATGGAAAAAAAAATTGTATAGAAAATTGTATAGAAAAATTAGGGTTGTTACAGTTTAACTAGAATCCTCTACATCATCATTCCTCTTTTTTTTTTAAATATATAAATAAAACTTTAGAACCCTCCACATCTCTCTGCCCTTCTTCCCCCTTCTCAAATTTTTTTAAACTAACACGTGCAACGCACGTGCGTAAATTCTAGTGATAAATAAAGAAAAAAGAATGCGGACCCTACCAAACTGCTCATAAATGCCCAAAGTTCTCTTTCTCCCTCTTCCTCTTATCTAAGTATATTACATCCGGCACATCTAATAATATCTCAGGTGTGAAAGCATAGTCCTTTGGTTAAAATAACTTGTAATTGTAAGATATTTCCAATATAAGAGAATTTTGAATGTCCTGTTGTGGATCCTCTGGTATGTTTTTTTCTTGCTATTGAAATCTTACTGTCCATATTAGTACAAAACAGGAGGTCTAGGGCTGTGTGGGGTCAAGAAACGGATCTAACGGGTGGAACATGACAAGAGCATCCTGCTCTTGAAAAATCAAGAGTAGATGATCCTAATCTGTCATGCTTGGAGTGACAGCTAAAAAGTTAGATGAATACTTATCTTTTATGTCTCTCTAATCAACATGTTAATATACTAAATCTAGTATCTATTTATCGATAACACTGCTAAAAGAGAATTGTACTTTTTCAGGTTAAAACTAGTTCTCTTCGCATCGAAACTAATTTTCAATAGTCATTGGTGGGTATGATAATGTATGATTTAGTACATATGCTCTAATTATATGAATTCATCGTTTTTAATGTATGTTCTCTAATTATATATGAATCAATTAATTTTAAGTTTGTTGAAACAAAACGATTAGTCAATTTGGATATTAAAAATTTGACAGCTGTTGGAAACTTTAAATTTTAATTTATGCAAAATATTCTTTTTTAAATATGTTAAAAAATTAATTTGTCTTACAAATACAAATGGCATCCAAAATTTTTCCATACAAGTATCTTTTCTTTCCATCCACATCTTCATATTTGTACAAAGAATCGTTTTTCTTTTCAAAGAATAAATGATTGTACAAAGAATCAATCTTGCAAAAGGTAATAATTTTCATTAGTTGCATATTAAATCTATATTTCTCTTACTGTTTTCGTAAAATATTTTAATATACTAGGTTTTTCCATTTCTAATTTGTACCCTTATAGGGTTTGTTGGGTCCATCATAACACGCTCCAAACATAAATCCGTTTAACTTTTATTGACTATCTAAACCCATCCATAATTTACCCAACTGATGTATATGGATAGACCCAACGGATCAGACCGATTTACCCAGATTAGTTTATCCACTATTTATTTTTATAAGAGCCTATGAGTAAATTTCAAATGTTAGCATATATAAATAAATAAATTAGAAGTTGGTTAGCTTATTTAGTAAATTTGCAATTACTTTAACTTGAAAGGTTTAGTTTCGCTTAGAAGTGATTTTAAGTTATAATCCACAACTTAATATTAAGGCGACTTATAAATTGTTTATGCATACGGAAAATAGATGGGTCGGATCAAAACATGTTCGAACTCAATAAACCCAGACCCGATCCATTTATAAAGCCATTAAATGGATCTGAATCGAGTTGGTCTCGATCCAATCACATCTGTTTAAGATTCGGATTTAATCAATGGGTCCAGATCAGGCCGGGTCTAAAGTTAACCCGTTGACACTTGACAGGACTACTTTCATATCTTATTTTGGGATTAGAAATAAAATGATTCCAAAAACATGAAGAACATGTGCTTGGAAAATTTGGTGGCTGTACAATCAAAATTTATCATTGTATAAACTGGAAGCCAATATATCATGGGTTGGAAAAGAGTACATGAAATCTCAATGCCTGGTTTGCCCCAATGCATATATATATGGTATTTATAGGTGAGTATGTTCGCGTGCTGCTTTTTCTTTGTAGAACATTGTTCTCTCAACATCGACTATAGGATCTCAGGGTGTGCTCCTGTAAAAATAAAAATTTCTTTTTATATTAGTATTTGATATATTAAATTATTATATTTTTAGATCGTTTTAAATACTTGTATAGATCTAAAGTTTCGTATACTTTAGCAAAATTAAGTCCCAAAATATTATCTGGCCAACTCCATTGCCAACCCGAAGAAAACCCAACTCATCCTTAATATAGATATCTGTATCTTATTTGATGAAATAAAATTCAAACCAGAAGCAAATGTGTAAGAAATAACATAAAATAAAATAAAATAGTGCAGGTGATAGATTAGCTCTATAAATTTGAATAGCACTTTCACGTATCGGGTGCATGTGTCCGATCATGAAAGAAAGAAATAATCATATATACCTTACGAAGCTATCCAAAGATGCCCAAATAAAAACCATTTCTCTCTTTCTCTCTATCTTTCTTGCACGGGAAACCAATTTAATGTTGTATGGAACATCTACTTAATTGTAAGAGATGTTTCTTATGCTACTAATCTTTTTCTTCTCCTGTTGCACATTTGTAAGAAGAATTTTTTTTTTTTTCAAAAATCAGATGTGAAATAAGTAAACATTTTAGTCTTAGGATAGTATTCATTAATACATTTTTAGGATTAGATTTGGAACTCTACTTTTAACATGCAGCGGTAAAAGGGAGTATTTACTAATCCACCAACTCTACTTTTAACATGCAGGAGTTCCAAGTTTTTTAAGAATCTGTCGAGAATGTGACGAATTTGCATCAAGATGGAGATTGTTATTTTTTTTTAATACAGAATTCGTGGCCCATGTTCAAAGCCCAGTTTAGAACCGAAAAGTTTGCTGCAGCGTTCTTCGAGTATGCCTCATAATCAAAGCGCTGGCTCATGCGGAGGCTGGGCAACGTGATGGCAATCATATAGAGATTTAAAGCTGAGATTATTTGGAATAATCTGCAAATTTAAATTTAAATTCATCTCTAATTAAACCTATCTCTATTTATATCATTATAAAAGCCCTCGTATGAATTAATGCATTGAGCCTTAAACAGAGCCTTAAACAGAGGCTGCGGCCTAAAAGAAAAGGCCTGAGGCAATTAAAGCCGAAAGGAGGCAGAGAGATAGAGAGAGATTTGTAATGAGAGTGAGATGCTTTATATTTGAGCGGTGATCGGTGCGTTCTCGTGTAATTCTTTATTAACAGTGGAAGTTTTCGTGATCGGATAAATTTTGTGTGAACCAGGAGAAAACTCACATGGGATAAGCTTGGAATGAATTTCCATAACATTGCACTTCAGTCTGCAATTTATTTTGATTCACAATGGATACAGGACAAAGAAATTGGAAGGAAATGTGAATTTTTGCGTTTAGAGGGATTTTGCCCATATTTAAATCGAAAAATGCATTCTGGGAACACCATATATAGATAATTGTAATATTAAAGTAATGAAAGCAGATAATTGTAAATACTTAAATGAATGGAACTTTGGAAATAAATTAAAGTTAGGCAGGATAGTCCTATTCCCCAATTATGAGGCAAGATTCCTTTTTTCTGTGGATTTGATGCGCTTGTTTGGATATCAATTTTGAACAGTAATTTGGAGGCTTTAAAAACCTCAAATAAAACGATTTCTCAGAGCTAATTTTTTTTATGGTAAACTCTCTATCTTCTATCTCTCTCTCTTCCTTCCTCTCTCTTTTGAAATAATTATACTTCTCTTTGTATCACCTTTTCTAATCTTTTCCGAAGAAAATCTTTTCTACTCTTTTCTTTATATTATCTCTCATATTTTCCAGCTGTCATCTCCTTTCTATTCTTTTAAATTAGAGATGAACTGCGAAATGGGTTGTGTTGTAGAACAAATAAAGAATGGCGTGTAAAAAGAATCATAAGAGGAGGTTGTCACTTTGTTTTAAATTTGAAAAGAGGAAGATGATGGGTTGTGAAATTTTTTTAAAAAATGAATTTGGAAAAGAATATTATAGGTTGGGAATTGAGAAAATAGAAAAGATGATGGCTTATGGAAAATAAGCAAAAAAAAAAATGAAGAAAAAGAAGATGGTGTGTAACGACTCTGAAATCTCTGTACAGAAAATTTTCCTGTTAATATACAAAAAAAAATTATTACAGTCTGAGTTTGAGTTTGAGTTATAAGTTAATTTTGTTAAATAAAATTAAGAAGTAACTTGTATCTCACTAGTAAAACCTTTGCACTGTTGTGGCGTAGCATGTGTGTTCGATTCCTATCAGACAAAATTATTTTTTCCGATTTTTCTTTTTAACTTTTTAAAAGCCCAAAAGGTTGCACATGCAGTATATGGTGAAATGAAAAATTCAGAAAAATCAAACATGTGGAAAATGATGTAAACACTGATTTAATCATGTAGCACGAATCTCGAGACCAGGGGGCTAAGATCGACCGGCGGATATTGCATATAGGTTGGCGGGGACGGTGAGATTGGGGCCAAAATGCTCCATGCTTTGCACACACGTCTCTTCAACTCCCCTCAACCTCTCTGCACTGTTTGATTTTCCTGCAATCAAACAGAGACCTTTCAATTCACCAATTAACACTATTTTAATACTTTTTAATCCACATTTTTAATTCCCAAACCCTAATTCTCTACTATAAATACCATCCCATGCCCTAAGTCTTCACCATTCTGAAAATTCTAGCAAAAACCCTCTCAAAAATTCCTAAATGCAAGTGGAGTAAAGTGGAGTTAACGAGAGCAAGCTTCTTCCGTCGAAGAGCGAAGCCGATTCTGGAGCTCCCGCGACAACACAACGACTCTTTCCTTCCTAACCCTTTCTTTGAGCTTTCCAAACCGTAAGTTCCTCCCAAGCTCTCTTTCTTTTCATTGAAATTCAACTTTAAAACTTATATCGGTAAGTGGAGTTATTATCGATATCCTTTTTCTAAACCCTAAAAACTCCCTTTTCTTTTATAATTTGATCAATCTAATTGTACACAATACTTGTAACTTTAAATACCAATATTTAGAATCAAGTTTACCCAGAAATCTCATGTGAAACAACCCTAATTAAACTTTATCATTAAAATACCTTGAACTTTATCGCTTCTTTTGGTTTTGTTAAAACTATAATTTTAGGAAAAACTTCACGGGGTAATGACCTATCCCTCACGTACAATTTGGTTTTATAGCTCGATGCTTAGAATCGATCTTTCTTTTAGTTGCTGAATCTATTTGTATATATTTTAGTTCGAAGAATATTCTTTACAGTAAAATAACACATACTTTAAAACCGGGTTTCTTTTAAAACAGTATTTCGTATTCCTTTACAATTATGCATTTATAACCCTCGTTAGGGGACCCGCTAATGGATGATACGGATTATCGCACATCTTGTGGATGGTAGAACGAGATGCAGCACCCTCACGGAGTATTCGATCTCGAAAGGATATAAATACGGTTCTTTAAGAAAAACGAATTTTCTAAAATAAAACTAATTTTTTATAATTAAAATTTTATAAAATTATAAATCTATATTTTCATTATATTATTATATTATGAAACTATATTTTTCTAAAAATGAAAGATTTAAAAAAGTGTCAATAAAATACTATCAAGTTACTTAAGAAGACTAGTTTTTAATAAAATATCATAAACTTTTAAAAGCTAAGTATTCATCATTAAAATACCTCAATACTTAAAACACATGCTCATGAAAACCCTAAGTAATATAAAAAAAAAACTCGAGGTTTTACTTTTAATTATATTAAAATATTTTTCATAAAACCCTCTCGACATATATAAAACACTATTTTAAGGACTTTAGTAAATATGGGTTTTAAGCGGGATCAATTCTTTTGAGTCCCAGGGAGCCGGAGAAAGTGAGTGCTTACTTATTCAGGTTAGAAAACTTAACAGAAGTTATCAATAGTAATTGTCTTGAAAAAAAACACAAATCCTGTCATCCATGTGCAGCAGTTGTCGATAACTCCCGAACCTAAGAATTCAAGAATTAAATCAGTTTACAAGTATCTGACTCAGTCTGAGTCCAACCTCAAATCTGAATCCAAAATCAAACACGGATACTTAATCATGAACATGAATACTCGAATTCAAACATCAAATTCAAACATGTATACTTGACTTGACTTGACCGAACCATAGTTATAACTTGACTTGAACTTGACATGACTACCTGAATACATGATTATATCATGAATATAAACTTGAATATTTTGTATCAATGGTTTCGACAAGACTTGTAAACATAATATATACAATACATTACATAGGGATAAAGAGGTAGATTGGTACGGAACGTATATCGTGGCACGAGAGGTCACTTAAAAGACACCTATATGAATTCTCGTGCCGTTGTCTCGTGGGTTATGACGAGGCCTTATACTACATGTTACCATTGTCCACGAGATAAGATGGACTCTTCTTGTATATATGAATACCTTTCTTATCAAACCACAAATAACCACATAAGAATGAATATCATATACCTGTGAACTATTATATACACTTTACTGTTTATTTCATTTTATATAGATTATTTTCTCTTTTTTTTGGACTTACCGAGCGTTAGTTCGCTGACGACATTCTGTTTTTTTTGGAATGTTCGTCAGGAGGACCGGACACTTAAGAGATTGAGCCGAGCCAGAAGGACTTGGACCAGCTTACGACACAACCTGACTACTAGTTCTTCTTGCACTTATTTTCTGTATTCCATTGTTTAGGTATTTGCTTTATATCATTGTATCTTTTCATTTCAAACAGTTGTATGTAAAGTTGAATGTAAATAAATTTGTTGTTTATTTTATTACTCATGTCATTCTTATTCATTTTTATATATTGCTTAATTACGCTTAATATATTTATTTCATAGTTTATACGTTGTGGCTTGCCACGTCACCGTTTCCGTCTACTGGGAAGCGGGGCGTGACATGATGATATGTTGTGGAAAATAGGGAACAAAAAGAAGATAATCATAGGTTGTGAAAATCGAGATAAAGATTGAGGAAGAAAATAATGGGTCGTGAATTTGGAAAAAAGCTGAAAAGGAAAATGATGAGTTATAAAATTAATAAAAATAAAACTTGAGTTGGAAGATAATGGGTTATGGAATCGGTAAAATATTGAATTGAGAGATGATGCATTATAAAATTTTTTGAAAAAAAAAATTGTGTTGGAAGAAAATGAATTGAGAGATTACAAAAATTGAAGGAGGTGAAAATATCATTTTGTACATAGTTTTTAATGTCTATATAACTAAATAATACTTTATCATGAAAACTCATTATTTATCGGACAAACAAGCTTTGACATAAATATCCTCCTGGTTTTTCACCAAAAGGAATACACATGCATTTCAAGACATTTTTATCCTAAATGAAATCTGAATTTTTTTTATCCTAGCTATCTAAACATGAGGATTAGAAAATTATGGATATTTCCTGCTACAGGGCAAATGTTAAAATTATTTCTTTCGCTTTAGGGGTGTTTCCTCTATATCATTTTATTCATAAAATCCTGATATAAAACGACGTCGGTTCTTCGGATCACAAGAGATACTGTAGTTCCCTTCTATTTATGCGTAGATTTTTCTTTATCTAAATTTGAATTTGCTAGCATGTGTGTGCAAAATTTTCGAAGTATTTTATATATTTCATAACAAACCATCGCCTGCAAAACTGTGTAGATCGAAACGCTTTTATATGGGAAGAATATAGCTGTTTCAAACCATGTTTTTCTCAAGAGAGGGCAAAAGAAAGGCTATTATCTCTATTGCTCTTCTTTAATATTTATTGATGGAGAGCTTATTGCATCACGATTTGAACAAGACTGACATTTATTCTTGGCCAAATTGCTCTAAAATCCCTCTAATTTTACATGACTCTACAGTTTAATACCTTACTTTTCTTTTTGCTGCGTCTAAAATACCTCAAAGTTTTTGATAGTATTATAAATATACTATTTCAATGAATTTATGTATTTATGTAAATACATTCATAATAAAAAAAAATTCTAATGTTTATCGATCTTTTTCCATTTTATTATGTATAATTCAATAATTATGCAATAACCGACCTATGTCAATTTAGATATTTTTTATTAGACATGATGAAAACGAAATAACATTTATTTCATGAAACTTAAATTCCATTCTACCGTATAGAGAATCCTCTTCTTCCGGTTGTATGCACATACACACGTGCATTGCTCGTGCAGATATGCTAAGTACAATACAATGTGCCCAAGGCATCTCAATAATTGCTATGTGACAAAAACAGTTTCAACCAAACTGTGGGGGCCAGCACTACCTAAGATTGTTAACCTTATTACTCCACATTCCACAAGGGACAAAAAGGAAAAAGGCAAAGATTTTGTTCAAGTCTACTCCATTCACTATGGTAGTGAAGCACCCAAGGGGTTTTAGTCCACCCTCAATTGTTGGGTGCTTTTCTAAGGTAGTTATCAATTGGGTACATGTAGTTTTTAATCAAAACCAAAAGCAAACCAGTGGCCATTTTTAGGATTCCTCAACAACATCTTGACCAACTTGTCCTCGTAGGCCATGCCCTGCCTCTGGATGGGGCATGCAATCTTTCCTTTTTTTATTAGTTACACTATACGCAAGGAACAATTTAACCTCATCAATTATTTTATATGATTTCACAAAAAAATTATTCGTTTGAAAAGAAGAAATCTGGACTCGAGACCTGTTTGGCACGAGAGAGACCGATTAAGATCAAACATGCAATATAGTTTTCAGTATGAAGCGAAAACAGTAAATGGATACATGTGATGGATATTCTTTAGTGTTGGGGCCTTGAGTAAAGACCAGTTCCCGAAAATTAAATTGTAAATAACCTGTCGCTGCACAAATAGGCGTAATACATATTTAAATACAATGAGTTTTGTGTTTAGAGGGTTTAATGTGTGAGGGGCACCTACGGTCCATCCAGTCAAATATCGAAACAAGCAATTTTCTTTAATAATATAATATAACCTTTAAATTGAATTATGTTGATGTTTTTTGAAAAATAAAAAATCAAATCAATCTTAACTAATGCTTACTCCTATTTCAAATATCTAGCAAGTATTGAGGAGCATCTTACCACTCCCACTCTCCACAAATCCAAAAAGGTGTCTCCTAGCCCTTGCCACACTCCACAATCACAACCTCCATCATGGCTCATTTCCATTACTTTCTCTTGCTCGCCATCTCCCTCTCAATCTTCTCGCGTTTCACCATTGCTGCCCCTCGATTGAGAGCCAACTACTACTCCAAAACTTGCCCTAATGTCGAATCGACCGTCCACGATGTCATGAAACGCGCGATGGCCCGAGAACCCAGAAGCGGCGCCTCCGTTATGAGGCTTCAATTTCATGATTGCTTCGTTAATGTACGTATGTCATTGGAAACGGCTTGTTCTCTATTTTTCTTTATATATATTTTATATTTTGGAAACCGCCCCCGTTCTCTTATAATTTTTGTTATATATACATATATATTCTGTTAGGGGTGTGATGGATCGGTGTTGCTTGATGATACACCAACCATGCTCGGCGAGAAGCTTGCCTTGTCGAATATTAATTCGCTTCGATCTTTCGAGGTGATCGATGAGATTAAAGAAGCAGTGGAGAGAGAGTGCCCTGGTGTTGTATCTTGTGCTGATATCATCATCATGGCTTCAAGAGATGCTGTTGGATTGGTAAGAATTTTACAATGTTGTAATTCTTGATGAATTGATGCACGAAGACTACAATAATAGGCGGAGTATGTTCATATATCATTTAAGCCGTTTTACAATGATCCATCGGTTGTTGATTTCACGCCCTCTCTCTATCTCATATCAAATTATGTATCCTTTACTTCATATACATTACTAATTTTCATTTTTCATGCCTACATTCTCTTCTTGAGTCCTCGATCGATAGAGATTGCAACAGAGAATGCAACGAACTTTTAAAAAACGAAAGAGAATGCCACATATTTCTAGTAATTAAAACAATTATTGCAAGAATTTAAATTCTTGAGTGGGAGTTATGTTGACCAACACACTTTCTACATTTCAAAATAGAATAGAATTGTATGCAAAGCAAGATAATTTAGTTCAATAAAGAAGCAGATATTGTCTCACGGCAGGAATTTTGAGTTTACATTATCATTAATTTATTCTTCCTTTTTCATCTTTCAAATTGTAATGCAGAGTGGAGGTCCTACATGGCAAGTAAAACTCGGCAGAGAAGACAGCATAACAGCAAGCCAAGAAGACTCAAACGAAATCATGCCAAGTCCCCGAGCCAACGCATCTACCCTCATCACTCTCTTCCAAAAATACAACCTATCAATCACCGATCTAGTCTCTCTGTCCGGGTCTCACTCCATCGGCGACGCGCGATGCTTCTCAATTGTTTTCCGTCTCTACAACCAATCTGGATCAGGTAGACCCGACCCACATTTAGACCCAAAATTTCGAGCCAAATTGGACAAACTATGCCCAAAAGGAGGCGATGGGAACGTTACGGGTGGGCTTGACTCAACTCCGGTTCGGTTCGACAACAGATATTTTAAAAACTTGGTTGGGCTGAGGGGGTTTCTTAACTCGGACCAAACGTTGTTTTCAGATGATTATAGAACTCAGAAAGTGGTGAAGTGGTTTAGTAGAGATGAGAAGGCTTTTTTTGACGCTTTCGTTGAAGGGATGGTGAAGATGGGGGATGTGAGTTCAGGGCGAAGAGGAGAAATTAGAAGGAATTGTAGGGTGGGCAATGGAGGCCGGAATTCTGAGGAAGTGATATAATTTGCAAAAAAATTAACGGAGAACAATAATAAGATGATAATTTATGGTGTGGTTTTTTCTCTAGAATTTCATTTGCTCATAAGCTTCACGATCTAATTGCATATGGTCATAATTCAATTAATTAATATTCAGATAGTTGTCATGTCAAAATGTTAATTTACAAGAGAACAAGAATAATGAAGAGCAGGACATAGAAAGGAATTTCCTTCTTGCTTCGCAAATATACACACTCCACTATTTTTTCCGACAATCGTCATCCATCTTCATTTTTATCATCTAAAATGTGGAAAAACCAAATTTCATGTGATTCTGCCACCTTTCACCGTTGCATTATTCTATTGTCGGTAAACCGTTAGTTTTGCACACGCTAACTGAACGGTAAAAGGGTAGTAGAATCATATAAAATTTTATGCATACACATCTTAGATGATAAAGATGAAAAATGCCCGATCGTCAAATAAAATCATGAAGGATGTATTTTTTTTGCTGCCCACCTTTTCTCCACCATTCTCAATTTACAAATGCTACAATAGACTCAATTCTCCCCTTTGCTTCTTATTTGCCCTAGGCTACGCTTTTATATGATAATGCCCCCAGTATTCCAATAAATTTCATTAGCATCCGTTCAGTAAATTCACATCTAAATGTTAAGTACAACCAAGCACATGAGTAGAAATTTTTAATAAATTTTAACACCTGCGCCTTGCGAGCTAGATTGGCATCCTAAGGTTCTTTATTTCGAGTCACAGAAATAACAATTCAGGACAAGATTCAAACATGAGAAATGAATCTGCAGCAAATTAGAAACTAATGAACCAGTTCAAACCAATACAATTATACCTCGCAATGCATCGACAGCATACAAAGCAAAAATTTAAACTCCAATTCAGTTCCTTCTCTAATTTTCCGAGTTTCAAAAACAGCGCAATCCAAACAGGGAAGAACAAATATAAAATCAAAGAACACCATCAGACAACTATATAGTACCCGCTAGCAAAAATCTCAAAAATTAACAAAGCATGCAAAATCCCATGGCACCTCAATAACTATGGTAAAATCCTTAAGCAGCAACAGAGGGCTTGGAGGCAGCAGCTGATAGCTTGGATCTCTTCTTTGCCAAGCTCTCGCTTCTACGATCTCTCTGCTCCTTGAGCCTTGTCGCAAGCAGCTTTTGGTACTCAGCAGCTTCGGATTTTGCCTTTGCGATTCGCTTCTTCTTCTCGGCGATTCTGGAACGCTTTCTCTGCAGCGTCAAGGGAGTTACGAGCCTCTGAATCTTGGGAGCCTTACTGCACTTCTTTCCTGCTCCAAATATTATATGCAAATGTATGAGGAAGGCCATAATATTTATAATGCCACAATACTTGAAATAAATTTTCCTACAGTGAAAGCAATCTCAATCGTTCAAGGAGGCAAATACATATAAAGAATTTACTGTATATATTAAGATATTGATCTTATAAAAAGGACCCGCCTTAGTAAGTGAAAAAAATCGAGTGTTGATCGCTAAACTAAATTATCGTTGTCAAGCTTTTTCGATTTAAAATTTAAAGACTTTTTCCTATAAAAATAGTGGCCATAAAACGTAAGCAAAATGAAAGTTCTGACAAAGTTTAAAAGACTCAGTGTTAGGCTTGACAGCAACATCCAGTCTAACCATGATGTCAAATTTCTGGTAGAGAACTATTGATAAGAGATGATCATTAAATAAACTTAAATCATAATGAAGAGATCTCGATGAAGAAAGATAATAGATTTGCTATGGAACTACGTTCAAAAGTGATGGACAAATCCACGAGTTTTTTTATTCATATATTACTCTGACTCTTCAACAATGACAGATATGGAAATGGCACAAGCTTATAGACATTAGGATGCGCTTGGTACGAGGTAATCTAGATGGTAATCCTAGATTACCATGAAATATTACGACGCTTGTTTAGGTGTAAAATACAAGGTTCAAGAACTCGGTTTCGGTCTCTTATAATTTTATTAGTTTCGCCGGGTTTCGGCTAGTTTCGTTAATCTCGTTTCGGGTTTCGGGTTCGACGGTAATACAACATATATAAGTGTAAATATATTAAATACTTAAATTTATGGTTCTATATTACAAGATAATGATCCTAGTGTTTAAAAATCTAACCATGATGCAAAATATATTGAAAAGTGTACTTAAATAAGTATTAATGTAATACCCGATTCTTTTGTATACCAGTATCCGTATTTTTATAAAGTGTTACTTGCAAAATTTATTTAATTATATTTATAATTATTTTACTTGTCTTGAAACCCTAAACCCAAATCCTATTACTTGTTCCTTTTATTTTCCCATTTCCTATTTCCCTAGCCCAGCCCAGCCCAACTGCTTTTCCTTTTCCCTTTCTTTTCTTTTAGCCCGAACCCCGGCCCATTGAACCCAAACCCTACATCTAATTTCCTTTTATTTTTCAGCCCCGACCCAACTCCCCGACCCGACCCGCTTCACCCTCCTTTCTCCCCACGTCTTCTTTCCTCGCTTCTTTCCCGCTTCTTTCTTTCCTTCTTCCCACGTCGCGCCCGCCTCCCTCGCACCCCACGACCCTGCGCGCGCGCGAAGCCTCCCTCGACCCCGTCTCCATCTCGCTCCCCTCTCTCTCTCGCAACTCTCTCTCACCCTCCTTCATTCCTCACGTTCCCCCCTACGAGCACCAACCCATAACTTAGCCCACGCCTTCGTCGTCGCCGCCCTGTCGCCGCCCCCTCACCATCATCGTCTCCCTCTCGACCTCACCCTCTTCTCCTCCTCACCCCGAGACCTCTTTCCCCTCTTACCCGACGTCAAGAAACCCATCCCCATCACCGGCAACCTCACTCTCGCCGAGAAAATCCGTCAACACCGACCTCTTCTTCACCTCCTCGCCTCCCTCTCCAACTCAGCACTACCCTCTTCCCGAGCACCGCGCTGCAACCCCTTCGCCCGCGCTCGTTGCCGTCCTCGCCTGCATACTCCCGCACCGGAGCTCCCTCCACTGCCAACGAGCACCTTTCCTTCCCTCAACCTCCAAGCTACCTCCAACGTCCCCGAACCTTCGCACCCCCACCCGCAGCCGCAACCTCCAGCTCCCTCTCTCTCACCCATCGCCTCCTGAGCACCACCATTGCCTGCCTGCGTCACCTGAGCCTCGCGTCACCTCCTCTGCCACGACAACTCCACCTCTCCGCTGCTCCGAGGACAGACCCGGGCAACCCTGCTACCTAGCCGAGCCCTTGCTGCCACCTTCGCCGGAGCTTCTTGAACCATCGCCGATCACCATCTCCTCTCTACGCCGCAATCATCGTCATCACCATCGTTTCATCCTCCTTCAACCCGAGCTTCACTGTGTTGAGGCCAAGCTCATCTCCATAGCCGAGCACCCCTAGTTGTTGCTGATGCTGCTTGTGACGTTGCCGTCACTGCCATATTACCGCCGTCTAATCATCGTCAGGCAAGTGAACTCATCACTTGCTACATGCTATACATACTAAGTCTAAGGATTAATTGAGCTAATAACATATATACATATGTATGCAATTGTAGCGAGTATTGTTCGAGTTATATCAATACCTTTGTTGTTTGAACCTGATGTGAATTGTTAGGTATTAAGTTAGAACCCAATGATAATGGTATAGGGAAATGCATATAGAAATTGTCTCGAATTCGGGTATATAACATAAGATCCCAACATGTTGAGTTAATTGCTCGCTGCAAAACCCGGAACTAAAACCTACTTTAAATGGCGGAACTAGTGATCGTTAAACCCTTTTTACTGTTCATAGAGGTACTATAGAAATTTGGTTGAAAATCAATATCGTTTCATCTATAAAATGTTACCTCCGATAGCCATTGCGAAATCAGGATTTTCCTGAACACACTTGACCGTTAAATTCATACTAAATCTTTTACGAATCGGATTTGAGCGTTCCCTGGCTCGTATAGAAGCTAACAGATTAACCTACAGTACTCTATAGTTTATTTCTAAAATTGAACTAATTATGATAGAGATAACTGGGGAGAATTACGATTCTGGACTGCAGTCCAGAACAGTAATCCCGATTAACCCCTGTTTTAAATCGCTGTATATACCTATTCAAATGCGAGAATGTGCGGAACCCTATATCGTTAGGTAGAAAATTAAGTTAGCTTTCTTACTCCATTGGTTCTACTGGATTCC
This sequence comes from Agapanthus africanus, assembly GCA_030015575.1. Lineage (NCBI taxonomy): Eukaryota > Viridiplantae > Streptophyta > Magnoliopsida > Asparagales > Amaryllidaceae > Agapanthus > Agapanthus africanus. The sequence goes on from JASDDO010000016.1 coordinate 509,576,661, forward strand.
TATTCTGTTTGATATTTTTAGCATATTTTATAATATCGACGTGTCTAGCTGAATTCTGCAGTGACAGATTTTACACATCAACCTTAACCCGATCATAACTCCCTGTTGAAATATTATATTACTGATCCGCCAATTGCGGCGGAAACCTAACTGATAACCCTAAATATTATTCAACTATAGCGCCGCCTAATTACTATCCCAATTGGGATTAAAATGTGTTACGAAACGGACTTCCTATTCTGAAATCGGATTTCCAGCAGTGAACTCTTAAATTGAAATGGCCGTATCTATCAAACCTGAAACCCGATTGGCGCGAAACCAATTTTGACGGATAAATAATTAAACATACTGCTTACCCCTTTTTCATTATTTTGCTCAATTCTGCATGTATGATTTATAGTAAATTATGCAAGTGGTAGAACACCGTCTGATGCTGTTCTATTCATATCGTAATTATTGTACTCTCATCATATCATGTAGTTGGCATTGCATTAGTAACCTAGTGATCATGTGCATTACCCAGTGTTAGGTATTAGTGGTCTGATTGTGGCAAGTACGTTAGTGTTTAAGCATGAATGAATAAGTGAAAGTGATACGTACTTGTGCACAATCAGCGAACCCGATTGATTTATTGCATTGTCGACGTCTATGGGACATGTGTAAGCGTAACTATAATTGGTATGGTACAATTATGGAAGCACTTATATGGGTGTCATAGGTAAGACACCAAACACTGTCCATTTATCTTGGGTATCAGTCGAGACATGCTTGATGGAGATCCTATCTTCAGTTCTCGCGTGTCATGCACCGACTAGAATTTGAGTTTATGGTTGGTGTTTGATGTAGACCACGAGGTGTGGGATAGTTTGAGTGTGAGTTCAACAGAATCTCGGAAGTCCCATTGCCGGCACATACAACGATTCTGGAGATATATAGGTGATATTACTGATTATTAGCGAGCGACTCGGGCCCGTGTTCCCTTGCCCTTGGGTCCTACCCTTGGGTGGGGGATACTCACGAGTGGTTGACTCTCACACTTGGACTGACGATAGGTTTTGCGACTGGACAGTGAGACTTAGAGACTGATAGGGTTTAGTGACATTGACATGCATTGCTTACCGATTCAATACACCTGCAATACTGTTCACTGCTTTACTGTTTATTTGCTTTATTATCTACCTGTATTGGCTACTTCATGTTCACGTCATTATTCCATGCTTGCTATTTCATATTCATCATTATTGTACGTGTTCACATTTGTATTTATATATATTGCTATTGTGTCGCTCTGACGACCTGGGTATGCATGCTCAGAGTGAGAAGTGGATTTAGCTCAGACCAGGACCTGACGTACCTCGAGAATATTGCGAACCTCTTGATCAACGACTCAGAGCTATACTTCTTTGATCTTTATCTGGTTAGTTCTTTGTATTTGTTTTGATTTAGTGACTGCATTTCTCATTACCTGTGCATTGATTACTGATTACCACGTAAAACTAGAAGCCGAAGTGTAACTACGGCAAGATGTTTCCTCGACCGTAGGAGCATGGCTGGTCTTGTCCACCCCTCGTATTCCATATTTTAGGAAGCGGGGCGTGACAATTAATATAGGGTTTGGATTCACTTTTTTGTTGTTTTCTAACAATAAAGGCCTATAACAATAACAATGATGGTAAAAATGGTATAAAAAAAGTTTTTAAAGGTTTTAACCGAAATGATATTGTATATTTGGTTTCGTATCAGTCTCCGCCGAAACCGATACGAAACCACCACATATCGATGATTTTGGCCGAAATCTCGAACCTTGGTAAAATATATTCCTGGAAATATAGGATTACCAAATGAACCATTTCATGGGAATTCTATTCTCCCAAAATATGTGTCTATCCTACGTTGCTACGAAATATTCCCGTCTAACATGAAATAAGCCATGAGCATCCGCCACCCGGCCTCTCTCGCCACCCGCTGGCCGGCCGGCCCCGCCGCTCATCGTCGGTCATTTGCCGGCCGGCCCGCTGCTGATCGGCCATTCGACACCTGTCGGATAGCGGTCATCGCCGATCGTTCACCTGCCGCCGATCGTACATTACCCGCCGGCCGTAGTTCGTCGCCGGCCCCGCTGGCCATCGATCGGACATTCGTCGCCGGTCTCATCACCATCTATCGGCCCTCCTCCGACCTCACCACCGGTCGACGGTTGCACATACATATATTGCCGGAAATGATTAAAGTATATTAAGCACATTAATGCAAAATTCCTTAGAATTAGACTCACGGACATCACATTCCTGGGAATCCAAGGATTCCCGGTAATCTTCCATTCCATGTACCAAACGCAACCTTAATGTCCTACTTAGTACATGTTTGGATAGGTGAAAAACTTTCTCCAGGGTTATCACAAATTTTAGTAAGATACAACCCCTAGGTCTCAATTGCAACAGAATGCCACTGGATGTTTCTCTAAGGAACTAGTGGTCATTACAAAACACACTCCTCAAACTGCCTTCATAATTAGCTCCTGATTATACTATTGCAGGAGTTGCTCTTTATAACTGGGACTAAGGGGCTGTTTGGTAGAACGGAAATGGAGTTGCATGCAACATTTGTTCAAAAAATCTTCATTTCCCATGTTCGGCTTGCAACAACTTGAGTTGGATTTGGAAATGGAGTTGCAAAAATGGGTCAATTCTTGCAACATTTGTTGCGCTCAAAATGGTGGTAACAAATGTTGCAACGGGGGGAAATGAGCACATGGCAATTATTAGAGATGCCACATAATCTTCTCATATGCCACATAAGCAATTTTGCAACATATGTTGCATTTCCCACTTATTTTTAGTCAACCAAACACAAAGGTAATTTGGATTTGGAAATCCAACAACAAAAGGTTGAAACCACCAAAACAAAGGATTTGAGTGTTTTTATTTGCAATAAATGTTGCATGTAGCATTTGTTGCATGCAACACAAATGTTGCATTTTTGTTTTGTTGCAATGTTGCAAACCAAACACCCCCTAAGTCACAAGGCTCCTTTCATTATGGAAGAAATGAAATTTCCATCTATAACAGAGGAACAATAACTAATAAATATAACCAAAACATCAAGATTAAGACGACCATCAACAAATTAAAGTTAATCAATTAATAAATCATGGGGAAAATTCCAGTCAGTTAAAATAAATAACAAAAAAGGCAACCAACCTTTTTTGTTAGTGAATGTCCTGCGATATGTATTGACATACTTGCGCACATCATCCTCCTTGGAAAGGTTGAACAACTTCCTAATCTTAGATGCCCTCTTTGGGCCTCTCATTCTGGGCTTCTCAACATCGGTCAATCCTGGAAGATCATTATCCCCTTTCTTGACAATGACAAGGTTCAGGACAGAGAGGTCAGGGCTAACAATGCAACCACGAACAGATTTCCTCCTGCGTTCTCCATTACGTCTCCCATATCCACGGAAGCATGGAGTACCTGCCAAAAGAAATACAAAGATAAAACAACGAAAATCTTGACATATGTATTGCTGTCTTGAAGGTACACTAAATATAAATAAGGAAAATGGTTTGGGAAAAAGTTTAACTTGCCTCTATGTAACAGAAGACGAACACGGCCAGGAGTTAGCACTCCTTGCTTCATGGGAAACCCCTGCTTATCACACCCTCCCATGATTTTGAACACATAGCCCTTAAATTCCTGCAATAAGACACACAGGAATTTAAGGGGAATATATCTTGAAGTACTAGTATTACAGGGGGAAAAACAAATGTAGCCAGTAATAGCCTTGAGGGGGAAATGAAAGAAAATTATACCTCACCCAAGGCATCCCCACTAACTTCCTGATTTGTCATAAAATGCCCGGCTGTAAATTTGGGAGAAAAACAGTAAATACAGTTATGGAAGGATCATAATGAGCTGTCTAAAGTAACAATTATTGCTACAAAAAACAAAATTATAAACTTAATTTGCATGCTTAAAGAGTTTGCTTCATAATGTCCAACAAGATTGTTAAAGTGGAGAACTACAGCCGGAAATTATATGATATTAGAATACAACAACAACTTGACTTTATCCCAATATTTTGCGTCAGCTATATAAATATGCTTCTTCCATTATGCTCTATTAGAGGCCGTCTCCTCGGTTAAATTAACATTTAACATATCATTCTTAATTGCCTCTGTCCATGTCCGTTTATGTATGCCCTTATCTCTAATTGTGCCATTAACTACAATTTTGTGACTTCTTCTAACTGGGTATTTATTAATCTCCATTGCACTACATGATTTTAGAATAATCATAAAGACTAGAATAAGGATCCAAGGCTAGCAATATATTGATTTAAATGTCAGGTTGAAATTGTTGAGTTGGGTGAGTGGAGAAATTACATGATCAAGTCCATGTGCATACAATGTATAGTTCCAAAAGATATTGAATTTGTGCGATTAAATCAAATAAAGTTAGAATTTTCTCACAACCGAACTCATTTATCCCAATTCATTGTCATTACGAGCAAATCACCGATAAATCAAGAAAAGCGAGGGGGAAATAAATGAGATAAAGATCTTACAGTTTCTGATCGTCGTCGATCTCGAGCTTCTTCTGGCAGCCAGTGGTCGGGTTCGCGATGTTAAACTGCAAAAATTTGGTAAGAAATTATCCTGAAATGTGCGATCTATCGAGATAAATGAGGAACAAGTTGGGACTTTTAGGGTTTTGAAAGGGAACCTTCATTTTGGATCGATCTCTCGAGCGGGGGAGGCCACAGCTAGGGTTTCCTCTCGCTGGCTCGCTCGCTCGCAGAAAGTTTAGGTCTGCGTGCTATATATCTAATGGGTCGGGTGCTAAACGGATTGTGTTCGGGTTGGATTCAAATTGTACCCAATAGCAAGATCCGGTTGTGTGCTTTGGGCGCAATGAGAGCTGAATTTTGTTTTGAATTGTTTCTCTGGATGAATATATTGATTTCTTTTTTTAGATAACAAAATATTTTTAATTTTTTTTTTAGATAAAAAAATATATTGATTGAGCTTATTTTGGGTTATTTTTCTATGTCTCAGCCCAACACTTTGGTATTTCTTTATTTCACTCCCAAACCTTTGATATTTCCATCTTTCAGCCCCCAAAAATTTATATTTTCATAATTTATCTCCAAAATCTTTATGCTATTCAGAAATATCCTCCATTAAAATAAAGAAATAACCGTCAATTTATAAGCCGGGAGAGATTTTTGAAAACATAAAAAGGCCTTATTTTATTTGTGCAAAGATCCTCGGATTACTTGGTATAAATAAAATAAGTTGGCTGTTACTTGAGGGTCTTTTTCTTAATTAATAGCCTGATGTAAGAACTTGATTTACATAGCCAATCATAAAGGTTTTCGAAAGGAATTGTTTTTATCTTATAACTTAATTATTTTGTTTGCATCTTATATCCGTCTAAAAGGACTAATAATAGCACATAGATGTCGGTATTGTTTTCATCTCTATGGGAGAGAATATGAAGAGGCTAAATAAATAAATAAAAGATCATCCTTTATGAGAAGAAGGCCAAGCATGGACAAGTCTGACAAATTAAAATGCTTTTATATTCGCTCATTATACTTATATACACATTTGCTTTTTATTACAAGCGACATTGCTATTTCTAAGCATATTGCTACATAATAAGCATCCGATGGGAAGTACATATTATGATGTTGACCGAAGCTGTATAAATCATTTTATATGCCACTCACCGCCAGCTAATTCACTAATTATATATAATATATGAATTAAGTTTTTTGATATCATGAGGGATCCTATGATTGGAAAAAGTTTATATTATTCCTCCTAACACCAAATCCCAACCCTCTCTCTGAGTTCGGTATGTACCGTTCTAGATCTCCAAGGTCCCTAAGGATCTAACATTGAATTTGGATAACCGTTCTATCGAAACCTAAACAGAAATTCATCCCAAACATGGTTGGAAACTTGGCATCTCATCATCAAGTGGTATACTATTTCCGCGTCCCTATACCACATTAAGATTCTGTGTAAAACAAAAACATTGTAAAATAAGTCAAAGTTACATAGACGGTCATTTTTCGTGGAAATAAACACCATATGGTTTATGAATTGCGCTTCAATTGCAGAAGATGATATAGTAAATGGACTGATATGATCATATTTTCTTAAAGCTAATTAAAGTCTTTGCTGTGATTAAACTGATTGACTGAGATAATTATGGATAAAAAAATCTCTTGCATATTGCAAACCCCATCTTTAATTCTTGATTAAAATGCTGGAGAAAGGTGAGCGGAAAACAGACATGTGGATCGTTATGTTGTATCCTAATTTTCGCTGTCGGATTTGATAGCAGGAATAGCAGAGGCTAAAACAACCGTGGCCCTTCCCATCATACATTTGACACCGATTATTTATTACCTTCACAAATCATGTACCTTAAAATTGTGGGACTAATTTAAGGCCTCACACTAGAAATGAGCTGTACTAAACCACCAACAGCATCAAGATTTGCTTGCACATGAGCAAGCACACAGTCACTTCCATATCAGTCGAGTTGTGCATCTTGCCTAAGCTAACAAGTTGAGTGCTTGTCAATAATCAATTTCCCTTTGGCTTCATTCATGATGAGGACCTCAGTGGAGGCACCATTATAATTTGCATCTGCCCCAGTTGCAGCCTTGCCATGTTGGATCGCATGCGTGATTGTTGTTGCTATCATCGTTGTTTTTGGACGGCCTAGGTTAATTTGAAATATATCTTTTCTATTGTTCTGAACATATCTGTTTTCGTACCGATGCTTAATGGAAAGACCTGATAAAATTTTACCTTCGCATTTTTATCTGTCCCAAATTCTGAAATCCAAGAGCTTCCTGCATCTTTCAATCTCAATCAAACCATGAGAATTGGATTCTCAAAAAAAATAAAAAAATCGGTCCTCTCAAGTCTCTTGCCATTGACAATGCCATGTCTGTTGCTCATACCGTCTCTATCGTCTCAAATAAAAATGAAATTTTTCCGCTCATTTCAAGGCATGTTTGTTTGCACGGAAGTAAGCATGCTTCAAACACTTCGGTTGTTAGTTTGCACGGAACTAGAGTTTGGAAGTTACTTTAAGATTGTGATGTGGATCCTATGTGGCATTGTTACTTCCAAAAAAATATCCTCTCATTTTGGATGAGAAGTAATCATGGAGCACAAGGAACAAGAAAAAGAAATAATTATTTAATACTTCTCTTTATTACTTTCAATAGATAATAATTTATTGCTATTAAAAAGGTAAAAAAAAAAATTGTTTGTTTTGCTTATGAAATAAACATTGGAAGTTGTTTCAATTTTTTACTTCCATCTTCAAAAAATATACAAACAAACGCCAGAAATGAGATTTAAGTTTACTTTCATGACATGTATTTTGGGAAGCGGCTTTAAGACTTCTTCCGGCACTTCCGTTGCTTCACCGGTCACATCAACATTGAATACGTGTAAATATTTTTATATTCCAACATTTTCTAAGGTCAGAGAAATCTACAATTATTGGTTGGTGATCCATTCAGATACTGATGTTGACATACCCAACCCAAGCTGTTGGTTTGTGTTTGTTGCTTCAATATTTTATAATGCTATGAGATGACGAGTCAGAAAAAAGGAGGAGGTATCGTATCATCAATATGCAGCACCTCTTTACACAGATGAGCTCAGCTTGTAACTAACTTATAATATTTTCTGCTCCTACAATAAACAAAGCATATGTTAACCATATTTTTTTAATTAAACGAAGCCAAAAGGCTCCTGCGTTCCATTAAAAAAGGATCAACGAAACAACATTAGGTCCAAGAAAAATAAAAGTACAGGAATTAGAAATACAAGATACATGATCACACCAATAGTCTCATACAAGCTGGTAATACCAAGTACCCAAAAATCCTCCCCAAGGATCGGATACTACAATAACCTAGACAGCCGAGTGTTGTGCCCCGGGTCAACAAATTCATCTTTAGGTCCTAGCCTGCCAACCGGCACGTCGACCATTTACTTCTTATTAAAGTATCATATTGTCTTGATATATATTGTTATCTCACGACTTAACAACTTAAACTTTTGGGTAAACTGATTCTTGATGGTATCAAAGCACGCTAAGTTAAAGAGGTTCTGAGTTCAAACCTCGTAATTATCAATTTAAATTATATTTGTCGCCCCCATTTATTCCTCCTGTACTAACAAGAATGAGATATTTTCTTTCCACGTGTTTCGAAATTCAAAGGCCTACATGAGCGGGAGAATTAAAGTATTATGCTGTCTTGATATACATTGTTATCCCACAACCTGACGGCTTAAGTTTTTGGGTAAAGTGGTTCTTGACCATCCTTGGCCTCTATCTTCATCTGCTGTCCTAGCCTGGCCTTCTTTCGGATCCTCGTCACTGCCGCAACTGTCCAAAGCGCAATTGTAGTTTTGGTGTAACAGATCATACCAGATAGATAGAGATCTAAATGCTGAATTGGAAATTCTATTGTTCCTTTCTTTTCATATGTTCCAGCAAATCGCACTAACTAAGATGTCCCAAGATGGATGGTTGATCATGTCTTTCATTGTTCCTAGACCTTCAAGAACCTGAAAGTTCATGAATAGTACCGGGGAACACCATGTTCCTTGTGCGTATTGAGTAACTATTCCAAATGTGCGTATTGAGTACCTATTCCGAAGAGGTGGTCATTGAGTACCTATTCCAAATTTGTAAGATGATCTCATAATTAAGAAAGAGGCGGTCGCTGAGTACCTATTCCAATAATTAAGGAAAACACGGTCAAGCGTTGCCTTCTCCTTGCTACATAAACCACGTTCCAAAAATCCTATCCATTTCCTCATGGCAGGTTGTCTACGTTGTCTCTAGTTAGAATAAAATTGTTTCTTAGCGTTAGCCAGCTGAAAATTTTGACCTTGTGTGGTACGCCGATCTTCCACGGCCTCAACAGCGGTTGATCATATGTTAAGCATTTTATCTAAACAGAAACACAAAAATACACGAAATTTACAAGAAAAAGATGTAATTCCTTTATCTTCCACTTATCAAATTATACATTTCTAAGGTTCATCAAGCATTACATCTCAAGCAGACAAACAAAGAGCAAATCACAAACTCGCTCTCTAATAACAACTCTCAAAGCGCACAAACAAATTCACCACTAGACTCTATATCATCAAGATCCTCCATGTCTGCATCCATGTCATCAAGATCCACACTTCCCCCGACGAGATGCCTTCCCCCGAGATTGGCGCCCTCTCCGGGCTTTCTCGCTTCTTGAAGTATCGCGGTAATTTCTTCGACGTTCTGCATCGGAAAATTTGCATCGTTTTCTAAGCTGTTCTGATATCCATTAGCCATATCTACCGGAAGATTTTTTAGGAACCAAGGATGAGTTTTGATCTCAAGAATTGTTATCCTCTACAAAAATAAAAGAGATTTAACATATTAGAGTTGAGAGCAAATTAGGATGATAAATTATAATAAAATACCCTTTAACTTTGACTGCTTTTCCCTAAACTACCTTCAGGTTTTTTACTGCAGTGAAATCCCCTACTCTCACTTACACAGGGCTCTTGATTATTTATTAAGTACTTTAAGGAGGCACACTGTGATTTAAAAAAACTTAAAAATGAACAATGGTTAAGGATAGTTTAGTATAATGTAGCCTTCATAGAAAGATGAGAAGTTGAAGTTACCTTTTCCGGGTTGGCTACGAAAATTCGAGAGAGGACCTGCCGGCATTCAGTTGATACTCGAACATAGTCTGGAATTGAGTATTGAACACTAAGTATTCGCTGCAAAAGTAGTTGTTAATAATGATCATTTGTTTTGATATGAAATTGAAAGTGGTTGGTATCGAGTAAATTTTAAAACTAACTACACACATCGCACATGCACGCGCTTGCACACGCACAGGTACAAACTCAATATTTTTCTTTATAAATAAGAAAATACATAATCTCAATCCCAGTCGCGTTACAAAATTCTAACCAAAAGTAATTTCTTTCAGGCCGATTATTGATGAAAATAGTTACATAATACAAGAATCCTCTATCAAAACACATCTCTATTGATAAACAATTCAAAGAACCAAGTTAAACAAATCAAAGCCTAACTGAAAATGATGCAATAACTCACCCCAATTGTCTTCTTGAAGTTCCTAGGGTCATCAGAGTCCTCGAACGGATAAGCTCCAACGAGCATTACATACAATGTTACTCCACAAGACCAAACATCTGCAATCTAGAAATAGTACGGTTTTGGATAAATTTTAAGGTACTAGCATTAGTTTTTGTATCAAGAACTCTTAATTTCTCAAAAAGGAATAGAGTAGGAAAATTAAGCACGCCTTTCCATCATATTCTTTTCTAGATAAAACCTCAGGTGCAATATAAGCCGGAGTTCCAACCGCTGATTTCGGTTGCGAATGCAACACAGATGACTATAAAACAAGAAAGAAAATAAATCATTATAATAAGTAGTTTGTCTCTGCCCTTATAAATTCTTTAGTTGACTTAAAAGTAACCTTAGAATATCCAAAATCACAAATCTTAAGGCGAGGTGCCGTGCTGCCATCCAATAAGGTGTTTTCTAACTTGAGATCTCTATGACATATTTGCTGCAATGGAAAATAATTAAAATCTAAAATTAAACAATGGACGGTTTTATCGGATAATATCATGGATTGAAGAACTTAGTAAGGAGTGTACCATGGAATGGCAATAGCTGACCCCCGAAATCAATTGTTGAAAGAAATACCTCGCCTGTTATAATTCAAGACCGATAATTAACGGGTTACGTGAGCAAGATAAAATCATTTAATTAAATATGATTTATTTACCTCATCTTCGCTGAATTTTCCAGCATTACATATTCTCTCGAAAAGTTCGCCCCCAGAAGCATATTCCATGACTATAGCAAGATGTGTAGGAGTTAATAACACCTAGCGGCAATAAAAATTAGTTAACCTTTTGGCTCACTCACCAACATTAACAAATAACAAATACTAATCGATAGAGTGAATAATTGTCAATGTTTGTGCCAAGGGAGTTGCTTGCATCATCATCAAGACATGATATAAGCCAAATGACCAAGTAGGGAAACAATCCAAGTAACATAGCAATTAAAAGAGATATGCCGCGAACCTAAACTTGGATGGCTAATTTGTCATGTAGTAAACCGAGCCTAAGATTTTCATTGCCTGTAAATTAAGAAAGGAGATGTAGATCATGTTACATTGTTGGCTTCATATACTAATCAAAGTAGCATGATATACATCTCCTTTCTTTGTTTGTTAGTCTCTTAATCATTCTTTAATTGTGTTATACGACAAACAAAGTAGGTATAAGTTGATTAGTATGATATACATCTCCCTTGGCACAAACTTTGACAATTATTCACTCTATAATTAAAATGGATCAACTTACACCTGTCGTATAACACAATTAAAGAATGATTAAGAGACTAACAACATACGGAACTTTCGATTAGCAAATTAACTAACTTCAAAGCAATAATATTCTACGATACAATCTAAAACAAGTAGTCCACTGAAGTTTCAATCATTTTGTGGAATCCCACTACCTCAATTCTAAACTAGTAAACCTAACATATTTATCAAAAGAATTTGGTGAAGTCTAATAGATTGGATATATATTATAACAATGTGTAACTATAGAAAGAAGGTTGTATAAATGATGAGATGCATAAAAATGAAATCAAGCTCAAATATATAACTTGAAAATAATTAGTCACTTCCAAATTTGGAAAGAACTCCATGGAATGAAACAGAGCAGAAGCTCACCTCCTTAAACCTTACAATATTTGGATGCCTCAGTGATCTGTGGTTCATTATCTCTCTCTGTACATGCTCATCAATCTATACAACAATAAAAAAAATTGAATCCCACATGAATTAAGAAACTTAAAATTCTAAATTAAAACAAGAAAATTAGAAATGAAATAAGAAATCATGTATGTTTTGAGAAACAGTAGCAACAGTTGGGGGGCAATAAAGCAAATACTCCAAATTAATTTTGTTTTGAAGCATTGTTCAACATGTGTAAACAGTAAGAACAACCAATACCAAGTAGACACAATTTGATTCTAAAGCAGATTCCAAGCTAAAACAAGACAGAAAAAATCTCCAAAGATAGTCTGCAGCAGAACTCAACATATATGAAAATTAAAAAACAACCAAAACCCCAAATCCCAAAATTTGATTTTGAATTGGAAATCCAAACCAAAACAAGACAAATAATCTTAAAATTAGATAAAAACTCATCAAAATCTGGACTTTAAGCAGAAAACTATAACATATGGAAAAAACAATCAGAACCCAGATAACAAAATTCAAATTTTTTTTTTCTTTTTCAAGCAGTATAAAATGAAAGAGAGGGATTGAAACCTTTTCTCCTCTCTCAATGAACTTGACAGCATAGAGCTCTTTGGTATAAAGATCTCTGACCAATTTGGCCACACCAAAATTACCAGAACCAATATCTTTCAGCACTTCATATCTCTCCATCTCAAACTCGATATTCATATCACATGAATCAACAAGTAGTCACCACTGTTTCTTTATAAAGAGAAACACAAAGAAGGAAGCAGAAGCAACACAAGAGAGAGAAGCGTGACTTGAGTGAAGCTCTTTCTCTCTCTCCTCTCCTCTTCTCTTCTCTTCTGAAAGTTTTCTCTCTCTTCTCTCTCTTTTTTATCTCTTCTGAATCTCAAGTTCCAGCCATGAGTCTTTTACCGCAGAATAATATTTTAGAGGCTTGGTATTTGGGAATGAGAATGGTATTAAATGGTTGTTTTTCAATATTTGTTTGAAATAGCACCTCTAATTAAATATACTAGCATTTTTGCATTTGAGAATCACGTTTTATAGTTTTATAGTTTTATAAAAAAAAAAATTGAGCCCATAAATAAATATAAAATAGAGGGCTTTTGGTGTAAAATTAGTGAATAAAATAGCCATTTTACTAACTTAGATCAAGAGTATTCTAAAAAATATTATAATATGTTATTTACCATATTTAAGTAAACAAAGACAGTTATAAGTAAATGAAGGTAGAGTTTGAAAAATCACAAGATTAAAATAACTTCTAGAAAGTTCCCTTTTGTCTTAAATTTGAGTATAATATAAATTGAATTTGGAATCCAAACTAATTCTTAGAAAATCTTTTTTTGTCTTAAGTTCTCGAAATTTACCTTTTTTCTTTGTTTTCAAAAAATGGAGAAATTTAATTATTTTTGTCTTTTTCTTTGATGACGTGAATGCTTTAAAATTTGTTTTTTTAAAACATCTATTCTACTATATAATGCAAATGATATTCGTTTAGAGTCTCCTTCATTTTTTGAAAAACAAAGAAAAAAGGATTTTGAAAAACAAAGAAAAAAGAAGAAAATTTTTCAAATCTTAGAATTTCCACGTCATCAAAGAAAAACGCAAAAATAATTAAACTTCTCCAACATTTGAAAACAAAGAAAAAAGGAAATTTCGATAACTTAAGACGCAAAAAGAATTTTCAAGAAATTTGTTTGGATTCCAAATTCAATTTACATTATACTCAAATTTAAAATAAAAAATAACTTTCTAAAAGTTATTTTAATCTTATCATTTTCAAATTCTACCTTCATTTACTTATAACTTCCTTCGTTTACTTAAATATGGTAAATGACATATTATAATATTTTCTAGAATACTCTTAATTCAAGTTATTAAAATGACTATTTTATTCATTTATTAACATTCAAAATAATTTTAAATCAAAATTCCCCATTTTATATTTATCCATGGGCTTAAGAATTTTTTTTTGGACTCACTGGGTGAAATTTGTTCGAGACTTCTGCATGGCATATGAAAGCACTGGCGCATCCCCTCCTGATGCTGGCGCCACATGTATAGCACGTGGGGGCATGGCTTAAGTTTTTTTCGAGATTAATCTCTTGTGTTTTGTAACTCAAGAATATTTTTTGAACTCTGAATAAGATAAAGTTATAAACATGCATCGCACGTGCAAAATGCAAGTAACCATTAATTATTTTTGTCTTTTTGTATGATGATATGGAGGCTCTATGAATGAAGGATTTTTCTCATATTTACTTTGCTTTTTTCAAAAAGGAGAGGTGGCTTCTAACAAAATCCAGTTGCATTATATGGTGACTAGATTTTGTGCACGTCCCTTGTACGTGTTGAATAAAAAATTGATATTTTGGAAAAAGAGAGATATAAAGGTTTCTTCGATGATAATTAAAAAATATTTTTTTCGGAGAAGTGAGAGATGTGGATATTTTTAGATTATGTGGTGGTCTTTTTAATGATGTGGAGGCTTGAGAATGTAGGTTTTTTCTCCTTTTTTCTAGAAAAAGGGAGAGGGGCGGACCTCTATGCAAAGGGTATTTGCATTATATATACAAGAATTTATGCACGAGTGTTGCACGTGTTTAAAAAAAATTGAGAAGGGAAGAGAGAACTGTGGAGGGTTCTACAGTCTTATTTATTTATTTATTTTAAAAAAAGGAGAGGGCTTGAGAGATACGAATTTTTCTCATTTTTTAGAAAAAATGAGAAGTGTAGATCTCCAACCAAGAGTATTTAAAAAGGCAAATAGGGGTTGGTTAGAGGACCACCCTCCAATTTTTTTTCAAAAGACAAGAAAAAAGAAGAAAAATCCTAGATTTCTGAGCCTCTGCATCATCATTCCCCTTTTTTTAAAAATAAATAAATAAATAAGACTTTAGAACCTTCCGTATTTCTCTCTCTTCCCACCCTCTTTAGTCTCTTTCTTTTCCCTTCTCAGATTTTTTTAAACTAAAACATGCAAGTGCAAGTGTGTGTTTATGTGTGTGTGTGTGTGATATTTTAAAGATTGATATTTTAAAACAACCCGAATTCTCTGATAGCCAGTTAGTCAAGTCTAATTGAAAATTGGAACTAAAACTTTTTACAGTAATATAAGTTATTAGCAAGATCCTCCGTGCATAAAGCATAGATGGAAGTCTAATCATAAATTATCTCAAACAAAATATTAATATGTAACGATGACTGTGCTGGATAAAAGTTTAGTCTGTCAAAAAATATTGCACATTAATTTTTAAAATTGCCATGCAAATATATAAAAATCTTAGAGCACAACAAATTCAGACGGTTGATTATAAGGAGAAAAAACTCTAAAATCGGCAAACACTTTGCTAACTACAAAATTAAAGAGAAACGTGTTTAAATTAATTTTTAAAAAAATTAGTTGATACTTTGAATTTTTTTTCTTTTTTTAATGATTGCAGCAATGAATGTAGACTGATACAAATAATCCGAATGTAATCCATTTTCCTATCCAATTTTATGAAACATGGATACCGATTTTCATATCCAATGACTTTTCGTACCCGAAAACGATATTCGAATATAGATACGGTAACACATATATTCCTTCTGTATACGTATCTGATTTAATATGCAAATTTTTATACTATGTACAAATATAATTTTTAAGCATAGTAATTATTTTCTATTTATTTATATTATTTGATTATGGATTTGAAGAGAGAGATAGAAATGCTTGTAATCTATTATTAATGTTATTTTTAAAGTGTTTTTCTATGTATGCCTTCTAAAATATTGCTATTTTGAAAACACTCTCTAAAACTTCATATTTTTAAATACACCCCCTAAACCTCTTAATTAAACTAAATTGGCCCGTATGCTTAATATCATCCCTAATTCCGTTAGAAATCTCGGTTAGGAAGCTAAAATGACAAGTTTGTCCATCTACCGGTTTTATATTTATATTGAAAAGGCAGAGAGAGATTATTAAGTAATATTGATGGTATGTAAGACTTTTTACCTTCCAATCCATTATTTTAGTCCTAATCCAATTACTAATCCTAATTAATTTAATAAACATGGTGTTTTTAGTTAACATAGAGGTTTTAGGGTATATTTCAAAATATAAAGTTTTAGGAAGTGATTTTCAAAATACCAATATTTTAGGGGGCTATATAAAACAAACCCATTTTTTAATCCTTGGATTACTTGAGGAGGTGCCCAAACTCAATTTTCTTTGTAATTTTTGCCAAGATAATAGGGTCATTTGTAAATTTTCAGCGGAACAAATTCTTTTCTTGCTGTGGTGAAAGGAGAGATTGCTATCTGCAAAGAAATTCATGTTGAGGGATCAATTTTTGTAGGCGAATAAAGACAATAAAAAAAAACCCTTGATAGGGGAATTAGGGCTTTATATATCATATATAAGATGGTAACTCGATTGAACAGTCTGGGATTTTAAATATTTTTTTGGTCATGATTCGAACATGAACTAGAACCGGCGGTTGAAAAGTTCCAATTTTTGGTCCCGCAAGTTAGAAAAACTTCGATCCCACCAAAAGAAAATACCTCATCTAAATAGGTAGAACTAAAGTAATCAAATATAATTATTACCAGTGAGCAATACCTCAATTGGCATGGCACTTTCCCTCCTGGGGTGATTGTGGGTCCAATTCCCAGGAGAGTAAGTGACTACAATTTAATCTTTTCGGGGCAAATTTGTGGGTCTTCTGAACGGGTTGATGTTTTGTGTGTTAGGCTTAGGGGCCAGTTGAAAAAAATTTAGGTGTAATTAAAGCCCAACATTTTTCGCCTTATATATGTTTCTATCTCCCTCTCTTCTCTCCTTGCTTTTCTTCTCTTACTGCATCAGCAAACAGTTCGTTCTCCTCTCTCTCATTAGATTTGCATGGACTCTTTCAATTTCTCATCTTCTCTTTTGTTAGACCAGATTTTTTTTTAATTTGATGTAATTATGCTATTATGATAATATTATTATATAAAAAACATTTTTTAATAGGCTCACTGAAAATATTAAAGTATTATTTATTGTTTATATTAAAAGTAAGAAAATAGATTTGGTTGAATATAAATAGAATAAGTTTATATAGCATAAAAGTTTAATAAAGTTTAGTTTTTCGATTTTGGTCATGTGCAACGTGGCATTTTACTGATGATCCAGAGAATCGGTAGTAGAAAAAGATGAGACCGCAAAATACTTCGTGACCAATTCAGGCCCATGCAACGTGGCATTTTACTTATGATTAGATGCGTTGGAAACAAAAGATTGTCGACATTGTATTTAAATAAGAATTGGTGTTTAAAAACTAAATAAAGAAATAAGTTGTGCTTTACGAAGCAAAAAAGGCATGGGGAATGGAGGATGGGTGCTCTGCTCTCCAATCTCTATCATGGTTATCGATCTTATAAATTATTCGGATGAAATTGCATGTGAAAGCTGAGCTTTCAAATATATTTTCAAATCATACATTAATAATAAATAATAAGATTGATATATAACATAGTTGCTTGTAACCCCATATATATTTGCCATAGCTGATCAAGACATCAGAATTACCACAAGCAAACAAGTCATAAGTTTAAGACATGTAAACAGCGTAAGAGAGAAGATCAATACATTCTTTTTATTAGATAAAAAAAGAAAATGGTATAGTTTATTAAGTTCCAATATTATGTATAAGAAACTATAAAATATGTATCAAACATAATAATTTGTAATGTCATAGATGCGTTGGTTACAATACAATAGGAGAATTATAATTAAGAAACGGCTCATAAGTTAAAGACGGTAAACAACACAAGAAAAGATTGATCTCCAACTTTAATTTAACAACTCAGAACGTCCATTATTAATAAAGCTAGCGATTGGCCAGAGGAACCAAAGTTAACAATCTCACTGCATTTGTTGGAATGCTATATTTAATCAATAATTTCCATTTTATGGATCAATGATTATTGTTGAATAGATATTACATTGAATGCAGTCATCTTTTTTCCCAATGAGCAACTCATATTCCTTGATTCAATGAATTTTCTTGAATGAATATTATATTGAATGTAGATCAATTTTTTAAAAGGCGGTGTTGTATAGTAAAAGGGAGTGTCCCCTGGTTTTAAAAGGCTATGATAAAAAAATTTCTTACTCCATGAAAGAGTATTCAAACCATTCCGAATTAGTTTTCTATTTCTCTTTTGTTATAATATAGTTTCGGTTTAAGTTTTTGCGCCGCACTTTTAACACTTTTCTACAAAACTTTTTATGCGCGCCGGCGTGATGCATCTTGATGCATCTTGCAAGACAACTTTTTTTCTCAGAATACCTCAGTCCTGAGGGAAGCAAATATTATTTAAGGAAAGAGCACTCCTCGACTCAGGCTTCATTCAATTTGTTAATCAACAACGGCAACAGCAAATGATGATGCTGGATATCGTCATTTCCCGGATCGTGACACGTGGTAGATGGCGTGTCCCGAAACTAACAAGAAAAGACCAGGAACGGTACGTCGGCAGAACACCCCGGGTCTGTGGCCCGTGGACGTGACTGACCTTCTGCTACCGACCACACCACACCTGTGCCCGCCTTACAAACAACCGCTGGCTCCCTTCCGAGCCTCCTGCACGACTGGCCTTCTCGGCCCTTTCAGCTCGTCTCCGGATTTTAGCAGAACCAGGATACCTCGGCCTCCCGCTCGTCCCCGAGATTCCCGCCAAGCTCATCCCCTACAGTCTCCTCCTGACCGACCCGCGGCATTGATCACAGGCTCCCACACCACGGCTCCGCGAATCTCACCATACGCGAGATATCCGCCGCCCAGAATCCACGTTCCACGCCATCACGATCCCCCATTAACGAGCCTGTCTCGCCATTAATGCGGGATCCCGCTTATCACGCGGGCGTGACGTCGGGAGTGTAATGGCCAGCGTGATTCTTGCGCCTGCCTGCCCATCGCTGCTGCTATATAAACCCCTCTCTCAGACGATCAAGGTAAGTCATTTTCTCCTCACTAGGCCGTTACTCTGCCAAAATATCCAGTCTAATTTGATCGTCGGAGGGTCCTCGGTGGCACAACCACCCCGGGACTTTCTTGTAGGCAGCTCGGCCGCAACAACCTCAAACCCATTGAGATCCACACGCTTCAGGAAGCAACCTCCAACTCAATCCCAGCCGTCCATCATCGCTCGCAGTAGATCTACAAAAGGTAATATCTTAAGGAGATTCAGACCTCCATCAGTTGACGTCGTCTGTGGGAAATTCTTGATTCCACTCAACAAAATTCATCTTCCGATCACAACTCATTGGCGAGCGATCACCGCGACGATCCAAGCACTAGCCGCCGCCTCCCTCACAACGGAGGCGCGGACGAATATCCTCCCCCGAACGCCATCAACGCCCTAGCCGTCCGGATAGATCGACTTGCGTCCGTCGTGGATGCGCTGGTCCGTGTCCAATTGTAGAGCAGCCTCCCCAGGTCGCCGCTCCCCCACCTCGGGACCAGGACCCATACAGGGGGAGAGAATACTCTGCTCGCGTCGGCACGGCCGACCACCGCCTTGCCGCCTCCCACAGCCGTAGATCTCCCGGGCCAACATATTCAATGACCCACTGGGCGCCCCACATCTCTACACCGAGGTCCGTCGCCAGAGCGCCTCGCCCCGAGCCCCTTCGCGCGTCCCTCCCTCCCGAGGAGGTGTTGGTCAGCTCGCCTACTCACGGGCATGACTGACACCTCCTCTCTCGACGGGGTCGCGCGGACGGGACTCGTCGCGGCAGCTCGAAGATTATCTCGCCAGTGGACCTAAGGAACCTCATCGAGAGGAACCGGGGCCGCGGCCAGACACAGGTCTCCAACAGCAGAGGCCAAAGATCAGGATGTGCCGAATCGTCGGGATATCACGGCCGACTCGATGCCCTCGAGAAGAAGGTCGAAGGTACGCACCAGGAGGGTCATCATCCGAGTGACGGGGCTAAGTACGCCGCCGACTCGCTCACAAAACCCTTCACCGAGGAGCTGCCCGCCGTCCATGTTTCCTCTCAGAACAACCCCCAAAAGTCTCTCTCTTCGACGGTAAGTCAGACCCGAAGGATTGTTCCCGCCAAAAATTTGGCTCAAAACCCGCTCCCAATAATAACAATAAAATAAAATAAAATAATAATAAAAACTTCACACGAAAAGAATGCAACAAATGCCTCAATGCCAAGACTTAAAACATTTTGAAGCAATGCTTCAGATTCAGCGCTAGGCGCGCTGCGCACCACGTGTCAAACACAGATGCGCTAACGGCAGGAGCGCAGCGCCCTAAGCAGCGCACCCCCAATCAGAGCAAAGCTCTGTTTTAAAATTCAAAACTAAAACGTTGAAGCAACGCTTCAGATCCAGCGCTCTGCGCTGCGCGCTACGTGTCAAACACGGGTGCGCTAGCGCAGTTGCGCTGCGCTCTGCGCTGCGCGTCACGTGTCAAACACGGGTGCCTTAATGCAGTTGCGCTGCGCTCTACGCTGTATGCGACGTGTCAAACACGGGTACGCTAGTGCAGTTGCGCTGCGCGCCACGTGTCGAACATAGGTGTGCTAGCGCAAGGTGCGCTGCGCTGGAATTAAAAATTTCCCCACCGTCAGATCAAAAGATCTACTAATAATAAATTATTAATTGATCAGAACTAAAATTCTGTTATGGAAAGATTTTCTCAATCTTGTTAAAAAACAAGAAGATTATTTTCTGTAAAACAGAAGCCTTAGGATCAAAGATCCAACGGTGGGAAATATTCCCAAATCAATCAGAGAAAGATCTCTTAAAACTGATTTAACAAATCATTTGGCCCTATATAAAGGACCATAGACTTCAAGTCTAAAATATACAGAGATAGAAAAGAGAGAGAAAAACCCACTGCAAAAGAAGAGAAAACTCTTAGAAAAAAGAAGATTTTTCTTCATCTTCAAGGTAAGAAAGAACCATGTTCTTGAATAATAGAGATGAAACCATCTCGTAAAAAGAAGAACCATCTTCTAAAAAGATCAGAGATCTAAGAAAAAGACCAAGGTCTTTAATAAAAGAAAAGATCAAAAAGATCTAATCATAAAAAGACTAAAAGAAGTATTTTACTTCATTCACAGATCTTTTGATCTATAAAAGCAGGGCCTTTTATAAAAAATAAAAAAAAAAACAAGAACTTTTGTTCTTGGATCTTGAGGAAAAAGCCTCCTTTGAAGAACATAAATTTGTTCTTTGATCTTAAAATTGATCAAATGCGCTTTGCGCTATTGAAAAGTGCCTTGCACTCATGTATTGCGCTTTTGCGCTTCTTGGACCGGCGCTCAGCGCCAAAACATACCACGTGTCAAGCATAGACACTACTTGCGTTTCTGAAACAGAGTTCTGCGCTCATGGGCTGACGCTCAGCGCCAAGCGCGCCACGTGTCACTCACTGGTGCGCCAACGGACCAGCGCAATGCGCTAATAAATTAAAAGCGTAACGCACTAACAAACTAGCACTTAGCGCTAAGCGCGACACGTGTCATCTTCGTGTGCGATACCTGACAGAAGCGCAATGCGATCTTTGACTGGCGCAATGCGCCTGGCGCGCCACGTGGCACACTGTCAGAACAAACTTTGTTTCTGATAAATGCTATGCATTCGATACAAGACAAAAATGTCAGAGCCCAATGCCTAGCATTATTAAAAGGGCTGAGCCCAAATAAAGGCTTAATAGCCAGAACAAAAAATAAAATGTTAAAACATTTTAATTGGACTTAGCCCAATTTTGGCCATAAGTTCTCAACTTGTTTTGAATTGAGCACATCTGCTCTTTCAACCAACTCACCTCGGTTCAAGGGTACATCTCTTCACTCCTTTAATATTCGCCGTTGTAATTCCTCAACGTCTTCAAAGAGGTGACGGGTCCCGACAACCACACATTTCACAGACTATGACGTCTTTAAATTGGACGGTGGGGTCCTTAAACCCATGGACTATGATGTCCTTAACCTCGATCGTGATGTCTTAAAACTAACAACGGAACGTGAGATCTTTAAACTCATGGACTATGATGTCCTTAACCTCGACCGTGATATCTTAAAACTAACAACGGATTGTGGGGTCCTTAAACCCATGGACTATGATGTCCTTAACCTCGACTGTGATGTTTTAAAACTAACAACGGACTGTGGGGTCCTTAAACCCATGGACTATGATGTCCTTAACCTCGACCGTGATATCTTAAAACTAACAACGGACTGTGGGGTCCTTAAACCCACAGACTATGATGTCCTTAACCTCGACCGCAATGTCTTTAAACTAACAATGGACCTCCATGTCCTTAAACTGGCAATCGACTGCAATGTCACTAAACAAAACAATAGAGCCCATTGCTCTCTTGTCGGATCTAAACGATCATGTTAAGTTGATCTTAGTCTAAAATTAGACTAACGTATCTTTAACAAACGTTTAAGTTGATTTTAGTCTCAAATGAGGCTAACGTATCTTTAAACCCAAACCCCCAAACCCAAATCTAAGAAACATACGGAGTCCACCCCCTACGGGCGACAACATAACTTAGTCTCCGTATACAATCCACGGGCAACCACAAACAAAATAAACACCCACGACACGAAGTGACCATCTGGAGAAGGAGAAAGTTATTATCGCGATGCGGTAGCGTAATTAACTGCAGGGGCTTGCGTTTGCAGGGAAGAGCGTCCCCACAATCAAAAACCCCTCAGATGAGGGGGAATCTGACGAAGTCTGCTACATCGGCCGCATCCGTTTAAACGTTCGATACATGGTGCCATAAATCAACTTGGCATCTTCGGAGAGGTGGACGGATAGCACCAATTAGCATCTGCCCCGAATTTCAGGCAAGACGGACCTACATGGTCGCGTCTCTGTGTTCGGAGGGGAACAGATTCTGGCACACCCGGTGGGACCTTTTCCTCTTTCCACTCCACACTTCGTGTGTCGTGTTCGCGAACCAATCACCGTTTGCTGATGGTTGCCCTTGGGTTTGAGGTACTAAGATTTGGCGTTTTACTTGGTGCAGAAAGCGAAAGATCAATGGCGTTCACCTGCTCGAAGTGTTCCACATGCAACTACAACCCACATTCTGCCTCAACTGGGGGCATAGCTTACGGGCCCCAGGCGGCTTCCCTGTTCACGATGCCGGTGGAACAGGTCATCCAAGCCACCACAGGATTGTTTTTCGGGACCATGCTCCCGCCAACGAGCTTCAGCGCTCCTATGCCAGCACCGGAAGCTCCCAAGAAGTCGGTCTTCGATCGGCTTGCTACTACCACGGCCCCTCTCAACGGGTCGTCCAGCTCCAACTCCTTGGTCTTCGCCAGACTGAGCCTGAGCTCCGATGGGCCTGCCAAGAAGCCCATGACACCTGAAGTGGCCATCCCAAAGAAGATAGCCATTTCTGCTCCTAAAGTCGTCAAGGCGACTTCTCCTGCCAAAGAGTCAGTTTTTACAAGACTGACTATTCCGGCACCCGTTCCCGCTCGAAGGTCTGTCTTTGACATATTGGATACCGCTACTCAAAAGACGTCAGTCTTCAAGAGGCTGGCACCAGCGGCGCCTCATCTGGACAGGGGGTAAGACAAAGCCATCCCCATCGCCGAACCAGCCCCAACAGCTCGACACGCTCGACGTCGCCACTGGCGCCGAGTAAGGAAGGCTGGGGGCAACTCCTCCTCTGGGCTAACTCCATCAGCTCCAACGGTGGAAGTTAATGCTGCTGTTCCAACCGGGAATAGCTTTGAGCTGCTGAATAAGGTGCGCAGGGACTCGCCCACGGCCGTTCTGAAAAGATCTCCGCCACCAGTGGAGACTGTCACAGAAATGAAGCCGGAACAGTCCCCTCAACGACTGTCTTCTAAAGTTTACAAAATCTGGCGACAAGTCCGAGAGTCGGTGGTTGATCAAGACTATCCCCGCCGGCAGAAGAAGTTGAAGGTCCGACAGGAAGAAAACCGTCCTGTTAAGCTACAAAAGACGATGGCTACTTGGGTGCCCACTGCAACGGCCCCCTCAAGTTCGACCGCTCATAAGAGGAGAAGGCCGGAGAAAATCCCCATGCCTGCGACAAATGTCAAAGGCACTGAGCCCAAATGCCCTAAGTTTGGGGGTATGGTGGTGCATACCGTTTATATGGCATCCGGAAAAGAGGATAGCCGTATCTCCACGGGTCATCGACCGCTTACGCGATCCGTGACAAAAGCCCAAGAGCAGCAGCAGAAGCTTCAGAAGATGATGACTGCTATGGCCGCACTCACAGGACCGAAAGCAAGCCCGGAGGCGTCATCGGAACAACGTCACGAACACGAGACTGATGCTGAATTCCTTCGGAGAATGCTCGAAAAGAAGGACAAATAGGCCGCGGAACAAACGGCCAATATAAAGCAAATGGCCCTTCTATTTCAAGATATGGTGGGCATGATGATCCAGCCGGACCCTCCAGCCGAAGATCCTCCAGTGATAATTGAAGATGATAGAGGAGAAACATCAAACCCTCTGCCGGCTCTATCAACAGCCAAGGAGGAGACAATTTCCAAGGCCGCCCTGGACGATTATATCGCTCAGCAGATACGAGTTCACCAGGCGAATGAAGCGGCTGGGTAAATTGTTAGAACTGGGCGACCGTATCCAGGCTGGTATGATAAGATAAAGTACCCGCCGGGCTACACGATCCCGAAATTCCATGTGTACAAGAGGAAAGGCAATCCCCATCAACATGTCGCCCAGTTCAGGGCTCTGTGTGGCAACACTAGAGGTAATGATAAACTTTTGCTCCGCCAATTTGTCGGCAGCTTGTCGGAAACGGCGTTTGAGTGGTACTCAGAGCTTCCCAACGACTGCGTCAAAACATTCACGAAGATGGAGTTGCTATTCACTCAGCGTTTCGCAAGCGCTAGCGAACGTACCCTAATCACGGCATTGATCAATGCCAGAGTGAAGCCTGGAGAAACATGGGTCAAGTATGCAATACGATGGCGGAATCTATGGTCGAAGTGCGAGCAGCGCATCGAAGAAGCGCCTGCAGTAGGCATATTCGTGGGTACTCTTGACCCTCAAGCGACCATATCCCAATTCATGATGTTCTTCAAGCCGACCACCTTCCAGGCCTTGATTGACAAGCTGGCTCAAATGGACCAGATGGGCCATAGGCCTTCCTCTTCAAAAACGGAGCCTTGGAATGAAAAGGGCAAAGGGAAAGCAACCTTCGTCGCCAACGCTCGACAACAACCGAGTGGCCCGAGACGGGTTGTTCGCCAAAGCAACAAGCAGCTGTCCCTCGATGAGAAGTTGAGACGTCCTTACTCATTTCCCCAGGATAAAACAAGGAAACTGTTTGAACTGGCAGTGCGCAATGGGCTTATCACTCTACCGGAGTTGAGACACCCAACGCGACCGAACGACGTCAACGATCCTAATTACTGCCCCTACCACCAAGTACTGGGCCATCCGATTGAAGACTGCTACGTCTTCAAAAACTGGGTTGAAGACCAATACCAACATGGAAAGTTCGCGCTATCCGAAAACTGGAAGGTGAATCCGCCACAACAGCACACCCCTAAAAGGGTGGACACGCGGGGGGCATCATGCTCTTTTATAGAAGAAGCTCCATGGGAAGTCGTTCTTTCGGAAAAGATGAAAAGAATACTGAAGGATATTCACACATGCCCGGCAATCAGGTGGAAAAGCCCGCTAGAGCCTAAGATCATTAAGGGAATGCTAAAACCGTGTCCGACGCCAAGAATTGGTAGCGAAGGTCAAAACACTCAAGCCCAGCCGTCAAAGTCTTCAAAAAAGAAGAAGAAGCCTATGAAGTCTGACGACAAGCGTACGGATCTGCAAAAGTATATTGACGCGCTGGAAGAATACAACCAGAAGGCGCGAACCCCAGTCACGCTTCAAGAGTTTCTCAATCACATCCTTGAAAGTGAAAATAATGACAATGATGAGGGGGATGACTCGTTAGAAGAATCTGAGAACTATGTGGCAAGTTGCCACATGATCTCTCATTCAGTGTTAACTAACGAAGAAGCTCACTCGACGATAGAAGACAGCATAAAAGAGCTGGGGGCAGGATTGAAGCCAAAACCCTTGGAACCGTCTGACGAGATGATCGACTTGCTACTGAACGAAGCCCGTCAGAAAAGCAAAGCAAATCGAGAGCGCGAACTGGCTATATTCGAAAAAGACAAACGCCGCCGACTGGATGAAAAGGTCGAGGCACCCCAACCGGGTCGAAGCATCCCTATCGCCAGCAAAAGCAAGCTTAAAGTAAGGAAACGATTCGCTAGGGCCCTGTCAATAGGAATGAAGTTACCCTCTTTGAGAGGAAATTCTCCTGGCGGTATACAACTTGATAAAGCGGACATACATCCTAACTTCTGCTTATACCATCAGAAGATTGCACACCATATCGAGGAGTGCATAGCTTTTAAAAACTAGTGGCAGGGATATGTTGCCCACCGACAACACGTTCAACGAGTGAAGCGCAAGGCTCGTCGGGAACAGAAAAGCACGACAGATGAGCACAAAAGAGCCGCTGGCAACTGTCACATAGCCGACACCAAGGGATCGCAAGTTATCACCTTTGGAAGCGACTCTGACGAAGAAATCGCCCTCAGCCCTCTCTTCAAGGAATCCACCCCTGACACAAAAGATGCGAAGACTCGCGAGAAAATCTAGCTGCGTAATCGTATGTTGCCCGAAAATTTCGGACCTAGGACCGAAATGTCCCTAAACTAACAATGGACCACAATGTCTTAAAACTTGCAACTGACCGAGACGTCTATAAACTACTACGGACCGCAGCATCCCAAGGCTGACGTAAAAAAAATAGGTATGTCCACAAGCAAAATGGACACGGATGAAAACCCGAAAGGGCGCCGTGAGTAAAAACAGCAGGACTACCGGCGATGTTTATGAAAATCCGAAAGGGCGCAGACTCGTAAAAAAAATAAAAAAAATAAAAAAATAAGAAAAAAAAGGTATGTCCACAAGTAAAATGGGCACGGATGAAAACCCGAAAGGGCGCCGTGAGTAAAAACAGCAGGACTACCGGCGAGTTTTATGAAAACCCGAAAGGGTGCAATCTCGTTAAAACACACTTGCAAGGTCCTCTCGACCCTGTAAGAAGAAACCACCTGCGTGAGATCCTTACGACTCACAAAGGAGAAATACACTTAGGAATCCTCACGATTCTTAAGGAGAAACTACGCTTACGAGATCCTCACGACTCGTAAGGAGAATTCCCCTTTGAGACCCTCACGGCTCATAGGGTTCAAAAACCTTAAGCTACAGAGATCTGAACCTGTTCTTAAGCCATCACAACCTCCAATGCTGCCCTACAAGCGGTTCAATATTGACCCTTGTATATAATCCACGGGCACGAATGAACATTTCCCTAACAGAGTCCTACCAGCGACTAGAGATATGCTCACACGGTGAATAAACATTTGTAGGTCCTCTCGAGTTGCAAGGAGAAAACACTCTTGTAAGATCCTTACGACTTATAAGAGAACACACACTTAGGAATCCTCACGATTCCTAAGGAGAAAAAGCACCTACGAGATCCTCACGACTCGTAGGGAGAAACATCTTTATGAGACCTTTATGGCTCATGAAGTCAAAAGCCTTAGTCGATGGGATCCTAACCCTGTTTGCTAAGCCACCTTTGTTCGACATCGACAGAGGCAAATGATGATTCGATCCTGGCAATATCCCAGTTGTAGCAATGCTGATGCCTAAATCGATATCAAATTCCAAGTCCTTTCATGGCAAATGATGATTCGCTCCTGGTAATATTCCAGTCGCAGCGATGTTGATGCTAAGATTGGTATCAGATTTCAAGTTCCACACTCGCGATAAAAAAATCAGCGAGCCAAAAATGCATATGAAATAGCCGAAATGATGGGGCAACTTGCAACGAAATCAGCAAGTAAAAATATATGCATACAAAAACAGCCGAAATGATTGGGCAAGTCGCAATAAAAAGCAGCGAGTAAATAAAACAAATAGCCGAAATGATTGGGCACCGCGAAAAATAGCCGAAATGATTGGGCAATCGCGACTTGCGCGATATAAAAAGCTGAAATGATAGAGCATCGCGGAAAGAAAACAAAAAATATACATATGAAATGAAACTTTTTCCCTACAGGTAAGATCACATCGATCCTTGTATACAATCCAGGGGCACAAACAAAAAGGGAACCATATCATCCCACCAGGCTCCATCAGATAGAGAGCCAAGTCTCGACGGCCATGTCTACAGCCTAGAGAACAACAATGGCGTTCCTCCTCATTCCAGCAGGATTTATACGCGAAAATCAATCTCGGAGCCATGGTAAAGCCCCTAGTTCCAAATCTCGATGGCCATGTCTATAGCCTAGAGAACAACAATGGCATTCCTCCTCATTCCAGCAGGATTTATCCGCGAAAATCAATCTCGGAGCCATAACAAAGTCCCTAGTTCCAAATCTCGACGGCCATGTCTACAGCCTAGAGAACAATAATGGCGTTCCTCCTCATTCCAGCAGGATTTATACGCGAAAATCAATCTCGGAGCCACGGCAAAGTCCCTTGTTCCAAATCTCGACGGCCATGTCTACAGCCTGGAGACCAACAACGGCGTTCATTCTCATTCCAGCAGGATTCGGATGCAACGTTAACAAAGCGGAGCTATGGCAAGGTTCCTAGTTCCAAGACTCTACGGTCCACAGACAACCTAGAGTCAACCAATGATCTCCCTGTCGGATCAACGCTTCGTCTCGGAAATAATTCAATCAACCCCGGGGAAATCAGTGTCCTTGGCAACCTCCTCGATTCAGGGAAATCAGCGTCCTTGATGAGAGCACCTCGATTCACGTCGATCAGCAGAGAAATCAGCGTCTTTGCAGGAATACCTCGATTCGTCTCAACCCCAGGGAAATTAGTGTCCTTGGCAACCTC
Organism: Agapanthus africanus; assembly: GCA_030015575.1. Lineage (NCBI taxonomy): Eukaryota > Viridiplantae > Streptophyta > Magnoliopsida > Asparagales > Amaryllidaceae > Agapanthus > Agapanthus africanus. The sequence goes on from JASDDO010000016.1 coordinate 509,605,487, forward strand.
CTCGATTCGCGTCGACCCCCAGAGAAATCAGTGTCTTTGCAGGAATACCTCGATTCGTTTCGACTCCAGGGAAATCAGTGTCCTTGGCAACCTCCTCGATTTAGGAAAATCAGCGTCCTTGACGAGAGCACCTTGATTCGCGTCGACCCGCAGAGAAATCAGCGTCTTTGCAGGAATACCTCGATTCGTCTCAACCCCAGGGAAATCAGTGTCCTTGGCAAAACCTCGATTCACGTCGATCCACAGAGAAATCAACGTCTTTGCAGAAATACCTCAATTCGTCTCAACCCTAGGGAAATCAGTGTCCTTGGCAAGTACCTCGATTCAGGGAAATTAGCGTCCTTGACGAGAGCACCTCGATTCGCGTCGACCCGCAGAGAAATCAGCGTCTTTGCAGGAATACCTTGATTCGTCTCAACCCCAGGGAAATCAGTGTCCTTGGCAACCTCCTCGATTCAGGAAAATCAGCGTCCTTGACGAGAGCACCTCGATTCGCGTCGACCCACAGAGAAATCAACGTCTTTACAGGAATACCTCGATTCGTCTCAACCCCAGGGAAATCAGTGTCCTTGGCAACCTCCTCGATTCAAGGAAATCAGCGTCCTTGATGAGAGCACCTCGATTCGTGTCGACCCGCAGAGAAATCAGTGTCTTTGCAGGAATACCTCGATTCGTTTCGACTCCAGGGAAATCAATGTTCTTGACAACCTCCTCGATTCAGGGAAATCAACGTCCTTGAAGAAAGCACCTCGATTCGCGTCGACCCGCAGAGAAATCAGTGTCTTTGCAAGAATATCTTGATTCGCGCCGACTCGCAGAGAAATCAGTGTCTCTGCAGGAATATACAACGTCAGCAAAGCGGAGCCGCGGCAAAATTCCCAGTTCCATGACTCGACGGTGCACAGACAACCCAAAGTCAACCCTCGACCTCCCTGTTGAAACAGTGCTTTGACTCGGGAGTAGGTCAACTCATCAGTCACTTACGAGTCCTCTCGACTTGTAAGGAAGAAAATTCTCTTGTGAGATCCTTACGACTCTCAAGAGAAAATACACTTAGGAATCCTCACGATCCCTAAGGAGAAAATACACCTATGAGATCCTCTCGACTCGTAGGGAGAAAAAATCTTTATGAGACCCTCACGGCTCATAAAGTTGAAAAGTCTTAGGCGGCTGTTTCCCCCAATCAGAGCAAAGCTCTGTTTGAATTTCAAAAAATTCAAAAATTGAAGCAACGCTTCAAATTCCTTGCGCTGCGCGCAACGCGCCACGTATCAAAAGTTGACACGCCAGCGCAGCGCCCAAGGCAGCGCGCCCAATCAGAGCAAGGCTCGACTTGAAGTAAAAAAACAAAAGAAGCAACGCTTCAGATGATTTGCGCTCTGCGCTGCGCGACACGTGGCAGCGCAGTTGCGCTAGCGCAGTTGCGCTAGCGCAGTTGCGCTGTGCCTTGCGTTGCGCGACACGTGTCAGTGCAGTTGCACTGCGCTCTGCGCTACGTGACACATGTCAAGCGCTGGTGCGTTTGCGCCAAACAGAATTAAAATTCCAGTAAGATCTTTCTGTTCTTGTTAAAACAAGAAGATTGTCTTCTGTAAAACAGAAGCCCTTGGATCGAACATCCAACGGTGGGGTGAAGCAGAGAGAGTCAAGTCCCCCTCTCGCACGCGCAAAACGATTCCCCAAATCACTCAGAGAATGATCTCTTTAACAAATTTAACAAATTAATGGGCACTATATAAAGTCCCCTAGACCCCAACTCCAAAAGAACAACACAACACAGAGAGAATAGAGAAACTCAAGAAACAGAGAGAGAACTCTGAAGAATTTTGAGAAGAACTCAAAAAGAAAGAAAGCTAAAACCTTTGAATAAGAAAAGAAGAACTTCTTCTGAATAGATCATTGATCTAAGAACAAGATTGTCACGACCCGAAAGTACGGAACATGACCGGCACTTAAACTACGAACGTCTCGAGGCGTACGTAATCTAAGTAAACCGAAAACCCAGAAATCCAAACCAAGAAAAGATGTAGAGTGCAGGAAAAACCAACTTAAAGCAAGTAGTTTCAATAGCATAAGCCGAATTATGCGGTTTTTAAAAACATCAAAAATTTCCTGAAAATTTCGGCAGAGTCTCCTTTGTAAATACTGGCCCCCAAACGGGATACAACATGAATAGTATACGAAATCAAAAAAAAGGCATACCCAAGCGGGAGCTAGCTCTTCGTCAATCGACGGCCACAACCACACCAGCAATATAATATACAACGCCAACGGCAAGGATCAAAACTCAAAAGGAAACTTAAAAACACAAGAAAACCATAGAAAAATAACGCGCGACTCTAAGGTCGAAGGAATAACATCACTGGTCTCTATCTCAAAGTAAATACATGTTTGGTTGATGGAACTTCTAGATACAACTGAATAATAATATACAATGTATAATGATGGGTACGATACAAATAAACCCACCTACTAGCAAGTCACCCGAACGAAACTGTACCCGCAAAGTCGTAAAGAAACCTGTACGGCGAAACCTGCAAGAAACTGGGGCACAACGGGGGTGAGTTGCCAACTCGTGAATAGAAAAACATCTACGAATAGAAATCGCATGTATGACGTAATCCTAGGTCATACGATCAATATATATAATCCTCAAATAAAACCAGCAGTCTATAACAATGACTAGGGTAAATATCTAATCCAAGTGCAATTCCATGTGCCCGTGCCAGTGCCTCAGGTAGCAATGTATCATATGGATGATATATGAATGCATGGAACAGAATGCATGTACTGACGAAAACTGCTTTCATAAATCAGTGAGATTTCTGTATTTTAAAAGTGAGGTACCATAAATGAAATCAGCATAAAATAGTGCCCAGCATCGACACAAAACAAGTGTCCAAATATCTCGATATCTCTGTATCACAATCTCTGTACCTCAATATCTCAAAATCTCAATATCTCAATCACAATATCTAGGGCGCCGTCAATCCAGACCGGCCCCTACCATCTATCTCAAGACCACGACGGTATCCTCCGGATATCCGACGCGTCGGGTAATATCACCGGTCGGTAGTGCTCCCCTGCCAGGCTCAACGTCAACAACACGATCCTCTTGCCCCGGGGTACCGCACCGGGCCTACCATGTACCCGAAACGGTTCCTCCACTCCTCGAATCGGGTCTCGAAATCCATCAGCAAACTCATGGTGGATGACTCATACATCATGGGAAAACCGTACTTTTTATTTTAAAAGAGAGAAAATGTTTATTTATGTTTTTGCGGTTTTCCTCCAAATCCAAGAAATCTCATGAAATCCGAATCCAAGTCATCAATAGCATGTAAACAGTGAATATAGGTATGAGAATCCATGAATGCGACACAACAGTGAATAATAACATGCATGAAGTAGTAGGCAATAACTACAATGTCTAACTAGCATATAAGGCAAGTACACTAATATCATATCTAAACTATTAGCTAACAACCTATGTCAAATGAAATAGTATTTTCTAAAGTGTTCATGACATGGCAATTACCGATGAAGATGTGTGTGAGCCGGCAAGTAAGTGTACGTGGTACATACGCGTCATCGGTAATGGTGCTGGTGTCCTAACAGTATGATATTAATAATAGGAGTATGAAACATAATATAAGCATGCGATACGAAGCGAACCACAATAATGAGCGGGAGCTGAATACTAGACGCAACTATAACTAATCTGCATTAATCTAATATAAGTCCTACAAATGGTGCCTTTTGAAATAACACGAATCATGGGGTTTTGAAAATAGGGGCTACGGTGTTTTTATGAAAAAATACGTCTTTTGAATTATCCGTAAGATCCCTTGGGCTGTCTTTAAAAATACCCATGATTCGTTAGTTTTTGAAATAGGTAAGAATCGAATCTAATCTAACAACTAAACTAAACTAAAGGGCTAAGCTAACAAGCTGGACTACAGGTAAGGAAACCGCCTAACATCTGAGTCGATACATATGCATACCTGTATATATATTAGTCGGTGATCCCGCCTCAATAATATCATATTAGATACCATATCTATAATCAGACATCCCAAGTCAAGAGCGCGGATCAATCATCAAAATATAGCTCGTACGTAAATCCGTCGTACGGCATCCCCAAATCTGGGTACGGGTTAATATCACATTCATCATACTATTCACCTGGTATCCTCTTTATCAAATATCATGATCGGGGTGTTAGTTATATGTATGCCCTAGAGGCCATTACTATACATAGGATGTATATTGTAGTGGGTGCTTGGACATATATAGGGAGGACTTTCTTGCTCGACATGATAGTATGTTATCTGGTTGATCTTTACCTTAACATGTACACTGATTGTCTCTCTATTACATGTTGGTAAAGCCCTTAGGATGTGTACTTGACTACCTGGACTATGATGCGGATCATACTAGTGGGGACATGGTAGTCCATAAGTACATCCTTCAAAGTCCCTAGTCGTGGGTATATCGAGACGGGGCATCAATATACCAGAGTAGACTAGCGTATACCTTCTTGACCCATACAGATGGGCGATGGATGATCCCATATCCATTAGTGTTTGACATCAGAGATGATGTACGGGTGCTCAATGGAGACTGGGTACACTGGACGGACTCGCCCAGAACTCCCAGATGGTATTATACCTTACGTCAGATGGCAGTTCTATGGTGATACTGGTACAGAGTAGTCTGTTGACCCAAGATCGTCATAGAGTCTTGTGTGGTTCCCACTGTGCTTTGATTTCCACCTTACCACGTCCAAGAAGGCGTGCAAAACGGTGGTTTTTGGGTACAGTCCCGAGTCACATGGAGGCAATGAGCGATAGAAGGGGATTCGTCTCTCCCGGTATAGGGAGTTGATGTTGCGCTATGTTCGATTGGCTATAACCGGAAATCCCTGGCCAGGGTTGCTGAAATTTACTGGTAAGTGTTACCAGTAGTTTCTCGAAATGTTATAGACCTCATGTCGACACGACTTATCGAGCTATTGGGGTCTGACGTTTACCACCCCTAGGCGAGATATGCGACATATCAGACGATCAGACCGGACTGTACGGTAGTGTTACTGGTTGGATTCGCAGGAGTGTGAGCGGGCTTGCTCGTCGATCTTCTGATCGCTCAATACCCGGGTGGCCGTTACGTTTAGCAGACCGCTTGCTGCTTGTGGGTGTTTGATATGATCATCACCTGCTGCCGGCGTATTGACGAGTCTTTAGAGTCCTACACAGAGGTTTCCTGGCTCAAGCGAAACGAAATAGGAGCGCATATGAGATATGTGCGGGACCGAGAATAATGCGTGTATGTGATACCGTATTCTATTCTCGCGATGAATGTATCGAATGGTTATATGCGATATAACCTAGTTATCGAATCAAGGATTGATTCGGTAAGCCGATACATAGGATATTAGTCGGTTATATGCGATATGACCGGATCGTTAAATCAAGTGTTGATTTAATGATTTAATGTATAATTATATATTTGATATATTACTTTGCATTAACTAGTATTGGTTCATTTTAAAGGGATTTTCTCACATGAAGTGCACAATGTATATGTGATATACTTTTGTACACAAGTTTGTGTCATGTTTGATGATACAAGCTAACTTGAGTTTGTGTAAAGTTTAAACCATGGTTGTGTAATGGTTAGGGTTTTCTTTTTCTTTATCATTTATTTATTTTGTTTATTTATTTTGCAAAATAAATGAATGGTGGCTTTCTTTGGATGCTAGTTGAAGCTTCATGAAGCTTTGACTAAGTGACCATATTTGTTTCATGCTTAACCCTAACCATTCCACTAAACCCTAGTTCATTCTCTACACTTGACCATGGTTGGATTATGATAAGTATTCATTTATTTTCTATTTTGAAAACAACTTATCATAACATATTCATCTTCTTCTTCTTCTTCTTCACAAGAAGAAGCTTTCCTCCATCAATGGCAACTTGAGAAAATGAGTGAGAAATCCAATTCTAAAGTGAACCCACTTCCTATTTCTTCATCCTCTACCTCTTGCCAAGTAGTATAGGGTGTTTCCTTCACAAGCTTTCATGGCTTGGTGAAGGTGGAGCTTGATCTAGTGATGCCTCGACGTAGATCATCTTCGGCATCGTCGTCGATGACCTAGCCCGCTTTTTCTCCGATGAAGCCAATGCTAGAGTCATGGTTCGATTTGGACAGCGGAGAGGACTTCATCATGGAGCTATGGAGGTGGAGAAATGGATCTACAAAGGTTGTATTTCCGTTCTTTTAGTTTAGTTGTAAACTAGTTTCATTGTTTCGCCTATATATCTGGTTAACGATCCGTATTAGGGTTTCTCGGCACCCTTAAGATTTGAAATTGGCATGGTTGATACCTTGTGAGACCTCATTAGCGTGCCTAGGAACCCTACAGTGGTATCAGAGCCTAGCTAGAGCCTTAGGCGAAGTCTAGACGCAGTTTGAAGTCCGATCGATCGAAATCCCTAACTCCAAATTGCTCTCTGTCCTTTTTTGAAAATCGTGGATTTTTGAGAATTAAAAATATGCAGAAAACTCAGCAGGAATTTCTAAGAGTTACTGTAAAATTCGAGTGTCCAACTCCACCATAGTGCGGCGGAACCGCGGCGATAGCATGGCTATTGCGGCGGTTCCGCGGCCAAAATGGCTTATTGTTCAAAAAGTTTTACACAGTAATTCTTACATAACAGTGCTGGTTTTTCTGGGAATTTTAAATATTTATTCAAGAGTTGATTTTTCTGGGGTTGCTTTGGGAATCGATTATTCGATCGGATTATCAGACTTTGTCTTTGTGGCTTTCCGGGTAATTTTTGAATATGTTAAAAAGTTCGTCCGGATATAAATACCCACCTTTTCCCCTGTCGGGAAATTTCCAAGTGTTGGATTTTTCCGTGGTTTAAAGACGTTCTAAGTAGTGCAAGTAACGCAATGGTCCCTCTAGAAGACAACAAACCTTAACTCGATTATGTGACCGTCTTGAACTGCCCTTTGAACCTTCGGGTTTGGGGCAGTACGGCGTGCCACATGTGAGGCGTTGGCTTGACCCTTCTACGGCTGGACCGTTGGTACTGAGGCACGAACTGAATGTTTTTAGACTTGTTTCATGTGTTGATCTGTATCGGGAAAACTTGGGTGTTTGAATGTTCGATCGAAAAGTTTAACATTTTCTATTTATCCGGAATGTGATACAATACTTGGAATCCACAAGCAGTCATGAGATAACTGAATGAATGTTATAAATCTAGCAGTTTAGTCTCACTTGATCGGTTGCCACGGAATTTTGATGTGATCAAAAGTCCGTCGCAATCACGTAGCGTACGCGGATACTCGCCGGGTAAACTTAATAGACAGCCTCACTCCATAGCCCCGACCAAGTGACTGTAGGAGAACCCCGTCGCCGAAAGCATCCGTTTGGGTGCTCCCGGTAGCGGTGTTCCGCCTTGGTGCACTTCGTCGACGGTATCGGGGGTGCTGCCGTCTACTGAAGTTTGCGACGAGCATTCGATCAGAATGTCGGGAATCCTGTTGAATTCGCCGACTTGATATTGAAAAGTGTTTTCGATTTTGAGACTAAAATGCGGGGTTTATAATTGTTAGGCATGCGATGTCTAAAGAATTCATCTGGTCAGGCATGCGATGTCTGAGGTGGTTGCGGATTCCAACTGTTGTAGTTTTACACTTTCTTTTCTGTGACCGTAAGTGTAATATGTGATATCGCCGGTTTCGTTACTATATGTCAACGACAATTGGGATGCGCATATTTACTTACGTTGATGACATGTGATGTTATGTGTTGCTGGATATGTTATATTGGATCGTCGTGTTTGAATAGCCGGGGGGTTTTATGTGAGATGAGTGTTTTTCATTTTCATTCATGTAAAAACTTGTATGTAATATTCTTTTATTAGGGCACTTCCAGGTTGCGGAAGTTGTCACCCTTTGTATATTATTTACTTTTCTGCACTAGGATAGACCCAAGGAGGGGAGCACAAGTAACCGGGTTCTAGGGTCCAGTGGGAGACCATCTCGAGTAGTCGAGTCCGGGTCTCCTAACCCTAGAATTGGCAGGGTTGCTTGCCGCTCTCGTAGGGGTCTAGGGGTGTGGGATTGGCTATTCATCACGACCGTAGAATCCGTGTTTTATACTGGCTCGTATTGAAAACACGGACGTCCTAGTATATCCAATGTTTCATATGTTTCTTCTGCTGCGATATCTGTGATGTGATCATGTGATGTTCTGTGATAGATACAGCATATAGTATATATGATATATTATATAGACGTTACTTATGTTTTGCACCCGTACTAGCCCTGCCCTGCTCTGTCGTTAGTTACCTAACCTAACGGTGCACGAGGGGACATCGAGGCGAATGCGGATGGCATAAGTGTACGTCGTATTTATCTGTGATGTTTAGATACTTAAATGATGGGACTTCATTAATGTGATTAATGAAATAAAAAGAAACTTAAGATGTTGTAGAATCGAATTTCAAAAATAAAACACGTAGCTACAGTTCTTGCTTTGCACAGCGGTATATGTGATATATCCTGCACCTTATTCGATGAGGAAAGGACCGAGATCCCTTCACCGGGAGTGACTCCTTTAGCAATAACTGGCAGATGCTACACACTCGGTTTGTCTTTTGATAGCTTCTATAGTTTCTGCTTTGCACAGTGATATATATGATATATCCCGCACCTCATTCGACGAGGAAAGGACCGACGATCCCTTCACCGGGAGTGACTCCTTTTGCAAAACTAGAAAAGCCTCAAAAGCACTCCATTTTTAAAACCATTTGATTCTACAACGATATCAAGTTCATTACGCAATAGGTTTTCAGAAAAACCTGTCGTAGCCCTCCGTCATTTCAGATAAGTTGTATATAGTATTCGTGCTGCATTTGTTGGCTTTCGTCAAGGTGCAGTGTGCGGTAGCTATATGCTGCTTATCTGCTGCATACGATGCGATTGGATTAGGGTAGTCGTGCGGCTTTGTTGGCTTTCGTCAAGGGTCGTGCGGGTGGGTTTAATTCAATCAAGAAATGTACGGGTTGAACTTGACTAGCGGGCTATGGTTTGTTGGCTTTCGTCAAAGTCATAGCACGTTAGGGGCAAAATATTATCGGGAATTTCAAGTGTTGAAATTTGCAATGAGATTGCATACCTTCTATGAGATAGTTGGATCCCGATACCCGCTGCGAGTAAGAGTTACTCCTGGGAGAGTTTTATACATTACAATTAGCCGATCAAGTAGGTGTCTAGAAAAGTGTTAACGAGGTTACGCCTCTGGGAAAACGAGGTTTACATTAATTAGGTTCGTGCGAAAGCACGGGGGACCTCCCTCAAAGTACCGACACTGGCCTGGCTGAAAGATTGGCGAACTTGTAGTGTGTAATTAATCCCGGCTAGTCTTTCCTTTTAGGGTTTGAAGGAAGATTTGATAAAAAGCAGTGGGAGCCAACCTGATTAGATAAAATAATAACCAATCTATTCTTGCAAGAGCGCACGCTGAGTGTTTTCTTCTCTCTCTCTCCAGTTAGCGACCATATCACGCCTTAATCAAGATAATAATACGGAATATTGACCGAACCCGCTTGTTATACTGAGCTGGGGAACGTTGGTCCCACTCCAACTTATAATTGTTATAAGACAGAGCAGGAAATTGGGGATTACCAGAATTCCCGTGCCGCCCAAACGAAGAGAGTGCATGCTGATGCATCATCTTCGGGTGTGTTCGTTACAAAGAACTGTTTCTCTGTATCCTCTACGTCCTGGGTATTTGATACCAGATCAGGATCCCAGATATGTAATCTGTTACATAGGGCTGCAGAAAGGTAGAAAAACTGAGAACGGGTGATAAGTTTCATGAGGCAGAAAACGGGGCAAGTGTTGCAGCCAAGTCTGTTGGTCACTGTCATCCTGTATCCCAAATACATTGATTCTGAACGAATGTTATTAGATACCGAACTTGATATACAAAATCATATCTGTCTCTTTATTAGTAAAGAAACGATAAAATTTTGTATTGTTGGATAATGTTTTGAACATTTCCTATATCAAAAGTTGATCGGTTCATGCACGTTATCTAAAAGCATTGATGTTCTAAATCAAACTACAGTTCTTTAGTATATGGAACACACACAAGAGGAAGAGTTCAGAAATGAACGAATCCTTCTTGAGGTATTGTAGACTAGGTCAGATCAATGCGACCCGACTAGCTAAAGTTACATGTAGATGCATATTTAAATCAGTTTGAATTTACATCTTGTGAAACTTGCCAGTCATGTCACAGAGATAAGATGACCATAGCTCCGTTTATTGGAAACAGAGAAAGAGTTAGTGAACTCTAGGGATTGATACATGCTGATGTATGAAAGGTCCCCTGTCTACACATGCCAGGACCGGTTCTTTGTACTTTATTAAATTCTCTGATGATCTCTTTTGATTCAGACATATGTTCCTGATGAAACACAAGTCCGAACCTTTTGAGATATTCACAGAATATAAGTTAGAAGTAGGGAACCAAAATACGGGTATAAGTATTTTGTCCTATGATGAGATCAGGGAGGAGAATACTTGTGCACGGAATTCCTGGACTATTCTAAAGGAGAATGGGATTCTCTCTCAGCATTACTCCTCCGTATACACCATAGCACGATGGTATATCGGGGTGGAGCAATCACACCCTATGTGATAAGGTGTGCTCTATGATGAGTACTACTGAGTTACCTGTTTCCTATTTGGGAGTTATGCACTTGAGAAGCTGCATACCTATTGAATAAGGTTCAAATCAAATCAGTTGCCTACCACTTCATATTTGATATGATATGGGAAGAGCCCATATCTTAAGTTAGTTAAGATTTGGGGTTGTCCAACCTATGTCTGAGAAGCAAAATCGGGACAAGCTCGAGGCAAGATCTGTTATGTAGAACTGGAAATGTTCCAGCTATACAAACTACAGCTGATGATTTGATAGAACCAAAGGATTCAGTAGAGACCAACGAACCTCAGCCTCTCTGCCGATCTAGTAGGGTTCCTCACCCACCTGAGAGATACTTCGGTTACTCTATGACAGTGGGAGCAAGGATTGCATCATGAGATGATGACCCAACTAGTTTCGAGCTGGCCATCAGGAGTGGGACTCTGTAAGAATGGCTGGATGCTTAGTGATCTGAGATGGAATCCATGTACACCAACAAAGTATGGACTTTGGTTGCTATATCTGAAGGGTTAAATCCCCATCAGGAGCAAGTATATCTTGAGAAGATTACTTGGTGTACTTGGAAAGGTTGAGACTTTCAAAGCTAGACATGTTACAGGTTTTCATCATCGACCAGGCGTGGATAATGATGAATCCTTTTCTAAGGATCTATGCTTAAGTCCATCCAGATCCTACTTGCCACGGCTACATACCATGACTACGATATCTGGAGGTTAGGTGCCATGACTGCTTTTCTAAATGATGTTTTAGAAGAGAACGTCTATAAGTACACAGCCAGAGGGCTTCGTAGACAGTGGGAGCAGCGGAAACGTGTACAAGATGCTTTATAGGATAAAGCAGGTATCGCGGAGTTGGAACATCTGTTTTGATGTGTTAGTCAAAGAGTTTGACATCATCAAAATGGTAGATGAACCTTGTATAAACAAAAAGGTAGTAAGGAGTATAGTGACGATCCTCGTAGAGTACGTGGATGACATGCTCTTGATAGGGAAGGAGTTTCCTATGCTACGCTCGGTCAATCTCCGCTTATCACAAGGATTCTCCATATAGGATCAAAGTGATACCTCATAAATCCTGGGTTTTGGATCTATGAGATAGATCTAATTGGATGTTAGGATTCTCACTAGTTGTAGTGAGATGGTATCAATCGATCCTGGAGAGAATCACTGGAAGGGTTCCAGGGTGATAATGACGACTGAATGTCAGTCGCGGGCATTGTCTTTACTCTCAGTGAAGGGACGGTATGTTGGAAGAGTTCCAAGCAAGATACCGTGGCATACTAGACGATTAAGGCTGGATACATCGCTACTTAAGATGCTACCAAAGAGGCAGTCTGGGTGTATATTTGTTCATGAGATGAACTTAGTTCCTCCCATTGTGTGACAATGGAATTGTGGCTTATGCCAAGGAACGTCCGTCCCGTCAGTGATCCAGACATATTCTAAGGCAGTATTACCTGATCATGGAGATGGTTGATCTCCAGGGGATCGAGGTTAGGAGAGCAGACTCAGAGGACAACACGGCGGATCCACTCACAAAGGCCTTTTCCCAGAGAGAGACTTTTATGGGATGGTTGAGTATGAGATACTACAACCACTGCTATCAGATGGCCCTAGTGCAAGTGGGAGATTGTTAGTTATATGTCTGCCCTAGAGGCCATTACTATACATAGGATGTATATTGTAGTGGGTGCTTGGACATATATAGGGAGGACTTTCTTGCTCGACATGATAGTATGCTATCTGGTTGATCTTTACCTTAACATGTACACTGATTGTCTCTCTATTACATGTTGGTAAAGCCCTTAGGATGTGTACTTGACTACCTGGACTATGATGCGGATCATACTAGTGGGGACATGGTAGTCCATAAGTACATCCTTCAAAGTCCCTAGTCGTGGGTATATCGAGACGGGGCATCAATATACCAGAGTAGACTAGCGTATACCTTCTCGACCCATACAGATGGGCGATGGATGATCCCATATCCATTGGTGTTTGACATCAGAGATGATATACGGGTGCTCAATGGAGACTGGGTACACTGGACGGACTCGCCGAGAACTCCCAGATGGTATTATACCTTACGTCAGATGGCAGTTCTATGGTGACACTGGTACAGAGTAGTCTGTTGACCCGAGATCGTCATAGAGTCTTGTGTGGTTCCCACTGTGCTTTGATTTCCACCTTACCACGTCCAAGAGGGCGTGCAAAACGGTGGTTTTTGGGTACAGTCCCGAGTCACATGGAGGCAATGAGCGATAGAAGGGGATTCGCCTCTCCCGGTATAGGGAGTTGATGTTGCGCTGTGTTCGATTGGCTATAACCGGAAATCCCTGGCCAGGGTTGCTGAGATTTACTGGTAAGTGTTACCAGTAGTTTCTCGAAATGTTATAGACCTCATATCGACACGACTTATCGATCTATTGGGGTCTGACGTTTACCACCCCTAGGCGAGATATGCGACATATCAGACGATCAGACCGGACTGTACGGTAGTGTTACTGGTTGGATTCGCAGGAGTGTGAGCGGGCTTGCTCGTCGATCTTCTGATCGCTCAATACCCGGGTGGCCGTTACGTTTAGCAGACCGCTTGCTGCTTGTGGGTGTTTGATATGATCATCACCTGCTGCCGGCGTATTGACGAGTCTTTAGAGTCCTACACAGAGGTTTCCTGGCTCAAGCGAAACGAAATAGGAGCGCATATGAGATATGTGCGGGACCGAGAATAATGCGTGTATGTGATACCGTATTCTATTCTCGCGATGAATGTATCGAATGGTTATATGCGATATAACCTAGTTATCGAATCAAGGATTGATTCGGTAAGCCGATACATAGAATATTAGTCGGTTATATGCGATATGACCGGATCGTTAAATCAAGTGTTGATTTAATGATTTAATGTATAATTATATATTTGATATATTACTTTGCATTAACTAGTATTGGTTCATTTTAAAGGGATTTTCTCACTTGAAGTGCGCAATGTATATGTGATATACTTTTGTACACAAGTTTGTGTCATGTTTGATGATACAAGCTAACTTGAGTTTGTATAAAGTTTAAACCATGGTTGTGTAATGGTTAGGGTTTTCTTTTTCTTTATCTTTTATTTATTTTGTTTATTTATTTTGCAAAATAAATGAATGGTGGCTTTCTTTGGTTGCTAGTTGAAGCTTCATGAAGCTTTGACTAAGTGACCATATTTGTCTCATGCTTAACCCTAACCATTCCACTAAACCCTAGTTCATTCTCTACACTTGACCATGGTTGGATTATGATAAGTATTCATTTATTTTCTATTTTGAAAATAACTTATCATAACATATTCATCTTCTTCTTCTTCTTCTTCACAAGAAGAAGCTTGCCTCCATCAATGGCAACTTGAGAAAATGAGTGAGAAATCCAATTCTAAAGTGAACCCACTTCCTATTTCTTCATCCTCTACCTCTTGCCAAGTAGTATAGGGTGTTTCCTTCACAAGCTTTCATGGCTTGGTGAAGGTGGAGCTTGATCTAGTGATGCCTCGACGTAGATCATCTTCGGCATCGTCGTCGATGACTTAGCCCGCTTTTTCTCCGATGAAGCCGATGCTAGAGTCATGGTTCGATTTGGACAGCGGAGAGGACTTCATCATGGAGCTATGGAGGTGGAGAAACGGATCTACAAAGGTTGTATTTCCGTTCTTTTAGTTTAGTTGTAAACTAGTTTCATTGTTTCGCCTATATATCTAGTTAACGATCCGTATTAGGGTTTCTCGGCACCCGTAAGATTTGAAATTGGCATGGTTGATGCCTTGTGAGACCTCATTAGCGTGCCTAGGAACCCTACAGTGGTATCAGAGCCTAGCTAGAGCCTTAGGCGAAGTCTAGACGCAGTTTGAAGTCCGATCGATCGAAATCCCTAACTCCAAATTGCTCTCTGTCCTTTTTTGAAAATCGTGGATTTTTGAGAATTAAAAATATGCAGAAAACTCAGCAGGAATTTCTAAGAGTTACTGTAAAATTCGAGTGTCTAACTCCACCATAGTGCGGCGGAACCGCGGCGATAGCATGGCTATTGCGGCGGTTCCGCGGTCAAAATGGCTTATTGTTCAAAAAGTTTTACACAGTAATTCTTACATAACAGTGCTGGTTTTTCTGGGAATTTTTAATATTTATTCAAGAGTTGATTTTTCTGGGGTTGCTTTGGGAATCGATTATTCGATCAGATTATCAGACTTTGTCTTTGTGGCTTTCCGGGTAATTTTTGAATATGTTAAAAAGTTCGACCGGATATAAATACCCACCTTTTCCCCTGTCGGGAAATTTCCAAGTGTTGGATTTTTCCGTGGTTTAAAGACGTTCTAAGTAGTGCAAGTAACGCGATGGTCCCTCTAGAAGACAACAAACCTTAACTCGATTATGTGACCGTCTTGAACTGCCCTTTGAACCTTCGGGTTTGGGGCAGTACGGCGTGCCACATGTGAGGCGTTGGCTTGACCCTTCTACGGCTGGACCGTTGGTACTGAGGCACGAACTGAATGTTTTTAGACTTGTTTCATGTGTTGATCTGTATCGGGAAAACTTGGGTGTTTGAATGTTCGATCGAAAAGTTTAACATTTTCTATTTATCCGGAATGTGATACAATACTTGGAATCCACAAGCAGTCATGAGATAACTGAATGAATGTTATAAATCTAGCAGTTTAGTCTCACTTGATCGGTTGCCACGGAATTTTGATGTGATCAAAAGTCCGTCGCAATCACGTAGCGTACGCGGATACTCGCCGGGTAAACTTAATAGACAGCCTCACTCCATAGCCCCGACCAAGTGACTGTAGGAGAACCCCGTCGCCGAAAGCATCCGTTTGGGTGCTCCCGGTAGCGGTGTTCCGCCTTGGTGCACTTCGTCGACGGTATCGGGGGTGCTGCCGTCTACTGAAGTTTGCGACGAGCATTCGATCAGAATGTCGGGAATCCTGTTGAATTCGCCGACTTGATATTGAAAAGTGTTTTCGATTTTGAGACTAAAATGCGGGGTTTATAATTGTTAGGCATGCGATGTCTAAAGAATTCATCTGGTCAGGCATGCGATGTCTGAGGTGGTTGCGGATTCCAACTGTTGTAGTTTTACACTTTCTTTTCTGTGACCGTAAGTGTAATATGTGATATCGCCGGTTTCGTTACTATATGTCAACGACAATTGGGATGCGCATATTTACTTACGTTGATGACATGTGATGTTATGTGTTGCTGGATATGTTATATTGGATCGTCGTGTTTGAATAGCCGGGGGGTTTTATGTGAGATGAGTGTTTTTCATTTTCATTCATGTAAAAACTTGTATGTAATATTCTTTTATTAGGGCACTTCCAGGTTGCGGAAGTTGTCACCCTTTGTATATTATTTACTTTTCTGCACTAGGATAGACCCAAGGAGGGGAGCACAAGTAACCGGGTTCTAGGGTCCAGTGGGAGACCATCTCGAGGAGTCGAGTCCGGGTCTCCTAACCCTAGAATTAGCAGGGTTGCTTGCCGCTCTCGTAGGGGTCTAGGGATGTGGGATTGGCTATTCATCACGACCATGGAATCTGTGTTTTATACTGGCTCGTATTGAAAACACAGACGTCCTAGTATATCCAATGTTTCATATGTTTCTTCTGCTGCGATATCTGTGATGTGATCATGTGATGTTCTGTGATAGATACAGCATATAGTATATATGATATATTATATAGACGTTACTTATGTTTTGCACCCGCACTAGCCCTGCCCTGCTCTATCGTTAGTTACCTAACCTAACGGTGCACGAGGGGACATCGAGGCGAATGCGGATGGCATAAGTGTACGTCGTATTTATCTGTGATGTTTAGATACTTAAATGATGGGACTTCATTAATGTGATTAATGAAATAAAAAGAAACCTAAGATGTTGTAGAATCGAATTTCAAAAATAAAACAGGTAGCTACAGTTCTTGCTTTGCACAGCGGTATATATGATATATCCTGCACCTTATTCGATGAGGAAAGGACCGAGATCCCTTCACCGGGAGTGACTCCTTTAGCAATAACTGGCAGATGCTACACACTCGGTTTGTCTTTTGATAGCTTCTATAGTTTCTGCTTTGCACAGTGATATATATGATATATCCCGCACCTCATTCGACGAGAAAAGGACCGACGATCCTTTCACCGGGAGTGACTCCTTTAGCAAAACTAGAAAAGCCTCAAAAGCACTCCATTTTTAAAATCATTTGATTCTACAACGATATCAAGTTCATTACGCAATAGGTTTTCAGAAAAACCTGTCGTAGCCCTCCGTCATTTCAGATAAGTTGTATATAGTATTCGTGCTGCATTTGTTGGCTTTCGTCAAGGTGCAGTGTGCGGTAGCTATATGCTGCTTATCTGCTGCATACGATGCGATAGGATTAGGGTAGTCGTGCGGCTTTGTTGGCTTTCGTCAAGGGTCGTGCGGGTGGGTTTAATTCAATCAAGAAATGTACGGGTTGAACTTGACTAGCGGGCTATGGTTTGTTGGCTTTCGTCAAAGTCATAGCACGTTAGGGACAAAATATTATTGGGAATTTCAAGTGTTGAAATTTGCAATGAGATTGCATACCTTCTATGAGATAGTTGGATCCCGATACCCGCTGCGAGTAAGAGTTACTCCTGGGAGAGTTTTATACATTACAATTAGCCGATCAAGTAGGTGTCTAGAAAAGTGTTAACAAGGTTACGCCTCTGGGAAAACGAGGTTTACATTAATTAGGTTCGTGCGAAAGCACGGGGGACCTCCCTCAAAGTACCGACACTGGCCTGGCTGAAAGATTGGCGAACTTGTAGTGTGTAATTAATCCCGGCTAGTCTTTCCTTTTAGGGTTTGAAGGAAGATTTGATAAAAAGCAGTGGGAGCCAACCTGATTAGATAAAATAATAACCAATCTATTCTTGCAAGAGCGCACGCTGAGTGTTTTCTTCTCTCTCTCTCCAGGTAGCGACCATATCACGCCTTAATCAAGATAATAATACGGAATATTGACCGAACCCGCTTGTTATACCGAGCTGGGGAACGTTGGTCCCACTCCAACTTATAATTGTTATAAGACAGAGCAGGAAATTGGGGATTACCAGAATTCCCGTGCCGCCCAAACGAAGAGAGTGCATGCTGATGCATCATCTTCGGGTGTGTTCGTTACAAAGAACTGTTTCTCTGTATCCTCTACGTCCTGGGTATTTGATACCAGATCAGGATCCCAGATATGTAATCTGTTACATAGGGCTGCAGAAAGGTAGAAGAACTGAGAACGGGTGATAAGTTTCATGAGGAAGAAAACGGGGCAAGTGTTGCAGCCAAGTCTGTTGGTCACTGTCATCCTGTATCCCAAATACATTGATTCTGAACGAATGTTATTAGATAACGAACCTGATATACAAAATCATATCTGTCTCTTTATTAGTAAAGAAACGATAAAATTTTGTATTGTTGGATAATGTTTTGAACATTTCCTATATCAAAAGTTGATCGGTTCAGGCACGTTATCTAAAAGCATTGATGTTCTAAATCAAACTACAGTTCTTTAGTATATGGAACACACACAAGAGGAAGAGTTCAGAAATGAACGAATCCTTCTTGAGGTATTGTAGACTAGGTCAGATCAATACGACCCGACTAGCTAAAGTTACATGTAGATGCATATTTAAATCTGTTTGAATTTACATCTTGTGAAACTTGCCAGTCATGTCACAGAGATAAGATGACCATAGCTCCGTTTATTGGAAACAGAGAAAGAGTTAGTGAACTCTAGGGATTGATACATGCTGATGTATGAAAGGTCCCCTGTCTACACATGCCAGGACTGGTTCTTTGTACTTTATTAAATTCTCTGATGATCTCTTTTGATTCAGACATATGTTCCTGATGAAACACAAGTCCGAACCTTTTGAGATATTCGCAGAATATAAGTTAGAAGTAGGGAACCAAAATACGGGTATAAGTATTATGTCTTATGATGAGATCAGGGAGGAGAATACTTGTGCACGGAATTCCTGGACTATTCTAAAGGAGAATGGGATTCTCTCTCAGCATTACTCCTCCGTATACACCATAGCACGATGGTATATCGGGGTGGAGCAATCACACCCTATGTGATAAGGTGTGCTCTATGATGAGTACTACTGAGTTACCTGTTTCCTATTTGGGAGTTATGCACTTGAGAAGCTGCATACCTATTGAATAAGGTTCAAATCAAATCAGTTGCCTACCACTTCATATTTGATATGATATGGGAAGAGCCCATCTCTTAAGTTAGTTAAGATTTGGGGTTGTCCAGCCTATGTCTGAAAAGCAAAATCGGGACAAGCTCGAGGCAAGATCTGTTATGTAGAACTGGAAATGTTCCAGCTATACAAACTACAGCTGATGATTTGATAGAACTAAAGGATTCAGTAGAGACCAACGAACCTCAGCCTCTCCGCCGATCTAGTAGGGTTCCTTACCCACCTGAGAGATACTTCGGTTACTCTATGACAGTGGGAGCAAGGATTGCATCATGAGATGATGACCCAACTAGTTTCGAGCTGGCCATCAGGAGTGGGACTCTGTAAGAATGGCTGGATGCTTAGTGATCTGAGATGGAATCCATGTACACCAACAAAGTATGGACTTTGGTTGCTATATCTGAAGGGTTAAATCCCCATCAGGAGCAAGTATATCTTGAGAAGATTACTTGGTGTACTTGGAAAGGTTGAGACTTTCAAAGCTAGACATGTTACAGGTTTTCATCATCGACCAGGCGTGGATAATGATGAATCCTTTTCTAAGGATCTATGCTTAAGTCCATCCAGATCCTACTTGCCACGGCTACATACCATGACTACGATATCTGGAGGTTGGGTGCCATGACTGCTTTTCTAAATGATGTTTTAGAAGAGAACGTCTATAAGTACACAGCCAGAGGGCTTCGTAGACAGTGGGAGCAGCGGAAACGTGTACAAGATGCTTTATAGGATAAAGCAGGTATCGCGGAGTTGGAACATCTGTTTTGATGTGTTAGTCAAAGAGTTTGACATCATCAAAATGGTAGATGAACCTTGTATAAACAAAAAGGTAGTAAGGAGTATAGTGACGATCCTCGTAGAGTACGTGGATGACATGCTCTTGATAGGGAAGGAGTTTCCTATGCTACGCTCGGTCAATCTCCGCTTATCACAAGGATTCTCCATATAGGATCAAAGTGATACCTCCTAAATCCTGGGTTTTGGATCTATGAGATAGATCTAATTGGATGTTAGGATTCTCACTAGTTGTAGTGAGATGGTATCAATCGATCCTGGGGAGAATCACTGGAAGGGTTCCAGGGTGATAATGACGACTGAATGTCAGTCGCGGGCATTGTCTTTACCCTCAGTGAAGGGACGGTATGTTGGAAGAGTTCCAAGCAAGATACCGTGGCATACTAGACGATTAAGGCTGGATACATCGCTACTTAAGATGCTACCAAAGAGGCAGTCTGGGTGTATATTTGTTCATGAGATGAACTTAGTTCCTCCCATTGTGTGACAATGGAATTGTGGCTTATGCCAAGGAACGTCCGTCCCGTCAGTGATCCAGACATATTCTAAGGCAGTATTACCTGATCATGGAGATGGTTGATCTCCAGGGGATCGAGGTTAGGAGAGCAGACTCAGAGGACAACACGGCGGATCCACTCACAAAGGCCTTTTCCCAGAGAGAGACTTTTATGAGATGGTTGAGTATGAGATACTACAACCACTGCTATCAGATGGCCCTAGTGCAAGTGGGAGATTGTTAGTTATATGTATGCCATAGAGGCCATTACTATACATAGGATGTATATTGTAGTGGGTGCTTGGACATATATAGGGAGGACTTTCTTGCTCGACATGATAGTATGCTATCTGGTTGATCTTTACCTTAACATGTACACTGATTGTCTCTCTATTACATGTTGGTAAAGCCCTTAGGATGTGTACTTGACTACCTGAACTATGATGCGGATCATACTAGTGGGGACATGGTAGTCCATAAGTACATCCTTCAAAGTCCCTAGTCGTGGGTATATCGAGACGGGGCATCAATATGCCAGAGTAGACTAGCGTATACCTTCTCGACCCATACAGATGGGCGATGGATGATCCCATATCCATTAGTGTTTGACATCAGAGATGATATACGAGTGCTCAATGGAGACTGGGTACACTGGACGGACTCGCCGAGAACTCCCAGATGGTATTATACCTTACGTCAGATGGCAGTTCTATGGTGACACTGGTACAGAGTAGTCTGTTGACCCGAGATCGTCATAGAGTCTTGTGTGGTTCCCACTGTGCTTTGATTTCCACCTTACCACGTCCAAGAGGGCGTGCAAAGAGGTGGTTTTTGGGTACAGTCCCGAGTCACATGGAGGCAATGAGCGATAGAAGGGGATTCGTCTCTCCCGGTATAGGGAGTTGATGTTGCGCTGTGTTCGATTGGCTATAACCGGAAATCCCTGGCCAGGGTTGCTGAGATTTACTGGTAAGTGTTACCAGTAGTTTCTCGAAATATTATAGACCTCATATCGACACGACTTATCGAGCTATTGGGGTCTGACGTTTACCACCCCTAGGCGAGATATGCGACATATCAGACGATCAGACCGGACTGTACGGTAGTGTTACTGGTTGGATTCGCAGGAGTGTGAGCGGGCTTGCTCGTCGATCTTCTGATCGCTCAATACCCGGGTGGCCGTTACGTTTAGCAGACCGCTTGCTGCTTGTGGGTGTTTGATATGATCATCACCTGCTGCCGGCGTATTGACGAGTCTTTAGAGTCCTACACAGAGGTTTCCTGGCTCAAGCGAAACGAAATAGGAGCGCATATGAGATATGTGCGGGACCGAGAATAATGCGTGTATGTGATACCGTATTCTATTCTCGCGATGAATGTATCGAATGGTTATATGCGATATAACCTAGTTATCGAATCAAGGATTGATTCGGTAAGCCGATACATATGATATTAGTCGGTTATATGCGATATGACCGGATCGTTAAATCAAGTGTTGATTTAATGATTTAAGGTATAATTATATATTTGATATATTACTTTGCATTAACTATTGGTTCATTTTAAAGGGATTTTCTCACTTGAAGTGCACAATGTATATGTGATATACTTTTGTACACAAGTTTGTGTCATGTTTGATGATAAAGCTAACTTGAGTTTGTGTAAAGTTTAAACCATGGTTGTGTAATGGTTAGGGTTTTCTTTTTCTTTATCATTTATTTATTTTGCAAAATAAATGAATGGTGGCTTTCTTTGGATGCTAGTTTAAGCTTCATGAAGTTTTGACTAAGTGACCATATTTGTCTCATGCTTAACCCTAACCATTCCACTAAACCCTAGTTCATTCTCTACACTTGACCATGGTTGGATTATGATAAGTATTCATTTATTTTCTATTTTGAAAACAACTTATCATAACATATTCATCTTCTTCTTCTTCTTCTTCTTCACAAGAAGAAGCTTGCCTCCATCAATGACAACTTGAGAAAATGAGTGAGAAATCCAATTCTAAAGTGAACCCACTTCCTATTTTTTCATCCTCTACCTCTTGCCAAGTAGTATAGGGTGTTTCCTTCACAAGCTTTCATGGCTTGGTAAAGGTGGATGTAACGTGTTGAAAATCGTTTCGGTGAAATTTCGAAAAAAATCGGTAAAATAAGGGGGTTTTCTGTAAAAATCAAAATACAAATATCTTATTATAAAAATTAAATATATATATTCTAGCTTTGTAATTGCTATTATTTGGTGTTTATTGAGCCGCTGGTGAAATTTTAAATTTTCTGAAAAAAATATTATTTTATTATTATTTTAAGCCGTCACTAATACATTTAATTAGGGAAAATTACAAATTGGAATGAGTTGAAACAAATTTTGTGCATCATAAAACATTAAATAAAATTTTATCATGTGGTTTTTGGAACGAAATTATTTGCCAAAACGGTTTAGAATTTATTGAAGAAAAAATATTTTTTTTTTAGCGTAAATGGATGTTTGGGGTATTGTATTTATCATTTTTCATCACCCCACACCCGTAAACACACCCAAACCCCCATTTCCCCATCATGATGGCTGAACCCTTGCTGCCCCACTCCCACTCTTTTCCCCACTTCAAAAAGAAAAGAGAAGAAAACAAAAGAAAAGAAAAGAAAGAATAATATACATGCATAAGAATGGGCTTTGACTTTATTTTTGACTTTCAAACCAACACCCACACTCTCTCACCTCTCCCCCCTCCTCTCTAGCCGACCATTGCTGATTTGTTCAGCCCCTCCCCTCTCTTTCCCTCATTTCTTCTCTTCTCCAAAAAAATCCTCAAGAAAAAAATTGTCAAAAATCAAGCAAAAATCCAAATCAAAATCCACCTCCTATCCATTTTTCCTTGGCTACCATTGCATGGATCTAGGGATTTAGAACTCAATTTGGAGGCTATGTTAGCATGCTAGATCTCAATCATGTTGAGGTATAAATCCTAAACCATAATGTAATTTTCGATTAATTACTTCAATGTAGTCTAATTAGGTGTTAAATTGTGGGTTTAATTGAATGTTTGGAAATTCAAGTGGGGATTTTGAATTGAAGCTAGGGTTTGAATTAAATTAGGTTCTTTATCATTAGCTTATGATTGTAATGAGGGGATTAACATGTAATTGAATGCAAAATCTAATTTGGTTACTAGTTGCTAATTTGTTAGTTTAAAAATGGTGATAATTATGCTAAATTGCTAACTAGGTTTTGGAAATTAAATAAAAATGTGGGATTAAAATCTAGTTAGGATTTTTAGCACATCATTAAGGTTTCCATGAGTGGTTTAACCATTTAAAATATGCAAAACCAAGTTTAATTGTAAAATTGTGAATTTTACATTAAAAAGTGTTAAAATTGATATTTTTGCAAACTAGGATTTTGGAAATTATGCAAATTTAGGAGATTAAAAATATGGTTAGGGTTTTTATCGTATTATTAACTTTATTGAGTGTAGTTTAATGCTTTAGAGCATGGAAATCCAACCTAAATTGTAGTTTGTGCATTTTTGGCTATGAAATTGTTAAAAAGGGTATTTTGTAAACTAGAATATTAGGGTTTTTGGAATTTAATGAGATTAAATTCCGGAAATTGTTTCTATGACTTATTTAAGATATTTAATAAGTATATTGGCCGCTACATTCATTTAAACGTCATGTTTTGTACAAAAACGGCGAATTGTGCTTGCTAGATTTTCGGAAAAATGACTTTTTAAGTGAAATTGAGGTTTTTGTGAGTTTTAACCTAGTTTATATTAAAATTAGTGTTCGTGAATATGCAAATGAGTGTGATTGGATTTTTCTCGATAGTTTGACGTTTGTACATCGACATCGAGGGTTGGTTTGACTATTCTTGCATGCGTAGGCGATAGGTTTGGACCTATGCGTGATACGTGTGCCGATTTGATTTTCGTATGCCGTTTCGATTTCGAATTTAGTTTTAATGCGATACGGTGCGTTATGATATGTAGGTACCCCATGTGGACTTCGAGGCGACAAGCAAGCGCGTGGCGGCGTCGGCACCGGCAAGCGAGGACCAGGTGAGTAGATTTATATCTACGGGGAGAAGTCGGGTGGATGGCGTATAGCACCCCCGCAGTCCGTGGTGGTGTATACGGATGCGTATACACACCAACAATTATTGTATGTTTTGGGATTAATAACGATGTTAGGATGGATATTGGTGTGTTGGATTACTTTATTGTTGCGAACCCTAGGGTAGTGTTGCACTGCACACACACACATACATACTTGCATACATTCCTATTTATATGTGCTCATGGGATTCTTTATAGTTATGTGTTCACATGGGTATGGGACTATGTGTTCACATATGGATCTGAGGATGATACTTGGGATTGAGATGAGTCGATGAGATTTGTGTTAAGGTTGTGATATCGGTGATATGGCAGGATTCGTACTTGAGGTACGTCCTGGTGTCATAGCGGATCTTGGAGCGGCGATACAGGTGAATAGTGTTATAAATAAAATGGTCGACATATGATCGTGATATGAGACATGATATGCTAGGATATTGATATTAGGCCGTATTGGGCGATGTATACCCCTTGATGATGATGTGCTGATGATATCAGTTTGTACGAGACTGTCGATCAGTAGCCAGATCATGACCATATTGATGATATTAGTATTGTACTAGACATAGGTCAGTACCCTAGACTACGATCTTTGATAAAGAGGATACCGAATGAATAGTGTGATGAATATGATATTGACCCGTACCCAGATTTGGGGATGCCGTACGACGGATTTACGTACGAGCTATATTTTGATGATTGATCCGCACTCTTGACTTGGGATGTCTGATTATAGATATGGTATCGGATATGATATTATTGAGGCGGGATCACCGACTAATATATATACAGGTATGTATATATATCGACTCAGATGTTAGGCGGTTTCCTTACCTGTAGTCCAGCTTGTTAGCTTAGCCCTTTAGTTTAATTTAGTTATTAGATTAGATTAGACTCCTACCTATTTCAAAACTAGCGGATCGTGGGTATTTTAAAAGACAGGTCAAGGGATCTACGGATATTTCAAAAGACGTATCCTTTCTTAAAACTGCCGTAGCCCTATTTTCAAAACCCCACGATTCGTGTTATTTCAAATGGCACCAGTGTTTAATATTTAGCTCCCGCTCATTTTGGTTACTCGCTCCGCATCGCATACCTACATTGTTATTTCATATTGCATTGTTGATATTATGCTGTTAGGACACCAGCACCATTACCGATGATGCGTATGTGCCACGTACACTTACTTGCCGGCTCACACACATCTTCATCGGTAATTGCCATGTCACGTACACCTTAGAAAATATTATTGCTTGACTTAGCTTGTTAGTTAGTAATTTGACATGATATTAGTGTACTTGCCTCATATGTTAGTTTAGACATTGTAGTTATTACCTGCTACTTCATGCATACTGTTATTCATTGTTATGCCGCATTCATGGTTTCTCATGCATATATTCACTATTTTACGTATTATTGAGGTTTTGGATTCGGATTTCCATGAGATTTTCTGGATTTGGAGGAAAACCGCAAAAACATAAATAAACCTTTTCTCTCTTTTAAAATAAAAAAGTGCGGTTTTCCCATGATGAATGAGTCGTCCACCATGAGTTTGCTGATGGATTTTGAGACCCGATTCGAGGAGACGGATGAACCGTTTCGGGTACATGGTGGACCCGGTAAGGTACCCCGGGGCAAGAAGCGCGTGATGATGACGATGTGAGCCTGGCAGGGGAGCACTACCTACCGGTGATATTACCCGACGCGTCGGATATCCGGAGGATACCGTCGTGGTCTTGAGATGGATGGTAGGGGCCGGTCTGGACTGACGGCGCCCTAGATATTGTGATTGAGATATTGAGATTGAGACTTGAGGTACATAGATTGTGACACAGAGATATCGAGGTATTTGGACAATTGTTTTGTGTCGATGCTGGGCACTGTTTTATGCTGATTTCATATATGGTACCTCATTTCTTTTAAAATACAGAAATCTCACTGATTTATGAAACCAGTTTTATTCAGTACATGCATTCTGTTTCATGCATTCATACATCATCCATATGATATATTGCTACCTGAGGCACTGACACGGGCACATGAGTTTACACTCGGGTTAGATATTTACCCTAGCCATTGTTAGGCTGCATGTTATATACGTTTTTGAGGATATAATATGATCATTGACCTAGGTTGCGTTATTTATGCGATTTCTTTTCGTAGATGTTTTTCTATTCACGAGTTGGCAACTCACCCCCGTTGTGCCCCAGTTTCTTGCAGGTTTGCCGTACAGGTTTCATTACGGCTTGCGGGCATAGTTTCCTTCGGGTGATTTACTAGTAGGTGGGTTTACTTGTATCGTACCCCCCATTATATAACCTGTATATTATTACTCTGTTGTATCTAGAAGTTCCATCAACCAAACATGTATTTATTTTGAGATAGAGACCAGTGATGTTATTCCTTCGACCTTAGAGCCGCGCGTTATATTTCTGTGGTTTTCTTGTGGTTTGAGTTTCCTTTTGAATTTTGATCCTCGCCGTTGGCGTTGTATATTATATTGCTTGTGTGGTTGTGACCGTCGATTGACGAAGAGCTAGCTCCCGCTTGGGGATGGCTTTTTTCTTGATTTCGTATACTATTCATGTTGTATCCCGTTTGGGGGCCAGTATTTACAAAGGAGACTCTGCCGAAATTTTCAGTAAATTTTTGATATTTTAAAAACCGCATAATTCGGCTTATGCTATTGAAATTACTTGCTTTAAGTTATTTTTTCTTGCACTCTACTACTTTTCTTGGTTTGGATTTCTGGGTTTTCGGTTTACTTAGATTACGTACGTCTCGAGACGTTCGTAGTTTAAGTGCCGGTCATGTTCCGTACTTTTGGGCCGTGACAAAGTTGGTGTCAGAGCGTTAGGTTTTACCTTCGGAGCGTAGGATGACCCTTGGTTGATGGAATAGGTGACTAAAGTAGAGTGACGTACTGTGGGTATGTTCCGCGGCATATTTACGATACGCTGCTCCACTTAAGAAGCCTTAGGATGTACATTTCTTTGCTCAGTATTATATTCATTCCGATCTAGCCTCATCAGTACCCGTTATGGTTTTGCTACCACGATTACGGGCAGGGAGAGCTACGGCGAGAGTTGCGGTCAGCACGAGCTCGTTACGAATGAGGACTGACCAGGGCATGATTCCGGCGACACACGATTGCAGAGATGTGTCTTTTCATTGTGTTTTCGCGCCACGAGGGTTGATGGATCGCTGTGTGAGATTACTCGGACGGGCAGATCAGCACCGGAGGATTCAGCCAATGATAGAAGGTCGCTAGTCATTGAGGATGAATGACTAGGACATGTGGATCGTTCGCCTACCCCGATGCGAGGTCATCAGATAGATTGATTCCAGCTAGAGACGACTTCATGCGGAGACGTTGGGAGTCGACAGAGACGATCGAATGTCAGAAACCTATTATTCTAAGTTTAAAGTAGTCAGAAAGACATGCAGGCAATTCTATGGTCCCTTTAGAAGAATGAAACCCTAACTCGACTTAATGACCGTGTGAAAGCCTTTGAACCTTCGGGTTTGCGGCAGTTCTACGGCGCCATTAGTGAGGCTTGGGTTTGCCCTTCTACGGCTGGACCACCGATGCTGTGGTATGTACTCGATACTATTAAATTGTGCCCAAGAGGTTGAGCTCTTGGGGGATTATGAGGTTTTGACGACTCGATCGGATGGCTCGACTTAATTCGGATGCTAGGTGGTGAGATGCATTTCTTGGGAGACTCCCGATACGAGGATAGCCGTTGGAGCTCCGTCCATGTAGCCACGATGAGACGAGTCCGAAGCAGTCGACATTAGAGAAAGTGGAGTAAGAGGTTCGTACCAGATCTAGATAAGATGACGTTCCACTCCTCCGACATCAGAGATGCGATACGCATGCCGAGGCATTTTACTTGGATATACCTTCCAGAAGGAGTCGCGATGAGTATACAGCCGTTCCGGAATAAGAAACAGATATAGTAAAGGACGATGACTTCCGGACAGTTGGCAGAGACGAGACATGGAAGAGACCGTGAGCAGGATTCCTTCCAGGACACTGCTGCAATGATACTTGCACCCAGGATCAGATGTGTCACGTACATTTAGAGAGCCAGAGGCCGACGCCAGTGATATGCTGTCTTACGAGTGGTCGCGATGATTGACCGACAGATGACCAGAGAAGTGCCAGAACGGGATCATCCCCGTTAGCACACCTGACAGGGCCGATGAGCCGATGGACCGAGAGATTGGTAATTCACGGTGAAGACCTTGACCCAGGAGTGGTCATTGTTACGCCCACCAGCAGGCCAGAGTTCATGATCATCGACAAGACGTCCCACTAGTGACCGCGACAGTTGGCCCGAGATTCTTAGAGGATGCACTTGAGCGGTACTATTCCGCCATTATTGATTCCGATGTTTTGGGTGATTTATTCGCATGATTTGATTTTGATGATTGGGGATTTACGATCTTTGCACGGTGTTGCACTTGATATCGTTTTTGTGTTTTGGTTTCACATGTTTGTGATTTTACGGTTTTAGACATTTGAGTTGATTCTGTGCGTATGCACGCACACGAATTGGTTCCTGCACTCTGTATAGTTTATATATGCTTGTAGTGCAGTGATACGCCTTTTGTGCACTTAGATGCACTGGACTTCGATTTCGATTATGATACTCGATATTTGTTTTATGCACCTTATGCACCTGATTTGATTTTGCGCATGTTCGGCGCTTGATATTGGATTCCATGATTTCGTGCATGATGGATGCCCCTGGTTTTGGGTTTTCGCGCATGTTGAGCGCATGTTTTGAGATGCGATTTTGGTGCACACCAGATGCACTAAATCGAGATTTTTTTCGTGCATGTCAGATGCACCTGATTTTGCTGTCAGGCACACACGTTGCCTACGACAGATGTTTCGTGCACACCCGATGCACTTAGATGTTGTTTCTGTGCGCATGTATGGCACATTCATGGATTTTGATTTCCGTGCGCACCAGACGCACGTAGCATTCATGTGCATATTTTGGGATTGATTTCGTATAGAGCAGTACGTTTTTATGATATTGCTATGTGTTTTCGTACTAAGCAGGACTAGTCAGAGGACAGTACCTGAATATATTTTGCACGCATTGATAGTTATTGAAGGGATTTCCAAAAAGCGAGCTATAGCCTCAGTATTTACCTACGTGTCTGATATGACACAAAATGTTTAAAACAAGGAGACCCTTCTAAATTGTTTCCAAAACGGCGGAACGTACATTTCAAACAAAGGTATATATGTATATAGTTATTTTCTTATGATAGACGTCCGCCACTGTGCAGTGTTATACACGTTGCACAGCGACTTAAAGAGATTTGGCATGCATTTCCTTCAGATACTTATAGATATAGATTCGATATTTACATGTATAGTTTCGAGTTATGTCATATTGGTTTTGATTTGGATTTGGCATTGATGTCTTCTCCATGACTCCGATGATTGCGGGATGTTTGACGAAGTTTTGATTTGAGTTATATACTCATTTTTCAAGCGCATGCGCTGCGCTACGATTTGTTTTATGTATTTACAATTTCGGAGCCCCGACGAGTTGATGGTTTTCTTAGATGTTTTAGTATTTGGGGGAGTTTGAATTTAAATTCGGGGACCGAATTTCTTTAAGGGGGGAAGATTGTAACGTGTTGAAAATCGTTTCGGTGAAATTTCGAAAAAAATCGGTAAAATAAGGGGGTTTTCTGTAAAAAATCAAAATACAAATATCTTATTATAAAAATTAAATATATATATTCTAGCTATGTAATTGCTATTATTTGGTGTTTATTGAGCCGCTGGTGAAATTTTAAATTTTCTGAAAAAAATATTATTTTATTATTATTTTAAGCCGTCACTAATACATTTAATTAGGGAAAATTACAAATTGGAATGAGTTGAAACAAATTTTGTGCATCATAAAACATTAAA
This sequence comes from Agapanthus africanus, assembly GCA_030015575.1. Taxonomy (NCBI): domain Eukaryota; kingdom Viridiplantae; phylum Streptophyta; class Magnoliopsida; order Asparagales; family Amaryllidaceae; genus Agapanthus; species Agapanthus africanus. Next base: position 509,635,854 of record JASDDO010000016.1, read on the forward strand.
TAAAATTTTATCATGTGATTTTTGGAACGAAATTATTTGCCAAAACGGTTTAGAATTTATTGAAGAAAAAAGGTTTTTTTTTTAGCGTAAATGGATGTTTGAGGTATTGTATTTATCATTTTTCATCATCCCACACCCGTAAACACACCCAAACCCCCATTTCCCCATCATGATGGCTGAACCCTTGCTGCCCCACTCCCACTCTTTTCCCCCCTTCAAAAAGAAAAGAGAAGAAAACAAAAGAAAAGAAAAGAAAAGAAAGAATAATATACATGCATAAGAATGGGCTTTGACTTTATTTTTGACTTTCAAACCAACACCCACACTCTCTCACCTCTCCCCCCCTCCTCTCTAGCCGACCATTGCTGATTTGTTCAGCCCCTCCCCTCTCTTTCCCTCATTTCTTCTCTTCTCCAAAAAAATCCTCAAGAAAAAAATTGTCAAAAATCAAGCAAAAATCCAAATCAAAATCCACCTCCTATCCATTTTTCCTTGGCTACCATTGCATGGATCTAGAGATTTAGAACTCAATTTGGAGGCTATGTTAGCATGCTAGATCTCAATCATGTTGAGGTATAAATCCTAAACCATAATGTAATTTTCGATTAATTACTTCAATGTAGTCTAATTAGGTGTTAAATTGTGGGTTTAATTGAATGTTTGGAAATTCAAGTGGGGATTTTGAATTGAAGCTAGGGTTTGAATTAAATTAGGTTCTTTATCATTAGCTTATGATTGTAATGAGGGGATTAACATGTAATTGAATGCAAAATCTAATTTGGTTACTAGTTGCTAATTTGTTAGTTTAAAAATGGTGATAATTATGCTAAATTGCTAACTAGGTTTTGGAAATTAAATAAAAATGTGGGATTAAAATCTAGTTAGGATTTTTAGCACATCATTAAGGTTTCCATGAGTGGTTTAACCATAAAAATATGCAAAACCAAGTTTAATTGTAAAATTGTGAATTTTACATTAAAAAGTGTTAAAATTGATATTTTTGCAAACTAGGATTTTGGAAATTATGCAAATTTAGGAGATTAAAAATATGGTTAGGGTTTTTATCGTATTATTAACTTTATTGAGTTTAGTTTAATGCTTTAGAGCATGGAAATCCAACCTAAATTGTAGTTTGTGCATTTTTGGCTATGAAATTGTTAAAAAGGGTATTTTGTAAACTAGAATATTAGGGTTTTTGGAATTTAATGAGGTTAAATTCCGGAAATTGTTTCTATGACTTATTTAAGATATTTAATAAGTATATTGGCCGCTACATTCATTTAAACGTCATGTTTTGTACAAAAACGGCGAATTGTGCTTGCTAGATTTTCGGAAAAATGACTTTTTAAGTGAAATTGAGGTTTTTGTGAGTTTTAACCTAGTTTATATTAAAATTAGTGTTCGTGAATATGCAAATGAGTGTGATTGGATTTTTCTCGATGGTTTGACGTTTGTACATCGACATCGAGGGTTGGTTTGACTATTCTTGCATGCGTAGGCGATAGGTTTGGACCTATGCGTGATACGCGTGCCGATTTGATTTTCGTATGCCGTTTCGATTTCGAATTTAGTTTTAATGCGATACGGTGCGTTATGATATGTAGGTACCCCATGTGGACTTCGAGGCGACAAGCAAGCGCGTGGCGGCGTCGACACCGGCAAGCGAGGACCAGGTGAGTAGATTTATATCTACGGGGAGAAGTCGGGTGGATGGCGTATAGCACCCCCGCAGTCCGTGGTGGTGTATACGGATGCGTATACACACCAACAATTATTGTATGTTTTGGGATTAATAACGATGTTAGGATGGATATTGGTGTGTTGGATTACTTTATTGTTGCGAACCCTAGGGTAGTGTTGCACTACACACACACACATACATACTTGCATACATTCCTATTTATATGTGCTCATGGGATTCTTTATAGTTATGTGTTCACATGGGTATGGGACTATGTGTTCACATACGGATCTGAGGATGATACTTGGGATTGAGATGAGTCGATGAGATTTGTGTTGAGGTTGTGATATCGGTGATATGGCAGGATTCGTACTTGAGGTACGTCCTGGTGTCATAGCGGATCTTGGAGCGGCGATACAGGTGAATAGTGTTATAAATAAAATGGTCGACATATGATCGTGATATGAGACATGATATGCTAGGATATTGATATTAGGCCGTATTGGGCGATGTATACCCCTTGATGATGATGTGCTGATGATATCAGTTTGTACGAGACTGTCGATCAGTAGCCAGATCATGACCATATTGATGATATTAGTATTGTACTAGACATAGGTCAGTACCCTAGACTACGATCTTTGATAAAGAGGATACCGAATGAATAGTGTGATGAATATGATATTGACCCGTACCCAGATTTGGGGATGCCGTACGACGGATTTACGTACGAGCTATATTTTGATGATTGATCCGCACTCTTGACTTGGGATGTCTGATTATAGATATGGTATCGGATATGATATTATTGAGGCGGGATCACCGACTAATATATATACAGGTATGTATATATATCGACTCAGATGTTAGGCGGTTTCCTTACCTGTAGTCCAGCTTGTTAGCTTAGCCCTTTAGTTTAATTTAGTTATTAGATTAGATTAGACTCCTACCTATTTCAAAACTAGCGGATCGTGGGTATTTTAAAAGACAGGTCAAGGGATCTACGGATATTTCAAAAGACGTATCCTTTCTTAAAACTGCCGTAGCCCTATTTTCAAAACCCCACGATTCGTGTTATTTCAAATGGCACCAGTGTTTAATATTTAGCTCCCGCTCATTTTGGTTACTCGCTCCGCATCGCATACCTACATTGTTATTTCATATTGCATTGTTGATATTATGCTGTTAGGACACCAGCACCATTACCGATGATGCGTATGTGCCACGTACACTTACTTGCCGGCTCACACACATCTTCATCGGTAATTGCCATGTCACGTACACCTTAGAAAATATTATTGCTTGACTTAGCTTGTTAGTTAGTAATTTGACATGATATTAGTGTACTTGCCTCATATGTTAGTTTAGACATTGTAGTTATTACCTGCTACTTCATGCATACTGTTATTCATTGTTATGCCGCATTCATGGTTTCTCATGCATATATTCACTATTTTACGTATTATTGAGGTTTTGGATTCGGATTTCCATGAGATTTTCTGGATTTGGAGGAAAACCGCAAAAACATAAATAAACCTTTTCTCTCTTTTAAAATAAAAAAGTGCGGTTTTTCCATGATGAATGAGTCGTCCACCATGAGTTTGCTGATGGATTTTGAGACCCGATTCGAGGAGACGGATGAACCGTTTCGGGTACATGGTGGACCCGGTAAGGTACCCCGGGGCAAGAAGCGCGTGATGATGACGATGTGAGCCTGGCAGGGGAGCACTACCTACCGGTGATATTACCCGACGCGTCGGATATCCGGAGGATACCGTCGTGGTCTTGAGATGGATGGTAGGGGCCGGTCTGGACTGACGGCGCCCTAGATATTGTGATTGAGATATTGAGATTGAGACTTGAGGTACATAGATTGTGACACAGAGATATCGAGGTATTTGGACAATTGTTTTGTGTCGATGCTGGGCACTGTTTTATGCTGATTTCATATATGGTACCTCATTTCTTTTAAAATACAGAAATCTCACTGATTTATGAAACCAGTTTTATTCAGTACATGCATTCTGTTTCATGCATTCATACATCATCCATATGATATATTGCTACCTGAGGCACTGACACGGGCACATGAGTTTACACTCGGGTTAGATATTTACCCTAGCCATTGTTAGGCTGCATGTTATATACGTTTTTGAGGATATATTATGATCATTGACCTAGGTTGCGTTATTTATGCGATTTCTTTTCGTAGATGTTTTTCTATCCATGAGTTGGCAACTCACCCCCGTTGTGCCCCAGTTTCTTGCAGGTTTGCCGTACATGTTTCATTACGGCTTGCGGGCATAGTTTCCTTCGGGTGATTTACTAGTAGGTGGGTTTACTTGTATCGTACCCCCCATTATATAACTTGTATATTATTACTCTGTTGTATCTAGAAGTTCCATCAACCAAACATGTATTTATTTTGAGATAGAGACCAGTGATGTTATTCCTTCGACCTTAGAGCCGCGCGTTATATTTCTGTGGTTTTCTTGTGGTTTGAGTTTCCTTTTGAATTTTGATCCTCGCCGTTGGCGTTGTATATTATATTGCTTGTGTGGTTGTGACCGTCGATTGATGAAGAGCTAGCTCCCGCTTGGGGATGCCTTTTTTCTTGATTTCGTATACTATTCATGTTGTATCCCGTTTGGGGGCCAGTATTTACAAAGGAGACTCTGCCGAAATTTTCAGTAAATTTTTGATGTTTTAAAAACCGCATAATTCGGCTTATGCTATTGAAATTACTTGCTTTAAGTTGGTTTTTCCTGCACTCTACTACTTTTCTTGGTTTGGATTTCTGGGTTTTCGGTTTACTTAGATTACGTACGTCTCGAGACGTTCGTAGTTTAAGTGCCGGTCATGTTCCGTACTTTCGGGCCGTGACAGTGGAGCTTGATCTAGTGATGCCTCGACGTAGATCATCTTCGGCATCGTCGTCGATGACCTAGCCCGCTTTTTCTCCGATGAAGCCGATGCTAGAGTCATGGTTCGATTTGGACAGCGGAGAGGACTTCATCATGGAGCTATGGAGGTGGAGAAACGGATCTACAAAGGTTGTATTTCCGTTCTTTTAGTTTAGTTGTAAACTAGTTTCATTGTTTCGCCTATATATCTAGTTAACGATCCGTATTAGGGTTTCTCGGCACCCGTAAGATTTGAAATTGGCATGGTTGATGCCTTGTGAGACCTCATTAGCATGCCTAGGAACCCTACACGGGGTACTGATCTACGTCTAGTACAATACTGATACCGCCTAAGTATGCATGCACGTGTGTGAAACACTACGTCAAAGACCCGCTACAACTTCATGTCGTATCTCAAATACGAACCCTGCTATATCACCGATCTCACGGCCTCAAATCAAATCTCATCGACTCATCATAAATCCCAAGTACTATCATCATTATCCATGCATGCGTATATGAATGTACATATGCATAGTCCCATACCCACGCATATATACATGTATACACATCCCAATCTGCGCACAAGAAAGTAAAGTATGCAAGTCTGTGTGTGCGTATGTGGGTATAACAACTACTCTAGGGTTTCGCAACTAACCCAAAGCTAATCCATGAACACATAATCATAACATGAATAAACATTCTCGTATCATAAAACACCTATATAAACACACACACACACACACACACACACACACACACACACATATATATATATATATATATATATAAGCTACACTACGGACTGCGGGGGTGCTATACGCCATCCACCCTACTTCTTCCCGTAGATATAAATCTACTCACCCGGTCCTCGCTTGCCGGTGCCGACGTTGCCACGCACTTGCTTGTCGTCTCGAAGTCCACATGGGGTACCTACATATCATAACGTACTGTGTCGTATTAAAATCCGACTCATGACTAAAACGATACATGAATCCCACATAGGTCAAAACCTATGGTTGCTTTCACAAATCAACCCAAAAACCCTCGACGTCGGCGTACAAACGCCAAACTATCGAGAAAAACCCAAATACACTCATTTGCACATTCATTTGAGAAAAACCCAAATACACTCATTTGCACATTCACGAACACTAATTTTAATATAAAATAGGTTAAAACTCACAAAAACCCCAATTTCACTTAAAAAGTCATTTTTCCGAAAATCTAGCAAGCACAATTCGCCGTTTTAGTAAAAAACTCGATGTATAAACGAATCTAGCGGCCACAATATTTACTAAATATCTTAATTAAGTCATAAAAACAATTCCCATAATTTAATCTCATTAATTTCCATAAACGTTAAAATTGTAGTTTACAAAATACCTAAATTTTAACAATTTTATAGCAAAAATGCAAAAACTACAATCTAGCTTGGATTTTCATGAACTAAAAGTATTAAACCACTCAATATAATCTTTATAATGACATGAAACCTAAATTTGAATTTTATCTCATAAGAATATAATTATTTAAAAAACCTAGTTTACCAATTATATAATTATCACTTTTAAATCAACAAATATGCAAACTAGCAACTTAAATTGGATTTAGCATAACATTAATATGTCAATTATATCACATAAACTAAATCTCACAACACAAAATACCAATTTGAAATCAAACCCCTCTCTTGAATTTTAAATCATGCACCTAAAACTAATTAAAAACCTAATTAAACAATTAATTAAGCTTACCTAAGCAATTAAGAACACATTAAGCAAAAATGTTAGAATTTATACCCAAATAATTTGAAGATCCCACAAGCACACTTAGCCTCCCAAATTGAAATCTAAATCCCTAGATCCATGCTATGGTAGCCAAGGGAAAATGGGTAGGAGGTGGATTTTGATTTGGATTTTTGCTTGATTTTTTGTGGATTTTTCAAGCATTTTTGATGAACTTTTTTAAAGAGAAGGAGATGAAGAATGAAGGGGCTGTTGTGGGTTCAGATTTTGGCCAGAATTGGTGGGGATTGGGTGAGGGAGGAGAGAGAGTGAGGTGGGGAAAGTCCACTCTAGTCAAAATCCACTCTAATTCTATCATTTTCTACTCTTTTCTTTTTCTTTTCTTTTGAAAAAAGAAGTGATTGGAGAGAGGGAGAGGGGGAGGGCTGTCATGGTGGGGCCGGCCACATGGGGAGAGGGTGAGGTGTGGGTGTGTGGGTTAGAAAAAAGATAAATGCTAAACCTCAATTCCCATTAACACTAATTTCACTGAAAAAAGCCTTTTTCTTCGATATTTTCTAAACCGTTTTAGCAAACGATTTCATTTCAAAAATCATATGATAAAATTTTATTTAATGTTTTATGATGCACAAAATTTGTTTCAACTCATTCCAATTTGTAATTTTCCCTAATTAAATGTATTAGTGACGGCTTAAAATAATTAATTTCGGAAAATTTTTCAGAAAATTTGAAATTTCACCAGTGGCTCAATAAACACCAAATACTAGCAATTACATAGCTAGAATATGTATATTTAATTTTATAATAAAGATATTTGCATTTTGACTTTTTACAGAAAACCCCCTTATTTTACCGTTTTTTCGAAATTTCACCGAAACGATTTTCAAAACGTTACAATCTTCCCCCCTTAAAAAAATTCGGTCCCCAAATTTAAATTAAAACTCCCCCCAAATACTAAAATATTTCAGCCAAAACCATCAAATCGCCGGGACTCCGAAATCATAAATACATAAACGCATCATAGCGCAATGCATGCGCATGAGTATGAGTAGATAACTCGAAATCAAAACTCTATCAAGCATCCCGCAATCATCGGAGTCAAGATGAAGACACGAATACCAAATCTCAAGCAAGACCGATATGCTATAAATCGGAACTATACATGTAAATACCAGGAGGAAATGCATGCCAAATCCTTTAACTTGCTGTGCAATACACATAACACTGCACAGTGGCGGACGTCTATCATAAGAAAATAACTATATACATATATACCTTTGTTTGAAATGTACGTTCCGCCGTTTTGGGAAACAATTTAGAAAGGTTTTCCTTGTTTTAAACGTTTCGCGTCATATCAGACACGTAGATAAATACTGAGACTATAGCTCGCTTTTTGGAATTCCCTTCAATAGCTATCAATGCATGCAAAATAAATTCAGGTACTGTCCTCTGACTAGTCCTGCTTCGTACGAAAACACATCGCAATTATCACAAAAAAACGTACTGCTCTATAAGAAATCAATCCCAAAATACGCGTATGAATACTACGTGCGTCTGGTGCGCACGACAATCAAAATCTATATGCGTGCCATATAAGTGCACAGAAACAAGATCTAAGTGCATCGGGTGTGCACAAAGTATCTGTCGTAGGCAACGTGTGTGGCTGCCAGCAAAATCAGGTGCATTTGACATGCACGAAAAAAAATCTCGATTTAGTGCATCTGGTGTGCACCAAAATCGCATCTCAAGACATGCGCTCAACATGCGCAAAAACCCAAAACCAGGGGCATCCATCATGCACGAAATCATGAAATCTAATATCAAGCGCCGAACATGCGCAAAATCAAATCAGGTGCACAAGGTGCACAAAACAAATATCGAGTATCACAATCGAAATCGAAGTCCAGTGCATCTAAGTGCACAAAAGGCGTATCACTGCACTGCAAGCATATATAAACTATACAGAGTGCAGGAACCAAATCGTGTGCGTGTATACGCACAAAATCAACTCAAATGTCTAAAACCGTAAAATCACAAACATGTGAAACCCAAGCACGAAAACGATATCAAGTGCAACACTGTGTAAAGATCGTAAATTCTCAATCATCAAAATCAAATCAGGCGAATAAATCACCCAAAATATCGAAATCAATAATGGCGGAATAGTACCGCTCAAGCGCATCCTCTAAGAATCTCGGGCCAATTGTCGCGGTCACTAGTAGGACGTCTCGTCGATGATCATGAACTCTGGCCTGCTGGTGTGCGTAACAATGACCACTCCTGGGTCAAAGTCTTCACTATGAATTACCAATCTCTCAGTCCATCGGCTCATCGGCCCTGTCAGGTGTGCCAACGGGGATGATCCCGTTCTGGCACTTCTCTGGTCATCTCTCGGTCAATCATCTCGACCACTCGTAAGACAGCATATCACTGGCGTCGGCCTCTGGCTCTCTGAATGTACGTGACACATCTGATCCTGGGTGCAAGTATCATTGCAGCAGTGTCCTGGAAGGAATCCTGCTCACGGTCTCTTCCATGTCTCGTCTCTGCCAACTGTCCGGAAGTCATCGTCCTTTCCTATATCTGCATCTTGCTCTGGAACGGCTGCATACCCATCGCGACTCTTTCTGGAAGGTATATCCAGTACTCTGCCTCGGCATGCTCATCGCATCTCTGATGTCGGCAGAGGGGAACGTCATCATATCCAGATCTTGTATGAACCTCTTACTCCATTTTTCTCTAATGTCGACCGCTTCGGACTCGTCTCGTCATGGCTGCATGGACTGAGCTCCAACGGCTATCCTCGTATCGGGAGTCTCCCAAGAAATGCATCTCACCACCTAGCATCCGAATTAAGTCGAACCATCCAATCGATTGTCAAAACCTCATAATCCCCAAGGGCTCAACATCTTGGGCACAGTTTAATAGTATCGAGTACATACTACAGCATCGGTGGTCCAGCCGTAGAAGGGCAAACCCAAGCCTCACTAATGGCGCCGTGGAACTGCCGCAAACCCGAAGGTTCAAAGGCTTTCACACGGTCATTATGTCGAGTTAGGGTTTCATTCTTCTAGAGGGTCCATAGAATTGCCTGCATGTCTTTCCGACTACTTTAAACTTGGAATAATAGGTTTCTGACATTCGATCGTCTCTGTCGACTCTCAACGTCTCCGCGTGTAGTCGTCTCTAGCTGGAATCAATCTATCTGATGACCTCGCATCGGGGTAGGCGAACGAACCACATGTCCTAGTCATTCATCCTCGGGTGACTAGCGACCTTCTATTATCTCTTAGTACAACCTGTATTGCAATAGCTACAACATATGGGGCGATATCTCGTCGCTCGCAGCAACAACTGGCTCACTCGTCTGCATGCTGAACAGTGCCTGAATCATCAGGAGTAAGCAATACTTCAATGGTCATCAAAATCTGGCTGGCCTCTAATGGTGGCTCAATCCTCTAGTGCAAATCGGCACGTCCGAGTAATCTCATACAGCAATCCACCCAACGCTCGTGGCGCGAAGACACAATGAAAAGACACATCTCTGCAATCGTGTGTCGCCAGAATCATGCCCTGGTCAGTCCTCGTTCTTGACGAGCTCATGCTGACCGCAACTCTAGCCGTAGCTCTCCCTGCCCGTAATCGTAGCAGCAAAACCATAACTGGTACTGATGAGGCTAGATCGGAATGAATATAATACTGAGCAAAGAAATGTACATCCTAAGGCTTCTTAAGTGGAGTAGCGTATTGTAAATATGCCGCGGAACATACCTACGGTACGTCACTCTACTTTAGTCACCTATTCCATCAACCAAGGGTCATCCTACGCTCCGAAGGTAAAACCTAACGCTCTGATACCAACTTTGTCATGACCCGAAAGTACGGAACATGACCGGCACTTAAACTACGAACGTCTCGAGGCGTACGTAATCTAAGTAAACCGAAAACCCAGAAATCCAAACCAAGAAAAGATGTAGAGTGCAGGAAAAACCAACTTAAAGCAAGTAGTTTCAATAGCATAAGCCGAATTATGCGGTTTTTAAAAACATCAAAAATTTCCTGAAAATTTCGGCAGAGTCTCCTTTGTAAATACTGGCCCCCAAACGGGATACAACATGAATAGTATACGAAATCAAAAAAAAGGCATCCCCAAGCGGGAGCTAGCTCTTCGTCAATCGACGGCCACAACCACAGAAGCAATATAATATACAACGCCAACGGCGAGGATCAAAACTCAAAAGGAAACTCAAAACCACAAGAAAACCACAGAAAAATAACGCGCGACTCTAAGGTCGAAGGAATAACATCACTGGTCTCTATCTCAAAGTAAATACATGTTTGGTTGATGGAACTTCTAGATACAACTGAATAATAATATACAATGTATAATGATGGGTACGATACAAATAAACCCACCTACTAGCAAGTCACCCGAACGAAACTATACCCGCAAAGCCGTAAAGAAACCTGTACGGCGAAACCTGCAAGAAACTGGGGCACAACGGGGGTGAGTTGCCAACTCGTAAATAGAAAAACATCTACGAATAGAAATCGCATGTATGACGCAATCCTAGGTCATACGATCAATATATATAATCGTCAAATAAAACCAGCAGTCTATAACAATGACTAGGGTAAATATCTAATCCAAGTGCAATTCCATGTGCCCGTGCCAGTGCCTCAGGTAGCAATGTATCATATGGATGATGTATGAATGCATGGAACAGAATGCATGTACTGACGAAAACTGCTTTCATAAATCAGTGAGATTTCTGTATTTTAAAAGTGAGGTACCATAAATGAAATCAGCATAAAATAGTGCCCAGCATGAGAAAGAGGTCTGCAGCGGTAGAACGAGACTTGGCTAGGGCAGATCCTAGCTAATCCACGGCAGTTCGATCTATGATTTCTCATTCATGGACGTTGATAAGATCCTTCCATTTAGCAGCACCTTAGGATGGCATAGCCTTAACATTAATGGCGAGGTTCAAACGAGGAAAGGCTTACGGTGGATACCTAGGCACCCAGAGACGAGGAAGGGCGGCGGAGCCCCAACGAGGAAGGTGTTAGTGGTTTCTCATGGGGTCAATAATGCTAATCCCTCTTTTTGTGCTCGCAACGTACCAATGGGTTGAAAAAAGGGTCAGACGGGCCAGTTGATCCTGAGTTGGCGCCTTTCTTGGATGCAATCTCAATAGAGAGTCTTTCAATCCGCGAGGGAAAGTGGCTCGATCGACAAAAAAGAGGAGTAGAGTAGCCCTCCTAGAACCTGGCAAAAGTCACTATCAAAGAATTCCCGAGCAATTCTAAACCTGGGCGAGTGAGTCCTGTCGAGTGTAACGAAAAAGGGGTCAGTTATTAATTGTATGCCCTCTTATCTTATTACATTACATTGTCAGTAGGAAAGATTCTATCAACTCATACAGAAAGAAGCGCCTTTGCGGAGAGACGCCCAGTAAGAAGGGCCTTGCCAGAATATGATTCGGGTTCTCTCCGAAAGATTGGATTCTCTGAACTTCATTCTTTCCTCCGGTTTGAAACCAATCCTTATTGCCTGTCCTTCCAGTCGAGCGCCCAAAGGCCCTTATCCCGGCTTTGAAAGGCGAGGACCAGCTCATGAAAGAATCGAGGGAGAAAGCACTTGCAGAATGAAACGTCGTTCCTCAGGCTATCAAGTCCAGTTCCGCAGGCGTCAAGTGATGAAGATAACTTTCCCATTTTCATTTCGCACATGATGGGGAGTCATGTGTATTCCGAACCACTTTTCTAAAGTAATTCGTTTTCTCCAGTTCCCGTAAAGAATAAACATTCGAAAAACTCATGATTTTGAGGTCGATGAGGGCTTTGAATGTGCACGCGCATCGATTTGTGTGATTTTGCTTTTAGTTTCTAGGCCAGTCATTGAGGAAGTGCCATTGCATGCATAGTCCTACTTCTTCCAAGCTCTGATCCTTTGGATAGAGAGTTTGTCCGAATGAGGGTTCGGTACATGCCATTCCGTTTGATTTTGAGTAAAAAGGACCAACTTTCGCGCTAGCGCGCTCATCCCTTGCTTGGTTTCTTTCAATACCGAAATCACACGAAAAGAGGGATTCCATCGGGCTTACGCTCTCTACGGAGCTAAGGGATTCCATCGCCTCTGCTCCTTCACATGATTCTCTCGTTGATCCTCCTCTTGCTTTGAGAAAGGGGAAGACTACAGCTCACCCAATTTCCCATTTCATTTCTGACTATTCTTTATCACCTTCGTCAATTTTGTTTCAGCCATTTTCAGTGCCACGGAGCCTAAGATTCTTTCAGAGGTCCCGAACCTCCCGTTCGTGAAGATGCCTTTCCCTCAACACATGGAGAATATCGCTATCCCGTAGCGAGTCGAACAATGCGAAATATGAATTCTCACGGCTGGGTAGATCAGAGCAAGGTGTTCCCCAGCCTGTTTTTACCGGTTAGCGGGGGAAATGGAGGGAAAGGGTATGCATAGATTTCGGAAATTCGAACAAATTAGTTGGGAAAATCTCATGTACGGTTCTGTAGAGTGACAGTAAGGGTGACTTATCTGTCAACTTTTCCACTATCACCCCCAAAAAACCAAACTCTGCCTTACGTAAAGTTGCCAGAGTACGATTAACCTCTGGATTTGAAATCACTGCTTATAAGCCTCTCTTCCCTGCCTTTATTCCTTTTCTTGTTTGGACGGGTCTTCCCGTCGGTTCTGTCCTTTGCCTTTAGTAGGGGCAGTTCATTACCGTTCATAGGCCAACTTCACTAAATAGAAAGTGGATCACAAAGGACACGCTAGGGTCCCCAGGACGCATATTCTAACCTTAGTTAAGTGTAGAGAATAGACTAGGGTTAGTTTAAATGGTTAGGGTTAAGGATGAGAAACGGGGGAAGTTTGAGCCAAATTACGAGAGCCTTTACATCATAGACAAAGTCTACCAAGGTGGGGCTTACTTGCTCATGGATATGCATGGCGAAAGACCCTTCAGGCCAATAAACGGTCGGTTCCTAAAGAAATACAACGCCTGACGAGTTACGGCCCAGGGTAATGATAGATGACGTTTTCTTGCTCAAGTGAAAACTACGACGAATTGGCTGCGATGTACTGCTTGTACAAGTCTGGATCTAGTCGCTGCAGATCAGTCGCGCTTTTTCATCCTCCATCCATTTTTGGAGTTTACTATAACGAGTAAGCAAGTATTCACTACCTTACCTTACATTAAGTGATTCACTGTCGATGTTCATGCAGCAGATGGAGGGAGAGATCAAACTGTCAGCTGTGCCATTAGAATTCATTCCTTGATTGGCTAATGCCATGTTAGGGGAGGGATTGCCCAACTATGTGAGGGCTTCCTCTGCTTGTCTTTCCTCGGGCCATTTCAGAATGGGAACAAGTGTCCAAATATCTCGATATCTCTGTATCACAATCTCTGTACCTCAATATCTCAAAATCTCAATATCTCAATCACAATATCTAGGGCGCCGTCAATCCAGACCGGCCCCTACCATCTATCTCAAGACCACGACGGTATCCTCCGGATATCCGACGCGTCGGGTAATATCACCGGTCGGTAGTGCTCCCCTGCCAGGCTCAACGTCAACAACACGATCCTCTTGCCCCGGGGTACCGCACCGGGCCCACCATGTACCCGAAACGGTTCCTCCACTCCTCGAATCGGGTCTCGAAATCCATCAGCAAACTCATGGTGGACGACTCATACATCATGGGAAAATCGCACTTTTTATTTTAAAAGAGAGAAAAGGTTTATTTATGTTTTTGCGGTTTTCCTCCAAATCCAAGAAATCTCATGAAATCCGAATCCAAGTCATCAATAGCATGTAAACAGTGAATATAGGCATGAGAATCCATGAATGCGACACAACAGTGAATAATAACATGCATGAAGTAGTAGGCAATAACTACAATGTCTAACTAGCATATAAGGCAAGTACACTAATATCATGTCTAAACTATTAGCTAACAACCTATGTCAAATGAAATAGTATTTTCTAAAGTGTTCGTGACATGGCAATTACCGATGAAGATATATGTGAGCCGGCAAGTAAGTGTACGTGGTACATACGCGTCATCGGTAATGGTGCTGGTGTCCTAACAGCATGATATTAATAATAGGAGTATGAAACATAATATAAGCATGCGATACGAAGCGAACCACAATAATGAGCGGGAGCTGAATACTAGACGCAACTATAACTAATCTGCATTAATCTAATATAAGTCCTACAAATGGTGCCTTTTGAAATAACACGAATCATGGGGTTTTGAAAATAGGGGCTACGGTGTTTTTATGAAAAGATACGTATTTTGAAATATCCGTAGGATCTCTTGGGCTGTCTTTTAAAATAACCACGATTCGTTAGTTTTTGAAATAGGTAAGAATCGAATCTAATCTAACAACTAAACTAAACTAAAGGGCTAAGCTAACAAGCTGGACTACAGGTAAGGAAACCGCTTAACATCTGAGTCGATACATATACATACCTGTATATATATTAGTCGGTGATCCCGCCTCAATAATATCATATCCGATACCATATCTATAATCAGACATCCCAAGTCAAGAGCGCGGATCAATCATCAAAATATAGCTCGTACGTAAATCCGTCGTACGGCATCCCCAAATCTGGGTACGGGTTAATATCACATTCATCATACTATTCACCTGGTATCCTCTTTATCAAATATCATGATCGGGGTACTGATCTATGTCTAGTACAATACTGATACCGCCTAAGTATGCATGCACGTGTGTGAAACACTACGTCAAGGACCCGCTAGAACTTCATGTCGTATCTCAAATACGAACCCTGCTATATCACCGATCTCACGGCCTCAAATCAAATCTCATCGACTCATCATAAATCCCAAGTACTATCATCATTATCCATGCATGCGTATATGAATGTACATATGCATAGTCCCATACCCACGCATATATACACATCCCAATCTGCGCACAAGAAAGTAAAGTATGCAAGTCTGTGTGTGCGTATGTGGGTATAACAACTACTCTAAGGTTTCGCAACTAACCCAAAGCTAATCCATGAACACATAATCATAACATGAATAAACATTCTCGTATCATAAAACACCTATATATATATATATATATAAGCTACACTACGGACTGCGGGGGTGCTATACGCCATCCACCCGACTTCTCCCCGTAGATATAAATCTACTCACCCGGTCCTCGCTCGCCGGTGCCGACGTCGCCACACGCTTGCTTGTCGTCTCGAAGTCCACATGGGGTACCTACATATCATAATGTACTGTGTCGTATTAAAATCCGACTTATGACTAAAACGATACATGAATCCCACTGTAGGGTGTTTTTCGTCACCCCATTGAGATGGGAATACGCGCGCGCTTGTCAGGCGTACTACAGATTCCCCCTGCCTAGGGTAGACGGGGGTTTATTGATTGTGGGGATCCGAATCTCCGGCAGCCGCGGACTAAGCTGCCGTTAATTACCCCTCGCCTTTGGAGCGAGGGAACCTCCGATTGACGGGTTAAACTGGGCATGCGAACTCGATGTGCAGTGTACGTGTGTTGTGTTTTGAAGGGGGGTTTTGGATATATCGGGAGCCACGCAGAGTTTTTACGGGGGTCCCGCTATCCGGATAGCGGGCTGGGGGTCAAGGGGGCTAGCAGCCCCCTTGCGGGGTGCGGGGCAGCGCCCCGTTAGAAATTTTTTTCTAACAGGGACAGTGTCGTGGAGTATGTGTGTATGTAAATATGTATACATATGTACAGATATACATGTATATATATAAAAAGGGGAAAAGACATCCAAAGGATGCGTGGGGACAGCACCTTGGGCGCTGTGCGCCTAGGTGCTGTGCGCTCAGGCACTAGAGTGCCACGTGTCGGTACGTGGGCGCTCTGCGCTTGAGCGCTCTGCGCTGGAGCGCAAGTGCGCCACGTGTCGGCACGGGGGCGACTTGCGCTCGAGCGCTTGCACTGGAGCGCAAGCGCGCCACGTGTCGGCACGCGGGCGCTCTGCGCTTGACCGCCGGCGAGAAAAAGAGGCTTTTAGCCTAAAAAAAATTTCTCAGAAGAGAAATCAGAGAGGAGTTGGACTCCTGAGTGTTTTTTTTTTTTGGTTTAGTGAAATATGTTCTTCTTCCTCCTCCTCTGTTAGCTGGATCTTGAAGATCAAGAGATATGAGATTTCTAAAAATCTCTTCTTTTTGAGATCTAATGGAAGATTTGAGTTCCCCTTTATGGGTTTTGTGGTGAAAAACTAATTTGTTTTATAAAAAGAAGAGTAAAACTCTTGGTTTAATTCAAGAGAAAAAGGAAGGTTTTGGAACCTTGAAGAAGGAGAAAAGATCTCAGATCTGAAGAAAAATTTGAGAGAGAGAGAAAAAGTTGTGAGATATTTTCATTATCTTTGCCTTTATAGGCTATACACTTTACACATAGCCCCTTGGGCTTCACAAAATGGCATTTTGCCTATCCCATGGCTCATGTGCCATTTCTTTTTGCACATAAGCCATGGGCTTTACAAAAATTTGGCTTTATGCCTATTTTTCTTACATTTATCCATAAAATAAAATAAAAGAAATACAACAAAATTATTTATTACAAAATTTTTATCTTGGCATGGGGGAAGGCCGGCCGCTTCATGTTCGGGCTCGACCCGGGCATGGGCCCACTGGATCTGGGCTTGGGCCCACTTGGCTTGGGGTTGACTTTGATTTTGACTTGGTCAACCGGGGTGTAAATTTTTACCCCAACAAATTGCCCCCCATCAATAAATGCACACCACATATGTGGGTCGTGTGCATGAAATTGATGGATCTTCTTTCACGTGGAGGCGACTTGATTCGGTTCCCACCTTTCGGGAAACTGGCACTGCCCTTTTTGCGACTTGGACTGTCGATGCTGCCCTTTTTGCGACTTGGACGGTCGATGCTGCCCTTTTAGCGACGTGGACGGTCGGTTCTGCCCTTTTTGCGACTTGGACGGTCGGTACTGCCCTTTTAGCGACTTGGACGGTCGGTGCTGCCCTTTTAGCGACGTGGACGGTCGGTTCTGCCCTTTTTGCGACGTGGATGGTCGATGCTGCCCTTTTTGCGACTTGGACGGTCGATGCTGCCCTTTTAGCGACTTGGACGGTCGGTTCTGCTCTTTTTGCGACGTGGACGGTCGATGTTGCCCTTTTTGCGACTTGGACGGTCGATGCTGCCCTTTTAGCGACTTGGACGGTCGGTTCTGCCCTTTTTGCGACGTGGACGGTCGATGCTGCCCTTTTTGCGACTTGGACGGTCGATGCTGCCCTTTTAGCGACTTGGACGGTCGGTGCTGCCCTTTTAGCGACTTGGACGGTCGGTTCTGCCCTTTTTGCGACGTGGACGGTCGATGCTGCCCTTTTTGCGACTTGGACAGTCGATGCTGCCCTTTTAGCGACTTGGACGGTCGGTTCTGCCCTTTTTGCGACGTGGACGGTCGATGCTGCCCTTTTTGCGACTTGGACGGTCGATGCTGCCCTTTTAGCGACTTGGACGGTCGGTGCTGCCCTTTTAGCGACTTGGACGGTCGGTTCTGCCCTTTTTGCGACGTGGACGGTCGATGCTGCCCTTTTTGCGACTTGGACGGTCGATGCTGCCCTTTTTAACGACTTGGACGGTCGGTTCTGCCCGTTTTGCGACGTGGACGGTCGATGCTGCCATTTTTGCCACTTGGACGGTCGATGCTGCCCTTTTAGCGACTTGGACGGTCGGTGCTGCCCTTTTAGCGACTTGGACGGTCAGTTCTGCCCTTTTTGCGATGTGGACGGTCGATGCTGCCCTTTTTGCGACTTGGACGGTTGATGCTGCCCTTTTAGCGACTTGGACGGTCGGTTCTGCCCTTTTTGCGACGTGGACGGTCGATGCTGCCCTTTTTGCGACTTGGACGGTCGGTGCTTGATTTGACTTGCTCTGCTTCTTGCAGTGTCAGGGGTGGACTTGACTTGCTCCGCTTCTTGCGGCGTCGAGATTGGATTCTGACTTGCTCCGCTTTTTGCGGTGTCGGAGTGAAAGTTGACTTGTTGATTTTGATTTAGGTTGACATCAGCATCGCTATACTGGAATATGGTACCAAGAGAAAATCATCATCTGTCATTTAGAGGATTTTGGGATTTTAGTTTTTGTTTGGCATCTGCATTGCTGCACTGGTATAATGCCAGGAGCAACTCATCATTTGCCCCGGGAGGATTTGGGATTTTCTTTTCTTTTTTTTTGGGGGGGGGGACTTTGAATGTGGTCTCACCGGTAGGACTTGGGAGATGTTAGGATTATTTTACGCCCGTGGATTGTATACAGTTTTGTAGGATGTATGATCCAGACCGTAGGGCCGGAAAAATTTCAGGGCTTTGTTGGCGTCTGCATCGCTGGACTGGAATGTGGTACCAGGAGCGACTCATCATTCGCCGTTGGGGTATGGGATTTGGAATTTGGTTGGCGTCTGCATCGCTACACTGGAATAATGCCAGGAGCGACTCATCATTCGCCACTTTGGGGTTGGGGACTTGGAATTTGGATCTTGTTTGGCATCAGCATTGCTGCACTGGAATAATGCCAGAAGCAACTCATCATTTGCCTCGGGAGGACTTGGGATTTGGGTTTTTGGTCGGCATCAGCACCGCTAACACTGAAGCGAAAATGCCAGGAGCGACTCATCATTTGCCGTTTCCCGTTGGGGAACGATGGCTTAGGAAACAGGTTTGGGTCCCTATCACCTAAGGCTTTTCAATTTTATGGGCCGTGAGGGTCCCATAAAGCATTTTCTCCCTACGAGTCGTAAGGATCCCGCATGTGTATTTTCTCCTTAGGAATCGTGAGGATTCCTAAGTGTGTTGCTCCATTGTGAGTCGTAAGGATCTCACGCAGGGGTTTTCTCCTCACAAGGTCGAGAGGACTTTGCGAGTGTATTTCATCTCTTTTCACGAGTTTGCGCCCTTTCGGGTTTTCACAGACTCGCCGGTAGTCCTGCTGTTTTTACTCACGGAGCCCTTTCGGGTTTTCATCCGTGCCCGTTTTGCTTGTGGACATACCGTTTATTTCTTTTTTTTTTCTTTTTCTTTCTTTTTTCTTTTTTTTTGCCGCTGGTGGGACTTTAAAAGTAGTCTCACTGGCAGGATTTGGGAGAAATAGGGGTCATTTACGCCCGTGGATTGTATACGGTTTTGCAGGATGTCTGATCCAGACCGTAGGGCTGATGTGCTCAATTCGCCTGCGACTTGGAGCATTCATGTGTAGTATTTCTTGAGATATCGGCCATTGATGGGTGGCATGGGCCTTTCTCCCTCGGCACTTATTAGTTGGTAGGATCCTCCGTCGAACACTTTCTCGATGATGTATGGTCCTTCCCAGTTCGGCTCGAATTTTCCCTTGGCATGTCGATTGGGGATGATCGGTCTTTTGAGGACCAACACCAATTCACCTTTCTTGAAAGCGCGGAGACGGGTTATCTTGTCATAGGCCCGTGACATTTGGACTCGGTATAGCTCCAGATTTTGCTGCACCGCGAGCCTCTTTTCTTCGAGGGCATCGAGTTCTTCAAGTCGAAGGAGCACGTTTTCTTCCTCCGTCAACTCATGGTGGACGGCCATTCTTAAGCTTGGAACTTCAACTTCGAGGGGGAGGACCTCCTCCACTCCGAAGAGCAATGAGTATGGAGTGGATTGAGTTGGAGTACGGTGCGTGGTACGATATGCCCACAACGCCTCGTGAAGTTTGAGATTCCAGTCTCTCTTGTTGGCTGAAGCATTTTTCCTCAGGAGCTTGCATAGAGTCTTATTGAAGGCTTCGGCTAGCCCATTGGCTCTTGGATTATAGATGGAGGAATATCTCCAGTCTATCTTGTGCTGAGTAGCGAACCTTGAGACATCGAAGCTCTTGAAAGAAGGCCCGTTGTCAGAAATGATTCTTCTTGGTGTACCGAAGCGGTATAGAATATTATGCTGGAAGAATGTCAGAATATCTTTTGTCTTGACTTCTTTTAGCGGGACAGCTTCAGCCTATCTAGAGAAGTAATCTGTCGCGGCCAGTATGAACCGATGGCCTTTGGATGATGGAGGATCAATTGGGCCAACAATGTCGGTGCCCCAGACTTCGAAGGGCCACGACGCCACCGTAGGATGCAATGGATTGGGATGCTTGTGAATAAAATCACCGTGAATTTGGCAGATATAACATTTCTTTGCATGCTCTCCGCAATCCCGTATCATGGGGGGCCAGTAATACCCAAGCCGTTTAATTTGCAGTCGCATCTTGGGGCCAGATTGGTGAGCACCGCAAACCCCTGAGTGAACTTCTTTCATGACTTTTTGGGCTTCGGCCGATGACAGGCACCTGAGCCAGAGTTGGTCATATGACCTGCGGTATAACGTGTCATTTACAAATACGTATCGGAGAGCTCTTTTCTTCAGCTGATCCCTCGCAGATTTTTCTTCGGGCAGCTTGTCGTATCGGAGGTACTCTATGAAGGGTTCTCTCCAATCGGGCTCATTTTGGATAATCGAAGTTTCTTCGGCAGGACTGCTCTTCTGTTCCGCGCTTTCCTCTTCTCGCAGAGAGACTGGGGGTAGAATTTGTCGGCTCCTGACTGTGATCAGAATTTGGTCCATGTCAGGATTAGCCAGCTCCTTGGCTAGGCGAGCGAGTATGTCGGCTTTTCCGTTCAATGCTCTGGGGATTCTCATTAGTTCAATGTGAGTGAACCGTTTCATGAGTTCCACCACTCGGCCTCTGTACCGAGCTAACTCGGGTTTGTATATCTTATAGTCGCCACTTACTTGGTTGACGACAAGCTGGGAGTCACCGTAAACCCGTAGCCGACGGATTTCCATTTCTATGGCGAGTTCCAAACCAGCTATCAGGGCTTCATACTCAGCTTCGTTGTTCGTTCGAGGCTCGGTGAGAGCGAAAGAACGCCGTAGGGTTCCCATTGATGGTGTGATAAACACCAATCCTATCCCTGCTTTTATCTCCGGGACGCTTGATTTACTGGAGGTCCTTATTGATGAGGCTCCATCGAAGTAGAGCTCCCAACATGGCTCATCTTCCTCGAGGTACAGCACTTGTTCGTCGGGTAACTCACAATTTAGCGGCGACCCTTCTGGTATGGGATGAGCAGCGAGAAAGTTTGCAAGAGCTTGCCCTTTTACTGCTTTCTGAGGAGTGTAAACTATGTCAAACTCAAGTAGCAAAACAGCCCATCTTGCCATTCTGCCGGCTAGGCTCGCTCTGGTCATCAAGTGTTTGAGCCGGTCGACCTTGGAGATCAGCATAACCTGATGAGCGAGCAGATAGTGCCTCAGTTTCTTCACAGCAAATATCAGAGCCAGACATTGCTTTTCGATTGGGGAATAGTTGTGTTCCGCCCCGACTAGAGTTCGACTGATGTAGTAGAGGGCATTTTCTTTTCCCTCCTCGTTATTCTGGGCAAGGAGCGCACCGAGTGACTCATCCAGCGCGGCAGTGTAGAGAATCAGCGGTTTATTTGGAATGGGAGCGGCCAGCACTGGAGGGTGCAACAAGTACTGTTTGATGCTTTCGAACGCTGCTTGACATTCAGCATCCCAGATAAAAGGAGCTCCTTTCTTCATGAGTTTCGAGAAGGGCCTACATCTCCCCGATAAATTTGAGATAAACCTCCGTATATAAGCAAGCTTTCCTTGAAAAGACCTTAGCAGCGTCAGACTCTTCGGAGGGGGCATCTCCATGATGGCCTTTATCTTTGATGGGTCGACTTCGATCCTCGATGCCGGACTATAAAGCTCAGGAATTTTCCCGATGACACGCCAAAAGCACACTTCAGAGGATTCATCTTCAGATCGTATTCCCTCAGTCTGGTGAGAACGGTCCTAAGATCTTGGATGCGGTCGGCCTTGGCTTTAGTTTTGATGACCAGATCATCAACATAGCATTCAACGACTTTATGGATTAGGTCATCAAAGATATTAGTCATTGCCCTTTGATATGTAGCGCCTGCGTTCTTTAGTCCGAACGGCATCACTTTGTAGCAGTATATTCCGATCGGGGTTCGAAATGCTGTGTGCTTCTCATCCTCAGGCGACATCTTGATCTGATTGTATCCAGACGAGCCATCCATAAAGGTGAACAGCTCGTAATTTGAGGTGTCATCGACCATCATTTCCATGACCGGTAGCGGGAAGTCGTCTTTAGGACATGCCTTGTTGAGGTCCCTGAAATCGACACAAACTCGGATCTGCCCATTTTTCTTCTTCACTGAGACTATGCATGTTATCCAGTCCGCATATTTCTCTTCCCTGATGAAGCAAGCATTGATGAGCTTCTTAGTTTCCTCGATGACCTTTTCTTCTAGTTCCCTTCTCATTCTTCGAGGAGCTTGTTTGACTGGCTTAGCGTCAGGAGATATAGCCAACTTATGTACGTCCACTTCAGGGGAAATGCCAGGCATTTCTTTGTATGTCCACGCGAAGCAGTCGACGAACTCATGCAGCAGGGCAATTATTTGCGCTTTCATTTCCTCTGACAAGAGCGAGCTGATGTAGGCCGGCCTTGGATTATCGGGCGTTCCTAAGTCAATCTCGGTTAGCTCGTCAAAGGTTGCTTGTCCACCATCTTCGAGCTCTTGAGGAGCTTCTTCTGGCTCGGCTATCTCGTCATCACCATTTGATCTTTCGCTGGCCTCACCAACATGGATCATGTAGCACGCTTTGGAATCAGGTTGAATGTAGCCTATGCCCCGTCTATCTGGAATTCGTCCATCGATGAGTGATCGGACCTGGGGCGGATACCATAGCCCTTCGTAAAACTTTGCTTCGGACTCCGTTTGATATAACCGGCATCCGCACTTCTTAAAGTATTCCCGCATCTCGGACGCATAGTATCTGGGATTGAGGATGGCTCTTATGCCTCTCTCATATGGAAGGCACGCGACAGACAAATCGTCCGGGTGCACAACGGGGTTTGACCCATAAAACATGATGCCTTTCTGTCCACTTTTCCTTCCGGGAACGTAGAAAGTTTTCAGCTGGTCCACGGTGGAGACTGATAATGCATCGAGCTCTTTGCACATCTGCTCTGGTACCCTTGTGACGGCTAAGGACCCTTCTGTAACTTCGAAGGTCTCTCGTAGTTTCGCTTGTTGCATAGGGGTCCAATCTGCATCGCTATTGCACGGCAGGTCCTCTTCCTCCGACTCTTCAGTGTCGCTGCCAAGATGAGGGCGGACTTTGCTACTAGATGGGCCTTCAGTAACAGATTCGTCCATATCGCTGCCGAAACGAGGGCGAGTTTTACAGAAGGACGGGCTTCCAGCGTCAGACTCATCAGTGTCGCTACCGAAATGCGGGCACACTTGGGTGTTTTTGCTTTTGAAAGTGACAACCGGCGCAGATTTGCTTTTGAGTCTTGGGCCAGTCTATCCTCAGTCAGTTGTGGCTTAGCATTTTGGTGGTTCATAAAGTACCGAGAATCTTCATAGCGGACTTCATGCACACCGAATGGCTGGATGTCTCCGTTGATGCGTTTTTCTTCGCCATTTTTAGTATACTTCATGCATACATGGAGAGTTGACGGGACAATGCCATAATCATGGAGCCACGGCCGTCCCAAGAGAATCTTATAAGACGTGTCGCCATCGATCACGTATATCTTAGCTTCGGTCTGCAGATCCCCGAATTTGATTGGCAAAGCTATAGACCCCAGAACTTGCTGGCAATTTTGGTTGAAGCCTTGAATGACAATCCTTTCCCTTGACAGGTGTCGGACGTCCATTGACAAACTCTTCAGAGTTCGCAAGTTCATGATGTTCACTGTGGACCCCGGATCAATCAATATGCGATTAATTCGATCTCCGTCGCTGTACCCGGTCACGTAAAGCGGCCGATTATGCTCAGCCGTTCCCAGTAGCAAGTCTTCATCCTTAAATGTGACTGCGGCGGCATGCAAAGCGTGCTGGGCTTCTTTCATATTAATTTCCGCAAAGTGAGCCTGATACCGCTCGGGGTTTTGTAGAGCGTGAATGAGAACATCTCTAAGCTCCTTAGACAGGACCAAGGCGTCATAGATGCTCAGGAGAGACGGAAGCTTCCGGAGATGTGCCAAGACATTATAGTCCACCGAGGAAGGACTTATGTTTTCATCGGCCGGTTCTCTGCCGTCTTCTTCATTAGCGACTTGTTTTTCCTTCCCTTTTGGGGCGTTGCCCTGATTTGGCGGTAGAGCCCTGTCGCTTCTGAGCTGGATTTGATTGGCCGTTGTGGCGAGCTCTTCGTCCTCTTCGGGAAAACAGAGCTCCTCTTCCGAGTCGCTGCCAAGATGGATGGCGTAGCAGGTCACTACTGGGATCTCTTCATTGGGGTCTTCTTCTAACTCCTCCAGAATTTCAGCCGCTTGTACAGGGAAGAACTCCTTCAATTGAATCAATGTTCTTTCCTTTTGTTCATATTCTTCGAGGGAATCGATATATTTTTGAATGGTCAATTTCCCTGCAGACTCTTTTCCGCCCCGAGCTGCACTTTTCTTCTTCTTGAGCTTCTTGGATTTTGAGCCTGATGGAGCCGCATTGGCAGCTGGACTGGTAGGCTTCTTCTGTCCTTCCCATTCCATCCTGGGTTCTTTCTGAAGTAGCTTTAGCATCTTCTTCGTCTTATTAGATATGTGCATACTCCACGGAGGCCGCGATGAGTCAGTTTTGTTTGTCAGGGCAGCAGGTTCAGCTGTCTGCTCCCAGAAGGCTTCAACTTCTGTCTGTATAAAGTTGGCGGTTGCAACTTGATTGTTCACCAACACGCTTTTGGACAGCTCGATCTCTCCAGCCTTGTACTGCTTCTCGACCCAGTCTTTGAAGATATAGCAATCCTCGATCGCATGGCTCACTACTCGGTGGTACGGGCAATACAGGGGATTGTCGGTCATTTTTGCTTCTTGGGGTCTTTTCGACTCCGGCAATTGTAGGCCGTTGTTCAAGGCATCTTTAAATATCTTACGGACCTTGTCCCTTCTGAAAGAGTAAACCTTGTTCTTCTTCTCCTCTAGGGAAGGCCCATCTCCTCTCAGCAATGGCTTTCGAGACCGGTTAGTTTTGGATTCACCCGCCCTTCGCTTTTCTTCATTGTCGGACGCATTGAAGACATTGGTACTGCTGGAAATCCCGCTTCTACGGCTGTCGTCCCGCTTGCTTTTCCAAGTTTTGTCTCTCTGAGAGTCCGGCGGGGACTCTTGCTTCGAGCGTTCCAGCATTTGGACTTTCTTGGTTAGCTCTTGAAACGTCTTGAGGCCTGCTGTACACAAGAATAGGACCATCCAATTGCCGAGGTTCCCAATGAGAAGGCTGACGGACTGGTCCTGCTCCAGCGGCGGTTCGCACTTGACCGTGAGATTACGCCATCGGGCAATAAAGTCGGTGTTGCTTTCATTCTTCCCCGGCTTGGTCCTCACAAGGTCGGCAATGGAGATTTTATCACTGACACTCATGAACCTTTGCCGAAACAGGGACTCCATTTGGGCAAAGGTAATGACGGATCCGTCCGGTATACTCGCATACCAGTCGAAGGCGACACCGGTCAGGCTGTTGACAAACTGATGAAGAAGGAGCGCGTCATTGCCCCCTGTATTTCCGCACGATGCTTTGAAGTGGGCGACGTGCTGATTTGCATTCCCCGTTCCATCAAATCTTCCGAACTTAGGAATAACGTAGCCGCTTGGGAACTCAATCAGATCGTACTGCGCGGGATATGGCCGCCCGCTACTGCCGATTTCTTTCTGAGCTTCAGCTTCGGCCACCAATGTTTTAACCTTGCTGGTGACCAAATCCATTATCCGATCCTGTGTTAGCGGGATAGTGTTATCTGGGGCCAAGGCGTCCCCAGAAGCGGAATGTGGCCGGCTTTCATGCGGCTCGACCAGTCTGGGTCCTAAAGGAACAGGCATTGGCTGCCTCGGATTGTCATCACCCGCCTGATTAGTAGTGGCTTGTGCTTGATTGGGAGGCGCTCGAGCAATTTGAGCCGTGAGCTGCATTACCACGTTTGTTAAATCATCAATCTTCGAATAGAGCTTGGCCATCTCTTTGTCTTTGCTCCTGAGCTGTTTTCGAAGCTCTTGAAGCAGCTCTTGCTCCGCAGTCCTAGGGCGGAAAGTCGGCTCTTCCTCGTTGTCCGAGCTTGACTCTGCATGGACCGAGGGGTCTTTCGGCCTATCATCCTCATCGAGAGGGTTTTCTTCATCCAGCGGGGGCGGCTGTTCTTGGGTAGCGGCAACCACATTTAGGCTAGATTGGGCTTGAGATGTGGTGGCCCCATCCTTGCTTTTGCTGCGAAGGTTGTCGCTGGGGCGCCCGCCCGCCATATAGACCGTATGGATGATATATCCGGCCGTCTTTCTATCATTGGCAGCTGATTTCACGGATCGCTGCCTTGACCCCCTTGTTTCGGTAGCTGGTAGTCGATTGAAGGCGGCTGGCCTAACCAGGTTCTTGAATGGTGCTGGCGCTTCTTTTCTGGGTTTGCCCCACTGCTTTCGTGCGGCATAGAGTGCTTGATAGACTCTTGAAGAGACAGTGTCATACCTTTTCTGTTGGGGCCGGGACACGTCTCTTTGTAACATTGTTCGGACCGCTGTCTTCTTGATTCTGGCGGTCATGGCATTTTTCTGAACCCACTTCAGAGGCTCGAAGGAATTGCTGATTCTTACGACTCAGCCGTCGTCGCGGGACAACCCTGCACTTGGAACTTCACATGATTCCATTTAGCCGAAGCCTTGGCCCTTTTGTTGGCTCGATACCTGAGCCGCTTCTGTCTTAACTTTTCTGTTCTAAGCATCTGACAGACTTTGGCTCTTTGGGAAGACGCCGCAGACCGGTTGATGGAGAGCCTTGGAGATACGCTCGATTGTGCATTTGTTGGAGTCATTGCCTGAGCTCGTCCACAACATTTGATGTTGCCCTTTGTACCGAAGTTCTTGCCCCCAGCTAGAGCGCCAGGGAGTCGTTCAGACACCATCTTAAGTTTCGGTTGTGGTGCCTTGGCGATCACGACATTCGGCCTCTTACCCCTTGAGACCGGCTTGGCCACCTATTCCGCCGGGATTTCCGCCAGATGAGCGCTTCCGGCAGGGTAGATGATGACGGAGCCAAACTGGCGGGGCGGTTCCTCCCACTGTCGACTGAGGCTTGCGGGGAGAATCACACGAGCGTTGATCTTGACCACGTACGGAATCGGGGTCATGTTGGAAGCTGAATTCGTCTGAGGAGACATTGTCGTCGAAGGTTGATTGCTGCAAGGAAAAAAGAACATCATTTCAGTATAGGCAATCGATATGTATATTGATTGAGTTCGTATGAACGTTTAACCCGAAATATGGGAGGAGAGAAGGGTCCCACCGGGCGTGCCAGAATCTGTAGGGTGTTTTTCGTCACCCCATTGAGATGGGAATACGCGCGCGCTTGTCAGGCGTACTACAGATTCCCCCTGCCTAGGGTAGGCGGGGGTTTATTGATTGTGGGGATCCGAATCTTCGGCAGCCGCGGACTAAGCTGCCGTTAATTATCCCTCGCCTTTGGAGCGAGGGAACCTCCGATTGATGGGTTAAACTGGTCATGCGAACTCAATGTGCAGTGTACGTGTGTTGTGTTTTCAAGGGGGGTTTTGGATATATCGGGAGCCACGCAGAGTTTTTACGGGGGTCCCGCTACTCGGATAGCGGGCTGGGGCTCAAGAGGGCTAGCAGCCCCCTTGCGGGGTGCGGGGCAGCGCCCCGTTAGAAATTTTTTTCTAACAGGGACAGTGTCGTGGAGTATGTATGTATGTAAATATGTATACATATGTACAGATATACATGTATATATATAAAAAGGGGAAAAGACATCCAAAGGATGCGTGGGAATAGCACCTTGGGCGCTGTGCGCCTAGGTGCTGTGCGCTCAGGCGCTAGAGTGCCACGTGTCGGCACGGAGGCGGCTTGCGCTCGAGCGCTTGCGCTGGAGCGCGCGCTCGAGCGCGCCACGTGTCGTCACGGGGGCGACTTGCGCTCGAGCGCTTGCGCTGGAGAGCAAGCGCGCCACGTGTCGTCACGGGGGCGACTTGCGCTCAAGCGCTTGCGCTTGAGCGTAAGCGCGCCACGTGTCGGCACGCGGGCGCTCTGCGCTTGAGCGCCGGCGAGAAAAAGAGGCTTTTAGCCTAAAAAAAATTTCTCAGAAGAGAAATCAGAGAGGAGTTGGACTCCTGAGTGTGTTTTTTTTTTTGGTTTAGTGAACGATGTTCTTCTTCCTCCTCCTCTGTTAGCTGGATCTTGAAGATCAAGAGATATAGGATTTCTAAAAATCTCTTCTTTTTGAGATCTAATGGAAGATTTGAGTTCCCCTTTATGGGTTTTGTGGTGAAAAACTAATTTGTTTTATAAAAAGAAGAGTAAAACTCTTGATTTAATTCAAGAGAAAAAGGAAGGTTTTGGAACCTTGAAAAAGGAGAAAAGATCTCAGATCTGAAGAAAAATTTGAGAGAGAGAGAAAAAGTTGTGAGATATTTTCATTATCTTTGCCTTTATAGGCTATACACTTTACACATAGCCCCTTGGGCTTCACAAAATGGCATTTTGCCTATCCCATGGCTCATGTGCCATTTCTTTTTGCACATAAGCCATGGACTTTACAAAAATTTGGCTTTATGCCTATTTTTCTTACATTTATCCATAAAATAAAATAAAAAAATACAACAAAATTATTTATTACAAAATTTTTATCTTGGCATGGGGGAAGGCCGGCCGCTTCATGTTCGGGCTCGACCCGGGCATGGGCCCACTGGATCTGGGCTTGGGCCCACTTGGCTTGGGGTTGACTTTGATTTTGACTTAGTCAACCGGGGTGTAAATTTTTACCCCAACACCCACATAGGTCAAAACCTATGCTTGCTTTCACAAATCAACCCAAAAACCCTCGATGTCGGCGTACAAACGCCAAACCATCGAGAAAAACCCAAATACACTCATTTGCACATTCACGAACACTAATTTTAATATAAAATAGGTTAAAACTCACAAAAACCCCAATTTCACTTAAAAAGTCATTTTTCCGAAAATCTAGCAAGCACAATTCGCAGTTTTAGTACAAAACTCGATGTATAAACGAATCTAGCAGCCACAATATTCACTAAATATCTTAATTAAGTCATAAAAACAATTCCCATAATTTAATCTCATTAATTTCCATAAACGTTAAAATTCTAGTTTACAAAATACCTAAATTTTAACAATTTTATAGCAAAAATGCAAAAACTACAATCTAGCTTGGATTTTCATGAACTAAAAGCATTAAACCACTCAATATAATTTTTATAATGACATGAAACCTAAATTTGAATTTTATCTCATAAGAATATAATTATTTAAAAAACCTAGTTTACCAATTATATAATTATCACTTTTAATCAACAAATATGCAAACTAGCAACTTAAATTGGATTTAGCATAACATTAATATGTCAATTATATCACATAAACTAAATCTCACAACACAAAATACCAATTTGAAATCAAACCCCACTCTTGAATTTTAAATCATGCACCTAAAACTAATTAAAAACCTAATTAAACAATTAATTAAGCTTACCTAAGCAATTAACAACACATTAAGCAAAAATGTTAGAATTTATACCCAAATAATTTGAAAGTCCCACAAGCACACTTAGCCTCCCAAATTGAAATCTAAATCCTTAAATCCATGCTATGGTAGCCAAGGGAAAATGGGTTGGAGGTGGATTTTGATTTGGATTTTTGCTTGATTTTTTGTGGATTTTCAAGCATTTTTGATGAACTTTTTTAAAGAGAAGGAGATGAAGAATGAAGGGGCTGTTGTGGGTTCAGATTTTGGCCAGAATTGGTGGGGATTGGGTGAAGGAGGAGAGAGAGTGAGGGGGGAAAGTCCACTCTAGTCAAAGTCCACTCTAATTCTATCATTTTCTACTCTTTTCTTTTTCTTTTCTTTTGAAAAAAGAAGTGATTGGAGAGAGGGAGAGGGGGAGGGCTGTCATAGTGGGGCCGGCCACATGGGGAGAGGGTGAGGTGTGGGTGTGTGGGTTAGGAAAAAGATAAATGCTAAACCCCAATTCCCATTAACACTAATTTCACCGAAAAAAACATTTTTCTTCGATATTTTCTAAACCGTTTTGGCAAACGATTTTGTTTCAAAAACCACATGATAAAATTTTATTTAATGTTTTATGATGCACAAAATTTGTTTCAACTCATTCCAATTTGTAATTTTCCCTAATTAAATGTATTAGTGACGGCTTAAAATAATATTAAAATAATTAATTTCGGAAAATTTTTCAGAAAATTTGAAATTTCACCAGTGGCTCAATAAACACCAAATACTAGCAATTATGTAGCTAGAATATGTATATTTAATTTTATAATAAAGATATTTGCATTTTGACTTTTTACAGAAAACCCCTTTATTTTACCGTTTTTTCGAAATTTCACCGAAACGATTTTCAAAACGTTACAAAGATCAAGGATCTTCAATAAAAAAAAAATAATAACAAAGGCATTGCCTTTTTTATGAACAATTGGTTCTGGAATCTTAAAGATTCTTTCTTGGATCAAGAAATTAAAATAGTGCCCTGCATTTGCAAATCTGCACTGTTGCGCTCTTGGTTTGGCGCAAGCCACCAGAGAACGCCACGTGTCAGCACCAGAATAAGTTGCGCTATGCGCTTTTAAAATAGAGCACTGCTCTCTTAAATGGCGCAACTCACCAGAGCGCGCCACGTGTCGGCATCGCAACAGCGCAGCGCACTGGCGCAGCGCACTGCTCTTGCGCTCACCAGAGCGTGACACGTGTTATCTCCACATGCACTTGCGCTCAATAATTGGCGCAAAGCGCCTGACAGGCCACATGGCCACTGTCAGTTTGATTAATGCACTGCATTATTTACAGAAGGGCCAAGCCCAATTAAAAAAGGCCTAACAGGCCTAATAAAATGCAATACATTATTTTAAAAAGGGCAGAGCCCAAACAAAAACAGATGCTGTGCATCATTTAAAAGGGACAGAGCCCAAATCAAAAAAGGCTTAGCAGGCCAAAAGAAAATGCAGTGCATTATTAAACAGGGTCAAAGCCCTAACACAGGCCTAATAGGCCGAAGTTAAAAACGTTGAATATTCTCAACTGGACTTAGCCCAATCATGGCCGTAAGTCCTCAAATTAAATTGACTGAGCATGACTGCTCTCTTAAATCAATTTACACCCGGTTCAAGGGTACATCTCCGAACTCCTCTGACACCTATCGTTGTAATCCTTCAACGACGTCAGAGAGGTGACGGGTCCCGACAACCACACATTAATACGGACTGCGGGGTCCTTAAACCCATGGACTTATGCGTCCTTAAACTAATGGACTAATGCGTCCTTAAACACACCCATACGGACTGTGGGGTCCTTAAACCCATGGACTTATGCGTCCTTAAACTGATATCTGTCCCGAAAACGGGAACGATGGACCACCATGTCCCTAAACTGGCAATGGACCGCAATGTCCTTAAACTACCTATGGACCACTATATCCCTAAACTGGAACAACAGAGCCTAGATGCTCTTTTGTCGGATCTAAACGACCCCGTTTAAGTCGATCTTAGCCTCAAATAGGGCTAACGTATTCTTAAACCTTCAAACAGACTTTAGTCCCAAATTGGACTATAGATCCCCCAATCAACTTTGGTTCAAGGGTACATCTCTGAACTCCTCTGACATTCGTCGTTGTAATCCTTCAACGTCGTCAGAGAGGTGACGGGCCCCGACGGCCATACATTAAATGGACCACTATGTCCCTAAACTGGAACAATAGAGCCAATTGCTCTCTTATCGGATCTAAACGATCCTGTTAAGTTGATCTTAGTCTGGAGATTAGGCTAATGTATCCTTAACAAACGTTTAAGTTGATCTTAGCCTTAAAAAGGGCTAACGTATCCTTAAACCAAAACCCCATACCCAAATCTAAGAAAATACGGATTTGGACTAATCCACGTCCTACGGGCGACGACATAAATTAGTCTCCGTATACAATCCACGGGCAACCATAGACAAAACAAACACCCAGGACACGAAGTGAAATTCTGGAGAAAGAGAAAGTTGTTACCGCGATGCGGTAGCGTAATTAACTGCAGGGGCTTGCGCCTGCAGGGAAGAGCGTCCCCACAATCAAAAACCCCTCAAGCGAGGGGGAATCTGACGAAATCTGCTACATCGGCCGCATCCGTCCAAACCTCCGATACACGGTGCCATAAATCAACTTGGCATCTTCGGAGAGGTGGACGGATAGCACCAAATAGCATCTGCCCCGAATCTCAGGCAAGACGTCCCACGTCTTGGCGGTCGTTCGGAGGGGAACAGATTCTGGCACGCCCGGTGGGACCTTTTCCTCTTTCCACTCCACACTTCGTGTGTCGTCTTCGCGAACGAATCGCGGTTTGTTAATGGTTGCCTTTGGGTTTCAAGTTACTAAGGTTTGGTCTTTTGCCTGGCGCAGAAATCAAGCATCAATGGCATCCAACTGCTCGAGCTGCTCCAAATGCAGGTGCAACCAGCGCTCCGCCTCACCTGGAGGTGTAGCCTATGGGTCTCAAGCGGCCTCCATCCTTGGTATGGCAGTGGAACAAGTGACTCAGGCCACCACCGGTCTGTTTTTTGGGACCATGCTCCCGCTGGCAAGCTTCACCATTCCAGTGCCCGCACCGGAAGCGCTAAAGAAGTCGGTCTTCGATTGGCTCACTACTACAACGGCCCCTTTCAACGGGTCGTCCAATATCAAGCCGGCGGCCTCTGTCATTACCAGGCTGAACCAGAACTCTGATGGGCCCGCCAAGAAGCCCATGAACCCTAAAATGGCCGTCCCGAGGAAGACAACCACCTCTGCTCCTGAAGTCATCAGGGCGGCTTCTCCTGTTAAAGAGTCGGTCTTTTCAAGGCTGACTATTCCGGCTCCTGCTCCTACTCGAGGGTCTGTCTTTGACAGATTGAACATCGCCACTCAAAAGACAACATCAGTCTTTAAGAGGCTGGCACCAGCGGCGCCTCATCCGGACAGGGGGCAAAACGAAATTATCCCTATCGCCGAGCCAGTCCTAACAGCTCGACATGCTCGACGTCGCCACTGGCGCCGAGTAAGGAAGGCCGGGGGCAACTCCCCTTCATGGCTAACTCCACCTTCTCCAGTGGTAGAAGTTAATGCTGCTGTTCCAACTGGGAACAGCTTTGAACCGCTAAGGAGAGTACGCAAGAACTCTCCGACTGCCACACTGAAAAGATCTCCTCCACATGCGGAGAGAATTACAGAAACGAAGCTAGAGCAGCCCCCTCAACGGCCGTCCTCCAAAATTTACAAGGTCTGGCGGAGGGTTCAAGATTCCGTAATCGACCAAGATCACTCTCGCTGGCAAAAAAGGGCGAAAGTGCAGGAAGAAAAGAACCGTCCTGACAAACAACAAAGGACGACAACCGCCAGGGTGCCCGCTGCAACGGCCCCCTCAACTTCAACTGCCCACAAGAGAAGAAGGCCGGAGAAGATCCCCACGCCCGCAGCAAATGTCAAAGGCAGTGAACCTAAACGCCCTAAGTCCGGGGGCATCATGGTACACACGGTATACATGGCGTCTGGTAAAGAGGACAGCCATACATCTACAGGTCATAGACCGCTTACACGGTCAGTGACCAAAGCTCAGGAGCAACAACAGAAGCTCCAAGAAATGATGAACGCGATGGCCGCACTCACTGGGCCAAAAGAAAGTCCCGAAGCGTTCTCGGATCAACGCCAGGAACAAGAAACTGACGCTAAATTCCTTCGCAGGATATTGGAGAAGAAGGACAAAGAGGCTGCGGAACAAGCAGCCAATATAAAGCGAATGGCCCTCCTGTTCCAGGACATGGTGGGAATAATGATCCAACAAGATCCTCCTGCTGAAGATCCTCCGATCGTCCTTGAAGACGACAGGGGAGAAACGTCAAATCCTCCACCGGCTCTGTCAACAGCCAAGGAGGAGACAATCTCCAAAGCTGACTTGGACGATTATATAGCTCAGCAGATACGGGTTCATCAGGCGACTGAGACAGCCGGTCAGGTCGTAAAAACGGGACGACCATATCCGAGCTGGTATGATCAGATCAAGTACCCGCCGGGCTATACAATACCGAAATTCCATGTCTATAAGGGGACGGGCAATCCCTACCAGCATGTTGCCCAGTTCAGGGCGCTTTGCGGCAACACAGGCGGTGATGATAAATTGTTGCTTCGCCAGTTCGTTGGTATCTTATCAGATACATCATTCAAGTGGTACTCCGAGCTCCCAAATGACTCTATCAAGACATTTGCGGAGATGGTGCTGCTGTTTACCCAGCGATTCGCAAGCGCCAGCGAACGCACCCCGATAACGGCATTGATTAATGCCAGGGTGAAGCCAGGTGAGACATGGGTCCAATACGCGATACGGTGGCAGAACTTATGGTCAAAATGCGAACAACGCATCGAAGAGGCTCCTGCGGTAGGCATGTTTGTGGGAACCCTCGATCCGCAAGCGACCATCTCGCAATTCATGATGTTCTTCAAGCCGACTACCTTTCAGGCCCTGATCGACAAGCTAGCTCAAATGGACCAGATGGGCCATAGACCGCCCCCTCCAAAGCCGGACTCTCGAAACGAGAAGGGGAAGGGAAAAGTGATCGTTGTCGCCAATGCTCAACAACAGCCGAGCAATTTAAATCCGGTGGTCCGTCAAAATAATATGCGTCCGCACGTACCCCTTGAGGAAAGGCTAGGATGTCCTTACTCGTTTCCCCAAGATAAAACGAGAAGATTGTTTGAGCTAGCATTGCGCAACCGACTCATAAATCTGCCGGATCCAAGACGTCCGTCGCAGCCAAATGATGTCAATGATCCCAACTACTGTCCTTACCACTGAGTATTGGGTCATCCGATCGAGGATTGCTACGTCTTCAAAAATTGGATCGAAGACCAGTACCAACAGGGCAAGTTCGCATTGTCCGAAAGATGGAAGGTGAACCCGCCGCAGCCTCACACCCCTAAAAGGGTAAATACGCCGGGGGCAACGTGTTCCCTCGTTGAAGAAGCTCCATGGGAGGTTGTACTATCAGCCAAAACAAAGAGGATGCTGAACGATCTTCAAACATGCCCAGCGATCAGGTGGAAAAACCCGTTGGAACCTCAGATCATTGAAGGGATATTGAAGCCACGCCCAATTCCGAAGACCGGTGGTAATGGCCCAAGCACTCATAACCAGCCGTCAAAATCTTCGAAGAAGAAGAAGAAATCCAAGAAGCCCGTGAAGCCTGGCGACAAGCGCACGGACTTACAAAAACAAATTGACGCGCTGGAGGAATACAACCAGAAGGCACGGACTCCCATTACACTCTAAGAGTTCCTCAACCACGTGTTTCAAGCGGAAGATGAGGGAGACAGTTCGTCGGATGAATCTGAGGAATACGTGGCGAGCTGTAATATGATCTCCCATTCGTTTACAGACGATGAGGAAGCTCCTTGTGCTGAGAAGCTGGGGGCAGATCCTAAGCCGGAAATTCTGGGGCCATCGGATGAAACAATCGACGCATTCCTCAATGAAGCTCTTTTAAAAAGTAAAGCTGATCGGGAACGCGAGGCGGTCATATTTGAAAGGGCCATGCGCCAGCGACTTGACGAAAGAGTTGAGACACTCCCGCTGGAGCAAAATACATCTACCGCAGATAAAAGCAGATTCAAGACGAGGAAAATGTTTGCTAAAGCCATATCAATGGGTATGAAGCTACCACCCTCTGAAGGAAACGTTGCTAGTGAAGCGGAAATGCACCCTTCCTACTGCTTGTATCATCGAAAAATTTCGCACCCCACCGAAGAGTGCAGAGCTTTTAATAAATGGTGGTAGGGATATGTTGCTCACCGACAACATTTTAAGCAGGAGAAGCGCAAAACTCGTCGGGAGCAGAAAGGTACGACCGAGGGGCTTAACAGAACTACCGGCGATTGTCGCATGGTTAACGCCGGGGGATCGCAAGTTCTCACGTTCGGGAGCGACTCTGATGAGGAGATGGCTCTTAGCCCCCTCTTTAAAGAGTCTACCTCGGGAAAAGAAGAAGAGCCGAAGGTCTGCGAAAATATCCGGTTGCGTAATCGTACGCTACCTGAAAAGAATCTCGGACCCTCAAATAAAAAAGATAAAGAGAAAGAAAAGGTCTCTGAGGATATTGCCCTAGATGACCAAGTCACGGAAGAGTTAACTGCCAAGGACCCGCCAAAGAAAAATAAGGTGGATTACAACGTTCTAGCGCATCTGAGGAAGCTACCCTCGCAGCTCAGTATTCTTGACGCCTTTTTACTATCAAAAGAGGCAAGGGATTCATTAATCAAGGCACTACAGGACCCCGATCAATTCCAAGCTTTCCTTTCCGAAGAAAAGAAAAAGGATGAGTTGGAAGAAGTGCACACGGCCGATGTCACTTTTGGTGACGAGGACCTTCTCCTTGGGATGTGCGAACACAATCGCCCCTTCTATGTCTCAGAGTATTGCCATGATATAAAGATAGGAAAAATCCTGGCCGACAATGGATCTTCCGTTAATCTCCTCAACGTACGGGTGTTAAAGGAAATCTGCATGAGCGTCCAGCACATCGCTCGGGATAAGATCACCATCTCTGGTTTCGACTCCCAATCATCCCGAACTCTTGGATCTGTGATACTGACGCTACGCTTTGGGCTGCTCGTCACGGACATTAAATTCCACGTCATAGACGCCAAGACATGCTACAACGCTCTGCTCGGCCGACCATGGTTACACAAGTACAACATCATCCCTTCTACACAGCATCAGTGTATGAAATATTTTAGGGATGGTCTCGAGTATACCGTGACGGGAGAACTGAACCCGTTCTCCGTGAACGAGGTCCGCAAATATGAAGATGCCAAATACTTCTTACCGAATTTCGAAGACACGGAGAGGTGTCACAAGCCGGAGAACAAAGCTAACGCCACCATTCCGGTCTTCAGGAGCGATACCGAGGAGGACGAAGAGATAGTCTATTCCGGGCCACCCCAACACAACAAGCCGGGACCATCCGCTCCTACGTTGATCTTCGGAAGTGACTCGGAAGATGAAGTCCACGCTATATTCTCTGCTCGGCCTTCAATACAAACGTCCGCTGATGAAGAGCAAAGCCTACAAGTTACCATAGTTCCACTTAAACACCATAAAGAACTGGATGCGCTCGATACCTACAGTGTAGAGGAGCTGCGGACGTTCTATGTCCCTCCCAGGCGAAAAGGCGAAAAGGCAATCCTATTCTACCGCTCTGAAGAAACCAAAGTGGAGAAAGAAATCTGGCACGGTGCGGATCCTACGCTTGACAGGCTTCAGCCCATCTGTTTGCCCAGATATTATACAGAAGGCTTGAAGATGCTGTTGAAGCGCCAGGGGATACCTTTTAAGCAGACCGCTCGAAAAACCAAATTCTATGACAGGGTCTGGAACGTTCCCGGGACTCAACACAAATTGCCTAGTGGGAGGATGGAAACAATCGGGCTTGGTTACATTCGGTCCAAGAAATGAGAGCTACTCTGTGATTGCTACGTCGTGCATGACTTCAATGAAGAAGCGGACGCTCAATGGGAGGACACTAATCATAAACCAAAAAAAGTTCCTGATGCAAAGGTGCCCAGTCCGTCATTCGAAGAACAAATGAACAGGCTTATAAGGGAAGACGGTCAAAAAGTCCGAAACGACCACAACCGCGAAATGGCCATCTACGACAAAGCCAAAACGCAACGCCTCCTACAACAGGCTGCGAAAGATGAAAGTGCCGCTCCCTGTCAACTTGTTATAAAAAAGGCTCGACGTAGAGGCAGAAACAAGTCGAAAAGCGAAAAAGGCGCTCGACAGCGACAAAGCGGGACCAAG
The DNA here is from genome assembly GCA_030015575.1 of Agapanthus africanus. NCBI lineage: Eukaryota > Viridiplantae > Streptophyta > Magnoliopsida > Asparagales > Amaryllidaceae > Agapanthus > Agapanthus africanus. The sequence goes on from JASDDO010000016.1 coordinate 509,674,139, forward strand.
AAGCCACGCAAGCGGGAATCGAGCGGTCCAAATCTCTCCCTTGTAAAGAAGATGAGTCAAGCATACTCTTTTCCTCGGGACAAGACGAAGAAGATACTTGACCGAGCTATAAAGTACCAGATGCTTACACTACCGGAGTCCAAGCACCCCGAACAAGCAGGCGAAGTCTCTCACCCGAACTATTGCTCCTATCACTGAATAATAGGGCATCCTCTCGAAGACTGCTTCACCTTCAAGAACTGGGTTGAAGATCAGTATCAGCTCGGCAAGTTCGCTCTATCTGACAGTTGGAGGGTAACGCCGCCACAGAAGCACGAACCCAAAACCGCGAGAGCAGAACCAGATCCACATCGGTCTTGGAAACGAGCTCGTACTTGTCATATGATAACAATATCAAAAGAAGAGCCCGAGAATATGGATGACCTCCCTGGTGCTTCGAAAACAGCGATGACAAGGTGATCTCAGAATTTCCACCAGCGCCGAAGGAGCTGGAAGATGGAATACATACTACTGCGGATAACCTCAAGAAAATTGAGTTGGGGACGGCGAACGACCCGCGACCGACGTTCGTTAGTGAGCTGCTATCTGAAGAAAGGGTGGCTGCGTTAAAAGACGTGCTTCTGCAGCATAGAGATTGCTTCGCATGGAACTATTCCGAAATGCCAGGACTAGATCCAGAAATTGCTGTGCACAGATTGGCGATATCTCCGGACGTCAAGCCGGTCAAACAAGCGCCAAGAAGAATGCGGCTCGAGCTTGAGATGAGTATCAATGCCGAAGTCAAGAAGCTAATCGACTCTGGCTTTATCCAGGAGGTTCAATATCCTGAATGGATCGCCAACATCGTCCCGGTGATGAAGAAAAATGGGACAGTGCGCATATGCGTGGACTACCGAGATCTCAATAAAGCATGCCCGAAGGATGATTTCCCAGTGCCAGTCACCGAATTGATGATAGATAACACGTCCACTCACGAGGTTTTCTCCTTCATGGACAGCTCATCAGGATATAATCAGATAAAGATGCATCCCGAAGACTAGAAGCACACCGCTTTCCGGACCCCTCTGGGAATATTCTGCTACAAGGTGATGCCCTTCAGTCTAAAGAACGCCGGTGCCACCTATCAGAGGGCTATGACGAAGATCTTCGATGACCTTATACATGAAATCGTCGAATGCTATATCGACGACCTCGCAGTTAAGAGCAAATCATACGAGGAACATCTAGATCATCTGAAGACCGTATTTCAACGTCTTCGGCAATACAACTTGAAGATGAACCCTCTCAAATGCGCATTCGGGGTCTCCTCAGGCAAATTCCTGGGATTCATCATCCGACACCGAGGTATCGAGATAGATCCTTCAAAGATCAAGGCGATCATGGAAATGCCCCCGCCAAGGACTCTCAAACAATTGCGGTCTCTTCAAGGAAAGCTCGCGTATATCCGGCGGTTTATAGCCAATCTCTCTGGAAAATGCCGTCCTTACAGCCACTTGATGAAGAAGGGAACTCCGTTCATTTGGGATCACAAATGCCAGAGCGCGCTGGACGAAATCAAGCAGTACCTGCATAATCCGCCAGTGTTGGCTACTCCGGTCAAGGGAAAGCCTCTCATTCTTTATACAACCGCCCTCGAAGGTTCCTTAGACGCATTATGGGCACAAGAGAACGACCAAGGGAAGGAGAGGGCTCTCTACTATTTGAGTCGAGTTCTTCTGGGGGCAGAAAATAATTATTCTCCCATCGAGAAACACTGCCTAGCATTGATCTTCGCGATAACAAAGCTCAGGCACTATGCACTGGCGCATGAAGTCCGTCTTATTTCGAAGGTGGACCCCCTTAAATATTTAATGTCGAAGGCCATATTGACAGGTCGACTCGTTAAATGGGCCCTACTCTTGATGGAGTTTTCAATAACTTATCAGCCTCTTAAGGCAGTGAAAGACCAGGCCATCGCCGACTTCCTCGCTGAGCATCCGATACCTGCCGATTCCCCTCTGAATTGCGAACTGCCAGACGAACATGCGTTTGACGCGATCGATGGGAGCGATACCCGATGGGAGCTTTATTTCGATGGAGCATCTTCCATGAAGAAGCGCAAACAAAGTATCCCTATAATCAAATCGGGGGTAGGCCTTATCTTCGTGACTCCACAAGGAGGGATAATGTGCTTTGCTTTCTCCTTAACAGAACCGAGGACGAACAATGAAGCCGAATACGAAGCTTTGATAGCAGGCCTCGAGATCGCCATCGACATGGGAATTGAAGACCTCCTCATATATGGAGACTCCCAACTGGTCGTCAGTCAAGTAAATGGCGACTACCAAATATGCAAACCAGGGCTGGTGAAGTACGGCGAAAAGGTGCAACAACTGTTGACCCAAATTCCCTCCTACACTTTGGAAAACATACCGCGTGCGGAAAACAGCAAAGCGGACGCATTAGCCAAGCTCGCTAAAGAACTGGCTGACGAGAATCTCGATGACGTCAGAATTGTGGTACAAAGCCGTCGGGTGCTTCCCCCAGCAGAAATATCTCCGGAATCATCCGAAGAAAAGGGAGCGACTGAGCAGACGACCCTGCAAATAAAAGACCGGGAAAAGGCCGAGGATTGGAGAGAAGTCTTTATAGACTACTTCAAATACCGTCGAACGCCCGAAGATGCGTCCTCAAGACATCAGCTTATGAAACGAGCTCTGTTTTCGCCTTCGTCAATGATACTCTGTACAAGAGGTCATTTGATTCTCTGTGGTTGAGATGCCTAGGACCTGACGAAGTGAAAAGAGTCGTTCAGGAAGTTCATGACGTACTCTGTGGTTCTCACCAAGCAGGCCCAAAGATGAAGTTGAAGATTAAACGGATGGGTTACTACTGGCCCACGATGATTCAGGACTGCCTCGACTATGCGAAGCAAAGCCATTCATGCCAAATCCATGGGGACTTCATCCACCAGCATCCAAATCCACTACATCCAACGGTGGCTAGCTGGCTGTTCGAAATGTGGGGAACTGACATAGTCGGCCTTATCGAACCAGCATCGTCCAGGGGACATCGTTTCTTCCTGGCGACGAATGATTACTTCTCCAAATGGGCAGAAGCGGTACTGCTGAGGGAAGTGAAGACGGAGAATATCCTCCATTTCTTCAAGACGCACGTCATTTACCGGTTTGGAACTCCGCGACGGATCATCTCCGATAACGGGCCAGCCTACAGGAGCCACAAGATCAGCCGCTTTGCGCAGCATAACATAGACTGGAGAAATTCCTCAGTTTATAATCCGCGAACTAACGGTCTAGCTGAGGCCTTCAACAAGACCTTGACAAAGATCATGAAGAAGACGGTGTCCCGAAATAAGAAGGACTGGCACGAGAGACTGCAAGAAGCTCTCTGGACGTATCGAACTACGTTCAAGACGGCCACGAATACAACGCCATACGCGTTAGTCTTCGGTACAGAAGCAGTACCCCCCTCGAAATAGAGCTACCCTCTCTACGAGTAGCGGTCCACTACGAGCTGACGGACGAAGAAAATGCTCACCTTCGGCTTGAGGAGCTTGATGCCCTTGATGAAACCCGGCTCATAGCGCAACAAAATCTGGGGGCTTACAAAGAAAAGATGACGCGCTCATATGAAAGATTGACCAGGCCGAGAACATTCCGCCAAGGCGAACTTGTGCTAGTGGTCAAAAGACTGATGATCCCCAATCGCGCCAAGCGGGGAAAATTCGAGCCGAACTATGAAGGTCCGTACATCATAGACAAGGTCTACCAGGGTGGAGCCTATCTACTCATGGATATGCATGGTGAAAGGCTTTTCAGGCCAATAAACGGTCGCTTCCTAAAGAAATACTACGCTTAATGAGTCACAGCCTAGGTCAATGATAGACGACGACGACTATGTCCGCTCGCTATCTTCCTAAGCCCGAACTCTATAAGTAGTAGCCGACCTTCTTCACCACGGACCGAAACGTCTTTAAACTAGTTGCAGACCGAAACGTCCTTAAACTAACAACGGACCGAAACGTCCTTAAACTAACAACGGACCGAAACGTCCTTAAACTAATGACGGACCACTACGCCCTTAAACTAGCTGTTGACCGAGACGTTGATAAACTACGATGGATTGAAACATCATAAAGCCGATAAAAAAAAATAAATAATAAAAAAAAGATAAATAAAAAAAAGGTATGTCCGTAAGCAAAATGGGCACGGATGAAAACCCGAAAGGGCTCCGTGTGTAAAAACAGCAGGACTACCGGCGAGTGTTCGTGAAAACCCGAAAGGGCGCGACCTCGTAAAAAAAAAAGAGAATAAAAAGAATTAAAAAAAGGTATGTCCATAAGCAAAATGGGCACGGATGAAAACCCGAAAGGGCTCCGTGAGTAAAAACAGCAGGACTACCGGCGAGTGTTTATGAAAACCCGAAAGGGCGCAACCTCGTTAAAGGACACTTACAGGGTTCTCTCGAGCTTGTAAGGAGAAATCACCCGCGTGAGATCCTTACGACTCACAAGGGAGCAACACACTTAGGGATCCCCACGATTCCTAAGGAGAAAATACACTTGCGAGATCCTCACGACTCGTAAGGAGAACTCTCTTATGGGACCCTCACGGCTCATAAGATTTGAAAGTCTTAAGTTATAGAGACCTAAACCTGTGCTTAAGCAAACCCCCACAACTTTCGATATTGCCTTACAAGTGGCTCAGCACTGACCCTTGTATACAATCCACGGGCGCGAATAAATATTTCCCTAACCAAGTCCCATCCGTGACTGGGGATATGTTTGCATGGTGAGCAACCCTTGTAAGTCCTCTCGATTTACAAGGAGAAAACCCTCTTGTAGGATCCTTATGACTTACAGAGGAACACGCACTTAGGAATCCTCACGATTCCTAAGGAGAAAATACACCTACAAGATCCTCACGACTTGTAGGGAGAAATACCTTTGTGAGACCCTTACGGCTCATGAAGTCAAAAGCCTTAGTCGACAGGACCCTAACCCTGTTCGCTAAGCCATCTTTGTTCAACATCGACAGAGGCAAATGATGATTCGCTCCTGGCAATATCCCAGTTGTAGCGGTGCTGATGCCGAAATCAGTGTCTAATTCCATGCTTGCGGCGAAAAGCCAGCAAGCCGCACATGTATACGAAATAGCCGAAATGACGGGGCAACTTGCAATAAAAAGCAGCAAGTAAAAATGTATGCATGCACAATAGCCGAAATGATTGGGCAACTCGCAATAAAAATCAACGAGTAAAAATGAAATAAACAGCCGAAATGATTGGGCACCGCGAAAAATAACCGAAATGATTGGGCAATCGCGACCTTCGCGATATAAAAGCTGAAATGATAGAGCATCGCGGAAATAAAACAATAATAAAAAAATATATGATGAAACTTTCGCCCTACAGGTGAGATTGCGTCGATCCCTGTATACAATCCGAGGGCACAAACAAAGAGGGAACCATACCTTCCCAATAGGCTCCGCCAGAAAGCGAAGCCAAATCTCAATGGTTCACCGACAACCTAGAGACAACCGTGACATTCGTCTCGATACAGCAGACGCAGTGCCAGCAAACGAAGCGAAGATCAAAATCCTAGCTTCACGGTTTTGACGGTAACTCATATAAAACCTGAGAGACCACCAGAAATCATCTTAACCCTAGGGAAATCAGCGTCCTTGATGAGAGCTTCTTGATTCGAGTCAGTCCGCAGAGAAATCAGTGTCTCCGCAGGAATACTCCGATTCGTTTCAACCCCGAGAAAACCAGTGTCCTCGGCAAAATACTTCGACTAAGGGAAACCGGTGTCCTTGACGAGAACATCTTGATTCGCGTCGACCCGCAGAGAAATCAGTGTCTTTGCAGGAACACCTCGACTCGTTTCAACCCCAGGGAAACCAGTGTCCTTGGCTGCATCCTCAATTCAGGGAAATTAGCGTCCTTGATGAGAGCACCTCGATTCGCGTCGGCCCGCAGAGAAACTAGCGTCTTTGCAAGAATACCCCGATTCGTTTCAACCCCGAGGAAATCGGTGTCCTCGGCAAAATACTTCGACTCAGGGAAACCAGTGTCCTTGACGAGAACCTCTTGATTCCCATCGACCCGCAGAGAAACTAGCGTCTTTGCAGGAACATCTCGACTCGTTTCTACCCTAGGGAAACCAGTGTCCTTGGCAGCATCCTCAATTCAGGGAAACTAGCGTCCTTGATGAAAGCACCTTGATTCGCGTCGGCCCGCAGAGAAACTAGCGTCTTTGCAGGAATACCATGATTCGTTTCAACCCCGAGGAAACCAGTGTCCTCGGCAAAATACTTCGACTCAGGGAAACCAGTGTCCTTGACGAGAACATCTTGATTCGCGTAGACCCGCAGAGAAATCAGTGTCTTTGTAGGAATACTTCGATTCGTTTCAACTCCAGGAAAATCAGTGTCCTTGGCAACCTCCTCAACTCAGGGAAACCAGCGTCCTTGATGAGAGCTTCTTGATTCACGTCGGCTCGCAGAGAAACCAGTGTCTCCGCAGGAATACTCCGATTCGTTTCAATTTCGAGGAAATCAGTGTCCTTGGCAAATACCTCAACTCAGGGAAACTAGCGTCCTTGATGAGAGCTTCTTGATTCGCGTCGACCCGCAGAGAAACTAGTGTCTCCGCGGGAATACTCCGATTCGTTTCAACCCCGAAGAAACCAGTGTCTTCGGCAAAATCCTTCGACTCAGGAAAACCAGTGCCCTTGACGAGAACATCTTGACTCGCGTCGACCCACAGAGAAACTAGCGTCTTTGCAGGAATACATCGATTCGTTTCAATCCCAGGAAAACCAGTGTCCCTGGTGAATACTTCAATTCAGGGAAACCAGTGTCCTTGACGAGAACTTCTTGATTCGCGTCGGCCCGCAGAGAAACCAATGTCCCCGCAGGAATACTCCGATTCGTTTCAACTTCGAGGAAACCAGTGTCCTCGGCAAAATACTTCAACTCAGGGAAATTAGTGTCCTTGACGAGAGCTGCTCAATCCGTCTCGACTCGTGAGGAAATTAGTGTCTTCGCGAAGACTTCCCGATTCGTCTCAACTTGCAAGATAAAGCCTTAGGCAGCAGGGGTTAAAAAACTTGTTTCGTAAGCACTGGGACCCTGCAAGTCGGTCTAAAACGGTCTCTTGCATACTATCCATGGGTCTCACTCTCCAAAATCGAATCTCGACAAGGAGGGAAACAACCGCTTATGAGTCCTCTCGACTCGTAAGAGGGAAAATTCTCTTATAAGATCCTTACGACTTATAAGAGAAAACGCACCTAGGAATCCTCCCGATTCCTAAGAAGAAAATCCACCTACAAGATCCTCTCGATCCGTAGGGAGAAAAGTCTCTATGAGACCCTCACGGCTCATAAAGTTGAAAAGTCTTAAGCAGCAGATCTGAACCTGCGGCCTAAGCCATCGCTATCTCTTGAAGAAACCAAGATGCTTACTTTATTATCTGTCAACCATGTTTATCAAGACAGCATGCTGATAATAAGAGAAGGGAGAAAGCAAAGAAATGATACAAGACATTGCAAAAAAAGAATGTGTATCTTTATTTATCAATCCAATCAAGTACAAAGTGAATTGTACAAAAGAATAAAGAATGGATACATCTTATTCGAAAAAGAAAATTTTTACAAGTATATTGATACAAGGGCAACTACTGGGAAGGAAGCATCTTAAATAGCCCTATCAGTTGTTCGCGCACTTCCTTCCATGCCTTTTCTTGATCGGCCGCCACCGCCAGTTCTGCTTCCACTTGAGCCCGCTGCTGCAAGAAGGATGAAAGCTGCTCCCCAACTGCCTGCTGAGCTGCTTCGCGGCCTTGGGCATCACGCTCGGCGGCATCGAGCTTCCGCTTCAGGTTTAGCCCATTAGAGATACGCTCCAGAAGGCCCTCGAAGATAGCCTTCACCTGGGCGGTGTTCGCCTCAACCTCAACCCACAGACGAGTCGTCTCGTTTGAGGTCTCTTGGCATTCCCTCAGCCTTAAAACCGCTTCTTATTCCAAGTGACGGATGTAAGAAGCGCTTTGCTCGATCCATGCTGCTCTTTGATTGCTTGCGGCTAAGGTCTCGGGAGCAGGGCGCATAAACTCCGATTGATGCAGGCGGACCTCGATTTCCCTGCAGTGATTAACCCAAAGCTCGACGACGCCTTCATCACGAAAATTTACAAGCGCCGCCAACATCGGGTTAACCTCCGCAGCGAAATCCGCAGCAGATGGGGGAGCATCCGCGTCAAGCTCTTCGACGTATCCGCTCAGCATGCCCAAGCTCATCACGGCACCCTTTGAAGACGGACGTCTCAGGAAGGGGCCTGCCGGCATTATGACGCGAGACTCAAAGGGCACCGGAATCAGAACGACAGCTGAAAAAACAAAATACGATTAGATGACGGTTCAAGATATATGAAAAAGTCATCGACGGGATAGTTTACTATACCAGCTGCAGCAGGCGGCAAGGCAGGGAGGGCCGGTGGCGCGTCCGATCTTTCATCTCCTCCTTCGATTCGTAGCACTGCAATCAGGACAAGGAAGAGTCAGAAATAATTCCATTATTGAAAAAAGAAAGGCATCAATTGGAAACGATACTCACCAGCGCCACTGGAGGAATAAGCGAGTTCAGATGGAAAGGAGAAGTGCGGGTGCAACACCTGATAGAGATGATCAAAAAGCACTCTTGAAAAGACGCAATAGTACGACATTAGTACATAAATTATGCGGCTGAAAGATAAAACTAATGGGTTGCAAATCCATACCTTCCAACATCTGTGATGGTACAAGGGAAGGCTGAGAGTTGACCACTGCCAAAGCAGTAGCTGACGGCGCTCCCTTGAACAATGGTACATCGGCACTGGCCACACCTGCGTTAAAAACAAAGATAAACTTATCAGAAAGGATTGCAAGATAAAAAAAGGGGGGACGGTAACCCGAAATTTACCTGATGAGCCGCCAGTCGAAACGGAGGTGTCTCCCTCCTCCATCGATACGAGTCCATCTCCCGTAGCCTCATCACCGGACTCGACAGGGGCTGTCGTCGTGCTCGCACGACTAGGAGACGGCGGAGAACTGTAGACGGGGAGAGCAATAATTGGAGCATTGCCAGACTCTTGAGAAAGAGCGGTTGGCTTTTCCCCGGGAGTCATGCCCATCTCGCCCGCTACTCCTTCGGGCTCGGCGGTCGCCGTTGTCTCGTCCGCCGTTACCCTGGGGTCACCAGTCTCAGGCGCTCCATCCGCCGCTGCCCTAAGCTCGGTTGCGCCAGTCGTCTCATTTGCCACTACCTCAGGCTCGGCATCAACGACCTTCTCTGGTGCGGTTCCCTCAGCCCCCGGCTCAGGTCTAGCAACCCCGGCGACGTCGCCCACCGTCGGCTCGGGTTCAGCCGGTGCCTCTTTTTCTGTCCCCTTAGGTTTGACGGTTTCCGCCTCCCCTTCGGTTGGACTTGGCCCTGCAAGACAAGATATATAAGAACCGACAGGTTTACAATTCTTACAACAAAATCTTGAAAGATACATTACCTGAGGTGGACTTATCGTTAGCTTCCCTATTCGCGCGCGCCGCCTGTCTGTGAGCTGTAGACAAGACGACCGGGGGCTCTTCCGAAATAGTATCGGCACGAGGAACGGTGCTTGGGCCTGCTCCCACGGCCAAAGCAGCTCTGTATGCCTTCGCCTCGCGCCTAAACCGCTTTCTCTCCTCCCGAGCCGTCAAGATGGACCTCTTCTAAGCCTCCTTCATCGAGGCGTCATCGTCTGTATACAGAGATGCCTCCAAGTCCTTCAAGGCATCCCTCACCGACTCTTCGAGGTGAGACTCTCGCGGCGGCCCTGATGAGGTCGGGACTTCAGTAGTTGGCCCGGGGAGAGTCCCCTCATCGGCTTGCAAAATAGGTCCCGCAGTCCCTGCAATAAAACAAAGGAAAGGTTAGATTGACCATAACAAAAGGAGAATAAAAACTTAATGAATCGAAATATACCGAGCCTTAACGATGCTCTGAGTCGTTCCTCCTCTTGAAAGGTCTTGAGGGAAGCAGCAATAGCATCTTCAGTGGTGACGCCTGTTTAAAGAGGGGAAAAGCATTAGTCAAAGACAATAACAAAGATACGATGCGATAAAAATGCGACTAGTAATTACCCGATTGCGCAAGCTTAGCTAGCCACGCGTCGCGCCTCGCTAATCGCTCTGAAGCTGGGATAGCGGCCGCCAGATCCGTGTCATCTGGCGGCATAACCAATCCTTTATTGGTCCCGTATTCGCCCAAGCCCTCGCTATAGGGAGCATGAAGTTCCTGACCGAACGCAACGTCAGCTGAGAAGAGCGACTTCTTCTTCCTCTTCTGCCCGCCAGCCTTGGATGCACCCAAGATCAACTTGCGCTTTGCAGGCATTTTAGGGAGGCGGGTCCTGATATCCGGGCCCACACCAGACTCTGGCGAAACCACATTTACCGTCTCTACTGGAGCACGGGGCGCTGGTGGCGCATCCACAGTATCAGGAGACGGCAATTCGCGCGGAGGGCTCAATACGTGCGGTGGCCCAGCTCCGGCATCTTTTAGCGGAGGAATGACCGGAGTCCTTGGCTTTAAGGAAGCCTTGCGATCGCCGCCGGGAGGTGCACCCTTGCGGTCAACCAGCATGCGCTTCTCCATATGGATAACCGGACCCATTGCGTGCGCGTACCAGGCCACGTACGCGTTGAGGACCTTAGGAACGCAGCTTGACTCACTGATGAAGAAGTAGGAGCCCGTGTTAAACCGCATGAAATGGTGCATTGCACTCCTTATCCCCTCCCGGCTGGCCACGGGCTCTTCCAAAAAGGCTTCCAGCGGGATCCCCTAGTGATAGTTGGATTGTTGGGCGAACCGGTGAGGGTTATACCTCATGAAAAGCGCCGTCTTATTCTGCCTGAACACCAGGTAGCCCAGCCGAATGGAGTAGAGGTGAAGGATCTCCCGGGCTTTCAATATGGAGGTCCCGTCCTTGAAGTCGTCGCGCAGCGCCACCACCGACTTGGAGGTCTCTGAGCCTATGGTTATGACCTTATCCAAAAAAGAAACCTTCGCTCCGACCAGGTGTGGACGAAGGAGCAACCCCCTAGCCTCCCACGGAGGCGCAACCATGATCGAGGCGCCGACCAGCCGCATGACTCTTGGGAGTCTGCACTTCTCAAAAAACGGAGGGATCTTATGGACGCCGAACACCCCATGCACATGCATTTCCATCCACGAGGTGAAGTAGTGCATCGGGAAATTATCAGGCTGCACCCCAGGTTCATTAGCGTCCGCCGCCATGCTAAGTCCATTATATAGGTGAGCCAACCCGGCGATTCCTATTGTCAACTGCAGGCCAGCCACCATCCGATGCGCTGGGTAGAAAACGGACGGACACATGTCGTGCGGGTGCATGGGGAGCGCGAAGCTGCACAGCCACAATCCCAGGAACCCTACAAAAAAGGTCTCCTCATCCATGCCTGAGACGGTGATTTCTGTCAAAGGCATGACGGCGGCGCCGGGGAGATAAAAGTCCTTCTGGTCGTCCTTCGATGTTGGTCGACGGTCCAAGCCGAAGCCAAAAGGGTCATCAGGCTTGGCGAACTTCTTGGTCCGCTCCGATAGAAACTCTGGTCGAATGAAGTGGGCGATAAAATCTGCGAAACTAACACCCCGGACCCCTGATTCCAGATAGAGCCCTTCATATATGTCCAGCACCTTCACCAAGCCTGGAAACTGGTGCTGAATAGCATTCTCCAGCGTCAGATCAAACACCAGCGGCTTGGTGGCGAAGACGTATTCGTCAGGAGGAAGTAGCTCCTCGTAATGCTCCCCCCTCATCGGCAGACCCGAGATTTCAGAAAACTCTTCCAGGGAGATGGAGACTTCCCTGTCCGTTATAAGGAAGGTGTGAGTAGGGATATTCCATTGTTCGATAAAAGCCTTAATCCACCACGTTGGAGGAGAGGGGTACTCAAAAAGCGAGACATAGATTGCTGAATACAAACCAATCTTCATCAGATGAGTCCTCTTTGCTAATAAGAAGTACCGGGCCCACTGCAAATATCCGGCGGGTGGTCGTGGGGTTAATCCAATGTTATAAGCCTGTCCCCAAGGGCGTGCTTCACCCTGACATATTCGCCTCCCCAAAATGTCTATTGCCGGCGGTGGCTGCACGGAAATGGCACTAATCGCAGGCTGGAGAAGATCATCTAAATTCCAGTCTTTAACCTCCACGGCATACTTCACCGGGGGTTCATCCGCATAGGGGATCGAAAATATGGGCTCAGACGGCATAGCGGAACCGAAGCTTCGGCGACCCTGGATGATCTCGTTATACCACCTACCCCACAGGTGAAGGTTCTTGTGCTCGGGGTCATGAGCCTTGATGAGAGTGAGTACCTCTCGGTCCACTGGTGCCTGGGGAAATCCTCCCTCCGAGCGAACAAACGGGAATGATAGATCAGCAGGCATGTTTCCTGTGGAGGGACAAAAATTAGCCGTCAGTGTTGTAATTCCAACGCTTGGCGTTTTAAAATTTATACCATACTACAAAGCAGTGGGTTGGGGACCAAAGGGGGACCCACAAAATCTGGATGACAGTGCATCAGTTAATAAGACAGCCCCATCATTGGATGAGACTATCAATTAATGAAGAGACCCCCCAAGAGAATATTCTCATTAATGGGAAATCCCTAGAGACAAGGAGAAAATCTCCTCTTTCAGAGCAAAGCTCTGTCACAGAGTGACATTTGTCAAACTCTGGTCTCAAGAGAATAAAATTTCCTAAAAAGAGCCTGGCTCTGTTAATAATGATGGAAAGATCCATCAAAAGAAACATTTAACTCTTGAAAGAATCAAAATTTTGGGATCCTGAAGATCCATGAAAACTCTTAGGAGTTCTTCATTTTCAGATCAAAAAGATCTACATTTGATCCATGAGCAAAACTCTGTTCATGGGTTAAAACCCATGAAACAAGATCTCTGTAGATCTATGGATTCTTGAGAGCAAGGCTCTGTTGATGAAACCCCAAAGGGGTTTTCTTTAGATCGAAGATCTATGAGAGCAAGGCTCTGCTAATTAAATTAAATTAAATTTAATTTAAGTTAAATTTTACCTAAGATGTTCTAAAAATTTGAACTCTGGAGTTCTTGAAAAGAAACAAGAGTAAGGCTCTAAAGTTCTTAAAAGCAAGAGTAAGGCTCTGAAAATCAAAATTCTTGAAGATGGTAATTATTTACTGAGGACCAAGGGTCCTATTTATAGGCGCTTGCGCCCCTTCAACTCACCAGTTGATCCAATGGCTAGGATCTTCCCACCGCTGCACTCACGTGTGCGCCACGTGAGCGCAACGGTGGGGGGCATTTGTTTCCCCCAATCAGAGCAAAGCTCTGTTTGAATTTCAAAAAATTCAAAAATTGAAGCAACGCTTCAAATTTCTTGCGCCGCGCGCAACGCGCCACATGTCAAAAGCTGACACGCCAGCGCAGTGCGCCCAATCAGAGCAAGGCTCGACTTGAAGTAAAAAACAAAAGAAGCAACGCTTCAGATGATTTGCGCTCTGCGCTGCGCGACACGTGGCAACGCAGTTGCGCTGCGCTCGGCGCTGCGCGACACGTGGCAGCGCAGTTGCGCTAGCGCCGTTGCGCTGCGCGACACGTGTCAGCGCAGTTGCGCTGTGTGACACGTGTCAAGCGCTGGTGCGTTTGCGCCAAACAGAATTAAAATTCCAGTAAGATCTTTATGTTCTTATTAAAACAAGAAGATTGTCTTCTGTAAAACAGAAGCCCTTGGATCAAACATCCAACGGTGGGGAAAATTCCCCAAATCACTCAGAGAATGATCTCTTTAACAAATTTAACAAATTAATGGGCACTATATAAAGGCCCCTAGACCCCAACTCCAAAAGAACAACACAACACAGAGAGAATAGAGAAACTCAAGAAACAGAGAGAGAACTCTGAAGAATTTTGAGAAGAACTCAAAAAGAAAGAAAGCTAAAACCTTTGAATAAGAAAAGAAGAATTTCTTCTTAATAGATCATTGATCTAAGAACAAGATCAAGGATCTTCAATAAAAAAAATAAATAATAACAAAGGCGTTGCCTTTTTTATGAACCATTGGTTCTGAAATCTTAAAGATTCTTTTCTTGGATCAAGAAATTAAAATAGTGCCCTGCACTTGCAAATCTGCACTGTTGCGCTCTTGGTTTGGCGCAAGCCACCAGAGAACGCCACGTGTCAGCACCAGAATAAGTTGCGCTATGCGCTTTTAAAATAGAGCACTGCTCTCTTAAATTGGCGCAACTCACCAGAGCGCGCCAAGTGTCGGCAGCACAACAGTGCAGCGCACTGCTCTTGCGCTCACCAGAGCGTGACACGTGTCATCTCCACATGCACTTGCGCTCAATAATTGGCGCAAAGCGCCTGACAGGCCACGTGGCCACTGTCAGTTTGATTAATGCACTGCATTATTTACAGAAGGGCCAAGCCCAATTAAAAAAGGCCTAACAAGCCTAATAAAATGCAATGCATTATTTTAAAAAGGGCAGAGCCCAAACAAAAACAGATGCTGTGCATCATTTAAAAGGGACAGAGCCCAAATCAAAAAGGCCTAGCAAGCCAAAAGAAAATGCAGTGCATTATTAAACAGGGGCAAAGCCCTAGCACAGGCCTAATAGGCCGAAGTTAAAAAGGTTGAATATTCTCAATTGGACTTAGCCCAATCATGGCCGTAAGTCCTCAAATTAAATTGACTGACCATGACTGCTCTCTTAAATCAATTTACACCCGGTTCAAGGGTACATCTCCGAACTCCTCTGACACCTATCGTTGTAATCCTTCAACGACGTCAGAGAGGTGACAGGTCCCAATAACCACACATTAATACGGACTGCGGGGTCCTTAAACCCATGGATTTATGTGTCCTTAAACTAATGGACTAATGCGTCCTTAAACACACCCATACGGACTGTGGGGTCCTTAAACCCATGGACTTATGCGTCCTTAAACTAATATCCGTCCCTAAAACGGGAACGATGGACCACCATGTCCCTAAACTGGAAATAGACCACTATGTCCCTAAACTGGCAATGGACCACCATGTCCTTAAACTGGTAATGGACCGCCATGTCCTTAAACTACCTATGGACCGCAATGTCCCTAAACTGGAACAACAGAGCCCAAATGCTCTTTTGTCGGATCTAAACGACCCCGTTTAAGTCGATCTTAGCCTCAAATAGGGCTAACGTATCCTTAAACCTTCAAACAGACTTTAGTCCCAAATTGGACTATAGATCCCCCAATCAACTTTGGTTCAAGGGTACATCTCTGAACTGCTCTGACATCCGTCGTTGTAATCCTTCAACGTCGTCAGAGAGGTGACGGGTCCCGACGGCCATACATTAAATGGACCACTATGTCCCTAAACTGGAACAATAGTGCCAATTGCTCTCTTGTTGGATCTAAACGATCCTGTTAAGTTGATCTTAGTCTGGAGATTAGGCTAACGTATCCTTAACAAATGTTTAAGTTGATCTTAGCCTTAAAAAGGGCTAACGTATCTTTAAACCAAAACCCCAAACCCAAATCTAAGAAAATACGGATTTGGACTAATCCACGTCCTACGGGCGATAACATAAATTAGTCTCCGTATACAATCCACGGGCAACCACAAACAAAACAAACACCCACGACACGAAGTGAAATTCTGGAGAAGGAGAAAGTTGTTACCGCGATGCGGTAGCGTAATTAACTGCAGGGGCTTGCGTCTGCAGGGAAGAGCGTCCCCACAATCAAAAACCCCTCAAGCGAGGGGGAATATGACGAAATCTGCTACATCGGCCGCATCCGTCCAAACCTCCGATACACGGTGCCATAAATCAACTTGGCATCTTCGGAGAGGTGGACGGATAGCACCAAATAGCATCTGCCCCAAATCTCAGGCAAGACGTCCCACGTCTTGGCCGCCGTTCGGAGGGGAACGGATTCTGATCTGAACCTGTCTCCTAAACCATCGCTACCTTATAAAGAGTTCAGGATGAAATGTCATCTACCATCTATGGGCCACATTTGCCAAAGCCACATTCGCCGCTGAAGTGAAGAAGCTACTTACGGATCCTCACGATTCGTAAGGAAAAATACCCGAGTGAGATCTTTATGACTCACGGAGGTAATGAACACTTAGAAATCCTCACGATTTCTAGGGAGAATTTGCACCTACGAGATCCTCTCGACTCATAGGGAGAAAAACCTTCTTGAGACCCTTACGGCTCATGAAGACGAAGAAAGTCTTAGGCTACATGGATCCTAAACCTGTCTCCTAAGCCCTCAATTCTGTGGTCATGCATAAGTCTGCACTACTTCACCCACGTACATACTTACGTGGGCAAAGTAGTAGGAGACATTTGTTCCCGCCAAAATTTTAGCTCAAAACCCGCTCCCAATAATAACAATAAAATAAAATAAAATAAAATAATAATAAAAACTCCACACGAAAAGAATGCAACAAATGCCTCAACGCCAAGAGTTAAAACATTTTGAAGCAATACTTCAGATTCAGCGCTAGGCGCGCTGCGCACCACGTGTCAAACACAGATGCGCTAGCGCCAGGAGCGCTGTGCCCTAGGCAGCGCACCCCTAATCAGAGCAAAACTCTGTTTTAAAATTCAAACTAAAAAGTTGAAGCAACGCTTCAGATCCAGCGCTCTGTGCTGGTGCTATGTGTCAAACACGGGTGCGCTAGCGCAGTTGCGCTGCGCTCTGCGCTACGCGCCACGTGTCAAACACGGGTGCCTTAGCGCAATTGCGCTGCGCTCTGCGCTGCACGCCACGTGTCAAACACGGGTGAGCTAGCGCAGTTGCGCTGCGCGCCACGTGTCGAACGTAGGTGCGCTAGCACAAGGTGCGCTGCGTTGGAATTAAAAATTCCCCCACCGCTAGATCAAAAGATCTACTAATAATAAATTATTAATTAATCAGAACTAAAATTCTGTTATGAAAAGATTTTCTCAATTTTGTTAAAAAACAAGAAGATTATTTTCTGTAAAACAGAAGCCTTAGGATAAAAGATCCAACGGTGGGAAATATTCCCAAATCAATCAGAGAACGATCTCTTAAAACTGATTTAACAAATCATTTGGCCCTATATAAAGGACCTTAGACTTCAAGTCTAAAATATACAGAGATAGAAAAGAGAAAGAAAAACCCTCTGCAAAAGAAGAGAAAACTCTTAGAAAAAAGATGATTTTTCTTCATCTTCAAGGTAAAAAAGAACTATGTTCTTGAATAATAGAGATGAAACCATCTCGTAAAAAGAAGAACCATCTTCCAAAAAGATCAGAGATCTAAGAAAAAGACTAAGGTCTTTAATAAAAGAAAAGATCGAAAAGATCTAATCATAAAAAGACTAAAAGAAGTATTTTACTTCATTCACTGATATTTTGATCTATAAAAGCAGAGCCTTTTATAGAAAATAAAAAAAAAACAAGAACTTTTGTTCTTAGATCTTCAGGAAAAAGCCTCCTTTGAAGAACATAAATTTGTTTTTTGATCTTAAAATTGATCAAATGCGCTTTGTGTTATTGAAAAGTGCCTTGCACTCATGTATTGCGCTTTTGCGCTTCTTGGACCGGCGCTCAGCGCCAAAACATGCCACTGTTCCCCTCCGAACGGCGGCCAAAATATGGACGTCTTGCCTGTGATTCGGGGCAGATGCTATTTGGTTTTATCCTTCCACCTCTCCGAAGATGCCAAGTTGATTTATGGCACCGTGTATCGGAGGTTTAGACGGATACGGCCGATGTAGCAGACTTCGTCAGATTCCCCCTCGCTTGAGTGGTTTTTGATTGTGGGGACGCTCTTCCCTGCACGCGCAAGCCCCTGCAGTTAATTACGCTACCGCATCGCGGTAGCAACTTTCTCCTTCTCCAGAATTTCACTTCGTGTCGTGGGTGTTTGTTTTGTTTGTGGTTGCCCATGGATTGTATACGGCGACTAATTTATGTCGTCACCCGTAGGACGTGGATTAGTCCAAATCCGTATTTTCTTAGATTTGGGTTTGGTGTTTTGGTTTAAGGACACGTTAGCCATATTTGAGGCTAAGATCAACTTAAACGTTTGTTAAGGATACGTTAGTCCAATTTGAGACTAAGATCAACTTAACGGGATCGTTTGGATCCGACAAAAGAGCATTTGGGCTCTATTGTTCTAGTTTAGGGACATAGTGGTCCATTTAATGTATGGCCATCGGGACCCATCACCTCTCTGACGTCGTTGAAGGATTACAGCGATAGGTGTCAGAGGAGTTTAGAGATGTACCCTTGAACCAAAATTAATTAGGGGATCTATAGTCCGATTTGGGACTAAATTCTGTTTGAAGATTTTGGCTTAAGGATGCGTTAGCCATATTTGAGGCTAAGATCAATTTAAACGTTTGTTAAGAATACATTAGTCTAATTTCCAGACTAAGATCAACTTAACGGGATCGTTTAGATCCGACAGGAGAGCAATTGGTTCTATTGTTCCAGTTTAGGGACATAGTGGTCCATTGTGTGTATGGCCATCGGGACCCGTCACCTCTCTGATGACGTTGAAGGATTACAACGACAGATGTCAGAGGAGTTCAGAGATGTACCCTTGAACCGGATGTAAATTGATTTAAGGGAGCAGCCGTGCTCAGTCAATTTAATTTGAGGACTTACGGCCATAATTGGGTTAAGTCCAGTTGAAAATGTTCAACAATTTATTTTTGGCCTATTAGGCCTGTGTTAGGGCTTTGCCCCTGTTTAATAATGCACTGCATTTTCCTTTGGCCTGCTAGGCCTTTCTGATTTGGGCTCTGTCCCTTTATAAATGATGCACAGTATTTGTTTTTGTTTGGGCTCTGCCCCTTTATTTTTAAAGTAATGCATAGCATTTTATTTGGCCTGTTAGGTCTTTTTTAATTGGGCTTGGCCCTTCTGTAAATAATGCAGTGCATTAATTATCTGACAGTGGCTTGTCAGGCGCTTTGCGCCAATTATTGAGCGCAAGCGCATGTGGAGGTGACACGTGTCAGGCTAGCGCAGTGCGCTGCGCCAGTGCGCTGCGCTGCTGCGTTGCTGACACGTGGCGTGCTCTGATGAGTTGCGCCAACGTTAAAGAGCAATGCTCTATTTTATAAAAAGCGCATAGTGCAAGTGGTTTTTATAGCTGACACGTGGCGCTCTCTGGTGGTTTGCGCCAACCCAGGAGCGCAACAGTGCAAATTTGCAAGTGCAAGGCACTGTTTTAATAACTTAATCCAATTTTGGATTTAAGAGGAGAATCTTTAAGATTCCAGAACCAATGGTTTATAAAAAAAAGTGCAAGGCACTGTTATTATTATATTTTTTTATTTGAAGATCTTTGATCTTGTTCTTAGATTAATGATCTATTCAGAAGAAATTCTTCTTTTTATAAAGGTTTTTACCTTTTTTCTCTTCTTGAGTTCTTCTCAAAATTCTTTAAAGTTCTCTCTCTGTTTCTGAGTTTTTTGTCTCTCCGTCTTGTGTTTTAGACTTGGGGTCTAGGGACCTTTTTATAGTGCCCATTAATTTATTAAATTTGTTAAAGAGATCATTCTCTGAGTGATTTGGGGATTTTTCCCCACCGTTAAATTTTTGATCCAAGGGTTTCTGTTTTACAGAAGACAATCTTCTTGTTTTAACAAGAACAGAAAGATCTTACTGGAATTTTAATTCTGTTTGGCGCAAACGCATATGTGCTTGACACGTGTCGCGCAGCGCAACTGCGCTGACACAACTGCGCTGACACGTGTCGCGCAGCGCAAAGCGCAGCGCAACTGCGCTAGCCATGTGTCGCGCAGCGCAAGAGCGCAGCGCAACTGCGCTGCCACGTGTCGCGCAGCGCAGAGCGCAAGTTAGCTGAAGCGTTGCCTCTTTATTTTAAGATTTGATTTTTATTATCTTTTAAAACAGAGCTTTGCTCTGATTGGGGGAAACAGAAGCATTGCTTCATTTCCCGCCTTGGGATTTGAACAGAGTTTTGCTTTGAAAGGGAGGTTTTCTCCTTTATTATTTATTTATTTATTTATTTATTTTTATTTTATTGGAACGGGTTTTGAGCCAAAATTTTGGTGGGAACAGCCACGTGTCAACCATAGACACTACTTGCGCTTCTGAAACAGAGCTCTATGCTCATGGGCTGGCGCTCAGCGCCAAGCGCGCCATGTGTCACTCACTGGTGCGCCAACGGACTAGCGCAATACGCTAATAAATTAAAAGCGTAATGCGCTAACAAACTAGCGCTTAGCGCGACACGTGTCATCTTCGTGTGCGCTACCTGACAGAAGCGCAATGCGCTCTTTGATTGGCTCAACGCGCCTGGCGTGCCACGTGGCGCACTATCAGAACAAACTTTGTTTCTGATAAATGCTATGCATTCGATACAATACAAAAATGTCAGAGCCCAATGCCTAGCATTATTAAAAGGGCTGAGCCCAAATAAAGGCTTAATAGCCAGAACAAAAGATAAAATGTTAAAACATTTTAATTGGACTTAGCCCAATTTTGGCCATAAGTCCCTAACTTGTTTTGAATTGAGCACATCTGCTCTTTCAACCAACTCACCTCGGTTCAAGGGTACATCTCTTCACTCATTTGATATTCGCCGTTGTAATTCCTCAATATCTTCAAAGAGGTGATGGGTCCCGACAACCACACATTTCACAGACTATGACGTCTTTAAATTGTACTGTGGGGTCCTTAAACCCATGGACTATGACATCCTTAACCTTGACCGTGATGTCTTAAAACTAACAACGACCGTGAGGTCTTTAAACTCATGGACTATGATGTCCTTAATCTCGACCGTGATGTCTTAAAACTAACAACGGACCGTGGGGTCCTTAAACCCATGGACTATGATGTTCTTAATCTCGACTGTGATGTCTTAAAACTAACAACGGACTGTGGGGTCCTTAAACCCATGGACTATGATGTCCTTAATCTCGACCGTGATGTTTTAAAACTAACAACGGACTGTGGGGTCCTTAAACCCACGGACTATGATGTCCTTAACCTCGACCACGATGTCTTTAAACTAACAATGGACTTCCATGTCCTTAAACTGGCAATCGACCGCAATGTCACTAAACTAAACAATAGAGCCCAATTGCTCTCTTGTCGGATCTAAACGATCCCGTTAAGTTGATCTTAGTCTAAAATTAGACTAACGTATCCTTAACAAACGTTTAAGTCGATCTTAGTATCAAATGAGGCTAACGTATCTTTAAACCCAAACCCCCAAACCCAAATCTAAGAAAGATACGGATTTGGACTAGTCCACCCCCTACGGGCGACAACATAACTTAGTCTTTGTATACAATCCACGGGAAACCACAAACAAAACAAACACCCACGACACGAAGTGACCATCTGGAGAAGGAGAAAGTTGTTATCGCGATGCGGTAGCGTAATCAACTGCAGGGGCTTGCGCCTGCAGCGAAGAGCGTCCCCACAATCAAAAACCCCTCAGATGAGGGGGAATCTAACGAAGTCTGCTATATCGGCCGCATCCGTTTAAACGTTCGATACATGGTGCCATAAATCAACTTGGCATCTTCAGAGAGGTGGACGGATAGCACCAATTAGCATCTGCCCTAAATTTCAGGCAAGACGGACCTACGCGGTCGCGTCTCTGTGTTCGGAGGGGAACAAGGACTATTTTGACGCATTTACCGCGAAAATGAGCTTCCAAGACAACTCTAACGCTGCCTAATGCCGAGCTTTCCCGGCCACTCTCATCCACTCCGGGCGAGACTGGTTCCGAGGACTCGCGCCACGCTCGATCTCAACCTTCGACGAGCTGGCCACCCAATTTCTCAGCCACTTCGTCAGGAAAAGACGGCAGAAACGGACCGTCGACCATCTCTTCACAATCAAGAGCAGGGACAAAGAAACGTTCAAGGGGTATGTCACCTGCTTCTACAATACCCTTCTCGAGGTCCCAGAACATCGGGACGAGACGGTCATTACAGCATTTAGGTATGGTCTTAGGCACAAGGAGTGGTTACGCTCCTTTGCATTAGCGCAACCTAAGACCATGGCCGAGGTAAAGGCTTGGACCGAGCATGAGATCCAGCTCGAGTTCGAGGTGAACGCAAATCTCCCCGGGGCAGAACAAACTGACCAAAAGAAAAGGGCGAGGGAAGAGAGAAAGAGACTTGAACGGCAAAAGCCCTACTCCCCGATGTTTCAGGACTACACCCCGCTCAACGTCTCCCAGACGGTACTGCTTGAGGAGGCTAAGGGCGAGGGGTTCTTCAAGCTCCACCCGATCTTGCGTATGGCGGCAAAGCGCACCTGGGGACCCTAATGCGGTTTCCACAGGTCGCAAGACCACTCCACAGAAAGCTGTAAGCAGCTCCGAGACTACATTGAGGAGCTCATCCGTTCGGCACACCTGGCAGCATACTTACGGGACAAGCGGCAAGCCGACCGCGAGCAGGAGCAGCGTCCCCCTCCCGGCGAGTTGACAATTGGCCAAATTATGGTTATGTCGACGCGGGATACGTCGAGTACCCACGAGGCTCAGCACCCTACGTCGGACGAGGAGGCCAGGGAGACCGAGCTGGTCGTTTTTGATGGCCTTACACTGCCAAGAAGCTCAAACCGTACCAAAAAAAAGAACATCTACTAGCGTGTACTTCTTTTACTAAGGCAATGTAAACTTTTCTCAAGATCTTTCTGTTTATATAATAAGAAGGGATCAGTAAAACATTGCAAAAAGAAGAGTTTTTTTATTCAAAGGGTACTATAGGCTCCTCAGCCTTACAGAAAAAGAAAAATTACAATAGCAGGGGAAAGGGGTGCAGAAAACATTGCTCGTGGTACTCCGAGCATATTTCAGCCAACCGGGCCCTCGTCGCTTCAGCCCTTTTCCTCTGATGCCGCCCACGAATGCCGTTGTGGTGCCTCAATTGGTAGCACTCAAGGACGAGTGCCACCGAACGATCGCACCAACCCGTCAAAATCAGACCGAGGTGGCACAGGGACCTCAGCTTACCGACGGCCTTGTCCTTCAGCTGCTCGGACAGAGGGTTATATAGCCCCGGCGATGCCCTCCAGATGGCGTACGTCAACAGCTGGAGCAGGGGCGAGCGCCGGGGGAGAAGTCGGCCGAAGTGGTCCTCGATGCGGCCTATAACCAACTGCACCGTATTCTCGGTACAGTGCTGGTCATACAGGTAAACAGCTTCAAAGATTATGATCTCCTTGATGGTGAAAGGGAAGTCTTCCATCCTTACGCCTTGGGGGTGGGAAAAGGAGTGCTCAACGCTCCCTCCGCTTTATAGCCCCGTTGCGACCTCAGGAATCCGACGGTCACTTGTGCCTTCCACAACTGTACCGCCGCGTGGCGGGTGACCCGCCTTTCTTGGCGAAATCGAAATGACGGTCACTCTTCCCAATGCATTAATGACACGTGTCAACCGCGACGGTACCCCTTCCCAATGATCGAACGCCTTGAAAGATCAGACAGAGCCTCACGACTCGAAAAAGCAGCAACCCTGCTCGACCCATCCTTAAGGATCAAAGCCCTCGCCAAGAGGCACCGAGCAGCGACCCTGCTCGGCCCGTCCTTAGCAGGCCACTCACGACCTTTCCCGCGCTAAGGATCAAAGCCCTCATCAAGAGGCAATCGGGCTCGCCCTTGCTTCATTATCCCTGGCTGGTGGTTCCCTACCCTACGACGCCAGGGATCAAAGCCCTCACCAAGAGGCACCGGGCAGTAACCCTGCTCGGCCCGTCCTTAAAGATCAAAGCCCTCGCCAAGAGGCACCGAGCAGCGACCCTGCTCGGCCCGTCCTTAGCAGGCCACTCATGGCCCCTCCAACGCTAAGGATCAAAGCCCTCATTAAGAGGCAACCGGGCTCGCCCTTGCTCGGTTATCCCTGGCTGGTAGTTTCCTACCCCACGACGCCAGGGATCAAACCCCTCGCCAAGAGGCACCGGGCAGTAACCCTGCTCGGCCCATCCTTAAGGATCAAAGCCCTCACAAGAGGCACCGAGCAGCGACCCTGCTCGGCCCGTCCTTAGCAGGCCACTCACGGCCCCTCCCGCGCTAAGGATCAAAACCCTCATCAAGAGGCAACCGGGCTCACCCTTGCTCGGTTATCCCTGGCTGGTAGTTCCCTATCCCACGACGCCAGGGATCAAAGCCCTCGCCAGGAGGCACCGGGCAGTAACCCTGCTCGGCTCATCCTTAAGGATCAAAGCCCTCGCTAAGAGGCACCGAGCAGCGAACCTGCTCGGCCCGTCCTTAGGAGGCCACTCACGGCCTCTCCCGCGCTAAGGATCAAAGCACTCATCAAGAGGCAACCGGGCTTGCCCTTGCTTGGTTATCCCTGACTGGTAGTTCCGCCAGGGATCAAAGCCCTCGCCAAGAGGCACCGGGCAGTAACCCTGCTCGGCCCGTCCTTAAGGATCAAAGCCCTCGCCAAGAGGCACCGAGCAGCGACCCTGCTCGGTCCGTTCTTAGCAGGCTACTCATGGACCCTCCCTGTTTCCCCAATCAGAGCAAAGTTCTGTTCAAATTTTGAAATTTGAAATGAAGCAGCGCTTCATAGCAGCACCACCGCTAAGAGTAAAAAACTCTGATGCAGCGCTCACGTGCAAAGCATGAGAGCGCTAGCGCTTAGAGTGTTGCACTCTAAGCAGTGCACAACGTGCAAAACACATGAGCGCTAGCGCTGAGAGCGCTGCACTCTAAGCAGCGCACCACGTGTAAAGCACGTAAGCGCTAGTGTTGGGGTTGAAAATTGCACCCCGGTTGACCGAGTCAAAGTCAAGGTCAACCCCAAGCCAGGTGGGCCCAAGCCCAGGTCAAGCGGGCCCATGCCCAAGTCGAGCCCGCGGCCAGCCTCCTCCATGCCAAAATATAGATCATGGAATAAATAATTTTTTTATGTAATTTTTTATGCATGAATGTATGCAAAATGGGCATAAAGCCAAATTTTTTGTAAAGCCCATGGCTTATGTGCAAAAAGAAATGGCACATGAGCCATGGGATATGCAAAATGCCATTTTGTAAAGCCTAAGGGGCTATATGTAAATATGTAAATCTATATAAGACAACATGATGATGAATAAAGACACACTTTTCATTCCCCCCAAAAAATTAGGGACTGTGCCTCTTTCTCCTTCCTCAAGGTTCTAAAACCTTTTTCTTTCTTTTGAATTAAATCAAGAGTTTTACTCTTCCTTTTTCAAAACTAAATAGTTTTTCACCACAAAACCCACAAAGGGGACCTTATATCTCCCATCAGATCTCAAAAAGAAGAGATTTTTAAAATCTCACATCTCTTGATCTTCAAGATCCTGCCAACAGAGGAGGAAGAAGGAGGCCCATCTTCGAAAACCCTATTTTTGGGAAGACCCAGGGCTCCAAAGAAGAGCCCCTTTCATCAACTCCGAAACATGTTAGGAGTTTAACTCCACTTTAAATCCTCTTTTGGGATTTTAAATCCTATTTCTGGGGCTAAAATCACTTTTTCCTTGCCGGCGCCCAAGTGTCCGAGCGCCTAGCACCCCAAGCGCTCAAGCGCCCAGCGTCCAGCGCCCCAAGCGCTCAAGCGCCCAGCGCCAACGTACCGGACACGTGGTGCGCTAGCGCTCGAGCGCCTTGCGCTCAAGCGCCCAGCGCCCACGTGCCGGGCATATGGTAGCGCTCGAGCGCCTAGCTTTGAGCACCCAGCGCCCACGTGTCGGACACGTGGTGCGCTAGCGCCTAAGCGCACAGCGCCCACGTGTCGGACACGTGAGGCGCTGGCCCCACGCGTTCTTTGGGCGCTTTTCCTCTTTTTATATGTGTGTGTGTGTGTGTGTGTGTGTCTATATATACTCACACACTCCACAATACCGTCCCTCTAAAAAAATTTGGGCCGGGGCGCTGCCCCGCACCCCGTAAGGGGGCTGCTAGCCCCCTTGACTCCCAACCCGCGATCCGGGTAGCGGGTTAAAAACTCTGCGGGGCCCCCGATATATCCAAAAACCCTTCAAAACATGACACTGCACATTGAGTTCTCATGACCGTTTTAACTCGTTAATCGGAGGTTCCCTCGCTCCAAAGGCGAGGGGTAATTAATGGCAGCTTAGTCCGCGGCTGCCGGTGTCACGCCCCGCTTCCCAGTGTACGGGGACGCGACGAGGTCCGCTACGTATATACTCAGAAGTATATACGCTAAGCGTATCTAAGCAATATAAAATAAATACACAAGAGACAAGGGATAATAAAAACATCAACTTTTATTTATTAATATTCTTTTGTACAATGCATGAAAAGGAAATACAACTGAAATAAAAAGATGCCTAAACAGTGGCATAACAGGAATGAAAAGTACTGAATGAAAAGGTGTACAATGAAACTACAGTGCTGGGTCTTCGGCAAACTGCTCCAAGTCTTCTGTAGATGGCTCGATCTCTGCCGGGTCCAAACCACCTGACGACATTCAAAGAAGAAAGAAAGAGAATGTCGTCAGCGAACAGGTCGCTCGGTAAGTCCCAAAGATAAAAGGAGAAATAGAATAGACAGGGAGTAAGAGAGAGAGAGAGAGTAGCTTTTACAGTTGTATTATATTGTTTTAGTGTTAATGCTGTTGTTATTGTAAGTTCAAAGGTGAATGTTAACTAATCTCAAGAGTGCTCTCAAACCCAACAGGCTGTAATCCAGGGGTATGGAACCACGGGCCCAAATGATATGTTAGTAGCGGGACTTCGACCGTCGCCGAAGTATTCCAAACTCAACAGGCCATAGTCCAGAAGCATGGAAACACGGGCCCTCATGATTGCTTGCTTGTGTTAGTAGACATGGATTCATGATCTAGGGGTACTTTTGAGATTATGTTGGATTCACGAATGAACTACCCCAATACTCCGTGTAGTTATGTTATTGATAGTACTGTATTGCATTGTATTGTCTTGTAAATTGAATTGTGTAATTGGATGACTGACCAAAACCATGATATCAGTAAACGGATGTAACTGCATAATCATGTAAATAGAATAACTGGATAATGGATGTATATCCATGATTTGATTTAGTCAAGTTGTATAGATTGATAACTGAATTCACGGATTCATGTGTTCATATTGAATTGGAATATTGTAGATTGTAGATTGTACTTGAATCATATTCAAGTCAGATATAATCAGACTCAACCCGAGTCAGACAATCAGAAATGTGAATCGAAGTCTTATAATTGCTAGGGTCCTTAGGGTAATTTATAAAACTTGAGGGGTTTTATGTAAAAACACTTTTATATACTTTTCAAAATACACCTCAAATATTTATTACTCGTCTTTAGAGTTGTAATGAATGCGGATTTTATATTGAGCCATTTCTAGTGAAAATATCCTAGTTTTATAAATAAGGTATTTATCTGTAATATTGATTTATTTGAAGTTCATGGTATTTTAGTGTAAAATTTATTCTTGTGATTTTTAGAAAAAGGTGAAATATTTATATCATAATAAAATAGATATTTAAATGATAAAAATACATATATTTATACAAAGATAATTTTAATAAATATTTTATATTCCAAAAATCTCATTTTCTTAAGATGTCGTATTTTAAACCTTCCGAGACCGAATGCTCCTTGCGGAGGTCTGAATCTCGCACTATTAAGTTCGAGGATGTGCGATAATCCGCACCATCCCGAATTGGTTCCCCAAAAATGGGTTGTAGCGGCGCTTTGCAAAGATTGTAAAATACTAATCCTTTAGAAAACGGTTTTATAAAGTAAAAGGTATTTATTTGTAAAAATGTAAATTTTCCGTATTTTAGATTTTAGGGTTTCCTAAGTCAACCAGCCTATTTCTAAATGGTCTAAACGACAAGTCGTTAGATATCTCAAATCGCCTCTTCACCGCCAATTGTGGCCAGGTAAGTACAATTGAGGAAAGGAGAGATCCGCTCACGAATCACCGTGAGTCGGGCCTTTTAAACTTACCTTTCTCACTTGCCTAGCCTAGACACCACAAAATCAGGTTTAGATAAACGATCGATGTCCACAACTTATCATATTTTCTTAATAAGAGGTATTTATTTAAAAGTGTTTCAAAGCTAAAACTTTTAGAAATGGTTTTATTAAGAATATGGTATTTAAATGAAAGTGTTGTTTTATCGTATTCTAAGTTTTTGATGATATCGTTTTAGGTTGTATATGCGTGTGTGTGGAGGTAGGTCATTATCTCGTGTTCTACTTTAAATGTATAGTAAGGTTAAGGGATTAAATGTGAAATCGAAAAATTGTGGTATTTAAGTGAAAATACGATAATTTGAGAACGCTATCATTTCATGTGATGAAACTTATTCAAATTGTTTGTTAAATGTTTAATAGTCAACATAAAAATGTTTAAGC
The DNA here is from genome assembly GCA_030015575.1 of Agapanthus africanus. Lineage (NCBI taxonomy): Eukaryota > Viridiplantae > Streptophyta > Magnoliopsida > Asparagales > Amaryllidaceae > Agapanthus > Agapanthus africanus. The sequence continues at coordinate 509,702,554 of JASDDO010000016.1, forward strand.
ATGAATGTATTGGTGAGAAGTGAAATTTTATAGAAAACCGAATCGGAAATCGGATTTGTTCCGATTCCGTCGGGTTTTGTAATTTCGTATTTTAGAGAATAAGAAAGAGAGATAGAATGGGACTTACGGGTTTTGATTTATACAAAGGAGTGAGGGGGACTAAAGGGGTTGCCGATGCGTTGCTTCGTCGCCGGTTGTTCCTAAAAACGTCGCCGGAGCTTCTCCGCGAACTTGTTTTCAAAGTACACAACTCTTGAGAAGATTTTGAGAGAGTGGGCTCAGAATTTTGGGATGAGAGGGTAGAGGGTAGGGGGTGTATTTATAGGGTAGGTTAGGGGTAGGGTAGGTGAAAGGTTTTTGATAAAAAAATGTAAAAATATATGAAAATGTATTAAAAATTGTAGTAAATAAGGCTTTCTGGCTTCTCTGAAACTGATCTGAAGATTTAAAGTATACAGGGGAGTAGGGGAGGCCGAAAGACACAAATTTTATGTTGACGACTCGGCCTTTCGGCCGAGTCCGGCCGGCGGCGCCGGCCCGAGTCGGCCGGTCCGCCGGCCGACTTGGCCGAATCGGGCTGAGTCGGGGGTCGTGGAGGTGGGGGGTCGTCGGGTGAAGGCTCTGGTATATTTACGTTTTCAGGTGTAGTTCAAGTTTTGGGAGTTATGGTGTTTGGACTGTTGGGCTTGCAAAGGATTTAAAACAAAATAAATACAAAAATAATGTGGGGTATGGGATTTGAACTCTGGTGGCTTTGTTCAGCAGTGCAAAGTATTACCAATAAGCTACAAGCTCTTTCTTGTAATTATTTGTGTGAAATAATTACTTAAAGAGATATCAGCAACATTAAATACTCTAAGTATACTTTGAATTTAAATCAATTCTTTGTACTTTAAAAATGGAGTTATTTAATTACTTAAGTCTTGTGCTCAGGTAATAAATACCTCTTTATGAATTTTGAAAAAAATATTTTGAAAAATTTGTATCGGAAATTTGGGGTTGTTACAGCCGAAGATTCGGATCCCCACAATCAATAAACCCCAGCCGACCCTAGACAGGGGGAATCTGTAGTACGTCTGACAAGCGCGCGTATTCCCATCTCAATGGGGTGACGAAAAACACTCTACAGATTCTGGCACGTCCGGTGGGACCAATCTCTCCTCCCATATTTTGGGTTAAGTTTTCATGCGAACTCAATTAATATGCATATCAATTGCCTGTACTAAAATCATGTTTTTTTTGTGCAGGTTAACGTTCTCCAATTGCAATCTTCGGACGCAGCAAAGATATCTCCAAGGATCAGCGCAACTCTCGACACAGCTCCCATCTCCTACACGATGAAGATGGACGCCAGGACGGTCCTCCCGGCCAGTCTTGGGCGACAATGAGAAGAGCCGCCGCTACCATTCGGCTCTATTCTGTTCGTGTCAGCTAACGCCATCCCAGCTCCTCAAGCCCCGGTGACAGACAAACCGGTCTCGAAAGGCAAGAGGCCAAATGTGGTGGTCTCGAAGGCGCCCCAACTAAAACACAAGTCGGTGTTTGAACGACTTTCCTTGGCCCCAGCTGGGGGCAAGGCCATCAACACCAACAAAGCAACAAGGCCTCTCGAGTAAGCTCCCATGGTGCCCCTGACAACTGCTCGATCGGGTGTCTTCTCTAAGCTCCCCGCTAATCGACTCACGGTGGCTTCCCAGAAAATGGATGCCCGCCAAGCCCTTAAAATTGAGAAGCTAAGGCAGAAAAGGCTCAGATATAGAGCCAACAAAAGGGCTAGGGCTCCTTCTAGGCTGAACCTCACGAGGTTCGAAGAACAGGCTTACCCCGCCGAAGATGAGGAAATGGCTGGTTATGTGGTCCACACTGTCTACATGGTGGGCACGCGCAGCAAGAGCAAGTACGGGGCCACCACATCTCAAATCCAATCTGGCTTGAATGTGGTTGCTACTTCCCAAGAACAGCCGCCTCCGCTGGGTGATGAAAACCCTCTCGATGAGGATGATAGGCAGAAAGACCCTTCAGTCCATGAGGAGTCGGGCTTGGAAAGCGAAGATGAGCCAATCTTCCGTCCCAAGAACGCAGAGCAGCAAGTTCTCCAAGAGCTCCGAATACAGCTCAGAAGTAAAGATAAGGAGATGGCCAAGCTCTACTCAAAGATCGACGACTTTACGAATGTCGTCTTGCAGCTCACGGCCCGACTTGCCTCTCAGCCGCCCAATCAAGCGCAGGGTTCTGCTCATGAACCGGGAAATGGTGTCCCAAGGCAGCCGACGCCTATTCCCTCAAATCCAAAGGTGGGCGGACCGCATGAAAGTTAGTCGCATCCTATCTCGGGAAATGTCTTGGCTACCGATGACAGTAGCCCGCTAACTCAAGATCAAATCATGGATTTGGTTGCCAACAAAGTTAAAACATTGGTAGCTGAAGCAGAAGCGTAAAAAGATATCAGCAGTAGTGGGAGACCATATCCTGCTCAGTATGATCTGGTAGAATTTCCTAGCGGTTATGTCATCCCTAAATTCGGAAGATTCGATGGGACGGGAAATGCGAATCAGCATATCGCCCACTTCAAAGCCTCATGCAGGAATACTAGGGGCAATGATGCGCTTCTCCTCCGCCAGTTCGTTAATAGCTTGGCCGACGTTGCTTTCGACTGGTACGCGAGCATACCGGATGGCTCCGTCACAACTTTCGTCTAAATGGATTTTTTGTTTCGGCAGAGGTTCATGAGCGTCAGCGATAAGATCACCATCGCCGACCTCGTAAGGATCAAGCCAAAGAACAACGAAAACAACACGGATTTTATAACCCGATGGCACAATCTCTCCGTCAAATGTGAACCGCCGATAGAGCAGGACCAATCTGTCAGTCTCCTCGTCAGAAATCTCAACAATTGGATGGCCCCGTATCTATGCACCGCGGGTCTCAAAACATTCCAAGAGCTGACCAAAAAAGTCCAGATGTTGGAGCGCTCAAAGCAGGAGTCTTCCTCGGATTCCTAAAATAATAATAAGTTCTGGAGAAACCGAAAGGACGATAATCGCAAAGGCGGAAATTCCGACGATTCTGAATCTTTTAACACTTCGGCTAGCCGAAACAAGCAAGGGATGAGCGGGCCTAGTGCCAACCAGCCTCGGAAGCCAGTGTTCGGAGAGGGAGGAGAATCTCCACTCAAAGAGAAGCTAGATAAGGTCTATTCCTTCAGAAGGGACAAAATCTGTAAAATATTCAAAGACGCCATGAAGAACGGTCTACAACTGCCAGAGTCAAAAAGACCGCAGGAAGCGAATATGACCGACGATCCCAAATACTGCCCTATCACAGAGTGATAGGTCATGCCATTGAAGACTGCTTCGTCTTCAAAGATTGGGTCGAAAAGCAATACAAGGCATGAGAGATAGAACTGTCTAAATGCGTGTTAACAAACAGTCCAGCTGCGACCGCCAATTTCATACAAACGGAGACCGAAGTTCTTCGTGAAACTGATTTTCTCAGACATCTGCCTTTCTCTGAAAACAATAGACCCCTAAGTCTTTAAACTAGGAACAGTCGACCTCTAAGTCGTTAAACTGGGAATGTAAATATATATATATATATATATATATATATATATATGTAAATAAACAAAAAAATGTGTAAATAAAAAAATATATATATGTATATATATGTATATAAATAAAAAGCCGAAATGATGGGGCAACTCGCAATAAAAATCAGCGAGTAAAAATAAAAATAAAGCCGAAATGATGGGGCAACCGTGAATAAAAGCCGAAATGATAGGGCAATCGCGACCTTTGCGATAAGAAAAGCTGAAATGATAGAGCAATCGCGGTAAATAATAAATAAATAAATAAATAAATGGCGAATGATGAGTCGCTCCTGGTATCATATTCCAGTGCAGCGATGCAGACGCCAACCAAAATCCAATTTCCCAAAATTCTCCCAGCCCTACGACCAGTCCCCAAATTGACTACCGTATACAATCCACGGGCTCAAATAATTCTCATTATACTCATATCCCACCGTAATCACCAGTTACGCGGTTGGTCTCCGTCCTTAGAATTATGCTCCATTGGGAAGACCCACTCATGTGTCCTCACGATGCATGAGGAGAACAAACCTTCATGGGATCCTTACGACTCACAAAGGAAAAACACACTTGGGAGTCCTCACGACTCCTAAGGAGAAAATACACCTACGGGATCCTTACGACCCGTAGGGAGAAAATGCTTTTATGGGACCCTTACGGCCCATAAAATTGAAAAGCCTTAGGTGATAGGGATCTAAACCTGTCTCCTAAGCCATCGCTTCCCAACCCCCAAGCGGCGAATGATGAGTCGTTCCTGGTACCATATTCCAGTGCAGCGATGCATACGCCAACCAAATTATAAATCCCATATCCCAACGGCGAATGATGAGTCACTCTTGATACCATATTCCAGTGTAGCGATGCAGACGCTAACCAAAATCCAAACCCCCAAGTGGCGAATGATGAGCCGCTCCTGGTACCATATTCCAGTGCAGCGATGCAGACGCCAACCAAATTCCAAATCCCAATAGCGAATGATGAGTCGCTCCTGGTACCATATTCTAGTGCAGCGATGCAGACGCCAACAAAGCCCCGAAATGTTTCCGGCTCTACGGTCTGGATCATACATCCTGCAAAACCGTATACAATCCACGGGCGTAAAACGATCCCAATCTCTCCCAAGTCCTACCGGTGAGACCACATTCAAAGTCCCACCAAAAATTAAAAAAATAAATGGTATGTCCATAAGCAAAATGGGAACGGATGAAAACCCGAAAGGGCTCCGTGAGTAAAAACGGCAGGACTGCCGGCGAGTTTGTGAAAACCCGAAAGGGCGCAAACTCGTAAAAAAAGAGAGATGAAATGCACTCGCGAAGTCCTCTCGACTTTGTGAGGAGAAAATTCCCGCGTGAGATCCTTATGACTCACAAAGGAGCAATACACTTAGGAGTCCCCACGACTCCTAAAGAGAAAATACACCTACGGGATCCTCACGACCCGTAGGGAGAAAATGCTTGTGAGACCCTTACGGCTCACAAAATTGAAAAGTCTTAGGTGATAGGGACCTAAAACTTGTCTCCTAAGCCATCGCTTTCTAATAAGCAAGCGCAAATGATGATTCTCTCCTGGTACCATATTCCAGTGTAGCGATACTGATGCCAAGCAAAAACCAATTCCCAAATCCTCCCGGGGCAATTGATGAGTTGCTCCTGGTATTATTCCACTGCAGCAATGCAGATACTAAACAAAAACCAAAATCTCAAAATCCTCTCAAAGACAGATGATGATTCGCTCCTGGTACCATATTCCAGTGTAGCGATGCTGATATCAACCCAAATTACAATCAACAAGTCAACTTCAACTCCGACACCGCAGAAAGCGGAGCAAGTCAGAATCCAATCTCGACACCGCAAGAAGCGGAGCAAGTCAAGTCCACCCCTGACACTGAAAGAAGCAGAGCAAGTCAAATCAAGCGTCGACCGTCCATGTCAAAAAAAGGGCAGTGCAGGCTTCCTACAAAGTAGGAACCAGATCACTCCGGGCCAGGGAAAAGTCTACCACGGACACTCCGTCTCGAAGATGCGTCAAGCGTCGACCGTCCATGTCGCAAAAAGGGCAGTGCAGGCTTCCTACAAAGCAGGAACCAGATCACTCCGGGCCAGGGAAACGTCTATCATGGACACTCCGTCTCGGAGACGCATCAAGCGTCGACCGTCCATGTCGCAAAAAGGGCAGTGCAGGTTTCCCACAAATCGGGAACCAAATCGCTCCGGATCAGAGTGTCGACCGTCCATGTCGCAAAAAGGGCAGTGCAGGCTTCCCACAAATCGGGAACCAAATCGCTCCGGATCAGAGCGTCGACCGTCCATATCGCAAAAAGGGCAGTGCAGGCTTCCCACAAATCGGGAACCAAATCGCTCCGGATCAGGGCGTTGACCGTCCATGTCGTAAAAAGGGCAATGCAACCTTCTTACAAAGCAGGAACCAGATCACTCTGGGCTAGGGAAACGTCTATCACGGACACTCCGTCTCGGAGACACGTCAAGCGCCGACCGTCCATGTCGCAAAAAGGGCAGTGCAGGCTTCCCACAAAGCGGGAACCAAATCGCTCCGGATCAGAGCGTCGACCGTCCATGTCGCAAAAAGGGCAGTGCAGGGTTCCCACAAATCAGGAACCAAATCGCTCCGGATCAGAGCGTTGACCGTCCATGTCGCAAAAAGGGCAGTGCAGGCTTCCCAAAAATCAGGAACCAAATCGCTTCGGATCAGGGCGTCGACCGTCCATGTCGTAAAAAGGGCAGTGCAGGCTTCCTACAAAGCAAGAACCGGATCACTCCGGGACAAGGAAACGTCTATCACGGACACTCCGTCTCGGAGACGCGTCAAGCGTCGACCGTCCATGTCGTAAAAAGGGCAGTGCAGGTTTCCCACAAATCGGGAACCAAATCGCTCCGGATCAGAGCGTCGACCGTCCATGTCGCAAAAAGGACAGTGCAGGCTTCCCACAAATCGGGAACCAAATCGCTTCGGATCAGAGCGTCGACCGTCCATGTCGCAAAAAGGGCAGTGCAGACTTCCCACAAATCGGGAGCCAAATCGCTCCGGATCAGGGGGTCGACCGTCCATGTCGTAAAAAGGGCAGTGCAGGCTTCCTACAAAGCAGGAACCGGATCACTCCGGGCCAGAGAAACGTCTATCACGGACACTCCGTCTCAGAGACGGTCAAGCGTCGACCGTCCATGTCGCAAAAAGGGCAGCGCAGGCTTCCCACAAATCGGGAATCAAATCGCTCCGGATCAGAGCGTCGACCGTCCATGTCGTAAAAAGGGCAGTGCAGGCTTCCTACAAAGCAGGAACCAGATCACTCCGGACCAGGGAAACGTCTATCACAGACACTCCGTCTCGGAGACGTGTCAAGCGTCGATCGTCCAAGTCGCAAAAAGGGCAGTGCAGGCTTCCCACAAAGTGGGAACCAAATCGCTCCGGATCAGAGCGTCGACCGTCCATGTCGCAAAAAGAGCAATGCAGGCTTCCTATAAATCGGGAACGAAATCGCTCCGCATCAGAGCGTCGACCGTCCATGTCGTAAAAAGGGCAGTGCAGGCTTCCCACAAATCGGGAACTAAATCGCTCCGGATCAGGGCATCGATCGTCCATGTCGTAAAAAGGGCAGTGCATGCTTCCTACAAAGCAGGAATTGGATCACTCCGGGCCAAGGAAACGTCTATCACGGACACTCCGTCTCGGAGACGCGTCAAGCATCGACCGTCCATGTCGCAAAAAGGACAGTGCAGGCTTCCTACAAAGCAGGAACCAGATCACTCCGGGCCAGAGAAACGTCTATCACGGACACTCCGTCTCAGAGATGCGTCAAGCGTCGACCGTCCATGTCGTAAAAAGGGCAGTGCAGGATTCCCACAAATCGGGAACCAAATCGCTCCGGACCAGAGCGTTGACCGTCCATGTCGCAAAAAGGGCAGTGCAGGCTTCCTACAAAGCAGGAACCAGATCACTCCGGGCCAGAGAAACGTCTACCACGGACACTCCGTCTCGGAGACGCGTTAAGCGTCGACCATCCATGTCATAAAAAGGGCAGTGCATCCCAAAAAGTGGGAAACAAAGAAAGTCGCCTCCACGCGAAAGAAGATCCATCAATTTCATGCACACAACCCACATGTGGTGTGCATTTATTGATGGGTGGCACTTTGTTGTGGTCGAAAATTGCACCCCGGTTGACCGAGTCAAAGTCAAGGTCAACCCCAAGCCATGTGGGCCCAAGCCCAGGTCAAGCGGGCCTATGCCCAAGTCGAGCCCGCGGCCAGCCTCTTCCATGCCAAAATATAGATCGTGTAATAAATAATTTTTTATGTAATATTTTATGCATGAATGTATGCAAAATGGGCATAAAGCCAAATTTTTTGTAAAGCCCATGGCTTATGTGCAAAAAGAAATGGCACATGAGCCATGGGATGGGCAAAATGCCATTTTGTAAAGCCCAAGGGGCTATATGTAAATATGTAAGCCTACATAAGGCAACATGATGATGAATAAAGACACACTTTTCATTCCCCCCTAAAAAATTAGGGCCTGTGTCTCTTTCTCCTTCCTCAAGGTTCTAAAATCTTCTTCTTTCTTTTGAATTAAATCAAGAGTTTTACTCTTCCTTTTCCAAAACTAAATAGTTTTTCACTACAAAACCCACAAAAGGGACCTTAGATCTCCCATCAGATCTCAAAAAGAAGAGATTTTTAAAATCTCACATCTCTTGATCTTCAAGATCCTGCCAACAGAGGAGGAAGAAGGAGGCCCATCTCCGAAAACCCCATTTTTGGGAAGACCCAGGGCTCCAAAGAAGAACCCTTTTCATCAACTCCAAAACATCTTAGGAGTTTAACTCCACTCTAAATCCTTTTTTGGGATTTTAAATCCTATTTCTGGGGCTAAAATCCCCTTTTCCTCACCGGCGCCCAAGCGCCTAGCACCACAAGCGCTCAAGCGCCTTGCGCTCAAGCGCCCATGTGCCGGGTATATGGTGCGCTAGCGTTCGAGCGCCTAGCGCTCAAGCGCCCAGCGCCCATGTGTCGGACACGTGGTGCGCCCAGCGCCCACGTGCCCAGCGCCCACGTGTCGGACACGTGGTGCGCACAGCGCCTAAGCGCACAGCGATCACGTATCGGACACGTGGTGCGCACAGCGCCTAAGCGCACAGCGATCACGTATCGGACACGTGGTCCGCACAGCGCCTAAGCGCACAGCGCCCACGTGTCGGACACGTGGTGCGCTAGCGCCTAAGCGCACAGCGCTCGCGTGCTAGGCACGTGAGGCGCTGGCCCTACGCGTTCTTTGGACGCTTCCCCCTTTATATATATATGTATACATGTATATATATATAGATACTCACACACTCCACAACACCGTCCTTCTAAAAAAATTTAGGCCGGGGCGCTGCCCCGCAAGGGGGCTGTTAGCCCTCTTGACCCTCAGCCCGCTATCCGGATAGTAGGACCCCCGTAAAAACTCTGCGGGGCCCCCGTTATATCCAAAACCCTTTCAAAACACGACACTGCACATTGAGTTCACATGACCGGTTTAACTCGTTAATCGGAGGTTCTCTCGCTCCAAAGGCGAGGGGTAATTAACGGCAACTTAGTCCGCGGCTGCCGGAGATTCGGATCCCCACAATCGATAAACCCCAGCATACCCTAGACAGGGGGAATCAGTAGTACGCCTGACAAGCGCGCGTATTCCCATCTCAATAAGGTGACGAAAACACCCTACAGCTAGCAATAGAACAAAATGTTCTCGGCCGTTGGATCAAAGGTCCAACAAAGATGATAAATTATCAATTGACCAGAATAAAATTCTGTTAAGGAAACATTCCCTAGAATCTTTCCAAACAGGAAAGATTGTGCTCTGAAAATCAAAGCACCGTTGGATCAATGATCCAATGGTGATTAAAAATCACCAATATACAGAATAAATTCTGTATGGGAAAGATTTCCCAATCTTGTTAAAAACAAGAAGATTGCTTTCTGTAAAATAGAATCCCTAGGATTAAAAATCCAACGGGGGAAAAATTCTCAAATCAATTAGAGAAAAGATCTCTTCAACCGATCCAACAAATCAGCCTACCCTATATAAAGGCCTCAAGACTTCAAATCTCATATAGAGGAACCCCCCCATAAACTTTGAGAAGTTTCAGAGAGAAGAGTAAGCTCTCACCAGAAGAAGAATTTCTTTAAGGTAAAATAAAGAGATCAAAGTATTTTATCAGAAAAAGAACTTAGTTCTTATGCTAGATCATAGATGTTTAAGACAAATCGTCTTTCACAAAAGAGATCATAATATCTCATTATAAAAAAGGGGGGAGAATAATTCAATTCTCTTAGGATCATAGATCTATAAAGGCAAAACTTTTCACCAAGAACATAAGAGATTGAAACATCTCCTATAAAAATAAAAACTTTGTTCTTAGATCCACGAGACAAAGTCTCTTATAAGAGAGAATTTAATTCTCAGAGCGCAAAACTGCCTAAAAAAAGAGTCTTAGCGCTATAGTTTAAAGAAGCGCCCCAGCGCTCTAAATCTAGCGCACAACGCTCCAATTAAAAGAAGCGCCCCAGCGCTCCAAATCTAGCGCACAGCGCTGCAGAGTCTTAGCGCTCCAAATTTAAAGAAACGCTCCGCGCTCATTGTCTGGCGCACAACGCCAAGCGCGCCACGTGTTCCTTACGTGTGCGCTATTTCACTGAAGCCTTCAGCGCTCATTGTCAGGCGAACAGCGCCAAGCGCGCCACATGCTCCTCATGTGTGCGCTACATAAACAGAAGCGCTCTGCGCTCATTGACTGGCGCTCAGCGCCAAGCGCGCTACGTGCTCCTCACGTGTGTGCTACTTAATAGAAGCGCTCATTGACTGGTGCTTAGCGCCAAGCGCGCCACGTGCTCCTCATGTGTGTGCTGAGAGAACATAAATTGTTTTTTAAATGACAAAGCCCCAGAGCTATAATGAGTGCTCAACACTCAATAAAAAACAAAAGTTTGTCAGAACGCAAACCAATGGTCAGCATTGCTAAATGTTCAACATTTTAACTGAGAGGGCCGAGCCCAAGTTGGCAACAGATCCCTTATTCAGATTAATTGAGCCCATATGCTCATAAATCTTTGATCTTAGTCCCAAATTGGACTACAGATCTCCTGTAATACCTGGTCTTCATCTACGCCCATATCTGTATTCAAATAAAATATTTTACCCATTTTACATTTTGTATTATATTCTAATTATTTTTTTGTTTTCCTATGAACCCAACACTAAGCCCAAGTCCATATTTAAATCCCACACTTTTCCTTCAAAACTTCTTGAGCCCAACCCCAACAACCCAAGGCCTTATTTTAAAACAACAAATTATATTCAAATTACTTACCTTTTCTTCTCTTTTCAAAATTAAAAAAAAAGATATATCCACATTTAAACCCAAATCCTACACAAATAAATTTCCTTAAAAACTTATTAAATTTTAATTCTCGTTAATTCTCTCTCTCTTCTTTAAAATTTTATTTATTAAAATCACGTTTTTCTCTCTCTCCTTACTCACGTTACTTCTCTCTCACATGTTCACTCCCTCTCTCTCCTCTCGGTCATCCTCTCTCTTCCCTCTCGATCCCAAATTCTCACCTCCCTCCTTGTCACGCCCCGCTTCCCAGTGTACGGCGAAGGGGACGCGACGAGGCCCGCTACGTATATACTTAGAAGTACATACGATAAGCGTATCTAAGAAATATAAAAGTAAATCACAAGAGACAAGAGATATAGAAATAACAACAACTTTATTAATAACATTCTTTTGTACAATGCATGAAAAGTAAATACAACTGGAATGAAAAGCGATGCCTAAACAATGGCATAACAGGAAATGAAAGTACTGAATAGAACAAGGTATAATGTCTAGAGCTCGGGGTCTTCGTGAAACTGCTCCAAGTCTTCACCGGTGGGCTCGATCTCTGCTGGGTCCAAAACACTTGACGACATTCAAAGAAGAAAGAGATAGAATGTCGTCAGCGAACAGGTCGCTCGGTAAGTCCCAAGGATAATAGAGAAATAGATAAAGAGCAGGAGAGAGAGAGTAGCTTTTAATATTGTATTGTATGGTTGTAATGTTGAAAGGTTAAATTAACGCTGTTGATTGTAGCTTGGTACAGAAGAATGCCAGTGTATACGAGAGGGGTCTCTATATGCTAGAGACCATGGCAAACGGAATATAGAGTATAAGGCTCCGTTATACAACCCGGAACAACGGTAATTGGATTCATGTTAGGTGTCTTAATCTGACCACTTCGTGCCACCTTTAACACCTTCCGTACCAATCTACCCCTTAAACCCCGTAGTGTTTTGATAGTACAGTTGTATTGTATTGTGTAAGTTGGATGACTGACCAAAACCATGATATCATTAAACAGATTGTAACTGCAATATCAGGTAAATGGAATAACGGAATAATGGATGTATATCCATGGTTTGATTCAGTCATATTGTATAGATTGTTAACTGGATTCTGGAATTCATGTATTCATATTGAGTTGGAATAGTAAAGAATATAGATTGACTTGAATCATATTCAAGTCAGAAATAATCAGACTCAAACCCGAGTCAGACTAAAAGAAATGTAATTTGAAATTCTATAATTGTTAGGGTCTTTATTGTAATTTATAAAACTTAAGAGGGTTTTATGTAAGAATACTTTTGTATAGTTTTCAAGATACACCTCAAGTATTTATTATTCATCTTTATAGTTATAATGAATGTGAATTTTATTTGTGTTATTCCTAGTGAATATATCCTAATAAAAGTATTAATTTATAATACTGATTTATTTGAAATTCATGGTATTTTAATGTAACTGTTAATCTTGTAATTTTTAAGAAAAGGTGGAAACTTTATCTTATAACAAAATAGACGTTTAAATGATAATTATATATATATAAATACAAGAATAATTTTAAATAAGTATTTTATTTTCCAAAATCTCATTCTTCATAAATGTCGTATTCTAAACCTTTCGAGACCGAATGCTCCTTGCGGAGGTCTGAATCTCGCACTACTAAGCTCGAGGGTGCACGATAAACCGTACTATCCCTAACGAGTTCCCCAAAGGTGGGTTGTAGTGGCGCTTTGCAAAGATTGAATAAATACTAATCATTTAGAAAACGGTTTTATAAAAATAAGGTATTTATTTGTAAAAGGGTGTAAATTTCCGTATTTTAGATTCTAGGGTTTCCTAAACCAACTAGCCTATTTCTAAATGGTCTAAACGACAAGTCATTAGAAGCCTCAAATCGCCTCTTCACCGCCAATTGTGGCCAGGTAAGTACAAGTGAGGAAGGAGGGATCCGCTCACGAATCGTGAGGCGGGCCTTTTAAAGTTACCCAAGCTCACTTGCCTAGCCTAGACACCACAAAGTCAGTTTAGATAAACGATCGATTTCCATGACATATCGTATTTTCCTATTAAAAGGTTTTGTTTTGAAATTGTATACAACTTAGAACTTTCAGAAAAGGTTTATAAAGAAAAGGGTATTTTAATGTAAAGTCTTGTATTTTCGTATTCTAAGTTTTGATGATATCAATTAGGGTTGTATTTGCGTGTGTGTGGAGGTAGGTCATTACCTCGTGATCTACGTTAAGGTATAGCAATTGTTAAGGGTTAAATGTGATAATTAAACATTGTGGTATTTAAGTGAAAAAATACGATATATGGAAACGTTATCATTTCATGTGAAAAACTTTATCCAAATTGATTTTTAAGTGATTAATAGTCAACATGAATATGTTTAAGCATTATGTAATTTGTGACAAGTGAGTTTTGATAGAAAACCGAATCGGAAATCGGTTTGTTCCGATTTCCGTCGGGTTTTAAAAAGTCGTATTTTTCTTAAAAGAAAAGAAAGATAGAAAGAGGGGGACTTACGGGTTTGGACAAGCTAGAGAGTGCTAGGAAGGTAGTGGATTGTCGGTGCGTCGAAACGTCGTGAAGGGTCCTAGTACGATCGCCGGAATTCGTCGTCGATTTCGGCAGCGCTTCGCCTTTCGCTCGTTTTCTAATGTACCGAGTCCTCTTGAAATTTTTAGAGAGTGGACTTAGGAATGTAGGGTGAAAGGGTAGAGGATAGGGGTGTTTATATAGGGTTAGGCTAGGGTTAGGGTTTTAATTAAAAAAAATATAAAACTATATAAAAAAAAATTAAAAATCATTAAATTTTTGAATAAAAGTGATTTATTGAGAATCTGGTAACCGATCAAAGAAAATAAAGTATGCAGGGGGATTGACCAGGTCAACACGGAGAAATTCCGTGTTGACGACTCGGCCGTCCGGCCGAGTCCGGCCGGCGGCGCCGGCCGAGTCCGGCCGGCGGCGCCGGCCGATTCCGGCCGGTCCGCCGGCCGACTTGGCCGAGTCTGGCCGAGTCGGGGTACCGTCGGGTTGGGAATCTCATGGGGTGAATTTTGGTATATTTAACTTTTTGGGTTTAGTAAAAGTTTTGTGAGTTATGGCGGTTTGACTGTTGACTTTCCAAAATAATTAAAACAAAATAATAAAAATAATGTGGGCCATGGGATTTGAACTCTGGTGACTTGGTACAGCAGTGCAAGCTATTACCAATGAGCTACAAGCTCCTTTTTGTAATTATTGTGGGAAAATAACTACTTAAAGTGGTAACAGCAATATTAAATACCCCAAGTACAATTTAATTTTAAAACAATTTTATGTACACTAAAAATGAAATTATTTAAAAATAATTAATTATATATATCTTGTGCTCAGATTAAAATACTCCTTTATGGATTTTAAAAAAATTTAAAAAAAATTTTGTACAAAAAAGTGTATATGAAAATTAGGGTTGTTACACTCCTCGTTCTTAATTTTTCTTTCCCGCCTTCACGAGCTCGTACCCACGCCTTCGCCTTCGCCTTCGCCGCGCGTCGTCGCCGTCGCGTCGACTTTGCCTCCTCCCCTGAGCCCCATCACCTCCTTCTTCGCAACTCCTCCCTCCAAAACCGCTCCCCGACGAGCTCCCCACTGCCCCAAAACCGCCTTGTCGACCCGAGCACCACTGTCGTCACCTCCTCCACCACCTTGAGCGACCACCATCACCCCCATCACCACACCAAGCTCACACCATCCTCCGCGACATCATCATCACCATCATCACCATCATCCCTCTCTCTCCCCGACTTCATCAGCTGCAACCTCCACCGCCAACTCCGACGACCACCGCTAACGACCCAAGCCGAGCCCCTCCATCATCGCCAGCAACACTGAGCCTCCTCCACCGACGAGCTCGAGCCCAGCTCCACCACCTCCCTCACTCGTTCACCCGAGTCATCCCACTCTCCTTCCAACTCCAACCAAACACCTTCACCCTTACAGCACCACTGACCATCGCCGCTGACGAGCCGCCAGTTCCTCTTCCATCGCCTGCAACCTTTATCTGCACCATCGCCAACACCGAGCCTCACCTTCATCCTCTCCTATCAAGCCGAGCCGAGCCTTCTCTCGCTGTCGCTGCCTCCGTCGCGTCCGCTAGTACCGTCGGGCCCCCGTCTATGACCACCTTGCACAACACTCTCCAGCCAAGGACCAAGGTCAAAACGCGCCAAGCTCGAGCCGGGGTTGAGTTGCCTTGCGTGCCTAGCCGCGCTTGCGCCGTGATCGTGCCGTGCCGTTGCCGTAGCTATTGGTCACCACCATGCCGTGTCACTGCCGTATCATCATCGATACGTCGTCAGGCAAGTTTTACATACTTGCTTCATGCTATTATACAATCATTTCGATTGCGATTCAATATTATTACAAGTATTCGATACTAAATTTTAATTGAAAACCCATCTTTAAATGGTAGAACTTGTGATTGTTAAACCCGTTCACTATTCACAGTGGTGCTGCAGATATTTGGTTACAAATAAATATCGTTTCACCTATAAAATATTACCCCCGATAATCATTGCGAAATCAGAATTTTTCTGAACACGCTAGACCGTTAAATTCATATTAAATATTTTACAAATTGGATTTTAGCGTTCCATGGCTTGTATCGAAGATAACAGATTAACCAATAGTACTATATAGTTGATTTCTGAATTTTAACAAGTTAAGATAGAGAAAACTGAGGAGAATTATGATTCTGGACTGCAGTCCAGAGCAGTAATCCCAGTTAACCCCTGTTTTCAAATCACTGTATATCCTTATTCAAATGCGAGAATGTGAGGAACCCTATATCGTTATGTAGAAAATTGAGTTATATTTCTTAATCCACTGGTTTCATTATATTCCTGTTCTGTATGATATTTTTAAGACATTTTATAATGCCGACGTGTCCAGCTGAATTCTGCAGTGACAGATTTTACACATCAACCTTAACCTGACCATAACTCCCTGTTGATATAGGATATTACTGATCCGCCAGTTGCGTTGGAAACCTAACTAATAACCCTAAATATTGTTCAACTATAGTGTCACCTAATTTTGATCACAACAGGTTGAAAACTGTGTTACGAAATAGATTTTCAGTTCAGAAACTGAATTTCCAGAAGCGAACACTTAAAATGAAATGACTGTAATTTGAGAACCCGAAATCCGATTGACTTGAAACCAATTTCATTGAACTTCCAACTGAGTTTACTTGCTATCTCTTTTATATCATTTTACTAAATTCTGAACGTATCATTTAATGCGATTTTTATAAGTTCATAAGACGTATAATAACTTACATTGCACATGATTTGTTTAGCGGCATAAATGCACATATTATACTCGACCGTAATACCTCTAGTGATAGTGCGCGTCATTATTAAATTTCAGTGTACAATGCATTGTCGAGCGTGAATGGTATTGGTTTAGGAGTGCCAAGTACGCCAGTGAAAAGTGAATGGTTCGTGATAGCGACAATACAGTGAACAGTGAATAAAACCGTGTTATTGGTGCGTACTTGTACACAACTAGCCCATACTCATAAATAGTGAAACCTGAGAAAAAGGGGAAATCGAAGTGGAAAGGAAATTGTATTTAGCGAGATCAGTGATTTTAGAGGATGATCATTCGAATAGCGACTCTTATATATTAAGTTGGACCTAGCGGTCCGGCTGACAGGGTTATGTCCCGGGCATCATGGGTCGTAGTCTCGGGTACGTACGAGTCCCTCGTTAAACATGATCACTCCTTTCCGCATCTCGATTTCAAAAGTGACTAGAGACCGATAGGGACACGGATCATACATTGCATCAGTTATTGAATATTGATTGTCTGCA
Source organism: Agapanthus africanus (assembly GCA_030015575.1). NCBI lineage: Eukaryota > Viridiplantae > Streptophyta > Magnoliopsida > Asparagales > Amaryllidaceae > Agapanthus > Agapanthus africanus. Next base: position 509,719,385 of record JASDDO010000016.1, read on the forward strand.
TTTATCATCTCCACCGTTATTATTTTATTTCCTTGTCTCTTTGTTATTATTATAATATTGCCATTATGTCGCCCTGACGACCTGAGTATGCATGCTCAGTGATAGAGGTGGATTCGTCTGATCTCGAGAAGACAGTGAAAATCCAGACCAGTGAACCAGTTACATTTCTTCATTGATATTCATGGTTAGTTGCCCTTTTGCTTACTTCCATTGAGCTTAGATTTTTTTATATCCGATAGTTTTAGTGATTGTATTCTCTTTACCTGTATTGTATTTTACTGATTACCATATAATACTAGAAGCCGAAATGTGACTACGACAGGATTTTTCCTTGATCGTAGGAGCATGGCTGGCCTTGTCACCCTTGTATTCCGTATTTGAGAAGTGGGGCATGACATCTCCCAACCAATATTGGTTTAAGGGTACATCTCTTCACTCCTCTGATATTTGTTGTTGTAATCCTTCAACGTCTTCAGAGAGGTGACGGGTCCCGACAACCAGACATTACACGGACTGTGGGGTCCTTAAACTCATGGACTATGATGTCCTTAAACTTTACAGACTATAATGTCTCTAAACTACCATGGACTGTGGGGTCCTTAAACTCATAGACTATGATGTTTTTAAACCTTATAGACTATGACGTTTTTAAACTGGACCGCAATGTCTCTAAACTAAAACAATAGAGCCCAAATGCTCTTTTGTTGGATCTAAGTGATCCTGTTAAGTAGATCTTAGTCTAAAATTAGACTAACGTGTTCTTAACAAACGTTAAGTTGATCTTAGTCTAAAAACTAGACTAACGTATCCTTAACAAATGGTTAAGTTGATCTTAGTCTAAAATTAGACTAACGTATCCTTAATAAACGTTTAAGTTGATCTTAGTCTCAAATGAGACTAACGTATCCTTAAACCCAAACCAAAACCCAAATCTAAGAAAATACGGATTTGGACTAATCCACGCCCTACGAGCGACAACATAAATTAATCTCCGTATACAATCTACGGGCAACCAAAAATAAAACAAACACACATGACATGAAGTGACCATCTGGAGAAGGAGAAAGTTGTTACCGCGATGCGGTAGCGTAATTAACTGCAGGGGCTTGCGTCTGCAGGGAAGAGCGTCCCCACAATAAAAAACCCCTCAAACGAGGGGGAATCCGACGAAGTCTGCTATATCGGCCGCATCCGTCTAAACCTTCGATACATGGTGCCATAAATAAACTTGGCATCTTCGGAGAGGTGGACGGATAGAACCAAATAGCATCTGCCCCCAAATTCAGGAAAGACGTCAGTCTTTTCCGGTTTTCGGCGGAGAACACTCCCGCGCTAAGGATCGAAGCCCTCATCAAGAGGCAACCGGGCTCGCCCTTGCTCGGTTATCCCTGGATGGTAGTTCCCTACCCCACGACGCCAGGGATCAAAGCCCTCGCCAGGAGGCACCGGGCAGTAACCCTGCTCGGCCCGTCCTTAAGGATCAAAGCCCTCGCCAAGAGGCACCGAGCAGCGACCCTGCTCGGCCCGTCCTTAGCAGGCCATACACAGCCCCTCCCGCGCTAAGGATCAAAGCCCTCATCAAGAGGCAACCGAGCTCGCCCTTACTCGGTTATCCCTGGTTGGTAGTTTCCTAACCCACGACGCCAGGGATCAAAGCCCTCACCAAGAGGCACCGGGTAGTAACCCTGCTCGGCCCATCCTTAAGGATCAAAGCCCTCGCCAAGAGGCACCAAGAAGCGACCCTGTTCGGCCCGTCCTTAAGTATCAAAGCCCTCACCAAGAGGCAACCGAGCAGCGACCCTGCTCAGTCCATCCTTAGCATGCTGGTGTTGCTACCCACCGATACCAAGGATCTAAGCCCTCGCCAAGAGGCCACCCACGTCTAAGCGATCCCCACCTCGACTTCGGGGCCATGAAGATACCGACCCTTCACCGGTCTTCGCACACTTGGCAAATGATCGAATTCAACTCGACGTGCGATTGCCAGACGAAGAACTGACCTGACATGAAAGTTGGACCGTGCAAATACAAATGTTTTCCACAGACAAAAGGAAAATATGCATGCAAAGAAGCAGCAAAAAGATTTCTTATTTACAAAAATCAAGGGTCTCTACAAAGGTATTATGGGCTCTCCAGCTTAATAAAAGCGCCTGGAGGCTTACAAAATTTTAGAGCAAAGGAAAAATATAAGAAGATGAGGGGTTTCAGGCCTCAAGGCCGAGGGCAACCTCAAGGAGCACCGCATCCACCACGACCGGGGCTGCGTCAGGGGGATCGACGCCCATCATAGAAGCCTCGGCGCCGCCCTCATCGATGGCCTCCTCCCCGGCAGCGCTTCCAGGGGCATTCCCCTGCACGTCGCCCACGCGAGGATACTCGTCCCGGAGCACTTCGTCAGGGAACTCCAGCATCCGAGCCTTGACGGCGTTGAGTGCATCGTGCCAGATGAGGGTAGAGGCCGCGGCCAGGTTGGTATAAAAACGGTCCGACTTCTTGTAGTTCTCCACCGCCTTCGACGCTCTGAGCTCAGCTCGCCTCATCCCCTCCATCGCCGCCTCTAGCTCCTTCCGGAGGGAGCTCGCCGACTTTTTCAGAGTGCCGACGAGCACCTTGGAGTCCTGAAGCTTGGCCTCGGCGGCCTCACGATGCCTAGCGACCTCTTGCCTCCCGGCCGCCACCTCCTGCTTCCCCCGCCACCACGTCCTCGAGGAAGGCGACCCTCGCCATCGCCGCCTCCAGCTCCAACTTTGATCTCTACTCCAGCGAAGAGAACTCCTCCGCGGCTCGCATCGCCGTGGAAATCTCCTCGTCCTCCATCTGGACGATGAGGGCGACGTGCTGGAGTACCTGAAGGAATCTGATGGTCAGAAAGGAAAGGGAGGCACCAAATCTCACGAGTAGTAAGACCCTGAATGAAAAACCAAGTAAAGTGCGAGCACCAACCTGCACGGCCTCCTGGGCGATGGCCGCCATTTGCGCCCTGAGAGTCCCCCGAGGGACTTTGCCCCCGGCCGACCTCTCCATCTCTGTCAGCAAGCTGTCAGCGACGGAGAGCCCCGAGGGCACCTCAAAGCGGAGGTCCCCCTCGTCCACCAAGATCGGGGAGGCCGGGGTGCGCGGAACCGTCCGGTGGAACCTCTTGAAGGACAGTGCCGGGGAATCAGTCTTTACCTCTGAAGCCCGGGCCTCCTGTTCCCGAACCCACTTTCGGCTCGGCGCCTGGCTGGACTCCGGGACACAGGCCGAACCTGAACGCCTAGGTGGAGCGGCTGCCGGGGGAACCGGGGCCGACATCGGACGGGAGGAGCTGGCACCTCCAGCCCTCGATCCTTCTTCTGCTCTTGCATAGCCGCTCGGAATTTGCTCATGTCCATGGGTTTTGCACAAGACAAGGCACAATGGAGTCAGCAACGCAAGTAAAAATGAAAATAAATATAAGTCTAAACAGATCGCCTGTAAACTCTCAACTTGCCTGCGAACTGGACGGGGCTGAGCCCAGCCCAACTAAGGGCCAGCTCGGAAAGCAACACGTCAGCTCGGGGAATGGGCTCCCACTCTGCCACTCTCGCCGCGTCGGGATCGTTCGACTGGCTCTCCCGCCGGCAACTATCCCTAGACCACTGGGTGGGCATGGGCCAGTCCTCGCCCTCGGGCGGCCCAACAAAGAAAAACTTCTTCTTCCAATCATGGATGGAAGAAGGTAGCGCGACGACCCCCGACCCGGCAGCACTTCCCCGTTGTTTCCTAAAAGAGATGTATACCCACCTCGGCTCGCCCGCATGAGTGCCGGGTTGACTCTTGTAACAGAGAGAAGAGGCATGGGTGCTCAGCCTGAAAGAGATCATGTACCACTTCAAACGGACCAGGAACCCAAGGAGAATCCTCCAGGAGTTTGGCACTAGCTGACCCGGGGCTAACCCAAAATGATTCAGCGCTCTGACAACCTTGGGAGAGAAGGGCAGGCGCATTCCGGCCCAAAAGGCTTCCAGGTACAGGGCAATCTCCTTAACCCGTATCTGATCTGCCCTCTCCCCTTCCTCGGCCAAACGTAGCGTATAGCTGGGAGGAATGTGGAAACGGGCCCGAGCGGTGGCGAGCTCATCCTCATACCTCACGGTGGATGACACGCCAGGGGCATCCTCGACCTTCGCTCAGGGAACCGCTCCCGCCGCGCGACCCCGGGAAGAGGATCTGACCCCAACTTCCTGGGAAGACTCCGACTCAGTGGAAGAAGAAGCAGAAGAAGAAGAAGAAGAAGAACCTACGGGGGGCTCCCTAGACTCTACCCGATCTATTTCTACAGATTCTTCACAAGAAGACATCTAACCTGATGAAGAAATGTGTCCTCGGGAGATCAAAAGCGCAGAGATCCGACCTAAAAAGAGAGCGTCGAGCTAACGAGACTCAAGACGAGGAAATTATGTAGAGGTATGGGCCCTGATGAGGACCCCACCCCTATTTGTAGCATCCGGCATACACATCCAACGGCGACAGTCATCTCCCGCCGAAACGACTAATTGCATTCGACGACCACCATCGTCCCACCTGTCGCGCGCGCATGAATCACATCCCATCGGGCGCTGGAAATCTGCGGTCCGTCGCGTCAGCCAACCAACACCAGACACGTGGGCTGTCGCTTCGGTGAGCGTACGCACGATCCGGCGCACCCTCTTTAATGCAAGATCTGGCCCCTGATCCGCTGAGATCATCAAGAAAATACTGCTGATTGTTCGGGAATGCACGCTTACGATATCTACGGAAAGGAGCTCACCTCGAGTGACCCGGCAGACCACTCTCGACTTGACTCGTGAATGGGTCGGGACGAGAGTGGGGGGCTAATGATGATGCTGGATATCGTCATTTCTCGGATCATGACACGTGGCAGATGACGTGTCCCGAAACTAGCAAGAAAAAACCAGGAACGGTACATCGGTAGAACACCTCGGGTCTGCGGCCCGTGGACGTGACCGACCTTCTGCTACCGACCACACCACACCTGTGCCCGCCTTACAAACAACCACTGGCTCCCCTCCCGGCCTCCTGCACGACTGGCCTCCTCGGCCTATTCAGCTCGTCTCCGGGCTTTAGCAGAACCAGGATACCTCGGCCTCCCGCTCGTCCCCTAGCTTTCCGCCGAGCTCATCCCCCACAATCTCATCCTGACCGACCCACGGCATTGATCACAGGCTCCCACACCAAGGCTCCGCGAATCTCGCCATACGCGAGATATCCGCCGCCCACGATCCCACGTTCCGCCCCATCATGATCCCCTATTAACGAGCCTGTCTCGGCATTAATGCGGGATCCCGCTTATCACGCGTGCGTGACGTCGGGAGCGTAACGGCCGGCGTGATTCTCGCGCCTGCATGCCCATCGCCGCTGCTATATAAACCCCTCTCTCAGACGATCAAGGTAAGTCATTTTCTCCTCATTAGGTCGTTACTCTGCCAAAATATCCGGTCTAACTTAATCGTCGGAGGGTCCTCAGTGGCCCAACCACTCCGGGACTTTCTTGCAGGTATCTCGGCCGCAACCACCTCAAATCCATTGAGATCCACACGCTTCAGGAGGCAATCTCCAACTCAATCCCAGCCGTCCATCGTCACTCGCAGCAGATCTACGGAAGATAATATCTGAAGAAGATCCAGACCTCCATCAGGTAGTATCAATGAATCAATCATCTGAATATTGATATTCTGAACTCTGAAGCTTCTTGTTGATATCTTTGTTCCAGAAACGTGCATCCAAGAACTCTGGAAAACTGAAATATTTTGTTCTCTCGGAGGTTATAATACCCCTTTCAATAATTTTTATCTCTTTTATATCAGTCAAAAAGTGACTTTCGACAAATCTGTTGGTAATTGGCATCCTCCATTTTGACCTTAATAAGGTAGCCATTTTGACCTTAATAAGCTAATTAAAACACATGTAAACCATTATCAACATGATTTTGATTCCGTTTGACGGTGGATTTGGCCATGGAAAAAGTTCTATTATATATCGGAAACCGTTTATTTCCATCCCTCCTATTCAACTGCAACTCCTATTCAACTGGAAGAAATATCGAAAGCACACAATTTTTTGTATATGAATATCTAAGAATAAGTTGGGCATGATAAATAATACCAATCATTAAAAAGTAACCTAATCAAAGGAGAAATTATTTGGTATATTGGACGCACTAATCAAGGAAAGAAAAACGATGTTGGAACTTTACTGACTCCCTTCGAGCAACCTGTAGGACTCATGGCTATATTTCTTTCTCTTTCATGTTCGGGCATGGATGACCGGCACATGGAAATTTTTTTCCCACTCTAAAGAAGGTACCAATACATATAATGTTAGATTAGGAAATGGTTTCATGTTATCAAAAATAGGTTAAGTTTCTATTCAATATGTTGGGATTAAGATAGATTATTAGTTAGGTTGTTATGATTATTGGTTATCAATCAATTTATTTAGAGTTGTATAAATGATTTTTCTCATAATAAAGATAATTGAGTTGCTTGTTTTCTTATCATTTAACACATTAGCTAGTTGGTTGATACTGTAAAAACACCACTATTAACCTACAATCTCAAACATGCACATACAACTCATTTCATGCATCAAACATAACAATCTAGACCTTATATACAGCTCTTCATAGTTCAAATCCAGGAACCCTAGCATTTTCCGGCTCGAGAAAATCGAAGCAGAGGCATGTGATGCCTGCTAAACCTTGAAACAGTGAGTAACAGCCTTCGGATTCATTCTCATTCATCGAGTTGCAAGCTATCAGCTTTGCGGCATTTTGGTACAAATATTCCCTGAAAGCTTTGGCCCTATCAAGATAGATTTGGTTCTCTATTAGGCGATAGAGCGAAAGAAAAGCGTAGGCATTGCCAGCGATCCCATCGGAGAGGCCGGCCTTGTGATTTAGGCCTCTGTTCCATACTACTTCGCCGGCTTCTATTGCAGCGGTTCTGAACTCAGGATCTTCCGGAAACACCTGCATGATATATATTCAAAAAGAAAAAAGTCAATTTAATTTAAAGGTATTAAACACAATTCAGGCTAACAAATTGAGTTAACAGTAAAAAAAGAGAGAATCACGGATGCCACAAATCACAGATTAAATAACAAGTAATATATTCTTACCTGAGCCGCCTTGCAAAGCATGATCACGACACCGCCAGCTCCGTGAGACCAGTGCACTAACCGATCCCTCCGGTTACCTTCACTTGAAGGATAGTTGCCGCTATGCCCGAACCGGTTGCGAATCAGATACCTAATCGCTTCCTTCACATCGTCAAGGTCTTCCCTCTTAAGACGAAAGTGAAGCAAAACCTGCAGAATTCCTGCAAGCCCATGTGCTGCGCCGAAATACCTAAAATAGCATCCATGTAAATATAAATAACGTTATCGAATTTATAAATTAGAAAAAATTTCATCTAACTACCAAGTAGAACGAGAACAAATGTCCGAACAACGTCAACGGTTGTTAGCACTCGAGTGAAAAAAACAAAGCAAGTTTAAATGATTTTATTTGAATATGACAGCCGATATATTAGGAGAGGGACAGATATACCTTGTCCCGTGCCACCTGTACATCAATGGGGGGTCCAAGTTATTGGAAGAACCGGCTCTGCCGCTGGCCAAGACTGCATCTACAATCGGATTTAGGGTTTCATCTGAAACGGTGTCTGGACCGACATACCTGTTAATGAAGAGGGCAGCGTAAAGGAAACCAGCTCGGCCATGAAGAAGCTCGTATGGCATCCCAAATCCTCCGTCTTCTGGTCCAACTGGAAGTGCCGGATCACTTGCCACCTACCAGAACAAGAAAAAACAAACGCCGGATCTCTCAATAACAAGAAAACTTTCAAACCAAATTACAAAATATCTGATATCAAATTACAAAATATCAAATTCAGGCAACTTAATTATAAATTGCACGTTCAGTTATTGATGATTTCCAATGTAATGCTAGTGTTAAATCATATCCCTCAATTTCTCATTGCCACCGTAGAAGTAGGGGATTGATAAGAACGAAATCGATCAGATGAAACGTGATCGCATGCCCACACACGACACGGACAATGAGCACAAGCACTCAACCAAAAAGGTTATCCATAATTGGCGGTAAACGCATTGGATTTGGTTGCATCATGCACCATTTACTGCAAGAAAGAACTCAAGCCTATAGTTTGGTTTGAATCATACAACAATTCTTACATGTGATTAGTTAAAAATAATAATAAAAGCAATTGTCCCAAGCTTTAGGATTTTTTTTTTGACAACTGAGCACCCTGGCTAGCCAGGGGTCTCATGATAAACACACCCACGCACGCCCAGAATCAAATCTGAGCGTACGCATTTAATTAAAGAAAGAAAGGGAGGAAGAGGGAAATACCCCGTGCGTGTGGGGGCTCGAACACGAGATTTTCCACACCGCACGCTTATGCCACAACTAACTGGCCCATGAGATTTGGGTAGTTGGTTAGGATAGTTGGTTAGAACCGGTTAATTGCGTCGGCTAGATCATAAGGTCGAGACATGTAACCAACAAAAGAGGAGAGGATACCTATCCTATTTATAGAAGGGGATATATCTCGTGTGGGTCACACCTTACAACTCATTAAAAAAAGTAGCATCAGTTGAAAGTAAAGAGGTAAATGGGAAAGCGATATTGAGTTTCAACTTTACACCCCACCCACACAAACACCATCCTCACACAAAAAAAAAAAAATAAGGAAAAGCTAACGTTTCTCTCTTTCTTATTCTCCATCAAACTAAGTATACAACCTAAATAAACTTTTGTTATAAACTTTACAGGGTTTATTGTAATGGTTGTTTGTGGCTAATCTTTGAATTCACTGCTTGAAGATGGATTATGGTTTCCTCTTCCTTAACACAATATTTGCACCCAATATACTGCAAAGGGTATCCGTAAACTCGTCTCCATAGATAATTCAAGTTCAGATTTACTTTCTATGGCCAAAGCAGTTTGCAAGCTAACTTTCAATCCAAATCCACCCACCAACACAAGAGAAAAAGCAGAATTTTGGAATGAATGAAACAAAAAATGTCCAATGCTTTTATAAAAAGTAAATAGTTGTGCATCTTTTAATGAAGAGCTACATATGCATCCTTTCATAATGGAAGAATGCAACCTGCCTTTCAAATTCCTCGCACTCTTTTGTTCAGATTCATAACACTACATCCAGATTCATTTTCGGAAAGAATGTAATCTTCCATTACAACTTTTCATTCAAATTGGGGCTTAGAATAGCCCATGGAGAAGACCGGGATCGAGCCCAGAGTCTCCCATTTACGAAGGGATGGCTAATTTATCCCATCTATTATCTCAAAAACTTTTCATTCAAATTCATAAAGTTACGACTCCTCATTGTATCATGCAGCAAAAGGTTGAACTCAAACTCGCCACAAGACTCGTGTGAGTGCTCCTCTGCTAAGTACAAAGTGCGCCAATAGGCGCCTTTACGCCCTCGTACACGCACACGATGCATTGCATTTACGAACCTGTTCACTTTTCCTCAAAATACCGACTATGGTATATTGGAAAATACTACAAGCTTGCTATATAAGTTTTTTTTCCTTCAAATTAACTTGATGATAATATATACATCAGAAAATTGATCCAGGAAAAGGTCTCGACACACTCTGTCATCTCTATAATTGGCTATCACGGCTCCAAGTGCATAAATCCCAGCCTTTCCACACAAAAAAGTCAAGGGCCTGCAAATTTTATTGTATTCATTCATGAAGTTCAAGTATTAACCAAAAGAAAATACAACTACAAGGGTTACATAAATTGTTTAATAGGCATATATGTTATACTCAAATTATGTATATATCCAAATACATGAATTATATACACTCAAATACATGAATACATAAAAAATTGAATAAACTCTCTATAATTATTTTTAAATTATTTTTTTCTAGTTAATAAGGCATATTTAATTATATAAGGTTAAAATGCAGGAAACCACGCTCACATTTGCCTAGAAACCCCCTAAACTTTGAAAACATGGGCTTTACCCAAAAATCCTAATTAATTGTGTTACCTTTTCGAGCCTCAAGACTCTTTTTGCCGGGAACAATGCCTCTCTAATTTAATTGAATGACTTAATATTCTCTTTTCTTTTTCTTCATTTTGTCCGAATTCATAGTTTCTTAATTCACAGTATTACCATGAAATTATTAAGTTCTTTTGATTTATTACACGTGGTTGGAATATTTTGTCAAATTGATACTTGCTCAAACCTATGCTTACTCATTTTTCGAGGTAAAAGAAGGACATTAAGAAACCCTACTCAAAATCCACACTTACTTTTTGGAGGAGCAGAAAGAAGATATATAGACACCGTTTTAAATTAGAGATTTTTGGAAAGAAAAATGGAAAAAAAGTTTGGAGGGGAAAAATTTTTAGGGAAGAAAGAGGAAAAGAATTGGAGAAGAAAACTTGAGAATCATTTGGGGAAATTTACATGTTAAATTTATGGGGTAAAGTGCATATTTATTCTCCTGTCATGTTTGTTTTATGCCCATATTCGATTTGTCCGAATTCCAATTCTCTTAATTAAACAAACAAATACAGATAATACGATGCAATGTGCATCCGTAATCACAACTTTCACGCTACTTCACCCAATAACAAACCAATTGGGCGTATATTTTTCCTCGATAATGTAAGCGAGGGGTCTCCTGGCTCAGCACGATCCCAAAGAAAATACACCCACTATCAACCTCACTAGTCACAAGCACCAACCACAACCCACATAAGTACATTCACAATGATCGAACGGCTGAGATTAAATGACTAAAAGGTACCTATTGCAGTCACGTGCTAGGACCGTACACGTGTCCACGATCTCGGAGCTCAGCCTCAGATCATCCAAGCTCCCTGTTGCCTCATAGCACCTCAAGCACATCAGGGCGGTCCCCAGCAGCCCCGTGTACGCCGTTGGATCGACGCACCCCTTGATTCCAGCCGTCCATGTGGCACCCACCACCTGCAGCATATCAATGAGGTCAAGGATCATAATTACAAGTTCTTCGCAAGGGTACATATGCAAACGAGAACAGAAATGGCTGCTTTCTGCTCCCCTAATCATAAAATTTTGCATTGAAGCCCCTCATATATTAAATCCAGACTCTTTTGGATGCTATTTGTCAATCTCATAAGTCTACCTCTTGAGCGTGAATTTTCTAGTTGGGAGCATCATTAGCCCTTGTTGCAAGCTTTACAATCCATAAACTAATCATGTAAGGAACCAATCTGAGCCCTTGTAACTGCTTTTGCTCTTTGTTTCTTGAATTTAGTTTTCTTTTTGTAACTATTGTTACATGCATTAATTTGTTCTGCACATGCACTGGAAAAAACTACTCTAGAATAATATAGACTTTTAAAGATAATAACTATTTACGTACCATTTCAAAATTAGGGGAGCTTTTCCCACATTAGCAGTTTCAAAATCAAATTAGTAATTTCAAATGAAAAACCCTTTCTCAGTTTGCATTATTCTATAAATAATTTTAAAACTATAATAACTTACGATTTTTGGCACACATGTAGCATATAATTATAGAAATTTTTATAATAAATATCTTTATTAATGCACCGCAATTATCAAATAATAATGGTATGACAATTTAATTACGTGTATTGTTTTTTTGTAAAATAATAAGAAAAATGCTTATCACAATATATCCAAGAGATAAACACTATGTTATGGCCCACCATTTTGTCTTTTGGATATATAGATTGTGGTATGATTTCAAGCTAGTGAGTAAAGTATTACTCAAATGATAATAACATGGCATTTAATTACATGCATTGCACATAGAATAATGGAGTTTTTGTTTGATTTTTTTGAAAAAAATAAGAAGCCATGTCATCAATCAATTTCGAAATTAAATAAACCGGGCCTCCCTTATACCCTAGAGATATTTTGGAAATTTTGCTATATTACGCACGTGCAGATATTTTTCTCCCAAGATATCTGATGATGCTCGATATCGGTGATTCCCCAGATCATGACACGTGGCAGATGACATGTCCCAGAACTTACAAGAAAGTATCAGGATCGGTACGTTGGAAGTATACCCCGGGCCTCCGACCCAAGGGTATGCCCGACTTTCGGTGGCCTTCCAAGCCACTCTTACGATCACCTTACAAACAACCATCGGCTCGCTTCGGAGCCCTCCCGAACGCTGAGTTCCCTCAGCCCTCCAGCTCGCCTCCGAGTTATCGCATATCCAATATGCCTCGGCCTCCTGCTCGTTCCCGAGCCTCCCACTGAGTGTATATTCCTCGGTCTCATCGACCGACCCACAGCACTGATCATAGGCATTTTCGCCACGGCTCCGCGAATCTCGCCAAACGCGAGATATCCGCCGCTCACGATCACTCGTTCCACGCTACCGCGTTCCTCCATTAACGAGCATATCTCATCATTAATGGGGAATCCCGCCTTTCACGTGGGCGTGACGCCAGGGGCATAACGTCCGGCGTGAATCTTGCGCCCGTCTGCCCATGGCTGCCACTATATAAACCCCTCTCTCAGACGACTCAGGTAAGCCAACTTGATCCCAATAGGCCGTTACTCTGCCAAAATACCTCGACTAACTTGATCGTCGGAGGGTTCTCAGTGGCACAACCACCACGGGACTTCCTTGCAGGTAGCTCGGCCTCAACCATATCAAGCCCATTGAGATCCACACTCATTGAGATGCAACCCTCAAATCCAATCTCAGCCATCCATCAGCGCTTGCTGCAGATCAACGGAATGTAACATCTGAAGGAGATCCAGAGATCTATCAGTTGGCGCTGTCTGTGGGAAACATATAGTTCCACTCAACGAAAGTTCACCTTCCGATCTCAACTTCATGGCGAGCGATCACCACGACGATCCAAGCACTAGCCGCCGTCTTCCCCATAATGGAGGCACGGATGGATCCCCTCCTCCCCCGAATGCCATTCACGCCCTATCAGCTCGGATAGATCGACTCGCGTCCGTCATGAATGCGCTCGTCCATGTCCAAACGGTCGAGCAAACTCCCCAGGTCGTCGCTCCCCCACCTCGGGACCTGGACCCCTACAGAGGGAGAGAAGACGCTGCCCGCGTCGGCACGACCGAGCACCGCCTCGCTGTCTCCGGCAGCCGCAGATCCCCCGGGCCAACCAATTCAATGACCCGCTGGGCGCCACATAGCTCAACACCGAGGTCTTTCGCTAGAGCACCCCAACCTGAGGCCCATCACGCTCTGTCCCTCCCGATGAGGTGTCGGTCAGCTTGCCTGCACCTAGGCATGACCGGCATCCCCTCCCTCGACGGGGTCGCGCGGACGGGACTCACCTCGGTAGCTCGAAAACAATCTCGCCAGGGGACCTAAGGAACCTCATCGAACGGAACCGGAGCCGTGGCTAGGCGCAGATCTCCAGCAGCAGAGGCCAAAGATCATAGTATGCCGAATCATCGGAATATCACGGCCGACTCGACGCCCTCAAAAAGAAGATTGAATGCATGCATCGGGAAAATCGTCCTTCGAGAGACGGGGCTAAATATGCCGCCGACTCGCTCACGAAGCCCTTCACCAAGGAGCTACTCGCTATCCGCGTCTCCTCCCGGAACAAACTCCCGAAGGTCTCCCTCTTCGACGAGAAGTCCGACCCGAAAGACCATTTGGACGCGTTCACTGCCGGGATGAGTTTCCAGGACAGCTCCGACACCGCGCAATGCCGTGCTTTCCCCGCCACTCTCATCCACTCTGGACGAGATTGGTTCCGAGGACTCGCGCCATGCTCAATCTCTACCTTTGATGAGCTGGCCACCCAATTCCTCAGCCATTTCGTCGGGAACAGACGGCAGAAGCGGACCGTTGATCATCTCTTCACCATAAAGAGCGGGGACAAAGAATCCTTCAAAGGATATGTCACCCGCTTCTACAACGCCCTCCTTGAGGTCCTAGAGCACCGGGACGAGATGGTCATTACGGCCCTTAGGTCGGGTCTTAGGCACAAAGAGTGGCTACGCTCTTTTGCATTAGCGCAACCTAAGACCATGGCCGAGGTAAAGGCCTGGACCGAGCGTGAGATCCAACTTGAGTCCGAGGTGAACGCCAATCTGCCCCGGACAGAGCAAGCTGATTAGAAAAAGGGCCAAGGAGGAGAAAAATAAGATTGAGCGGCCAAAGCCCTACTCCCCGAAGTTTCAGGAGTACACCCCGCTCAACATCTCCCAGACGGTACCGTTGGAGGAGGCTAAGGGCGAGAGGTTCTTCAAACTCCCCCCAGTCTCGAATAAGGCAGCAAAGCATACCCGGGGCCCCTACTGCGCTTTCCATAGGTCGCAGGGCCACTCCACCGAGAACTGCAAGCAGCTCCGAGACTACATCGAGGAGTTAATCCGCTCGGGGCACCTGGCAACGTACTTGCGAGACAAGCAGCAGGCCGACTGTGAGCAAGAGCACCATCCTCCTCCCGGCGAGCTGACAATCGGCCAAATCTTGGTCATGTCAGCGGAGGGTGCGACGAAGACCAACGAGGCGCGGCACCCCTTACCGATCGAAGGGGACTGGCAGCTACCCAAGGATGAAGGCTAAAGTGTCCGAGCCGATCATATTTACCGACAAGGACCTCCACGGGATATCCCTGCCACACAACGACCCACTGGTGATCACAGTCCGGGTCCACCGCTATGAAGTGCAGAGGACATTGGTCGACTCGGGAAGCTTGGCAGACATTCTCTTTTATGACTGCTTTCTGCGTATGGGACTCACCCCGTCAAACCTAAGACTGACCGCCCACGTCCTGTCAAGGTTCACTAACCACTCCATCCCGGCGGAAGGGGTAATTACCCTCCAATTTAACATCAGGGAAGCGGGACGGACGCGCACCATGCCTGTGGAGTTTATCGTCGCGAGAATCCCATCGGCCTACAACGTCTTTCTAGGTCGCCCGACACTGAACTCCCTCCGGGCCCAGATATCGACCTACTACCTAGCGATGAAATTCCTGCTTGACCAAGGCGGGATAGGTCGGGCCTACGGGGACCAACAAACCGCAAAGGTTTGCTTCACCGCAACATCTATGCCTAAGGGACAAGACAATGGCCGGGAAAGCGAAGATGATATCAAGGGTTCCCTGGATACTCGAGACGATTAAAAAGAGGTCCGAGGAACCCCGGTGGAACCACTGACTGAGGTCCCCCTTGTAGAGAGGGACAAGGAGCGAACCATCCAGATCGGGTCACTCTTAACGGGGACCCAGTGAGACGACCTGGTCCACTTCCTCAGAAGTAACTCTGACATGTTAGCCTGGGCGCCCACCGACATGCCTGGGATCGACCCCAAAATCATATCGCATAAACTCAGGGTGGACCCTACAGTCCGACCCGTCAGGAAGAAAAAACGAAGTTTCACCCTGATCAAACAAAAAGCGATCGAGGACAAGGTGGACAGGCTCCTCGACGCCAACTTCATTCGGAACGTGCCTTACTCGGAATGGTTGGCGAACATAGTCATCGTTAAAAAGTCTAGCGGGAAGTGGCTCATGTGCGTCGACTTCACCGACTTCAACAAGGCCTGCCCGAAAGACAACTATCCCCTCCCTCGGATAGATCAGCTCGTCGACAGCTCGGCAGGCCGCGAGCTACTTAGCTTCATGGATGCTTTCTCCGGCTACAACTAGATCTGTATGAATCCGGCAGATAAGGATCTCACCGCATTCACAACGGACTGGGGGGGTATACTGCTACAAGGTGATGCCTTTCGGCGTTTTTGAGGATCTTCACCAACGCTTGGTCAATCGCATGTTCAAGCCGCAGACCGGCAGGAACATAGAAGTTTACGTCAATGATATGCTCGTCAAATCGGTCTCATCGGACGAACACGCCAAGGATCTGGGCGAGGCCTTCGATGTCCTCCGCAAATACAAGACGAAACTGAACCCCGCCAAGTGCGCATTTGGGGTCACCGGTAGAAAGTTCCTCGGTTTCATGGTCACCCACTGTAGGATCGAAGTTAACCCGGAGAAAATCAACGCCATCCTCAACATGGCCGTGCCCAAGACTAATGTCGAAATCATGCGGCTGACAGGGCGGGTAGCAGCTTTGAGCTGTTTCATGTCGAGATCTGGGGAGAAGTGCTTCCCGTTCTTCAAAGCTCTAAGGAAGATACCGAGGTTCGAATGGTCGGAGGAGTGCCAGACCGCCTTTGAGCAATTGAAGAGGCACCTTGTGACTGTCCCGCTGCTCACCCGGCCGATTGAAGGGGACGAGCTATCGCTATATCTGGCGGTATCCGACCAAGCCGCAGGCTCGGTGCTTGTCCGAGAGGTCGAGGGAGTCCAGAAGCCGGTATACTATGTGAGCCACGTCTTCAAGGACGCAGAAACGAGGTACCCATCCATAGAGAAGATCGTCTTGGCATTCATCGTGGCCTCAAGGAAACTGCGGCACTATTTCTAGGCGCACACCATCCTCGTTCTGACCGAGCGGCCTTTAGGGGCTATCCTCGCCTCCCCCGAGTCCTCTGGCTGCTTGGAGAAATGGAGGTGGGAGTTGTCCTAGTTTGATATAAAATACCGCCCGAGGCGGGTTATCAAGGCACAAGCCCTGGTCGATTTTATCGTTGAGTGCACCATCCCCAGTAAAGAGCCGGAATTCATGCCGGCCTTCGAAGCTCAACCCCCAGTCGATGGAAAGCCCGACTCCGTCCCTGATTAGATCCTTTACGTCAACGGGTCCTCGACCGAGGAAGCCTGTGGTGCCGGCCTCATCATTTGGGGCCTGAACGAGGCAGAAATGGAGTATTCTCTGAAGCTCGGGTTCAAAGCCTCAAATAACGCGGCGAAATATGAGGCCTTGCTGGCCGGACTGCGCATAGCCTCCGGACTAGGGTTGAGAACGATCTGAATCCGCAGCGACTCCGTCCTAGGCGTTGGCCAAGTGACCGGCCGATTTGAAGCATGGGAGCCTCTGATGGTGAAGTATCTGGCTGAGGTGAGAAGATTAAGAAAAGACTTCGATGAGGTCCAAGTGGAGCAGATCCCTAGACAGCTAAACGCCCAGGCCGACGCCTTAAGTAAGCTGGCTTCATCCTATACGGCCAACAACAAGAGGGACATCCTCTTTGAGGTCTTACCACGGCCAAGCATGGAAGACGGGGCGACGCCACTTCGAGTGTACACAGCCCGGGAAGAAGACCGGGATTGGAGGAAGCCCCTCATGGAATTCCTGAGGGAAGGTGCATTCCCAAATGATCGAGGGGAGGCTCGCCGTCTCCGAGCCAAAGCTCGCCATTTTGTCTAGAGCAATGGAAACCTCTATAAGAAATCCTTCACTCAGCCCCTGCTCCGGTGTGTCGACCCCCACGAGGCCGGCTACGTCCTTCGTGAGATTCACGAAGGGGTTGGCGGCGCGCACCAAGGGGCCCGCACCTTAATTCAGAAGGCACTGCTCCAAGGGTACTACTGGCCGACGATTCATCAGGACGCTCAGAAGCTTATCAGGAGATGCAAAAGCTGCCAACTCCATGGAAGCATACCTCGCCTTCCGGCTACCAAGCTAACAGTCCTAATCTCCCCGTGGTCATTTTCCCAGTGGAGAATGGACATGATAGGCCAGTTCCCTACCGGTACGGGCGGGCATAAGTACGTCCTCGTCGTAGTGGACTACTTCACGAAGTATATCGAGGCCGTCCCCATTAGGAAACCGGACGTCTCCACGACTATCAGTTCCTGCAGAACAACGCGATACTCTGGTTCGGCATCCCGAGGTGTATCATCACCGACCACGGGATAAATTTTGAAAACGAAAAAGTTAAGGAATTCTGCAGCGGATATCGTATCCTCATGAAATTTGCAGCGGTCATGCATCCCCAGTGCAACGGGCAGGCCGAGGTCGCTAACTGGGACGTCATCCGAGGTCTTCGGACACACCTAGAAGGACGACATGGCGGTTGGGTCGAAGAACTACCCCGGGTCTTATGGGCCTTACTCACGTCGAAGAAGACCCCCATCGGAGAGACCCTTTTCAGCCTCTGCTACGGTACCGAAGCAATGGTCCCGGCGGAGATCGGGTTACCCAGCTACAGAGTAGAGCACTTCAACGACGAAGAAAACACCTCAGCCCTCTGAACTAACCTGGACATCTTATTAGAGAAATGGGACCGAGCTCAGATCAGAACTGCCGTCTATCAACAGCAACCCGCCCGCTACTACAACACGCGAGTCAAGCACCTCTTCTTCAAAACCGGAGATTTAGTCCTAAGGCGGAACGAGTTCATCGATCAAGGCAAGCTGCATAAGTTTTCCTCGAAATGGGACGGTCCCTTCCTCGTCTCCGAGGTCCTGCCCGGCGGAGCCTATCGCCTACAAGATGCAAATGGTCGCAAATTTCCACGGCCTTACAACGCCGAGAAGCTCAAACTGTACCTCTGAAAAGAATGTCTATGAATGTATATTTCTTCTTTCACAAGAGCGATGTAAATTCTTCTAAGTTCTTTTTATTTAAATAATAAGAAGGAAAAAATAGAGTATCGCAAAAAGGAGAATTTTATTCAAAGGGTATTGTGGGCTCCTTAGCCTTACATCAAAAAGAAAAAGAAAAATTTACAACAAAGGGGGAATGGGATCGAGGAAGTACTCCTGGTGATAGTCAGAGTAGATTTCCGCCAACCGGGCCCAGGCCCCTGTAGCCCGTTCCCGCCGATGCTGCGCGCGAACCCGGGATGCCATGGAAGCACCTGGCGCTCCGTCCCCCGCGCCCTGGCTGACGATGTACCTCTTTTAGAAGCACTCCAAAATGAGGGCCAAGGATCGGTCATGCCTGGCCTTCGAGATGAGGCCGAGCATATAGATCGAGCGCACCTTGTCGAGCGCCTCGTACAGCAACTCCTCGGAGAGGGGGTTGTACAACCCCGGGGACCTCCTCCAAATCGCGTACATCAGCAACTGTAGGAGGGGAGACCGCTGAGGGAGAAGCCGACCAACGTGACCCTCGAGGCGCTGAACAACATCCCGGTACCTATCCCCAGCCAGGGTCTGGTCATCCATGAAGACGTCGTCGAAGGTGATGATCTCTTCGATCGAATACATGGGACCGGTCATCTCAAAAAGCGACGCTGAAGATTTGCCGTCTCCTTATCTATTTATAACCTCAAACAGAATTCCTAAGGAACCGAATTCGCGCGCGCATGGGCGCGAACCCTGGGATTCACCCAAAATTACTCCAATACTGCACCGCCACGTGGCGGAACTGACGCAGCTCTTCGAAACGCTTCGCCTTCCCCATGCGTTCCTGACACGTGTCGCCCGCGATGGTCACTCTTTCCGATGTTCGCACACCCAGGAAGGTTAGACCGAACCTCGCAAAGCCGAGCAGCATCCCTGCTCGGTACATCCTTGGCTGGTAATCTCTTACCCAACGATGCCAAGGATCAAAGCTTTCATCAAGAGGCCACCAAGCAGCTTTCCTGCTCGGTCCATCCTTGGCTGGTAATCTCTTACCCAACGACGCCAAGGACCAAAGCCCTCATCAAGAGGCCACCGAGTAGCTTCCCTGCTCGGTCCATCCTTGGCTGGTAATCTCTTACCCAACGATGCCAAGGATCAAAGCCCTTATCAAGAGACCACCGAGCAGCTTCCCTACTCGGTCCATCCTTGGCTGGTAATCTCTTACCCAACGACGCCAAGGACCAAAGCCCTCATCAAGAAGCCATCGAGCAGCTTCCCTGCTCGGTCCATCCTTGGATGGTAATCTCTTACCTAAAGACGCCAAGTATCAAAGCCTCATCAAGAGGCCCCCGAGTAGTAACCCTGATCGTTCCATCCTTAGCAGGCCACTCCATGCCCTCCCGTGCTAAGGATCAAAGCCCTCATCAAGAGGCAATCGAGCAGCAACCCTGCTCGGTCTATCCTTAGCAGGCCACTCTATGCCCTCCCGTGCTAAGGATCAAAGCCCTCGTTAAGAGGCCACCGAGCAGCTACCATGCTCGCTCCATCCCTGGTTGGTAATCTCTTACCCAACGACGCCAAGGATCAAAGCCCTCATCAAGAGGCCACCGAGCAGTAACCCTGCTTGGTCCATCCTTAGCAGGCCACTCCATGCCCTCCCGCGCTAAGGATCAAAGCCCTCATCAAGAGGCAACCAAGCAGCAACCCTGCTCGGTCCATCCTTGGCAGGCCACTCCATTCCTTTCCGCGCTAGGGATCAAAGCCCTCATCAAGAGGAAACCGAGAAGCAACCCTGCTCGGTCTATCCTTAGCTGGTAATCTCTTACCCAACGACGCCAAGGATCAAAGCCCTCATCAAGAGGCCACCGAGCAGTAACCCTGCTCGGTCTATCCTTAACAGGCCACTCCATGCCCTCTCGCGCTAAGGATCAATGCCCATATCAAGAGGCAACCGAGCAGCAACCCTACTCGGTCCATCCTTAGCAGGCCACTCCATGCCCTCCCGCGCTAAGGATCAAAGCCCTCGTCAAGAGGGCACCGAGCAGCTTCCCTGCTCGGTCCATCCTTGGCTGATAATCTCTTACCCAACGACACCAAGGATTAAAGCCATCATAAAGAGGAAACCGAGCAGCTTCCCTGCTCGGTCCATCCTTGGCTGGTAATCTCTTACCCAACGACGCCAAGGATCAAAGCCCTTATCAAGAGGCCATCGAGCAGCTTCCCTGCTCAACTTCCTGCACATCTTTACTAAGTGATCCCCACGTCGACTTCGGGGCCATGGAGATACCGACCTTACACCGGTCTTTGCGCACTCGGCAAATGGTTGAATTCAACTCGACGGGCGATCGCTAGATGAAAAACCAATCTCCGACCTAACGCGTTATGAAAGCAGTACCGAAGAAATAAAATTTTTACCACAAACAAAGGGAAAATATGTACTCAAAGAACACTGCAAAAAGATTTTATTCACAAAGTTGGAAGGCTTTACAGTGGTATTATGGGCTACTCGGTCTTACAAAAATGCCCGGAGGCTTACAAAATTTCAGTGCAAAAGAAAATAAGGAGGTGAGGAGATTCAGGCCTCGGGGCCAGGGAGAACCTTGATGAGCTCTGCATCCACCACCACAATCGGGGTGGCGTTTTGATGGTTGGCGCCCATAGCAGGAGCCTCGGTGCTGGGAGCCGGGGCAACCGACTTCTCCCCAACGCTCTCACCAGGGGCCTCTCCTCCTGCGGTGCTTCCGGGGGCATCCCCCTGCGCCTCATCCCCGAGAGGGTACTCACCCCGAAGCTCGCCGTCAGGGAACTCCGGCATCAGGGCCTTGATGGCGTCGAGGGCCTCATGCCAAACGAGGGCAGGGGCTTGAGCCAGGTTGGCGTAGAACTGGTCCGACTTCTGGTAGTTCTCTACTGCCTTTGACGCTCGGAGGTCAGCACGCCTCACTCCTTCCTTCGCCGTCTCGCTCTCCTTCCGGAGGGTACTCGTCGTCTTCTTCAGGGTGGCGGCAAGCACGCTGGAATCTTCCAACTTAGCCTCGGCGGCTCGGGCGGCCTCTTGGCAGCTGGCGATCTCCTGATCCCTGGCCGCCACCCGGTCTTCGAGGGCGGTGACCATCTCCATCACTGCTTGCATCTCCAGCCTGGAGCTCTCCTCCCACGAGGAGAGCTCACCCGCGGCCTGCATCATCGGGGCAATTTCCTCGTCCTCCATGTTGACGACAAGGGCACAGTGTTGGAGGACCTGAAGAAAACAAAGGAGGGTCAAAAAGAGAAGGGGCACCCAATCTTTCGAAAAAAAATACTGAATGAAGACCCGAGTAAGGTGCGAACACTGATCTACACGGCCTTCTGGGCTATGGCCGCCATTTGGGCCCGGAGAGTCCCCCGAGGGATTCTGCCCCCGGCCGACCTTTCCATCTCCGAGAGCAGGCTGTCGGTGACGGAAAGCCCCGAGGGCACCTCAAAGCGAAGATCCCCTTCATCCAGGATAATCGGGGAAGCCGGGAAGCGGGGCACCGTCCTATGGTACCTCTTGAGGAGAGACGCAGGGGAACCAGTCTCGCCTCCCACCTCCAAAACCCGGGGCTCCTGCTCCCGAGCGTGTTTTCGGCTCGGCGCATGGCTGTACTCCTTGGCCCGGGGCATGCTTGAGTGCCTATCTGGAGTGGCTGCCGGTGGAGCCGAAGCCGACGACGGGCGAGAGGGACCGGCACCTCCGGCCTTCTTCCCCTTCTTCTGTTCGACCAGGGCTTCCCGGAATTTACTTAGGTCCATGGGTTCTGCATAAGAAGAAAATACAAAGGATTCAGCAATGCCAGAAAAAGTGGAAGAACACACAAGTCTTAACAGGTTGCCTAAAAACTCCCAACTTACCCTCAGGCTGAGCAGGGCTGATCCCAGCCCAAATAAAGGCTTGCTCAGACAGCAACACATCAGCCCGGGGGAGGGGCTCCCACTCCGCCACCGCCACCGTTTCGGGATCATTCTCCTGCCTCAGCCGTGGGCAGTCGGCCCTATACCACTGGACGGGCATAGGCCAATCCTCACCCTTGGGTGGCTCGACAAACAGAAACTTCTTCTTCTATTCATAGATGGAAGAAAGTACTACGATAACCCCTGACCCGGCAGCACCTCCCCGACGCTTTCTAAAAGAAATGTATATCCAGCTCGGCTCGTCCTTGCGAGTGCCGGGGTGGTTTTTGTAGCAGAGAGAGGAAAGGAGAAGTCTCAGACTGAAAGGGATAGCATGCAATTTCAACCGGACCGGGAATCCGAGGAGAATCCTCCAAGAGTTCGGCACTAACTAGCCCGGGGCTAACTTAAAACAATTCAATGCTGCACTCACCTCGGGAGAGAAGGGCAGGCGCATCCCGATCCAAAAGGCCTCCAGGTACAAGACGATCTCCTTGCCCCGTACATGGTCTGCCCTCTCCCCCTCCCTGGACAGATGAAGCGAGTAGCCGGGAGGGATATAGAAGCGAGCCCGAACGATGGAAAGATCATCCGCATGACTCAGTATGGAAGACGCGTCACGGACGCCCCTGACCTGCGCTCTGGGGACCACCCCGTCGTACGACCCCGGGAAGAATGACTAACCCTAACTTCCCGGGGGGACTCCGACTCAGACGAGGAAGAGGAAGAAGAAGAAGAGGAAGTTGCAGAGGACTCCCTAGACTCTACCCGGACTATTTCTACATACTACTCGGTAGAAGACATCTAACCTGATCAAAAGGACGAGTCCTCGGAGGAGAAAACGCAAGGAATCCGACCTAAGAAGAAGAGCGTCGAGCTAACACGCGAAGGGACGAGAAAATTATGGTGAGGTATGGACCCTGAGGAGGATCCCACCTCTATTTATAGTAGCCGGCGTACACATCCTACGGCTCCGATCGTCTCCCGCCAAAATAACACTTCGCATTCAACTGCCATCGGGGCTCCACCTGTTGCACGCGCATTGGGCGCGTCCCATCGGGCACGGGAACACCAGCGGCCAGTCGCGTCAGCCAACCAGCGCCAGACACGTGGGCTGGCGCTTCGAAGAACGTACGCACGAATCAGCGCTTCCTCTTTAATGCGAGATCTCTCTCCTGATCCACTGACGTCACCAAAAAAATACAACTAACTGCCCGGGAATACGCACCGACGATATCTTCAAATAAGAGCTTACCTCGGGTGACCGGTCAGACCACTCTCGACCCGACCCATGAATGGGTCGAGATGAGAGTGGGGGGCTAATGATGATGCTCGATACTGGTGATTCCCCAGATCATGACACGTGGCAGATGACGTGTCCCAGAGCTTACAAGAAAGGATCAAGATCGGTACATTGGAAGCATACCCTGGGCCTCCGACCCGAGGGTGTGCCCAACCTTCGGTAGCCTTCTAGGCCAATCCTACGATCACCTTACAAACAACCATCGGCTCGCCTCAGAGCCCTCCCGGACGCTGAGTTCCCTCATCCCTCCAGCTCGCCTCCGAGCTATCGCATATCCAATATGCCTCGGCCTCCCGCTCGTTCTCGAGCCTCCCGCCGAGCGTATATTCCTCGGTCTCATTGACCGACCCACAGCACTGATCACAGGCATCTCCGCCACGGCTCCGCTAATCTCGCCAGACGCGAGATATCTGCCGCCCACGATCCCGCGTTCCACGCCACCGCGTTCCCCCATTAACGAGCATATCTCATCATTAATGAGGAATCCAGCCTTTCACGCGGGTGTGACGCCAGGGGCGTAACGGCCGGCGTGAATCTCGTGCCCGCCTGCCCATGGCTGCTACTATATAAACTCCTCTCTCAAATGACTCAGGTAAGCTAACTTGATCCCAATAAGCCATTACTCTGCCAAAATACCTCGATTAACTTGATCGTCGGAGGGTCCTCGGTGGCACAACCACCTCGGGACTTCCTTACAGGTAGCTCGGCCTCAACCATATCAAGCTCATTGAAATCCACACGCATTGAGAGGCGACCCTCAAATCCAATCTCAGCCATCCATCAGCGCTTGCTGCTGATCAACGGAAGGTGACATCTGAAGGAGATCCAAAGATCCATCAATATCCGATATCACACACTATTTGGATAATATTTATGTAATCTTTTGCAAGATAGATATAAATTTTGTATTTTGCATTCCCACCCCTCTTATTGGCAATCTACCTGGTTCTTTAGAGACACGGCAGCTTCGAGCAAAGACTCCGTCGAAATATTGGTCACGTGAAAGGATTCTACTCGCTGGACGATCCCCTCATCATGTTCGGCTTGCGATAGCAAAGTTGACGCCATTGCGCTCCTTCTCTCTGCTCTCGTACATGTATGGGGGAGGGAGGGAGTTGGATTGGATCAGGATAGATGAGGGGATTTAATATAATGAGCGCTTAGTGGGGTGGACACGTGGATCCGGCTATCGGTATGATGGGCCGTAGGTGCAGCTAATGGGAATCGGGCACTACATGTCGCACGTGTCAGAATATCTAAGCTTCGTCCCCTTGTGGTGTGAACGGGATGACATGGCGGCACGTGGGATTTCGCGGTGAGGTTACTGTGGCTTTAGTTGATAGAGGTAGGTGATGATGACGACGGTGATGACACCAAGAAAGGGAGGAGAAAAAAACCATGTATCAAGATTTTATTCCTAGGTTCTGTTTCTATGCAATTGTAGCATTACATGTTTTGAATTTAATTCAATCAGCCTAATAAAATATTTAAGTAGGTTGATGAGGAGTAGTCATGCTGGTAATCGGTTTAAATGGAAGAGTGTAACGGAGATTTTGTGCCATTGTAGCTTTTTAGTTAAAATTGAAAAGGAAGCTTTATCGAAGAAACATTCTGTTGAATATAGGTGCGCTCAAGATAATTATCGTAATTGTAAGAATACAATTATTGAATTCAAGGAGGGGCCTATACGATAGAACAATCTTGCTCAAGATGAAAGAATACTATCTGGTTTGTCTTTATCTTTCATGTGTATATGTTTTACTCGTTATCATGTATCGTTAATTCATTATCATAAAGCCCATATGATCTTTACTTGATTACCAGGATTATAACACAGATCATGCTAGTGGGGCTTGGATAGTCCACAAACATATGCTTAAAAGTTCATAGTCGTAGGAGTATCGAAACTGGATATCGGTACTTCAGTTTAGATTAGTGTATACATTTCTTGTGTTGGATATGTATGCTCTAGAGGCCATTATTGCATATTATATTGGACATTAGAGACATATGTATGTATAAAATAATCTTGCTCAAAATGATAGTATACTATCTGGTTTTGACTTTATCTTAACATGTATACATTTATTTTTTGCTTTTAATTATACATGTTGATAAAGCCCTTAGAATGCTTTCTCGATTGCCAGGACTATGATGTCGATCATACTAGTAGGCCCTGGGTAGTCGATAAGCACATCCTTAAAAGTTCCTAGTCGTAGGGTTATCGAGACAGGACATCGATATTTCAGAGTAGACTAGTGTATACGTTTCTCGACCCAGTACAGGGCGATGGTTGATTCCACAACCATTGGTGTTTGACCCTAAACATTGTATACATGTGCTCATTAGAGACCGAGTACATTGAACGGACTCGCTGAGAACTCCTAGATGATACTATAACTATTGTCAGATAGCAGTTCTCAGGTGACAAAAGTACAGGTTAGTCTGTAGACCTGAGATCGTCATAGTGTCTTATGTGATCCTTACTGTACTTAGATTACTACCCTACCACAGCCTTAAAGGGCTGTGTAAATAGGTAGTGGTTGGGTACAATCCCGGATAATGTGGAGGCAATGAGTGATCGGAAGGGATTCGTCTCTCCCAGTATAGGGAGTTGATGTTGTGCAGTGTGAGATTAGCTGTAACCATAAGTCTCTGGCCAGGGCAAGCGAGATTTACTGATAAGTGTTATCGGTAGTTTCTCATATGGTTATAAGTTTTATATTTATACGACAGGTTATTGGGAGTTTGACGGATACCATCTCCCAGACCCGATATGTGACATTCTCAGACGAAAAGAGCGGACTATATGGTAAGTGTCATCGATAGGCTCTGTAGGGTACGAACAAGTTTTCTTGTCGACCTTTCCTTCATTCAATACCTGGGTAGCCATTCATATAGCTAGTACCGTTGACGTGCTTGTAAGTTAAGGTTATGATCTGACAACTCACTGCCAGCGTGTTGATGGCTCCTTAGAGTCCCACGCAGATGTTTTGTCCACTCGAGCGAAATAATGTAGTGCACGCATGGGATGCATGCAGGGTCCAGTTAAACATTCGTCTTTAGCTAGATGGGTTATGATACTAACCGGTTTATTAAATAAACCGGGTCATTGAATTAATTGTTAATTTAACGATAAGTTTAATCATATGATATTATATGATAATACATGTAATTAACCTAATATCATTTTTTCCTCTCTCTATCTTATGTTCCATGTGATGTGAACATATTTATTTATCATGGCTAATATCTATTTAACCATGATATATCTTTTTTATCCTTTTCTTTTTCTCATTTATGCATGTCTAGGGATGATGTGTAACCATTTCACACATCTTAGGACATGTGTTAGCATGATAGAAGAGAGGTGGCATGGCTTAGGTTATGAGAGCATATTGAGATTAAATATAACCTAACCCATTACTCTCTCTCTTTCATGCTAGAAAACTCTTGAAAGAAAAAAGAAAAAGATAGAGAAGAAAAATTGGAGAGAATAGAGTGAAACCATCATCATCTACATCTCTAAGGTACTTCTTCTTACTATTTAGCAACTAGTAAGAGAGAAGGAGTAGCTCGATTCGCCATTCATCACCGTGGATCATCTTCGACGAAAAGGGCCGACAACGGGACTTCAACCGATGAACTCTAGGAGACCAAACTAGGAGTTCAAATCAAAGGAGCCACCTTTCTACACAAATTGGAGTTTTAAAGAAGGAGCATCAAAGGTTGTATGCTTTTTATCTCTTAGCTCATAGTTTTTAGTTTTTGCAAGTCATAGTTTTAGGATGATCACTAAGCAAGCATGCCATGCTAGCTAGATTTTTTCAATTTTACCATTCTGCATCGTGTTTCTTGCTCTAGCTCAGTGCATAACATCCTTACATGGTATCAGAGCCTACCCTAGAACTTTAACTTGCTTTTGTCGACGTTTTGGTTTTGAATCATCAAGTTTAGTCTGTTTTTTCTAGTTTCCATAAATAGGTTGTTCACCGTCGAAAATAGAGACGAACCGGGATGGATCGTCTTGCCTGAATTTGGGGGCAGATACTATTTGTATTTATCTTTCCACCTCTCCAAAGATACCAAGTTGATTTATGGCGCCGTATATCGGAGGTTTGGACGAATGCGGCCATTGTAGCAGACTTCGTCAGATTCCCCATCGTTTGCAAGAGGTTTTTTTTATTGTGGGGACGCTCTTCCTTGCAGGCGCAAGCCCCTGCAGTTAATTACGTTACCGCATCGCGATAACCACTTTCTCCTGCTCTGGAAGTTCACTTCGTGTCGTGTGTGTTTATTTGTTTCGGTTGCCCGTGGATTATTTACGGAGACTAATTTATATTGTCGCCCGTAGGGCGTGGAAATCCGTATATCATAGATTTGGGTTTGGGTTGATTTAAGGATCGTTGATCCGTTTTGAGGTCAAGATCGACTTAAATGTATACGACCAGTTGGGGGCTCGATTGGTTTTTTGTTAAGGATAACTTAGTCCAATTTGAGATTAAAATCTACTTAACAAGGTTTTAGGATCATTTTTTCTTCAGATCCAACAAAAGAGCGTTTGGGCTTTGTTGTTTTAGTTTGAGGACGTTTCGGTCACTTATCGCCATTTTGAAGGCGCAGTTGTAGTTTGAGGACATTTCGATCTGTTGATCACCATTTTTGAGGCGAGATTTTAATTTAAGAACGTTACGGTCCGTTGTCGTCATTTTGGAGACAACGTTTAGTTTAAGGACGTTTCGGTCTGTTGTAGTTTAAGGACGTTTCGGTCCATTGTCGCCATTTTTGAGGCAAAGGTTAGTTTAAGGACATCTCGGTCCGTTGTCCATCTTGCGTGCACGTGTATTTGTTACGTAACGGGATGAGTAACGATGATATGGGATGCATCCAATTTGGGATTGTTTACTGCCGAACAACGAGACGCGATCGCGTAGGTCCGTCTTGCCTGAATTTGGGGGCAGATGCTATTTGGTGCTATCCGTCCACCTCTCCAAAGATTCCAAGTTGATTTATGGCACCATGTATCGAAGGTTTAAACGGATGCGTCCGATGTAGTAGACTTTGTCAGATTCCCTCTCGTTTGAGGGGTTTTTGATTGTGGGGACGCTCTTCCCTGCAGGCGTAAGCCCATGCAGTTAATTACGCTACCGCATCGCGGTAACAACTTTCTCCTTCTCCAGATGGTCACTTCATGTCGTGGGTGTTTGTTTTGTTTGTGGTTGCCCGTGGATTGTATACGGAGACTAATTTATGTTGTCGCCCGTAGGGCGTGGATTAGTCCAAATTCGTATCTTCTTAGATTTGGGTTTGGGGGCTGGGTTTAAGGATACGTTAGCCTCATTTGAGACTAAGATCAACTTAAACGTTAGTTAAGGACACGTTAGTCTAATTTTAGACCAAGATCAATTTAACGGGATCGTTTAGATCCAACAAAAGAGCATTTGAACTCTATTGTTTAGTTTAGGGACATTGCGGTCGAGGTTAAGGACATCATAGTCCGTGGGTTTAAAGGGACCTCACAGTCCAGGTTAAGGACATCGTAGTCCGTGAGTTTAATGACCCCACAGTCCGTAGTTTAGAGACGTCATAGTCTATAAAGTTTAAGGACATCATAGTCCATGAGTTTAAGGACCCCACAGTCCGTGAAATGTGTGGTTGTCGGGACCGTCACCTCTCTGAAGACGTTGAAGGATTACAACGACAGATATCGGAGGAGTAAAGAGATGTACCCTCGAACCGGCGTGAGTTGGTTGAAAGATCTGTAGTCCAATTTGGGACTAAGATCTGTTAAATATTCATGAGCAGATGGGCTCAATTAAATATAAGTTGAGAACTTATGGCCAATATTGGGCTGGGTCCAATAAATGTTTAACATTTTTATTCTGGCTATTGAGCCTTTATTTGGACTTGGCTTTTCTGACAATATTTTTGCCTTGTATTGAATGCAGAGCATTTATCAGGGCTTTGGCTTATTAAAGAACAATTTATGTTCTGACAGTGCAACACGTGGCGCGCCAGACGCGTTGCGCCAGTTAAAGAGCGCAATGCACTTCTGCCAAGTAGCGCACACGTGAAGGACACGTGTCGCGCTTGGCGCTAAACGCCAGATGATGGGCGCATTGCGCTAGTTTATGAGCGCTAAGCATTAATTTATGAGCGCATTGCGCTTTCAATTTAGTGGTGCACACGTGAGTGACACGTGGTGTGCTTGGCGCTGAGCGCTAGCCCATGAGCGCAGTGCGCTATTTCAGAAGCGCAAAGTGCAAGTTGTTTAATTGGCGCATACGTGGTTGACATGATCGCATGCTTTTGGCATGTCGGATGTTCAAAGTTCTAAAGTTATAACCGCGATTAGGACGGTGTCGCTATGCAGCTAGCTGGTTGAGCACGGGTCGATCCACAGGGAGATGGTTGTATGGACGTTCGAGTTTTAGACGAGTCAATAAAGAATGTGTATATGTATGTCCAAATCTAACCTATGTGTTTTATATGCAAGTATAAAGTTGTTAAGAAAAAAATACGAAAGTGTAAGCTAAAGAAATCCGCACTTAAAACCTTTGAGCCGAGTCTTGACCAATTGAAGCTAGAGCAATCGGCAACAACGTGGATTAGGGGATTTAAGCACGGTATTCGTGGAATCCGGTTTATTGACCCTTGTCCTTCCGTTCTTGTCTCTTGCTTTCGCCTCCGGCCAAACCGAACGCAACCGGTCGCTGTTAGGAATCACCGTTACCTTGGTAGGGTAGGGTGCCTAACGGAGTGCTTGCGTAACATTTGGGCGGAGTTCTAAGGAAAAAAACGGGAAAACGAAATGAGAAAAGAAACATTAACTTACAATATTGTATTTATTCTTAACAACAACATATTAACAACCATTCACAAAACAAACCAAAAAGAGAGAACAAAAGAACAAAGAAAAGAAAAGATTACAGGTAAGCAAGTGCATGGAATTTAAAGTGCAAGAAAGTAAAGCAAGGAAATAAAGTGCATGAATGTAAAAGAGTAAGAAAGAAAAGTGCAAGAAAGAAAATATTAAGAAAGAGATCTAGGAACCATGGAACAAGTTACACACCATGGGTTTAATAACCCAAACTTAAACTTGCAAGCTCAATTAAGAGGTTGCAAGATCAAGAGAGAGCTAAAAACCTAAGGCAAAATGAAGCACAAAAGAGACTTTATTCTTTCCAAAATGATACAACCCTTGAGATTAAATATCAACCCTTAAACCTTCAAGCTCAATGAAGAGGTTGAAAGATCAAGAGAAAGCAAGGATCTCAAGGGGAATCTAAGCAAAATAATGATGCAAAATAACCCTCATCTTCATTTAATCATCCACTCAAAAAGCTCTCACTACAATTCTCATGGAAGAAAGAATGAAGAAGAAGAAGAAGAAGCTAAACTAAATCCTAACAAAAAGTGGGCATAAGAATTGATCCCTTACAATGGCTCAGAACCGGGGTATTTATAGGAGGAGAGCAGAAATCCTAGGGCAATATTCTGGCCCCAAATGAAATGACAAAGCTACCCCCAAAATTTGGTCAGATGATGACACAAAACCGCGGCGGATCCGCCGCGGAAACCCACATTTGGCGGCGGTTCCGCCGCGCTTTTGTGGAATTGTGGTCTCGAATTTTCTGGGTTTCCTTGTGTTGCCATCTTATGTTGTTCTACATGTACCAAATTGCAAATTTCTTCCACAATTGTTTCAGATCTACAACGGTCCAAAATGACATCAAAAATAATACTTTTGACCTTTTCTCCCTCGAGCTCCGCGCACCCATTGATTCTTGTGCTGCCCCCCTCGTGCTCTGTGCTTGTCCGAGACATGAATGACCACTGTTATATGTTTTGTCTCTGGAACCGGTACACGGCACTGGACGGATACAGATGACCGAAACCCGGCTTTTATCTGCTGTCAACAGATGTTTTGTATTTTGGCGTAACAGTGGAGATTTTGTATCAGTTGCGTTATTTTGGACTAGGAACCTGTAGCCTGTAAATATGTAGCAAACACGTATTAAAAGCACCTACCTATAAACAAACGAGCGTAAGAATGGGCAATATTAAATGCAATATTCTGGTATGAACATGACACGTGGCGCATTTGGCGCTGAGCGCCGATAAAAGGAGCGCAGGAGCGCAGTTTGAGAGCGCAAGGCGCAGTTCAATAGCGCAAAGCGCATTTGATCAATTTTTATGATCTGTGAACAAATTTATGTTCTTTTTTTTAACAGTGACTTTGTCTCAAGATTCAAGAACAACAGTTCTTATTTCTGAAAGGGCTTTGCCTTTATAGATCCATTATCTTTAAGAAAATTTAATAATTTTCTCCCCCTTTATGATGAGATGTTCATGCTCTCAGAAAGACAATTTGTCTTATAGATCTATGATCTGTGAACGAAGTAAATACTTCTTTATTTTTATGATGAGATCTTTTGATCTTTTTATAAAAGACCTTGGTCTTTGTAGATCTATGATCTTTTTTTAAGAAAATAATTCTTCTTTTTAAGAGATGATTTCATCTCCGTGTTCATCATTCATCATCTTTACCTTGAAGAAATATCTTCTTGCAAGAGCTTGCTCTCTTTCTTTTGAGTTTCTCAAAGTTTATAGGTTTTTTTTCTATATCAGACTTGAAGTCTTGGGGCTTTTATATAGGGCAAACTGATTTGTTGAATCAGTTAAAGAGATCTTTCTCTGATTGATTTGGGGATATTTCCCGCCGTTGGATCTTTGATCCTAGCGCTTCTGTTTTACAGAAGGCAATCTTCTTATTTTTAACAAAATTGGAAAATCTTTCCATAACAGAATTTAATTCTGATTAATTAATGATTTATCATTATTATTAGATCTTTTGATCTAAGGGTGGGGAATTTTTAATTCCAGTGCTGGCGCACCCGTGCTTTGCACGTGGTGCGCTGCTCAGAGCGCAGTGCACTTTGCGCTAGCGCACCTGTGTTTGACACGTGGTGCGTTGCTCAGAGCGCAGCGCAGCTTGCGCTAGCGCACCCGTGTTTGACACGTGGAACGCAGCGCGCCCAGCGCTAGCGCGCACATGGTGCACTTCCTAGGATGCAGCGCACCTGGTGCTAGCGCATCCATGTTTGACACGTAGCGCGCAGCGCGTCTAGCTCTGGATCTGAAGCGTTGCTTCAATTTTTGAAATTCTAAATTCAAACAGAGCTTTGCTCTGATTGGGGGAAACAAATGCCCCCCCACCGTTGCGCTCATGTGGCCCACACGTGAGTGCAGTGGTGGCAGCATCTGTGCCCTTGGATCAACCCTCAATGCCTATAAATAGGACATTTGGTTCCTTAGATGATTTCCATCTTCTTCTTTGAGGACTTTTATTCAGAGCATTGCTCTTCAGTTTAAGAACTTTTCAAGAGTAAAAACTCTGTCAAAACTTAGGTAAAGTTTAAAACTTTTAATAAACTAGGGTTTTACCTATTAACAGAGCCTTGCTCTTCATAGATTTTTGATCTAAAGAAAACCCTTTTAGGGTTTCATTAATAGAGTTTTGCTCTCTTCAGATCATGAATCCATAGATCTAAGGAGATCTTTTCTTGGGGCTTCTTAGCCCATGAACAGAGCTCTGCTCTTTTGATAACATGTAGATTTTTTTTAATCTCTTGTGAAGAACTCTTAAGAGTTTGTTCATGGATCTTGAAGATTCCAGAATTTTTTAATTCATAAAAATTGATTTTAATTAATTCTTTTCTGATGGATTTTTCCATCATCATTACAGAGCCAGGCTCTTGAGGAATTTTATTCCTTCATGATCAGAGTTTGACAAGTGTCACTCTGTCATAGAGCATTGCTCTCAAAAGGAGATTTTCTCCTTTTCCCGAGGGATCTCTCATTTAATGAGAATTTTCTTGAGGATTTCCTCATTTAATTAATAATCTCATCTAATGATGAGGCTATTTTATTAATTATTAATTGATGAATTGTCATCCAGATTTTGTGGGCCCCCTTTCGTCCCTCTCCACTGCATTGCAGTGTGGTACAAATTTTAAAATATCAAGTGTCAGAATTTAAAATTAAATTATAGCACTGACAGTTGACTTCTGTCCCTTTTTTTGTGCAGGCGACATGTCTTTCGATACTTGGTTTTCATTTGTCCGTTCAGAGAGAGGATTCCCTGAAGCGCCTGTGGACCGGGAGGTTCTCGCGCTCGTCAAAGACCATGACCCGGAACACAAAAATATTCACTTGTGGGGTAGATGCTACGACCAGATTATCAGAGGCCGCCGGAGCTTTTCTTGTGCGAATCCTTCGGAGCCTATCTCGGCGATCCCGTATGCAGATGCACCCTTGGTGAACTATGTCGTGGAGGTGGTTAATTGGACTTCAGATGGTCTCCTTTAGCCTTCGATCGCCGCAGTACTCGTGCAGCCGCCGGCGGCTTTGGATACCCTGGGGCGGCGCATATGTCAGGGCGAGTCGCGCCCTTGGGGACAGCCCTACAACATCGGGCTAACTCCCCGTTATCCGGCCGGATACTTGCAGTAGGCCCGGTATATCTTGTCGGTGAAGAAATTGCAGCTGCTAAAGCTCGGCTTATACCCTGCAGTCTACGCTTCCTTGTTCCAGTATTCTGCACCTCCCACATGGTGGATCAAGGCATTTTTGGAGCAGTGGAACATCCCGACCCATACCTTCCTCCTATTGGATAGAGAGGTCTCCATTTCCTTGGAAGAATTCGCCGAGGTTTTTGGTTTACCAGTTAGGGGGGAGCACTACGAGGAGCTGCTTCCTCCGGATGAATATGTTTTTGCCACCAAGCCAGTGGTGATGGGCCTCACCCCGGAGAACTCCATTCAGCACCAGTTCCCGAGTCTGATAAAGGTGCTGAACATGTATGAGAGCCTCTTCCTTGAATCTGGAGGCCGAGGGGTCAGCTTTGTGGACTTCATTGCCCGTTTTCTTCGCCCGGAAATTTTTTCGCGACAAGGCGAAAAGTTTGCTAAACTTGATGATCCCTTCGGCTTTGGCTTGGACCGTCGGCCGATACTGGAAGCTGATCAGAAGGGTTTCTTTCTTCCTGACGATGCGATCGTCCCCTTGTCAGAAATTGCCGCTCCGGGCATTGATGAGGAAGCGTTTTCTCTTGGGTTTCTTGGGCTATGGTTGAGCTGGTTTGCGCTTCCTATGCCTCCTCATTACATGAGGCCTTCCGTCTTCTACCCCGCGTATCGCATGGTTGCCAGAATACAAGTGGCCATCGGGATCACCGAGTCAGCCCACCTATATCACGGTCTTAGCTTAGCAGCGGATACCACTGAACCAGGGGTGCATCCTGCTAACTTCCCGATGCATCACTTCACTTCATGGATGGAGCTGCACGTGCTTGGGGTCTTTGGCATCCACAAAAGACCTTCTTTTTACGACAGATGCAAGTTTCCACGGATAATGCGGCTGGTTGACGCTTCCATCGTGAGTCCGTCGCCACGGGAAGCTAGGGGCTTGCTCCTCCGTCCGCGCACGGTTGGAGATGGTATATCTTTCACAGACAAAGTCTTGACCATCGGCCAGGAAACTTCAAAGGCGGTGCTATCATTGCGAGACATTTTTAAAGACGGGGCCTACGTGTTGAAAGCCAGGGAGATTCTTCATTTGTACTCCATCAGGCCGGGTTTTCTTGTATTCAGGAAAAATGATATGGTGCTATTCATGAGATACAACCCACATCACTTTGCCCAGCAGCTGAGTTATAATCAGGGAGTTCCGCTGGAGGCTTTCCTGGTAGAACCTGCTGCCACCGAGGAGGAGATGCGGAGCGCGCTGTATCATTTCATGCGCTTGAACACGGGGTCTCACTTTTTTATCAGCGAACCGAGTTGTGTCCCAAAGGCCCTTAATGTACACGTGGCATGGTACCAACATTAAATGGGAGCTGTTATCAGGGAAGAGAAGCGACTGTTGCTCGACCGCAAGGGTGCACCCCCTGCTGGTGATCAAAACGTCCCCTTGAAGCGATGGACCATTGTCCTCCCTCCGCTAAAAGAAGCTGTCGTGATTGAAGTCCCCCACGATAGGCCTGAGCTATCGGTGCCCCGTGCTCCCGTGGAGACGGTGGATGTACTACCGGTGCCCCGTGCTCCTGTGGAAACGGTAAATGTAGCTTCCCTTGAGTCTGGTGTGAGCTCAGACATTAGGACTCGTCGTCCCAAAGTGCCCACCAAGCATAAAGCTTGTGCTGGCTGCGATTGGAGCTCGCCCGCGGAAGAGGAAGAAGAAGTCGATCCTCTCTATAGACGCTGTACTCGACCTGGAGCCTCATGCTCCTTATAATGAGGGCCTGAGCGAATATGGGACCAACGAAGGTCTATTCATAGCGCCGGAAGACACTGATCTCAAGGCCGCCATTGCAGCTTCTGTGCAATCCGCAAGCCACAAAGCGGAAATGGCCATCCTCGCACAATCAAGTGAGTATAAGTCGTAATCTCTATTATTGTATTATATTTTTATTATCATGTTTTGACTGACATTTTTCCTTCTGTAACAGGCTTTTCCACTGAAGAGGCTCTAGCGGCTTCCCTTAGGACCTTTGAGGAGAAGGAGAGAGCTCGTGCTTTGCTGGGCATTGGTATTTCTCGGCTCATTACATCTTCATTCTTCTTTCTTATGGACGATCTGACCCCTTCTTTATCTTATCGCAGGGACTACAATGCCAACCCTGCAAGGTGATGCGGAGATGCTTCCCAGGCCAACCATCGAAGTCTCGGCCTCCTCTGCATTGCCGAAAGAGGCCTTACTCAAACGACCGATGACGGATGCTATAACGTCTCCAGAGGTAACCCTTGGCGCGGACGAGGATGTCCTGTTGATGGAGGCTTCTAGAAGATCTTCTCTGACGGCCCGAGCGGAAAGGAAGCGCAAAATGTGCGCGGCAAGGGAACGTAGTGCTGCCTTGGCCGCGGGTGCAAGTTCGAGCACCGCTACCCCTGCCCCTACTCCTTCAGAGGATGCTCCGACTGCCTTGTCCACTACCCACAGACAGGTAGCACGTGCGACTCAGGAAGCAATCAGAAGACCAACTCAAGGTAACGTGACATGGGTTCTTTTTTCAAAGTTTTAACTTTTAGTTCTCATATATCCTATCTTGCAGGGCCGAGTCTTACCGAAGAAGTGGCGGTAACTACTGAGCCTGGGGTAGCGGTAGAGGAGATAGCTATGATCGCCGAACCCGAGGTAGCGGTAGGTGAGATGGCTACCATTACCGAGCTCAAGGTAGCGGTGGGTAAGATGGCTACAGCCGCCGAGCCCGAGGTATTCACTCTTTCTCAGGAGTCCAATCGTCGCTCTTTCCTCTTGCGGCTCCTTGCTGTTGCCGGGCGCTGCGAGTATCACGACGATTCTCATGGAGTCAGGGGATGAAGCCACGGGCGGCGAAACCATTCCGATGGAGGAGGGTGAAGCAGTCACTGCATCAAGTAATGCCCTTATCACGGTTCCGACCGGCAACTCAGCAGGTAGACTTTGTGTCATTGCTTTTCTTTTTTATTCTGCAATCCCTTTCAATCTTTCCTGACAGTATTTATCTTGTTTCTAATGCAGGCGTGGCAAGCGTTGAGGTTGCGCTACCCGAGGCAGCGCCATCAGTTACCGCTTTGACGGTGACCACTCCTCTACCTTCTCTCATACCATCTCAGATGTTGGAAGGTGCGGATTTATGACCCATTAGTCTTATTTCTAGGCTGTATAATTTATGTACTGACATTGCATTACTGCGTCTTTTCAGGAGTCCTTTTTGATCACCTGTATCAGGTGCTGCACCCACACTTCTCATTCCAGTCAGAGATTAGCCCGCCCGCTGGTGTCGGTGAGTATCTTTTCTAACAGACATCCTTTTTTTAACGGGCAGTCATATTATTGCTAATTCTTCTTTGCATTGCTTGTAGCCTTACAAATTGAAGGAGGGGACGAGGGTATCGTTGCGCCACCAGTACTCCCAGCTCTGCCCCCTGTCGCAGCCGGTATAATAGACTCTATTGTTCATGTATTTTCTTTATTTCTTGAGCCGATATCTGATTGTGATTTGTTTTATAGCGGTCACATCGACTCCAGCCCCGTTCGAGTCTCGCGTTATAATGCCGGCAGTGCCCTTTTCCAGACGTCTATCCTCAAAAGGTGCTGCGGCCAGTCTACGTATGTTGAGCGATTACATCGAGGAGCTTGACGCGGAGGCCC
Source organism: Agapanthus africanus (assembly GCA_030015575.1). Taxonomy (NCBI): domain Eukaryota; kingdom Viridiplantae; phylum Streptophyta; class Magnoliopsida; order Asparagales; family Amaryllidaceae; genus Agapanthus; species Agapanthus africanus. Next base: position 509,757,262 of record JASDDO010000016.1, read on the forward strand.
CTACATTCGCTGCAGATTTTGCTGCCGAGGTTAATCTAATGTTGGCGACCCTTGTGAACTTCCATAATGAAGGCGTCGTCGAGTCTTGGGTTGATCACTGCAGGAAGATTGAGGCCTGCCTGCATGGGCTTGAGCTTAGGCGTCATGCTCCTGAGATTCTGGCTGTGAACTCCCAGCGGGATGCATAGGTTGAGTAAAGTGCCCTTTTCCTTCATCATTTCAAACAAGAGGTGATCCTCAAGCGAAAGGAACATGAGGTTACTTCCGCTGAGTCTGTCCAATTGCGTGCCCAGGTCGAAGCGAACGCCGTGCAACTGAGAGCCGTCTTTGACAATTTACAGCGATGTATATCGGACGGGTTGGCATTGAGGTGGAAACTCGACTTCATTGAGCGGGTTACGCAGAGTCGCGAAGCTGCCCAACGGGAAATCGATGAGAAGGTTTCATCGTGCTTGTAGCAACGGGCTCGAATCGAAGCGAAGCTGGCTGCGGCGGCTGACCTTGAAAAGGAGTTGAGAGGAGTGCGTGAGCAACTGGCTGACTTATTGAAGATGTCTCTTTCTTAGTAGCTGCCTTTGTATCAATTAAACACTTGTAACCTTTGAATAACATGTATCCATTTTTTATTCTTTTATATTATGTATCTTGTATTCAATTGAGTTCATGAATAAAGACACATTTTTCTTATCTCCCACTGTCGTTTTCTTCTCTTTGCTGTGTTGTTGGTATGTTACTCTGGCAAGTGTAGCATGTAGATGATAGAGAGCATTCTGTTTTGAATTCTTTGAGAGGTAGTGATGGCTTAGGAAGTAGGTTCAGATCTGCTACCTAAGACTTTTCAACTTCATGAACCGTGAGGGTCCCATAAAGACTTTTCTTCCTACGAGTCGAGAGGATCTCGTAGGTGTATTTGCTCCTTAGGAACCGTAAGGATTCCTAAGCGCGTTTTCCCTTATAAGTCGTAAGGATCTTATAAGAGAGTTTTCTTTCTTATGAATCGAGAGGACCCGTAAGTGTTTAGTGAGATTGACATTATCCGCCTTTCACGGCGTCAGAAGTTGCTCCGGGCGTTTCCCATGGGGTCAAGGTTAACTTTGGCCGTGTTCCACGGAGTCGTTGGGTGACGTATTTCCGAGGCGGGGTCATGTAGATGACGTATTTCCGCGACGGGGTCATGTGGATGACGTATTTCCGAGACGGGGTCATTTAGATGACGTATTTCCGAGACGGGGTAATGTAGATGACGTATTTCCGTGACGGGGTCATGTGGATGACGTATTTCCGAGACGGGGTCATTTAAATGACGTATTTCCGAGACGGGGTAATGTAGATGACGTATTTCCGCGACGGGGTCATTTGGATGACCTATTTCCGAGATGGGGTCATTTAGATGACGTATTTCCGAGACGAGGTCATGTAGATGACGTATTTCCGCGACAGGGTCATTTAGATGACGTATTTCCGCGACGGGATCATGTGGATGACGTATTTCCATGATGGGGTCATATGGATGACGTATTTCCGAGACGGGGTCATGTAGATGACGTATTTCCGCGACGGGGTCATGTGGATGACGTATTTCCGCGACGGGGTCATGTGGATGACGTATTTCTGAGATAGGGTCATGTATATGACGTATTTCCGCGACGGGGTCATGTGGATGACGTATTTCCGCTACGGGGTCATGTGGATGACGTATTTCCGCGACAGGGTCATGTAGATGACGTGTTTCCGATACGGGGTCATTTGGATGATGTATTTCCGAGACGGGGTCATGTAGATGACGTATTTCCGCAACGGGGTCATGTGGATGATGTATTTCCGAGACGGGGTCATGTAGATGACGTATTTCCGAGACCGGGTCATGTGGATGATGTGTTTCCGCAACGGGGTCATGTGGATGACGTATTTCCGCGACGGGGTCATGTGGATGACGTATTTCCGCGACGGGGTCATGTGGATGACGTATTTCTGAGACGGGGTCATGTGGATGACGTGTTTCCGCGACGGGGTCATGTGGATGACGTATTTCCGCGACGGGGTCATGTGGATGACGTATTTCCGAGACGGGATCATGTAGATGACGTATTTCCGCGACGGGGTCATGTGGATGACGTATTTCCATGACGGGGTCATGTGGATGACGTATTTTCGAGACGGGGTCATGTGGATGACGTATTTCCGAGACGGGGTCATATGGATGACGTGTTTGCGTGACGGGGTCATATGGATGACGTGTTTGCGTGACGGGGTCATGTGGATGACGTATTTCCACGACGGGGTCATGTGGATGACGTATTTCCGAGACGAGGTCATGTGGATGACGTATTTCCGAGACGAGGTCATGTGGATGACATATTTCTGCGACGGGGTCATGTGGATGACGTATTTCCGCGACAGGGTCACATGGATGACGTAATTCCGCGACGGGGTCATGTGGATGACGTAGCGTCTGCTGTAATGAGATGAATATTGAAGTGGTCTCCAGGTTGTTTGGGAACCATCGAGATTTGGAGTATGGGCTTTTCCGTAGCTCCAGGGTTGATTGTAGCGTCTGAATCCTGTTGGAATGGAAAGGAACGCTATTGATGATCTCTAAGCTATCCCTGAACCGTCGAGATTTGGCTTCGTTTTCTGATGGAGCCTGGGGAGGGAAGGTGTATTCCTTCTTTGTTTGCGCCCCTGGATTGTATATATGGATTGATGTGATATCACCTATAGGGCATAAATTTTATATATATTTTTATTTCTTTCCGCGATACTCTATCATTTCAGGTTTTATATCGCGAAGGTCGCGATTGCCCAATCATTTCGGCTATTTTTCGCGGTGCCCAATCATTTCGGCTATTTATTTTATTTTTACTCGCCGCTTTTTATTGCGAGTTGCCCAATCATTTCTGCTATTTTGCATGCATACATTTTTACTTGCTGATTTTGTTGCAAGTTGCCCCATCATTTCAGCTATTTCGTATGCATGTGTGGCTCGCTAGCTTCTTGCTGCAAACTTGGAATTAGACACTGATTTCAGCATCAACACCGCTACAACTGGGATATTGCCAGGAGCGAATCATCATTTGCCCCCGTCGATGTCGAAAAAAGGTGGCTTAGCGAACAGGGTTAGGATCCTGTCTACTAAGGCTTTTGACTCCATGAGCCGTAAGGGTCTCAGAAAGGTATTTCTCCCTACGAGTCATGAGGATCATGTAGGTGCGTTTTCTCCTTAGGAATCATGAGGATTCCTAAGTGTATGTTCTCTTATAAGTCGTAAGGATCTTATAAGAGTGTTTTCTCCTTATAAGTCGAGAGGACTTACAAGGGTTGTTCACCATGTAGACATATCCCTAGTTGCGGGTAGGACTTTGTTAGGGAGATGTTTTCTCACGCCCGTGGATTGTATACAAGGGTCAATACTGAACTGCTTGTAGGGCAGCATTGTAGGTTGTGGTGGCCGCTTAAGAACAGGTTTAGATCCCTGTAGCTTAAGACTTTCAAATCTTGTGAGCCGTGAGGGTCTCATAAGAGGGTTCTCCTTACGAGTCGTGAGGATCTCGTAAGTGTAATTTCTCCTTAGAGGTCATGGGGATCCCTAAGTGTGTTGCTCCCTTATGAGTCGTAAGGATCTCACGCAGGTGGTTTCTCCTCACAAGGTCGAGAGGACCTTGCAAGTGCCTTTTAAGAGATTGCGCCCTTTCGGGTTTTCACAAAACTCGCCGGTAGCCTTGCTGTTTTTACTCACGGAGCCTTTTCGGGTTTTCATTCGTGCCCTTTTCGCTTGTGGACATACCGTTTTTCTTTCTTTTTCTTTCTTCTTTTTTTTTATTCTTTTATTCTTTTCTCTTTTTTTTTGTATCAGCATTGGGATGTTGCGACCCACAGTAGTTTATCGACGTTTCGGTCAACAGCTAGTTTTAGGACATAGTGGTCCATTGTTAGTTTAAGGATGTTTCGGTCCGTTGTTAGTTTAAGGACGTTTCGGTCCGTTGTTAGTTTAAGGATGTTTCGGTCCGCTAGCCGGCTACTACTTATAGAGTTTGGGCTTAAGAAGATAGCGAGCAGACATAGTCGTCGTCATCTATCGTTGACCTAGGCCGTGACTCGTCAGGCGTAGTATTTCTTTAGGAAGCGACCATTTATTGGCCTGAAAGGTCTTTCACCATGCATGTCCATGAGTAGATAGGCCCCACCCTGGTAGACCTTGTCTATGATATACGGGCCTTCATAGTTCGGCTCGAATTTCCCCCGTTTGGCATGATTGGGGATCATAGGTCTTTTGACCATTAGCACGAGTTCGCCTTGGCGGAATGTCCTCGGCCTAATCAATCTTTCGTATGAGCGCGTCATCTTTGCTTTGTAAGCCTCCGGATTTTGTTGCGCTATGAGCCGGGTTTCATCAAGGGTATCGAGCTCCTCAAGCCGAAGGTGAGCATTCTCTTCGTCCGTTAGCTCGTAATGAACTGCCACTCGTAGAGAGGGTAGCTCTATCTCGAGGGGGAGTACCGCCTCTGTACCAAATACCAATGCTTACGGCGTTGTGTTAGTGACCGTTTTGAACGTAGTTCGATACGCCCAGAGTGCTTCATGCAGTCGTTCATGCCAGTCCTTCTTATTTCTCGACACCATCTTTTTTACGATCTTCGTCAAGTTCTTGTTAAAAGCCTCAGCTAGACTGTTAGCTCGGGGATTATAGACTGAAGAGTATCTCCAGTCTATGTTATGCTGTTGTACGAAGCGGCTGATCTTGTGGCTTCTATAGGCTGGCCCGTTATCGGAGATAATCCGTCGCGGAGTTCCAAACCGATAAATGACGTGCGTCTTGAAGAAATGGAGGATATTCTCCGTTTTCACTTCCCTCAGCGGTACTGCTTCTGCCCATTTGGAGAAGTAATCAGTTGTCGCCAAAATGAATCGATGTCCTCTGAACGATGCTGGTTCGATGGGCCGATTATGTCAGTCCCCCACATTTCGAACGGCCAGCTAGCCACTGTTGGATGTAGTGGATTTGGATGCTGATGGATAAAGTCCCCGTGAATCTGGCATGAATGGCACTGCTTCGCGTATTCGAGGCGGTCTTGGATCATTGTGGGCCAATAATAACCCATCCGTTTGATCTTCAGCTTCATCTTCGGCCCGGCTTAGTGAGAACCACAGAGTCCGTCCTGAGTTTCTTGGACGACTCTCTTTGCCTCTTCAGGTCCCAAGCATCTTAGCCATAGAGAATCAAATGATCTCTTATACAGGGTATCATTGACGAAAGTAAAAGACAGAGCTCGTTTCATAAGCTGATGTCTTGAGGACGCATCTTCAGGTGTTCGATGGGATTTGAAATAGTCTATAAAGACTTCTCTCCAATCCGTAACCTTTTCCTGGTCTTTTATTTGCAGAGTCATTCGCTCGGTCGCTCCCTTTTCTTCGGACGACTCCGGAGATATTTCTGCCGGTGTGAGAACCCGACGGCTTTGCACAACGATCCTCACGTCATCGAGGTTTTCGTCAGCCAGTTCTTTAGCGAGCTTGGCTAATGCATCCGCTTTGCTATTTTCCGCACGCGGTATGCTTTCCAAGGTGTAGGAAGGAATTTGAGTCAGCAGTCGCTGTACCCTCTCGCCGTATTTCACTAAGTCAGGCTTGCACGTGTGATAGTCGCCGTTTACTTGACTAACGACCAGTTGGGAGTCTCCGTATATGAGAAGGTTTTCAATTCCCATATCGATGGCGATCTCGAGACCTGCTATCAATGCTTTATACTCGGCTTCATTGTTCGTTCTCGGTTCTGTTAAGGAGAAGGCAAAGCGCATTATCCCTCTTTGTAGAGTCATGAAGATGAGGCCTACCCCGAATTTGATTATAGGGGTGCTTTGTTTGCGCTTCTTCATGGAAGATGCTCCATCAAAATAGAGTTCCCACTGGGTATCATTCTCTCTTCTCTCCCTGTCGATCATGTCAAACGCATGTTTGTATGGCAGTTCGCAATTCAAAGAAGAATCGGTAGGTATTGGATGCTCAGCGAAGAAGTCGGCGATGGCCTGGCCTTTCACTGCCTTAAGAGGCCGATAAGTTATCGAGAACTCCATCAAGCGTAGAGCCCATTTAGCGAGTCGTCCTGTTAATATGGCCTTTGACATCAAATATTTGAGGGGATCCACCTTTGATATGAGATGGACCACATGTGCTAATGCATAGTGTCTGAGCTTCATTATTGCGAAGATCAACGCCAGGCAGTGCTTTTCAATGGGAGAGTAATTGATTTATGCTCCCAGGAGAACTCGACTCAGATAATAAAGGGCTCTCTCCTTCCCTTAGTCATTTTCTTGTGCCCATAGCGTGCCTAAAGAACCTTCGAGGGCTGTTGTGTACAGGATGTGAGGTTTTCCTTTAACGGGAGCGGCCAGTACTGGCGGATTCTGTAGGTATTGCTTGATTTCGTCCAGTGCGTTTTGGCATTTGCGATCCCAAACAAAAAGGGTTCCTTTCTTCATCAGGTGACTGTAAGGACGTCACTTGCCTGAGAGATTGGCTATGAATCGCCGGATATACACGAGCTTCCCTTGGAGAGACCGCAGTTGCTTGAGAGTCCTTGGCGGAGGTATTTCCATGATCGCCTTGATCTCTGACGGATCTATCTCGATACCTCGGTGTCAGACGATGAATCGTAGGAATTTTCCCAAGGAAACTCCGAACGCGCATTTGAGAGGATTCATCTTCAAGTTGTATTGTCGAAGGCGTTGAAATATGGTCTTCAGATGCTCTAAATGTTCCTCGTATGATTTTCTTTTAACCACGAGGTCGTCGATATAGCATTCGACGATTTCATGTATGAGGTCATCGAAGATCTTCGTCATGGCTCTCTAATAGGTGGCACCGGCGTTCTTTAGACCGAAAGGCATCACCTTGTAGCAGAATATACCCAAAGGGGTCCGGAAAGCGGTATGCTTCTGGTCCTCGGGATGCATCTTTATCTGATTGTACCCTGATGAGCCGTCCATAAAGGAGAAAACTTCATGAGTGGACGTATTGTCTATCATCAGCTCAGTGACCGGTACTGGAAAGTCGTCCTTTGGGCAAGCTTTATTGAGATCCCGAAAGTCCACACATATGCGCACCGTCCCATTCTTCTTCATCACTGGGACGATATTGGCGATCCAATCAGGATACTGAACCTCTTGGATAAAGCCGGAGTCGATTAGCTTTTTGACCTCAGCGTTGATGCTCATCTCAAGCTCGAGCCGCATTCTTCTCGGTGCTTGTTTGATCGGATTGACGTCCGGGGAAATCGCCAACCTGTGGACAACAATCTCTGGATCTAGTCCTGGCATCTCGGAATAGTTCCATGAGAAGCAATCTTTATGCTGCATGAGCACGTCCTTTAGCGTAGCCACCCTTTCTTCAGACAACAGCTCACTGATGAACGTCGGCCGTGGGTCACTTGCCGTCCCTAAATCAATTTTCTTGAGGTTATCTGCAGTAGTATGCATTCCATCTTCCAGCTCTTTTGGTGCCGGTGGAAATTCTGAGATTACCTCATCATCATCGTTTTCGAAGCACCAAGGGAGTTCATCCTTATTCTCGAGCTCTTTTTCTGACAACATTATCATATGACAAGTACGAGATCGCTTCTAAGACCGATGTTGATCTGGTTCTACTCTCATGGCTTTTGTTTCATGCTTCTGCGGCGGGGTTACCCTTCAGCTGCTGGATAGAGCGAACCTGCCTTGCCGATACTGGTCTTCTACCCAGTTTTTAAATGTGAAGCAGTCTTCGAGAGGATGTCCTATTGCCCTGTGATAGGAGCAATAGTCCGGATGAGAGACTTCGCCTGCTTGCTCGGGGTGCTTGGACTCCGGGAGTATAATCATTTGATGTTTTATAGCAAGATCGAATATCTTCCTTGTCTTGTCTTGGGGAAAAGAATATGCTCGACCCATCTTTTTCATAAGAGACGAATCCGGACTGCTCAATTCCTGATCGTGTGGCTTCTTGGACCAGCTTTGTCACCGTCGAACGCCTTTCCCATTCTTTGGTTTGCTTCTGCCTCTGCGTCGGGCCTTTTGTACAGCGGGTTGACAAGGCGGAGCATTTTCATTTTTCACAGCCTGTTGAAAGAGGCGTTGCGTCCTGGCTTTCTCGTAGATGGCCATTTCGCGATTATGGTCGTCTCGAACCTTTTGACCTGCTTCCCTTATAAGCTTGTCCATTTGTTCTTCGAACAACGGACTGGGCATTTTCACGGCGGGAGCTCTTTCTGGTTCAGGGTTAGCATCTTCCCACAGAGCATCTCCTTCTTCATCAAAGTCATGTATGACGTAGCAGTCGCGGAGTAGCTCCCGTTTCTTGGATTGAACATACCCAAGCCCGGTCGTTTCCATTCTTTCGTTGGGCAACTTTCGTTGAGTTCCGGGAACGTTCCAGATCCTGTTATAGAATCATGCTTGTCGAGCAGTTTGCTTAAGGGGTACACCTTGGCATCTCAAGAGCCTCTTTAGTCATCTGTGTAATACCTGAGCAAACGGATGGGCTGGATCCTATTAAGTGTAGAATCCACGCCATGCCAGATTTCTTTCTCCACTTTGGTTTTCCCGAATCGGTAGAATAGGATCGCCTTTTCACCTTTTCGCGTGGGAGAGGCGTAGAATGTCTGCAATTCTTCCATACTGTAGGTATCAAGCGCGTCTATTTCTTTATGATGCTTGGGCAAAACCATGGCAACTTGCAAACTTTGATCTTCATCAGCGAAGGTTTGTATTTATGGCTGAGTAAAGAATACGACATTGACCTCATCTTCCGAGTCGCTGCCGAAGATCAACATAGGAGTGGACGGTCCTGGCTTGTTGCACTGGGTTGGACCTGAGTAAACTATCTCTTCTTCCTTCTCGGTATCACTCCCGAAGACCGGAATAGTGGTGATAGCTTTGTTCTTATCCTCCGGTTTGCGACATCTTTCTATGTCTTCGAAATCAGGCAGGAAGTACTTTGCATCCTCATACTTTCGGACTTCATTCACGTAGAACGGGTTTAGTTCCCCTGTCACCGTGTACTCGAGACCATCTTTGAAATACTTCATACACTAATGTTGTGTAGAAGGAATGTTGTTGTACTCATGTAACCAAGGTCGGCCGAGCAAAGCGTTATAGCAGGTCTTAGCGTCAATGACATGGAACTTGATGTCTGTGACGAGCAGCCCAAAGCGTAGTGTCAATATTACAAACCCAAGCGTCCGTGATGACTGGGAGTCAAACCCGGATATGGTGATTTTATCACGAGCGAGGTGCTGAACGCTCATGCAGATTTCCTTTAGCACCCTTACGTTAAGGAGATTGACAGAGGACCCATTGTCGACCAAGATTTTATCTATCTTGATGTCATGACAGTATCCGGAGACATATAGGGGACAGTTGTGCTCGCATGTCCCAAGGAGGAGATCCTCATCGCCGAAGGTGATATCGGCTGTGTGTACTTCTTCCAGCTCGTCCTTCATCTTTTCTTCGGCGAGGAAAGCTTGGAATTGCTCGGGCTTTTATAATGCCTTGATCAAAGAATCTCTTGCTTCTTTGGATAACAGAAGGGCGTCGATAATGCTTAACAGCGAAGGTAGCTTTCTCAAGTGCGGCAGAACGTTGTATTCCACCTTCCTATTCTGTGGCGGGTCCTTGGCTGTCAGCTTTTCGACGGCATGGTCATCAAGGATGATATCCTCAGGGACTTTTTCTTTCCCCTTGTCTTTTCCATTTGACCCACTGTTCGAGAGCCCAAGATTCTCTTCGGGCAGCGTACGATTGCGCAGCTGAATATTTTCACAGTTCTTCGGTTCTTCCTCTTTTCCTGAGGTGGATTGTTTGAAGAGAGGGCCAAGAGCTATTTCTTCATCAGAATCACTCCCAAAGGTGAGAACTTGCGATCCCCCATAGTCAACCATGTGGCAGTTGCCGGCAGTTCTTTTGTGCTCCCCGGTCGTACTTCTTTTCTCCCGACGAGTTTTGCGTTTTATCCGCTTATAATGTTGCCGGTGAGCAACATATCCCTGCCACCATCTTTTAAAAGTGTTGCACTTCTCGGTGGGGTGCGCAATCTTTCGATGATATAAGCAGTAGCTAGGATGTGTTTCCGCTTCACCAAGAATGTTTCCTTCGAAGGGTGGCAGCTTCATTCCCATTGATATGGCTTTAGCGAACCTTTTCCTCGTCTTGAACCTGTTTTTATTTGCGACGGATGTACTTTGATCTGGCGGGAGTGTTTCAACTCTTTCGTCCAGTTGCCAGCATTTGGCTTTTTCAAATATGACCATCTCGCGCTCCCGATCAGCTTTGCTTTTCGAAAGAGCTTCTTTCAGGAATGCATCAATCATTTCGTCTGATGGCCCTAGAAGTTCTGGTTCAGGATTTGCCTCCAGTTTCTTTGTGCAAGGAGCTTCTTCATCGTTTATCGACGAGTGAGAGATCACATGGCAGCTTGCTGTGTAATCTTCAGACTCATCCGACGAGTCTTCTCCATCATCTCCGTCCTTAAGGACGTGGCTGAGAAATTCTTGGAGTGTGATCGGGGTCCGCACCTTCTGGTTATATTCTTCCAGCGCGTCGATATATTTTTGCAGGTTCGTGCGCTTGTCACCAGGCTTCACGGGCTTTTTGGTCTTCTTCTTCTTCTTTGAAGACTTTGACGGCTGGGTGTGAATGCTTTGGCTATCACCACCAATTTTTGGAGTTGGGTGCTGCTTCAGCATCCTCTCGATGATCTCAGGTTCCAGTGGATTCTTCCACCTAATTGCCGGACATGTGTGGAAATCCTTCAGCATTCTTTTAGTTTTGGCTGAAAGAGCGACCTCCCATGGAGCTTCCTCTACGAAAGAACATGATGCCCCCGGTGTATCCGTCTTTTTGAGAGCGTGCGGCTGAGGTGGGTTCACCTTCCAATTCTCGGATAATACGAATTTGCCCTATTGGTACTGATCTTCTATCCAGCTTTTGAAGATGTAACAATCTTCGATCGGATGACCCAACATTCGGTGATAAGGGCAATAGTTAGGATTGCTAATGTCGCCTGGATGCGCTGGGCGTCTTGGCTCCGGCAGATTGATGAGCCTGTTGCGCAGTGCAAGCTCGAATAACCTCTTCGTCTTATCTCGAGGGAACGAGTAAGGGCGTCTCATTTTATCTTCGAGAGATCGAGTTCTATTATTTTGGCGATCAACTGGTCTTAGACCGCTGGGCTGCTGTTGAGCATTAGCGACGACGGTCGCTTTCCCCTTTCCCTTCTCGTTCTGCGGCTCTGGCTTTGGAGGAGACGGTCTATGACCCATCTGGTCCATTTAGGCCAGTTTGTCGATCAAGGCCTGGAAAGTGGTCGGCTTGAAGAGCATCATGAATTGGGAAATAGTTGCATGAGGGTCCAGAGTGCCCACGAACATGCCCACCGCCGGCGCTTCTTCGATGCGCTGTTCGCATTTCGACCACAGATTCCGCCATCGTATTGCGTATTGAACTCATGTCTCACCTGGCTTCACCCTGGCATTGATCAATGCCGTTATTGGGGTGTGCTCGCTAGCGCTTGCAAATCTTTGCATAAATAACAGCTCCATCTCCGCAAATGTCTTGACAGAGTCATTCGGGAGTTCAGAATACCACTCGAATGCCGTCTCCGATAAGCTGCCGACGAATTGGCGAAGCAGCAATTTATTATCACCTCCGGTGTTGCCACATAGAGCCCTGAACTGGGCGACATGCTGGTGGGGATTGCCCGTCCCTTTGTATACATGAAATTTAGGGATCGTATATCTCGGCGGGTACTTTATTTGGTCATACCAGCCTGGATATGGTCGCCCAGTTTTAACAACTTGGCCGGCCGCTTCATTCGCCTGGTGAACTCGTATTTGCTGAGCAATGTAGTCATCCAGAGCGGCATTAGAGATGGTCTCTTCCTTGGTTGCTGAAAGAGCCGGAGGAGGGTTCGATGTCTCTCCTCTGTCGTCTTCGATGATGATCGGGGGGTCTTCGGCTGGAAGTTCCGGCTGTAACATCATCCCAGCCATGTCTTGGAATAAGAGAGCCATTCGTTTTATATTGGCTGCCTGTTCCGCAGCCTCTTTTTCTTTCCTCTCGAGCATTCTTCGGAGGAACTCGATGTCTGTTTCTTGTTCCCGGCGCTGCTCCGAGGTCTCTGGATTTTCTTTTGGCCCAGTGAGTGCGGCCATTGCAGTCAGCATCTCCTGAAGCTTCTGCTGTTGTTGCTCTTTAGCCCTTGTTATTGATCGGGTGAGCGGTCGGTGACCTGTGGAAGCACGGCTTTCCTCTTTTCCGGAAGCCATATAAACGGTATGCACCATTATGCCCCCAGACTTGGGGCATTTGGGCTCAGCGTCTTTGTGGTCTGCCGTAGTCGCAGGGGCTTTCTCTGGCCTCCTCCTCTTTTGAGCAGTTGAAGTCGAGAGAGCCGTTGCAGTGGGCACCCAGATAGCTGTCCTCTTTTATGGCTTGACATGACGGTTCTTTTCCTGCTGAACCTTCGCCTTTTTTCTGTCGGCGAGAGTAATCTTGATCAATTACTGAGTCCTGAACCTGTCGCCAGACTTTGTAAATTTTGGAGGACAGCCGCTGAGGGGGTTGTTCCAGCTTCGCCTTTGGTGTATTCTCCACGGGTGGAGGAGATCTTTTCAGTACGGTTGTAGGAGAGTTCCTGCGCACCTTGTTCAGCAATTCAAAACTGTCCCCGGTTAGAACAACAACATCGATCTCCACCATTGGAGCTGGTGGAGTTAGCCTAGAGGGGGAGTTGCCCCCAGCCTTCCTTACTCGGTGCCAGTGGCGACGTCGAGCGTGTCGAGCTATTGGGATTGTTTCAGCTTTAGGGATGACTTCTTCATGCCCCCTGTTCTGGTGAGGCGCTGCTGGTACTAGCCTCTTGAAGACCGACGTCCGTTGAGCAGTAGTATCCAATCTGTCAAAGACAGACCTTTGAGCGGGAACAGAAGCCGGATTGGCCAGCCTCGTAAAGACTGATCCTTTGACGGGAGAAGCTTCTTTAGTGACCTCGAGAGCAGGAATGGCTATCCGCTTTGGGATGGCCGCTTCGGGTATCATGGGCTTCTTGATAGGCCCATTGGAGTTCAGGCTCAGCCTATCGAAGACTGATGCTGTCGGCTTGGCATCGGACGATCCGTTGAGAGGGGTCGTGGTAGTAGTGGGTCGATCAAAGACCAAATTCTTTTGCGCTTCTTGCGGCAGCGGGATGTTAATGCTCACCAGTGGGAGCATGGTCCCGAAAAATAACCCGGTGGTAGCCTGCGTCACCTGCTCTACCGGCATTGTGAACAGGGAGGCCGCCTGAGGTCCGTAAGCTATACCTCCAGATGAGACGGAACGTGAGTTGCAGTTGCAGCTGGAGCATTTCGTGCAAGTAGACTCCATTTATCTTTCATTTTCTGCATGGAGCAAGACACCAAGTCTTAGTACCTCGAACCCAAGGGCAACCATATCAAACCGCGATTCGTTCGCGAACACGACACACGAAGTGTGGAGTGGAAAGAGGAAAATGTCCCACCGGGCGTGCCGGAATCTGTTTACCGCCGAACATAGAAACGCGACCGCGTAGGTCCGTCTTGCCTGAATTTTGGGGAAGATGCTATTTGGTAATATCCATCCACCTCTTCGAAGATGCCAAGTTGATTTATGGCACCATGTATCGAATGTTTAAACGGATGCGTCCGATGTAGCAGACTTCTTCAGATTCCCCCTCGTTTGAGGGGTTTTTGATTGTGGGGACGCTCTTCCCTGCAGGCGCAAGCCCCTGCAGTTAATTACGCTACCGCATCGCGGTAACAACTTTCTCCTTCTCCAGATGGTCACTTCGTGTCATGGGTGTTTGTTTTGTTTGTGGTTGCCCGTGAATTGTATACGGAGACTAATTTATGTTAACACCCGTAGGGCGTGGATTAGTCCAAATCCGTATCTTCTTAGAATTGGGTTTGGGGGTTGGGTTTAAGGATACGTTAGCCTCATTTGAGACTAAGATCAACTTAAACGTTAGTTAAGGATACGTTAGTCTAATTTTAGACCAAGATCAACTTAACGGGATCGTTTAGATCCAACAAAAGAGCATTTGAACTCTATTGTTTAGTTTAGGGACATTGCGGTCGAGGTTAAGGACATCATAGTCCGTGGGTTTAAAGAGACCCCACAGTCCAGGTTAAGGACATCGTAGTCCGTGAGTTTAAGAACCCCATAGTCCGTAGTTTAGAGACGTCATAGTCTATAAAGTTTAAGGATATCATAGTCCATGAGTTTAAGGACCCCACAGTCCGTGAAATGTGTGGTTGTCGGGACCCGTCACCTTTCTGAAGACGTTGAAGGATTACAACGACAGATATCGGAGGAGTAAAGAGATATACCCTCGAACCGGCGTGAGTTGGTTGAAAGATCTGTAGTCCAATTTGGGACTAAGATCTGTTAAATATTCATGAGCAGATGGGCTCAATTAAATATAAGTTGAGGACTTATGGCCAATATTGGGCCGAGTCCAATAAATTTTTAACATTTTTATTCTGGCTATTGAGCCTTTATTTGGGCTTGGCCCTTCTGACAATATTTTTGTCTTGTATTGAATGCAGAGCATTCATCGGGGCTCTGGCTTATTAAAGAACAATTTATGTTCTGACAGCGCAACACGTGGCGCGTCAGGCGCTTTGCGCCAGTTAAAGAGCGCAATGCGCTTCTGCCAAGTAGCGCACATGTGAAGGACACGTGTCGTGCTTGGCGCTAAACGCCAGATGATGGGTGCATTGCGCCAGTTTATGAGCGCATTGCGCTTTCAATTTAGTGGCGCACACGTGAGTGACACATGGTGCGCTTGGCGCTGAGCGCCAGTCCATGAGCGCAGTGCGCTATTTCAGAAGCGTAAAGCGCAAGTTGTTTAATTGGCGCATACGTGGTTGACACGTGGCGCATTTGGCGCTGAGCGCCGATCCAAGGAGCGCAGGAGCGCAGTTTGAGAGCGCAAGGCACAATTTAAGAGCGCAAGGCGCAGTTCAATAGCGCAAAGCGCATTTGATCAATTTTTATGATCTGTGAACAAATTTATGTTCTTTTTTTTAAAAGAGACTTTGTCTCAAGATTCAAGAACAACAGTTCTTATTTCTGAAAAGGCTTTGCCTTTATAGATCCATGATCTTTAAGGAAATTTAATAGTTTTCTCCCCCTTTATAATGAGATGTTCATACTCTCAGAAAGACAATTTGTCTTATAGATCTATGATCTGTGAACGAAGTAAATACTTCTTTGTTTTTATGATGAGATCTTTTGATCTTTTTATAAAAGACCTTGGTCTTTGTAGATCTATGATCTTTTTTTAAGAAGATAATTCTTCTTTTTAAAAGATGATTTCATCTCTGTGTTCTTCATTCATCATCTTTACCTCGAAGAAATATCATCTTGCAAGAGCTTGCTCTCTTTCTTTTGAGTTTCTCAAAGTTTATAGGTTTTTTTTCTATATCAGACTTGAAGTCTTGGGGCCTTTATATAGGGCAAACTAATTTGTTGAATCAGTTAAAGAGATCTTTCTCTGATTAATTTGGGGATATTTTCCACCGTTGGATCTTTGATCCTAGGGCTTCTGTTTAACAGAAGGCAATCTTCTTGTTTTTAACAAGATTGAAAAATCTTTCCATAAAAGAATTTAATTTTGATCAATTAATGATTTATCATTATTATTAGATCTTTTGATCTAAGGGTGGGGAATTTTTAATTCCAGCGCTGGCGCACCCGTGCTTTGCACGTGGTGTGCTGCTCAGAGCGCAGTGCAGCTTGCGCTAGCGCACCCGTGTTTGACACGTGGTGCGCTGCTCAGAGCGCAGCGCAGCTTGCGCTAGCGCACCCGTGTTTGACATGCAGCGCGCACATGGTGCACTGCCTAGGGTGCAGCGTACCTGGCACTAGCGCATCCATGTTTGACACGTGACGTGCAGCGCACCTAGCACAGGATCTGAAGCGTTGCTTCAATTTTTGAAATTCGAATTTCAAACAGAGCTTTGCTCTGATTGGGGGAAACATGGATGTGCTTTGATTTGGGATGTGCACGTCAATTTGGGAAGTGCGCTAAAAAGCAGTTGGTTGTCAGGACCCGCCACCTCTATAAAGACGTTGAGGAATTACAACGACATGTATCAGAGGTGTGGAGAGATGCACCCTTAAACCAAATCCCGTATTTGAGAAAAAAAGGAATCGGTGATAAACCCTGAAATTATTAGTCGTATTTTGAGACTAAGACTTCTTCAGGGGAATATGGGACGAATATCGTTTTGGGATATCATCAGTTGGAAGATTGATAGTCGTATTTGGGACTAAGATAAGTTTAGGAAATAGTGAACCCATGGGTTCGGTTGATCTGAATTAGGGATCTAGCCAACTTGGGCTTGGTCCACTCTGCTTTCTGTTTATTTGAAAAAGAGTGCTAAGCACTTGTTTGGGCTCAGTCCCCTTTTTTGTGCGCTGAGCACTTATATAATTTCTGACGCTCACACCTAGCCATATGGAGTTTTCAGTCATGGGGATTTGTCTAATAAGTGTTAAACACTTTACCCTTTTTGTCCCTTTATGGAGTGCTAAGCACTCTTTATGGCGCCCACGTACGATGCACGTGAGGCGCTAGGCGTTGCCTAGTGAATGTCAAGCACTTTTTATTCTGTGGCGTCCACGTGAGGGACACGTAAGGCGCTGGGTGCTAGGCGCCGCTCACTGAGTGCTAAGCACTCCTTTATTTTAGAGCGTCTACGTGAGAGGCACGTGGGGCGCTGGGCGTTGAGCGCCAGTCCCTGAGTGCTAAGCACTCTTTTTTTATTTAGCTAATTTTCCAAGAAGAGAGTTCTTCTTCCTCGAGAACTTAATTCTCTGTTCTTTCTGAAGCTTATGGGGGGGGGGGGTTTCCTTTCTTTTAGACTTGAAGTCTTAGGTCCTTTATATAGTAGAGGCATGTCTAGTAATTAGTTGAAGAAATCTCTCATTAAGAGATCCTAATTGATTTTGGGGATTTACCTACCGTTGGATCTTTGATCCGAGAACTTTTGTTTTACAGAAAGTATTCTTCTTGTTTTTAACAAGATTATAGAAATATTTACCCATACAGAATTTATTCTGTAGATCGGTGATTCTTTAATCACCATTGGATTTTTAATCCAACGGTACTCCGTTTTACAGAGGGCAATCCTTCTTATTTAGAAAGATTTGAGGAATATTTTCTCTAAAAAGAATTTAATTCTGCATCCTGATGATTTGTCTTTGTTGGATCTTTGATCCAACGGCTCTGTTTAAAAGAGAGTAGAATTTAATTCTTCTAGGCGCCGGCGCTCACATGCTGTGCATGTGGGCGCTTATTAAGGTTTTAATTCTTTCATGTACTTTCCCCATTGGTGCCCACGTGAGGAGCACGTGCGGAGCCAATAAGAGTTTTTAATTCTGGCGCTAGCACACTCGTGGAAGGCACGTGAGGCGCTGCTTAAGATTTTTGTGTGCTTTGCACACGGGCTGCTCATATAAGAGTTTTTAACTCTGGCGCCGGTGCCCTTATGGAAAGCATGTGAGGCGCTGCCTAAGATTTTTGTGTGCTTTGCACATGGGCCCTGCTCATATAAGGGTTTTTAACTCTGGCGCTGGCGCCCTCGTGGAAGGCATGTGAGGCGCTGCCTCTTGAGTTTTGAATAGAGCTTTGCTCTTTTATTGGGGGAAACAAATGCCCCCCACCGTTGCGCTTACGTGGTTCACATGTGAGTGCAGCGGTGGCATCTTTTCCACCGTTGGATTTTCTTGGAAGTCAAACCGTCTTCCTGTGCCTATAAGTAGGGCCTTTGGCCCTTGAGATGACCGCTGTTCATCTTCCATAACATTCTTCTTTCTCTGAGAATTTAATTCTCTTTCTAGAGCTTAGATCTCTGTCCAAGGAAACTCTTTTAGAGTCAGAACTCTGTCAAAAAATTTGGTAAGGATTATGACCAAACTCTTGAAGGAATTTCTTGGGTTTTAACCCATTAACAGAGCTTTGCTCTTCTTTTGTAGTGATTAGATCGTAGATCTTAAAAAAATATTTTAGGGTTTCTTAACCTGTTAATCAGAGCTTTGCTCTTCTTTCATAAAGATCTCTTAGAGTTCTAAGATTTTTCTTGCAGATCTTAGGATTTAGCTTTTCTTTTGAAGGTTCTGGGATGTTATCTCATTGTTCTACAGAGCTTGGCTCTGAAAATCTTTGGGGAATTTTATTCCCTTCTTAATTTTCTTGATATATGTGAAATCTGTTTGCAGAGCACAACTCTCGAGAGAGTTTAACTCCTTAGTCTAATGATGTTTTCTCATTAAATGAGAATCCTTTTGGATTCTATGAGTGACCGCCCCATCATTGATGGGGCGTTACCTTAATTTTGTGGGCTTCCTTATCCCTTTCTTTTGAACTGCGGTGCGGTAAAATTTTTAAGTACCAAAGAGTGTTAGAGTCCTGAACATAGTGTCGATAGCTAACCCTTCTCCTTTTGTACAGGTACTATAGCTTTCGATTCCTCTTTTCCTTTCATACGTCCAGAAAGCGCTTTTGCCGACGCGCCCGTGGATCGGGAAGTCTTTGCGCTTATTAAGGACCATGACCCAGAGCAATAATCTCTTCACCTGTGGGGGTCATGGTATAGTCAGATTATCCGGGGTCGGCGTAGTTTTTCTTGTGCAGCGCCTTCGGAGCCGATCCCAGCTATTCACTATGTTGATCCGCCTCAAGTGACTTACGTCATAGAAGAGGTTAACTGGACCTCGGAAGGCCGTCTTCAATCTTCTATGGCGTCGATACCCGTATAGCCACCGATGGCCTTAGACATTTTAGGGCGACTTATATGCCAAGGAGAGTCGTGCCCTTGGGGGCAAGTTTATATGATAGGATTGACGCCCCGTCATTCAGCCGGCTACCTACAGTGGTTCAGGTATATCCTATCAGCCAAGAAGTCGCTGCTATTGAAAACCGGGTTGTACCCCGCAATCTATGTGTCTCCTTTTTATTATCATGCTCCCCATGTGTGGTGGATCAATTCTTTTTCGGAACAATGGAACATACCGACCCACACTTTTCTCTTATCAGATTGGGAAGTTTCGATTTCTTTGGAAGAGTTCGCGGAGATCTCCGGCTTACCTGTCAGAGGGGAACACTGTGAGGAGATACTTCCCCCCCCGATGAGTACATCTTTGCCACTAAGTCAGTGGTAACAGGCCTTACCCCGGAGAATGCCGTTCAACATCAGTTCCCCAGCTTGATCAAGGTGTTGAATATGTACGAGAATTTATTCCTGGAGTCTGGCGGGCATGGGGTTAGCTTCAGAGATTTTATCGCTCGTTTTCTTCGTCCGAAAGTTCAGTCTAAGCAGGCCGTGAAATTCGCTAAACTTGATGACCCGTTCGGATTTGGTTTAGATAACTTGCTGACGGCGGAAGCGGGTCTAAAGAATTTCTTTATTCCGGACACTCCAGTTGTCCTGTTTGCGGAGATCGCTGCTCTGGGTGTTGATGAAGAGTCGTTCTTTTTGGGGTTCATTGGCCTGTGGCTGAGTTGGTTCGCGCTTCCCACGCACCCCCGCTATATGAGGCCGTCTGTCTTTTATCCGGCCCATCGCATTATCGCGGGGACGCGCGTGGCCGTTGGGATCGCGGGGTTAGCTCATCTATACCACGTCCTGAGTTTAGCAGCTGGCACTACTCAGCCGGGGGTAAGGCCCGTGTATCTCCCATTACATTACTTCATATCATGGATTGTGATGCACGTGCTGGGTGCCTTTGGCGTTCACAAATGACCCCAGTTCTACGGAAGATATAACTTCCCCCGGGTCATTTACCTAGATGACGCTTCCGCTCCAGACCCGTTACAGCGAGAGGCTCGGAGGTTGCTCCTACGGCCACGCATGGTTGGGGACGGTATGACCTTTGTCAATAAAGTCTTGACTATCGGTAAAGAATCCACCAAAGTGGTCCAACCATTGCGCGATACTTTTAAGGATGGGGCTTCTACATTGAGGGCCCGGGAGGTTATGCAACTGTACTCTATCAGGCTGGGCTTCCTAGTGTTTAGAAAAAATGCCTCGGTGCTATTCATGATATACAACCCGCACCGCTTCGCTCAACAGCTGGGTTATAATCAAGGTGTTCCTCTCAAGGCATTCTTAGTCGAGCCGGCTGCTACGGAGGAGGGTATTCGCAGCGTGCTGCACTATTTTATGCGATTAAATACGGGGTTCCATTTTCTCGTCAGCGAGCCGAGTTATGTGCTTAAAGCTTCAAACGCTTACGTGGCGTGGTCCCAGCATGCGATGGGTGCTGTTATCAGGGAGTAAAGGCGTCTGTTACTCGATCATAAGGATGCCGTCCCATCCGATAATTCAGCGGTCCCTTTGAAGCGACGGACTGCCGTTCGTCCTTCTTTAAGAGAAATCACTACGGCTGTGGTCCTACAAGCTTTCCCTCCCCCCGAGCCAAGTGGAGTATGCATGAAAGAGTCAGATGCAGAATCGTCCCATGGGCGGGGCAGGGATCCCCCTAAGCCCAACTTCGGACTTATCGAACGCCACCGCGTGTCACTCTGCCCCCGGTTAAGTGAGACAGAGCAAGATTGCCGCAATATCCTACTCAAAACAAGCTTCAACCGGATGTTCCCACAACTGCGGTAGCCGTGGCGTCTCCAGACTCGGGCATCGGCTTAGAGATTGGAACCCGCCGTCTGAAGAGGCCTGTCAAGCGAAAGGTCTTATCGTCGGCCGTCGGTGTCAGTTTGCAGAAGAAAAAGAAATCTCTATTATCTGCCGATGACGTATTTGGCCAGGAGCCCCATGCTCCTTACAGTGAGGGCTTGTGCGAATATGGCACCAATGAGAGTTTGTTTGACACGCCTGCAACCGACACTAATTTACAGGCTGCCCTCGCAGCTTCCGAGCGACTGACTCGCGAGGAAGCGACGTTGATCTCTATTGCGGAGTCAGGTATACTTCATTTACATTCTTCCCTTATTATATTTTTATTAACGTTCTCTTCTTCAATAGGTATTTCTGTCGAAGAGGCTCTCGCGGCTTCCTTCAGGACGTTCGAGAAGGAAGAGAGGCTCCGCGCTTCTTTGGGCCTTGGTATAATTCGTTTCATTACACCTTTACTCTTTTTATTCATGATCTGACCCTTTTCTTCACCTTATTACAGGAACTACCACAACCCAAGTTGTTTCAAGTGTAGTGCCAATCCCAAGCGGTGATGTATCAAAGCTTCCAGAGCCACCGATCACGGCCATGGCCATCCCAAGGCCACCACAGGAGGCATTGCTGAAGCAGCCGATGATGGATGCCATAGCGGATCCGGAGGCTGAACTCGATTTGGATGATGACGTCCCCCTGTTGGAAGTGTTAAGGAGGTCGGTTCACACGGTCTAGGTCAATAGGAAACATAGAAAGCGCGCCGTGAGGGAACACGAAGTTGTCTTAGCTGCGGGTGCAGGTTCGAGCAATGCCCCATCTTCTAACATCCCCCTGGTGGATGCTCCTTCCTCTCTGTCTACCGCCCATAGACAGCTTGCGCGTGCAACTTGGGAGGAAACTGAAAAGCTACTTCAAGAAGCAAGGCCGAATCCTGAAGGTGGCATGGCAGGTGAAACTCCAATGATTACAGAGCCCGAAGTGGCCACTCTTTCTCGGAAATCTGGGACTATCCAGACTGCTGATCTTTCTCCACACCAGTGGTGTGCTTTGAGAAGACGAGGCGAGCTGGGACTATCCAGACTGCTGATCTTTCTCCTTGTGGCTCCTTGGTATCGGCGGGTGTCACAAGCATTACGACGGCCCTTGTCGAATCAGGGGATCAAGCTATGGGTGCGGAATCTACTCCCCCGAGGGAGAATGAGGAAGCCATTACACTTGGTGACGCTTTCGGCACGGTTTCGGTCTCTGACCTATCAGGTACTCCTTGGGTTACTATCTTTGAGTTTTTAATCCTATTAAACCCCTTTAATGATATTTCGTTTGTTTTGAGCATAGGCGCGGTAAACACTGAAGCTGAGCCGGCTGAAGAATTACCGTCGGCTGCTACTTTAACGGTCATTGTTCATTCGCTTTCTTTTGTGCCTCCTCAAATTTTAGAAGGTATATGTTTCTCACTTAGTTGCTTTACTATGGATACAATACTCTTTGTATTAACTATATATTGTCGCAACTTTGCAGGAGTACTTTTCGACCACTTATACCAGGTGCTAAACCCACATTTTTTCTTTTAATCGGAAGTCATTCCACCTTCCGGTATTGGTCAGTATATTCTTCACCTAGTGTTTCTCTTTTTTATGAGTAGACTTTTTGTTGCTAAGCCTTTCTTATATTGACCACAGTATCACGGCTCGGAGGAGGAAGCGAATGAATAGCCATGCCTCCGGTGCTCCCTGTTTTGCCACCTTCAACAGCCGGTACGGTAGATTCCGTCCCTCGGGTGTTTTCTTTGTCTTTCGAGTTGAAATCTGGCCGTAATTCATTTTGCAGCGATTACACCGGATTCAGCTCCTTTTGAGTCCCGCATTCCCATGCCCGTGGGGTCCTTCGCAAAACGTCCATCCTCCAGGGGTACAGCGAATAGCCGACGAACGTTAAGCGAGTTTATTGAAGATCTCAACGCCGAGGCCCTCACCTCTGCTACGGATTTTGCCGACGAAGTCAATCCAATGCTAGCGACGTTCGTGAATTTTCATAATGAAGATCTCGTCGGTTCTTGGGTTGATTATTGCAGGAAGATCGAGGCTTGCCTGCACGAGATTGAGCTTAAGCGTCTCGCTTCCGAGGTGTTGACTTTGAACTCTCAAGGGGTTGCGTGGGTCGAGCAGAGTGTCTCCTTCATTTGCTATTTTGAACAAGAGGCGGCCTTGAGGCGAATGGAGTATGAGGCAGCTTCCGGCGAATCCGTCCAATTGCATGCCCAGGTTGAAGCACTGCGCAGCTGAAAGCTATTTTTGAAAACCTCCAACGATGTATTTCGGACGGGCTGGCGCTAAGGCAGAAGTTTGACTTCACCGAGCTGGTCACACAGAATTGCGAAACTGCCAAGCAGGAAATCGATGAGAAGCTTTCATCTTGCTTGCAAAAACGGGCTCAAATTGAAGCGGAGTTGGCCACCGTAGCCGAACGCGAGAAAGAGTCGAGGGGAGCACGCGAGCGGTTCGTCAGTTTGTTGAAAATTCCTCCTCCTTAATAAGTGTCATTGTACTCCCTTTCTTGTACCGATTGTAAACTTCTGATTCATGAATAACATGTATTCATTTTGATTCCTGAATGAAATGTATCTTGTACTCACTTAAATTCATGAATAAAAGACACATTTTATTTCATACTGGCATTTCTCTTTTCTTCGATGTCTTGATCTGGTGTGAAGTAGTTTATATACTCATTTCGGAGTTTGTAGTTTATTCACTCATCCCGGAGTCTCTAGTTTATGGACTCATTTCGGATTTTGTAGTTTATTCACTCATCCCGGAGTCTCTAGTTTATGAACTCATCTCGGAGTTTGTAGTTTATTCACTCATTCCAGAGTCTCTAGTTTATGGACTCATTTCGGAGTTTGTTTAGTTTACCTTCCTTGGGTTTATAGGCGAACTTGCCCTAACGCATGGATAACCCCTGCTCTCTGCGACAGAGGTCCGTTAGGTTTTATGGTACTAGAATTTTTGTCTATCGTACCGTCGCGTTGGCTGATGCATTCCCTGATATGCAGTCTTTACGCCGCTGTTCGAGTAGTCCAGCGACTGTCGTGTCTCTGATCCCTTCAGGGCTAGACAAGACATCTTCAAGTAATCTTCCTAGATAATTTGTCCGTCGGAAGAGCAAGCGTTAGGAATTTTGCCATGCTGCTTTTTACTTGAGGTTAGGCTCAGTTTGGAAGCCCCGATGAGTCATAACCACTCCTCACTAGTGTGGGATGATCTCTGATAGTCTTTCGGGTTTTATTTGAGTTGCTGTCAAGACCGTGAAGCTAGGAATTTGGCATTCGCTTCCTTTGTCGACACTGCGTCTGCTGTAATGAGGCGAATGTCGAGGTGATCTGTAAGTTGTTTTGTGAACCGTCAAGACTTAGAACTAGGGACTTTGCTATGGCTCCGTTTTGTTTTGACCATGGGGTCATTTGTTGATGTCGCGTCTGCATTCTGCTGGAGTGAGAATGAACGCCGATGTTGAAACCGCGTCTGCTGTACTGAGACGAATGTCGGGATGGTCTCTAGGTTGTTTGTGAACCGTCGAGGCCTGGAATTAGGGACTTTGCCATGGCTCCACTTTGTTTTGATCCTGAGGTCGCTTGTTGACGTCGCGTTTGCATCCTGCTGGAGTGAGAAGAAACGCCGTTGTTGACATTGCGTCTGTTGCAACGAGATGAATGTCGGGATGGTCTCTAGGCTGTTTATGAACCATCGAGGCTTAGAACTAGGGACTTTGCCATGACTTCGCTTTGTTTTGACCCTAGGGTCGTTTGTTGACGTCGCGTCTACATCCTGCTGGAGTGAGAAGGAACGTTGTTGTTGACATTGCGTCTGCTGTAACGAGACGAATGTCAGGATAGTCCCTAGGTTGGAGTGAACTGTCGAGGCTTGGAACTAAGGACTTTGCCATGGCTCCGCTTTATTTCGGCTCTAGGGTCGTCTGTTGATGTCGCATATGCATCCTGCTAGAGTGAGAAGGAACGCCGTTGTTGACATTATGTCTACTGCAATGAGACGAATGTCGGGATGGTCTCTAGGTTGTTTGTGAATCGCCGAGACTTGGAACTAGGGACTTTTCCATGGCTCAGCTTTGTTTTGACCCTAGGGTCATTTGTTGACGTCGCGTCTGCATCCTGTTGGAGTGAGAAGGAACGCCGTTGTTGACATTATATCTGCTGCAACAAGACGAATATTAGGATGGTCTCTACGTTGTTTGTGAACCGTCAAGACTTGGAACTAGGGACTTTGTCATGGCTCCGCTTTGTTTCAACCCTGGGGTCGTTTGTTGACGTTACGTCTGCATCCTGTTGGGGTGAGAAGAAACGCCGTTGTGGATATTGTTTCTGCTGTAACGAGACGAATGTCAGGATGGTATTTAGGTTGTTTGTGAACTGTCGAGGCTTGGAACTAGGGACTTTTCCATGGCTCCGCTTTGTTTTGACCCTAAGGTCGTTTGTTGACGTCGCGTTTGCATCCTGCTGGAGTGAGAGGGAACACCGTTGTTGATATTGCATCTACTGTAACGAGGCGAATGTCGGGAGAGTCTCTAGGTTGGAGTGAACCGTCGAGGCTTGGAACTAGGGACTTTTCCATGGCTCTGCTTTGTTTCGACCCTGGGGTCGTTTGTTGACGTCGCGTCTGCATTCTGCTGGAGTGAAAAGGAACGCCGTTGTTGACATTATGTCTGCTGCAATGAGACGAATGTCGGGATGGTCTCTTGGTTGTTTGTGAACCGCCGAGACTTAGAACTGAGGACTTTGCCATCGCTCCGCTTTGTTTTGACCTTAGGGCCGTTTGTTGACGTCGCGTCTGCATCCTGCTGGAGTGAGAAGGAACGACGTCGTTGACATTATGTCTGCTGCAGCGAGACGAATGTCTAGATGGTCTCTAGGTTGTTTGTGAACCGTCGAGACTTGGAACTAGGGACTTTGCCATGGCTCCGCTTTGTTTCGACCCTGGGGTCGTTTGTTAACGTTACGTCTGCATCCTGTTGGGGTGAGAAGAAACGCCGTTGTTGACATTGCATCTGGTGCAATGAGACGAATGTCGGGATGGTTTCTAGGTTGTTTGTGAACCGTCGGGGCTTAGAACTAGGGACTTTGCCATGGCTTTGCTTTTTTTTGACCGCAGGGTCGTTTGTTGACGCCACGTCTATATCCTGCTGGAGTGAGAAGGAACGCCGTTGTTGACATTATGTCTTCTGCAACGAGACGAATGTCGAGGATAGTCTTTAGGTTGTTTTGTGAACCGTCAAGACTTGGCTCTCCCTTTGACGGAGACTGGTAGGAAAATATGGTTCCTTTTTCGTTTATGCCTATGGATTGTATACAGGGGTTGATGTTGACTCACCTGCAGGGCAAAAGTTTCATCATTATTTTAATTTCTTTCCGCGATACTCTATCATTTCAGCTTTTTATATCACAAAAGTCGCGATTGCCCAATCATTTTGGCTTTTTATCGCGGTGCCCAATCATTTCGGCTATTTTTTTCTTTTTACTCGCTGCTTTTTATTGCGAGTTGCCCAATCATTTCGGCTATGTATATGCATATATTTTTTTTGCTCGTTGATTTTTATTGCGAGTTGCCCTATCATTTCGGCTATTTTTATATGCATTTTTTGCTCACTGATTTTTATTGTGAGTATGGAGCTTAAGATCTGATACCAATCTTGGTATCAGCATCGCTGCGACTGGAATATTGCCACGAGCGAATCATAATTTGCCATGAAAGGACTTGGATTTTTATACCGATTTAGGCATCAGCATCGCTACAACTGAGATACTGCCAGGAGTGAATCATCATTTGCCTTTACTGATTTGAACAAAGGTGGCTTAGCAAACAGGGTTAGGATCCTGTCAACTAAGGCTTTTTGACTTTACGAGCCGTAAGGGTCTCATAAAGGCATTTCTCACTACGAGTCGTAAGGATCTCGTAGGTGTATGTTCTCCTCAGAATTCGTGAGGACTTCTAAGTGGTGTTTTCTCTTATAAGTCGTAAGGATCTCATAAGAGTATTTTCTCCTTATAAGTCGAGAGGACATATAAGTGTTGTTCACCATATGAGGACATTCCTCGTGATTGGTGGAACTTGATGGGGGAATCGTTTATTTATGCCCATGGATTGTATTCAAGGGCTAATGTCGGACTACCTATAGGGCAACTAGGGGAATACGACGGCTTAAGGACAGGTTTGGATCCCTGTAACTTAAGACTTTGAATCTTATAAGCCGTGAGGGTCGCATAGAGGGAGTTCTTCTTATGAGTCGATAGGATTTCGTAAGCGAAAATTTTACGAGATTGCGCCCTTTCAGGTTTTCACAAGCTCGCTGGTAGCCAACTGTTTTTACTCATGGCGCCCTTTCGGGTTTTCATCCGGGCCCATTTCGCCTGTGGACGTATGTTCACACTATAATATTGTATTATTATATTCCCCATTCGTATTCGTTTTATAAATAAACAGGTGCTTTTGACGCATGTCTGCTACATATTACAGGTTACAGGTTCTTGGATCCAAAACAGTGAAAACGATGAAAAGATGATGCAAAAGTGGACTTTGACCAACAAACAGAAGACTCTTGATCAAGCCTACATCAAAGATAAAATTCACAAAGTACAAGGCAATGTAAGGTCCAAGATTATAAAGCGAACGGTTAAAAGTCCACCTCAATTATTCACTGGAGATCTGGAAGAAGCATAGAAGCTATTTTAATAAAAGAACCAAATAATAAGGAAGCCCAAAGACAGAAGAGCCTACAAAGGAAATTTCAAGGCCCAATAATTCCTTTTAAAGAGACAGTGACATAAAATTTTACCAAAATTTGAAGTCTACTTTGACTAGGTCTTCCTAAGGATATTTTGGTAAATGTAGACATGCGAATCAATTGTAACCTAGGGTTTCCTGTCCTCTATAAATAGGAACTCTAAATCATTGTAAAGGCTATGCCTCCCTATGCCTCTTTTTATGAATAAAATTTAGAATTCTTTTGGAGATCATCGATGCCTCTTTTCATATCATCTATTCAGATCTGACAACCCTGCGTAAATGTTTGGAGAGAGCCATCTGTAAAGTAAGAAGGTAATTTCAATTCTTGCCCTAGGTAATTTTTCATTCTCTGCCCTAGTTTAAATTTAATTCCTTGCCCTATTTAATTTTTATTCTCTGTCCTAGATAAATGTATTTTAATTCCCTAACGAGTGAGTAGTCTCCTCGCTTGTTAGGGTTAGATCTGGGGAAGGTTTGAGAGACAAAGATCTCTCATCCCCTTTCTTGCCCATTATACTTTTTCATAGGACTCTATGCATACATGCACATACCGCTCCCTACGGCACCCTATCCCACGAGGTAGCGGTGATACCGTAGTATAAAGGCCCGGTTGTGATTGTTTTTCCATGGAGGTTGGGGTAAGGATTGATAAAGGAAGGATAAGAACCTAGAGGAAGAAACATCTTTCCAAATGATTCTAATCCCTTTTATTAATAATTACCATAACACCTAATTAGATCTTCATATGGGTATAGAAAGCGGTGAGATTTATAGACTTTCCAAACTTAACCTAGACCTAACCCTAGCAAGACTTAGATATAGAATAATTTAGTTTTTAGATTTAATAATCAATCCGAACACCCATCAGAATTAACTCGTAAGCGCGACTAGGAAATTCACAACATCCCTGTGGACCGACCCGTATTCACCGGCTAGCTACATGCGACGCCGTTCTTGATTGCGGTTACTAGATATTTTTGAGATCAATCAAATGGCGCCGTTGCCGGGGATGGCGTAGTAATTTCCTTTTTGTAATTTTGGGTTAATCAAAAGTCAAAAAATCATAAAAATCTGAAAAATCACAAAAAACATAAAAATTCATCATTTTGTTATTTTGTGAAGGGTATCTTTATTTGAATTTTGCAGGATCTACAATCAAGTTCGGATCTGGAAATCTCTAGAGATCAAAACAGAAAATATCAAATCTGAACAAATAGAAGATCATAACAACTGAGGAACAGAAGAAATTTGGAGGACCGAGTCTACAAGGCAACCGCGGCGATCTGGTGCAAAAAAAAAAAAGCGCCAGCGACCCCATTCCGGCCGCGGAACCGCCGTGGGACACCCCTTCTGGCCGCGGAACCGCCGCGGCCTGGTCGATTCAGGGAGAAAAAAAAGAAAAAAAACCGTAAGTCTTCGAATCTCCTCCTCTGCAAATCTCCGATATATCTTCTGAAAAATTTCCTGCAGGATTCTTTGCGCTTAAAATAATCTTTCCCCTTCCAAATAACAAATCTTGTGCAGGATTCTTTGCGTGCGCTTAAAATAATAATTGATTGCAAGTGATCTTTTCTGATTTGTATATCCTTAATCTTTTTGCTAAAAATATCTTTCCAAATAAAGAGCAAGAGAAAAAAGGAAAATTTTAATTAGAAAACTTGCAAACTTTGAAATTCACAAAAAAAAAGAGATTTGATTGCAAGTGATTTACTGTTTTGCATGTCTTTAATCGGATTTTAAGGGGCTTTTGACCAATTCAGATTGGGTGGGGATTTCATCACCCTTCCCAGGACCCCAGAAATCACATAAAGCATTTGCATTGATCAATCTTTAATTAAAAAATACTAGACTCAGCCCTAAGGACTTCGAGCTCAATAGGACAGAGGACTAGTTATAGGCATCGACTGTTTATCCTAACCCGACTTTGCGGTGTCTAGGCAAGTGTGTCTAAGGCAAGTGGTTACTTAATTAGGACCGCTACTTGTAGCGGGGAGCCTCCCACTTACCTGGCACTTACCTGGCCGCAATTGGCGGTGAAGAGGCGGTTTGAGGTCCTATTTCTAGCCCTTTGGAACAGTTAGGAGCTGTCTAACTGACCTAGGTGACCCTAGATTTAGGTCTGATTGTGCATTTTTGGTTGATCGAAAGTGTGTCTTAGCTCTTTTCTCGAAAATCTTTTTGCAAACAGTTCTAAATAAAGAGAAAAAGGAAATTTTTTATAAAAACTTGCAACTTTTGTCGCTAAGAAATCCTTGCACCTCCTGTCTTCTTTCTTTTCCCCTTTCTTCTAACATGGGTACCCCAAATCATAAATCTCTTGCCGAACTTTGGTATCCCGAACCTAATTTTGCCTTGTACGTCAATTTGTTCGGTCAATTTAAAGACGATCCTTCCATTCCTAAAATATCTTTGAAAGATCAAATACAAGTGTCTAGGAGAAACAGTTTGACTTTTCAACCCACTTTGTGTCAACCAAGTAAACCTTTACCACCTTCATACGTTGACACCACTTTTCCAAGTCCAGCTGTAACTCCTAAACCGATGTCCATTGCTGAGTATATTGCTCAATCTCGCAGCCGATCTTTCAACCCTCTCCACACATCTAGTTCTAGGGGCCCGCACGATTATTCACCTTTTTATCCACAAGTTGACCCTCCCCTTGTCCAATCACCCACTTCCTACCAGTCCTACCCGATTTTTCCACCGTCACTAGACAATGTTTCGACACAGCCATTAGGAAGTTTCACGTATCCAAACAATTTCGAATCTTTTACCGAAACCTCCATACCACCAAAGTTGTAGGGTTCCTAGGCACCCTAATGAGGTCTCACAAGGCATCAACCATGCCAATATCAAAGAAACTAGGTGCCGAGAAACCCGACTACGGATCGTTGGCTAGAAATCTAGGCGAAAAAGCGAGCTAGTTAACACTTAACTATAAGAATCGGAAATACAACCTTTGTAGATCCGGTTCTCCACCTCCATAGCTCCGCAACGAAGTCCCCTCGCTGTCTAAGTCGAACCCCGGGCTCTAGCGTCGGCTTCATCGGAGAATGGACGGGCTAGGTCATCGACGACGCGTCGAAGATGATCTACGTCGAAGCATCACTAGATCAAGCTCCACCTTCACCAAGCCATGAAAACTTGTGAAGGAAATACACTCTTTTACTTGGCAAGAGGTAGAGGATGAAGAAATAGGAAGTGGGTTCATTTTAGAATTGGATTTCTCACTCTTTTTCTCACTTTGCCATTAAAGCTTTCAAGCTTTTTCTTGAAGTGAAGAAGAAGAAGATGAAGAAGAAGATAAGTATTATGATAAGTTAATTTAAAATAGAAAAGAAAATCCAAACTTATCATAATCCAACCATGGTTATGTGTAGAGAGCAAACTATAGTTAGGTGAATGGTTAGGTTAGGTATAAAACAAAAATGGTGGACTTTATTCAAAGCTTCATGAAGCTTCAACAAAGAACAAAAAAAGCCACCATTTTCCTTTTACCAAAATGAAATAAACAAATAAATAAATGAATAAAAAACAAAACCCTAACCATTATTATGTAACCATAGTTTGATCTTTACACAAAAACCCTAGCAAACATGTATCATCAAACATGATACAATCAAGTGCACAAAAGTATATCACATATACAATGTGTACATCCGAGTGAGAAAATCCATTTAAAGTGAACCGATACTAGTTAATGCAAAGTAATATATCAAATATATAATTATGCATTAAATCATTAAATCAATACTTGATTTAACGATCCGGTCATATCGCATATAACCGACTAGTATCCAATGTATCGGCTTATCGAATCAACCCTCGATTCGATAACTAGGTTATATCGCATATAACCATTCGATACATTCATCGCGAGAATAGAATACGGTATCACATACACGCATTATTCTCGGTCCCGCACATATCTCATATGCGCTCCTATTTCGTTTCGCTTGAGCCAGGAAACCTCTGTGTAGTACTCTAAAGACTCGTCAATACACCGGCAGCAGATGATGATCATATCAAACACCCACAAGCCGCAAGCGCTCTGCTAAACGTAACGGCCACCCGGGTATTGAGCGATCTGAAGATCGACGAGCAAGCCCGCTCACACTCCAGTGAATCCAACAAGTAACACTACCGTACAGTCCGGTCTGATCGTCTGATATGTCGCATATCTTGCCTAGGGGTGGTAAACGTCAGACCCCAATAGCTCGATAAGTCGTGTCGATATGAGGTCTATAACAATTCGAGAAACTACTGGTAACACTTACCAGTAAATCTCAGCAACCCTGACCAGGGATTTCCGGTTATAGCCAATCGAACACAGCGCAACATCAACTCCCTATACCGGGAGAGACGAATCCCCTCCTATCGCTCATTGCCTCCATGTGACTCGGGATTGTACCCAAAAGACACCGTTTTGCACGCCCTCTTGGACGTGGTAAGATGGAAATCAAAGCACAGTGGGAACCACACAAGACTCTATGAAGATCTCGGGTCAACAGACTACTCTGTACCAGTGTCACCAGAGAACTGCCATCTGACGTGAGGTATAATACCATCTGGGAGTTCTCGGCGAGTCCGTCCAGTGTACCCAGTCTCTACTGAGCACCCGTATATCATCTCTGATGTCAAACACCAATGGATATGGGATCATCCATCGCCCATCTGTATGGGTCGAGAAGGTATACGCTAGTCTACTCTGGTATATCGATGCCCCGTCTCGATATACCCTCGACTAGGGACTTTGAAGGATGTACTTATGGACTACCATGTCCCCACTAGTATGATCCGCATCATAGTCCAGGTAGTCAAGCACACATCCTAAGGGCTTTACCAACATGTAACAGAGAGACAATCAGTATACACGTTGAGGTAAAGTTCAACCAGATAGCATACTATCATGTCGAGCAAGAAAGTCCTCCCTATATATGTCCCAGCATCCACTACAATATACATCCTATGTATAGTAATGGCCTCTAGGGCATACATATAACTAACAATCTCCCACTTGCACTAGGGCCATCTGATAGCAGTGGTTGTAGTATCTCATACTCAACCATCCCATAAAAGTCTCTCTCTGGGAACAGGCCTTTGTGAGTGGATCCGCTGTGTTGTCCTCTGAGTCTACTCTCCTAACCTCGATCTCCCTGGAGATCAACCATCTCCATGATCAGGTGACACTGCCTTAGAATATATCTGGATCATTGATGGGACCGGCGTTCCTCGGCATAAGCCACAACTCCATTGTCTCACAATGGTAGGAACGTAGTTCATCTCATGAACCAATATACACCCAAACAGCCTCTTCGGTAGCATCTTAAGTAGCGATGTATCCTGCCTTTATCGTCTAGTATGCCACGGTATCTAGCTTGGAACTCTTCCAACATACTGTCCCTTTACTGAGGGTAAAGACAATGTCTGCGACTGACATTCAGTCATCTTTATCACCCTGGAACCCTTCCAGTGATTCTCCCCAGGATCGGTTGATACCATCTTACTACAACTAGTGAGAATCCTAACTTCCATTTAGATCTATCTCATAGATCCAAAACCCAGGATTTAGGAGGTATCACCTTTATCCTATTATGGAGAATCATTGTGATAAACGGGGATTGACCGAGCGTAGCATAGGAAACTCCTTTCTTATCAAGAGCATGTCATCCACGTACTCTACGAGGATCAACACCATACTCCCTACTATCTTTTTGTTTATACAAGGTTCATCTACCATTTTGATGATGTCAAACTGTTTGACTAATTCATCAAAATAGATGTTCCAACTCCGCGATGCCTGCTTTATCCTATAAAGCATCTTGCACACGTTTCCGCTGCTCCCACTGTCTACGAGGCACTCTGGCTGTGTACTTATAGACGCTCTATTCTAAAACATCATTTAGAAAAGCTGTCATGACACCCAACCACCAGATATCGTAGTCATGGTATGTAGCCGTGGTAAGTAGGATCTAGATGGACTTAAGCATAGGTACTGAAAAGGTTTCATCATTATCCACGCCTGGTCGATGACGAAAACCTTTAACTAGTCTAGTTTTGAAAGTCTCAACTTTTCCAAGTACACCAAGTAATCTTCTCAAGATATACTTGCTCCTGATGGGGATTTAACCCTTCAGATATAGCAACCAAAGTCCATACTTTGTTGGTGTATAAGGATTCCATCTCAGATCGCTAAGCATCCAGCCATTCTAACAGAGTTTTACTCCTGATGGCCAGTTCGAAGTTAGTTGGGTCATCATCTCATGATGCAATCCTCACTCCCACTGTCATAGAGAAACCGAAGTATCTCTCAGGTGGGTGAGGAACCCTACTAGATCGGCGGAGAGGCTGAGGTTCGTTGGTAACTATTGAATCATTTGGTTTTACCAAATCATCTGCTGTAGTTTGTATAGCTAGAACCTTTCCAGTTATACATTACAGACCTTGCCTCGAGCTTGTCCGGATTTTGCTTTTAAACATAGGCCGGAAAACCCTAAATCTTAACTAGCTTAAGACATGGGCTCTTCCCTTTCCATATCACATATGAAATGGTAGGCAACTGATTTGATTCGAACCCTATTCAATAGGTATGCAGCTTCTCAAGTGCATAACTCCCAAAATAGGAAACATGTTACTCAGTATTACTCATCATAGAGCACACCTTATCACATAGGGTGTGATTGCTCCGCCCCGATATACCATCGTACTATGGTGTATACGGAGGAGTAATGCTGAGAGAGAATCTCATTCTCCTTTAGAATAGACCAGGATTTCCGTGCTCAAGTATTCTCCTCCTCGATCACATCAAAGGACATAATACTTATACCCGTATATTGGTTCTCTACTTCTAACTTATATTCTGTGAATATCTCAAAAGGTTCGGACTTGTGTTTCAACAGGAACATAGGTCTGAAACTCGAAAGATCATCAGAGAACGTAATGAAGTATAAAGAACCAGTCCTGGCATGTGTAGACAGGGGACCTACATACATCAACATGTATCATCCCAAGAGTTCACTAACTCTTTCTCTGCTTCCAGTAAACAGAGCTATGGTCATTTTATCTTTGTGACATGACTGGCGAGTTCCACAAGATGTAAATTCAAACTGATTTAAATATGCATCTAAATGTAACTACAGCTAGTCGGGTCACAATGATATGACCTAGTCTACAATGCCTCAAGAAGGATTCGTTCATTTCTGAACTCTTCCTCTTGTGTGTGTTCCGTATACTAAGAACTGTAGTTTGATTTAGAACATTAATGCTTTTAGATAACGTGCCTGAACCGATCAACTATTGATATAGGAAATGTTCAAAACATTATCCAACAATACAAAATTTTATCGTTTCTTTACTAATAAAGAGACTGATATGATTTTGTATATCAGGTTCGGTATCTAATAACATTCGTTCAGAATCAATGTATTGTAATACAGGGTGACAGTGACCAACAGACTTGGCTGCAACTCTTGCCCCGTTTTCTGCCTCATGAAACTTATCACCCATTCTCAGTTCTCTACCTATCTGTAGCCCTATGTAACAGATTACATATCTGGGATCCTGATCTGGTATCACATACCCAGGACGTAGAGGATACTGAGAAACAGTTCTCTGTAATGAACACACCCGAAGATGATGCATCAACATGCACTCTCTTCGTTTGGGCAGCATGGGAATTCTGGTAATCCCCAATTTCTTGCTCTGTCTTACAACAATTATAAGTTGGAGCGGGACCAACGTTCCCCAGCTCAGTATAACAAGCGGGTTCGGTCAATATTCCGTATTATTATCTTGATTAAGGCGTGATATGTTCGCTACCTGGAGAGAGAGAGAAGAAAACACTCAGCGTGCGCTCTTGCAAGAATAGATTGGTTATTATTTTATCTAATCAGGATGGCTCCCACTGCTTTTTATCAAATCTTCCTTCAAACACTAAAAGGAAAGACTAGCCGGGATTTATTACACACTACAAGTTCGCCAATCTTTAAGCCAGGCCGGTGTCGGTACTTTGAGGGAGGTCCCCCGTGCTTTCGCACGAACCTAATTAATGTAAACCTCGTTTTCCCAGAGGCGTAACCTCGTTAACACCTTTCTAGACATCTACTTGATCGGCTAATTGTAATATGTAAAACTCTCCCAGAAGTAACTCTTACTCGCAGCGGGTATCGGGATCCAACTATCTCATAGGAGGTATGCAATCTCATTGCAAATTTCAACACTTGAAATTCCCGATAATATTTTGCCCCTAGCACCCTATGACCTTGACGGAGGTCAACAAACCATAGGCTACTAGTCAAGTTCAACCCGTCATTTCTTGATTGAATTAAACCCACCCGCACGACCCTTGACGGAGGCCAACAAGGCCGCACGACTACCCTAACTCAATCTGCATCATATGCATAAGCAGATAAATACTAGTTAGCTACCGCACACTACGCCTTGACGGAGGTCAACAAACGTAGCACGAATACTAAATAGGACTTATCTGAAATGACGGAGGGCTACGACAGGTTTTTCTGAAAACCTATTGCGTAATGAACTTGATATCGTTGTAGAATCGAATGAATTTTGAAAATGGAGTGTTTTTGAAGCTTTTCTAGTTTTGCTAAAGGAGTCACTCCCGGTGAAGGGATCGTCGGTCCTTTCCTCGTCGAATGAGGTGCGGGATATATCATATATATCACTTTGCAAAGCAAAAACACTTAAAAGCAATCAAAAGACAAACCGAGTGTGTAGCATCTTCCAGTTATTGCTAAAGGAGTCACTCCCGGTGAAGGGATCTCGGTCCTTTCCTCATCGAATAAGGTGCAGGATATATCACATATACCTCTGTGCAAAGCAAGAACTGTAGCTACCTGTTTTATTTTGAAATTCGATTCTACAACATCTTAGGTTTCTTTTATTTCATTAATCACATTAATGAAGTCCCATCATTTAAGTACCTAAACATCACAGATAAATACGACGTACACTTATGCCATCCGCATTCGCCTCGATGTCCCCTCGTGCACCGTTAGGTTAGGTAACTAACGGCAGAGCAGGGCAGGGCTAGCGCGGGTGTAAAACATAAGTAACGCCTATATAATATATCATATATACTATATACTGTATCTATCACAGAACATCACATGATCACATCACAGATATCGCAGCAGAAGAATCATATGAAACATTGGATATACTAGGACGTCCGTGTTTTCAATACGAGCCAGTATAAAACACGGATTCCACGGTCGTGATGAATAGCCAAACCCACACCCCTAGACCCCTACGAGAGCGGCAAGCAACCCTACCAATTCTAGAGTTAGGAGACCCGGACTCGACTCCTCGAGTTGGTCTCCCACTGGACTCCAGAACCCGGTTACTTGTGCTCCCCTCCTTGGGTCTATCCTAGTGCGGAAAAGAAAATAATATACAAAGGGTGACATCTTCCGCAACCTGGAAGTGCCCCAATAAAAGAATATTACATACAAGTTTTTACATGAATGAAAATGAAAAACATTCATCTCACATAAAAACCCCCGGCTATTCAAACACGACAATCCAATATAACATATCCAGCAACACATAACATCACATGTCATCAACGTAAGTAAACATGCGTATCCCAATTGTCGTTGACATATAGCAACGAAACCGGCGATATCACATATTACACTTACGGTCACAGAAAAGAAAGTGTAAAACTACAACAGTTGGAATCCACAATCTGCATAGACATCGCATGCCTAATCATATGAATTCTTTAGACATCGCATGCCTAACAATTATAAACCCCGCATTTTAGTCTCATAATCGAAAACTCTTTTCAATATCAAGTCGGGCAATTCAACAAGATTCCAGACATCGTGATCGAATGCTCGTCGCAAACATCAGTAGGCGGCCGCACCCCCGATACCGTCGACGAAGTGCACCAAGGCGGAACACCGCTGCCGCAAGTACCCGAACGGACGCTTTCGGCGACGGGGTTCTCCTACAGTCACTTGGTCGGGGCTATGGAGTGAGGCTGTCTATTAAGTTTACCCGGCGAGTATCCGCGTACGTTACGTGATTGCGACGGACTTTTGATCGCATCAAAATTCCGTGGCAACCGATCAAGTGAGACTAAACTGCTATGTTTATAACATTCATTCAGTTATCTCATAACTACTTGTGAATTCCAATTATTGTATCCCTTTCCAGATAAATAGAAAATGTTAAACTTTCCGATCGAACCTTCGAACACCCAAGTTTTCCCGAAACAGCTCAACACATGAAATAAGTTCAAAGACATTCACTTCATGCCTCAGTACCAACGGTCCAGCCGTAGAAGGGTCAAGCCAACGCCTCACATGTGGCACGCCGTACTGCCCCAAACCCGAAGGTTCAAAGGGCAGTTCAAGACGGTCACATAATCGAGTTAAGGTTTGTTGTCTTCTAGAGGGACCATCGCGTTACTTGCACTACTTAGAACGTCTTTAAACCTCGGAAAAATCGAACACTTGGAAATTTTCCGGCAGGGAAAAATTGGGTATTTATATCCGGTCGAACCTTTTTAACATATTTTAAAAATTATCCGGAAAAACACATAGACAAAGTTTGACAATCCGATCGAATGTGCGAACTCCCAATACAACCCAAAATACTCAACTCTTGATTTCAGATTAAAAATTCCCATGAAAACCAGCACTGCCATATAGGAATTACTGTGCAAAATTTAATGGGAGAAGAGACAAAAGGGCCGCGGAACCGCCGCATTAGCATGCTAATGCCACGGTTCCGCCGCACTTTTATGGAATTAGGTCATCGAACTTCACAGTAATTCTTATAAATTCCTGCTGGTTTTTATGCATATTTTTAATTCTGAAAAAACCCCGAATTTCAAAAATGTCCAGAGAGCATTTTGGATGTAGGTTTTCGGTTCGATCGAACTTCAAACTCCGTCTACGCATCGCCTAAGGCTCTAGCTAGGCTCTGATACCACTGTAGGGTTCCTAGGCACCCTAATGAGGTCTCACAAGGCATCAACCATGCCAATATCAAAGAAACTAGGTGCCGAGAAACCCGACTACGGATCGTTGGCTAGAAATCTAGGCGAAAAAGCGAGCTAGTTAACACTTAACTATAAGAATCGGAAATACAACCTTTGTAGATCCGGTTCTCCACCTCCATAGCTCCGCAACGAAGTCCCCTCGCTGTCCAAGTCAAACCCCAGGCTCTAGCGTCGGCTTCATCGGAGAATGGACGGGCTAGGTCATCGACGACGCGCCGAAGATGATCTACGTCGAAGTATCACTAGATCAAGCTCCACCTTCACCAAGCCATGAAAACATGTGAAGGAAATACACTCTACTACTTGGCAAGAGGTAGAGGATGAAGAAATAGGAAGTGGGTTCATTTTAGAATTGGATTTCTCACTCTTTTTCTCACTTTGCCATTAAAGCTTTCAAGCTTTTTCTTGAAGTGAAGAAGAAGAAGATGAAGAAGAAGATAAGTATTATGATAAGTTAATTTAAAATAGAAAAGAAAATCCAAACTTATCATAATCCAACCATGGTTATGTGTAGAGAGCAAACTATAGTTAGGTGAATGGTTAGGTTAGGTATAAAACAAAATTGGTAAACTTTATTCAAAGCTTCATGAAGCTTCAACAAAGAACAAAAAAAGCCACCATTTTCCTTTTACTAAAATGAAATAAACAAATAAATAAATGAATAAAAAACAAAACCCTAACCATTATTATGTAACCATAGTTTGATCTTTACACAAAAACCCTAGCAAACATGTATCATCAAACATGATACAATCAAGTGCACAAAAGTATATCACATATACAATGTGTACATCCGAGTGAGAAAATCCATTTAAAGTGAACCGATACTAGTTAATGCAAAGTAATATATCAAATATATAATTATGCATTAAATCATTAAATCAACACTTGATTTAACGATCCGGTCATATCGCATATAACCGACTAGTATCCAATGTATCGGCTTATCGAATCAACCCTCGATTCGATAACTAGGTTATATCGCATATAACCATTCGGTACATTCATCGCGAGAATAGAATACGGTATCACATACACGCATTATTCTCGGTCCCGCACATATCTCATATGCGCTCCTATTTCGTTTCGCTTGAGCCAGGAAACCTCTGTGTAGGACTCTAAAGACTCGTCAATACGCCGGCAGCAGATGATGATCATATCAAACACCCACAAGCCGCAAGCGGTCTGCTAAACGTAACGGCCACCCGGGTATTGAGCGATCTGAAGATCGACGAGCAAGCCCGCTCACACTCCAGTGAATCCAACCAGTAACACTACCGTACAGTCCGGTCTGATCGTCTGATATGTCGCATATCTTGCCTAGGGGTGGTAAACGTCAGACCCCAATAGCTCGATAAGTCGTGTCGATATGAGGTCTATAACAATTCGAGAAACTACTGGTAACACTTACCAGTAAATCTCAGCAACCCTGGCCAGGGATTTCCGGTTATAGCCAATCGAACACAGCGCAACATCAACTCCCTATACCGGGAGAGACGAATCCCCTCCTATCGCTCATTGCCTCCATGTGACTCGGGATTGTACCCAAAAGCCACCGTTTTGTACGCCCTCTTGGACGTGGTAAGATGGAAATCAAAGCACAGTGGGAACCACACAAGACTCTATGACGATCTCGGGTCAACAGACTACTCTGTACCAGTGTCACCAGAGAACTGCCATCTGACGTGAGGTATAATACCATCTGGGAGTTCTCGGCGAGTCCGTCCAGTGTACCCAGTCTCTACTGAGCACCCGTATATCATCTCTGATGTCAAACACCAATGGATATGGGATCATCCATCGCCCATCTGTATGGGTCGAGAAGGTATACGCTAGTCTACTCTGGTATATCGATGCCCCGTCTCGATATACCCTCGACTAGGGACTTTGAAGGATGTACTTATGGACTACCATGTCCCCATTAGTATGATCCGCATCATAGTCCAGGTAGTCAAGCACACATCCTAAGGGCTTTACCAACATGTAACAGAGAGATAATCAGTATACACGTTAAGGTAAAGTTCAACCAGATAGCATACTATCATATCGAGCAAGAAAGTCCTCCCTATATATGTCCCAGCATCCACTACAATATACATCCTATGTATAGTAATGGCCTCTAGGGCATACATATAACTAACAAAAGTCTAGTTTGGAAGAGTCGTTGGAAGCTTATATTGCTGCAACAAACAAAATGGTAAGGAATGTGGAAGCGTCCGTGGCCGCCCTTATGCAACCTGCTGAACCGGTAGCTAGTTTCCCGCTAGCTCCAAATTTTTCAATGTATGAGGAGGCGGTTGGACTGAGTGAGAATG
Source organism: Agapanthus africanus (assembly GCA_030015575.1). NCBI lineage: Eukaryota > Viridiplantae > Streptophyta > Magnoliopsida > Asparagales > Amaryllidaceae > Agapanthus > Agapanthus africanus. Next base: position 509,798,077 of record JASDDO010000016.1, read on the forward strand.
AGAGAGGATTTCCAAATCAAACCTACCCTTACCCAATTGAAGCCCCAACTCCAGTTTTCCATCGAATGTCCTAAATGATTCACAAGTTCAAAATAAAAACGAGATGTGTGATTTTGTACTGTTTGATTTGCCAGATTATGAAGAACCCCATTTGAGTGAAACAACACTTAACCCTTTCGGTCTTTACACCTCCAATCTAGAATCTGAATTGATAAATATCCATGCTTTTGATAAGGTATCTAAAGAAATTGATTTTCACTTGATTGAGGATATAGACGCCGGGAATATTTCGGATGATGAACCTGTCGATTTAATTGAGATTTTATGTTCAAATCATCATCCCGAGTTATTAAATGTTTCTCCCGAACCTCATATACGTCTTGATTTTGATGATAATGGCATGGATGAGTTGAATTTTGAGGAGAATTATAAGGATAGTATTGAGGAGAGTTTGAGGATCATATTGAGGTTGAACCATTTTTCTTTCATCTGTCGGATTTTCCAATACATCCTCTTGAACCTTTACCTAAATCACCCTCCCTCATTCCCATCGTTCCGACCACGCCTCATATCATGCTTGAAGATTGTGAGCCTGAAAATTTTCTTTTTGAATCTGACACGGTTCTCACAGACGATAATGATTACGAGTGTTTTACTTTTTCGGACGATGTTGATGACTCACCGCCCGAGTTTGAGTCCTTTACATTTTCAGATGAGTTAGTCGAACCATCAGACTCGGTTGCTTACAGTCGTTTCGAACCATTGATGGAATGTTTCAAGTTCGAGACAGTTTACTACGGTGAGAATGAGACTATCCCTAATTCACCCCCTTTCGTCCTTCCTATCGTTCCGACCGTACAAGAGACCGTTACGCTTTCATCTCCAATACCAAGTTCGGCGTACCCATGCCTGCTTGCGAATCTTGAGGAATTTGACTCCATTTCTCGACGGGTTGATAGATTAGCACAATCACTTTTAACACATAGGTCATCACAAATTGTGCTAATTTATTCTCTCGACTTACACCCTCAAGATCGTGCTCCACTTCTTTCTCTTTTCCGCCATTCTTCTCCTCCGCCGAGACCATATTCCACTCTTCTTCCCATTCGGTCTCGTGTGCTTCTTATTTCTTTTCTTTCCACCCCATTCTTTCACCAACCCTACCATTACCACGATAAGATTTTTGAATGGTTGGTGCTCACCTTTGGCTTATGTAAGGCATTACTTAGTTTGGGGAGAACTTTATTATATATATGTATATATTTTTTTGTTTTGTTTTCTAATAAATAAAAAAAATCAATAAAATAAAAAAAATTATCAATAAATAAACAGGGGAGTTCCGACAATTTTGACCCTCTTGGTTTATCATGACAGTGGGGACACTGTCAAGTTTAAGTTTGGGGGTATGTTCGGTAAGTCTTCTTCCTTCGCATTCATTTGTACATATTTTTGCATTTGCATATTTATTTGAAAACCCATAAAAAATAAAAATTTCAAAAATTATAAAAATTATTGTATTCAATTTTGGCTTATTTGATTTGAGTTTGACAAATAGGTTAACTAGCTAGGAACAACTAGATCTTAGATTTAGTAAATTAAAAACCCTAAAAATAACCTTCCTTAAAGTTTAACGGTAGAAAGTATATGCTTTTGTAGTTTATTTAGAAATAGGCAAATTTTGGGTTCACTTCTTAGGCTAAGTCGAAACAAAGGAAAAGTATTGATGTTCTTATTAGAGTATAAGTTTGAAAAATAGTTCCTAGCTTAAGTCTAGATTCTGAAAACGTATACCCTACAATTTGCACAATCACGCACCTTGAAACTTGGAATAGTAGAAGAGACCTTGAAATGCTCTTGTTTAAAGTCCTTAGTACGAAGAAAAGAAAATAAAAAATACAAGTGTGAATAAAGAATAAAAAAAATGGACACTGGTTTTTGTGATTACTTAAGGCTGCAAAAATAGAAAAATATTTAGCGAGGGTGCTTCATCACCTAGTGCCTTAGACCAACTGGTTTGAGAGTCACTGCTAAAAGCCTTGGGTGTTGCAAGACTAGGAATTACACTTAAATGTGCAAACACATCTTGTAATCGGTTGTTGGTACATCAAGAAGTATTAACGGTCGCATGAAAGATGCGTAAGCAAAAATTCAATTAAAAATTCACCTATTAATAAGTACTTTGGACAACGGATAAGGGCATGATTGCTTGATTTGAATTTCCAAGTGTAGGAGTGATTTATACACACACGTGGGGATATGTGATTGGAGTTTAGATGAGAGAAAGGGATGAAGAATAGAACTTGTATCTTTAGTAGAGTTGATAGAAATTCCTAAGTGGAGATGGAACCCTAGAAGGAAAACTTAAGAGATACCGAAAGCTAAGTAGGTCTGCAGAACATATATAATCTTAAGTTAGATGATGAGGAAGTGTGAAGAATATGGGTGGATAATTTATGAGTCGAAGATAATAGAATTCCTTGTTAGAAAACCTAATTGGAGAACAAAAGTCGAAAAGCCAAATTGATAGGATTTTGTGGGTAGTATCCGCTGAAAATCCTCAGGAGACAACACTCCTCCTACTAGGGACACCTAGAGGTTTAACGGCTTGTTGCACGAGCTCAGTGCAATCGCGTTTCCCTGCGAAAGTGTGGTTAGGTTTTTGTCAGGAATAAAAAATAAGTTTGCTCGAGGACGAGAAAAAGATAAGTTTGGGGGTATTTGTTCACACTATAATATTGTATTATTATATTCCCCATTCTTATTCGTTTTATAAATAAACAGGTGCTTTTGACGCATGTCTGTTACATATTACAGGTTACAGGTTCTTGGATCTAAAACAGTGAAAACGATGAAAAAATGATGCAAAAGTGGACTTTGACCAACAAACAGAAGACTCTTGATCAAGCCTACATCAAAGATAAAATTCACAAAGTATAAGGCAATGCAAGGTCCAAGATTATAGAGCGAACGGTTAAAAGTCCACCGCAATTATTCACCGGAGATCAGGAAGAAACATAGAAGCTATTTTAATAAAAGAACCAAATAATAAGGAAGCCCAAAGACAGAAGAGCCTACAAAGGAAATTTCAAGGCCCAATAATTTCAAGGCCCAATACTTCCTTTTAAAGAGACAGTGACATAAAATTTTACCAAAGTTTGAAGTCTACTTTGACTAGGTCTTCCTAAGGATATTTTGGTAAATATAGACATGCGAATCAATTGTAACCTAGGGTTTCCTATCCTCTATAAATAGGAACTCTAAATCATTGTAAAGGCTATGCCTCCCTATGCCTCTTTTTATGAATAAAATTTAGAATTCTTTTGGAGAGTATCGATGCCTCTTTTCATATCATCTATTCAGATCTGACAACCCTGCGTAAATGTTTGGAGAGAGCCATCTGTAAAGTAAGTAGGTAATTTCAATTCTTGCCCTAGGTAATTTTTCATTCTCTGCCCTAGTTTAAATTTAATTCCTTGCACTATTTAATTTTTATTCTCTGCCCTAGATAAATGTATTTTAATTCCCTAATGAGTGAGTAGTCTCCTCGCTTGTTAGGGTTAGATCTGGGGAAGGTTTGAGAGACGAAGATCTCTCATCCCCTTTCTTGCCCATTATACTTTTTCATAGGACTCTATGCATACATGCATATACCGCTCCCTACGGCACCCTATCCCACGAGGTAGCGGTGATACCGTAGTATAAAGGCCCGGTTGTGATTGTTTTTCCATAGAGGTTAGGGTAAGGATTGATAAAGGAAGGACAAGAACCTAGAGGAAGAAATATCTTTCCAAATGATTCTAATCCCTTTTATTAATAATTACCATAACACCTAATTAGATCTTCATATGGGTATAGAAAGCGGTGAGATTTATAGACTTTCCAAACTTAACCTAGACCTAATCCTAGCAAGACTTAGATATAGAATAATTTAGTTTTTAGATTTAATAATCAATCCGAACACCCATCGGAATTAACTCGTAAGCGCGACTAGGAAATTCACAACATCCCTGTGGACCGACCCGTATTCACCGGCTAACTACATGCGACGCCGTTCTTGATTGCGGTTACTAGATATTTTTGAGATCAATCAAATGGCGCCGTTGCCGGGGATGGCGTAGTAATTTCCTTTTTGCAATTTCGGGTTAATCAAAAGTCAAAAAATCATAAAAATCTGAAAAATCACAAAAAACATAAAAATTTATCATTTTGTTATTTTGTGAAGGGTATCTTTGTTTGAATTTTGCAGGATCTATAATCAAGTTCGGATCTGGAAATCTCCAGAGATCAAAACAGAAAATATCAAATCCGAACAAACAGAAGATCATAACAACCGAGGAACAGAAGAAATTTGGAGGACCGAGTCTACAAGGCAACCGCGGCGATTTGGTACAAAAAAAAAAGCGCCGGTGACCCCATTCCGGCCGCGGAACCGCCGCGGGACACCCCTTCTGGCGGCGGAACCGCCGCGGCCTGGTCGATTCAGGGCGAAAAAAAAAGAAAAAAACTGTAAGTCTTCGAATCTCCTCCTCTGCAAATCTCCGATATATCTTCTGAAAAATCTCCTGCAGGATTCTTTGCGCTTAAAATAATCTTTCCCCTTCCAAATAACAAATCTTGTGCCGGATTCTTTGCGTGCGCTTAAAATTATAATTGATTGCAAGTGATCTTTTCTGATTTGTATATCCTTAATCTTTTTGCTAAAAATATCTTTCCAAATAAAGAGCAAGAGAAAAAAGGAAATTTTAATTTGAAAACTTGCAAACTTTGAAATTCACAAAAAAAAAGATTTGATTGCAAGTGATTTACTGTTTTGCATATCTTTAATCGGATTTTAAGGGGCTTTTGACCAATTCAGATTGGGTGGGGATTTCATCACCCTTCCCAGGACCCCAAAAATCACATAAAGCATTTGCATTGATCAATCTTTAATTAAAAAATACTAGACTCAGCCCTAAGGACTTCAAGCTCAATAGGACAGAGGACTAGTTATAGGCATCGACCGTTTATCCTATCCTGATTTTGCGGTGTCTAGGCAAGTGTGTCTAAGGCAAGTGGTTACTTAATTTGGACCGCTACTTGTAGCGGGGAGCCTCCCACTTACCTGGCACTTACCTGGCCGCAATTGGCGGTGAAGACGCGGTTTAAGGTCCTATTTCTAGCCCTTTGGAACAGTTAGGAGCTGTCTAGCTAATTTAGGTGACCCTAGATTTAGGCCTGATTGTGCATTTTTGGTTGATCGAAAGTGTGTCTTAGCTCTTTTCTCGAAAATCTTTTTGCAAACAGTTCTAAATAAAGAGAAAAAGGAAATTTTTTATAAAAACTTGCAACTTTTGTCGCTAAGAAATCCGTGCACCTCCTGTCTTCTTTCTTTTCCGCTTTCTTCTAACATGGGTACCCCAAATCATAAATCTCTTGCCGAACTTTGGTATCCCGAACCTAATTTTGCCTTGTACGTCAATTTGTTCGGTCAATTTAAAGACGATCCTTCCATGCCTAAAATATCTTTGAAAGATCAAATAGAAGCGTCTAGGAGAAACAGTTTGACTTTTCAACCCACTTTGTGTCAACCAAGTAAACCTTTACCACCTTCATACGTTGACACCACTTTTCCAAGTCCAGCTGTAACTCCTAAACCGATGTCCATTGCTGAGCATATTGCTCAATCTCGCAGCCGATCTTTCAACCCTCTCCACACATCTAGTTCTAGGGGCCCGCACGATTATTCACCTTTTTATCCACATGTTGACCCTCCCCTTGTCCAATCACCCACTTCCTACCAGTCCTACCCGATTTTTCCACCGTCACTAGACAATGTTTCGACACAGCCATTAGGGAGTTTCACGTATCCAAACAATTTCGAATCTTTTACTGAAACCTCCTTACCACCAAATTCTAGTTTGGAAGAGTCGTTGGAATCTTATATTGCTGCAACAAACAAAATGGTTAGGAATGTGGAAGCGTCCGTGGCCGCCCTTATGCAACCTGCTGAACCGGTAGCTAGTTTCCCGCTAGCTCCAAATTTTTCAATGTATGAGGAGACGGTTGGACTGAGTGAGAATGAGAGAGGATTTCCAAATCAAACCTACCCTTACCCAATTGAAGCCCACAACTCCAGTTTTCCATCGAATGTCCTAAATGATTCACAAGTTCAAAATAAAAACGAGTTGTGTGATTTTGTAGTGTTTGATTTGCCAGATTGTGAAGAACCCCATTTGAATGAAACCACACTTAACCCTTTCGGTCTTTACACCTCCAATCTAGAACCTAAATTGATAAATATCCATGCTTTTGATTAGGTGTCTAAAGAAATTGATTTTCACTTGATTGAGGATATAGACGCCGGGAATATTTCGGATGATGAGCCTGTCGATTTAATTGAGATTTTATGTTCAAATCATCATCCCGAGTTATTAAATGTTTCTCCCGAACCTCATATACGTCTTGATTTTGATGATAATGGCATGGATGAGTTGAATTTTGAGGAGAATTATAAGGATAGTATTGAGGAGAGTTTTGAGGATCATATTGAGGTTGAACCATTTTTCTTTCATCTGTCGGATTTTCCAATACATCCTCTTGAACCTTTACCTAAATCACCCTCCCTCATTCCCATCATTCCGACCACGCCTCATATCAAGCTTGAAGACTGTAAGCCTGAAAATTTTCTTTTTGAATCTGACACGGTTCTCACAGACGATAATGATTACGAGTGTTTTACTTTTTCGGACGATGTTGATGACTCACCGCCCGAGTTTGAGTCCTTTACATTTTCAGATGAGTTAGTCGAACCATCAGACTCGGTTGCTTACAGTCGTTTCGAACTATTGATGGAATGTTTCAAGTTCGAGACAGTTTACTACGGTGAGAATGAGACTATCCCTAATTCATCCCCTTTCGTCCTTCCTATCGTTCCGACCGTACAAGAGACCGTTACGCTTTCATCTCCAATACCAAGTTCGGCGTACCCATGACTGCTTGCGAATCTTGAGGAATTTGACTCCATTTCTCGACGGGTTGATAGATTAGCACAATCACTTTTAACACATCGGTCATCACAAATTGTGCTAATTTATTCACTCGACTTACACACTCAAGATCGTGCTCCACTTCTTTCTCTTTTCCGCCATTCTTCTCCTCCGCCGAGACCATATTCCACTCTTCTTCCCATTCGGTCTCGTGTGCTTCTTATTTCTTTTCTTTCCACCACATTCTTTCACCAACCCTACCATTACCACGATAAGATTTTTGAATGGTTGGTGCTCACCTTTGGCTTATGTAAGGCATTACTTAGTTTGGGGAGAACTTTATTGTATATATGTATATATTTTTTTTGTTTTGTTTTCTAATAAATAAAAAAAATCAATAAAATAAAAAAAATTATAAATAAATAAACAGGGGAGTTTCGACAATTTTGACCCTCTTGGTTTAGCATGACAGTGAGGACACTGTTAAGTTTAAGTTTGGGGGTATGTTCGGTAAGTCTTCTTCCTTCGCATTCATTTGTACATATTTTTGCATTTGCATATTTATTTGAAAACCCATAAAAAATAAAAATTTCAAAAATTATAAAAATTATTGTATTCAATTTTGGCTTATTTGATTTGAGTTTGACAAATAGGTTAACTAGCTAGGAACAACTAGATCTTAGATTTAGTAAATTAAAAACCCTAAAAATAACCTTCCTTAAAATTTAACGGTAGAAAGTATATGCTTTTGTAGTTTATTTAGAAATAGGCAAATTTTGGGTTCACTTCTTAGGCTAAGTCGAAACAAAGGAAAAGTATTGATGTTCTTATTAGAGTATAAGTTTGAAAAATAGTTCCTAGCTTAAGTCTAGATTCTGAAAACGTATACCCTACAATTTGCACAATTACGCACCTTGAAACTTGGAATAGTAGAAGAGACCTTGAAATGCTCTTGTTTAAAGTCCTTAGTACGAAGAAAAGAAAATAAAAAATACAAGTGTGAATAAAGAATAAAAAAAATGGACACTGGTTTTTGTGATTACTTAAGGCTGCAAAAATAGAAAAATATTTAGCGAAGGTGCTTCATCACCTAGTGCCTTAGACCAACTGGTTTGAGAGTCACTGCTAAAAGCCTTGGGTGTTGCAAGACTAGGAATTACGCTTAAATGTGCAAACACATCTTGTAATCGGTTGTTGGTACCTCAAGAAGTATTAACGGTCGCATGAAGGATGCGTAAGCAAAAATTCAATTAAAAATTCACCTATTAATAAGTACTTTGGACAACGGACAAGGGCATGATTGCTTGATTTGAATTTCCAAGTGTAGGGGTGATTTATATACACACGTGGGGATATGTGATTGGAGTTTAGTTGAGAGAAAGGGATGAAGAATAGAACTTGTATCTTTAGTAGAGTTGATAGAAATTCCTAAGTAGAGATGGAACCCTAGAAGGAAAACTTAAGAGATGCCGAAAGCTAAGTAGGTCTGCAGAACAAATATAATCTTAAGTTAGATGATGAGGAAGTGTGAAGAATATGGGTGGATAATTTATGAGTCGAAGATAATAGAATTCCTTGTTAGAAAACCTAATTGGAGAACAAAAATCGAAAAGCCAAATTGATAGGATTTTGTGGGTAGTATCCGCTGAAAACCCTCAGGAGACAACACTCCTCCTACTAGGGACACCTAGAGGTTTAACGGCTTGTTGCACGAGCTCAGTGCAATCGCGTTTCCCTGCGAAAGTGTGGTTAGGTTTTTGTCAGGAATAAAAAATAAGTTTGCTCGAGGACGAGAAAAAGATAAGTTTGGGGGTATTTGTTCACACTATAATATTGTATTATTATATTCCCCATTCTTATTCGTTTTATAAATAAACATGTACTTTTGACGCATGTCTGCTACATATTACAGGTTACAGGTTCTTGGATCTAAAACAGTGAAAACGATGAAAAGATGATGCAAAAGTGGACTTTGACCAACAAACAGAAGACTCTTGATCAAGCCTACATCAAAGATAAAATTCACAAAGTACAATGCAATGCAAGGTCCAAGATTATAAAGCGAACGGTTAAAAGTCCACCGCAATTATTCACTGGAGATCAGGAAGAAACATAGAAGCTATTTTAATAAAAGAACCAAATAATAAGGAAGCCCAAAGACAGAAGAGCCTACAAAGGAAATTTCAAGGCCCAATAATTTCAAGGCCCAATACTTCCTTTTAAAGAGACAGTGACATAAAATTTTACCAAAGTTTGAAGTCTACTTTGACTAGGTCTTCCTAAGGATATTTTGGTAAATGTAGACATGCGAATCAATTGTAACCTAGGGTTTCCTATCCTCTATAAATAGGAACTCTAAATCATTATAAAGGCTATACCTCCCTATGCCTCTTTTTATGAATAAAATTTAGAATTCTTTTGGAGAGCATCGATACCTCTTTTCATATCATCTATTCAGATCTGACAACCCCGCGTAAATGTTTGGAGAGAGCCATCTGTAAAGTAAGTAGGTAATTTCAATTCTTGCCCTAGGTAATTTTTCATTCTCTGCCCTAGTTTAAATTTAATTCCTTGCCCTAGGTAATTTTTATTCTCTGCCCTAGATAAATGTATTTTAATTCCCTAATGAGTGAGTAGTCTCCTCGCTTGTTAGGGTTAGATCTGGGGAAGGTTTGAGAGACGATGATCTCTCATCCCCTTTCTTGCCCATTATACTTTTTCATAGGACTCTATGCATACATGCACATACCGCTCCCTACCACTCCCTACAGCAGCCATGGCCCGGGATTTTCAGTTATAGCCAATTGAGCACAGCGCAACATCAACTTCCAATATCGAGAGAGACGAAACCTCTCCTATCGCTCATTGTCTCCATGTGACTTGGAACTGTACCGAAAATCCACCTGTTTGCATGACTCCTTTAAGCCGTGGTAGGGAGAAAATCAAAGCACAGTAGGAGCTACACAAGACTCTATAACGATCTTGGGTCTACAGACTAACCTGTTCCAGTGTCACCAGAGAACTACTATCTGACGATAGGTATAGTACCAATTAGGAGTTTTCGGCGAGTCCTGTTCGATGTACCCATTCTCTAATGAGCACCTGTGTACAATCTTTGATGTCATACACCAATAGTTGTGGGATCAACCATCGCCCCATACAGGGTCAAGAAACGTACACACTAGTCTACTCTGGAATATCGATGCCCTGTCTCGATATCCCCTCGATTAAGAACTGTTAAAGAATGTACTTGTGGACCACCCTTAAAGAATGTACTTGTGGACCACCCTGGCCCCACTAGTATGGTCTACATCATAGTCCTAGTTGTCAAGTACATATCCTAAGGAATTTATCAATATGTAACAGAGAGACAGTATAATAATACTAAGTGTACATGTTAAGATAAAGAGTAACCAGATAGCATACTATTACGTCGAGCAAGAAAGTTCTCTATATATATGTCTAAGTATCCACTATAATATACATCAATGTAAAATAATGGCCTCTAGGGCATATATATTCCTAACAAGGGGGAGCAGCGGAAAGACATGCAAGTTGCTTAAATCCATTTATAGATTAAAGCAAGTATCGCGGAGTTGGAACATCTGCTTTGATATTGCAATCAAAGAGTTTAATTTTATCAAGAATGTAGACGAACCTTTTATTTACAAGAAAATTGTAGGGAGAGCTATTATTTTCCTCGTATTGTACGTGGATGACATTCTCCTGATGGGAAATGACATTCCCATGGTACAATCAATCAAACTTTTTCTGTCACAGAAATTCTCCATGAAAGACTTGGGTGATGCCTCCTACATACTGGGGATTAAGATCTATAGGGATATATCTAAATGACTTTTGGGATTGTCCCAATCAAGGTATATTGACACCATACTAAAAAGGTTTAGTATGAAAGCTTCCAAGTGCGGTAATCTGCCTGCTTGTCATGTAATCACCCTTTCTAAAGAAATGTCACCTAACACAGATGAAGAAAGGGATCGCATGAACATTATACCCTATGCTTCTGCAGTCGGGTCTATAATGCATGTGATATTATATACCAGATTAGATGTAGCTTATGCACTTAGTGTAGTAAGCCTGTATCAATCGAACCCATGGGAGAAATATTGGACAGCTGTGAAAAACATATTTAGATACTTGAGAAGAACTAAAGATATGTTATTGGTATATGGTGACGGCAACCTCTAAATAGAAGCATTTACTGACTCCATCTTCCAAAGTGACAAAGATGACAGCAAATTCAACTCGGGTTATGTATTTACCTTCAACGGAGGGGCGGTTTGTTGGAAGAGTTCCAAACAGGATACCGTTGCATACTCGATGATGGAGGCTGTGTATATTGTTGCCAATGATGCTGCCAAAGAAGCGGTCTGGATGCATAAGTTCATAACGGAGATTAAGGTGGTTCCGACCATTACTGATCCAATACCTTTATATTGTGATAACAATGGAGCTGTAGCATTAGCGAAGGAACCACGGTAAACCCAACATTGGTATCAGAGCCGACCTAGAACATTAGCGACACTTTAGCGAAGTAAAAACTCCGATCGAACCGAAATACGGTTTTTTAGAACCCTCTCTGGACATTTTTCCGAACCTGGTTATTTTCAGAATTAAAAATATGTAAAAAATAGAGCAGGGAATTCTAAGAAATACTGTGAAAAATGAAACCCTAATTGGAAAATTCCACCGCGGAACCGCGGCCAAAGCTTGCTTAGGCCGCGGCTCCGCGGCCGTACAGAGCCATTAAGGCTTCATTTTTTGTACAGTGTGTTCTTGTCTGCTTGTAGATGTTTTTGGGTATTTTTAATCTGGTTTTAGTACTGTATATTCTGGAGATGGTTTTGAACTCGACGATTCGATCGGAATTTTGATTTCGTGTCTTTTCCGGGTAAATTAGAAAGTATTGAAGTGTTCGAACGAGTATCATTTGCTCACTTTTCACGGGGTTTAAATCTTTTGGAGATACGTGCAAGTTTTGTGGTGGACCCTCTAGAAGACAACAAACCTTAACTCGATTATGTGACCGTCTTGAACCGCCCTTTGAACCTTAGGGTTTGGGGCAGTACGGCGTGCCACATGTGAGGCGTTGGCTTGACCCTTCTACGGCTGGACCGCTACTACTGTGTCACACTCCGGGTTTTTGAACTCCGCTCAAGTGTTGAGCTTTAGGGAATCTTGGGTATTTGATCATTCGTTCGAAAACTTTAATACTGTCTGTTTATCTGGAATGTGATGCAATGTGTGGAATTCATATCACTAGACATAAAATACGAAGTATGTAATATTTCGCATTTACGATGTCTAAAGAGAATGTGGATTCCAGATATTGCAGTTTTACACTTTCTTTTCTGTGACCGTAAGTGTAGAATGTATTTACCGATTGTCGTTGCTATACATCGACGACGATCAGTGTATGCATACTTACTTACGTTGATGATATGAGATATTATGTGTTGCTGAGATATGATGTGCATGATTGTCGCGATTGAATAGCCGGGGGGTTTTATGTGAGATGAGAGTTTTATATTTTCATTCATGTAGATTCAAATATAATGTAATATTCTTTTATTTGGGGCACTTCCGGGTTGAGGTCGATGCCATCAGTGTTGTATATTATTTACTTTTCTGCATTAGGATGGACCAAGGAGGGGAGCACTGGTGACCGGGTTCTGGGGTTCAGTGGGAGGCCATCTCGAGGAGTCGAGACCGGGTCTCCTAAACTCCAGAATTGGTAGGGTCGCTTGCCGCTCTCGTAGGGGTCCAGGGTGTGGGCTTGGCTATTCATCGCGACTGTGGAATCCGTATTTTCTATTGTTGGCTAAATACTAAATACGGACGTCCTAGTATATCCCTCATTATATCTATGTTTCTGCTGCGATATCTGTGATGTGATCATTTGATATGTTGTGATGGATACAGAATATAGTATATATGATATATTATATAGACGTTACTTATGTTTTACACCCGCACTAGCCCTGCCCTGCTCTGTCGTTAGTTACCCAACCTAACGGTGCACGAGGGGACATCGAGGCGAATGCGGATGACATAAGTGTACGTCGTATTTATCTGTGATGTTTAGGTGACTTAAATGATAGGACTTCATTAATGTGATTAATGAAAGAAAAGAAACCTAAAAGATGTTGTAGAATCAAATTTTTCAAAAAGGGTAGCTACAGTTTTGCTTTGCATAGCGGTATATATGATATACCCTGCACCTTATTCGATGGGGAAAGAGCCGAGATCCCTTCACCGGGAGTGACCTCTTTAGCAAAACTAGCAGATGCTACAACACTCGATTTGACTTTTGATTACTTTTGAAGTTTTGCTTTGCATAGCGATATAAATGATATGTCCTGCACCTTATTCAATGAGGAAAGAGCCGGGATCCCTTCACCGGGAGTGACCTCTTTAGCAAAACTAATGAAAGCCTCAAAATCACTCCTTTTCAAAATTCACTCGATTCTACAACGATATCAAGTTCATTACATAATGGGTTTTCAGAAAAACATGTCGTAGCCCTCCATCATTTCAGATAAGAACTGTTTAGTATTCGTGCTACGTTTGTTGGCCTTTGTCAAGGCGTAGTGTGCGGTAGCTAAATAGTGCTTATCTGTTTATGCATATGATGCAGATTGTTTTAGGGTAGTCATACGACCTTGTTGGCCTTTGTCAAGGGTCGTGCGGCTGGGTTTGATTGAATCAAGAAATGACGGGTTGAACTTGACTAGCATCCTATGATTTGTTGGCCTTTGTCAAGGTCATAGGGGTTAGGGGCAAAAGATTATCGGGAATTTCAAGTGTTGAAATTTGCAATGAGATTGCATACCTTCTATGAGATAGTTGGATCCCGATACCCACTGCGAGTAATTGTTACTCCTGGGAGAGTTTTACACAGGACAATTAGCCGATCAAGTAGGTGTCTAGAAAGGTGTCAATGGGGTTACGTCTCTGGGAAAACGAGGTTTACTTTAATTATGTCCGTGCGAAAGCACGGGGAACCTCCCTCAAAGTACCGACACTGGCCTGGCTGAAAGATCGGCGAAGTTGTAGGGTGTAATTAATCCCGGCTAGTTTTTCCTTTTAGGGTTTGAAGGAAGATTTGATAAAAACAGTGGGAGCCATCCTGATTAGATAAGATAAGAACCAATCCGATCTTGCAAGAGAATACGCTAAAGTGTTTTCTTCTCTCTCTCTCCAGGTAGCGACTATGTCATGCCTTAATCAAGATAATAATATGGATGTATTGACCGAACCCGCATGTTATGCTGTGCTGGGGAACGTTGGTTCTGTTCTTTCTTATAAGAGTTATAGGACTGAACTGGACATAGGGGAATACCAGGATTCCCATACCACCCGAATGAAGAAAGTACATGATGATGCATTTTCTTCGGGTGTGTTCGTTACAGAGAACTGTTTCTCCATTTTCTCTACGTCCTGGGTATTGGATACCGGGTCAGGATCCCATATATGTAATCAGTTACATGGGCTAAAGAAAGGTAGAGAACTTGGAGAAGGTGATAAAGACATAAGAGTTGGAAATGGTGCAATTGTTGCAGCTAAAACCGTCGGGGAATATCACCTTGTATTACCAACTAGTAATACATTGATTCTGAACGAATGCTATTACATGCCGAACCTGATATGCAACATTATATCGGTTTCTTTGTTGAGTAAAGAGGGATATAATTTTGTATTACAGGATAATGTTATGAACATTTTCCGTAACCAAAAGTTGGTTGGATCAGGCACGTTGTGCAATGGCATTTATGTTCTAAATCAATCAACAGTTCTGAGTATAACAAACACACACAAGAGGAAGAGTTCAGAACTGAATGAATCCTTCTTGTGGCATTGTAGACTGGGTCACATCAATGCGACACGACTAGCTAAATTGCACAAGGGTGGATATTTGAATCCGTTTGAATTTTCATCTTATGACACTTGCTAGTCATGTCTCAAAGGCAAGATGATCAAAACTCCGTTTACGGGACACGGAGAAAGAGTTACGGAACTCTTGGGACTGGTGCATAGTGATGTATGCGGTCCAATGTCTACACATGCCAGGAATGGTTCTGCGTACTTCATTACATTCACTGTCGATCTCTCTAGATTCGGATATGTGTTCCTGATGAAACACAAATCAGAAGCTTTTGAGAAATTTAGAGAATATAAACAAGAAGTCGAGAACCAAACCGGAAAAAGTATTAAAATCCTTCGATCTGATCGAGGAGGTGAATACTTGAGCAATGAATTCCTGGACTTCCTAAAAGAGAATGGGATTCCCTCTCAGCTGACTCCTCCATATACACCACAGCACAACGGTGTATCTGAACGGAGGAACCGCACCCTATTAGATATGGTGCGCTCTATGATGAGCACAGCTGAGTTACCTATTTCCTTCTGGGGGTATGCGCTGGAAACTGCGGCATACCTGTTGAATCAAGTTCCATCTAAATCTGTACCTACCACACCATATGAGATATGGAGTGGGAAGAGACCATGTCTTAAATGTGTTAAGATATGGGGTTGTCCGGCCTATGTTAAAATGCAAAATCCGGACAAACTCGAGGCATGGTCAGTTCTATGCAAGTTTGTGGGATATCCCAAACATTCACATGGATATCTTTTCTACCATACTGAGGAACAAAAAGTGTTTGTTTCTCGACATGCCACCTTTTTAGAAAAGGAATTTCTTACAAAAGAAATTAGTGGCGACCAGGTAGAACTGGAAGAAATTCCGGCTACACAAACTCAAACTGAAGATTTAGTGGAACCAGAGGATTCAGTAGCTCCCAACGAACCTCAGCCTCTCCGCCGATCTAGTAGGGTTCCTCGCCAACCTGAGAGATACTACGGTTTTCTCATGGATGGTGGGAGCGAGGATTGCATCATGGAGGATGATGACCCAATTAACTTCGAGCAGGCCATCACGAGTGGGGACTCAGTGATGGCTGGATGCAATGCGGTCCGAGATGGAATCCATGTACACCAACAAAGTATGGACTTTGGAAGATGCTCCTGAAGGGGTAAAACCCATTGGGAGCAAGTGGATCTTCAAGAAAAAACTTGGTGTAGATGGGAAAGTAGAGACTTTCAAAGCTAGACTTGTTGCAAAGGATTTTCGTCAAAGACCAGGTGTGGACTATAAAGAGACCTTTTCTCTAGTGGCTATGCTTAAATCCATCCGGATCATGCTTGCCATCGCTGCATATCATGATTACGAAATCTGGAAAATGGATGTTAAGACCGCCTTTCTAAACGGTGATTTAGAAGAGTGCGTGTACATGACTCAGCCAGAGGGCTTCGTAGATAGTGGGAGCAGCGGGAAGGTGTGCAAGCTGCTTAAATCCATTTATGGATTAAAGCAAGCATCGCGGAGTTGGAACATCTGCTTTGACGTCGTTATCAAAGAGTTTGATTTCGTCAAAAACGTAGATGAACCTTGTATCTACAAGAAGGTGGCGGAGAGTAAGGTTGTCTTCCTCGTATTGTACGTGGACGACATACTCTTGATAGGAAATGACATTCCTATGCTGCAATCGGTCAAGCTTTTCTTATCACAAAGATTCTCAATGAAAGATCTTGGTGATGCCTCCTGCATATTGGGAATTAGGATCTATAGAGATAGATCCAAAAGGATATTGGGATTGTCCCAATCCAGGTACATTGACACCATACTAAAGAGGTTTAGTATGGAAGAATCCAAGTGTGGGAACTTACCCACGATCTCTGGAGTCACTCTCTCCAAAGAGATGTCTCCTAAGACTGATTTGGAGAGAGCTCGCATATAAGGAATACCCTATGCTTCGGCTGTAGGCTTTATCATGTACGCGATGCTATGTACCAGACCCGATATAGCATACTCACTAAGTGTAGTGAGCAGGTATCAAGCTGATCCTGGAGAGAGTCACTGGACCGCTGTGAAGAGCATTCTCAAGTACTTACGAAGGACTAAAGAGATGCTCTTGGTGTATAGTAACGGAGAACTCCAAGTGGAGTTCTTTACCGATTCGAGCTTCCAGAGTGATAAGGACGACTCTAAGTCGCAGTCGGGATTTGTCTTTACCCTTTACGGAGGGGCGGTTAGCTGGAAGAGTTCCAAGCAGGAAACCGTGGCAGACTCGACGATGGAGGCTGAATACATCGCTGCCAACAATGCTGCCAAAGAGGCTGTCTGGATCAAGAAGTTCATTACTGAACTTGGAGTGGTTCCATCCATTGAGCATCCAATACCTTTGTATTGCGATAACAATGGAGCGGTGGCTTTAGCCAAGGAACCCAGGTCCCATCAGCAATCTAGGTATATTCTGAGGCGGTATCGCCTGATCCGGGAGATAGTTGATCGCCGGGAGATCGAGGTCAGGAGGGTTGACGTGAAGAATAACACAGCGGATCCACTCACGAAGGCCATTCCCCAGATACAGTTTGAGAGACTCTTCGAGATGCTCGGTATGCGATACTACAGCAGCTGGCCCTAGTGCAAGTGGGAGATTGTTAGTTGTATGTATGCCCTAGAGGCCAGTATTGTACAGATGATGTATATTATATTGGATGCTTGGACATATATATAGATGACTTTCTTGCTCGATATGATAGTATGCTATCTGGTTGCTCTTTATCTTAACATGTAGACTTGTCTCTTTATACTGTCTTAAAGTTACATGTTGGTAAAGCCCTTAGGATGTGTACTTGACTACCTGGACTATGATGCGGATCATACTAATGGGGACATGGTAGTCCATAGTACATCCTTCAAGGTCCCTAGTCGTGGGTGTATCGAGACGGGGCATCGATATACCAGTGTAGACTAGCGTATACGCTTCTCGACCCATGAGATGGGCGATGGATGATCCCATATCCATTGGTGTTTGACATCAGAGATGGTATACAGGTGCTCAGTGGAGATTGGGTACACTGGACGGACTCGCCGAGAACTCCCAGATGGTATTATACCTCACGTCAGATGGCCGTTCTCAGGTGACACTTGTGCGGGTTAGTCTGTAGACCCGAGATCGTCATAGAGTCTTGTGTGATTCCCACTGTGCTTTGATTTCCACCTTACCACGTCCATGAGGGCGTGCAAAACGGTGGTTTTTGGGTACAGTCCCGAGTCACATAGAGGCAATGAGCGATAGGAGGGGTTTCGTCTCTCCCGGTATTGGGGGTTGATGTTGCACTGTGCTCGATTGGCCGTAACAGGGAAGTCCCTGGCCAGGGCTGTTTAGAGATTTACTGGTAAGTGTTACCAGTAGTTTCTCGACCCGTTATGAGCCTCACATCGGTACGACTTATCAGTTATTGGGGTCTGACGTTTACCACCCCTAGACTTGATATGCGACATATCAGACGAGGAGACCGGACTGCACGGGTAGTGTTTCCGGTTGGCTCGACGGGAGTTGTAACAGGTTCGCTTGTTTTCTTCTGATCGCTCAATACCCGGGTAGCCGTTACGTTTAGCTGACCGCTTGCGGCTTGGGGGTGCTTGATATGATCATCACCCACTGCCGGCGTATTGACGAGTCTTAGAGTCCCACAAAGGAGTTACCTAGTCCAGGCGAAACGTTGTGGTGCGCGTATGCGATATGCGCATGGACCCGATTAAAATGCGCATATGAGATACCGTATATTAATCGGGCGGCTTGCTTTTGGTTGGGTCGTATGTGATATGGCCGGATTGATAAATCAAGCATTGATTTATCATTTAACCATTAGTTTCTCACTAGAAATCCTTTCTTGTATTTTTGATGTATGCATGCATGTATGCATTCTTTCTTGATTCATGCACATATGGATGTGTATGCACACATACATACATACATCATCCTTCATGGTTGTTTATACATGGAAAATGGTGGCAATATAAGACTCACACCATAATTTTATATACATGTGTTATTATTTCATTTGTTTTAAAACAAAGGAAAAAGAAAAGGATAATTCATGGATGAGTTCTACACTCTTCTTGACCTAACCATGCTCACCTACCTTCTAACCATGAGTTAATCTTTTCTTTTATGTTTTAACTCAAGTGAAATAATATCCTTTTTTTTTAACCATGGTTTGAGATGAGAAGTGATAAATATGTATACATATATTTTCATTTTCTTTTTATGAGTTAATCTTTTCTCTTCTTCTTAAAAAGTCATCATCTTCTTCAACCATTTTCTTTTGCTCTCTAGATCTTTCAAGTGAGCAAAATACTCAACAAGATAGGATTTTGAAGTGAGAAAAAGAACCACAACACCATTCTATACAAGTCTTGCCCACTTGTTTAGAGTATTAGCTTCATTTCATTCTCTTGATAAAGTGAAGTTTGGATAAAGCGGACTCCGGGTGGATCATCGTGGACCTAGAGGAGTTCAAGCGGACCTTTTTCAAACCCCAAGTAGCCGAGCAGTCTTGCGTAGGGAGCTACAAAGGTTGTACTCTCAAAACCCTAGCTTAACCTACTTGTGATGAAGTGTTGTTTTATAAACCCTAATTTTCTAGGATTGATTCTTTGTATGCTTACTTAGCACCCTAAAATTTTAATCTTTGGTACATGTAATGCTTCCAAACCCTTCATGAGGTGCTAGGTAAACCCAACAACATATGTATGTATAAAATAATCTTGCTCAAAATGATAGTGTACTATCTTGTTTTGACTTTTTCTTAACATGTATACATTTATTTCTTGTACTTAATTATACATATTGATAAAGCCCTTAGGATCTTTGCTTGACTGGCAAGACTATGATGTCAATCATATTAGTGGTCCCTGGGTAGTCGATAGGCAAATCCTTAAAAGTTTCTAGTCGTAGGAGTATCGAGACAGGGCATCGATATTCCAGAGTAGACTAGTGTATATGTTTCTCGACCCAGTACAGGGCGATGGTTGATCCCACTACTATTGGTGTTTGACCCCAAAGATTGTATATAGGTGCTCATTAGAGACCGAGTACACCGAACGGACTTGCCGAGAACTCCTAGATGATACTATACCTATCGTCAGATAGCAGTTCTCAGGTGATACAAGTACATATTAGTCTGTAAACTTGAGATCGTCATAGTGTCTCACATGGTCCCTACTGTACTTAGATTACTACCCTACCACAGCTTAAAAGGCTGTGCAAACAGGTAGTCGTTGGGTACAGTCCCGGATCATGTGGAGGCAATGAGTGATCGGAAGGGATTCGTCTCTCCCGGTATGGGGAGTTGATGTTGCACAGTGTGAGATTAGCTATAACCATAAGTCCGTGGCCAGGGCAAGCGAGATTTACTGATAAGTGTTATCAGTAGTTTCTTATATAGTTATAAGTTTTATATTTGTACGATTCATCAGGCTATTGGGAGTTTCGCGGATACCACCTCCCAGACCCGATGTGCGACATTCTAAGACGAAAAGACCGGACTGAACGGTAAGTGTCATCGATAGGCTCTGTAGGGTATGGAAAAGTTTTCTTGTCGACCTTTTCTTCGTTTAATACTCGGGTAGCCGTTACGTATAACTGGCACCGCTGACGTACTTGTAAATTGAGGATGTAATCCGACAACTCACTGCCAGCATGTTCACGGGTCTTTAGAGTCCCACACGGATGTTTTGTCCACTCGAGCGAAATAATGTAGTGCGTGCATGGGATGCGTGCAACGTCCGGTTAGACATTCGTCTTTAGCCGGAAGAGTTATGATACTAGCCGGTTTATTGAATAAACCGGGTCATTGAATTAATTGTTAATTTAATGACAAGTTTAATTATATGATATTATGTGATAATACATGTAACTAACCTAATATCATTTTTTCCTCTCTTTATCTTATGTTCCAAGTGATGTGAATATATTTATTTATCATGGCTAATATCTATTTAACCAAGATATTGTAGGGTTGCTAGGCACACGCACAAGGGTCTATGAGGCATCAACCATGCCCGATTTAAAAATTAGCCGTGCCGAACAACCCGATACGAGATCTTTAAACTAAAGTTTAGGCGAAAACTAACATGTTAAACAGTTTAACACTAAGTGAGAGAGATTACAACCTTTGTAGATCCGGTCCTTCACTTCTTAAGCTCCGTGTTGAGGTCCCTTCACTACGATCATCGTGTTCCGGACTCTCGAGAGGTTCCACGAAGAGAAAGATGCAGTCTTGCTTCCGATCTTCGATACAAAGATGATCTACCTTGAAGTTTCGTTAACACAAGCTAACACTCATAATATGAAATGAACACCCTCATCTAAATGGCAAGGATAGATGAGGATGATGAAGTAGGATTTTTGCTCTCATTTGTTTTCTATTTCTCACTTATTTTCATCACAAAGATCAAAACTAGAAAGCTTTGCAAGCAAAGAAGAAGAAGGAAGAAGATGATGAATGAATCAATTGCTTTGTGATGAATAATGCAAAGTAATCATAAGGTTAGAAATGCAACCATGGTTCAAGTAACCATTGTAGAGAATTAACCAAGGTTAAAGGGTGTGGTTGGGTTAAGGAAATATCATGCAAAAATATCTAAACAAATATCTTTGCACAAAACAAAAAGAAAGCTTCTAGAAACTTCTAGAAATGCTTAACCCTAGTCAAACCCTAACCATGTTTAATCTCTACTAAACATGTTGCATTAATAACCATATCATGTTACAATATTATACATCACATATATAATATTTATCGTAACAAAATAAAATAATACAATTAACATATATCGCATATATATCAATGTATTACCCAAGTGAGAAAAAGAATCTTTTGGTGATCTAATATTAGTTAATGTAATTTAATATATCATATATATTATTATACATTAAATTATCGAATCAACACTTGATCCGAAAATCCGGCTATATCGCATATAACCGACTGATATTTATCCGTACCGATTCATCGAATCAACACTTGATCCGATGACCCGTCTGATATCAAATATCGCGAGAATAGAATACGGTATCTCATATCGCATTATTCTCGGTCCTGCACATATCACATATGTACCCCTACTCCGTTTTGCCTGAGTCAAGAAACCTCTGTGTAGGACTCTAAAGAATCGTCAATACGCCGGCAGTAGGTGATGATCATATCAAACACCCACAAGCTGCAAGCGGTCAGCTAAACGTAACAGCTACCCAGGTATTGAGCGCTCAGAAGATCAACAAGCAAGTCTGTACACTCTCCCGTGAATCCAATCAGTAACACTCCCGTACAGTCCGGTCTCGTCGTCTGATATGTCGCATATCTCGCCTAGGGGTGGTAAACGTCAGACCCCAGTAGCTTGATAAGTCGTGTCGATTTGAGGTCTATAACAGTTCGAGAAACTATTGATAACACTTACCAGTAAATCTCAGCAACCCTGGCAAGGGATTTCCGGTTATAACCAATCGAACACAGCGCAACATCAACTCCCTATACCGGGAGAGACGAATCCCCTCCTATCGCTCATTGCCTCTATGTGATTCGGGACTGTACCCAAAAGCCACCTTTTTGCATGCCCTCTTGGACGTGGTATGATAGAAATCAAAGCACAGTGGGAATTACACAAGACTCTATGACGATCTCGAGTCAACAGACTACTCTGTACCAGTGTCACCGGAGAACTGCCATCTGACGTGAGGTATAATACCATCTAGGAGTTCTCGGCGAGTCCGTCCAGTGTACCCAGTCTCTACTGAGCACCCGTACACCAACCTTGATGTCAAACACCGATGGATATGGGATCATCCATTGCCCATCATATAGGTCAAGATGCGTATACGCTAGTCTACTCTGGTGTATCGATGCCCTGTCTCGAAACACCCTCGACTAGGAACAGTTATAGGATGTACTCGTCGACTACCGTGGCCCCACAAGTATGATCTCATCATAGTCCCAGTAGTCGAGTACATATCCTAAGGGCTTTATCAACATGTAATATAGAGACAATCAGAGTACATGTTAAGATAAAGTACAACCAGATAGTATACTATCATGTCGAGCAAGAAAGTCCTCCCTATATATGTCCAAGCATCCATTACAATATACATCGTATGTACAGTAATGGCCTCTAGGGCATACATATAACTAATAATCTCCCACTTGCACTAGGGCCATCTGTTGTGGTATCGCATACCCAACAATTAGCTGTGGTTGAAGTATCTTATACTCAACCATCGCATAAAAGTCTCTACTGGGAAAAAGGCCTTTGTGAGTGGATCCGCGCTGTCGTCCTCTGTGTCTACTCTCCTAATCTCGATCTCCCTGGAGATCAACCATCTCCATGATCAGGTGATACTGCCTAAGAATTATATCTGGATTTCTGATGGGACGGGGGTTCCTTGGCATAAGCCACAACTCCATTCTCACACAATGGTAGGAATGAAGTTCATCTCATGAACTTATATTTATCCAGACTGCCTCTTTGATAGCATCCTTGGTAACGATGTATCTTGCCTTTAATCGCCTAGTATGTCACGGTATCTAGCTTGGAACTCTTCCAACATACCGTCCCTCCACTGAGGGTAAAGACAATGCCTGCGACTGACATTCAGTCGTTCTTATCACCCTGGAACCTTTCCAGTGATTCTCCCCAGGATCAATTGATACCATCTCACTACAACTAGTAAGAATCCTAACATCCAATTAGATCTATCTCATAGATCCAAAAACCCAGGATTTAGTAGGTATCACTTTGATCCTATATAGAGAATCCTTGTGATAAGCGGAGATTGACCGAGCATAGCATAGGAAACTCCTTCCCTATCAAGAGTATGTCATCCATGTACTCTACGAGGATCACCACCATACTCCCAACTACCTTTTTGTATACATAAGATTCATCTACCATTTTGATGAAGTCAAACTCTTTGACTACCACATCAAAACAGACGTTCCAACTCCGCGATGCCTATTTTATCATATAAAACATCTTGCACACATTTCCGCTGCTCCCACTGTCTACGAAGCCCTCTGGCTGTGTACTTATAGACACTCTTTTCTAAAACATCATTTAGAAAAGGAGTCATGACATCCAACCGCCAGATATCGTAGTCATGGTATGTAGCCGTGGCAAGTAGGATCTGGATGGACTTAAGCATAGCTTTGAAAGTCTCAACTTTTCCATGTACACCTAGTAATTTTATCAAGATATACTTGCTCCTGATGGCGATTTAACTCTTCAGATAGAGCAACCAAAGTCCATACTTTGTTGGTGTATAAGAATTCCATCTCAGATCGATAAACATCCAGCCATTCTTACAGAGTCCCACTCCTGATGGCCAGCTCGAAACTAGTTGGGTCATCATCTCATGATGCAATCCTCGCTCCCACTATCATAGAGAAACCGAAGTATCTCTCAGGTGGATAAGGAACCCTACTAGATCGGCGGAGAGGCTGAGATTCGTTGGAAACTATTGAATCCACATTCAATAGGTATGCAGCTTTTCAAGTGCATAACTCCCAAAAGGAAATCGGAAACTCAGTAGTACTCATCATAGAGCACACCATATCACATAGAGTTATATTGCTCCACCCCGATATACCATCGTGCTATGGTGTATACGGAGGAGTAATGCCGAGAAAGAATCTGATTCTCCTTTAGAATAGTCCAGGAATTCTGTGCTCAAGTATTCTCGTCCCTGATCTCATCAAAGGACATAATACTTATACCCGTTTTTGGTTCTCTACTTCTAACTTATATTCTGTGAATATCTCAAAAGTTTCGGACTTGTGTTTCAACAGGAACATATGTCTGAATCTTGAGAGATTATCAGAGAATGTAATGAAGTAAAAAGAACCGATCTTGGCATGTGTAGACAGGGGACCTTCATACATCAGCATGTATCAATCCCAAGAGTTCACTAACTCTTTCTCTGTTTCCAATAAACAGAGCTGTGGTCATCTTATCTTTGTGACATGACCGGCAAGTTTCACAAGATGTAAATTCAAACAAATTTAAATATGCATCTTAATGTAACTTCAGCTAGTCGGGTCATATTGATATGACCTAGTCTACAATGCCTCAAGAAGGATTCGTTCATTTCTGAACTCTTCCTCTCGTGTGTGTTCTGTATACTAAGAACTGTAGTTTGATTTAGAACGTCAATGCTTTTAGATAACGTGCCTGAACCGATCAACTCTTGATTTAGGAAATGTTCAAAACATTAACCAACAATACAAAATTATATCCTTTTTTAACTAATAAAGAGAGTGATATGATGTTGTATATCAGGTTCGGTATCTAATAACATTCGTTTAGAATCAATGTATTCTGGTAATACAGGGTGACAGTGACCAACAGACTTGGCTGCAACACTTGCACCGTTTTCTGTCTCATGAAACTTATCACCCGTTCTCAGTTCTCTACCTATTTGTAGCCCATGTAACAGATTACATATGCGGGATCCTGATCCGGTATCACATACTCAGGACGTAAAGGATACTGAGAAACAGTTCTCTGTAATGATCACACCCGAAGATGATGCATCAACATGCACTTTCTTCGTTTGGGCGGTACGGGAAATCTGGTATTCCCCAATTTCCTGCTCTGTCTTATAACAATTATAAGTTGGAGCGGGACCAACGTTCCCCAGCTCAGTATAACAAGCGGGTTCGGTCAATACATCCGTATTATTATCTTGATTAAGGCGTGATATTATCTCTACCTGGAGAGAGAGAGAAGAAAACACTCAGCGTATGCTCTTGCAAGATTAGATTGGTTATCTAATATATCTAATCAGGATGTCTCCCACTGTTTTAATCAAATCTTCTTTCAAACCTTAAAAGGAAAGACTAGCCAGGATTAATTACACGCTACAAGTTCGCCAATCTTTCAGCCAGGCCAGTGTCGGTACTTTAAGGGAGGTTCCCCGTGCTTTCGCACGGACCTAATTAAAGTAAACCTCATTTTCCCAGAGGCGTAACCCCGTTAACACCTTTCTAGACACCTACTTGATCGGCTAATTGTAATGTGTAAAACTCCCCCAGGAGTAACTCTTACTCGCAGCGGGTATCGGGATCCAACTATCTCATAGAAGGTATGCAATCTCATTGCAAATTTCAACACTTGAAATTCCCAATAATATTTTACCCCTAGCGTCCTATGACCTTGACGGAGGCCAAACTACCCATAGTCTGCTAGTCAAGTTCAACCCGTCATTACCTGATTGAATTAAACCCACCCGCACGACCCTTGACGGAGGCCAAACAACGCCGTACGAATACCCTAATCCAATCACATCGTATTCTAGCAGATAACCATTAGTTAGCTACCGTACACTACGCCTTGACGGAGGCCAAACTACCGCAGCACGAATAATAACTAGTACTTATCTGAAATGATGGAGGGCTACGACAGGTTTTTAAGAAAACCCTTTGCTTAATGAACTTGATATCGTTGTAGAATCGAGTGATTTTAAATGGAGTGTTTTTGAGGCTTTTCTAGTTTTGCTAAAGGGGTCACTCCCGGTGAAGGGATCGTCGGCCCTTTCCTCATCGAATAAGGTGCAGGATATTTCACAAATATCACTATGCAAAGCAAGAACTATAGAAGCAATTAAAAGACAAACCGAGTTTGTAGCATCTACTAGTTTCACGAAAGAGGTCACTCCCGGTGAAGGGATCTCGGCTCTTTCCTTATCGAATAAGGTGCTGGATGTTCTACAAGGAACACCGCTATGCAAAACAAGAACTAGAGCTACCAGTTTTTAAACAAGTTTCTACAACAACTTTAGGTTTCTTTTAGTTTCATTAATCTCATTAATGAAGTCCCATTTTAATCATGCTTCACAAGAATCATCTTTTGAAATGAAATCTGCAATATAACATATATCTCATATATATAATATAAACATTCGTCTCAGGCAGTAATATGATCTCATCATAGAACATTGCAGCAGAAGAAACATATATGAAATATTGGATATACTAGGACGTCCGTGTTTTCAATACGAGCCTGTATAAAACACGGATTCCACGGCCGCGATGAATAGCCAAACCCACATCCCTAGACCCCTTCGAGAGCGGCAAGCAACATTGCCAATTCTAGGGTTAGGAGACCCGGTCTCGACTCCTCGAGATGGTCTCCCACTGGACCCTAGAACCCGGTTACTTGTGCTCCCCGTCTTGGGTCTACCTAATGCGGAAAAGTAATTAATATACAACGGTGACATCATCCTCAGCCCGGAAGTGCCCCAATAAAAGAATATTACATACAAATGAATTTTACAAGAATGAAAAAGAAAAACTCTCATCTCACATAAAACCCCCGGCTATTCAAAACGCGACGATCCAATATAACATATCACAGCAACACATAATATCTCATATCATCAATGTAAGCAAGTATGCATATCCCGATTGTCGTTGATGTATAGCAACGAAGCCGGCGATACACCACATACTACGCTTACGGTCACAGAAAAGAAAGTGTAAAACTACAACAGTTGGAATCCGCAACCTTCTTAGACATCGCATGCCTAACCAAATGAATTCCTTAGACATCTCATGCCTAACAATTATAAACACCGCATTTTAGTCTCATTATCGAAAACTCTTTTCAACATCAAGTCGGGCAATTCAACAAGATTCCCGACATCCTGATCGAATGCTCGTCACAAACTTTAGTAGATGGCCACACCCCCAGATGTCGTCGACGAAGTGCACTAAGGCGGAACACCGCTGCCGTGAGCACCCGAACGGATGCTTTTGGCGACGGGATTCTCCTACAGTCACTTGGTCGGGGCTATGGGGCGTGGCTGTCTGTTAAGTTTACCTGGCGAGTATCCGCGTACGCTACGTGATTGTGACAGACTTTTGATCACATCAAAATTCCGTGGCAACCGATCTTCTGAGACTAAACTGCTATGTTTATAATATTCAAATTAGTTATCTCATAACTTCTTGTGGATTCCAAATATTGTATCACAATCCAGATAAATAGACAATGTTAAACTTTCCGATCGAATAATCAAACATCCAAGTTTTCCCCAATATATCTCAACACTTGAAATCAGTTTAAAAACATCCATCACATGCCACAGTACCAATGGTCCAGCCGTAGAAGGGTCAAGCCAACGCCTCACATGTGGCACGTCGTACTGGCACAAACCCTAAGGTTTAGAGGCAGTTCAAGACGGTCATATAATCGAGTTAAGGTTTGTTGTCTTCTAAAGGGTCCACTGCATTACTTGCATGACTTAGAAAGTTTCAAACTCAAGAAAAATCCAACTTTTGAAAAATTTTCCGACAGAGGAAAAAGTGAGTTATTGATATCCGGTCGAACTTTTTAACAGTTTCTAAAATTATCCGGAAAGACTAAACAAAGTTAAATTATCCGATAAAATCAATGAGTCCCCAATATAACCCTAGAAAACTCAACACTTGAGTGAAATTTAAAAATTCCCATAAAAAATTGCCAAGAAAGGACCTAAGAATAAATACAAGAAATTCCAAGGACTAATTCGAAATTTTGGCCGTGGAACCGCCGCTAAACCCTTGTTTTGGCCGCGGTTCCGCGGTCAAATCATTGAATTAAAAGTCCGTACTTCACAGTATTTCTTAGTTTTTCCTGCTTAATTTTCTGAGCATTTTTAATTCACAAAAATCCACAGTTTCAGAAAATGTACAGAGAAGGGGTTTTATCGGGGTTCTCGGGTTCGATCGGACTTTAAACTTCGTCTAGACTTCGCCTAAAACTCTAGCCTCACTCTGATACCACTGTAGGGTTGCTAGGCATACGCACAAGGGTCTACGAGGCATCAACCATGCCCGATTTAAAAATTAGCCGTGCCGAACAACCCAATACGAGATCTTTAAACTAGAGTTTAGGCGAAAACTAACATGTTAAACAGTTTAACACTAAGTGAGAGAGATTACAACCTTTGTAGATCCGGTCCTTCACTTCTTAAGCTCCGTGTTGAGGTCCCTTCGCTGCGATCATCGTGTTCCGGACTCTCGAGAGGTTCCATGAAGAGAAAGATACAGTCTTGCTTCCGATCTTCGATACAAAGATGATCTACCTTGAAGTTTCGTTAACACAAGCTAACACTCATAATATAAAGTGAACACCCTCATCTAAATGGCAAGGATAGATGAGAATGATGAAGTAGGATTTTTGCTCTCATTTGTTTTCTATTTCTCACTCATTTTCATCAAAAAGATCAAAGCTAGAAAGCTTTGCAAGCAAAGAAGAAGAAGGAAGAAGATGATGAATGAAACAATTGCTTTGTGATGAATAATGCAAAGTAATCATAAGGTTAGAAATTCAACCATGGTTCAAGTAACCATTATAGAGAATTAACCAAGGTTAAAGGGTGTGGTTGGGTTAAGAAAATATCATGCAAAAATATCTAAACAAATATCTTTGCACAAAACAAAAAGAAAGCTTCTAGAAACTTCTAGAGATGCTTAACCCTAATCAAAACCTAACCATGTTTAATCTTTACTAAACATGTTGCATTAATAACCATATCATGTTACAATATTATATATCACATATATAATATTTATCGTAACAAAATAAAATAATACAATTAACATATATCACATATATATCAATGTATTACCCGAGTGAGAAAAAGAATCTTTTGGTGAGCTAATATTAGTTAATGTAATTTAATATATCATATATATTATTATACATTAAATTATCGAATCAACACTTGATCCGAAAATTCGGATATATCGCATATAACCGACTAATATTTATCCGTACCGATTCATCGAATCAACACTTGATCCGATGACCTGACTGATATCAAATATCGCGAGAATAGAATACGGTATCTCATATCATATTATCCTCGGTCCTGCACATATCACATATGTGCCCCTACTCCGTTTTGCCTGAGTCAAGAAACCTCTGTGTAGGACTCTAAATAATCGTCAATACGCCGGCAGTAGGTGATGATCATATCAAAAACCCACAAGCTGCAAGCGGTCAGCTAAACGTAACAGCTACCCAGGTATTGAGCACTCAGAAGATCAACAGGCAAGCCTGTACACTCTCCCGTGAATCCAATCAGTAACACTCCCGTACAGTCCGGTCTCGTCGTCTGATATGTCGCATATCTCGCCGAGGGTTGGTAAACGTCAGACCCCAGTAGCTCGATAAGTTGTGTCGATTTGAGGTCTATAACAGTTCGAGAAACTAATGATAAACTTACCAGTAAATCTCAGCAACTCTGGACAGGGATTTCCGGTTATAGCCAATCGAACACAGCGCAACATCAACTCCCTATACCGGGAGAGACGAATCCCCTCCTATCGCTCATTGCCTCCATGTGATTCGGGACTGTACCCAAAAGCCACCTTTTTGCACGCCCTCTTGGATGTGGTATGATGGAAATCAAAGCACAGTGGGAATCACACAAGACTCTATGACGATCTCGGGTCAACAGACTACTCTGTACCAGTGTCACCGGAGAACTGCCATCTAACGTGAGGTATAATACCATCTGGGAGTTTTTGGCGAGTCCGTCCAGTATAACCAGTCTCTACTGAGCACCCGTACACCATCCTTGATGTCAAACACCGATGGATATGGGATCATCCATCTCCCATCATATGGGTCAAGATGCGTATACACTAGTCTACTCTGGTGTATCGATGCCCTGTCTCGAAACACCCTCGACTAGGAACAGTTATAGGATGTACTTGTCGACTACCGTGGCCCCACTAGTATGATCTCATCGTAGTCCCAGTAGTCGAGTACATATCCCAAGGGCTTTATCAACATGTAATATAGAGACAATCAGAGTACATGTTAAGATAAAGTACAACCAGATAGCATACTATCATGTCGAGCAAGAAAGTCCTCCCTATATATGTCCAAGCATCCATTACAATATACATCGTATGTACAGTAATGGCCTCTAGAGCATACATATAACTAACAGATATATCATTTTTTTCCTTTTTCTCATTTGTGCATGCCTAAGGGTGGTGTGTAACCATTTCACATAGTTTAGAACATGTATTAGCATGATAGAAGAAAGGTGGCATGGCTTAGGTTATGGGAGCATGTTGAGATTAACCATAACTTAACTCATTACTCTCTCTCTCTCTCTTTCATGCTAGAAAACTCTTGAAAGAAAAAAGAAAAAGATAGAGAAGAAAAATTGGAGAGAATAGAGTGAAACCCCTCATCATCTACATCTCCAAAGTACTTCTTCTTACTATTTAGCAACTAGTAAGAGAGAAGGAGTAGCTAGAGTCTCCATTCATTGCCATGGATCATCTTCGACGAAAAGGGTCGACAACGGGACTTTAACCGGTGAACTCTAGAAGATCAAACTAGGAGTTCAAATCAAAGGAGCCACCTTCCTACACAAATTGGAGCTTTAAAGAAAGAGCATCAAAGGCTGTATGCTTTTCCTCTCTTAGCTCATAGTTTTAGTTCTTGCAAGTTATAGTTTTAGGATGATCACTAGGGAAGCATGTTATGCTAGTTAGATTTTTTCGATTTTACCATTCCACATCGTGTTTTTTGCTCTAGCTCAGTGCATGACATCCTTACATCTTGACCCCGACCGGGGGATGGTTGATCCCATAAACATTGGAGTTTGACACCGAAGATTGTATATAGGTGCTCATTAGGTTGTGAGTTACACTGGACGGACTCACCGAGAACTCCTAGATGGTATTATACTTATTGTCAGATAACGGTTTTCTTGTGACGATAGAACATAGTAGTCTCTTGTCCTGAGATCGTCATAGTGTCTTGTGTGTGTTTATTCATCACAGAAAACTGGATTTCAATACCGCTCATTTTTTTTTATCTATTTTGTTATATATCGGTACTATTAACCGTGTCTTCTTAGTAATACAGATTACAGGTATCCGTGACAAAATACTGGAAATACACTTAAAATCACGGATATATCATTTGTGAGTCGACACTGCAACCGGAACTGAAAACCGACCGATATCCTAAGATATTTTGCAAATAAAATGTGTGCACAATATTTTTGTCCAACACAATGGAAGTGTGTACACAAGACTTTTTGACTTGGACCATGGATGGGGAAGCCATGAATCATAGCATAAGTGGGCAAGTGGTGTGATGTGCATTAAATGAACAATGAATGCTAAAGATTTTGATATGATTTGAGGCATCTTGTTTCCCTCCAATAATCCTGAGTGTATCCAATGCCTTTACTGAGAAAACAAACAGCACCAGAGTGATATATGGAAGCACACAAGACCACACACCAAGCACAAGCCCAAGACCTCGGAATTGACCCGAGCACATGCCTCCAAAATCCGGTGTGGCCGGCCCCCTGCTCTATTGGGTCCCAGTTTTCTGTGGGCCCCCCTTGCTGTCACGCGGTCTTAGTTTTATTATTTGTTTATTTTGCTTTGGTGCCTATAAAAGCAGACCAGTGGGCAAGTGATCAAGGGCCATTCTTTTGTCATTCTTTACACTTCATACTCTTTTGTTTTTATTTTGTTCTTGTATATAGCTTAGGTCCCCCTTGAGCTCTCTACCTTAACTTGATCTTGCAACCTCTTTATTGAGCTTGCAAGTTTAACCTTTGGTTATTGATTTCAAGGAGTTGAATCATTACTCAATATTAATAAAGTTTTCCTCTTTTTCTTCATGTCACATGAATTCTTTGCCTCTTCTTGATCTTGCAACCTCTTTATTGAGCTTACAAGTTTAAGATTTTGTTATTGAACCCATGGCTTGTTATGTTTTCTTTGGTTCTTAGTATTACTTTCTTACTCTTTTCATTACTTGCTCTTTTCATTACATGCTCTATACTATCTTGCTCTTTACTTGCAAATTTATTATCATGTCATTTACTTGTAATGCTCTTTTCTTTTCTTTTCTTTGTTTATCTTTTCTCTTGCTCTTTTGGTTTGTTGTTGTAATGGTTGTAAATATGTTTTGTTAGTAAAAGAATACGATATTGTAAGTTAATGATTTCGTTTCCAATTCATTTTCCCGTATTTTCCATTTGAAACTCCGCCCAAACCTTACGCAAGCACTCTGTTAGGCACTCTACCCTATCAAGGTATCGGTGAATCCTAACCGCGACCGGTTGCGTTCGATTTGGCTGGAGGCGAAAGAAAGAAACAAGAACGAACGGACAAGGGTCAATAAGCCGGATTTCACTAATACCGTGCTTAAATACCCTAATCCACGTTGTTGTTGATTGCTCTAGCGTCATTGGTTAAGTTCGGCTCAAAGGTTTGAGTACGAATCACTAGCTTACACTATTGTATCTTTTCCTAACAAGCTTTATACTTTGCATATAACACATAGAATAGATACAAACTTTCCGCCCACGCGCATTAACTCGTTACGACAAGAACCATAAATGCTCTGTCTCCCTGCGGACGATCCGTGCTCATCACGGCTAGCTGCAAAGTGACACCGTCCTGATCGCGGTTAAACTTTAGAACTCTTAAAACTCGACACGCCAAAAGCGTGTGATCAGTGTTCCCACTATACTTTGATTGCTACCTACCACGGCTCTATTAATTCATGCTAACATGTTTTAGTTGGGTTTAGTCTTGAAGCACATGGAGGCAGTGAGCGGTCGAGGGGATTCGTCTCTTCCGGTGTAGGGAGTTGATATTGCGCAGTGCAGGACATGACTATAACCATAAGTTTGCGGCCACAGAAAGTGAGATAAACTGATAAGTGTTATCAGTTGTATCTTTGTTGATTATGAGTTAGATATCTGCATGACTTTCAGGTTATTGGGGGTTTGACATATTCCACCCCCAAACCCGATATGCGATACTCTTTGACGAAGAGACCGGACTGTATGGTATGCGTCGCTTATAGACTTTGTCGGCTCCAGATATGTTTGCTTGTCGACCTGCCTTTATTTTGATCATATTTGGGTAGCCGTTACGTGCAGTTAGTACCGCTGACGAGCTTGTGGGTTAACCCGTGAGGGGATTGAAACTAAAAATGTTTCAGATTCAATCGGATATGGTCATGTTTAACCTATTGCCAGTGTATTGACAGATCTTTAGAGTCCCGCAACGAAATTGCCTGTCCAGACGAAACGATGATGTAGCATGCATATGGGGATACGTACATGAGTTCGATTAAATACGTATATTAGATATACGCGATTTAATCGGACTGTTAGTATACTATCCGGTTTATTTATAAGTCGGAATATTAAGTCAAGTGTTAACTTAATAACCGTATATTTGATATGGTTTCTGGTACAGTGTATGTGATACGCACTCTCACTCTCTCTTTTTAGTATGTGATACTAATATTGGTTCATTTATATGATACATGCATTCTCTCTCTCTTTATATATATATATATATATATATATATATATATATATATATATATATATATATATATATATATAGCATACTCTCTCTCTTTCTATTTTATATGTAATTGTTACATGAAAATATTTATGTATTTTGATACATAATACTTTGTCATAAGAGACAAATGGATTGCATGTGAAGGGTGGGGATCAGTCCCTCTCATTACCTGACACATCAATAAGAGAGAAAGACCATGGTTAAAAGATCTCATGCTTTTTTACTTGATTTATCTTTTGAGAAAAGAAAAATGAGAGAAGCCACGACCATCTTCCTCCTCTTCAAAAATAGCATGTGAGGAAAAAGAATTGAAAAGAGAAAAGGAGAGTGACTTTCTTCCACATCATCCTTCTGCTAATCACTAGCAATGGGCTAGAGCAAGTTTCTCCACTTGGTGATGGAGATGGAGTTTTAGGTGGGATTCTTTCACCGTGGATCATCTACGGCGAGGTGGTCGACGTCCATGAGCTCACAAATCTAGCATAGGTCTTTCGATAGGCGATCGGACAAACTATAAAGGCTGTATCCCCTTTCTAGCTCTCTTATGTTTCTTGGTTTTGCTATTTAGGTAGTAAATATGAGATCTTGTGTTGGGATTGGTTGCTTACTTGATAAAATTTTTCTTTTTCCCTTCCATTGGGTCCGCAAGTGTTGTGACCCTTGTGCCGATCCCTACAGGGGTATCAGAGCCAATCATTTACTAATTAATTGCATCTATGATTCAATTGTTCAAAACTGCATATTTCTAATTAGTTTTCATGATTCATGTCTCTGTTGAAAATATTTTGATCTGTGAAATTTTTTTAAACCCTTGATATGAGATCCTTTGATCATTATTTAAAATATTATAAAACCAAAGGCCCTATCTCCATAAGCAAACCGCCCAGGTCGGCCATTCTTGTAGTTCAGGCGACCAGGTTATAGAGTTAGACATCAAGGTTTGGATAGGGAATTGAATGTTTGAAAACTAAATTTTTTTTATATATCAAAAATTCCCAGATTTCATGTTTTGTTATCTGGAAGGTTTAGAACTTGGGAAAGATTCGTTTTTGAAAATATTGATTCATTTTGCATCAGCATATGTTGATATGTGTTGTTTAACGTCGATGAATTGATGTCTGATCAATTCGACGGGGTTATACATAGTGAGTCTGCAATGTTGGTGTGTTTGGTTTGGTTCGGATTGTCGCAACGAACAACCTTGCGTGTGATTTTTTGTAATACTTGTGTTGCATTTCAATTCTAGTATAATCCAAATATATAATCTTTTATCAGGATGAGCGGCCGAATTGTGACCGCCGTTGCCATTGTATGTATTATTCTTTTTCGGGACATGATCATGTTGCGGTCATTGTTGCCGTTGTATATAATACAGGTTTTATCCCACGGAGAAACACTTGAGTCGCCGGGTTCTAGAATGCGGAAGGTAGCCATCTCAAGGAGTTGAGACCCGGGCCGCCTCATTTTAGAATTGGCGGGTTGCTCGTTGCGCTTGTATGGGGTATAGGATAGACTCGCGATGGAGTGCTTGAGCCTCCAGATTTGAAAAAGTATCGGGTGGCCCCTTCATGGTGTTGAGACCGTGTTGCCTCATTTCTAAAATTGGCGGATGGCTCGCCGTGCTCGTAGGGGTCTTGGTTTGGCGGTGTATGGCTATTCACGTGAACGGGGAATATCACGTTTCGTTTGTGGCTCAATTGAAACGTTGGATTCCTAGGAAATCCGATTATTTCATTTATAAGAAGTTTACTGCATGCCTTTAATGCGATTACTTGCCTGTGATGATGTTTACCGCATGCCTATACTGCATACTTGTAATATGATTATTTGCATATGATGATGTTTACAACATGTCTGTAATGTTGATTATCTACATGTGATGATATATATATTGTTAAATATTGTGCCTTCAAGGAAATTATTATAATTGCAGGTAGGCGATTATGATAATTGAAGGAGGATCTATACAAGTAGAACAGTCTTGCTCAAGATTGTAGTATGCCATCTGATTTGTTTTTATCATTTATTTGTATACGTTTTACTTACTATTACGTGCTGCTAATACATAATGATAAAGCATGTAGGATCCTTACTTGATTATCAGCGTTATGATGGCGATTATACTTATGGGAGCTGGGTAGTCTATAAGCACATTCTTCAATGTTTCTAATCATGGAAGTATCGAGACCGGACATCGATATTCCGGAGTAGACTAGTGTATACGTTTCTAGGCCATGACGAGAGGCGGTAGCCAGTCTTACAGCCATTGGTGTGTGGCACCTAAGATTGTATACATGTTCTCACTAGAGGTGAGTACACCAAATGGACCCGCCGAGAACTCCTAAATGGTATTATACCTATTGTTAGATAGTAGTTCTCTAGTGACATGAGTACAGGGTAGACTTAGACCTGAGATTGTCATTTGTCTCGGGTGAGTTCCTACTGTACTTAGATTACTACCCTACAATGGCTCTACTGAGTCGTGCAAATAGGTTTTAGTTGGGTACAATCCTGAACCACATGGAGGCAGTGAGAGATCGAAAGGGATTTGTCTCTCCCGTTATAGGGAATCGATATCGCGCTATGTATGGTTGGCCAACACCATAAGACCTTGGCCAAGGAAGATGAGATTTACTGATAGTGAGATCAGTAGTTTCTCGGTTGGTCTTGAGCCTGACATCGGCACTACTTATCAGGTTATTAGGGGTCTGACGTCATCCACCCCTAGATTCGGTATAAGACACTCTAAGAAAAAGATACCGGACTGTACGGAGTCTATCACTTATAGGCTCAGTAGGGGTACATACGAGCTTGCTTATCGACCTTCCTTTTGATAGATACTTGGGTAGCCGTTACGTACAGCTAGTGCCATTGACGTGCTTATAGTCATGGATTTTATCCAGTAATGCACTGCCAGTGTATTGTCGAGTCTTTAGAGTCCCACACAGAAGGTTTCCCGATTTTAGGCATTGATAATACTAGCCGGCTTATGATTAAGCCGGATTATTAAATCAAGTATTGATTTAATAATTTACATATATATTTTTGATATATATTCTAGTATTATATTTGTTGGGAATCCTCCTGCGCGCGCAAACGCGTGTGTTTTGGAAATGGATGCGTTTTGGTGGAAAACGGAATGTGCGCACGAGATCGTTCTCGTTTTACTATTTATAACCGCAAGTGCACGGCGCGTTGTAGCGAGCCGGCAAGCACGGGTCGATCCGCAGGGAATTGAGTATTACGTATTGTTGTTTAAGGTTAACAAATCAATGAATTGGTTGGTTGTCACAAATATATATAAAAGAATGAAAACAAGAAAAGCAAGAAAACAAGTATAAGGAAAGAATGGTTGTGGCTTGGTTCAGAAGCTTGAATCGCGACGTTTACCTCTACACTTCCTTGGTTATGAGTTGTCCGGCCTTACCTTGATTCCGGCATGGAGCACGACTTATCAACGCGGTTGCGGAGCACAAACCGTCAACGTCCGACATTCACCGCAGAGCACGAAACGAGTCCCTTTTGGTCACTTACCGTTTGTATGTCCGAGCTTGGGGTATCAACGCTAAACACGGGGTTTCGCAAGCATACCGCAACAATGAAAACACAAAGAGGTTAGTGAGAGCAAATGATATTGGTGTTGAGTTTGCTAAGTATTTGTGAAGGTATATAGCATATGAAACAAAGAGTTTGTCAAGCTCTTTATCACAAAATACCATATCCTACCTTAGCAAACTTAACACCAAATGGATTTTAACTTAAATATTGAAAATGGGGAAAGGGAATGAATACGGCATATGAAGAGGTTACAAATAACCACGTGTCAAAATACCGTATCATATCAATACATAAACAATATTTAGGTTAGAATCATAAGTTAAGCACATGAAACATAAACAAGAGCTAGGAGGCAAAGCCTTCCATCTTACTTCCTCACCCACACCACAACCAAAATAAAGATTAGTTACACATGATAAAAAGAAAGCAAGTATATAAAAGAAACAACAATGTATTAATCACTTGAGAACAAGATACAAGATTTGGTGACTTGTTCAACCTCCTTAATCAAGCTCTCCAAAGAGAGCTTCAAAAGGGAAGAAGAAGAAGAAACCAAGATGAAGCACACTCACCCTCAAGCTAAACCAAAAGAAAACTTGGACAAAATGAGACTAAAGAGATGAAAAATTCGACTAATGTATCCTTTGAACCCTTTCCCCATGGTTTCCTTTTATAGACAAATGAATTAGAATAAAAAAACAATAAAAACGAGACCATGTGGCAAGGGTTCAAAGGATACATTAGCCCAATTTTTCATTTCTTTAGTCTCATTTTGTCCAAGTTTTCTTTTGGTTTAGCTTGAGGGTGAGTGTGCTTCATCTTGGTTTCTTCTTCTTCCCTTTTGAAGCTCTTTTTGGAGAGCTTGATTAAGGAGGTTGAACAAGTCACCAAATCTTGTATCTTGTTCTCAAGTGATTAATACATTGTTGTTTCTTTTATATACTTGCTTTCTTTTTATCATGTGTAACTAATCTTTATTTTGGTTGTGGTGTGGGTGAGGAAGTAAGATGGAAGGCTTTTCCTCCTACCTCTTGTTTATGTTTCATGTGCTTAACTTATGATTCTAACCAAAATATTGTTTATCTATTGATATGATACGGTATTTTGACACATGGTTATTTGTAACCTCCTCATATGCCGTATTCATTCCCTTTCCCCATTTTCAATATTTAAGTTAAAATCCATTTGGTGTTAAGTTTGCTAAGGTAGGATATGGTATTTTGTGATAAAGAGCTTGACAAACTCTTTGTTTCATATGCTATATACCTTCACAAATACTTAGCAAACTCAACACCAATATCATTTGCTCTCACTAACCTCTTTGTGTTTTCATTGTTGCGGTATGCTTGCGAAACCCCGTGTTTAGCGTTGATACCCCAAGCTCGGACATACAAACTGTAAGTGACCAAAAGGGACTTGTTTCGTGCTCTGCGGCGAATGTCGGACGTTGACGGTTTGTGTTCCGCAACCGCGTTGACAAGTCGTGCTCCATGCCGGAATCAAGGTAAGGCCGGACAACTCATAACCAAGGAAGTGTAGAGGTAAACGTCGCGATTCAAGCTTCCGAACCAAGCCACAACCATTCTTTCCTTATACTTGTTTTCTTGCTTTTCTTGTTTTCATTCTTTTATATATATTTGTGACAACCAACCAATTCATTGATTTGTTAACCTTAAACAACGATACCTAATACTCAATTCCCTGCGGATCGACCCGTGCTTGCCGGCTCGCTACAACGCGCCATGCACTTGCGGTTATAAATAGTAAAACGAGAACGATCTCGTGCGCGCATTCCGTTTTCCACCAAAACGCATCCATTTCCAAAACACACGCGTTTGCGCGCGCGGGAGGATTCCCAACAAGTTTTTGGCGCCACGCATCTTTGAATATCTTTATCCGGCCCCACGCATCTTTGAATATCTTTATCCGGCCCCACGCATCTTTGAATATCTTTATCGGGCCTCACGCATCTTTGAATATCTTTATCCGGCCCCACACATATTTGAATATCTTTATCGGGCCCCACGCTTGACCAAAATTGACGACTGTTTTCGTCCTGTCTTTTGAACTGGTAAGCGGTACTGGACGGATGCGGATGACCGGAACCCGGCTTTTATCTGTCTGTGACAGATGTTCTGGATTTTGGCGTAACTGTGGAGATTTTGTGTTGATTTGCATTATTTGGACTGGAAACCTGTAACCTGTAAATATGTAGCAAACACGGATTAAAAGCGCCTACCTATAAATAAACGAGCATAAGAATGGGCGGTATAAAATGTAGTTTTCTATGATGAACAATATTCATTATCTCTTTTTTTTATCTTTTATAGTATTCGTATTTTGATACGAATACGGGTACGCATATACGGAGTTGTTTTTTATCCATACAAAAACACATCTAGAAGGAGGACATCTCATATGTGTATTTTCTATTTTTATAAAATGGAAATGAGGTGGAGGGGTGAGGTGGCATTTAGAAATGGTGAGAAGGATGGCTAATGAATTATTTAATTCATTTGCCATCACTATTGAGGCATGGCTACATTTCTTTATTGCAAAATGTTTTTATCAAAAACCAAAATTGTCATAGCTCATTCGCTCCCATGCATTCATTCTCATCTATTTGTTCTCTCTCCTTATTCTCCTCTTCCATGCTTTCTCTCCTCATGTGTTGAGAACAAGAGCAAAAGACTATCTTGAATTTAAGCAAGAGAAGCAAAAGAGATTGACACTAGACTTTGACACTCTCTACATCTCTAAGTATCACAAGCTAGTAAGTTGTGATTTTTAGTTTCTTCACCAGTCATCTAGTTGAAGTTAGAGCTTACACCGCTTCCTTCAGGTGGATCATCTTCGACGAAGAACGGTCGGCTAGCAAGCGTGATCAGGAGCACTCGGGAGCCTAGTTAGAGTTCACCACAACATCACTTGATCACAACAAGTTCGTTTGGACGCTACGACGATGATCGACACACTTCCTTGTTCCCGGTGGTCGAAGAGCGTAGGAGGGGGTTTTCCACGATTAAGTGGACATGCTACAAAGGTAGCTATCGCCTCTAACTTGTAGTTAAGATATTCTAGTTTACTATTTTAGTGTTTGGAACGATCTCTAGGTCGTAGTGGATAGTGCTTGCAAGAAAATTTTCGTTATCGATTCTGCCTTGGCTGCGAGTTAGTTGCGTGAGCACTAGCAATTGCTATCATGGTATTAGATCTACTAGGTAGGGATGCCAACCCATAAGGAGTTCTCACTGTGTGACAGTAGTGGCGAAGCACATGCTCTTACCCCTAGGCTGCCTCATGCGGATTGGTCCGATAGGTTGCAGTCCGTCGCGAGCGGACAACGTAAAAAGTACCTGTATAGAGACCTCAGGGTGCCACGATAAGCTTCCGCTGTGCTGGCTGACCCATTACGAACACGGTATCAGAGCCACCTAAATACTAGAACTAGATTTAGATGATACATTAGTTTCGAAACCGAAATTCCACCGTATTTCGTTTCCAAAATCAAGCATCTGTTCATTTTTTCAATCAAACTCTGAATTTTTTTTGATACATGTATTTGTACTAAAATTTCTTTAAAAATGAATCTGGGGAAACACAAGACCATAACTCTTTGGTTTGGCGGCCTGGGTTGGCCCCAGGGCCGTCTGGGTCGGCCAGACTAGTGAGTTAGGTCTTGTGCTTCATGAATTGGCTTGATATCTGGAAAACTTGATATTTGGCACTCGTCAAATTTGCCCAGATTATAGTTTGTGCACTTTAGGTTTTTCGGACAAGATGGAAAGGTTTTGGGTCGAAACTATAGCATCGTTTAATATCCGTGTTTTTGTATATATGTTGTTAAACGTCGTCTAATTTCAATAGGTTCAATTAGACGGAGTTGCACATATGTTGCTTATGATGTTATATATATCTTTATGATGGCTTGGCTGGATTGTTGTGATGGATATCCCCGCATCTATTTAGTCTGTACATTCATTTATTTGGGACGAGCGGCCGATTTATGGCCATCGTTGGTGGTGTATGTATATTCTTTTATTTGGACATGGTCAGGTTGCGATTGTTGTTGCCATTGTATATATATTTCATTTCATGTACTAGGATAAACCCACGGAGAAGTGCTCGAGTCGCTGGGTACTAAAGTGCGGTAGGTGGCTATCTCATAGAGTTGAGACCGGGCCGTCTCGCTCTAGAATTGACGGGTTGCTCATCACACTTGTAGGGGTTTAGGATAAACCTGCGGAGGGTGCTCAAGTTACCGGATCCT
Organism: Agapanthus africanus; assembly: GCA_030015575.1. Classification (NCBI taxonomy): domain Eukaryota; kingdom Viridiplantae; phylum Streptophyta; class Magnoliopsida; order Asparagales; family Amaryllidaceae; genus Agapanthus; species Agapanthus africanus. Next base: position 509,840,149 of record JASDDO010000016.1, read on the forward strand.
AAAAAGCGTCGGGTGATCCACTCATGGCATTGAGGCTAGGTTGTCCCGTTTTTAGAATTGGCAAGTAACTTTCCGCGCTTGTAGGGGTCTTGGATCGTTGATGTTCGGGCTATCCACACGACCGGCGAACGTCGCATTTTATTTGCGGCTGAAATGAAACGCGGGACTCCTAGTTTATCCGCTATTCCATATAGTTTACTACATGCATGTGATGATATAAATACACACACACAAACACATATGCTTCTATATGTTTTTGATCCATGCTAGCCCTGCGTCTGTGTTTATAACATAATATTGCATTTTGTATCCCCCATTCTTATGCATTTAAGAATAAAAACAGGTGCTTTTGACCCATGTCTGCTACATGTTACAGGTTACAGGTTCTTAGACAGAAAACAGTGAAAATGATGAAAAGACGATGCAAAAGTGGACTTTGACCAACAAACAGAAGACTCTTGATTAAGCCGACATCAAAGATAAAATTCACAAAGTACAAGGCAATGCAAGGTCCAAGATTACAAAGCGAACAGTTAAAAGTCCACCGCAATTATTCACTGGAGATCTGGAAGAAACATAGAAGCTATTTTAATAAAGAACCAAATAATAAGGAAGCCCAAAGATCCAAGGCCCAATACTTTCTTTTAAAGAGACATAAAATTTTACCAAAGCTTGAAGTCTACTTTGACTAGGTCTTCCTAAGGATATTTTGGTAAATGTAGACATGCAAATCAATTGTAACCTAGGGTTTCCTATTCTCTATAAATAGGAACTCTACTCATTGTAATTTCTTATGCCTCCTTTTAATAATAAATTTTAGAATTCTTTTGGAGAGCATCGGTGTTTCTTTTCAATTCATGAATTCAGATCTGACAACCCTGCGTTGATGATTGGAGAGATGCATCTGTAAGTAGATTTAATTCCTTACTCTAGTTTAGATTTCAATTCTTGCCCTAGGTAATTTTTATTCTCTGCCATAGATAAATGTTCTTCAATTCTCTAATGAGTGAGTAGTTTCCTCGCTTGTTAGGGTTAGGAATGGGGAAGGATTTGAGAGACGAAGATCTCTCATCTCTTTTCTTTGCCAATCTTTTATGAAAATTAGAACTCCATGCATACCTTCTTATTCCGCTCCCTACGGCACTCTATCCTCGAGGTAACGGTGATTCCGTAGTCTAAAGGCCCGGATTCTAAGGTTTTCCATGGAGGTTAGGGTAAAGATTAAGAAAGGAAGGATAAGGATCTAGAGGAAGAATCAATCTTCCCAATCATCCTAATCCCCTTTGTTAAGATTTACCTTAACACTAATATGATATCTTTAATTAAAGGCAATGGAAAGAGATGTAGATCTTTGTTTACCAAATTTTCCCTAAACCTAATCCTAGCAAGTTTCTAATCCTAGTATCATACAACTTCAATTTTTAGATTTAATAATCAATCCGAACACCCTTCGGAATTAACTCGTTAGCGCGATTAGGAAATTCACAACATCCCTGTGGACCGACCCGTACTCACCGGCTAGCTGCAAAGCGACGCCGTTCTTGATTGCGGTTACAAATATTTTTGATCTATCTTTTAGAAAGTGCAAGGACGCTAAATTAAACCAATCAAATGGCGCCGTTGCCGGGGATGGCGTAGAATTTTTCTTTTTGCAATTTCGGGTTAATCTAAATTTAAAAAATCATAAAAATCTGAAAAATCAAAAAAAAAATATATAAAAAATATATCTTCTATTATTTTTGGAAAGGGTATTCTTGTGAGAATTTTTTGCAGGATCTACAAAGAAATTCGGATCTGGAAATCTACAGAGATCAGAACAGCAAATATCAAATCCGAACAAATAGAGGAATATCACAATAGACAACAGAAGAAATTTGGAGGACTGAGTCAACAAGAAAAATCGTGGTGATCTGGTTATTAAAAAAAAATAAATAAATACTCCCGAGCCGACCAACCCGCGGCGGAACCGCGGTCGAAGGAGGGTTACGGCGGCGGATCCGCGGCCGTTTGGTCGGTTCAATTCGTCAGATTTGCTCTGCGGTTCAGTAAAAAAAAAAAAAAAAAATCTATCCTTTGCAGATTTCCGCCATTGCAAATCTCTGTGAGTTTTCTCTCTTCCTCTTCAAATCTTGATATATCTTCTGTAAATTTTCCTGCAGGATTTCTTTGCGCTTTAAAAATATTCCTTTCCAAATAACAAATCTTATGCAGGATTCGTTGCGCTATACTTAAAATAATAATTGATTGCAAGTGATCTTTTTTATTTGCATATCCTTAATTTTTTTTGCTAAAAATATCTTTCCAAATAAAGAGCAAGAGAAAAAAGGAAAGTTTTAATTAGAAAACTTGCAAACTTTGAAATTCACACAAAAAAGATTTGATTGCAAGTGATTTACTGTTTTGCATATCTTTAATCGGATTTTAAGGGGCTTTTGACCAACTCAGATTGGGTGGGGATTTCATCACCTTTCCCAGGACCCCAGAAAACACCTAAAGCATGTGCATTGACCACAATTAATTAAAAAATATTAGACTCAGACCTAAGGACATCGAGCTCAATAGGAAAAGGACTAGTATAGGCATCGACCGTTTATCCTAACTGACATTGCGTTGTCTAGGCTAGTGGTTATTAATTAGGCCCACTGTAGTGGTGGTTCCTTCCCACTTACCTGGCCGTACTTGCCAGTGAAGATGTGGTTTGAGGTCCTATTTCTAGCCCTTTGGAACAGTTAGGAGCTGTCTAGCTGACCTAGGTGACCCTAGATCTAGGCCTGATTGTGCATTTCTGGTTGATTGGATTTGTGTCTAAGCCCTTTATCGAAATTTTTTGCAAAACAAATAAAAATAAGAGGAAAATTTTTATAAAAAGACTTGCAACTTTTGTCGCGAAGAAATCCTTGCACCCCATTTACACCCACTTACACCCACTTACACCCACCTTCTTTCTCTTCTCATCATGGGTACCCCACATAATAAATCACTTGCCGAACTTTGGTATCCCGAACCTAATTTTGCGTCATATGTCAATGTGTTCGGTCAATTTAAAGACGATCCTTCCATGCCTAAAAAATCTTTGAAAGATCACATAGAGGAGTCTAAGAGAAACAGTTTGACTTTTCAACCCACTTTGTGTCAACCAAGTCAACCTTCACCACTTCCATATGTTGATACCACTTCTTCAAGTCCTTCTGTCACTCCTAGGCCGATGTCCATTGCTGAGCATATTGCTCAATCTCGCAGTCGATCTTTCACCCCTCTTCACTCATCCAGTTCTAGGGATCAACACGACTATTCACCTTTTTATCCATATGTTGACCCTACCCCTGCCCAATCACCCACTTCCTACCAGTCCTACCCGACTTTTCCACCGTCACTAGACAATGTTTCTACACAGCCATTAGGGAGTTTCACATATCCAAACAATTTCGAATTTTTTACCGAAACCCCCTTACCACCCAAGTCTAGTTTGGAAGAGGCGTTGGATGCGTATATTACAGCAACGAACAAAATGGTTAGGAATATGGAAGCGTCCGTGGCCACCCTTATGCAACCTGCTGAACCGGTAGCTAGTTTCCAACTAGCTCCAAATTTTTCAATGTATGAGGAGGCGGTTGGACTGAGTGAGAATGAGAGAGGATTTCTAAATCAAACCTACCCTTACCCAATTGAAGCCCACAACTCCAGTTTTCCATCGAATGTCCTAAATGATTCACAAGTTCAAAATAAAAACGGGTTGTGCGACTTTGTAGTGTTTGATTTGCCAAATTATGAGGAACCCCCTTCGAGTGAAACAACACCTAATCCGTTTGACCTTTACACTTCCACTCTAGAACCTACATTGATAAACATCCATGCTTTTGAGGAGGTGTCTAAATAAATTGACTTTCACTTGATTGAGAATATAGACGCCGGGAATATTTCGGATGATGAACCTGTCGATTTAATTGAAATTTTATGTTCAAATCATCATCCCGAGTTATTAAATGTTTCTCCCGAATCTCATATGCGTCTTGATTTTGATGATAATGGCATGGATTTATTGAATATTGAGGAGAATTATGAGTTGAATATTGAGGAGAATAGTGAGGATCATATTGAGGTTGAACCATTTTTCTTTGATGTGTCGGATTTTCCAATTCATCCTCTTGAACCATTACCTAAATCACCTTCCCTCTTTTCCATCATTCCTACCACGCCTCATTTCACGCTTGACGACTGTGAGCTTGAAAACTTTTCCTTCGAATCTGACACAGTTCTCACAGCCGATGACACTTACGAGCGTTTCACTTTTTCGGACGATGTTGAAGTCTCACCGCCCGAGTTTGAGTCCTTTGCATTTTCAGATGAGTTAGTTAATCCATCAGACTCGGTTGCTTACAGTTGTTTCGAACCATTGATGGAATCTTTCCAGTTCGACACAGTTTACTACGGTGAGAATGAGACCATCCCTAATTCACTCCCTTTCGTCCTTCCTATTGTTCCGACCGTGCAAATGACCGTTACGCTTTCATCTCCTATACCAAGTTCGGCGTACCCATGTTTTCTTGCGAATCTTGAGGGATTTGATCCCATTTCTCGACAAGTTGATAGGTTAGCGCAATCGCTTTTAATACATCGGTCATCACAAATTGCGCTAATTTATTCACTCGATTTACACCCTCAAGATCGCGCGACCCTTCTTTCTTCTTTCCGCCATTCTTCTTCCCCGCCGATACCGTATTCTCTTCTTTCCACACGGTCTCGCGTGTTTCTCATTTCTTTCTTCTACACCCCATTCTTCCACCAACTATACCATTTCCACGATAAGATTTTTGAATGGTTGGTGTTAACCTTTGGTTTGTGTAAGGCCAAGCTTAAGTTTGGGGGGAACCTTTGTATATATGTATATATTTTTTGTTTTCTTTTTCTATAAAAAAATAACAAAAAAATTTCAAAACAATAAAATAAAAAAATTTGTAAATAAATAAACAGGGGAGTGCCGACATTTTGACCCTCTTGGTTTAGCATGACAGTGAGGACACTGTCAAGTTCAAGTTTGGGGGTATGCTCGGTACGTCTTCTTCCTTCGCATTCATTTGTACATATTTTTGCATTTGCATACTTATTTGAAAACCCATAAAAATTGAAAATTTTTGAAAAATTATAAAAATTAATGTATTCAATTTTGGCTAATTGACTTGAGTTTGATAAATAGGTTAACTGGCTAGGAACAACTAGATCTTAGACTTAGTGAATTAAAGACCCTAAAGATAACATTCCTTAAAGTTTAACGGTAGAAAGTATATGCCTTTGTAGTTTATTTAGAAATAGGCAAATTTTGGGTTCACTTCTTGGGCTAAGTCGAAACGAAGGAAAAGTATTAAAACTTTTATTAGAATATAAGTTTGAAAAATAGTTCCTAGCTTAAGTCTAGATTCTGAAAATGTATACCCTACAAAATGCACAAACACGCACCTTGAAACTTGGAATAGTAGAGGAGACCTTGAAATGCTCTTGTCTAAAGTCCTTAGTACAATGGAAAAAAAATAATATAAGTGTGAATAAAGAAAAAAAAATGAACACTAGTTTTTGTGATTACTTAAGGCTAAAAAAATAGAAAAAATATTTAGCGAGGGTGCTTCATCACCTAGTGCCTTAGACCAACTGGTTTGGGAGTCACTGCTAAAAGCCTTGGGTGTTGCAAAACTAGGAAGTACGCTTTAAAATGCTAACGCATCTTGTAATCGGTCGTTGGTACCTCAAGAAGTATTAACAGTCGCATGAAGGATGTGAAAGAGAAAATTCACCAATTAATAAGTGTTTTGGACAATGGACGAGAGTACGATTGCTTGATTTGAATTTCCAAGTGTAGGGGTGATATTTACACACACGTGGGGATATGTGATTAGAGTTTAGATAAGAGAAAGGAATGAAGAATAGAACTTGTATTTTTAATAGAGTTGATAGAAATTCCTAAGTGGAAATGGAACCCTAGAAGGAAAACTTAAGAAATGCCGAAAGCTGAGTAATTCTATAGAACATATATGATCTTAAGTTAAATGATGAGGAAGTGTGAAGAATATGGGTGGATAATTTACGGGTCGAAGATAATAGAATTCCTTGTTAGAAAACCTAATTTGAGAATAAAAGTCAGTGGGCCAAATTGATAGGATTTTGTGGGTGTAATCCGCTGAAAACCCTCAGGAGACAACACTCCTCCTACTAGGGACACCTAGAGGTTTAACGGCTTGTTGCACGAGCTCAGTGCAATCGCGTTTCCCTGCGAAAGTGTGGCTAGGTTAGATTTTTATCGAGAATAAATAAAATAATAAGTTTGCTCGAGGACGAGCAAAATATAAGTTTTGGGGTATTTGTTTATAACATAATATTGCATTTTGTATCCCCCATTCTTATGCATTTAAGAATAAAAACAGGTGCTTTTGACCCATGTCTGCTACATGTTACAGGTTACAGGTTCTTAGACAGAAAACAGTGAAAATGATGAAAAGACGATGCAAAAGTGGACTTTGACCAACAAACAGAAGACTCTTGATTAAGCCGACATCAAAGATAAAATTCACAAAGTACAAGGCAATGCAAGGTCCAAGATTACAAAGCGAACGGTTAAAAGTCCACCGCAATTATTCACTGGAGATCTGGAAGAAACATAGAAGCTATTTTAATAAAGAACCAAATAATAAGGAAGCCCAAAGATCCAAGGCCCAATACTTTCTTTTAAAGAGACATAAAATTTTACCAAAGCTTGAAGTCTACTTTGACTAGGTCTTCCTAAGGATATTTTGGTAAATGTAGACATGCAAATCAATTGTAACCTAGGGTTTCCTATTCTCTATAAATAGGAACTCTACTCATTGTAATTTCTTATGCCTCCTTTTAATAATAAATTTTAGAATTCTTTTGGAGAGCATCGGTGTTTCTTTTCAATTCATGAATTCAGATCTGACAACCCTGCGTTGATGATTGGAGAGATGCATCTGTAAGTAGATTTAATTCCTTACTCTAGTTTAGATTTCAATTCTTGCCCTAGGTAATTTTTATTCTCTGCCCTAGATAAATGTTCTTCAATTCTCTAATGAGTGAGTAGTTTCCTCGCTTGTTAGGGTTAGGAATGGGGAAGGATTTGAGAGACGAAGATCTCTCATCTCTTTTCTTTGCCAATCTTTTATGAAAATTAGAACTCCATGCATACCTTCTTATTCCGCTCCCTACGGCACTCTATCCTCGAGGTAACGGTGATTCCGTAGTCTAAAGGCCCGGATTCTAAGGTTTTCCATGGAGGTTAGGGTAAAGATTAAGAAAGGAAGGACAAGGATCTAGAGGAAGAATCAATCTTCCCAATCATCCTAATCCCCTTTGTTAAGATTTACCTTAACACTAATATGATATCTTTAATTAAAGGCAATGGAAAGAGATGTAGATCTTTGTTTACCAAATTTTCCCTAAACCTAATCCTAGCAAGTTTCTAATCCTAGTATCATACAACTTCAATTTTTAGATTTAATAATCAATCCGAACACCCTTCGGAATTAACTCGTTAGCGCGATTAGGAAATTCACAACATCCCTGTGGACCGACCCGTACTCACCGGCTAGCTGCAAAGCGACGCCGTTCTTGATTGCGGTTACAAATATTTTTGATCTATCTTTTAGAAAGCGCAAGCACGCTAAATCAATCAATCAGTCTGCCCTGCCGTAAGTTAAGTAACCTTATAGTGAAGACCCAATGTCTCGTGGCGAATGCAGATGGCATATAAAAGAATGATATTTTGGTTGTTGTTGGTGTGATTATGAACTTAAATGATGGGACCACATTAATTCTGATTAATGCAAGGAAATAAACCTAAATGATGTTGTTGGAACCAAATTTTAAAACCACTCGGTTTTCTTCAAAACCACTCGTATTAAAACCGGAGTCTAAACCACCCCTTTTTTCGAAATTGCTTGGTTCCTTCAACGATACAAGTTCATTACGTTAAGGGTTTTTCGCAAAAAACAGCCGTAGCCCTCCGTCATTTCCTACAAGTATTACTTAGTATTCGTGCTGCACATGTTGACCTAATCAAGACGTAGTGTACGGTAGCTAAGTGGTGCTTGTTTGTAGCATGAGATGTGATTATCTAGGACATTCACATAGCCATGTTGACATAGTCAAGGGCTTATGCGGGTGGGTCTAAATTAATCATGATAATGATGGGTTGAACTTGACTAGCAGTTTATGAAAGTTCTTAATGCCCTTGCCGCTACAAGCGCGGCCGATGCTGAACCGAATTTTTTTTACGGGCAGCACTAAAAACTAATCCTTACCGATCGTTCCAAACACTAAACTAGTAAACTAAGCATGCAAGGTTTAGAGATTACAACCTTTGATGCGTGCCCACCCAATCATGTAAGACCCCTCTGAGCTCCTCATAGACCGTCAAAAACAAACTTGAGAGGTGACCGCCTTTGCTGAAGATCCACCCGAGGGAATCGATCCAAGCTCCATTTTCATCTAGTGAAGCAACCGACGCTCCAAACTTGCTAAAAATGGAGTGTGAGGATGTAGGAATTTTCCACTATCATTTTCACTCATCTCACATGCTCAAGAGAGTAATGAAGAAGGAGGAGGATGAGGATGAGCTAGCCATAATCCAAAAAAGAACTAAGTGTTGAGTGAGTGAATCATGAGAGAAGAATGACTTCTCATTTCATTTTAACCATGAAATAAAATGATGAGACAATTTAGCAATAAAAAACTCAAAGCCATCCCTCTCCACATGCTCACAACCATACCCAAAGCCATCTCATCCTCCACCTCATTTCCTTGAATATTCAAAAATGAACATTCACAAATGAGGAGTCCTTCTAGAAATATTCCGTATAATTATGCAATACAACCCCTGTATATTATCGAAATAAAAATACGCGTATTCGTATAAAATACGGATAGCCAAGAGAGAGAAAATGAATAGTGAGCATAATACTAGAATATATATATATATATATATATATATATAAATTATTAAATCCAAACTTAATTTAATAATCTGGCTTAATTCTAAGCCGGCTAGTATTATCAACCGTACGATTAAACTCCGTGTAGCCAGTACATATATTTAATTAGTCTCCTGCATGTATCAATATACGGTCTCTAAATCATATCGCTTGAACCGGGAAAACTCTCTGTGTAGGACTCTAAAGACTTGACAATACACAGGCAGTGATTTACTGGATAAATCCAAAACCACAAGGATGTTAGCGGCACTAGCTGTACGTAACAGCTACCCAGGTATTTTCCGAAAAGGAGGTCGACAATCAAGTCTGTCCGTACCCTACTGAGCCTGAATGTGACAATCTCCGCACAGTTTGGTCTCTTTGTCTAAGAGTATCGTATACCGGGTTTAGGGGGTGTATAATGTCAGACCCCTAATAACACGATAAGTTATAAGGAGGGTAGAATATAACGACTCTGAATTTACTGTACTGAATTTTCCATTTTAATGTATAGAAAAGAGTTTACAGCCCGAGTTTGAGTTATAAGTCAATTTTGTTAAAGAACAACAAGAAGCCACTTGTAGCTCACTGGTAAAGCCTTGCACTGTAATGACGTAGCCTGTGTATTCGAATCATATCAGACATATTATTTTTTTTGCTGAATTTCTCTTAATTTTTGGAAGCCCAAAAGATTTCACATGCAATGTATAAGAAAATGAAAAGTCAGAAAAATCAAACATGTGGAAAATGGAGTAAACCCTAATTTTATCTGGTGGCGCGAATCTCAAAACCAGATGCCTCCAATCGACCGGCCAAATCCCATATATAGCTGGCGGGGACGGTCAGATCATGGCCAAATGTTCCTGGGCTTTGCACACAAACCCTTTTACCTACCCCTAACTCCCCTGCACTGCTTGATTTCTCTACAATCAAAGACCCTTCATTTCACAATTAAACCATATTTTAATGCTTTTTAATCCAAATTTTTAATTCCAAAACTCTAATTCTCCACTATAAATACCATCCTCTACCTTGGCTCAACACCATTAAGAAAATTATAGCAAAATTCTCTCAAAAAGTTCCTAAATACAAGTGGAGTAAAGAGGAGTTAGCAAGCAAGCAACTTCCGGCAAAGATCGAAGCTAATTCCGGTGCTCCCGCGACACCACAAGGATTCTCTCCTCTTCCTTAAACTCTTCTTAGCCTATTCAAACTGTAAGTCCCTCCCAAACTCCCTTTCTCTTCTATGAATTTTTTTTTAATCAAAATCGGTAAAAGTGGAGTTAATCCCGATATTTATTTTCTAAACCCTAGAAACTCCCCTTTTTCTTATATATTGTTTATCCAAATTTTTACATAATACTTGTAATCATAATACCAATGTTTATAATAAATTTTAACCAAGAATATCATGTAAAATAACTTTTTCATTAAAATAACATACCATAAACTTTTTCATTAAAATACCATTAAACTTTAATATCACCTTAGGAAAACTTTACGGGGTAATGACCTACCCCACACGCACACTTGGTTTCATAGCACAATTCTCATTGGATGTATTTTCATTGCGAAGTATAATATTACACTAAAACACTACATAACTTTAAAAACCGGATTTCTTTTAAATCGATATTTCATATTCTTTGCGAATACGCATCTACAACCCTCTATAGGGGACCCGCTGATGGATGATGCGGATTATCACACATCCTTGGGCTAGTAGAATGAGATGCGGACCTTCTCACGGAGGATTTGATCTCGAAAGGATTTAAATACGGTTTTTAAGAAATACGAATTTTCTAAATTAAATAAAATTATTTTTTAAAATTAAAATTATATAAAATTATAAATCAATATTTTCAAATATTATAAATCTATATTTTTTTCAAAAATAAAAAGTTTATCAAATGACAATAAAATACCGTCAAGTTACCAAAAGACAACTCTTTTCAATAAAATACCATGAACTTCCAAATTTAATTGTTTATCACTAAAATACCTCAAATCCTTAAAACTCATGCTCATGAAAACCTTAATAATATAAATAACCCCTCGAGGCTTATTTTTAACTATATTATAGTATTTTTTCATAAAACGCCCTCAAGTTATATAAAACAATATTTAAGGACCTTAGTAAATATAGGTTTAAGCGGGATCAATTCTCTTGAGCCACAGGGAGCCGGAGAAAGTGAGTGCTTTCCTATTTAAGGTAGACATCATAATGGAGTTATCAATGGTAATTGTCCTGGAAAAAGACACAAATCCTGCCGTCCATGTGCAGCAGTTACCGATGACTCCCGAACCTAATTCAAGATTTAAATCAGTATAAGTGTCTGACTCAGTCTGAGTCCAATTCAAATCTAAATCCAATATCAGATATGAATACTTGAACATGAACATGAATACTTGAAATCAAACATTAATATCAAACATGTATACTTGACTTGACTTGACCGAACCATGGTTATAACTTGACTCGACTACTTGAATACTCGATTACATCCTGAACATGATTACTTGAACATTTTGTATCCATGGTCTCGGCAAGACTTGTAAACATAACATATACAATACATTACGCGGGGATAACGGGGTAGATTAGTACGGAACATATATCGTGGCACGAGAGGTCAATTAAAAGACACCTGCATGAATTCACGTGTCGTTGTCGCATGGGTTATGACGGGGCCTTGCACTACATGTTACCATAGTCCACGAGTAGGATGGACACCTCTCGTATACACGAATACCTTCTACATCAAGATACAAACAGCCATGTTAGAATAACAATCTTATACCTGTGCAAATTATTAGTTCATTTCTCATTACTTGTTATATTCCATTTCTTCTTTTGGGACTTACCAAGCGCTAGTTCACTGACGACATTCTTTCTATTTCTTTCTTTGGAATGTTTGTCAGGAGGACCAGACCTGCAGGAGATCGAGCCTAGCCAGGAGGACTTGGACCAGCTTTCGGCACAGCCTGACTTCTAGTTCCTTGTACTTACTTTGGGTTTGTATGCCACTGTTTAGGCACTACTTATTTCATTGTATCTTTCCTTTTCAAAACAGTTGTATGTAAAGATAAATGTAAATAAAAGTTGCTGTTTATTTTATTACTCTTGTCATTCTTGTGCATTTATATATATTGCTTAATTACGTTTAACGTATTTATTTCTTAGTAAATATGTTGCGGCCTGCCAAGTCGCCGTTTCTGTCTACTGAGAAGCGGGGCGTGATAGAAACTCAGAAGAAGTTGGTCTTCGATTGGGTAACTACGTTTGCAAGCCCTGCTGATAAGCCTGCCAAACCTGAAGGCTCCATCTTCAATAGGCCGAGCACAAGCTCTGTGGGCCCTACCAAGAAGCCCATGATTCTAAAGAAAGCCGTCTTTAAGAGATTGACCTTCTCGACGCCTTTTGTTCCTGAGGCACCAAAAAGTGCTTCACCTCCATGTATGTCTGTCTTCAGCAGATTGGTATCCCCTGCTCCGGCTCAGACAAAAGCTGTTACAGTTCTAAGTGCCTTTGCCGCTACAACCGCAACCTATGCAGAATGAAAAACAAAAAATTTGAGAGGCGCCAGATACTATAAACCCTAGAATCTTAACCAAACACTTAAACTAGAAATCTACAAAGATATTATCTACTCGGTTATAAGGTTATACCATAACGATTCGAGCCCTTCAGTCTTCAACCCTCTTCTTTTTCTCCTCAGAGTCTCAGTGATCAAGCTTGACCGCCGGTATTCCCTTTGTCGAAGATGATCCATCCGAGAGATTTGGTTCAAGGGTTTAGCTCCACGCTAAAACTCAAGTAGAGCAACTAAAGTTCGTAACTTGTTATACTGGGATGTCTAGAGATGTGGTAAGTTGTTCTAGTGTTTTTCTATGTCTCTTCCACCATTGATTCTCAACACATGAGAGTGTAGGAAGGAAGATGAAGGAGGAGCGAAAACAAAAGGAGAAAGAGAATGGTGGAAATGGTAAAAATCTCACACAATAATAATGCTAGTATGGTTTTGATAAATCGTTTTTGCAATATTAAAAACCAACCATACTTGAATAGTGTAGACAAATGAATTAATTTCATCCATGCCTCCCACCATTCTCAAGCCACCTCACCCCTGCACCTCATTTACAATTTCCATAAATGGAAATACAAAAGAAATGAGGTCTCCTTCTAGAACATCTTTCCGAATAAATACGGAATACACTCTACCGTATATATATACCCGTATTCGTATCAAAATACGAATACCCAAAGAGATAACATAATACAATGAACATAATACTAGAATATACATATCGAATATATATATATATATATATATATATATATTTAAATTATTAAATCAATACCTGATTTAATAATCCAGCTTAATCCTAAGCCGGATAGTATTATCAACCGTCCGATCAAAAGTCCGGATAGCCAGTGCACTCATTTGATCGGAACCATGCACGTATCAAAATACGGTTATTACATCATTTCACCTGAACCAGGGAAACCCTTTGTGTGGGACCTTAAAGACTCGACAGTATGCTGGCAGTCGGTTTAATTACAAGCATGTTAGCGGCACCAGTTGTACCTAACGGCTACCCAGGTACCTGTCGAAGAGGATGACCGATGAGTAAAATCATCCGAACCCATATTGAGCCTATGTATGACAATCTCCGCACAGTCCAGTCTCTTCGTCTAAGAGTATCGTATACTGGGTCTAGAGGGTGGTAAACGTCAGACCCTAATAACCTGATAATTCGTGCCGATGTGGCTCAGGACCAATCCAAGAAACTACCGATCTAACTATCAATAAATCTTAACAGACTTGGCCAAGGTCTTATGGTGCTGGTCAACCGAACACGGTGCGACATCGACTCCCTATACCGGGAGAGACGAATCCCTAACAATCACTCACTTTCTCCATGTGGCTCAGAACTGTACCTAACTAAAACCCGTTTGCACGACTCAGTAGAGCCGTGGTAGGGTAGTAATCTAAGTACAGTGGGAACTCACACGAGACAAACCTGAGAACTGCTATCTGACGATAGGTATGATACCATCTAGAAGTTCTCAGTAAATACGTCCAGTATACTCACCCCCAGTAAGCACCTGTATACCATCTTAGGTTCCAAAGACCAATGGTTGTGGGACAAACCATCGCCTCCCGTCGGAGTCTAGAAATGTATACACCAGCCTACTCCGGAATATCGATGCCCAGTCTCGATACTCCCATGACTAGGGACATTTAAGGATGTGCTTATGGACTACCCAGACCCCACATATACGATGATCATCATAACGCTGGTGGTCAAGCAATAATCCTAAGGGCTTTATAACGATACAGAATAACAAGTAAAACATATACACATATTTAGATAACGAAAAACCAAATAGCATACTATCATATCGAGCAAGATTGTCATTTACATACATATTTCCAAGCATCCACTGCACACACACACAATAATGGCATCGATCTTCCATCGGCTGACACTTGACGAATCCCCGAAATCACACAGGGGGTATGTTGAAGAGGATCCTAAACATGATGAAGTTACCGCCTCACGAAGCGCACGATATCGATATTGGCATCGACTGAGACATGCTGGGGGCAGCTCCCCATCAGGGTTGACTCTGTCAGCTCCTATGCCGGCTGTACATGCCGTTGTTCTAACTGGGAATAGCTTTGAGACATCACGGAAGGTTAGACGCAATTCGCCTGCCGTGGTGTTGAAAAAATCTCTACCATCATATGTGGAGACACCTAGAGAGCCGATGACTACGCACTCTCCCAAAAGACTTTCCTCAACCATATACAAGGTGTGGAAAGAAGTGAATGGTTCCGTCATCAATGACAGCTATTCCCCCAAGTCAAAGAAGATGAAGAGTCAACAAAACACTAATAACTTCCTTTCCAAATACAAGGGTACTTCTCCCAAGATGGTTCCTGTTATGATGATTCCTTATAAAATAGCTTCTCAGAAAAGAGATATGCCAGAGAAAGTCCAAACGCCCGAGGTAGATACCAAGGGCTGAAATTCTAAGCGCCCCAAATATGGGGGCATGGTCGTTCACACGACCTATATGATGAGACCCAAAGATGAAAACCGTGCTTCTGTTAGTCACAAACAACATACTCGGTCTGTGACAAATACTCAGCATTAACAAGAAAAGTTGCAGGGGATACTTGCTTAAGCAGCATCGCTCACGAGTCCTCCGTCCAAAGAAAGCTCGGAGGATGAACTCGAAGAATGCACGGAACATGAGTCTGATGTTGACTTCCTAAAGCGTGTCCGAGACGATCGCTAATATGAATAAGATGGCTCTCCTGATCCAAAACATGGTCGAGATGATAGCCCAATCAGAACCACGAACAGTTGAGCTGCCAGTGGTCATCGTCGACAACAAAGGAGAGGCTTCAAACCCTCCGCAATCCCTTTTGTAACAACTCCAATTCTTGTGTACATAAATTTGATTAAAAGTTAATGTATACTTGGGATATTTACAATTCCTGTGAGTACTATAAGAATTTGATTTACTTTTGAACAGCAAGAAAGAGCTTGTAGCTCACTAGTAAGGCCTTGCACTGCTGAACCAAAGCACCAGAGTTCAAATCCCATCAGCCACAATATCTTTTTATTTAAAATTATTTTAATCATTTAGAAGCCCAAGAGTCTACACGAGCACAACACGTAAACTGAAGAGTCACATGTAAAACAAAGGAGTGCACTGCAATATACCAACCGACCCCGACACATGGCCCAATACGAGGCCCCAACTCATGACTCGGGCCGACGAGATGGCGACTCGGGTCGGCGCCGCCGGTCTAACTCGGACCAAACCCTAATTTTTATAAACCCTAGCGACTCTTGGACTCCCCCCATAACTCCAGTATTGTTTATTTTCTGCCTATTTACAGAGAATATTAAAACCCCTTTAATCACAATTTTAATGCAAATTTAAATGCATTTTTTATCACACCCTAACCCTAATTTTCCCTATAAATACCCACTCTATTTTTACCCCTTCACACTGAAATTTCCTACAAAAACTCTCAAGAAAATTCCACGATCCTTTTGTGTGCAAGTGGAGTCAGCAAAGGGCGAAGCTCCGACGAACTTCCGACTATAACTCAAGGAGTTTCCGACGACGAAACGATGCACCGACAACTCCCACCTATTCCTATTTATCTCCACTAGCCAATAATCCAGTAAGTCCCTACTTCTTCTTCTTTTCTCTGTTCTAAAAACATTCAAAACTAAAACCCGACGGAAGCAGAGTTAATCCGACTTCCGATTCGGTTTTTCTTTAAAAGTTATATTTTTTCTTAAACACAATAATACCAAACTCTTATGTCATGACCATTAAATATTAACGAAGACAATAGAATAGGTTTGACATCAAAATAATAACCGTAGCAAGTTTTATTCCACTTTTACATTAAAATACATTTATATTTCATATCGACATGTTTATAACTTTTAACCGTATTACCTTAGAAAACTCACGAGGTAATGAACTACCTCCTCACAACACACATATCTAACATAGCACAATGGAATTTGGGAATATATATTTGGGAAAATTCGACTTTACATATAACTACTTTCAACTTATAAAAACCCTTTTTTCTATAAGTGTATTTAACAAATCTTTGCAATTGCATCTCTACAACCCATTTTGGGGAACCCGTTCAGTATGGTGTGGATTATCGCACATCCTCAGGCCTAGTAGAGTGAGATGCAGATCTGCACAAGGAGCATACGATCTCGAAAGATTTTTAATACATTTTTCTTTAGAAAATGTGATTTCAATTTTCAATAAAACTTATATTTTTAATAAATATATATATATATATATATATCTAATTAATATCAAAATATCTATTTTTAATATTTATAATATTACACATTTCCAAAATTCAAGAAAAATATTCCATTTACAAGAAAATACTATACAATTCCAATATTTCAAATAAATACCCCATACTTTAAAAACTAGGTCATATTCACTAGAAATTTCACATTGAATAAAAGAAATATCTATGCAAACTCTAAAGACGATAATTAAATACTTGAGGTATATTTTGAAAGTATAACAGACCTATTTTACATAAAACCCGCTGAAGTTATACTAAATTACAATAAGGACCTTAGTAAACATAGATTTAAGCGGGACCAGTCTCTTAAGCCTCAGGGAGCCGGAGATATGGGTGCTTGCTTATTTAAGGTAGACAACTTAACAAACGGTGTTATCAACACGGTAATTGTCTTTGAAAAAGACACAAATCCTGCCGTCCATGTGCAGCAGTTACCGATAGCACCAAAACATAATTCAGGACTTCAATTTCTTTTCTAATTGTCTGACTCAGACTGAGTCTTAATATAGTCAATCTGATTTGAATATGATTCAAGTATGAAATTACAAAACTAAAATTCAATATGAATCCATATATTCAATATGTTCAATCTATCCAATCTATATTGACTGAACCAAACCATGGATATACATCCATCTACATAATTCTCCAGTTACATCCATTTTCTGATATCATGGTTCCGGCATGTCATCCATCGATATAAATCAAGACAATACAATACAAATAATACCATCAACATATCGCGGGGTTTAAGGGGTAGATTTGTACGGAAGGTGTTAAAAGTGGCACGAGACTGTAAACATCATACACTTAACCTGAATATCCATTGCCGTTGTACCGTGGCTGAACGGTTCCTTATGCTCTGTATACCTTAGTCTCCAGAATAGTGGGACTCTTCTCGTATACACTGGCATTCTTCTGCACCAAGCTACAAATAACAGCGTTAACACTAAATACAACATTATAACAATGTACTCTCTATTCTGTCTATTCCATTCTTGTCTATTTACGGGACTTACCAAGCGATTCGTTCGCTGACGACATTCTCTTTCTTTTCTTTGGAATGTCGTCAGGTGATTCAGACCTTCAGGAGATCAAGCCCATCAGCGAGGACTTGGATCAGCTAGCCTTCGACCCGGAGCTCTAGTTTCTTGAACATTTCATGTCAGTATTTTCATTTCTGTTATGCCACTATTTAGGCATTGCTTTCATTCTATGTATTTACCTTTCAGTTGCATTGTAAAAAGAATGTTTAATAAATAAAGTTGTTGTTCATTTATATCTTGTCTCTTATATACATTACATTTTATATTTCTTAGATACGCTTAGCGTGTTTACTTCTGAGTAAATATGTAGCGGCCTCGTCGCGTCCTCTACCCGTATACTGGGAAGCGGGGCGTGACAGGTTTTGTTGGTGTCCAATGCAGGTCAGAGCTGTATGAAACCCTACCATGCAGTTCAGTTCTGCGTGGACAGCCTAAGCAATATAACACAAGAACCAGCAACTGAAAACATTCTTTACAATTCATACTTCTTGAACCTCATCATTTCATATACTGTGAATATGTCCTAACCCAAAATTTTCTTTCAAGGTTATGGATTCCCCAAACAACACCAGCACGAATGTCAACAACATCCCCCACCACTACCACTCACACCTGCCGTCGCTGCTCCGATCAATGAGCAGACGGTTCTGCTTGAGGTGATCCGCAGCTTCCTAGAAGGACAGCAGCAGCAGACTGCTATTCTAATGAACCATCCCGAGGCAGAAGCACCTGGGGTGAAGCAATTCAGGGCCTTGCACCCTAAGCAATTCTCAGGAAAAGGGAGCCCTCTAGAAGCTGAGGAATGGGCTCAAAGTATTGAATATGATCTAACAGTGGCACAAGTGCCAGAGATAGCTTGGGACCGAGTTGCGAAGCTGCTGCTCACTGACAATGCACGGGTTTAGTGGTAGGAAAAAGAAAGCCGTCTTGATCAACCCATCGAATGGAAGAATTTCCGCGACATGTTCGATGCAAAGTACTTCCCAGAGACTGCCGCGTTCGATATGGAACAACAGTTCATCCACTTACAACAGGGTTCGATGTGGACCAAATCAGTGGATGAATACGATGCTGAGTTCACCATACTCAGTCGGTAAGATATGTCTCAATAATTTGATTTTTCAATAAATCACATACCACGCAGCTAAAACAATACTTTAACAGATTTGCGGCACATTTGATACCGATGGATGAGATCAGAGCCCGTCGATTTCAACAAGGGTTAAATCCGGAGATCCACGCTGCATTAGCCACAGGAGATTTTCCGACCCATGAATCGGCTCTGAAAGCTGCCCGCCGTTATGAGGCAGTGGTAAAGATGAGGGGAAGATTTCAATCTGCTGGAGTTAAACGCCCTGCCACCCAGATGGAAGGAGGAGCCTCTTTAAGGACACCATTTGTGCCCAGGAGACCGGGAGTACTAATCAGCCGGCCCAGCCCAGCCTTTTGTACCTACTGCAGGAGAGATTGACATTTGGCGAAAGACTGCCGGCGGGCCAACCGTCTTTGCTTAGTCTATGGCTCAGCTACTCATGATATTAGGTTTTTATCCCTGAAGACACAACCCAATTACTGCATCCAGGCCAGCAATCACTTACTAGCAGAGACCAGCCCTTCAGGCACCTGCTCCAAGACTCGCTCTCCCTGCTCCACCACCTAGAGGACCACCGACTGCACCTCCTCCTCGTCGGTTCCATCAAGCTCAAAGGAACGTTTAGAGGAATGCTCCTCCAGCCAAGAGGAATGTACCACGACGATAGGCTTTCACGATGACCGTGGAAGAAGCTGAGGCCACTGGCCAAGTCATCACTGGTAACCCTTTCTTCTCAAGCTTTTCTTTCAGTATTAACACCTACCTACATACTTTTCCCTATACCTAAAACATATCCCACATAACTTAGGTACAATCTTAGTAGCCTCACTTCCTGCACTAGCGCTATTCAATACTGGAGCATCTCATTGCTTTATGTCGCAACGTTTCGTCTGAACTCATGCGATCCAGTCACGCCGCTTGTATCCAGCTGGAATGTCAGTTCAGGAAATGGCTTTCTAAAGGCAACAATGGGATACAGCTTGTGTCCAGTAGTCGTCTGCAGCGGAGAATTCAATGCTGACTACAAGGTACTGGACATACCGAACTTCAATATTGTTCTAGGTATGGATTGGCTCAGAACATTCTATGCTACCATTAACTGTCGTTAAAGGAGGGTAGTATTCGAGATTCCCGAGCATCCGGTCTTCTATTTCAAAAGTGGAGACCGTACCCTGGAGCCAAGCACTTACAAGGCGAAACCAAAGAAGGCAGTGATTGCAGCAATTCAGGCGAAGGAAGGATCAAAGCCAGAAGTGGTTCGAGAGTTCGACGATGTATTTCCTGACGATATATCAGGTTTGCCTCCCAATCGAGCTCTTGAATTCAGCATTGATTTAATACCAGGAGCACAACCGGTGATCAAAGCACCGTATCGATTAAGTCCGGAAGGTTTGAAGGAAGTCCGAACTTAGTTGGATGAATTATTAGCGAAAGGATGGATTCATCCCAGCACTTCAAGTTGGGGATCTCCAGTTCTTCTCGTGAAGAAGAAAGAAGGTTCATATAGAATGTGCATTGATTATAGAGCCTTGAACGAAGTAACGATAAAGAACAAGTATCCATTCCCGCGCATCGACGATTTATTCAATCAGCTAAGTGGATCTTGCATTTCTCTTTAGTTGGCCTCTAAAAACGCCGCTGGGTGTTTTCGCCAAGTTAGATCTTCGTTCGACTTATCATCAGGTGAAGGTCAAGGAATCTGATATCCACAAAACGGCTTTCAGAACTCATTATGGACATTACGAATTTCTAGTGATGCCATTTGGAGTGACCAACACACCAGCAATATTCATGAACCTGATGAATCAAGTTTTCCGGGAGTAGCTATACAGGTTTGTTGTCATCTTCATCGACGACATCCTGGTGTATTCTAAGAGTCGGAAAGAGTACGCCGAACACCTACGAATTGTCCTGGAAACCTTACGACAAAATCAACTCTATGCCAAGTATAGCAAATGCGAATTTTGGCTAAATCAAGTTGGTTTCCTCGGACACATTGTATCGGGCGAAGGAATCTCTGTAGATCCAGCGAAAGTTTCAGCAGTAAGTGAATGGCCGACACCAAAGTCAGTGAAGGACATTCGAAATTTCTTGGGTCTAGCTGGATATTACAGAAGGTTCATTGAAAGATTTTCGAAAATAGAAACACCCCTGACCAATCTCACACGTAAAGATGAAGACTTTGTGTAGTCAGAAGCATGCGAGCAAGCTTTCGTAGAACTCAAGTCAAGGTTGACATCAACGCCTATTCTCGTCATACCGGATCAAACTGGAGGTTTTGAACTGCATTGTGATGCATCCGGTAAGAGATTAGGATGTGTTCTACATCAGTACAGTAAGGTTGTGGCTTATGCTTCAAGACAGCTGAAGATTCATGAGCGCAATTACCCGACGCATGATTTGGAGTTGGCGGCCGTAATCTTTGCTCTTAAGATTTGACGCCATTATCTTCTTGGTGAACAAGTGAACATATACACAGATCACAAGAGTCTGAAATATGTGTTTACTCAGAAAGAGCTTAATATGTGGCAGAGAAGATGGTTAGAATTGATGGCGGATTTCGACATCAACCTGCAATATCACCTAGGGAAGGTGAACGTATTACCTGATGCACTTAGTCGCCAACCATTTTCGATGAATCTCACCGCCCAATGGAAGCTGTTCTCCTATAAAATAATAATAAATAAATAAATAAATAATGAACCAAAAAGCGATGGAAGAATTCTACAAAAAGAGCATCACGTGTCTACACGTGATGCTCCTTGGAGCAAAAATTTTAAGTTTTACACTTAACAAATAAGGCTGAAATTGAGCCTCACGTGCCACACGTGAGCATCTATACACAAAAGTATATAGGCTCCTTCATGAAATAAATAACAGGCAGAAGGCGTATAACGTGCCAACACGTGAGGTTCTAGGACTGCTGCATATAGGCAAATCGGCCTAGTGCCATTGGGTCACGTGCTACACGTGAAGATTCCTAATACCTTCTGAGCCGATAGAGTTAAATTCTAAATAAGAAGGATCAAAACCCTATTGGGAAAATATTTTCTTGAATCTTTCTAAACAAGAAAGATTGTGCTCTGTAAAAAAGAGCACCGTTGGATTAAAAATCCAATGGTGATTAAAAATCACCAAATTATAGAATAAGCTCTGAATGAGAAAATATTTCCCTAATATTTCTAAACAAGAAAGATTGTGCTCTGTAAAAAAAAATAGCACCGTTGGATTAAAGATCCAATGGTGATTAAAAATCACCAAATTACAGAATAAGCTCTGCATGGGAAAATATTTTCCCAATCTTGTTAAAAACAAGAAAAATATCTTCTGTAAAACAGAAGGCCTAGGATCAAAGATCTAACGGGGGATAAAATCCCCAAATCAATTAGAGATCTCTCAATGAGAGATTTTCTTAACCAAATCAACAAACTTGCCTCCACTATATAAAGGTCCCAAGACTTCAAGTAAAAGAAAAAAAAATAAAAAGAAAAAAACCCATGGTAAGCTAAAAAGAGAAGAGAATTTAATTCTCTAGAGAGAAGAAGATCTTTTCAAAAAGAAAAAAGAAACCATAGGTAAGAGAAGGAACAAAAACACAGAGAACATCTTATCTCTTCTTCGCCTCCATAAGAGTTTAATTCTTCTAAAAAGAACTTAGTTCTTCCTCTGGTTGAGATTTGCAGAAGCAGATCTCCCTACAAGTTGAGAATTTAATTCTCATCGGAAAGATTATGTTATGTAGATTCAAACTTAGGGGAAAGAACTAAGTTCAAAGAATTTAATTCTTACAAGAACGTATAGGAATCTAATTCCTCTAATAAAACCAGGGTTTAACCCTATATAAGAATTTAATTCTTATAAAACTACGGGCTTGAAAGTCTCAAAACTCAAGATCTCCATGCACGTAAAAAGATTAGCACCTAACATGATAATGGTCGATCACGTGCTCCCACGTGAACACCTTTGATGAATGAAAGAGAACAACTGAGATCAGATCACGTGTCCCCACGTCACCCCCTAAAAGTGCTTAGCACTTCCAAAAGAAAAAGGGTATAAACCCAAAAATAGTTACCATTTTTGGGGGCGTCTCACGTGATCCCACGTGACCCCCAATAGGGCTTAGCATTTATAAATGGAACAAGGGAATAAAGCCAAAGAAGTAGTGCCAACTTTCAAGTGCCTCGCGTGCCACACGTGAGCGTCCTAAATTTTAGTGTTTAACACTGATTTAAGGCCGCATGTGGGAGCGTGTGAGCGCTGAGCATATACAAGTGTTTAACACTATGAGAGGTAAACATTAGCCAACCTTAGACCAAATCTCCCGAAGCCAATCAATTGACCCCTTCATGTTCAGGGTCCCCTAAACCGATCTCAGTCCCAAGGATAGCTAATGAGCTCCTAAAAGATGGCATCTAAAATGATGTTTACCCCATCCCCCTTAGTCGGGACATTGGTTCAAGGTTACATCTCTCCACACCTCTGATACACGTCGTTGTAATTCTTCAACGTCTTCAGGGAGGTGGCGGGTCTCGACAACCAACAACTCTTTGGTGTATTTCCAAACCCATGGATACATCCCATGGACCACAACGTCCTTAAACTAATAACGGACTGTAGCGTCCTTAAACTACTGTGGACTGCAACGTCCTTAAACTAAACTCTCACCTAAAAAATGGTGATCTGTAGACCGCAACGTTCTTAAACTAAACCCTCACCTCAAAAATGATGACCCGCGTCCCTGAACTAATAACGGACCGCAACGTCCCTAAACTAAAATAATAGAGCCCAAATGCTTTTTCGTTGGATCTAAATGATCCTAAAACCTTGTTAAGTAGATCTTAGTCTAAAATTAGACTAACGCATCCTTAAAAAACATTTAAGTTGATCTTAATCTCAAATGAGATTAACGATCCTTAAATCAAACCAAACACAAATCTAAGAAAGTACGGATTTGGACTAATCCACGCCTTATGGGCGACAACATAAATTAGTCTCCGTATACAATCCACCGGGAACCAAAACAAACAAAAATACACATAACACGAAGTGAATGTCTAGAGCAGGAGAAAGTGGTTATCGTTATGCGGTAACGTAATTAACTGCAGGGGCTTGCGCCTGCAGTGATGAGCATCCTTACAATCAAAAAACCCCTCGCAAACGAGGAGGAATATGAAGAAGTCTGCTACAACGGTCGCATCTGTCCAAACCTTCGATACACGGTGCCATAAATAAACTTGGCATCTTCGGAGAGGTAGACGGATAAAACCAAATAGCATCTGCCCTCAAAATTCAGGCCGGACGTCTCAACGTCCCGGTCGCGTCTTTCGGCGGTGAACAAATTCTGGCACGTCTGGTGGGACCTTTTCCTTTTTCCACTCCACACTTCGTGTGTCGTGTTCGCGAACGAATCACGGTTTAATATGGTTGCCACTGGATTTGAGGTACTAAGATTTAGTGTCTTGCTCCTACGCAGAAGGGAAGATGATGTCAATGGCTTCCAGCTACACCAACTGCAACAACAACTCCCACTCCGCCCCGTCTTCGCAATGCCGGTGGAACAGGTGACACGGGCCACCACTGGATTGTTCTTCGGGACCATGCTCCCGCCGATAAGCTTCAACGCACCAGTGCCATCATAAGAAGCTCCGAAGAAGTCGGTCTTCGATCGGCTTGCCACTACTGCGGCCCCTCTAAACCGGTCGTCCAAGTCTACTGCCTCAGTCTTCGACAGGCTAAGCCTAAGCTCAAATGGGCCCGCGAAGAGGCTCGCAATACCAGAGAAGGCTATCCCAACTCCTGCTGCGGGTGAAGTCGTGCAAACTACTTCCCCTACTTGAAAGTCGGCCTTCGACAGGATGACCACTCCTTCCCAGCGGATGTCAGTCTTTGACAGGCTAGCGCCAATAACAGCCTCTCCTCAAAACAAGGGGCATGACGAAGGTACTCCGACGATAGAGGTGCTCCCGGCTACACGACATGCTCGACGTTGCCACTGGCGCCGAGTGAGGAAAGCTGGGGCAGTTTCCCTTCTGGACTTACCCCACCAGCTCCAACGGTGGAAACTGACGCTGCTGTTCCAACTGGGAACAGCTTTGAGCTGCTCAGGAGGGTGTGCAAGAACTCTCCAATATCCGTACTAAAAAGGTCTTCTCCACCCGCTGAAAATGTTACTAAAGCAAAGCCGGAGCAGCCCCCTCAGCGTCTGTCCTCTAAAATCCACAGGGTCTGGCAAAGAGTCCAAGACTCCGTGATGGACAAAGACCACTCCCGCCGACAGAAGAAAATGAAGGTTTGGCAAGAGGAGGACCATCCCTCCGCCATGCTATGGAAGTTTTCATTTGCAGGCGTGCCTATTGCAGCCCACTCAACCTCGACCGTCCATAAAAAGAGAAGGTCGGAGAAGATCCCCGTGCCTGTGACAAATTTCAAGAGCACCGAGCCTAAACGCCCCAAGTTTAGGGGCATGATAGTGCACACCGTCTACATGGCTGCCGGAAAAGAGGAAAGCTGTGCTTCCAGGGGTCATCGACCACTTACACGGTCCGTAACAATGGCTCAGGAGCAACAACAGAAACTCCAAGAGATGCTGACGAAGATGGCCGCACTCACTGGGCAGAAGAAAAGTCCGGAAGTATCATTGGATCAACGCCAGGAGCAGGAAACCGACGCCGAGTTCCTCCGAAGAATGCTCGAAAAGAAAGATAAAGAAGCCGCAGAACAAGCGGATAACATAAAACAAATGTCGCTCCTGTTCTAAGATTTGATGGGGATGATGATCCAGCCGGACCCTCCAGCCGAAGGTCCCCCAATAATCATTGAAGACGATAGAAGGGAGATATCAAACCCTCTCCGGCTTTATCAACAGCCAGGGAGGAGACGATCTCAAAAGCTGCGCTTGAGGACTACATAGCTCAACAAATACGAGCTCATCAGACAAGCGAAGCTGCCGGCCAAGTCGTCAGAACTGGGCGACCCTATCCAGGCTGGTATGATCAAATTAAGTACCCGCCGGGACATATGATCCCAAAATTCACATAAGAGGACAGACAATCCACGTCAGCACGTCGCTCAGTTGAGGGCTCTCTGCGGCAATACTGGAGGTGACGACAAATTGCTACTTCACTAGTTCGCCGGCAGTTTAGCAGAGACGGCATTTGAATGGTACTCAGAGCTTCCGAATGACTCCATAAAAACATTCACAGAAATGGATTTGCTATTCACCCAGCGTTTCGCAAGCGCCAGCGAACGCACCCCGATCACGACATTGGTCAATGCCAGGATGAAGCCAGGAGAGACATGTGTTTAGTATGAAATTCGGTGGCGGAACCTATGGTCAAAATGCGAACAACGCATAGAAGAAGCTTCTGCTGTGGACATGTTTGTAGGGACCCTTGACCCACAAGCAACTATATCCCGATTCATGATGTTCTTCAAGCCGGCCACTTTCTAAGCGGAGCAGATGAGCCAGATGGACTATACACCGTCCTCCTAAAAAACGGAGCTTCGAAATGAAAAGGGTAAAGGGAAAGCTACCTTCATCGCCAATACTCAGCAGCAGCTGAATGATCCGAAACCAACTACTCACCAAAACGATAAACCACGATCACTTGGAGAAAAGCTGAGACGTCCTTACTCATTCACTCGGGATAAAACGAGAATATTGTTCGAACTGGCGGTGCGCAACAGGCTTATCACTCTACCAGATCCGAGACGCCCACCGCAACCGGGTGACGTCAACAATCCCAATTACTTCCCCTACCACCAAATAGTAGGCCACCCAATCGAAGATTGATTCGTCTTCAAAAACTGGGTTGAAGACCAGTACCAACAGGGTAGGTTTGCGTTGTCTGAAAACTGGAGGGGAAACCCGACATAGCCGCATGCTCCTAAAAATGTGGACACGCCGGGGGCATCATGGTCATTTATAGAGGAGGCTCCGTGGGAAGTTGTCCTTTTAGCTAAGACCAAAAGAATGCTGAAGGATCTTCAAGCATGCCCGGCAATCAGGTGGAAAAGCCCGCTAGAGCCCGAGATCATTGAGGGGATATTAAAACTGCACCCAACACCGAGAATTGGTAACGATGGGCAAAACACCCAGGCCCAGCCGTCGAAGTCTTCGAGGAAGAAGAAGAAGACCAAAAAGCCCATGCAGTCTGATAACAAACGCATGGACCTACAAAAGCATATTGACGAGCTGGAAGAATATAACCAGAAGGTACGGACCTCGGTCATACTCCAAGAGTTTTTCAACCATATTCATGAGAGCGGAGATAATGACAATGACGACGGAGACGACTCATCAGAAGAACTCGAGAATTATATGGCAGGTTGTCACATGATCTCTCATTCATCAGTAAATGATGAAGAAGCTCACTCGGCGTCAGAAGATAAAATAGAGGAGCTGGGGGCAGAATCGGTGCCAAAATCCTTGGAACCATCAGACGAGATGATTGACATGCTGCTGAACGAAGCCCGTCAGAAGAGCAAAGCTGATCAGGAGCGTGAAATGGCCATATTCGAAAGGGCCAGGCGTCGGCATCAAATTGAAGAAGTCATGGTAGGGATGAGTCGCAAAGCACTCCAACCAGATCGAAGCATGCCCGCGGCAGACAAAAACAGGCTTAAGACAAGGAAACTGTCACGACCCGAAATTCGGATGTGACCGGTACTTAAATTTTATGGCATCTAAAGATGTTGACACAATCTGAGTAAGCCAAAAACCAGGATCAAAAACCCTTTTTGCGGAATTTAGAAAATTTTAGTTTTTAAGTGAAAGGATGAGGTAATATGTCGAATGATTTTAAGAAATGAAATCTAAACAACTGATTTTTTAGCATTTAAAATGTTCGACAACAGCTCCTTATTAATCATTAATAAAAGCAGTTATAAAGTGTTTAAATAAGTTGCATCCTTAGTTGGGAGAAAAACAACGTCGAACGGCGGAAATCAATACGCAATAATAATACGACGCGTTAAGTAAAGAATTTCATGCATACATAGGGAAAACATAATTTAACACAACTAGACGATCTCACTCAATCGAATTTAAAACATATACAGACATATCTCATTCTAAGTCAAAAATATAGGGTCTGATGGAGTAATACTAGATCCAAAATACATATACCAAAATAGGAGGTTACTACGCAGGTAACCCACCTAGCAAAATGAGCGATAAAAGATGACAAGTGGATCCGCACTGCTGCTACGTGTCCATGCGTCTCCTGCAAGGAACTATGCCACAACGGGGGTGAGTTGCCAGCTCAGTGAATAAACTAACATCTAACAGCTGATAATGTAAGTATGACGAACTAGAGTTATCAAAAATAAATATAAGTAAAATATATGATAACATGTGAAAGCATGAATATGTATTAACTAAATATCTTAAAACAACACTAAAATCTTATCAAATATTTCCAATATCATAATTTTCCAAATAATGCTCATTTTTCCGTGTCCAACATCGACAACAGACATCGTTCCTCGAATGATTCTGTCAATCCACAACATCGGTTGGTATCCCCCAGATATCCGCCGTGTTTCATTACCATCTCCGTTATCGAGTATCCTCGTTAGGATCCCCGCCTCACATGTGGCTATCCTGACCCTCGGTCTCGACCGGGTCCACCATATATCCAACTGTATATCCCCCCCACTCAGTCTGGATAAAGTATAAATCCGCAACCGTATAGCCCCCCCACTCGGTTTGGAGTAAATCCAAATCATAAAAACGACATCTCATGGTGGACGTATCACATCAATCACGAAGAATCAATGAATATAACTTAATAGTATATAAAACTCAAAACCAGAAATCCCTAAATCCAATACACCTGGTGATACAATTAACAACGAATTGAAAGTAAGACATGATGGGTATCAATTAATAACAACGATGCACACAACCACTAATAATGATGCTAATGCTATGAAAAGAGTCATATAGAATATGGCAAGTTCTAAGTGATACGTGACATGTCAATATCGATTGTAACATATAGGTATGTGCGCATGCAATATGACTCATCGATAATTCGTGCAGTGTTCGAGCAAGTGTTATTTTATAGATATGAATGCATATAATGAAGTTTCTTAGTTTTAAACATATACTCAAAATAAAGGAAATTATTATCCAACTATTAATTACGGGCGTTTAACGCCATCCATACAAAATCCCCCGGTAGATGTTAAATTTACTCACCGGAATACGTTGAAGCTACTCAGATGTTATCAATCATTTTCCTTTCCTTACGGCCTCCGAAGTCTCCGCGGTCGAATCTAACATCGAATTTAACTTTCGTATAAGAAACGGCTAAACTCACATACGGCGAAAATGTAAAACTACACGACTTAAATACTAAATATGCTACGTACGAATATTGTGAACTATCTAAAACTTAAGCTAACCTGAGCTAACCCTTTGCTGTTATGTAACGTTTCTGAAATCGTTTAGGCGAATTTTCCGTTAATCGGTATATAATTTGTGTTTTCCGTAAAAACCAAGTTGTGATCATTTTTCAATATAGACTTAACTACACCTAGTTTAACTTGAAAATTGCTAGTTTGCGGTATTTAGTGGTCACTTGAAAATTTTAGTTCACTTAAATATTTTCCTTAATTAAAATATTATTAAAAGCTTTTAATTATGCACTTAATTAGTGGTAATTACAATTTGGATTGAGTTAATTATGCTAAAGTGAATCTATACTAACTTAATCACAAGATTAAGCATTTAACCTTCTTTGCAAAATATCCTTGAAAATATCTAGATATTTGTTGGAATTAAAGAAAACTTTAATTATAAAAGAAAAGGATTAAGAGGTGGCATAGATGGGAGGTGCTATTAATGGAGCTTTAATGAGTTTTGACCTAGATTTTTTCCACAACCTTCTTCTTTCCTCTTCATTTGGCCGACCCCTCCCTTGGCTGCCCCCTCATTTTCCCCACTCCATTTCCACTTCTAAAAGCTTCAAAAATTCATCAAAAGTCAAAGAAAAATCCCACATACTCTAAATTAAATCCCTACCCGTTATTCATTAGCCTAATCTAGCTTGAATCAAGATGAAAGTTAGCATTTTGGAGGCCATTTTGGTGGTGAAAATTTGCAAGTTGATAGCAAGTTTGTGATGTATAAATCCTAACCCTAAACTTTAGTTGTTATTTAAATACTTTAATTTAGCTTATGGGGTGTTTAAATATGGTGTTAATTAGCAAGTTTTGAAATTCATGAGAGGGTTTTGATTAATTATTTATGGTTTATGTGTAGGTTAATATGTTTAGACATGGAAAATCTAACCTAGTTATGAAATTGTAATTTGTTATTTTCTAATTGTCCAAACTAAACTTGATTTGGAAACTAACTTTTACTAAATCTAATATGGGTGAGATTAAAAAGTTAGTAAGGGTTTGGGTGGCTTAATTAAGCTATTATGTGATGAATGTGACCACTAGATTTGTTCAATATCTAGATTGGTGCTAAAATTGTTAAAAGATGTTTACTAGGTTTTCGGTAAAATTTGACGTAAGTTTTAAATTGACGTGGTGATGATATATATATATATTATTTTCTACGATATATATTGTGTCGTAAATGAGTATTGATACGATTGGGTTTTAGGTTGGCAGTTTTCATGAATAACGACCCTAATTAGGGTTTTGGCTATATTTTCTGGAATTGGGATTCTTGGTTTTGAGACTTGATATTGTATTTGGTCGTTGGACGTTTGTACGTCAACAACGAGGGTTGTTGGGTTATTTTGCATGCGTAGGCTATAGGTTCTAACCTATGAGCGCCCCACATACCGTATTGGATTTCGGAACTTGATGTTAATAGCTTTGCGAATTCATATTGATTGTAGGTACATTCGCGTGGATTCCGAGACGACGAAGCGCATCGACTACGGCTAAGCGAGGAGTTTAGCAGGTGAGTAGATTTATATCTACGGGGGAAGTTGGGTGGATGGCGTATAGCACCCCTGCAAACATTGATATGGAAGGTCGTTTGATCATTATATCCTGATAAATGATATGTGACGGACATGATTATAGGATTTAATAACGATAATATGATAAAAGTCGACACTAATGAACATAGTGACATATGAGAATATAAAATGAGAAGTGAATCATGATAGGTACGAATTAAAATAGAACGAGTATACGATGTGATGTGATGACTTAGTGTGATATGTCGTTATATGGATGCAAGTCGATATGAGATGGTTGATGCCTTTATCGGTCCACGATATGAGATTGATACAGATGTGACCTGGGATATACGTATATAGACATATATAAGGTTGTGAATCTTGAGTGATATTTCATACGATGGATTATACTGTAAGTGATGTTATGAGGCTGGATGCCGATTGATAGACTCACCGACTCGGATATATTGTAGACACGTATACCTTATAGCATTTCGCGTACGATGTACCTTATGATACGTTTATAATATTCTCATTTCATTATATATGTACCTGTGCTAGTACACTAACACCATTATCGGTGATGCGTATGTTTCACTTACACAGATTGCCGGCTCACACACTTTCATCATCGATAATTGCTATGTCACTCACACAATAGAATTGCTACATTATGCTATGATATACTTGCTATGCTCACATCATTATGCTATATTGCATGACATACCTTGCTATAGCTGCACATACACCTATGTGGTATTGTATCATTATTGACATTTAGACGTTGATTCTTGTGCTATTGCGCATATGAAATGCATCATGCTTACATACTTACATGTATATACACACATCTTGCTAGAGCTACATGTACGCCTTTATATGATGTTGCATTTGATTTTGGGGGAATTGGGAAGCGCATAATATATTTAATAACTTGATGCATTTAAATAGCGGTCGTTCCCTTGTTATGCTCATATTACGGTTTTATGTTGCATATATTATATTTTATGGATTTACGCATTGAGATATGGATTTCATATGATATTTTCTGGATGTTTTACTCCTGATGATATATATCAGTGGTATGGGACGCTGTTATATATGTATATATATATATATTATATATCATCATAATGATCTATGCATGTATTCTTGTTCTTTACTTGATATTTCGATGCATCCACCCTGAGATTTTCTCGGTTCTGAGACTTGTGTTAGAAACACGATATGATACGTAGATTGCGAGTGTCAGAGTAGGACACTCAGGTTCCGTGAAACATATGGATATATGGATTGCGAGTGTCGAGGTTGGACACTCAGGTTCCGTGGATTGCGAGTGTCGATATTGGACACTCAGGTTCCATGAGCTGTATGGATATGTGGATTGCGAGTGTCGAGGTTGGACACTCAGGTTCCGTGGATTGCGAGTGTCGATATTGGACACTCAGGTTCCGTGAGATGTATGGATATGAGGGCCCTGTTAGTGTATATGCCCTAGAGGCCATTACTGTATCATACTAGTATGTATATTACTTGATGGAAGCTTGGGATATTCACAATTGTATATACAATCTTGCTCGAAATGGTAGTATGCTACTTGGTTTGTCTCTACTTTAATATGTGCATGTGTTTCTTTTAGCATATCGCTTATATACATATTAGTAGAGCCCTTAGGATCTTTGCTTGATTACCGGCGTTGTGATGGCGCTCACACTCGTGGGGGCTAGGTAATCCATAAGCACATCCTTATACAGGTCCCTAGTCGTAGGACTATCGAGACAGGGCATCGATACTCCGGAGTAGACTAGCGTATGCGCTTCTCATCCCAGCGTGGGAGACGGTCTGTCCCACAGCCGTCAGTACGTCATACTTGAGATAGTATGCAGGTGCTCGTTAGGTTACGAGTACACTGAATAGGACTCGTCGGGAACTGTTGGTTGGTATTATACCTATCTTCAGTTATCAGTTCCCAGGTGACATGAGTACAGCTTAGTCCGCTGACTTGACACTGTCACTTCGCCTCGAGTGTGTTCCCACTGTACTTTGATTACTACCCTACCACGACTCAAAGGAGTCGTACAAACAGGTAGTAGTTGGTTGCAGTCCCGAAGCACTTGGAGGCAGTGATGGTTAGACAGGATTCATCTCTCCCGGTATTGGGGTTAACATCGCGCTGTGTCTAGGAAAGCCATTACACAAGTAGTCCCTGGCCAGGGCAAGTGAGATATACTGGTAGGTTTCCAGTGTTATCTCAGGGTGTTCTGGGCTACATTCCGACACGACTTGTACCCCTATTAGGGGACTGACGTTTACCGCCCCCTAGGCCCGCCATACGATGTATCAGACGAACAGACCGGACTGTACGGAGACTGTCACATTCAGGCTCAGTAGGAGTTCAGATGGGGTCACCTCGTCAATCTTCTTATCGGCATCTACCTGGGGACCGTTACGTACAGCTAGTGCCGCTTGCGGTCTGTGGTTAAACCCACTGCCAGCGTAGTGTCGAGTCTTTAGAGTCCCACACAGAGAGTTATTCGCCTTTAGGCAAAATGAGTAGAGGTCGCATGGTTTTACGACATGGTTCGTTCACATCCGCGCACTTGTGCACGTTTGCTGTCCGGATAACTTATACTAGCAGGCTTTGGTTTAAACCGGATCCTAGTATATGATTTGGGATTGGTTTTATCTCATTGTATTCGTGTTCCTCGGATCACAGATACGGGTGCGTATGCACAGTTGACTGAGACAGAGGCAGAGGACTTTGATTAGGGTTAATGACCATTGTCATTTTCTTAACCCTAATGCTTATGTGTGTATTATGAATAATTGATATTAGTTAAATATAATTGTGCATGGTTAGGGTTGTTGATCATTTGACCATACTTGACTTGTTGACTTGGGTTGACATGTTGACCATCATCATTCCATATGAAAGATGCTCTTTGATCCTTGCAATTTGCATTTAATGTGAAATGATAATGGTCAAGTCTTGATTAACCATGACAATTATCTAGCTAATTATCTAATTTCATAATTCACCCATATTAGAGAGAATGGTTCATTATTTCTCTCATTCTATCATATAGATTCTCTCTCCTCCTCTTCCTCTCTCTCAAGCTCTCCCCTCTCATGAGTTGAGAAACACATGAGCTTGAGATAAACCTCTCTAAAGTAATCTCTACTCTCATCTAAGGTTCTAGGATTAGCACTTCTAGCATCTTAGTTACTTCTAGCTTGAAGTTGAAGCCAAAAGTTGAGGCTCTCGGGTGGATCCTTCTTCGACTAGAGAAGGCGACAAGGTGAACACTTTCTTCCACTCCAAGGAGCAAGGAGAGGCCCTAGGTATAACCTTTCTTCCATGTAGCTAAAACTAGTTTGCTTTATAGTTAGTTTTTGTTTAGTAATGATCCTCCTTTTGATAGTCCATGTTGCCTAGTTCGATAAAAATCCGATTTTTATTCCGTTTTCCGCCTCCCCACAAGCACCGGGGTGGGCAACGTGGACTTACAGTGGTATCAGAGCCTAACTAAACATAAACTAGCTAGTTAGTAAAGTGTATGGAAGTTCGATCGGAAAAATCGCAAAACAAAAATTTCAAAACCCTAAGTTTCTGTTGATTATTTTTCTGCTGTAAAAAATAATAAATCATACTTCAAAAATCGGCTCAGGGTTTTGTTAAGAAGCTCACCAAAAACGATCCAGTGAACCGTTCAAAGCACCGCGGTTCCGCGGCAAGAGCATGCTCTCGCCGCGGATCCGCGGCCGAGTTGACTCGGTTCTGGACCGAGTTTGGTGCAGTGTTCTTCTGTAATGGTTTTGGGATTTTTAAGATATTTTATTTCTGCCCAGATTTTCCAGAAAAGGAATTTGTATTTGGGGTGGCTATAAATCCGTATTTTTTGATCGAACTTCACTATACTTTGACTATTGGGTTATATCTGTGATGTTTATATGTATTTAACGTCTACTAATCGCTATACGTCGATTAGTGGGGGTTATACATATCTGTGATCTGTAATGCTTATTGTTTTGTATGAACTCGGTGGATTGTCGCGGATGAATAGCCGGGGTTGATGTGAGATGAGAGTTTCTTTTTTCTTTCATTCATGTAATATGTAAATTGATGTAATATTATTTATTTGGCCGCACAATCGGGTCGGGGTTGTTGCCGTCATTGTATAATTTCTTTTTACTATTTTTGCTCCTAGGATAGACCCATGGTGGGGTGCACAAACTACCGGCTGTCTCGAAGTGCTGAGTGGCCTACTCATGTCGTTGAGGGAGGTTGCTTCGCTTCGGATACTTGGCGGGTGGTTTGCCGCACCCGTAGGGGTCTTGGGTGGGGTATTGGCTATTCAACGCGACCGTGTAATCCGCTTTTCGTTGCAGGCTCGAACGAATCGCGGATTCCTAGTATATCCAAAGTGTTCATCTATGATCTGTAATGGCTATCATTACTATATATTTATATATGATAACTATTTAGGTGTTGCTTATGTTTTGCATCCGCGCTAGTCCAGCCCCCGCTCTGTCGTTAGTTAAATAACCTAACGGGTGATGACGGGGCCCCATGGCGAATGCGGATGGCATAAGCGTACACCATATTTTTGTTGTTTTCTGCAATGGTAGGATTAAAAGATGGGACGCATTAAGATTAACGCAAGAAAATAAACCAAGTAAAAGTCGATTGGAACACTTTGAAAACCACTCAGTTCTTTTCAAAACTAAACTTATAAATGCGGAGCTTGAACCACTCCTTTTAAAAACTATCTCGTTCCATTGATTATATCAAGTTCACTACGTTCACGGTTTCGCCAAAACCATTCGTAGCCCTCCGTCATTGCACATGAATGGTCAAAAAGTATTCAAGCTATGTATTTTGGCCAAAGTCAAGACATAGTGATTGGTAGCTATTGGGTATTCATGTGCAGCATATGTAGATGCGTTGGTTTAGGACAGTCGTGCTGCCATTTTGGCCAAAGTCAAGGGTAGGTACGGGTGGGTCCAAATTAACCAGGAGAATGACGGGTAGAACTTGACATGTGACTTATGATATTTTGGCCAAAGTCAAGGTCATAAGAGCATGGGGCAAAAATCCACATCGGGAGTTTCATAAGTATTGAAACTTGCTAGCGCTGCATACCATTTGGAGTGTGATGATTCTGGTAGGATTCCTTCGGTTTTATCACCCGATGATATTTGGATCCCGATCCTACTGTGAGTATATGCTACTCCTCGAGAAAGTTCTCACTTAACGATCAATGCTATAAACCTAGTAGGCGTCTAGAAAGGTGTTAGCGGGGCTACGCCCACAGGGAAAAGAGGTTACTTAATTAAAGAACTTCGCGAAAGCGTTGGAAAACCTCCCTCGAAGTACCGACACTGGCCTGGCTGAACGGTTAAGCAAGTATTGTATGGTGAGATTGATCCCGACTAATTCTTCCTTTATGGTTTGAGGAGGGATTCGAGAGACGGTGGGAGCCATCCTGTTTAGACAAACTAAAAACCACTCTAAACTGTTAGTGTATATGCCCTAGAGGCCATTACTGTATCATACTGGTTTGTATATTACTTAATGGAAGCTTGGGATATTCACCTTGTATAAACAATCTTGCTCAATATAGTAGTATGCTACTTGGTTTGTTTCTACTTCAATGTGTACATGTGTTTATTTTAGTATATCACCTATACACATTAGTGGAGCCCTTAGGATCTTTGCTTGATTACCAGCGTTGTGATGGCAGTCACACTAATGGGGGCTGGGTAATCTATAAGCACATCCTTATACAGGTCCCTAGTCGCAGGACTATCGAGACAGGGCATCGATACTCCGGAGTAGACTAGCGTATGCGCTTCTCATCCCAGAGTGGGAGATGGTCTGTCCCACAGCCATCAGTACGTCGTACTGGAGATAGTATGCGGGTGCTCGTTAGGTTACGAGTACACTGGACAGGACTCGTCGGGAACTGACCGGTTGGTATTATACCTATCGTCAGTTATCAGTTCCCAGGTGACATGAGTACAGTTTAGTCCGCTGACTTGACACTGTCACTTCGCCTCGAGTGTGTTCCCATTGCACTTTGATTACTACCCTACCACGGCTCAAAGGAGTCGTGCAAACAGGTAGTAGTTGGGTGCAGTCCCGAAGCACTTGGAGGCAGTGATGGTTAGACAGGATTCGTCTCTCCCGGTATTGGGGGTTGACATCGCGCTGTGTCTAGGAGAGCCATTACACGAGTAGTCCCTGGCCAGGGCAATCGAGATATACTGGTAGGCTTCCAGTGTTATCTCAGGGTGTTTTGGGCTTCACTCCGACACTACTTGTACCGCTATTAAGGGACAGACGTTTACCGCCCCCTAGGCCCGCCATGCGATGTATCAGACGAACAGACCGGACTGTACGGAGATTGTCACATTCAGGCTCAGTAGGAGTTCAGATGGGTTTCACCTCGTCAGTCTTCTTGTCGGCATCTACCTGGGGACCGTTACAGACAGCTAGTGCCACTTGCGGTCTGTGGTTAAACCCACTGCCAGCGTAGTGTCGAGTCTTTAGAGTCCCACACAGAAAGCTATTCGCCTTTAAGCAAAAGAGTAGAGGTCGCATGGTTTTGCGACAGGTCGCATGGTTTTGCGACAGGGTTCGGTCACATCCGTGCACTTGTGCGCGTACAGTGTCCGGACAGTTTACACTAGCGGGCTTTGGTTTAAGCCAGATCCTAGTGTACGTATTGGGATTGGTTTTATCCAGTATGTATTCGTGTTCCTCGGAACGCGGATGCGGGTGTGTATGCACAGTTGACGGAGAGACAGAGGCAGAGGATTCTCATTAGGGTTGTTGACTGTTGACCGTTGATCATTGACTTTTTGCTCAACCCTAATGAGAATATGATATGTAATTAACAATAATATTAATTAAGTATTGTGGTGACATGGTTGTTGAGGGGTTGACTTTGTTGACTTGTTGACTTTGTTGACCGGTTGACTAGGTTGGACTAGTTGACCATCATGATGACAATGGCTATCATTTCATGGCAAAGACTTTTCACTTGCTTGTTCTCTTGTGCAATATGAGTGCATGAAATGATATAGCCATTTTGACTTAAACCATTTACACAATACTTGATTACTATTTTTGTGATGATGGCTTTGGATTATAAGAGCCAAGAGAGAAAAGTCTTTCTCATTCTATCATTCTCATTCTCTCTCTTGTTCTTGAGCTCTCATCTTCTTCCTCTTGCTCTCCCTCTCTTTAGTCTATGGTTCACTTGTCTCATATGTTGAGAACCAATAACCATAGAGAAAATCCCAACACACTCTTCTCTACTCACTCTAGTTCATAAGGTTTAGCAAACCAAGTGAACTAGTTTCTTCAAAGACCGAAGAAGAAGCCAAAGGTAGAAGCTTTCAGGTGGATCGATCTTCGGCGCAAGGAGACGATGGGGTGAAGCCGATCCGGACAACCATCGAGGCTTGAAGACGAAGGAGTTCACGAAAGAAAGGTATAACCCCCTAACCGAGTAGTTAACAACTCCTAATTAGGTTATTAGTTAGATGTTTAACAAAGATCCGGTTTTGAGTCCATGTTACCACCTCTAGAAAATTGTTTTTCGTCAATTTCCGCATGCCCGAAAGTACCGGGAGAGGTAGCATGGACTTACAGTGGTATCAGAGCCTAGTTAAACTCTATCTAACATGTTAGCAAAGTAACTAGAAGATCGATCAAAGAAAAAGTCACGAATCGAACCCGATTTGTCAAGTTTCTGCCGATTTTTATTCTGTTCAAAAGTTGATAAATTTCATCTTAAAAATCGGCTCAGGCTTTTGTTTGAATAACCACAAAATTTGGTCCCACGAACCGTTCAAAGCGCCGCGGAAACGCGGCGGGAGCACGCTCCCGCCGCGGTTCCGCGGCCGAGTTGACTCGGCCGAGGTCCAAATTTAGTGCAGTGTA
The DNA here is from genome assembly GCA_030015575.1 of Agapanthus africanus. Taxonomy (NCBI): domain Eukaryota; kingdom Viridiplantae; phylum Streptophyta; class Magnoliopsida; order Asparagales; family Amaryllidaceae; genus Agapanthus; species Agapanthus africanus. Next base: position 509,879,021 of record JASDDO010000016.1, read on the forward strand.
TTTCTGGGGTTGTTTTGGGATTTTTGGAATATGTCTTTTCAGCCCAGATTTTCCAGAACGAAAATTTTGTATTTGGGGCCTAAAAATCCGTATTTTTGATCGAACTTCTAAAAGACTTAAGCTGGCGGGTTTTATCTGTGATGTGATATTTGTATTGAACGTCTGCTAATCGCTATATGTCGATTAGGGGGGGTTATACAAATCTGTGATCTGTAATGTCATTGGAATGTGTATATGAATTCATTGGATTGTCGCCGGTGAATAGCAGGGGGGTTGTGAGACGAGAGTTTTCTTTTCTTTCAATTCATATAAATTTGTAAATTGATGTAATAATTATTTGTATGGCCGCACAACCGGGTCGGGGTTGTAGCCGTCATTGTATAATTTCGTTTTACTGTTTTTGCTCCTAGGATAGACCCATGGAGGGGGTGCACAAACTACCGGGTATGCCGAAGTGCCGAGTGGCCTACTCACGGGGTTGAGGGAGGTTGCTTCGCTTCGGGTACTTGGCGGGTAGTTTGCCGCACCCGTAGGGGTCTTGGGTGGGGTTTTGGCTATTCACCGCGACCGTGTAATCTGCTTTTCGTTACAGGCTCGTACGAATTGCAGGTTCCTAGTATATCCAATGTGCTCATCTGTGATCTGAAATGGCTATCATTGCAATATATCTATATATGATATTATTTAGGCGTTGCTTATGTTTTACAGCCGCGCTAGTCCAGCCCCCGCTCTGTCGTTAGTTAAGTAACCTAACGGGTAATGACGGGGCCCCGTGGCGAATGCGAATGGCATAAGCGTACATCATATTTTGGTTGTTTTCTGCAATAGTAGGATTAAATGATGGGACGCATTAAAAGAACTAATGCAAGAATATGACGCATTAAAAGAACTAATGCAAGAAAATAAACCAAGTAAAAGTCGTTGGAACACTTTCGAAAAACCACTCAGTTCTTTTCAAAACTAACTTTTAAATACGGAGCTTGAGCCACTTCTTTTAAAAGCTATCTCGTTCCATCGACTATATCAAGTTCACTACGTTCACGGTTTCGCCAAAACCATTCATAGCCCTCCGTCGTTTCACATAAATAGTCAATAGTATTCAAGCTATGTATGTTGGCCAAAGTCAAGGCATGGTGATTGGTAGCTATTGGGTATTCATGTGTAGCATAGATAGATGCGTTGGTTTGGGACAGTCGTACTGCCATTTTGGCCAAAGTCAAGGGTAGGTACGGGTGGATCCAAATTAACCTGGAGAATAACGGGTACAACTTGACATGTGATTTATGATATTTTGGCCAAAGTCAAGGTCATAAGAGCATGGGGCAAAAATCCACATCGGGAGTTTCATAAGTACTGAAACTTGCTAGCGTTGCATACCATTTGGAGTGTGATGATTCTGGTAAGATTCCTTCAGTTTCGTCACGCGATGATATTTGGATCCCGATCCTACTGTGAGTATATGCTACTCCTCGGGAAATTTCTCACTTAACGATCAATGCTATAAACCAAGTAGGTGTCTAGAAAGGTGTTAGCGGGGCTACGCCCCCAGGGAAAAGAGGTTCTTAAATTAAGGAACTTCGCGAAAGCGTTGGAAAACCTCCCTCGAAGTACCGACACCAGCCTGGCCGAACGGTTGAGCAAGTATTGTACGGTGAGATTGATCTTGACTAATTCTTCCTTTTTGGTTTGAGGAGGGATTCGAGAAACAGTGGGAGCCATCCTGTTTAGACAAACTAAAAACCACTCTAAACTTGCAAGAGCATCATGCTGAGTGTTTCTTCTTCTCTCTCCTAATTGCAGCGACCAATCGACATGACTGGACTTAAGTTACTTCTAGATAAAAACATACTGACATGGCCAAACTACAAAGATTAGCTCAGGAATGTCAAAATGGCAATCACTTACGACAAGCTGGGGTATCTTCTTACCACCAAAGCTCCCCCTGTCCCAAGCCCCACCTCCAGCGTCGCGGATAAGGAAATCCGTAAGACTTGGGAGATTGATAGTGCGAAGGCCAAGTGCCTCGTACTTGCCTCTATGGACAACGAACATCAGAGGAGGCACGAGAATATGGACCTTGAATCCATATTTCTCCATACAAAAGAACTGTATGGAGAGCAATCTCGTATCACAAGATACGAAGTGTCGAAGAAGTTATTTTCGGCAAGGTTGGCCATCGGATCATCGGTAGCGGAACACGTGCTTAAGATGATTGGCTTCATTGAGGAGCTCGCGGAAGTTGGGACCACGTTAGAGAACGAGCTCTATACGGACTTGATTCTCCAGTCCCTTCCTTCCACTTACGCCCAGTTTATCCTGAACTTCAACTTACAAGAAAAAGAAGTTGAACTTTCAGAACTCCTCAACATGCTGAGGAGTGCAGAGGGCACCCTACAGAAAGGTAGGGAAACATTCACTTTGTTTGTAGGAGGATCTTCCTCTTCTAGGTCCAAGGCGAAAGCCAAGGGAAAGAAGAAGAAAGCCCCCGCCAAACCAAGGGGCGGTGTTAGTAAAGTGGATACGAAGGGAAAAGCAAAAGCAACAAAGAAAGCGGGGCAGCTTGTGGATAAAGAAGAATGCTTCTATTGTTATAAGAAAGGACACTGGAAGAATGATTGCAGGGCTTGGAAAGCCAGGACACAGGAATTAAAGCAGGTTGCGGCTTCAGCTTCAGGTGTGTATGTTATTGAAAACTATCTTTCAATAAACTCTACTTCCTGGGTATTGGATACCGGATCAGGATCTCATATCTGTAATTCTTTGCAGGCGTTGAGAAACCGTAGGGTTTTGAAGGCAGGTGACATGACCCTCAAAGTTGCAAACGGAGCTAGCATGGATGCTAAGGCCGTGGGGGACTATCACCTGGGAATGTCAGATGGACATGTTTTGGTTTTGCGTAATTGCTTTTTTGTACCCAACGCAACTTGTAATATCATTTCTATATCTTTAGTTTCTAAAGAAGGTTATGAATTTGCGTTTGTAAGTAATGTTGTAAACATTCACCTTAATCAAGTTTTGATTGGGTCAGGTACATTGAGCAATGGTATATACGTATTAAACCAACCACAGATTTTCAATGTCCAGAATACACACAAAAGAAAGTCTCCGGAAATAAATCAGACTTTCTTATGGCATTGTAGACTAGGTCACATCAATGAGAGAAGGTTGACGAAGTTACATACAGAAGGATATTTGAATCCGTTCGAATATCAATCGTATGCCACTTGTCAATCCTGTCTCAAAGGAAAGATGACAAAGACTCCGTTCACTGGACACGGAGTAAGAGCGAGTGAGCTCTTGGGACTCATACACAGCGACGTGTACGGTCCAATGTCTACACATGCGCGAAGCGGTTATTCTTACTTCATTAATTTTACGGATGACTTTTCAAGGTACGGTTATGTCTTCTTAATGAAACATAAGTCCGAAACCTTTGGAAAATTCCAGGAATATAAGAATGAAGTAGAAAAACAAACTGGCAAAAGTATCAAGATTCTAAGATCGGATCGAGGTGGAGAATACTTAAGTGCCGAGTTACAGCTTACTCCTCCATACACTCCGCAACATAACGGTGTATCGGAGAGACGGAACCGAACCCTATTAGATATGGTACGGTCCATGATGAGTAATGCTGAGTTGCCGCGATCATTCTGGGGGTTTGCACTAGAATCAGCTACATACCTTTTGAACCGAGTTCCTACTAAGACTGTGCCTACTACACCATATGAGATATGGTGTGGGAAGAGACCCTATCTTAATCACATTAAGACATGGGGAAGTCCAGCTTTTGTTAAAAAGCAGCATGCGGACAAGCTCGAGGCACGCTCAGTACAGTGCAAGTTTGTGGGATATCCAAAAAATTCCAAAGGATATTTCTTTTACTGCGAAGAGGAACAAAAGGTTTTTGTTTCTCGTCATGCCCATTTTCTAGAACACCGGTTCTTAGAAAAGGAAATTAGTGGGAGCGCAGTAGAACTGGGAGAAATTCCAGAACCACAGACTATTACTGAAAGCTTAGTGGAACCAGAGGGTTCAAAAGAACAGGACATTCCTACGCCGCTCCGCAGGAGTAGTAGGCAGTCTCATCCGCCCGAGAGATACTACGGTTTTCTCATAGATGGGAATAGAGAGAATTGCATCATAGATTATGATGAGCCTACTAGCTTCCAGCAGGCCGTTCAGAGCGTTGACTCGGTAAAATGGCTGGATGCAATGCGGACCGAAATGGAGTCCATGTACACCAACAAAGTATGGACGTTGGACGTTGCTCCAGACGGGGTAAAACCCGTAGGATGCAAGTGGATCTTCAAAAGGAAGATTGGTGTAGATGGACAGGTTGAGACCTATAAAGCTAGACTGCTTGCAAAGGGTTTTCGTCAGAGACCTGGTTTGGACTATGATGAGACCTTTTCTCCAGTAGCTATGCTGAAATCCATTCGGATCCTTCTTGCCATTGCTGCCTTCCACGATTATGAGATTTGGCAGATGGACGTAAAAACCACTTTTCTAAATGGAAATTTAGAGGAGTGTGTCTATATGGACCAGCCAGAGGGTTTCATTCAGAGTGGGAGCAGCGGAAAGGTGTGCAAGTTGCTTAAGTCCATTTACGGACTAAAGCAGGCATCGCGGAGTTGGAACATCTGTTTTGATGAGACGGTCAAGGAATTTGGCTTTATCAAAAATCCAGATGAACCATGCATCTATAGTAGATTTGTAGCGAGAACTGTAGTATTCCTCGTTTTATACGTGGATGACATTCTCTTAATAGGAAATGACATTCCTATGCTACAATCTGTCAAGGGGTTCTTGTCACACAGGTTCTCCATGAAAGACCTGGGTGATGCCTCATACATCCTGGGGATCCGGATCCATCGTGATAGATCCAAGAGGATATTAGGACTTTCGCAGTCCAGGTACATCGACACCATACTGAAAAGATTCAGTATGGAAGATTCCAAGCGCGGTAACCTACCGGCTTGTCACGGGATCACCCTCTCTAAAGAGATGTCTCCCAAGACTGATTTGGAGAGGGATCGCATGTCTATTATACCCTACGCTTCTGCGGTAGGCTCTATAATGTATGCGATGTTGTGTACCAGACCGGATGTAGCTTATGCACTGAGTGTGGTAAGCCGGTATCAGTCAAACCCTAGGGAGAAACACTGGATAGCGGTAAAGAACATTCTCAAGTACCTGAGAAGGACTAAGGAGATGTTCTTGGTGTATGGCGGAAAAGACCTCCAGATCGAGGCCTTTGCTGACTCCAGCTTCCAGAGTGACAAGGATGATTCCAAGTCCATGTCGGGTTTTGTCTTTACCCTCAATGGAGGGGCGGTGTGTTGGAAGAGTGCCAAACAGGAAACCGTTGCAGACTCGACGATGGAAGCGGAATACATCGCTGCATCTGATGCCGCAAAAGAAGCTGTCTGGATGAGGAAGTTCTTGAAAGAACTTCAGGTGGTTCCGTCCATTGTTGATCCAATACCTCTGTATTGCGACAACAACGGGGCTATAGCTTTAGCGAAGGAACCCAGGTCCCATCAGAGATCCAGACACATCTAGAGGCAGTATCACCTGATCAGGGAGATCGTGGATCGCCGGGAGATCGTGGATCGCCAGGAGATCGAGGTTCGGAGGGTCGCTTCAGAAGATAACACTACAGATCCATTCACCAAGGCCTTGCCCCAGACTCAATTCGAGCGGCTGATCGAGATGATAGGTCTTCGATACGCCAGTACATGGCCTTAGTGCAAGTGGGAGATTGTTAGTGTATATGCGCTAGAGGCCATTACTGTATCATACTGGTTTGTATATTACTTAATGGAAGCTTGGGATATTCACCTTGTATAAACAATCTTGCTCAATATAGTAGTATGCTACTTGGTTTGTTTCTACTTCAATATGCACATGTGTTTATTTTAGTATATCACCTATACACATTAGTGGAGCCCTTAGGATCTTTGCTTGATTACCAGCGTTGTGATGGCAGTCACACTAGTGGGGGCTGGGTAATCTATAAGCATATCCTTATACAGATCCCTAGTCGCAGGACTATTGAGAAAGGGCATCGATACTCCGGAGTAGACTAGCGTATGCGCTTCTTATCCCAGAGTGGGAGATAGTCTGTCCCATAGCCATCAGTACGTCGTACTGGAGATAGTATGCGGGTGCTCGTTAGGTTATGAGTACACTGGACAGGACTCGTCGGGAACTGACCGGTTGGTATTATACCTATCGTCAGTTATCAGTTCCCAGGTGACATGAGTACAGCTTAGTCCGCTGACTTGACACTGTCACTTCGCCTCGAGTGTGTTCCCACTGCACTTTGATTACTACCCTACCACGGCTCAAAGGAGTCGTGCAAACAGGTAGTAGTTGGGTGCAGTCCCGAAGCACTTGGAGGCAGTGACGGTTAGACAGGATTCGTCTCTCCCGGTATTGGGGGTTGACATCGCACTGTGTCTAGCAGAGCCATTACACGAGTAGTCCCTGGCCAGGGCAATCGAGATATACTGGTAGGCTTCCAGTGTTATCTCAGGGTGTTTTGGGATTCACTCCGACACGACTTGTACCGCTATTAGGGGACTGACGTTTACCGCCCCCCTAGGCCTGCCATGCGATGTATCAGACGAACAGACCGGACTGTATGGAGATTGTCACATTCAGGCTCAGTAGGAGTTCAGATGGGTTTCACCTCGTCAGTCTTCTTGTCGTCATCTACCTGGGGACCGTTACGCACAGCTAGTGCCGCTTGCGGTCTGTGGTTAAACCCACTGCCAGCGTAGTGTCGAGTATTTAGAGTCCCACACAGAAAGCTATTCGCCTTTAGGCAAAAGAGTAGAGGTCGCATGGTTTTGCGACAGGTCGCATGGTTTTGCGACAGGGTTCGGTCACATCCATGCACTTGTGCGCGTACAGTGTCCGGACAGTTTACACTAGCGGGCTTTGGTTTAAGCCAGATCCTAGTGTACGTATTGGGATTGGTTTTATCCAGTATGTATTCGTGTTCCTCGGAACGCGGATGCGGGTGTGTATGCACAGTTGACGGAGAGATAGAGGCAGAGGATTCTCATTAGGGTTGTTGACTGTTGACCGTTGACCATTGACTTTTTGCTCAACCCTAATGAGAATATGATATGTAATTAACAATAATATTAATTAAGTATTGTGGTGACATGGTTGTTGAGGGGTTGACTTTGTTGACCGGTTGACTAGGTTGGACTAGTTGACCATCATGATGACAATGGCTATCATTTCATGGCAAAGACTTTTCACTTGCTTGTTCTCTTGTGCAATATGAGTGTATGAAATGATATAGCCATTTTGACTTAAACCATTTACACAATACTTGATTACTATTTTTGTGATGATGGCTTTGGATTATGAGAGCCAAGAGAGAAAGGTCTTTCTCATTCTATCATTCTCATTCTCTCTCTTGTTCTTGAGCTCTCATCTTCTTCCTCTTGCTCTCCCTCTCTTTAGTCTATGATTCACTTGTCTCATGTGTTGAGAACCAAGAACCATAGAGAAAATCCCAACACACTCTTCTCTACTCACTCTAGTTCATAAGGTTTAGCAAACCAAGTGAACTAGTTTCTTCAAAGACCGAAGAAGAAGCCAAAGGTAGAAGCTTTCAGGTGGATCGATCTTCGGCGCAAGGAGACGACGGGGTGAAGCCGATCCGGACAACCATCGAGGCTTGAAGACGAAGGAGTTCAAGAAAGAAAGGTATAACCCCCTAACCGAGTAGTTAACAACTCCTAGTTAGGTTGTTAGTTAGATGTTTAACAAAGATCCGGTTTTGAGTCCATGTTACCACCTCTAGAAAATTGTTTTTCGTCAAATTCCGCATGCCCGAAAGTACCAGGAGAGGTAGCATGGACTTACATAAACTTGCAAGAGCATCATGCTAAAGTGTTTCTTTTCTCTCTTCTAATTGCAGCAACCATTCAACATGACCGGACTTAAGTTATTAGTTGATAAAAACATACTGACAGGGCCAAACTACAAAGATTGGCTCAGGAATGTCAAGATGGCAATCACTTACGACAAGTTGGGGTATGTCCTTACCACCAAGCTCCCCCTGTCCCAGGTCCCACCTCCAGCGTCGCGGATATAGAAATCCGTAAGACATGGGAGATCGATTGCGCGAAGGCCAAATGCCTCGTGCTTGCCTCGATGGACAACGAACATCAGAGGAGGCACGAGAATATGGACCTAGAGTCCATATTTTTCCATACAAAAGAACTGTATGGAGAGCAGTCTCGTATCGCTAGATATGAAGTGTCGAAGAAGCTATTTTCGGCAAGATTGGCCGTCGGATCATTGGTAGCGGAACACGTGCTTAAGATGATTGGCTACATAGAGGAGCTCGCGGACCTTGGGACCACGTTGGAGAATGAACTCTACACTGACTTGATTCTCCAGTCCCTTCCTTCCACTTACGCCCAGTTTATCCTTAACTTCAACATGCAAGGAAAGGAGGTTGAACTTTCCGAACTTCTGAACATGTTGAGGAGTGCTGAGGGCACCCTACAGAAAGGTAGGGAGACATCCACTTTGTTTGTAGGAGGATCTTCCTCTTCTAGGTCCAGGGCGAAAGCCAAGGGAAAGAAGAAGAAAGCCCCCGCCAAACCAAGGGGTGGTGTCAGTAAAGTGGATACGAAGGGAAAGGAAAAGGCAACAAAGGTAGCGGGAAAGCTAGTGGGGAAGGAAGAATGCTTCTACTGTCACAAAAGTGGATACTGGAAACAGGATTGCAAGGCTTGGAAGGCCAGAACCCAGGATCTGAAGCGAGTTGCGGCTTCAGCTTCAGGTGTGTATGTTATTGAAAACTGTCTATCAATAAACTCTACATCCTGGGTATTGGATACCGGATCAGAATCTCATATCTGTAATTCTTTGCAGGCGTTGAAAAAGCATAGAGTTTTGAAGGCAGTTGATATGACCCTCAGAGTTGCAAACGGAGCTAGCATGGATGCTGAGGCCGTGGGGGACTATCACCTGGGATTGTCAGATGGACACTTTTTGGTTTTGCGTAGTTGTTATTTTGTACCAAATGCAACCTGTAATATCATTTCTGTATCTTTATTATCTAAAGAAGGTTATGAATTTGCATTTGTAAGTAATGTAGTGAACATTCACCTTAATCAAGTTTTGATTGGGTCAGGTACATTAAACAACGGTATATACGTATTAAACCAACCACAGATTTTCAATGTCCAGAATACACACAAAAGAAAGTCTCCAGAAATCAATAAAACTTTCTTATGGCATTGTAGACTGGGTCATATCAATGAGAGAAGGTTGACTAAGTTACATACAGAAGGATATTTGGATCCGTTCGAATATCAATCGTATGCAACTTGTCAATCCTGTCTCAAAGGAAAGATGACAAAGACTCCGTTCACTGGACACGAAGTAAGAGCGAGCGAGCTCTTGGGACTCGTACACAGCGACGTGTGCGGTCCAATGTCTACGCATGCACGAAGCGGTTATTCTTACTTCATTACTTTTACGGATGACTTTTCAAGGTACGGATATGTCTTCTTAATGAAACATAAATCCGAAGCTTTTGAAAAATTCCAGGAATATAAGAATGAAGTAGAAAAATAAACAGGCAAAAGTATCAAGGCACTGAGATCTGATCGAGGTGGTGAATACTTGAGTGCCGAGTTCCTGGGTTACTTAAAAGAGAATGGAATTCTCTCTCAGCTTACTCCTCCATACACTCCGCAACATAACGGTGTATCAGAGAGACGGAACCGAACCCTATTGGATATGGTACGGTCCATGATGAGTAACGCTGAGTTACCGCGATCGTTCTGGGGATATGCGCTAGAATCAGCTGCATACCTTTTGAACCGAGTTCCCACTAAGACTGTGCCTACCACACCATATGAGTTATGGAGTGGGAAGAAACCCTATCTTCAATACCTGAAGATTTGGGGATGTCCAGCTTATGTCAAAAAGCAGCATGCGGACAAGCTCGAGGCACGCTCAGTACAGTGCAAGTTTGTGGGATATCCAAAGAACTCCAAGGGATATTTCTTCTATTGCGAAGAGGAACAAAAGGTTTTTGTTTCTCGCCATGCCCACTTTCTAGAACACCAGTTCTTGGAAAAGGAAATTAGTGGGAGCGCAGTAGAACTAGAAGAAATTCCAAAACCACGAGCTATTACTGAAAGCTTAGTAGAACCAGAGGGTTCGAAAGATCAGGACATTCCCACGCCACTCCGCAGGAATAGTAGGCAGTCTCATCCGCCCGAGAGATACTACGGTTTTCTCATAGACGGGGATAGAGAGGATTGCATCATAGATTGTGATGAGCCTACTAGCTTCCATCAAGCCATTCAGAGCGTTGACTCGGTAAAATGGCGGGATGCAATGCGGACCGAAATGGAGTCCATGTACACCAACAAAGTATGGACGTTGGACATTGCTCCAGATGGGGTAAAACCCGTAGGATGCAAATGGATCTTCAAAAGGAAGATTGGTGTAGATGGACAGGTTGAGACCTATAAAGCTAGACTGGTTGCGAAGGGTTTTCGTCAGCGACCTGGTTTGGACTATGACGAAACCTTTTCTCCAGTAGCTATGCTGAAATCCATTCGGATCCTTCTTGCCATTGCTACCTTCCACGATTATGAGATTTGGCAGATGGACGTAAAGACCGCTTTTCTAAATGGAAATTTAGAGGAGTGTGTCTATATGGACCAGCCAGAGGGTTTCATTCAGAGTGGGAGCAGCGGAAAGGTGTGCAAGTTGCTTAAGTCCATTTATGGACTAAAGCAGGCATCGCGGAGTTGGAAAATCTGTTTTGATGAGACGGTCAAGGAATTTGGCTTTATCAAAAATCCAGATGAACCATGCATCTATTGTAGATTTGTAGCGAGAACTGTAGTATTCCTCGTTTTATACGTGGATGACATTCTCTTAATAGGAAATGACATTCCTATGCTACAATCTGTCAAGGGGTTCTTGTCACACAGGTTCTCCATGAAAGACCTGGGTGATGCCTCATACATTCTGGGGATCTGGATCTACCGTGACAGATCCAAGAAGATTTTAGGACTCTCACAGTCCAGGTACATCGACACCATACTGAAAAGATTCAGTATGGAAGATTCCAAGCGCGGTAATCTACCGGCTTGTCACGGGATCACCCTCTCCAAAGAGATGTCTCCCAAGACTGATTTGGAGAGGTATCGCATGTCTATTATACCCTACGCTTCTGAGGTAGGCTCTATAATGTATGCGATGTTGTATACCAGACCAGATGTGGCTTATGCACTGAGTATGGTAAGCAGGTATCAGTCAAACCCTGGGGAGAAACATTGGATAGCGGTAAAGAACATTCTCAAGTACCTGAGAAGGACTAAGGAGATGTTCTTGGTGTATGGCGGAAAAGACCTCCAGATTGAGGCCTTTGCTGACTCCAGCTTCTAGAGTGACAAGGATGATTCCAAGTCCATGTCAGGTTTTGTCTTTACCCTCAATGGAGGGGCGGTGTGTTGGAAGAGCTCCAAACAGGAAACCGTTGCTGACTCGACTATGGAAGCGGAATACATCGCTGCATCTGATGCCGCAAAAGAAGCTGTCTGGATGAGGACGTTCTTGAAAGAACTTCAGGTGGTTTTGTCCATTGTTGATCCGATACCTCTATATTGTGACAACAACGGGGCTATAGCTTTAGCGAAGGAACCCAGGTCCCATCAGAAATCCAGACACATCTTGAGGCGGTATCACTTGATCAGGGAGATCGTGGATCGCCAGGAGATCGAGGTTCGGAAGGTTGCTTCAAAAGATAACACTGCAGATCCATTCATGAAGGCCTTACCCCAGACTCAGTTCGAGTTGCTGATCGAGATGATAGGTCTTCGATACGCCAGTACATGGCCTTAGTGCAAGTGGGAGATAGTTAGTGTATATGCCCTAGAGGCCATTACTGTATCATACTAGTATGTATATTACTTGATGGAAGCTTGGGATATTCACAGTTGTATATACAATCTTGCTCGAAATGGTAGTATGCTACTTGGTTTGTCTCTGCTTTAATATGTGCATGTGTTTCTTTTAGCATATCGCTTATATACATATTAGTAGAGCCCTTAGGATCTTTGCTTGATTACCGGCGTTGTGATGGCGCTCACACTCGTGGGGGCTGGGTAATCCATAAGCACATCCTTATACAGGTCCCTAGTCGTAGGACTATCGAGACAGGGCATCGATACTCCGGAGTAGACTAGCGTATGCGCTTCTCATCCCAGCGTGGGAGACGGTCTGTCCCACAGCCGTCAGTACGTCGTACTTGAGATAGTATGCGGGTGCTCGTTAGGTTACGAGTACACTGGACAGGACACGTCGGGAACTGTTGGTTGGTATTATACCTATCGTCAGTTATCAGTTCCCAGGTGACATGAGTACAGCTTAGTCCGCTGACTTGACACTGTCACTTCGCCTCGAGTGTGTTCCACTGTACTTTGATTACTACCCTACCACGGCTTAAAGGAGTCATGCAAACAGGTAGTAGTTGGGTGCAGTCCCGAAGCACTTAGAGGCAGTGACGGTTAGACAGGATTCATCTCTCCCGGTATTGGGGGTTGACATCGCGCTGTGTCTAGGAGAGCCATTACACAAGTAGTCCCTGGTCAGGGCAAGCGAGATATACTGGTAGGTTTCCAGTGTTATCTCAGGGTGTTCTGGGCTACACTCCGACATGACTTGTACCGCTATTAGGGGACTGACGTTTACCGCCCCCCTAGGCCCGCCATGCGATGTATCAGACGAACAGACCGGACTGTACGGAGACTGTCACATTCAGGCTCAGTAGGAGTTCAGAAGGGGTCACCTCGTCAGTCTTCTTATCGGCATCTACCTGGGGACCGTTACGTACAGCTAGTGCCGCTTGCGGTCTGTGGTTAAACCCACTGCCAGCGTAGTGTCGAGTCTTTAGAGTCCCACACAGAGAGTTATTCGCCTTTAGGCAAAATGAGTAGAGGTCGCATGGTTTTGCGACAGGGTTCGTTCACATCCGCGCACTTGTGCATGTTTGCTGTTCGGACAGCTTATACTAGCGGGCTTTAGTTTAAGCCGGATCCTAGTATATGATTTGGGATTGGTTTTATCTCATTGTATTCGTGTTCCTCGGACCACGGATATGGGTGTGTATGCACAGTTGACTGAGACAGAGGCAGAGGACTTTGATTAGGGTTAATGACCATTGTCATTTTCTTAACCCTAATGCTTATGTGTGTATTATGAATAATTGATATTAGTTAAATATAATTGTGCATGGTTAGGGTTGTTGACCATTTGACCATACTTGACTTGTTGACTTGGGTTGACATATTGACCATCATCATTCCATATGAAAGATGCTCTTTGATCCTTACAATTTGCATTTAATGTGAAATGATAATGGTCAAGTCTTGATTAACCATGACAATTATCTAGCTAATTATCTAATTTCATAATTCACCCATATTAGAGAGAATGGTTCATTATTTCTCTCATTCTATCATATAGATTCTCTCTCCTCCTCTTTCTCTCTCTCAAGCTCTCCCCTCTCATGAGTTGAGAAACACATGAGCTTGAGATAAATCTCTCTAAAGTAATCTCTACTCTCATCTAAGGTTCTAGGATTAGCACTTCTAGCATCTTAGTTACTTCTAGCTTGAAGTTGAAGCCAAAGGTTGAGGCTCTCGGGTGGATCCTTCTTCGACTAGAGAAGGCGACAAGGTGAACACTTTCTTCCACTCCAAGGAGCAAGGAGAGAATGACATAAAGCCCTAGGTATAACCTTTCTTCCATGTAGCTAAAACTAGTTAGCTTTGTAGTTAGTTTTTGTTTAGTAAAGATCCTCCTTTTGATAGTCCATGTTGCCTAGTTCGATAAAAATCCAATTTTTATTCCGTTTTCCACCTCCCCGCAAGCACCGGGGTGGGCAACGTGGACTTACAGGCCCATCCTGGTGACGGCGCCTGGGAGATGAGTATTTACGTGTCGATGTTGAACACGGATTTTCATGATGTTTCGGGTGTCAATGTTGGAAACTCAGGTTCCATGATTTTGATTTTGCGCGAGGGACACATGTTGATTTATATCCTCATATTTACCTGCATATGCTTTCATGATATTTACATGCATGATGTTGTGTCATCGGTTGACACGTAGATGGGATCCACATGCATACAGGCATTTGATTATATGGTTGGATGATATCCACTTGCTGATAGGCATTGATTATGTTGTTGACACATATGCAGATACGGTCACCCTAGATATCATAGTATTACCTTTATGATATAGTTGATATAGGAATCGTTGTTTATTTCGATTTCTACCTGATGATGTTTTCTACTCACGAGTTGGCAACTCACCCCCGTTGTGCCACAGTTCTTATAGATTGACCGCATGGATCAGTAGCGGCATCGCTGGCTCACAGCTGTTTCGGGTGATTTGTTTGGTAGGTGGTACATATTGGATCGTGCCTCTCTTGTATTATTATTTCTATTGTATCTAGTCAACTCTATCAAATCAGAAACTAGTGTTTGTATATGAAGTAAGACTTAGCAAGACTTGTACTTGCGAGACTTAGAGCGATGGGTTATATGTTCGCTTGATGGGTTTGATGTCCTGCTTTTCATTTTACTTTGTGTTGATCTTCGCCGTCGGGCGTCGTGTGTATATATATATATATATATATATATATATATATATATATATATATATATATATACACACACACGACGCCCGACGGCGAAGATCAACACAAAGTAAAATGAAATATATATATATATATATGCTTGTGGTGGTTGTTTCCGCCGTTGGGCGTGATTTGCTCCCGTTTGGGGATGCTTTCTTTATTTTCTATGTTGTACCCGTTTCGGGGCTAGTTTTTACAAAGGAGGTGCTGCCGAAATTTCAAAAAAAAAGGAGATTTAAGGACTTTTACTTAAGGTTTCCAAATGTTGTATCAATATTTTCATTACTTACTTCTTTTGAAAGGTTTAGATTTCTGGGTTTCGGCTTACTTAAGTTACGTTACGCCTGTAGACATTGCGTGATCTAAGTGCCGGTCACGAGCTATTATTTCGGGTCGTGACATGTTCATAACAGGCAAAAACATAATCATGTCACAAACATCCGTGTCGTATTTTTAACTTTTAACCCCAAAACTGATATTTGCTTCCAGATTTTATATACTGAAAAATTAACATAAACTAACAATACCAGACACCCCAAAATATAAACAGAGAGCTACCCTAATAAAAGTAACTCCTAACTCCATTGAAAAACCGGTGAGCTCGGATTTTGGGCAGATGTCGCCGGCCAATTGTTCAAAGAATGGGTTCGTGTTTCTTGTGATTATTCTAGGTCCAATAATTAAGGCTAATGTACTGTTTGATTTTGTTATAGATTAACTATACTATAGCAGATCAAAACAGAGTAATAATCCAACATAATACGATATTTTACCGATATTACACTTCTATGTTAGAACAATATTGAACTAAAAGAACTACAGAGTTGGAAATTATACCCATCTAGAAGATCAACTGAATGTTTCCTCAAAAGATGTACAAGCAAAATTTCCTAGCTTGATGGTGGTGGGAATGATCCTTAGCACTTAGCTTTTCTTCTCTTCTCTCTTTTTCTTTAGTGTGTTCTAAGATTTTTCTTCTTCTAAGCTAGTTAATTAGTTTCAACTTGATAAATATCAACTGAACCATTTGGAACAATATAAGAATAAGGGGTGATAAGGTAAGTAGGTGGTGTCATCATGCAAGATGGTGGGGCTTTCATGCAAGGAGAAGGTGTATGTGTGAGGTTCAACCTAGGTTAAGATATCCCATGAGTTTACATTAACCCTAAACAAGATCTAGCCCTCTTTACAAAAAACACCTCACACAATATAAAATTTCCATAATTAATTAAACTTTCCATAAAACCACTCACGCTATATCATAATACCAAATGAAGCTAAAAATTTCACTAAAACCCTTCTTAATAACTAATGTTACAAACTAATTATTCAACTTAATTAATTTCACACACTACTTATGAAAGGTCCCATTTGGTTTCAATAAAATTTTAAATTAACATTTTTAATAATTAACTAAATTAATTTATTTTCTAAATATTTCAAAATGTTATAGAAACGATTCGTTAAAGTCCTGTCAATGGGAATGAAGCGGCCATCTTTCAAAGAAAATACTCCTGGCGGTATACACCTTGACGAAGCGGATATAGATCCTAACTACTGCTTATACCATCAGAACGATACACATCCCACTGAAGAATGCAATGCTTTCAAGAAATGATGGCAAGGATACGTTGCTCACCGACAATATTTCAAGCGGATGAAGCGCAAAACTCGTCGGGAGCAACGATAGATGAGCACAAAAAAACTGCCAGCAACTGTCACATGGTTGATACCAGGGGATCGCAAGTTCTCACCTTCGGAAGCGATTCTGACGAAGAAGTAGCCCTCGGCCCTCTCTTCAAAGAATCCACCTCAGGAAAAGAGGAAAAGATAAAGAACCGTGAGAATATTCAGCTGTGTAACCGTACATTGCCTGAAAAGAATCTCGGACTTACAAACAAGGGATCGAACTAAAAAGATAAGGGGAAGGAAAAAGTATCTGAGGATATCGCCCTCGATGATCGAGTCGTCGAAGAGCTGACAGCCAAGGACCCACCGAGAAAAACAAAGTGGATTACAATGTCCAGGCACACCTGAGGAAGATACCCTCACAGTTAAGCATTTTGGATGCCCTTCTGTTGTATAAAGTGGCACGAGATTCTCTGACCAGGGCATTACAAGAGCCCGAGCGGTTTCAAGCTTTTCTTGCCGAAGAAAAAATAAAAGACGAGCCGGAAGAAGTTCACACAGCCGACATTACCTTCAGCGATGAAGACCTCCTTCTCGAAACGTGCGAGCATAACCGTCCCCTGTATATCACCGGGTACTGCAATGACATCAAGATAGGGAAGATCTTAGTTGACAACGGGTCCTCTGTCAACCTCCTAAATGTAAGGGTGCTAAAAGAAATCTGCATGAGCATTCTGCACCTCGCTCGGGATAAAATCACCATCTTCGGGTTCGACTCCCAGTCACCATGGACACTTGGGTCTGTAATACTCACGTTACGCTTTGGCTTGCTCGTTACTGACATCAAATCTCATGTCATTGATGCCAAGACCTGCTATAACGCTTTGCTCGGCAGGCCTTGGTTACACGGGTACAACATCATCCCTTCTACACAACATCAGTGTATGAAGTATTTCGAATATGGTCTTGAGTACACCATGACGGGGAAAATAAACCCATTCTCCATAAATGAAGTCCGCAAATACGAAGATGCCAAGTACTTCCTACCAGACATCGAAGATACGGAAGATATCATAATCCGAAGAACAAACAAAAAGCTATCGCCACTATCCCGGTCTTCGGGAGCGATACCGAGGAGGAAGAAGAGATATTCTATTCGGGGTCGCCCCAATGCAACAGGCTGGGACCATCGACCCCTAATCTGATCTTTGGCAGAGACTCTGAAGACGAAGTCAACGCAGTGTTCTCGGTCCCTCCATCAATGCAGGCCCTCACTGGAGACGATCGGAGTTTGCAAATCACCATGGTTCCGCAGCAGCACTACAGAGAGCTTGATGCGCTTGAGACTTATAGTATGCAAGAGCTGCAGACATTCTACGTCCCACTCAGGCGAAGAGGTGAAAAGGCGATCCTATTCTATCGATCCATGGAGACTAAAGTCGCAAGAGAAATCTGGCATGGTGTTGATTTCGCGCTCGACAGGCTCTAACCAATCCATCTGCCCAGATACTACACAGAGGAATTGAAAACGGTATTAAGATGCCAAGGCGTACCCTTTAAGCAAACCGCTCGACAAGCTCGGTTCTACAACAGGATTTGGAACGTCCCCAGAACTCAGCGAAAATTACCCAATGGAAAAATATAAATGATTGGGCTTGGATATGTCCAATATAAGAAACGGGAGCAATTCCATGGCTTCCATGTCATAAATGACCTCGATGAAGAAGGGGATGCTCTTTTAAAAGACGCTGACGTTGAACCAGAACGAGATCCTGCCATAAAAATGCCGAGTCCCTCGTTTGAAGAACAGATGGACAAGCTAGTAAGGGAAGCGAGTCAAAAGGTTTGGAACGACCACAGCCGCAAAATGGCCATTTACGAGAAAGCCAAGACGCAACGCCTCCTTCAGCAGGCTACGGAGGATGACAATGCTCTTCACCGTCATCCTGCCATGCATTCCTAAGATAAGAAAAAGGCCCGACGCGAAGGCAAAAACAAGTTAAAGAATGGAAAAAAAACGTTCGGCAGCGGCGAAGCGGGTCTAAGAAGCCACGCAATCGAGAAAAGGTCAGCCAGAATCCATCACTGATGAAGAAGATGGATCAGGAATATTCCATCCCTCGAGACAAGACAAGGAGAATCTTTGACTTTGTCATGAAACATCTAATGATAACACTCCCGGAGTCTCGGCACCCCGATCAAGTAAACGAGGTTCATCACCCGGATTATTGCTCCTATCACCGAGCAATAGGACATCCTCTTGAAGACTGCTTCACCTTCAAAAACTGGGTCGAAGATCAATATCAGCAAGGCAGGTTTGATCTATCCGACAGTTGGAAGGTAGCCCTACCACAAATGTATGTGCCAAAAGCAACATATATAGTAAGAGTAGAACCAGATCA
The DNA here is from genome assembly GCA_030015575.1 of Agapanthus africanus. Classification (NCBI taxonomy): domain Eukaryota; kingdom Viridiplantae; phylum Streptophyta; class Magnoliopsida; order Asparagales; family Amaryllidaceae; genus Agapanthus; species Agapanthus africanus. The sequence continues at coordinate 509,897,759 of JASDDO010000016.1, forward strand.
ACAACGGTCTTAGAAATGATCTCGTACCTGTCACGTGATAACGCTGTCAGAAGAAGGAGTGCACGAGAATATTGATGACCTCTCCTGGTGCTTCGAAAATGAGGATGAAAATGAGTTGATTTCAGAATTTCCAACAACGCCGAAAGAATTGGAAGATGGAATACACACTACTGCGGATAACCTAAGGAAAATCGACTTGGGGACGACAAATGACCCGTGGCCTACGTTCGTCAGTGAGCTGTTGTCTAAAGAACAGGTGGCTACGCTAAAAGATGTGCTAATGCAGTATAAACACTGCTTCGCATGGAACTATTCCGAGATGCCGAGATTAGACCATAAATAACTGTGCATAAATTGGCGATATCTTCGGACGTCAAGGCAGTCAAACAAGCACCAAGAAGAATGCGGCTCGAACATTAAATGAGTATCAACGCCGAAGTCAAGAAGCTAATCGACTCCGGCTTTATCCAAGAAGTTCAATACCCCGACTGGATCGCTAACATTGTCCTAGTGATGAAGAAAAATGGGACAGTACACATCTGCATAAATTTTCGGGATCTCAACAAAGCTTGTCCGAAAGATGACTTCCCAGTGTCTGTCACCGAGTTGATGATCAATAACACATCCACCCATGAAGTCTTCTTCTTCATGGACGGATCATCAGGGTACAATCAAATAAAGATGCATCCCGAAGACCAAAATCATACCGCTTTCCGGACTCCTCTGGGCATATTTTGCTATAAAGTGATGCCTATCGGCCTGAAGAATGCAGGCGCTACCTATCAGAGGGCAATGACGAAGATCTTCAATGACCTCATACATGAGATTGTCGAATGTTACATCGACGAGCTCGTAGTGAAAAGCAAATCGTACGAGGAACACAGGGGACATTTTAAAATAGTGTTCCAACGTCTTCATAAGTATAACCTAAAGATGAACCCTCTGAAATGCGCATTCAGAGTCTCCTCAGGAAAATTTCTAGGGTTCAGCATACGACACCAGGGCATCGAAATAGATCCATCGAAGATCAAGGCGATTATGGAAATGCCCACTCCAAGAACTTTAAAACAATTGCGGTCTCTACAAGGGAAGCTCGCGTATATCCGACGGTTCATAGCCAACCTCTCCGGAAAATGTTGTCCCTACAGTCACCAGATGAAGAAGGGAATCCCGTTCGTTTAGGATCGTAAATGCAAAAGTGCGCTGGACGAAATCAAGCAATACCTGCAAAATCCGCCGGTACTGATCGCTCCAGTCAAGGGAAACTCCCTCATCCTATACACAATAGCCCTTGAAGGTTCTTTAGGCGCGCTATGGGCACAGGAGACCGACCAAGGGAAAGAGAGAGCCCTCTACTATTTGAGTCGAGTTCTCCTGGGGGCAGAAAACAACTACTCCCCTATCGAAAAACACTGCCTGACGTTAATCTTCGCGATAATGAAGCTTCGGTATTATGCTTTGGCGCATGAGGTCCATCTCATATCAAAAGTGGATCCTCTCAAATATTTGATGTCAAGAGCCATACTAACGGGACGGCTCGCTAAATGGGCCCTACTCTTAATAGAATTCTCCATAACATACGACCTCTCAAGGCAGTGAAAGGCTAGGTCATCCCCGACTTCCTCGCTGAGCATCCGATACCTGCCGATTCACCCCTAAATTGTAAATTGCCAGACGAGCACGCGTTTGACACGATCGACGGGGTGAAAGAAGGGAGTGATACCCGATGGGAAATCTATTTCGACGGAGCATCTTCCATGAAGAAGCGACAGCACAACACCACCATAATCAAATCTGGGGTAGGCCTTATCTTCGTGACTCCGCAAGAAAGGATAATGCGCTTTGCCTTTTCCTTAACAGAGCTGAGGACAAACAATGAAGCGGAATATGAGGCTTTAATAGCAGGTCATGAGATCGCTGTCGACATAGGAATCGAAAACCTCCTCATATACGGAGACTCCCACCTGGTCATTGTCAAGTAAACGGTGACTATCAAACGTGCAAACCAGAGTTAGTAAAGTACGACGAGAGAGTGCAACCGTTACTAATTCAAATTCCCTCCTACGCCCTGGAAAGCATACCGCGTACAGAAAATAGCAAAGCGGATGCATTAGCCAAACTCGCTAAAGAACTAGCTGACGAAAACCTCGATGATGTAAGAATCATTGCGCAGAGCCATCGGGTTCTCGCACCAGCAGAAATATCTTCGGAGTCGTCTGAAGAAAAGGAAGCGACTAAGCAAACAACCCTATAAATAGAGGACCAAGAAAAGGCAAGGATTGGAGAGAAGTCTTTATAGACTACTTCAAATGCCGTCGGACACCGGAAGATGCATCCTCAAGACATCAGCTCATGAAACGAGCTCTGTCTTTCGCCTTCGTCAATGATACTCTATATAAGAGATCGTTTGACTCTCTATGGCTGAGATGCCTGGGACCGGAAGAAGTAAGGAGAGTCGTCCAAGAAACTCACAATGAACTCTGTGGTTCTCATCAAGCCGGGCCAAAGATGAAGCTGAAGATCAAAAGAATGGGCTACTATTGGCCCACGATGATTCATGATTGCCTCGAATACGCGAAGCAGTGCCACTCGTGCCAAATTCATAGAGACTTCCTCCACCAACATCCAAACCCGCTACACCAAACAGTAGCTAACTGGCTATTTGAAATATGGGGAACCGACATAATTGGGCCCATCGAACCAGCGTCATCCAAAGGACATCGATTCATATTGGCGACAACTGATTACTTCTCTTAGTGGGAAGAAGCCATATCGCTAAGAGAAGTGAAGACGGAGAACTTCCTCCATTTCTTCAAGACACACGTCATCTATCGGTTTGGCACTCCGCGACGGATTATCTCTGATAACGGGCCGGCCTACAGAAGTCACAAAATCAGTCGCTTCGCACAACAGCATAACATAGACTGGAGATACTCTTCGGTCTATAATCCCCGAGCTAACGGTCTAGCTGAGGTTTTCAACAAAACCTTAACAAAGATCATAAAGAAAACGGTGTCTAAAAATAAAAAGGACTGGCATGAGAGACTGCATGAAGCTCTCTGAGCTTATCGGACCACGTTTAAAACGGCCACAAATACAACGTCATTCGCGTTGGTATTCGGCACAGAAGCGGTGCTCCCCCTCGAGATAGAGCTACCCTCTCTACGAGTGGCGGTTCATTACGAGCTAACAGATGAAGAGAATGCTCATCTTCGGTTTGAGGAGCTCGACGCCCTCGATGAAACTCGTCTCATGGAGCAGCAAAACCTAGAAGCTTACAAAGCAAGGATGACACGCTCATACGAAAGATTGACTAGGCCGAGAACATTCCGCCAAGGCAAACTCGTGCTAGTTGTCAAAAGACCTATGATCCCCAATCGTGCCAAACGGGGGAAATTTGAGTCAAACTATGAGGGCCCGTACATCAAAGACAAAGTCTTATTTTCTCATGGATATGCATGGCGAAAGATCCTTCTGGCCGATAAACGGCCGATTCCTTAAGAAATACTACGCCTGACGAGTCACAGCCCAGGTTAATGATAGATGACGACGCTTGTGTCCGCTCGCTGTCTTCCTGAGAACCAAACTCTGTAAGTGTTATCCGGCAAAACTTCGCCGCGGATAACTAACAATGGACCGCAATGTCCTGAAACTAGTTGCGGACCGAAACGTCCCTAAACTAACAATGGTCCACAATTTCCTTCTGTGGACTGAAATGTCCCTAAACTAATAATGGACCGCAATGTCCTGAAACTAGCTGCGGACCGAAATGTCCCTAAACTAACAATGGACCGCAATGTCCTGAAACTAGCTGCGGACCGAAACGTCCATAAACTAACAATGGACCGCAATGTCCTGACACTAGCTATGGATCGTAACGTCCTTAAACTACTACGAACCGCAGCATCCTTAGGCTAACGCGGCAAAGAAAACGGTATGCCCGTAAGTGAAACGGGCACAGATGAAAACCCGAAAGGACTCTGTGAGTAAAAACAGCAGAGCTACCGGCGAGTTTGTGAAAACTCGAATGAGCACAGACTTGTAAAAAAAATTCCTGTGCACTTGCAGGGTCCTCTTGACCTTGTAAGGAGAAAGTACCCACGTGAGATCCTTACGACTCACAAGGGAGCAAAACACTTAAGAATCCTCACGATTACTAAGGAGAAATTACACTTACGAGATCCTCATGACTTGTAAGGAGAATCTCCCCGCTCTATGAGACCCTCACGGCTCACAGGATTCAAAAGTCCTAACATACAGGGACCTGAACCCGTTCTTAAGCAATCATATCCCCCAAACTGCCCTACAAGCGGTCAATATTGACCCTTGTATACAATCCACGGGCATAAATAAGCGTTCCCTCGCCCAGTTCCACCAATGGTGTGAAATTCCCCTATTTGGTGAACACACTTTGGTCCTCTCGACTTGCAAGGAGAAAACGCTCTTGTGAGATCCTTACGACTCTCAAGAGAAAACGCACTTAGGGGTCCTCATGACGCCTAAGGAGAAATTACACCTACGAGATCCTCATGACTCGTAGGGAAAAATAACTCTATGAGACCCTTACGGTTCATGAAGTCAAAAGCCTTAGTCATCAGGTCCCTAACCCTGTTTGCTAAGCCACCTTTGTTCGAACCGACAAAGGCAAGTGATGATTCGCTCCTGGCAATGTCCCAGTGGTAGCGATTCCGATGCCTAAATCAGTATCAAATTCTAAGTTCTTTCACGACAAAAGATGATTTGCTCCTAGCCATATTCCAGTCACAGCGTTGCTGATGCTAAAATTGGTGTCAGATCTCAAGTCCATACTCGCAACAAAATCAGCTAGCCAAAAAACATATAAAAATAGCCGAAATGATTGGGAAACTCGCAATAAAAACCAGCGAGTAAAAAAGAAAAAATAGCCGAAATGATTGGGCAACGCGAAAAATAGCCGAAATGATTGAGCAATCGCGACTTTCGCGATATAAAAAGCTGAAAAGATAGAGCATCGCGGAAAGAAACAAACAAAGGAATAAGGAAAAAATAAAACTTTTGCCCTACAGGCGAGTCCATACTGACCCCTGTATACAATCCATGGTCATCAACGAAAAGGGAACCACATTTTCCAACGGACTCCGTCAAAGGGATAGTCATATCTCGACGACAGCATCTGCATCCCAGAAGTTCAACAGGGCATTCCTTCTCGACACCGCAGAAAGCGGAGCAAGTCAACCTCGACGGTCCATCTCGGAAACAAGTCAACCAATGACCTCCTCGCCGGAACAATACTCCGTCTCGGAAACAATTCAACCAATGACCTCCCTGCCGGAATAACGGTCCATCTCGAAAACAAGTCAACCAATGACCTTCCCGCCGGAACAACGCTTTGTCTCAGAAACAATGTAGGGATTCTCTAGCACCATCCTATGTTTTGGGTTGCATCACACATGCCATATTAAAATTTTAGGAGGTGCTAAACAATACCAACCATGAATCGAACTATAAAAATAGAGTAACAACATATAGTATCTCATACTAAGTAGTGTCTAGCACTAAGTCGGGAGAAATACAACCTTTGTAGACCTCCTCCTTGACTCCTTGGATCGAGTAGGGTATGAACCGGTTCGCTTGAATCCTTCCAAGTCTACGATGATCCACCACGAAGTCCTTTTGCTCAAGCTCCTAGCTTCACTTGATCTATGAAGAAGTGGAGCAAACAACCTACATTAATGGGCTAGACTAGTATAGATTAGTGATGCGGGTTTGGATCTCACTTAAAAACCTTCTCTTTTTAATTTCTTCTCTTTCTTTTTAAACCCTAGAGAGCTTGAAGGAGAGAGAGGAAGAAGATGATGGCTCAACTTGACTCAAGAGAATAATGCTAACATAACCCCAAGTCAATGAGAGTAAATGCCATGCTAAACTATGGTTACAAAATATCTAGATATTTTGTGAATTGAGATTAAGCAAAACCATGGGCTACAAAACCATAGGCAAATGAAACCATTGGCTTTGGTCAACTCAAAAGAGTTGAATAGTCAACCATGATTTTGTTGCCATTTTTCTTTTCTCAAATAAACAAAATATATAAATATGTTACCATGTGAGTCTTGCATTGCCTCCGCCAATGTATCATCAACCATGACACATGTATGCTTGCATGTGTGTATCCATATCAACATATACATACACTCATGAATACATCATAAAGAAATATGTTTTAATAAATGAGCTAATGGACTTAATATTAAATCAACATTTGATTTAATAACCCGGTCATACCGCATACGACCCGTCCAATAGTAAACGCCCGATTAAAATACGGTATCTAATACTCGCATTTAATCGAGCTCCCGTGCATATCCCATATGCACCCCGCATCGTTTCTCCTGAGGTAGGAGACCCCTTTATGGGACTCTAAGACTCGTCAATACGCTAGCAGTAGGCAGTTATCACATCACATGCCCACAAACCATCAGTGGAACAAGTTGTACGTAACGGCTCCCAGGTATTGAGCGATCAGAAGAAACACAAGCGAACCTGCTAAAACTCTCGTCGAGCCAACTGGCAACACTTACCGTTCAGTCCGGTCTCTTTGTCAATAGTGCTGCATATCAAGTCTAAGGATGGTATCGTCGACCCCATTAACCCAATAAGTTATGTCGGTATATGGCTCATAATAAATCGAGAAACTACTGATAACACTTATCAGTAAATCTCAGCAGCCCTGGCCAGGGACTTCCTGTTATAGCCAATCGTACATAGCGCAACAACAACCCCCAATACCGGAAGAGACGAAACCCCTCCTATCGCTCATTGCCTCCATGTGCCTCGGGATTGTACCCAAAATCTACCTGTTTGCACGACTCAGTAGAGCCGTGGTAGGGTGGAGATCAAAATACAGTAGGAGGACACACAAGACTCTATGACGATCTCGGGTCTACAGACTAACCTGTACCAGTGTCATCTGAGAACTGCTGTCCGACGATAGATATAATACCACATATGAGTTCTCGGCGAGTCCGTTCAGTGTACTCAGTCTCACTGAGCATCCGTATACGGTCTTTGGTGTCACCACACTAATGGATATGGGATCATCCATCGCCCATCATATGAGAAAAGTAACATATACGCTAGTCTACTCTGGTGATATCGATGCCCCGTCTCAATACACCCACGACTAGAAACATTTCAAGGATATGCTCATAAGCTACACATGTCCCACTAGTATGATCCGCATCATAATCTCAGTAGTCAAGCATATCCTAAGGGCTATATCAACATGTACCAAATGAGTGAAAGCATGATCAAATGAACATGTCAAGATAAAGTGCAACCAGATAGCATACTATCATGTCGAGCAAGAATGTCCCCTGAACACACACACACACACACACACACACACACACATATACCGGTACATACACTATCATATAATGGCCTCTAGGGCATACATATATCCAACAAATAAGTCAACCAATGACCTCCCTGCCAGAACAACGCTCCATTTCAGAAACAAGTCAACTAATGACCTCCCCGCCGGAACAACGCTCTGTCTCGGAAACAAGTCAACCAATGACCTCCCCACCAGAACAACGCTCCGTCTCGGAAACAAGGCAACCAATGACCTCCTGTCACGCCCCGCTTCCCAGAGTACGCTAGATTGGGTACGTGATATAGCCAACCATGCTACCTGTGGGTAGGAAGCATCCATCCACAGTCACATTACGGCTGTAGAGATATCAAGAACAAAATAAAACTATCTAAAACATGTCCATAATCCAGAATAACAGGAGTCAATAATAAATAAATGCGGAAGCAAATGATCCAATACAAATAACTGAAAAGTGTGTCCCATAATGCGGGCTCACATCAGGAAATAAATGCAGGAAATAAAACTAACTACTACTGAACTCACAGCTCAGCCTGCTAGCTGAAGTACTCCTGCTCGGACTGCAACAGCGGTACGGAATCTGGGCCATGCAAAACCCAGACGTCAGCGCGTCATGTCATCAAGTAATATAATATGAACAATGTAGCAGGCAATATAATATAAACATGAATACAGCAAGAATAACAATAATATGAATCATACCAGTACAGGGTAGCGTGCAGTGGGTAAAATAAACTGTTCTATCAGGTTTTCTATTCTAAAGTCTTTGAAATCAATTGATGAATCATCGATGTAACTCAATAGTATCCCGTGCATGCCCGGGACCACGGTCAAGATCCTCGGGGCTGAATCCGAGACGTGCCGCTAGACAGTAACAGGTAGAAGGATGGGCGAGTGATGTCAGCATCATCACTCCGGGGCTGGCCTAGCCCGTAAGACTGATCAGAACAGGTATCGAACTGTTTAGTTACAAGTCAGGTTTCACCTTTGATTTCCCCATACCCCCAAGTTATGTATGTCAAGTCAGGTATTCAGTAGTCAAGAACTAATGCCAACACAGGATCAGGTAAAAGCAGGTTTGTCTGGATAGACAACAGGAACGGTCCATGAGGACTACATGTTATGTTTGTTGGCATTGACACAAGATCAGGTAACAGGTAAAGCCATGGTACATCAGGTCCAGCCAGGTAATGTATAAAGGTGTCATGTCATGTCAAGAGTGTACGGTACCATGTCATGTCAAGTAGGAAGTGTAACAGGTCATGTCAGGAAGCACAAGATGTCATGTGGGTGCTCATAATCAAACTAACATAAGCATGTGTATAAATAAACAAGCATGAGTACTATCAGAACAATAAACTGGAACATATAATATGATATGCAAATAGATATAATTTCAAGGATATGGATGCACAGTTATCGATTAGGGTTACAATTATAGTTCTAATATTAATTAGGATGCAATTTATTAAACATGGAGTGTTAATATCACATTATTATGTAGTCATGTGATCTATGGATGCAATTATATGTATCTTAAATGCGATGGATGCAAACGGGTATCCGAAAAGTTATAAAACTATAAAATGGTAATGTGGGATGTACAACTAAGCAATATGTGATATAAATATTGATATAATAATATTAATATGGATAGCATATTCAAAGCGATTAATAACTATAAAAGTGGTATTGATTAACCATGCACAAGAAAGTTCCGTTCAGAAATTCAGCGTCACCCTAATTTGTAAAATAGCTTAAAAATAACAAACGTTCTCCAAAAGGGACGTGTCTTATACCAAAACAAAGATAATTCAATAAGGTTTTCATTTTTATAAGTATAAGCATCTCAGGTTGTCCCTACAAAAAGTTATGAACATTCGAAGTTGAAAGTTTGCTGCTGGAATTTCCCTGGACAGCAGTTTGGAGACATTTTCATTTGCATTTTATGTTATTTAAACAATTTATTTTGCAAGTAAATATTTTATAGAGTTATAGTATTCTGAGTTAGCTTCGTAACGAACTTAAGAACGTATACTAATGATTTTTTTATGATTTATAATGAATTTTATACGGTAAGGTGTACGGTAAATTTCAGATTTGTCGTATCCGTTTTTTCAACGACGTTTCATGTGTAAACTATAATATTTTAAATATATAATATCATAAAATGCAGATTATAAACTAATTAAAGATAATAATAAGAAATATTATGATGATGTATATTTTAATTGATATGGATGCAGTATAATGTAATCTAGTATGTCACAAGATAAGTTTTCATGATCTAGATTTAATATGATATAAACGGATGCAAACGGAACATCGAAACGTTATAAAATTAAACATGGGGCACTAGATTTAAACTATAGGTATGGTATTTATTTAAATAGGTATAAAATGAATTATATAGCATGTAGCAAGATTAACTTGCCTCGATGGGTCGCGAATCGGGAAAACGGAACGTTAACCGTCAGCGGGGAAAACTCGCGACGGGCGCACGGTTCACGGAATGAACCCAAACGACGAACAAAGGAACCACACGAGTTGGGGTACCTCGCTGGAACGTCGAGAAGCGTCACCGGCACGACGGAATTCCGGCAACAAAAGAACAGTTTAAAAAAATGAGAAACGAGACATGAAGCAAGAAGAGAAAGAATGATAAAGAGAAATACGAGAGAATATATGAGAGAGAGAGCGAAAAAGTGGAGAGAGAGAGAGAGAGAGCTGCAGGTGGGGGCCCACGGAATTAAAAGGAACGCGATTGGCTAAAGGGGAATCGTTAGTTAGGGATAAATATTAATTAAAAATTCAAAACATTTTAAGGCACAGTAGGATATATCTATAGGTTAATTTAAAGATTCAAAAGATAGGTAATGAACAGTAAGATATCCGGTTAGTTAGAAAAATATATGCGATGGTTTTAATAATATTAAAATTTGGGATTTTGGCGCCAAATTTGAAATTGAAAGAATAGGATTTTAAGCGGGATCCAAATTTTAAAATTAAGTGTTTTATGATTAAAAAGCATACCCCCAAAACGGACACATGTACGCCCGCGTAGCCGTCCAAACTCTCCCTTTTCACTGAACGGGACGAGAACACAATGCACGGACGCTACCACGAGGCTAGGGGTGTCAAGTAGGCCAAGATGAATATTTTCAATTTTATTTTAGATGCCAAAATTTGTTATATGTAGAAATGACTTTGCCGGGTAAATTTTACAGTAAGCAACAAACAAGCAAGTTAAATGAAATGAGTACCACATTATGCTCAAACAGTAACTGAAAATAGTAGCATTGGGCTCGGGTGTTACATTATACCCAACTCCAAAAAGAATTTCGTCCTCGAAATTCCAAGAATACAAAGATAGATAACTACAAGAAAAGGTGAGGAAACTTCTGCCGGATTTCATATTCTCGTTCCCAAGTGGACTCTCCATGCGAGCGATTATCCCAAGAAACAAGCACAAGGGGGATAACCTTGTTCTTAAGAATCTTTTCCCTTCGATCCACGATTTCAATCGGTCGCTCCTCAAAAGTCAAGTCTTCTCGTACTGTTAGCTCCGAATGATCCAAAACGTGTGTTTCATCTCGAACATACTTACGGAGTTGAGATACGTGAAACACATCATGCACATTTGCCAAGGATTGCGGTAACGCCAAACGATACGCTACCTCACCAACACGCTCCACGATCTCAAGGGTCCAACGAATCGAGGACTAAGCTTTCCTCGACTTCCAAAACGAATCACCCCTCTAGTCGGTGATATCTTCAAGAATACCAAATCACCCACGGTGAACTCTAGAGGTCTTCTTGACGTATCTGTCCAACTCTTCTGTCGGTCCTGTGCTGCCTTCATATGATTTCTGATAGGGTTAACCTTCTCAACTGTCTGCACAACCAAATCTGGTCCCAATAATCTTCGTTCACCGACATCGTCCCAACAAACAGGTGAACGGAATTTACGACCATACAAAGCTTCAAATGGAGCCATCTGAATAGTTTCCTGAAAACTGTTGTTGTAAGACAACTCCACCAAAAGTAGATGATCCTCCCAAGACCCCTTGAAGTCCAACATGCATGCTCTCAACATATCCTCAAGAGTTTGGATCGTTCTCTCCGACTGACCATCAGTTTGAGGATGATAGGCTGTGCTAAACTTCAATCGAGTCCCCAAACTTTCCTGTAAACTCCTCCAGAAGTGTGATAAGAACCGAGTGTCCCGATCGGACACGATGCTCACCGGTACTCCATGCAATCTTACAATCTCCTGCATGTACCGCTCTGCCAAAGTCTCTGTTGATTGACCAACCCGAAAAGGAATAAAGTGAGCTGCCTTGGTCAATCGGTCAACCATTACCCATACTGCATTGTTGCCTTTTGGACTCCGCGGTAAAGCCGTCACGAAATCCATGGTTATATGTTCCCACTTCCACTGAGGAATCGGAAGTGGATGCAATAAACCAGCAACCCTTTGATGTTCAGCCATAACTTGCTGACACACCAAGCACTTTGCCACAAAGCGAGCAATCTCCCGCTTCATGCCCTCCCACCAGAAATGCTGTCGAATATCTCGGTACATCTTTGTGCCTCCTGTATGTACAGAATAAGCTGAACTGTGTACCTCCTTCATAAGCTCTTCACGAACATCACCCTTTGGCACACACAAACGGCTACCATATCTCAAAGAACCATCTTCGTGGCTCAATAAATCTGTTTGTAGCCCGGCTTCAACCTGCTCTCGAAACTTTTGCAGTCTAGGATCCCGCGATTGAGCTGCTTTAATATTCTCGATCAAAGACGAATGTACTTGCAGCTGCAACAACTGTCCCGTAGAACGCGGTAGCATAACCTCCAAGTCAAATCTTCGAAACTCTGCGACGGTCTCCTTCTGCGTAGTTAACACCTGAATTACTGGTAACCGACTAAGCGCATCCGGCACAACATTAACCTTCCCCGGATGGTACTTAAGATCAAGATCATAGTCATCCATCAGCTCTAACCATCTACGCTGCCTTATGTTAAGCTCCTTCTGTATGAACACATACTTCAAGCTCTTATGATCTGTAAAAACTTCGACTCTTTCGCCCAAAAGGTAGTGTCTCCTAATCTTCAAAGAGAAAATCACAGCCGCAAGCTCTAAGTCATGAGTTGGATAATTCTTCTCATGGGTCTTCAACTGTCTCGATGCGTATGTTACAACCTTCCCATGCTGCATCAAAACACATCCCAATCCTTTCCCAGATGCGTCGCTGTGAATCACAAATCCTCCGAAATTGTCTGGCACGGTCAGAATAGGGACGGTTATCAACTTCTTCTTCAACGCCTCGAAAGCTAACGCACACTTATCCGCCCATACAAAAGGTACCTCCTTGCGCGTAAGCTTGGTCAACGGCTCTGCCAGTCGAGCAAAGTTTTCCACAAATCTCCTGTAGTATCCGGCTAATCCAAGAAACTTCTTATCTCAGCAACATTCTTTGGAATAAGCCAATCTCGAACTGCTGCAATCTTTTCTGGATCGACGGCAATGCCATCGCCAGACACAACATGCCCCAAAACCTTACTTTCTCCAGCTAAAACTCACACTTACTCATCTTCGCATACAATTTCTCCTGTCTCAACGTCTGCAGTGCGATATTCAAATGCTCAGCATGCTCTTCAAAACTCTTCGAGTAAACCAGAATATCGTCAATGAATACTACAATGAACTGATCCAAGAACGGTGAAAAGATTCGGTTCATCAAGTCCATGAATACTGCCGGCGCATTCGTTACTCCGAAGGGCATCACAAAGTACTCGTAATGTCCATACCGAGTTCGGAACGCCGTCTTGCAAATATCTTCTGTTTTCACTCGGACTTGATGATATCCGGATCGTAAATCCAGCTTCGAGAATACCCTCGCGCCACTAAGCTGCTCAAAAAGTTCTCCAATGCGAGGGATCGGATACTTGTTCTTGATAGCCACCCGGTTTAATTCTCGATAGTCGATGCACATCCTTCTTGTGCCATCCTTCTTCTTTACTAGAAGAACTGGAGCTCCCCAAAGCGAGTTACTGCTTCGAATCCAACCCTTTTCAAGCAATTCAGCAACCTGTTTCTTCACTTCTTCCAACTCTACTGGTGCTATTAGATAATACGCTTTAGATACTGGCGCTGCACCAGGAATAAGATCAATTGCGAACTCCACGTCTCTCCTCGGCGGTAAACCCGATATATCTTCAAACACGTCCATAGAATCACGAACAACGGCCGGCTCTTTACTTTCATCACTTCCATTGATGCAAGAATATTGTTTGTCGGCCTAGCCCTAAACTCGACTGGCCCGACCGAACTGCTTCCTTAACGCAAATGCTGTCTGCTGCAAACTCCCTTTCATCCCAGATAAACTCTGCTGCTCTTAGCTGCTGCAAGTATTTGTGAGAAAGTGGTCAAACCCAGGGAGACAATCTGCCTCTGGATGTCCACGTCCAGTCTGCGCATGAACCTCCGTGCCCTGTCTGCATCGTTGGCAACTAAAGGTCCAGCGAAACTACTGAGTCTTGTCCATTCTGCTACATGCACATCTACGGGTGCTCCCTTCTGCTTTAGTCAGATGAACTTCTCTTCCATTTCCTCCCGTGCAGTCCGCGGGAAGAACTTCTCCAGGAAACTCTTAGAAAAATCCGCCCACTTGATCGGCTTGGGCAAGCGGGTCTCCTCAACAAGCCACCATTCTCGGGCGTAGTCCACTAGTCTAGTGCGTACCACAACAACTTTTTTGTCATCTGGAATCTGTGCCGCAAAAAGCAAGTTCTCTGTGTCAACTAGCCACTGCTCCACTGGCAACGGCTCATTTAAATCAGTAAATGTAGATGGACCCAACCGCCTGAAATCTGCTACGGTCCCTACTCGGTCAACTGGTCTAGCTCCAACATTGTTCACAGTCTGCTGAACGATCTGCAAACCTTCCCGAAACGAGTCCGCTTGCTGCTGGATCAGCTCGGTCTGTTTCTTTGATTCTCCAGCATTACTCTTATCACTCCAAGCATGGCGGCTTCGTCCACACGCCTCTGGTATGTCTTCAATTTCTTACCGGCCATAATCCTGAACTCAAAATACCCAACATTAGCATGATGATAGATTTTGAATATAGATCAAGGCTAGAACTCCAAGATGCTTAAATAGAGTACCGCATTGTAACTATACCGCGGTATCATAGCCACAATTACATAACTCCATCCAAGTCGCCTAAGTCCTAGAGATAACAAGGAATCGGGTTTTCGAATCGATATGCAAAGGAAGTTTGCACATCGTAAAAAATATAATCAGGAAGAATGTGATTCAAGAATGGTAAAACGGTCAAGGTGGCAGGACATGTTTCCTAAACACGGGTATTCTGATTCGTGTATTGGGTACAATACCCAACTCCAAAAGAATCAACCCGACTATCCTATGGCTCTGATACCAAAAGAACCATGTCACGCCCCGCTTCCCAGAGTACGCTAGATTGGGCACGTGACATAGCCAACCATGCTACCTGTGGGTAGGAAGTATCCATCCACAGTCATATTACGGCTGTAGAGATATCAAGAACAAGATAAAACTATCTAAAACATGTCCATAATCCAGAATAACAGGAGTCAATAATAAATAAATGCGGAAGAAAATGATCCAATACAAATAACTGAAAAGTGTGTCCCATAATGCGGGCTCACATCAGGAAATAAATGCAGGAAATAAAACTAACTACTACTGAACTCACAGCTCATCCTGCTGGCTGAAGTACTCCTGCTCGGACTGCAACAGCGGTACGGAATCTGGGCCACGCAAAACCCAGACGTCAGCGCGTCATATCATCAAGTAATATAATATGAACAGTGTAGCAGGCAATGTAATATAAACATGAATACAGCAAGAATAACAATAATATGAATCATACCAGTACAGGGTAGCGTGCAGTGGGTAAAATAAACTGTTCTATCAGGTTTTCTATTCTAAAGTTTTTGAAATCAATTGATGAATCATCGATATAACTCAATAGTATCCCGTGCATGCCCGGGACCACGGTCAAGACCCTCGGGGCTGAATCCGAGACGTGCCGCTAGGCAGTAACAGGTAGCAGGATGGACAAGTGATGTCAGCATCATCACTCCGGGGCTGGCCTAGCCCGTAAGACTGATCAGAACAGGTATCGAACTGTTGAGTTATAAGTCAAGTTTCACCTTTGATTTCCCCATACCCCTAAGTTATGTATGTCAAGTCAGGTATTCAGTAGTCAAGAACTAATGCAAACACAGGATCAGGTAAAAGCAGGTTTGTCTGGATAGACAACAGGAACGGTCCATGAGGACTACATGTTATGTTTGTTGGCATTAGACACAAGATCAGGTAACAGGTAAAGCCATGGTACATCAGGTCCAGCCAGGTAATGTATAAAGGTGTCATGTCATGTCAAGAGTGTACGGTACCATGTCATGTCAAGTAGGAAGTGTAACAGGTCATGTCAGGAAGCACAAGATGTCATGTGGGTGCTCATAATCAAACTAACATAAGCATGTGTATAAATAAACAAGCATGAGTACTATCAGAACAATAAACTGGAACATGTAATATGATATGCAAATAGATATAATTTCAAGGATATGGATGCACAGTTATCGATTAAGGTTACATTTATAGTTCCAATATTAATTAGGATGCAATTTATTAAACATGGAGTGTTAATATCACATTATTATGTAGTAATGTGATCTATGGATGCAATTATATGTATCTTAAATGCGATGGATGCAAACGGGTATCCGAAAAGTTATAAAACTATAAAATGGTAATATGGGATGTACAACTAAGCAATATGTGATATAAATATTGATATAATAATATTAATATGGATAGCATATTCAAAGCGATTAATAACTATAAAAGTGGTATTGATTAACCATGCACAAGAAAGTTCCGTTCAGAAATTCAGCGTCACCCTAATTTGTAAAATAGCTTAAAAATAACAAACGTTCTCCAAAAGGGACGTATTTTATACCAAAACAAAGATAATTCAATAAGGTTTTCAGTTTTATAAGTATAAGCATCTCAGGTTGTCCCTACAAAAAGTTATGAACATTCGAAGTTGAAAGTCCTTCTGCTTTACTAGAAGAACTGGAGCTCCCCAAGGCGAGTTACTGCTTCGAATCCAACCCTTTTCAAGCAATTCAGCAACCTGTTTCTTCACTTCTTCCAACTCTACTGGCACCATTGGATAATACGCTTTAGATACTGGCGCTGCACCAGGAATAAGATCAATTGCGAACTCCACGTCTCTCCTCGGCGGTAAACCCGATATATCTTCAAACACGTCCATAGAATCACGAACAACAGCCGGCTCTTTACTTTCATCACTTCCATTGATGCAAGAATATTGTTTTTCGGCCTAGCCCTAAACTCGACCGACCCTACCGAACTGCTTCCTTAGCGCAACTGTTGTCTGCAGCAAACTCCCTTTCATCCCAGATAAACTCTGCAGCTCTTGGCTGCTGCAAGTATTTGTGAGAAAGTGGTCAAACCCAGGGAGACAATCTGCCTCTGGATGTCCACGTCCAGTCTGTGCATGAACCTCCGTGCCCTGTCTGCATCGTTGGCAACTAAAGGTCCAGCGAAACTACTGAGTCTTGTCCATTCTGCTACATGCACATCTACGGGTTCTCCCTTCTGCTTTAGTCCGATGAACTTCTCTTCCATTTCCTCCCGTGCAGTCCGCGGGAAGAACTTCTCCAGGAAACTCTTAGAAAAATCCGCCCACATGATCGGCTTGGGCAAGCGGGTCTCCTCAACAAGCTACCATTCTCGGGCGTAGTCCACTAGCCTAATGCGTACCACAACAACTTTTTTGTCATCTGGAATCTGTGCCGCAAAAAGCAAGTTCTCTGTGTCAACTAGCCACTGCTCCACTGGCAACGGCTCCTTTAAAACAGTAAATGTAGACGGACCCAACCGCCTGAAATCTGCTACGGTCCCTACTCGGTCAACTGGTCTAGCTCCAACATTATTCACAGACTGCTGAACGATCTGCAAACCTTCCCGAAACGAGTCCGCTTGCTGCTGGATCAGCTCGGTCTGTTTCTTTGATTCTCCAGCATTCCTCTTATCACTCCAAGCATGGCGGCTTCGTCCACACGCCTCTGGTATGTCTTCAATTTCTTACCGGCCATAATCCTGAACTCAAAATACCCAACATTAGCATGATGATAGATTTTGAATATAGATCAAGGCTAGAACTCCAAGATACTTAAATAGAGTACCGCATTGTAACTATGCCGCGGTATCATAGCCACAATTACATAACTTCATCCAAGTCGCCTAAGTCCTAGAGATAACAAGGAATCGGGTTTTCGAATCGATATGCAAAGAAAGTTTGCACATCGTAAAAGATATAATCAGGAAGAATGTGATTCAAGAATGGTAAAACGGTCAAGGTGGCAGGACATGTTTCCTAAACACGGGTATTCTGATTCGTGTATTGGGTACAATACCCAACTACAAAAGAATCAACCCGACTATCCTATGGCTCTGATACCAAAAGAACCATGTCACGCCCCGCTTCCCAGAGTACGCTAGATTGGGCACGTGACGTAGCCAACCATGCTACCTGTGGGTAGGAAGTATCCATCCACAGTCACATTACGGCTGTAGAGATATCAAGAACAAGATAAAACTATCTAAAACATGTCCATAATCCAGAATAACATGAGTCAATAATAAATAAATGAGGAAGAAAATGATTCAATACAAGTAACTGGAAAGTGTGTCCCATAATGCGGGCTCACATCAGGAAATAAATGCAGGAAATAAAACTAACTACTACTGAACTCACAGCTCAGCCTGCTGGCTGAAGTACTCCTGCTCGGACTGCAACAGCGGTACGGAATCTGGGCCATGCAAAACCCAGACGTCGGCGCGTCATGTCATCAAGTAATATAATATGAACAGTGTAGCAGGCAATGTAATATAAACATGAATACAGTAAGAATAACAATAATATGAATCATACCAGTACAGGGTAGCGTGCAGTGGGTAAAATAAACTGTTCTATCAAGTTTTCTATTCTAATATCTTTGAAATCAATTGATGAATTATCGATGTAACTCAATAGTATCCCGTGCATGCCCGGGACCACGGTCAAGACCCTCGGGGCTGAATCCGAGACGTGCCGCTAGGCAGTAACAGGTAGCAGGATGGGCAAGTGATGTCAGCATCATCACTCCGGGGCTGGCCTAGCCCGTAAGACTGATCAGAACAGGTATCGAACTGTTGAGTTACAAGTCAGGTTTCACCTTTGATTTCCCCATACCCCCAAGTTATGTATATCAAGTCAGGTATTCAGTAGTCAAGAACTAATGCCAACACAGGATCAGGTAAAAGCAGGTTTGTCTGGATAGACAACAGGAACGGTCCATGAGGACTACATGTTATGTTTGTTGGCATTAGACACAAGATCAGGTAACAGGTAAAGCCATGGTACATCAGGTCCAGCCAGGTAATGTATAAAGGTGTCATGTCATGTCAAGAGTGTACGGTACCATGTCATGTCAAGTAGGAAGTGTAACAGGTCATGTCAGGAAGCACAAGATGTCATGTGGGTGCTCATAATCGAACTAAGATAAGCATGTGTATAAATAAACAAGCATGAGTACTATCAGAACAATAAACTGGAACATGTAATATGATATGCAAATAGATATAATTTCAAGGATATGGATGCACAGTTATCGATTAGGGTTATATTTATAGTTCCAATATTAATTAGGATGCAATCTATTAAACACGGAGTGTTAATATCACATTATTATGTAGTAATGTGATCTATGGATGCAATTATATGTACCTTAAATGCGATGGATGCAAACGGGTATCCGAAAAGTTATAAAACTATAAAATGGTAATGTGGGATGTACAACTAAGCAATATGTGATATAAATATTAATATAATAATATTAATATGAATAGCATATTCAAAGCGATTAATAACTATAAAAGTGGTATTGATTAACCATGCACAAGAAAGTTCCGTTCAGAAATTCAGCGTCACCCTAATTTGTAAAATAGCTTAAAAATAACAAACGTTCTCCAAAAGTGATGTGTCTTATACAAAAACAAAGATAATTCAATAAGGTTTTCAGTTTTAAAAGTATAAGTATATCAGGTTGTCCCTACAAAAAGTTATGAACATTCGAAGTTGAAAGTTTGCTGCTGGAATTTCCCTGGACAGCAGTTTGGAGACATTTTCATTTGTATTTTACGTTATTTAAACAATTTATTTTGCAAGTAAATATTTTATAGAGTTATAGTATTCTGAGTTAGCTTCTTAACGAACTAAAGAACGTATACTAATGATTTTTCTATGATTTATAATGAATTTTATACGGTAAGGTGTACAGTAAATTTCAAATTTGTCGTATCCGCTTTTTCAACGACGTTTCATGTGTAAACTATAATATTTCAAATATATAATATCATAAAATGCAGATTATAAACTAATTAAAGATAATAATAAGAAATATTACGACGATGTATATTTTAATTGATATGGATGCAGTATAATATAATCTAGTATGTCACAAGATAAGTTTTCATGATCTAGATTTAATATGATATAAACGGATGCAAACGGAACATCGAAACGTTATAAAATTAAACATGGGGCACTAGATTTAAACTATAGATATGGTATTTATTTAAATAGGTATAAAATAAATTATATAGCATGTAGCAAGATTAACTTGCCTCGATGGGTCGCGAATCGGGAAAATGGAACGTTAACCGTCGGCGGGGAAAACTCGCGACGGGCGCACGGTTCATGGAATGAACCCAAACGACGAACAAAGGAACCACACGGGTCGGGGTACCTCGCT
The DNA here is from genome assembly GCA_030015575.1 of Agapanthus africanus. NCBI lineage: Eukaryota > Viridiplantae > Streptophyta > Magnoliopsida > Asparagales > Amaryllidaceae > Agapanthus > Agapanthus africanus. The sequence goes on from JASDDO010000016.1 coordinate 509,918,019, forward strand.
GGAACATCGAGAAGCGTCACCGGCACGACGGAATTCCGGCAACAAAAGAACAGTTAAAAAAATGAGAAACGAGACATGAAGCAACAAGAGAAAGAATGATAAAGAGAAGTACGAGAGAATATATGAGAGAGAGAAAGAGAGAAAGTGGAGAGAGAGAGAGCGAGAGGGAGAGAAGAGGGAGAGAGAGAGAGAGCTACAGGTGGGGGCCCACGGAATTAAAAGGAACGCGATTGGCTAAAGGGGAATCGTTAGTTAGGGATAAATATTAATTAAAAATTCAAAACATTTTAAGGAACAGTAGGATATATATATATAGGTTAATTTAAAGATTTAAAAGATAGGTAATGAACAGTAAGATATCAGGTTAGTTAGAAAAACATATGCGATGGTTTTAATAATATTAAAATTTGGGATTTTGGCGCCAAATAAAACATTTCCAAATCGCGCCCGGGTCGAATCCAAAAATTTGAAATTGAAATAATAGGATTTTAAGCGGGATCCAAATTTTAAAATTAAGTGTTTTATGATTAAAAAGCATGCCCCCAAAATGGACACATGTACGCGCGCGTAGCCGTACAAACTCGCCCGTTTCACTGAACGGGACGAGAACACAATGCACGGACGCTACCACGAGGGTAGGGGTGTCAAGTAGGCCAAGATGAATATTTTCAATTTTATTTTAGATGCCAAAATTTGTTATATGTAGAAATGACTTTGCCAGGTAAATTTTACAGTAAGCAACAAACAAGCAAGTTAAATGAAATGAGTACCACATTATGCTCAAACAAGAACTGAAAATAGTAGCATTGGGCTCGGGTGTTACACCTCCCCGCCGGAACAACGCTCAATCTCGGAAACAAGTCAACCAATGACCACCCTGCCGGTACAACACTCCGTCTCAGAAACAAGTCAACCAATGACCTCCCCGCCGAAACAACGCTCCGTCTCGAAAACAAGTCAACCAATGACATCCCCGCCGGAACAACGCTCCGTCTCGGAAACAAGTCAACCAATGACCTCCCCGTCGGAACAACGCTCCGTCTTGGAAACAAGTCAACCAATGACCTCCCCGCCGGAACAACGCTCCGTCTCGGAAACAAGTCAACCAATGACCTCCCCGCCGGAACAATGCTCCGTATCGAAAACAAGTCAACCAACGACCTCCCCGCCGGAACAATGCTCCGTCTCGGAAACAAGTCAACCAATAACCTCCCTGCCGGAACAACGCTCCGTCTCAAAAACAAGTCAACCAATGACCTCCCCGCCGGAACAATGATCCGTCTCGGAATTAAGTCAACTAATAATCCCTCGCTTCATCTCGACTCATAGGGGAAAGCCTTAGGCAATGGGGATAAGGACATGTTTCCTAAGCACTGGGGTCCTGCAAGTCGGTCCAAGATGGGACATTGCATACTATTCACGGGCCACACTCTCAAAAGTCGAATTTCGACAAAGAGGGAAACAACCACTTATGAGTCCTCTCGACTTGTAAGGGGGAAAAATTCTCTTGTGAGATCCTTATGACTCTCGAGAGAAAATACACACTTAGGAATCCTCACGGTTCATAAGGAGAAAATACACATACGGGATCCACTCGACTTATAGGGAGAAAAGTCTTTATGAGACCCTCACGGCTCATGAAGTTGAAAAGTCTTAGGCGGAAGATCTGAACCTGTTTTCTAAGCCGTCGCTTCCCTGCAAGGAGATCAACATAGACTATCTACAAAATGCATTTGCTAAAAGGGACACGCCAATGTGAAATAAAATATGTCTTTTATTCATGAATCCAAATGAATACAAGGTACATTTCATAAAAGAATCAAAAGGCACTTGATCGCACGCTTTTGGCGTGTCGGATGTTCAAAGTTCTAAAGTTATAACCGCGATCAGGACGGTGTCGCTATGCAGCTAGCCGGTTAAGCACGGGTCGATCCACAGGGAGATGGTTGTATGTCCGTTCGAGTTTTAGACGAGTCAATAAAGAATGCGTATATGTTTGTTCAAATCTATCCTAAGTGATATATGCAAGTATAAAGTTGTTAAAAAAAGATACGAAAGTGTAAGCTAAAGAAATCCACACTCAAAACCTTTGAGCCGAGTCTTGACCAATTGAAGCTAGAGCAATTGGCAACAACGTGGATTAGGGGATTTAAGCATGGTATTCGTGGAATCCGGCTTATTTACCCTTGTCCTTCCGTTCTTGTCTCTTACTTTCGCCTCCGGCCAAACCGAACGCAACCGGTCGCGGTTAGGAATCACCGTTACCTTGGTAGGGTAGGGTGCCTAACGGAGCGCTTGCGTAACGTTTGGGCGGAGTTCAATGGAAAATAACTAGAAAAGGAAATGAGCAAAGAAACATTAACTTACAATATCGTATTTATTCTTAACAACAATAATTACAACCATTCACAAAACGAACCAAAAAGAGAGAACAAAAAGATAAACAAAGAAAAGAAAAGATTACAAGCAAGTAATTAAAGTGCATGGTAATAAATTGCAAGTAATAAAAGACAAGAATGAAAAATGCAAGAAAGAGATAAGCAAGAAAGTAACACTAAGAACCATAGAACTCAAGACAAGCCATGGGATCAATAGCCAACCCTTAAACTTGCAAGCTCAATCAAGAGGTTGCAAGATCAAGAGAAGGGTAAAGAACTCATTTGAAATGAAGCACAAAAGAGAGAACAAAATGATACAACCCCTTGAGATCAATGACCAAAGCTTAAACTTGCAAGCTCACTTAAGAGGTTGCAAGATCAAGTTAAGGTAGAGAGCTCAAGGGGGAAGCTAAGCAAAAAGAATGATACAAAAACCCTCATCTTCATTTAACATCCACTCAATACTCTCACTACATTTTCATGGAGGAAAGAATGAAGAAGAAGAAGAAGAAGACGACTAAAAGCTAACAAAAAAGAGGCTTAAGAATGAACTCTTTTGCTTGGCTCAGAACTGCGGTATTTATAGGCAGGGAACTGGAAACCTAGGGCAAGAATCGAGCTCCATATAAAATTACCAAACAACCCATGAAAAATCACCCTCTGAAGAGCCTGTACGGCCGCGTTTCCGCGGCCTAAGCATGCTTATGCCGCGGAAACGCGGCCGTTTAGAGGAGTTGGGCATTCATCTTTTGTCGTATCCCATGGTTTGCTTTCTTAAGTTGTTCTACATGTACCAAACTGCAAAATGCTTCCACAATTGCTTCAGATCTGCAATGGTCCAAAATGGCATCAAAAATGCTTCAAAGGAGAGTTATCTTTCAGGTTTTCAAAATCTAAAAATAAGATTTAGTTATTCTTATCTTATCAAACAAAACCGTCGAAATATTGAATCAGAGTTCTCCCACTAGCTAACTTGACAGAAAAGTTTTTTATGTTTTTAGAAAATTTTCTGATTTTTATGGTTTTTTAATAAGGTATGCAAATGCAAAATATACAAATGAATGTGAAGGAAGAAAGCTTACCGAGCACACCCCCAAACTTAAACTTGACAGTGCTCTCACTGTCAGGCTATACCAAGAGGGTCAAAATTGTCGGCGCTCCCTAGAAACAAATTATATACAAAACAAAAAAGGAAAACAAAAAATATATACAAAAAGGTTCCCCCCCTAAACTTAAGAAAAACAGTGTTTCCACTGTTAAGCGTTGAAGTTCAGGATTAGAGGGGAAAGAACAGTATCAAGCTATACAAGGCCTTACACAGGCCAAAAGTAAGCACCAACCATTCAAAGATCTTATCGTGATAAAGCAGTGGCTGGTGAAAGAATGCGGAGAGGTAAGAAATAGAGAATACGCGAGACCGTATTGAGATAGAAGCGGGATACGGTCTCGGTATATGAGAAGAAGAATGGCGGAAGGGAGAAAGAAGTGGAATACGAACTTGAGGGTGGAAATGGAGTGAATAGATTAGCACAATTTGTGATGACTGATGTGTAAGAAGCGTTTGTGCTAATCTATTAACCCATCGAGAAATGGGGTCAAATCCCTCAAGATTCGTAAGAAACCATGGGTAAGCCGAACTTGGTAAACCAGACACAGGAAGTGAAAATGATACGGTTTCTTGCAATGTCGGAACGATGGAAAGGATGGGGGGAAGTGATTGAGGAAGGGTATCGATTAAGGGTTCAGGAGGATGTACACAGTCAATGAAAGGAACAGGATGAATTGGAAAATCCGACTCATCAATTAAAACTGGTTCATCCTTAAAAATATCCTCAAAAGTTTTCTCAAAATTCAGCTTATCCATGCAAATTTCATCAAAATCAAGACGCATGTGGGGTTCGGGAAAAACAGTTAATGACTCGGGATGATGAATTGAAGAGAAAAACTCTGCCAAATTTACAGGTTCATCATCCAAAATATTCCCGGCGTCAATATCCTCAATCAAGTGAAAATCAATATTCTCAGACACCTCAACAAAAGCATGGCTATTAATCAATTCAGGTTCTAGAGTGGAGGTGTAGAGGTCAAAAGGATTGGGTGTGGTTTCACTCAAAAAGGACCCTTCACAATCGGGCAAATCAAACACTACAAAGTCACACAACTCATTATCTGTTCTATCTTTAATCAATGAATCGTTTGGAACACTAGATAGACATTCAAAACCGGAGTTGTGGGATTCAAGTTGAAACGGGTAGGCTTGATTCGGAAGGGGGTACATCTCACTCTCTCCACTCAAATTCTCAACCTGTCCTACCGCCTCTTCATACATTGGAAAATTTGGAGCTAGTTGAAAACTAGCTACCGGGTCACTAGGTTGTATGAGGGCGGCCATGGACACATTCAAATCCATCATCTGTTGGTACGACGCTACCCTAAAGTCTTCCAAAGACTGTTCCAGACTAGACATGGGTTGTGAAGGGATTTCAGTAAAAGATTCATAGTTGTTTGGATACTGAAAACTCCCAAATGGCGGTTCAGAAGCAATGTCTAGGGAAGGTGCAAAAGTCAGGTAGGACTGGTAGGAATTGAATGGCTGGATAGGAGCATGATCAACATTTGGATAAGAAGGTGAATGCAATTGTTGATCCCAAGAATCTATAGTGGTGAAAGGAGTGAAAGATCGGCTACAGGATTGTTCAATATGTTCAGCGACGGACAAAGGACGACTTGCAAAAAGGGTATCAACATAAGAGGGTGGGGGAGGTTGAAAAGGTTGATACAAAGTGGATTGTGGAGGGCAAGTGTTTGTCCTAGACGCGTCTATCCGATCTTTCAAAGAGATTTTGGGCATGGAGGGATCGTTCGACGTTCGGCCAAAGCAAGAACCGTAAGAAGTAATGTCTGGTTGTGGGTACCAAAGTTCGGCAAGAGTTTTACGAGGTGGGGTACCCATGATATGAAGAGAGAAAGAAAGAAAGGCAGAGAAAAGGAGGGGAAAAAGAATGTGATTTTTTTTTTATATTTTAACAAAAGAATGAAATATACACACAAAAGAATCTGGACAAAAACAATTACGACACAAAAATACCACACACCTAATCGTTCTAGGGTTCACCTAGGTCAACTAGACCTGCTCCAGAACTTGATTATCGAAGTAAAACTGTGTCGAGAAACGGGCTTAAGATACACTGATCATGAGGCCATGTAAGAGCAGAGATAAGGGGAGGTTTTCCAACGCTTTCGCGAAGTTTCTTAATTAAATAACCCTTTCTCTTTTGGCGGTTTCGCCGTTAACACTTTCCTAGACACCCCGTAAACAATGTACCGTTAAGCGAGCTTCTAAACACGGTTAACTTCTCCTAATGAGCGCGAAGTCCTTAAGGCTTAAAGTCTAATTTCTTTTAAAATTTGTGCAGATAAACGTTATGCTCAAGTTCGTGATTTGTGAGCCACGGAAAAGGTGATGAAATCCTTTACCGTATATTGTGGGGTTCGCTTGCCCTTAAGTCCGTATTAATGAATGCAATGCGCAATTCAATAAAAATTCTATAAAGAATCAAACAATCGTTTTTTAGTTTAAGCACGGCACGTTAAGTTTTTGGGTTAGGAAACCCCCGTTGAATCAAATCCGGTAAGCTTGAAAAGTTCGCTTGCGCAGGTCAAACTACCCGGATCTTTGGCACTGTACTTTGCAATCACCTTAGCCTTGAACGTACACTTTTCTCGCCACAATCACAGTTCGCAAATCCGCAAAAATCTGCAGACTTGCTCATAAAAATTATCAAAAAAAAAACAAAAAGATTTTTTTTTATAAATATATACAAAAAGAATATTAACCCGAATAACGAGAAAGAAAATATGTTACCGTCTCCCAGGCAACGGCACCATTTGATCGCACGCTTTTGGCGTGTCGGATGTTCAAAGTTCTAAAGTTATAACCGCGATCAGGAAGGTGTCGCTATGCAGCTAGCCGGTTGAGCACGGGTCGATCCACAGGGAGATGGTTGTATGTCCGTTAGAGTTTTAGACGAGTCAATAAAGAATGTGTATATGTTTGTTCAAATCTATCCTAAGTGATATATGCAAGTATAAAGTTGTTAAAAAAAGATACGAAAGTGTAAGCTAAAGAAATCCACACTCAAAACCTTTGAGCCGAGTCTTGACCAATTGAAACTAGAGCAATTGGCAACAACGTGGATTAAGGGATTTAAGCACGGTATTCGTGGAATCCGGCTTATTTACCCTCATCCTTCCATTCTTGTCTCTTGCTTTCGCCTCCGGCCAAACCGAACGCAACCGGTCGCGGTTAGGAATCACCGTTACCTTGGTAGGGTAGAGTGCCTAACGGAGCGCTTGCGTAACGTTTGGGCGGAGTTCAAAAGAAAATAACTGGAAAAGGAAATGAGCAAAGAAACATTAACTTACAATATCGTATTTATTCTTAACAACAATAATTACAACCATTCACAAAACGAACCAAAAAGAGAGAACAAAAAGATAAACAAAGAAAAGAAAAGATTACAAGCAAGTAATTAAAGTGCATGGTAATAAATTGCAAGTAATAAAAGACAAGAATGAAAAATGCAAGAAAGAGATAAGCAAGAAAGTAACACTAAGAACCATAGAACTCAAGACAAGCAATGGGATCAATAGCCAACCCTTAAACTTGCAAGCTCAATCAAGAGGTAGCAAGATCAAGAGAAGGGTAAAGAACTCATGTGAAATGAAGCACAAAAGAGAGAACAAAATGATACAACCCCTTGAGATCAATGATCAAAGCTTAAACTTGCAAGCTCACTTAAGAGGTTGCAAGATCAAGTTAAGGTAGAGAGCTCAAGGGGGAAGCTAAGCAAAAAGAATGATACAAAAACCCTCATCTTCATTTAACATCCACTCAATGCTCTCACTACATTTTCATGGAGGAAAGAATGAAGAAGAAGAAGAAGACTAAAAGCTAACAAAAAAGAGGCTTAAGAATGAACTCTTTTGCTTGGCTCAGAACTGGGGTATTTATAGGCAGGGAACTGGAAACCTAGGGCAAGAATCGGGCTCCACATAAAATTACCAAACAGCCCATGAAAAATCACCCTCTGAAGAGCCTGTACGGCCGCGTTTCCGCGGCCTAAGCATGCTTATGCCGCGGAAACGCGGCCGTTTAGAGGAGTTGGGCATTCATCTTTTGTCGTATCCCATGGTTTGCTGTCTTCAGTTGTTCTACATGTACCAAACTGCAAAACGCTTCCACAATTGCTTCAGATCTGCAATGGTCCAAAATGGCATCAAAAATAATACTTTTGACCTTTTCTCCCTCGAGCTCCGCGCACCTATTGATTCTTGTGCTGCCCCCCTCGTGCTATGTGCTTGTCCGAGACACGAATGACCACTGTCATATGTCTTGTCTCAGGAACTGGTACATGGCACTGGACGGATACGGATGACCGGAACCCGGCTTTTATCTGCTGTCAACAGATGTTCTGTATTTTGGCGTAACTGTGGAGATTTTGTATCATTTGCGTTATTTTGGACTAGGAACCTGTAGTCTGTAAATATATAGCAAACACAGATTAACAGTACCTACCTATAAACAAATGAGCGTAAGAATGGGCGGTAATAAATGCAATATTCTGGTATGAACAGCACTCTCATTCAGGAGTAAAGACAAAAAAAAGGAGAATATAAAAAAAATATATATCTTCAAGCCAGCAGATGGTGCAACAAGTTCGTCAATTCATCATTCTTCCGCTGGGCCTCGGCTTCAAGTTTTGTTATTGCAACAAGAAGGTCTTTGCCTGAGACTGTTGAGCCTGATACGAGGCGAGCCAACTCTCAAGCTCCTTTTTAGCAATTTTATGAGCTTCAACCATCTCGTGGGTAAAGATAACAGTTTTATCATGAGCTACCACCTCTGTGATAGCTTCTTGAAGCATCCGCCAAAGTTCATACGCACGGGTGGTTTTAGCAGTGAGTTGATCTTGGAGTTCCCCCAAAGCATTTGAAGCTAGCTCCCTCTCCGAAATTTCCGATTGAGCCACTTTTCGCAAGACTGAATATTAGCGGCGCATCGCTTAATCCACCCCCGCAAGATCACCTTGGCAGTTAAAAGCTTGGAAGGAAGGTGTATAAACTCGAGATTATATAAGCAAGCCTCCACTCTGCGACAATACTCAACCCAAATATGCACCAATGTCTCATCATGATAAGTAGTAAGGAAGGGCAAAGAAGTATTGGCTTCGGTAACAAATTCTTCGGCCGTAACAGAACTTCCGGCACGAAGATCTTCAATAAGGGCCGACAAGGAGTGAATGCTTTGTCTCGCCATCCTTTCAGACGCACGTCGGGCATATGGTCCCGGTGGCATAAAGATTCGGGATTCTAACGGAGCTGGAGCTGGCAAAGCTGTCAAATTTTATGACTAGTCAGCGAGACTGGCAAACATGGAATAAACAAAACAATACCAAGGGTAAAGTTTTACTTACCCACAGCCATGCAAGGGGGTTTGAAAGATCCCCAGGCCCATCCAGGATCTCCACTTCATCATCAGCTTCCAGAATTGCAGAGGGCATGTTAGCATCATCATAAAAAAGGTGATAATAAAGCAAAAGGGTCAAAGAACACCAACCTTGCCCGGAAGAAAGGACGATACTTTGCGGGGATATCGCTCGTAGGGTAGCCATGTCAAGTAAGCGCTGGAAGGACTTCCTGGGAGATAGGTCCACTATAAAACCCGCTAATTCCCGTAGTTCTGGAAGAAAGGAGTGTTCAGATAATGAGGGGATCATTAACAATAAAATGTAAGAGGTTACCTTCGACGCTCCACTCGCCTTGAATTGGAGTCATGGCAGCTTCGGCAGCCTCCTCCACGCCCTCAGGCACGTCACCGGGGACATTTGAGGGCATAGCAGCTTCCAGTTGCGAAGCAACAACTGCCATTTCAGGATCCGGAGAAAGAACAGTAGCCTTCGCGGTCCCTCCTACAATTTCCAAGACGCCATCAGAAAAATCCATAGGGTCCGTGGCCAATGGGGTCACTTCCGCTCGAGCAATGGACACCGAAGGAACAAGAGCCACCACTGGAGGCTCCACAACAGGAACGGCAGCGGTAGTAACCCCTTCTGCATATGCCGATACGTCATGGGAGATATCTATAGAAGCGACGGTCATGGCACGACCTGGGCTCAGATCCTCTTTCGCTGCTGAAGTCCCTGCAATGTTTTCGCAAAGATAAGGAGATATAAAAACCGATACAAATTATTTGCCAAAAGAAAAATACGAAAAGCACACATACCGATGCGCCAGGATACTTCTAGTATGGCTTTTTCATGCCGTCATTCCTTCCTGAGGAAATGTGCTCGCCGGGCTTCAAATATAGATTCATGCCTACCGGTCTTCAATGCCAGCTCGTCTTTAGAAGCAGCCGAGATGGGCTGCTTGAAGGCTCTTTCATCTTCCCTTCGCAGAGGACCCATATGTACTCTCCGTAGTGAAAGGGGATCTTCATAGAAGATAACCGGGGGGTAGGGCTTCTTCGGGATGCGCACATTTTCGGTATCATCCTGCGAGCGCCATAAAGCTTCAGCTAATTGCACGGCTTCCTCAGCTGACAAACCAGGATAAATAAGACCTTCATCTGGCTCTTGCATGGAGATGGGCTTGTCTTGAATAATAGGCTCAGATTCCAGCAGGAGATCAAGCAAGCCGGCAGCTGTTTTCTTCCTCCTTTTCGAGCTAATGCTAACACTGGAAGAGGGTCGCTTCCTTCCCCTCGGCGCTTTGGTGCGACATTGGCCAACCTCGCTTACAGTATCCTTTTTTGGCAATACCACCGCGGATGACACCTCTACTGAGGGTACTGTCACTAACGCTTCGTCGGAGGCCTTCGCCTGAGCTTTAGTGCGCACTGGCATCCCAGCAGCACGAGGAGTTGATTCTATTTCTGCGGCTTTCGGGATAAGGACCATGCCACCATCCCTCAACGGAGGGAGAACCACTGTCCGCGGCCGAAATGAAACACCAGTAGCTTGGGCCGAAGCCGACGATCGACATTCGAAGAGTACCCACCTCTCCTCGACAATGACAGGACCGACTCGATGACGGTACCAACCCGCGAAGGACCCTACACACCTTGGAATATAGTCGGCCTCAGGGATCACGAAATGGGAGCTGGTGTTCAGCCGCATGAAGTGAAGGATGATTTCATGCGTGACTTTCAGAGATGGAGTAGGCTCAACTAAGAACGCCTCGAAAGGGACACCCTGGATATAGCCCAACTGCTGGGCGAAGCGATGCGGATTATACCGCATAAAAAGCGCCGCGTTGTTCTGCCGGAACACCAGGTAACTCGGCCTAATCGAGTATAGGTGCATGATCTCCTTAGGTTTTAAAGACGACACTCCACCCTTAGACAAGTCAAACCGCTGCTGAATAGGCCCAGCGGGAGCTGAAAGGACCCGGTCAACAAAAACCTTCCCACCCTCATTGGAGTACGGATTAAGCAGCACGTGGAGGGCTTCTAGCTGGGTAGGGTAGGGAGTAGAAGCATCCACCAGCCTCATGATCCGTGAGAAGGTATAGGAGTCATAAAAATCTGGCCTCCAATGCGCTACGAACGCTCCCAATACATGCATCTCAATCCACGACGTGAAGTAGAGGAGAGAGGAGTTCACGACATCCGTACCTGGGGTTGAAGTGTTGACCGCAACGCTCAATCCATGATAAAGATGCGATAGTCCTGCGATGCCAACAGCCAACCGTGCCCCTTCGGCTACACGATGAGCGAAGTAGAAGACAGAGGCTCTCATGAAACGTCAATGCGTCGGCATGGTGAACCAACTAAGCCAAAGACTGATGAAGCCGACGAAGAAGGTCTCTTCGTCCATGCCAGGGGCAGCAATTGAATCGAAGGGCACAACCGATGAAACCGGAATGTAAAATTGTGGCAAGTCCTCGTCTTTGGCCGGCAGCTTATTCAGCCCAAACCTAAAAGGGTCGTTAATATTCGCAAATTTTGGAGCCACCTTTGATATGACATCTTCACGGAGAAAACAGGCGATGAAGCTCTTAAAAGTGATGCCTTGTCCCTTTGACTCCGCGAACAGCTTCTTGAAAATACCCAGAGTCTTGATTAGACTTGGGTACTTATGACGGACGGCGTTTTTGGTCGTTAAGCCGTCAAGCATAGCAGACACGGTCATGAATACATACTCATCGGGGGGCAAAAACTCTTCATAGTGCTCTTCCCTGATCGGCAATCCAGAGATCTCGCGGAATTCTTCCAGAGAAATCGAGACCTCACGATCCCTAGCAAGAAAGTGTTGGTGGAAAGATTCCATTGATTCAGAAAAGCTTTAACCCACCAGACGTGAGGAGCTGAGTAATGAAAAAAAGACGAGTATACCGCTTGATATAACCCAACCTTCTGCAACCGTGCACGGTGGGCGGAGAGGACATATCGAGCCCAAGGAAGATAGCCGATTGGATGACGAGGGGTAAGCCCTACCTTATAAACTTGTCCCCGGGGTTGGGCTTCACCTTGACAGATGCGGCGACACAAGATATCTACAGCCGGCACATGCTGGTTGGGTATCCCAGTTGTTGATGGCTCAAGCCGGCCTATAAGAGTCCAATTAGCCACTTCCACCGCATAAGCAATCGGTGGACGCTCCATCAGCGATATCGGGCGCAAAGGCTCTGTTGGCATCTCATAAGTAAAGCTGCGGCGGCCCTGGATAATGTGCCCGTACCAAGCTTCTCATAAGAGCAAATTACTGCAATCCCTGCCATGGGCCCGGATCATCACCATGGCCTCTTCATCCGACGGCGATTGCGGAAAAGCGACGTCTGAGCGAGTAAAAGGAAAGTAAGGAAGAGAAGCCATTGTTCCTGAAAAAGGGGAAAGAAAGGCCATTAATGAAACCTATATATATATATATATATATATATATATATATAATAGAGGGAAACGACAGAAAGCTTGTTCCATGGGACCATTGATTGCAAAACTAATGGGCCCCACAAAATCAATATGGCGGCTCATCAATGATCAAGACAGGACAATTATTATAAGAATCTAAAAATATTCTCATTTAACGTACACGGGGGTTTAAATAACACTTGATATCCTCAAAGAGAAAGCAAGTTCTGTTAAAATACTCAACAAATTTGAATTTACGCAAGTAAGGAAAACTCCTGTAAAAATGTTCTCAAGACCACTACGGAATAAAATTCCTGAAGGGCCCTTTTGATCTTCAGAGCAGAGCTCTCTGGTGAGGAATTAAATTCATTTTATGCAATGGAATTGAATTCCAGAAACCCCGTAAAGAGGAAATTAAAAATCAAATGCCATGAATCCTTAAAGGCCAGAGGAGGAATACCCAAAGCATTGAGAGTTATTACTCAAAGATCACGTCTTTGGATCTCTAAGAGATGGGTTTCAGAGGAGAGCAAAACTCTCATGATGGATTTAAAATCCAAAAGTTTTCTTTAAAGAAAAGAGTTTCTCTAATGTTCGAGATCATTACCTAGAAAAGGTTCCTTTTCTATCAGAGTTTAACTCTGGAATTGCAATGAACAGAGAACTAAGATTTGAAAAGGAGAATTAAATTCTCGAAGAAAACAAAGAAGGAAGAAGATGAAAGAACGGTGGCTTCCCAAAGACCAAACCCTTGCATTTCTAAGACGTGACAAGGGCGGTTCACCTCCCCATTCCCCAAGGCCATCCAACGACTGTAAAGGTGACAGCGTTGCACTCACGTGCAAGCCACGTGAGAGCAACGCTACGGGGGAATTTATTATCCTATAAATAAATAAATAATAAACCAAAAGGCGATGGAAGAATTCCACAAAAAGAGCATCACGTGTCCACACGTGATGCGCCTTGGAGCAAAAATTTTAAGCATTACACTTAACAAATAAAGCTGAAATTGAGCCTCACATGCCACACGTGAGTATCTATATACAAAAGTATATAGACTCCTTCATGAAACAAATAACAGGCAGAAGGCGCATCACGTGCCAACATGAGGTTCTGGGACTACTTCATATAGGCAAACCGGCCTAGTGCCATTGGGTCATGTGCTACACGTGAAGATTCCTAATACCTTTGAGCCGATAGAATTAAATTCTAAATAAGAGGGATCAAAACCCTATTTGGAAAATATTTCCTTGAATATTTCTAAACAAGAAAGATTGTGCTATGTAAAAAAGAGCACCGTAGGATTAAAAATCCAATGGTGATTAAAAATCACCAAATTACAGAATAAGCTCTGTATGGGAAAATATTTCCCCAATCTTTCTAAACAAGAAAGATTGTGCTCTGTAAAAAAAAAAGCACCGTTGGACTAAAGATCCAATGGTGATTAAAAATCACCAAATTACAGAATAAGCTCTATATGGAAAAACATTTTCCCAATCTTGTTAAAAACAAGAAAAATATCTTCTGTAAAATAGAAGGCCTGGGATCAAAGATCCAACGGGGGATAAAATCCTCAAATCAATTAGAGATCTCTCAATGAGAGATTTCCTTAACCAAATCAACAAAGTTGTCTCCACTATATAAAAGACCCAAGACTTCAAGTTAAAGAAAGAAAAAGAAAAAGAAAAAAACCCCTGGTAAGCTAAAAAGAAAAGAGAATTTAATTCTCTAGAGAGAAGAAGATCTCCTCAAAAAGAAAAAAGAAACCCTAGGTAAGAGAAGGAACAAAAACACAGAGAACATCTTACCTCTTCTTCGCCTCCACAAGAGTTTAACTCTTCTAAAAAGAACTCAGTTCTTACTCTGGTTGAGATCTGCAGAAGCAGATCTCCCCACAAGTTGAGAATTTAATTCTCATCGGGGAGATTTTGTTATGTAGACTCAAACCTAGGGGTAAGAACTAAATTCAAAGAATTTAATTCTTACAAGAAAGTATAGGAATCTAATTCCTCTAATAAAACTAGGGTTTAACCTTATATAAGAATTTAATTCTTATAAAACAATGGGCTTGAAAGTCACAAAACTCAAGATCTCCATGCACGTAAAAAGATTAGCACCCAGCATGATAATGGCCGATCACGTGCTCCCACATGAACACCTTTGATGAATGAAAGGGAACAACTGAGATCAGGTCATGTGTCCCCATGTGACCCCCTAAAAGTGCTTAGCACTTCCAAAAGAAAAAGGGTATAAACCCAAAGATAGTTACCATTTTTGGGGCGCCTCACATGATCCCACGTGACCCCCTGAAAGTGCTTAGCACTTTCCAAAGGAAAAGGGGAATAAACTCAAGATAGTTCCCATTTTGGGGGTACTTCACATGATCCCACGTGACCCCCAATAGGGCTTAGCATTTATAAAAGGAACAAGGGAATAAAGCCAAAGAAGCGGCGCCAACTTTCAAGCGCCTCACGTGCCACACGTGAGCACCCCAAATTTCAGTGTTTAACACTGCTTTAAGGCCGCACGTGGGAGCACGTAAGCGATGAGCATATACTTGTTTCCCCCCAATAAGAGAGCAAGGCTCTGTTCAAAATTTGAACTGAGGCAGCGTCTCACGTGCAAAGCACGAGAGCGTCAGCATCCAGAGTTAAAAACTCTGAGGCAGCGCCTCACGTGCAAGGAACGAGAGCGGCAGCGCCAAGAGTTAAAACTCCGAGGCAGCGCCTCACGTGCAAAGCACGAGAGCGCCAGCGCCAGAACTAAAAGTTCTCTACCCTTGGATCAAAAATCCAACGGAGATGATAAATTATCAGAGTACGGAATTAAATTCTGATTGAGGAAATAGTCCTCAAATCTTTCTAAACAAGAAAGATTATGCTCTGTAAATCAGAGCACCGTTGGATCAAAGATCCAATGGTGATTAAAAATCACCAAGATACAGAATTAAATTCTGATTGAGAAAATACTCCTCAAATCTTTCTAAACAAGAAAGATTATGCTCTGTAAATCAGAGCACCATTGGATCAAAGATCCAATGGAGATTAAAAATCACCAAGATACAGAATTAAATTCCGATTGAGGAAATACTCCTCAAATCTTTCTAAACAAGAAAGATTGTGCTCAGTAAATCAGAGCACCGTAAGATCAAAGATCCAATAGTGATTAAAAATCACCAAGATACAGAATAAGCTCTGTATGGGAAGTATTTTCCCAATTTTGTTAAAAACAAGAAATATGTCTTCTGTAAAACAGAAGTCCTTAGATCAAAGATCCAACGGTGGATAAATTCCCCAAATCAATTAAGAAATCTCTCAATAAGAGATTTCCTTAACCGAATCAACAAATGTGCCTCCACTATATAAAGACCCCAAGACTTCAAGTCTTGTACAGAGGAACCCCCCCATAAGTTTCAAGTTAAAAAAGAAGAGCAAGCAAAAAAGAGCTTTCAGAGAGAAGAAAGAAGAACTTTCTTCAAGATAAATAAGAGATCATAGTATCTCATCTGCATACCTAAGGGTTTAACCCTTATAAAAGAACATAGTTCTTTCTCTGGATCTGAGATCCATGAGACAAGTCTTCCACAAATGAGAATTTAATTCTCGCAGGGATGAGTTTATTTTTGGGAATTGAAGATCCAGGGGAGAACAAAGAATTGAACTCTTCAGAAAAATGCATAAAGAAGGAAATAGCGCCAAGCGCTCTACGTGCCGCTCACGTGGGCGCTGCTGAAGTAAAGAGTGCTCTGCACTCATTGGTTGGCGTACAGCGCCAAGGGTCCCACATTCCCCCCACGTGAGCGCTGCTAAAATAAAGAGTGCTCTGCACTCATTGGTTGGCGCCCAGTGCCAAGCGCTCCACGTGACCCTCATGTGGGCGCTGCTAAAATAAAGAGTGCTCTGCACTCATTAGTTGGCGCCCAGCGCCAAGCGCTCCATGTTCCCCTCACGTGGGCGCTGCTAAAATAAAGAGTGCTCTTCACTCATTGGTTGGCACACAGCGCCGGGCGCCCCACGTGCCCCCCACGTAGGCGCTGTCTAATATAAAGCGCTCTACCCATAGTGCCCAAAGCCACAAAGAGTGTTTAACACTCTATAAAAAAAAAAGAAACAAAGAAACAGAGTGATCATCAGAGCTCATATCAATACTTAGCATTGTTGCACATAAAAAGGGACTGAGCCCAAACAAGTGTTCAATACTTTATTCAAAACTGAATGGGCTGAGTCCAAGTTGACCAAAATTCCCTAATTCAAATCAACCAAGCTCATGTGCTCATAATTTTTCCAAATTGATCTTAACCCCAAACCCAACTACAGATCTTTCAACCAAAATTGGTTCAAAGGTAGATCTCTCTACACCTCTGATACATGTCGTTGTAATCCTTCAACATCTTCAGAGAGGTAGAGGGTCCCAATAACCAATAACTCTTGGCCACCCTCAAACTGATGAGCCAAAATCCATGGACTATGATGTCCTTAAACTCTACGGACTATGATGTCCTTAAACTCAATGGACCGCAACGTCCTTAAACTAAACTCTACGGACTATGATGTCCTTAAACATAGACTATGATCTTCTTAAATATGGACTATGATGTCCTTAAACTCAATGGACCGCAACGTCCCTAAACTAAACTCTACGGACTATGATGTCCTTAAACTTGGACTATGATGTCCTTAAACCCAATGGACCACAACATCCCTAAACTAAACTCTATGGACTATGATGTCCTTAAACCCAATGGACTGTAATGTCCCTAAACTAAAACGATAGAGCCCAAATGCTCTTTCGTCGGATTAAAAGTGATCCTGAACCGCCGTTAAGTAGATCTTAGTCCAATATCGGATTAACGTATCCTTAACAAACATTTAAGTTGATCTTGATCTCAAACGAGGTTAACGATCCTTAAATCAGACCAAACCTAAATCTAAGAAAATATGGATTTGGACTAATCTCCGCCCTACGGGCGACAACACAAATTAGTCTCCGTATACAATCCACGGGCAACCAACCTAAAACAAAACAAATACACACGACATAAAGTGAACATCTGGAGAAGGAGAAAGTAGTTATCGCTACGCGGTAACGTAATTAACTGCAGGGGTTTGCGCTTGCAGGGAAGAGCGTCCCCACAATTAAAAACCCCTCGCCAACGAGGGAAAATCTGACGAAGTCTGTTACAATGGCCGCATCTGTTCGAACCTCCGATATATGGTTCCATAAATCAACTTGGTATCTTCGGAGAGGTGGACGGATAAACCCAAATAGTATCTGCCCCCAAATTCAGGCAAGACGTTTGCTTTTCCGTCTTTCGGCGGTGAACAGATTCTGGCACGTCCGGTGGGACCTTTTCCTCTTTCCACTCCACACTTCGTGTGTCATATTTTTCCACGATCAAATAATCGCGGTATATATGTTTGTGATTGCCCTTAGGTGATGGGATACTGAAGCCGGCGTTTCGTATTTTCCGAGAATGACTTTTACTTTCACTCACCGCAACTCAGGCTCTGTCACATCTGGCGGAGTCAAGTATGGATCACTTGCAGCCTCAAATTTCTGCAATCCGGCTCTTCAAGAAATCAATGAGCTTCTCTTTGGGCCGATACTCCCGCCTCTCACCCTCGGTGTCTCAACACCGATGGAGGAAGCCCAGAAGAAGTCTGTCTTCCACAGGCTGGCTCCCCAAGCAGCAGCTTTGCCGACGGAATCAGTTCTCAAATAACTGGCACATGCCAAGGACCAAGGTCGACACAGGAGGCAAAATATTCAAGCTCTCAAAGGAAACAGGGAGCAATCTCAGAAAAATCCTGAAGCTAATCAAATCCCGGCCATAAGAAACGGTCGACGTCGATATCGGCATCATACAAAATGAGCTAGGGGCAGTTCTCCGTATGGTCCTGTTTCAACCCCAGTGGTGAATGTTGTTGTTCCAACTGGGAACAGCTCCAAAATGTTGCAAAGGGTCAGACAAAATTCTCCTACCGCAATATTGAAGAAATCTCCATAGCCTATGGAGATCCAACGTGAGCAGAAACCAGTTCGCTCCCTAAAACAACTTTCCTCCTCTATATATAAGGTGTGGAAGCGGGTGAAAGTCTCTGTCGTCAACCGCGACTCTTCCCGTAGACGTCAGCCAAATTCTGACAAATCCCCTTTTAGATACAAGGGGATTCATCCCAAAACGGATCCTGATATAGCGGTTTCTCCCAAAACCAAAGCGGCTTTTCACAAAAAAGAGAGGCCTAATAGAGCTCAAGTGTCCGAAGCAAACTCCAAAGGCCAAAACTCCAAACATCCCAAGCCTGGGGGGATGGTAGTTCACATAGTCTATATGGTGAAATCCAAAGACGAAATTCGAGCTTCTACTAGTCACAGACCTCAAACTCGATCCCTGACAAAAGTTTAACTGCAACGTGAAAAGCTGCAGGAGACGCTTGCTCAGGCGGCATCACTCGCTAATCCATCGTCTAAGGCAAATCCTGAAGATGCACCCGGAGAAAGAAAAGAGCACGAGTTGGATATTGATTTCCTAAATCACACTCTCAAAAAGAAAGATGAAGAAGCATCAGAAATGTCCGGAACGATGGTTCAATCGGAACCACAAGCAAGTGAACTGTCGATAGTCGCTCTTAAAGACAAGGGTGACATTTTAAATCCTCTATGAGTCTCATCAACGGCCGAAGAGGAAATGATTCTAAAAGAAAAGCTGGACACATATATCACTCAACAAGTTAAAACTCACTATGTCGGTGAAGCCTCAAATAGGCTAATCAAGACTGGTCGACCGTATCCGGCGTGCTACGATCAAATACAGTACCTGCCAGAATACATACTTCCGACTCCACATATACAAAAGAACCGGGAATCCTTACCGGCACATCGCGCGATTCAAATCCATGTGCGGTAACACTGGAGAGAATGATATACTTCTCTTCTGACAGTTCGCCAGTTGTCCGGCGTGCATTGCCTTCGAATGGTATGCGGAACTCCCAGATGACTCCATGAATACCTTCGACGAGATGGATATACTCTTCTGTCAGGGATTCGCTAATGAGAACGAACATACTACCGTGATGGCGCTGGTCAACGAAAGGGTTAGACCGAATGAGACTTGGGTTCAATATGTTACCCGGTGGCGAAATCTCTTGTCAAATACAATCAACGCATCGATGAAGTTGCAGCCATGGGATTGCTCATAGCCACCCTTGACCAAAATTCAAAGGCGTCTACGTATATGGCTCTCTTCAAGCCGACGACCTTCCAAGAACTCATGGATAAAATGGCTTGATTGGATCAAATGGGGCAAGACTCTTTCTCATCCGATGATGAAGAGCAAAAAGGCGGAGGCGAGATGGCGTTTGTCGCCTACGCTCAACAAAAATAAGCGGCTCTGAGGCAACCTGCCGCTGAAATAGCGACGGCGTGGGTACTCGTTCCCCCCGAGATATATACAAGGAGCATATTCCTCACTAGACAGTAAGGATATTAAAGGGCCCACAAACAGGTCCCATAATCTAGTGGAATGCCTCGCTAAAAAAAGGTATGTCCACAAGCAAAATGGGCATGGATGAAAACCCGAAAGGGCGCCGTGAGTAAAAACAGCAGGATTGCCGGCGAGCTTGTGAAAACCCGGAAGGGCGCAATCTCGTTAAAAAATGGTATGTCCACAAGCAAAATGGGTACGGATGAAAACCCGAAAGGGCTCCGTAAGTAAAAACAGCAGGGCTACCGGCAAGTTTGTGAAAACTCGGAAGGGCGCAACCTCGTTAAATACACTTACAAGATCCTCACGACTCGTGAGGAGAATCCCCCTGTGAGACCTTTACGGCTCATAGGATTCAAAAGCCTTAAGTTATAGGGATCTAGACCTGTTCTTAAGCCGTCATATCTTTTAAATCGCCCTACAGGCGGTCCATATTGACCCTTGTATACAATCCAGGGGCACGAATAAATATTTCTTTGCCAGGTTCTACAAATGGCAAGAAATATCCCCATATGGTGAATAACACTTGTAGGTCCTCTCGACTTATAAGGAGAAAACACTCTTATGAGATCGTTATGACTTATAAGAGAAAACACCACTTAAAAGTCCTCACTACTTGTAAGGAGAACATACACCTACGAGATCCTCACGACGCGTAGGGAGAAATACCTTTATGAGACCCTTTACGACTCATAAAGTGAAAAAAGCCTTAGTCGACAGGATCCTAACCCTGTCTGCTAAGCCACCTTTGTCCAAATCGACATGGGGAAAATGATGATTCGCTCCTGGCACTATCCGAGTTATAGCGATACTGATGCCTAAACAGATGTCAAACTCTAAGTCAACCTCTCCGGAAAATGTTGTCCCAACAGTCACCTGATGAAGAAGGGAACCTCGTTCATTTGGGATCGTAAATGCCAGAGTGCACTGGATGAAATCAAGCAATACCTGCAGAATCCGCCGGTACTTACCGCTCCATTCAACGGAAGGCCCCTCATCCTGTACACGACAGCTCTTGAAGGTTCTTGAGGCGTGCTATAGGCACAGAAGAACGACCGAGGGAAAGAGAAAGCCCTCTACTATTTGAGTCGAGTTTTCCAGGGGGCAGAAAACAACTACTCCCCTATCGAATAATATTGCCTGGCGTTAATCTTCGCTATAACGAAGCTTCGGCATTATGCTTTGGCGCATGAGGTCCATCTCATATCAAAAGTGGATCCTCTCAAATATTTGATGTCAAAAGCCATACTAACGGGACGGCTCGCTAAATGGGCCCTACTCTTAATGGAATTCTCGATAACATACCAACCTCTCAAGGCAATGAAAGGCCAGGCCATCGCCGACTTCCTCGCTGAGCATCTGATACCTGCCGATTCACCCATAAATTTCAAATTGCCAGACGAGCACGCGTTTGACATGATCGACGGGGAGAGAGAAGGGAGTAATACCCGATGGGAACTCTATTTCGACGGAGCATCTTCTATGAAAAAGCGAAAGAACAGCTCCCCCATAATCAAATCTGGGGTAGGCCTCATCTTCGTGACTCCATAATGAGGGATAATGCGCTTTGCCTTTTCCTTAACAGAGCTGAGAACAAACAATGATGCGGAATATGAGGCTTTGATAGCAGGTATTGAGATCACTGTCGACATGGGAATCGAAAACCTCCTCATATACGGAGACTCCCAGCTGGTCGTTAGCCAAGTAAACGGTGACTATCAGACGTGCAAGCCAGAGTTGGTAAAATATGGCAAAAGAGTGCAACAGTTACTAACTCAAATTCCCTCCTACTTCCTGGAAAGCATACCGCGTACATAATATAGCAAAGAGGCATTAGCCAAACTCGCTAAATAATTGGCTGACGAAAACCTTGATGATGTATGGATCATTGTACAAAGCCGTCGGGTTCTCACACCAGCAGAAATATCTCCAGAGTCGTCTAAAGAAAAGGAAGCGACCAAGAAAAAAGCCCTGCAAATAGAGGACCGAGAAAGGGCTAAGGATTGGAGAGAAGTCTTTATAGACTACTTCACATATCGTCGAACACCTGAAGATGCATCCTCAAGACATCAGCTTATGAAATGAACTCTGTCTTTCACCTTCATCAATGATGCTCTATATAAGAGATCGTTCGACTCTCTGTGGCTGAGATGCCTGGGACCGGAAGAAATAAGGAGAGCCGTCCAAGAAACTCACGACGAACTATGCGGTTCTCATCAAGACGGGCCAAAGATGAAGCTGAAGATCAAAAGAATGGGCTACTATTGGCCCACGATGATTCAGGATTGCCTCGAATATGCGAAGCAGTGCCACTCGTGCAAAATTCATGGAGACTTCATCTACCAGCATCCAAACCCGCTGCACCCAAAAGTGGCTAACTGGCCGTTCGAAATGTGGGGAACCGACATAGTTGGGCCTATCGAACCAGCATCGTCCAAAGGACATCGGTTCCTATTGGCGATAACCGATTGCTTCTCTAAATGGGCAGAAGCCATACCGCTAAGAGAAGTGAAGACGGAGAACATCCTCCATTTCTTCAAGACACACGTCATCTATCGTTTCGGCACTCCACGATGGATTATCTCCGATAACGGGCTGGCCTATAGAAGTCACAAAATCAGCCGATTCGCACAGCAACATAACATAGACCGAAGATACTCTTCGGTCTATTATCCCCGAGCTAACGGTCTAGCTGAGGTTTTCAATAAAACCTTGACAAAGATCATAAAGAAAATGGTGTCCAAAAATAAAAAGGATTGGCACGAGAGACTGCATGAAGCTCTCTGGGCTTATCGGACCACGTTCAAAACGGCCACAAATACAACGCCATATGCATTGGTATTCGACACGAAAGCAGTACTCCTCTTGGAGATAGAGCTACCCTCTCTACGAGTGGCGGTTCATTACGAACTAACAGACAAAGAGAATTCTCATCTTAGGCTTGAGGAGCTCGACGCCCTTGATGAACTCGTCTCATAGCGCAGCAAAACCTAGAAGCTTATAAAGCAAGGATGACACGCTCATACGAAAGATTGACTAGGCCGAGAACATTCCGCCAAGGCGAACTCGTGCTAGTTATAAAAAGACATATGATCCCTAATCATGCCAAACGGGGGAAATTCGAGCCAAACTACGAAGAACCGTACATCATAGACAAAGTCTACCAAGGCGGGGCTTACTTTCTCATGGATATGTATGGCGAAAGTCCCTTCTGGCCAATAAATGGCCGATTCTTTAAGGAATATTACACCTGACGAGTCACAGCCCAGGTTAATGATAGGTGACGACGCTTGTGTCCGCTTGCTGTCTTCCTGAGTACCAAACTCTGTAAGTGATATCCGGCAAAACTTCGTCGCAGAAAACTAACAACGGACCGAAACGTCCTAAACTAACTATAGACCGTAATGTCCTTAAACTAGCTGCGGACCGAAACGTCCCTAAACTAACAACGAACCGAAATGTCCCTAAACTGACTATGGACCATAATGTCCTTAAACTAGCTGCGGACCGAAACGTCCCTTAAATAACAACGGACCGAAACATCCCTAAACAAACTATGGACCGTAATGTCCTTAAACTAGCTGCGGACCGAAACGTCCCTAAACTAACAACGGACCGAAACATCCCTAACTAACTATGGACCGTAATTTCCTTAAACTAGCTGCGACCGAAATGTTCTTAAACTAGCTGTGGACCGAAACATCCCTAAACTAACAACGGACCGAAACGTCCCTAAATTAACAATGGACCGCAATGTCCTGAAAATAGCTACGGACCGTGATGTCCTTAAACTACTATGAACCGCAGCATCTTTAGACTAACGCGGCAAAAAAAACGGTACGTCCATAAGCAAAATGGACATGGATGAAAACCCGAAAGGGCTCCGTGAGTAAAAACAGCAGGCCTACCGGTGAGTTTGTAAAAACCCGAAAAAGCTCAGACTCGTTAAAAAAAATTATTTCCTGTGCACTTGCAGGGTCCTCTCGACCTTGTAAGGAGGAAATACCCGCGTAAGATCCTTACGACTCACAAGGGAGCAAAACACTTAGGAATACTCACGATCCCTAAGGAGAAATTACACTTACGAGATCCTCACGACTACTAAGGAGAATTTCTCCCATATGAGAACCTCACGGCTCACAAGATTCAAAAGTCTTAAGATAAAGGGATCTGAACCTGTTCTTGAGCCATCATATCCCCCAAACTGCCCTACAAGCGGTCAATATCGGCCCTTGTATACAATCCACGGGTATAAATAAGCTTTCCCTCACCGAATCCCATCGATGGTGCAAATTCCCCCATTTGGTAAACAACACTTGTAGGTCCTCTCGACTTGCATGGAGAAAATTTCTCTTGTGAGATCCCTACGACTTATAAGAGAAGATATCATTTAGGAATCCTCACGATTCTTAAGGAGAAAATACACCTATGAGATCCTCACGACTCCTAGGGAGAAAACCCTTTGTGAGACCCTTACGGCTCATGAAGTCGAAAGCCTTAGTCAACAGGATCCTAACCCTGTTTGCTAAGCAGCCTTTATTCGAACCGACAAAGGCAAATGATGATTCGCTCCTGGCAATATCCCAGTGGTAGCGATGCTGATGCCTAAATCGATATCAAATTCCAAGTCCTTTCACGGCAAGTGATGATTCGCTCCTGGCAATATTCTAATCGCAGCGATGCTGATATGAAGATTAGTATCATATCTCAAGTCCATACTCCCAACAAAATCAGAAAGCCAAAAATACATATAAAAATAGCCGAAATTATTGGGCAACTCGTAATAAAAAAAAGCAGCGAGTAAAAAGAAAAATAGCCGAAATGATTGGGCACCGCGAAAAATAGCCGAAATGATTGGGCAATCCCGACTTTCGCGATATAAAAAACTGAAATGATAGAGCATCACGGAAAGAAAACAAAAAAATGAAATGAAACTTTTGCCTTGAAGGTAAGTCCATAGTGACCCCTGTATACAATCCATGGGCATAAGCGAAAAGGGAACTACGTTTCCCCACCGGGCTGCGTCAAAGGGAAGTCAGATCTCGACGACCACATCTACAGCCTAAAGATCAACAACGGCATTTCTTCTTACTCCAACCGAATGCAGACATGACGTCAACAACCGACTTCAGAGTCGCAACGAAGCGGACCATGGAAAAGTCCCTAGTTCCAAATCTCGATGGCCATATCTATAGCCTGGAAAAAAACAACGGCGTTCCTCCTCATTCCAGCAGGATACGGACACGACATCACCAATCGGAGCCACGGCAAAGTCCCCAGTTCCAAGACTCTACGGTTCACACACTAGAGTCACCCAATGACCTCCCCTCCGGAGCAACGCTCCGTCTCGGAAACAAGTCAACCAATGACCTCCCCGCCAGAGCAACTCTCCGTCTCGGAAACAAGTCAACCAATGATCTCCCCGCCGGAGCAACGCTCCGTCTCGAAAACAAGTCAACCAATGACCTCTCCGCCGGAGCAACACTCCGTCTCGGAAAAAAGTCAACCAATGACCTCCCCGCCGGAGCGTTGCTCCGTCTTGGAAACAAGTCACCCAATGACCTTCCCGTTGGAGCAACGCTCTGTCTCGGAAACAAGTCAACCAATAACCTCCCTGCCGGAGCAACGCTCCATCTCGGAAACAAGTCAACCAATGACCTCCCCGCCGGAGCAACGCTCCGTCTCGGAATCAATTCAACCAATAATCTTTCGATTCGTCTCGACCCCCAGGGAAATCAGTGTCCCTGTGTAAACCTCTCAACCCGTAAAAAGAAAATTATCTCATGAAATCCTTACGACTCTCAAGTGAAAACGCACTTAAGAGTCCTCATGACCCCTAAGGAGAAATTACACCTACGAGATCCTCTCGACTCGTAGGGAGAAACGTCTTTATGAGACCCTCGCGGCTCATAAAGTTGAAAATTCTTAGGCAGCAGACCTAAACCTGTTTTCTGAGCCATCGCTACCCTACAAGGAGTTAAAGATGAACTGTTATCGACCGTCTACAGGCCACATTTGCTAAATTCACATGCCAATGACACGACAAAGAAAAGAAGACGATAGTATGAGATAAAATATGCTTTTTATTTAGGGATTCAAGTGAATATGGGATACATCACGTAAAAAAATCAAAAATGAATGCATGTTATTCACCATTTACAAATTTTCAAAAAAAAATATACAGAAATGGCTGCTAAGGAGGAGGCGTCTTTAACAAATCAGCAAGCTGATCACGCGCTCCTCTTAATCATTTCCCATGGACAGCCACCGCAGCCAACTCTACTTCAATTTGAGTCCGCTGTCGTAAACAGGACGAAAGCTTTTCATCAGATTCTAGCAGGGCAGCTTCGCAGTCCTGCACGACCCGCTCGGTAGAGTCAAGCGTCTACCTCAGCGTCAACCCATCCGAAATGCATCGCTGGAGATTTTCGAAGACAGTTTTTAACTGCGCGGCATTCGCTTCAACCTGGGTGCGTAACAGGGCAGATTAGCTTAAAGCCACATCATGTTCCTTTCGCCTCAGAGTCGCCTCTTGTTCAAAATGACGGAGGAAAGGAACACTATGCTCAACCCATACAGCTCGCTGGGAATTCAAAGCCAGAACCTCAGGAGCAAGACGCTTGAGCTCAATCTCGTGCAGGCAAACTTTGATCTTTCTGTAGTAGTTAACCCAAGACTCGATGACACCTTCATCGTGGAAGTTCACGAGCGTCGCCAGCATAGGATTAACCTCAGAAGAAAACTCTGCAGCGGATACGAGGGCCTCAGTGTCAAGATCCTCAACGAATTAGCTCAACATTCACCGGCTATTCGCAGCGCCCCTGGAAGATGGGCTTTTAGCAAAGGGCCCTGCCGGTATTAAGATGCGAGACTCGAAGGGAACTGGAGCCAGTGCAATTGTTGCAAAACAAATTATGGTCAAATGTCGACTCAGGAAGTAAAGAAAATACACGAGCGATGGAGTCTACTATACCGGCTGTGGCAGGTGGCAAAATTGGGAGTACCGGAGGCGCGGCTATTCTCTCGTCCCCTCCTCCGATCTGTAACGCTGCGATCAATACAAGGAAGACTTAGCAACAATATGGCCATTCATCAAAAAAAAAGGGAGACAATAGCTGAAAGATATACTAACCAACACCAGCAAGCAGAATGACTTCCGACTGGAAGGAGAAATGCGGGTTCAACACCTGGTATAGATGGTCGAAAAGGACTCCTGCAGAGTTGCGACAATATACTGTTAATATAAGGAAGATGGTGTCCATAGTTAAACTAAATAAATCGTAAACCTATACCTTCCATCATTTCGGAGGATATAGAAGAAGGCGATGGAACAACAACCGTCATGGCGGCGACCGGAGGTGCTTCAGATAGCACAATCTTAGCGTTCACTGCACCTACAAGCAAAATATTGTCAGAAGAAGATGAACGGGATTGAGAAATAAAAAGAGAACAGTGACTCAAGACTTACCTAATGGGTCATCAATCAAAACAGCGACGAAGCATCACCAGGCGTAGCGGCTTCTTCGCTCTCCCTCAGAGGAGTAGTTTCTGCGCCCATGGCTTTATCCCCTGATTCGACGAGGGCCGTCATGATGCTTGCGATGCCCGCTGATACCAGGGAGCCACATGGGGAAAGAGCAGCGGTCTGGACGGTCCTAGATTCTAGGGAGAGGGTAGCAATTTCGGGCACGGTAACCTCCAGGCTTTCACCCGTCATCCCATCGCCAAGACTCAGCCCTACAGAAAATGCATATGTCAAAATTCGAAGATCAAGTTCTAGTAAAAGACTCAATATTACGTTACCTTGGGACAGCTCTTCAGTTTTTTCTCGAGCCGCGCTTGCAATCTGTCTACGGGCGGTAGACAGCGCAGGGGGGACATCCGCCGAAAGAGTATCAACAAGGGGGATGCTGCTTGAGCCTGCACCCACGGCCAAACAGGCATCGCGTTCCCTCGCCACACGCTTCCTATGCTTCTTTTCAGTCTGAGCAGTGAGAAATGATCTCCTCAAAACCTCTGACAAAGGGACGTCATCGTTCGAACCAAGCTCCGCCTCCGAAGCCGTTACGGCGTCTGTCATCGGCTGCTTTAGCGACGCCTCCTGCGGTAATGTTAGGGGAGCTGGAGCCACAATAGCTGGCTCTGGAAGCATCGCTGCACCACCGCTCGGGATCGGTACCACACTTGGAATAACTTGAGTCAAGGTAGTCCCTGCAATAAAATAAGGGAGAGGGTCAGAGCACGAATAAAAAAATGGGGGGAATGAAGGCACAATGAGCTGAACTATACCAAAACCCAAAAAAGCGCGGAGCCTCTCTTCCTCTTCGAACGTCTTGATGGAAGCCGCGAGAGCCTCTTCAGCAGAAATACCTGTTGAAGAAAAGGGCATTAGTAAAATCATAAAAATGAGGAAGGAATGAACGCGAAAAATACAACTGAAGTATACCTAACTTCGCGATGGTGATCAGCGTCGCTTCTTCACGCGCCAGTCGCTCGGAGGCCACAAGGGCAACCTGTAGATCGGTGTCGGTCAAAGGCGTGTTGAACAGGCCATCGTTAGTGCCATACTCACACAAGCCTTTGCTGTAGGGAGCATGGGGCTCCTGGTCGAGTACAACGTCAGCAGAAAAGAGCGACTTTTTCTTTTTCTGTGAGCGAACACCGGCGGTCAATGACATGAGCTTGCGCTTGATGGGCATTTTTGGACGACGAGTCCCAATTTTCGTACCCACTCCAGATTCCGGGGACGCTGCAGCTACCGCTTCTATAGGAACACGGGGTAGAGGCTTCTCAGGAAAGGCGCGCGGGACCACAACCGCAGCAGCTTCCTTTAAGGAAGAACCAACAGTGTTCCGTCATTTTAAGGGAATGGCTGGATTACCGGTAGGGACTGCACCCTTGCGATCGAGCAGTAACTGCCTTTCTTCCCTAATAACAGCACCCATCGCATGCTGGTACCATGCCACGTATGCATTCGAGGCTTTCGGAACACAGCTCGGTTCACTGATAAAAAATTTGGACCTGGTGTTTAGCCGCATAAAATGGTGCAGCGCGCTGCTGATACCCTCTTCCGTAGCAACCGGCTCAGCTAAAAAGGCCTCAAGCGGGATACCCTGATCGTAACTCGGCTGTTGAGCGAAACGGTGCGGGTTGTACCTCATGAACAGCGCCGAATCATTCTGCCTGAATACTAAAAAGCCCAGCCTGATTGAATACAAATGCAGAATCTCCCGAGCCTTCAATGTAGGAGCCCCGTCTTTGAAGGTATCGCGCAGCGGCTGCACCGCGTTAGTGGATTCCTTACCGATAGTTAAGACCTTATCGACAAAGGTCATGCTATCCCCGACCATACACGGGCGAAGGACCAGACCTCGAGCCTCTCGCTGTGATGGATCTGAAGCAGAAGCGTCAATTAGAAACATCACCCGGAGGAAATTATAACTGTCATAGAAGCGGGGCCGTTTGTGGACTCCAAAAGTGCCAAGCACATGCAGCTCGATCCACAATGAGAAACAGTGCAGTGGAAGATGAACAGGCTGTACCCCCGGCTGAGTAGTATCTGCCGCTAAACTCAGGCCATGATATAGGTGAGCCAGCCCAGCGATCCCGACGGACACTCGCGTCCCGATAACTATTCGGTGAGCTGAATAGAAGACGGATGGCCTTATGTAGCGAGGGTGCATTGGGAGCACAAACCAGCTTAACCATAGGCCGAGGAACCCCAAAAAAAACGTCTCCTCGTTGACGTCTGAAGCTGCAACATCTGCAAAGAGGACGACTGGGGTGTCTGGGATGAAGAAATTCCTTTGATCCGCTTCCACCGTGTCCAAACCAAAACCAAAGGGATCGTCAAGCTTGGCGAATTTCACGGCTTGTTTTGATAAGACTTCCGGGCGAAGAAAGAGGGCGATGAAATCCACGAAGGTGACTCCGTGCCCTCCAGACTCGAGAAACAGGCTCTCGTAAATATTCAACACCTTGATTAGACTCGGGAATCGATGTTGAATAGCATTCTCTGGAGTCAAACCCATCACCACTGATTTGGTGGCGAAGATGTATTCGTTAGGGGGAAGTATTTCCTCGTAATGTTCCCATCTGACGGGTAGGCCCGAGATTTCCGCAAACTCCTTCAGGGAAATTGAAACCTCCTGATCCGATAAGAGAAAGGTGTGAGTTGGGATGCTCCATTGCTCTAGGAAAACCTTAACCCACCACACAGGAGGCGTCGGATACTGTAAAAGAGACGCATAGATAGCGAAGTACAACCCGAGCTTCAGCAGCAGCGACTTCTTGGCCGATAAGATGTACCGAGCCCACTGCAGGTATCCGGCTAAATGGCGAGGAGTCAAGCCGATCATATACACCTGTCCCCAAGGGTGCGACTCACCCTGACATATGCGCCGCCCCAGAATATCTAAAGCCATCAGCGGCTACACGGGTATCGAGACCATAGAGGGCTGAAGGCGACCCTCCGAAGTCCAGTTGACCTCCTCTACGGTATAGTTCACTTGGGGTGAGTCGGCGTCGTGAATGGCTGAAATCGGCTCTGAAGGCGTCGCACAAGAGAAGCTGTGCCGACCCCGGATAATTTGGTTGAACCACAACCCCTATAAATGAAGAGACTTTTGCTCCGGGTCATGATCTTTAATCAGTGCAAAAACTTCCCGATCCACGGGCGCGTCGGCATATGCACTCTCGGGGCGAGCAAATGTGAAAGAAGTGTTGAAAGATATAGTACCTGCGCGAAAAGGAATGAGGGTTAGCTGTCAATGCTACAGTCCAAATTTTGACACTTGGTACTTTAAATTTGTACCACACTGCAATGCAGTGGAAAGGGGCCAAAGGGGACCCATAAAATCAAGGTGACGGCTCATCATTGATGAGACAGTCACTCATTAAAGAGGAAATCCTAAAATGATTCTCATTTAATGAGAGACTCCTTGGGCCACGGAGTTAAACTCCTTCGCGAGCAGTGCTCTGCAACAGAAATTACATCTGTCAACTATAATTATGAGATGAATAAATATTCCACAAAAATTTCTAAGAGCCATGCTCTGTGAAAACGATGGAGTAATCCATCAGAACCCTAAAAAGCAAAGTTTTTTACAGAGTAAAAACTCCAAGATCTTTTAGATCTACAAAATGAACTCTAAGAGTTCTTCATAAGGATGAACAATGTTCTAACTAATGGGTTAAGTAACCCTAAAAATCCATTTTAAGATCTATGATCTGAGAAGAGCAAAGCTTTGTTAATAGATTCAATCGTTACCAAATTTGGACAGAGTTTTAACTCTAAAAGGAATTTCCATGGGCAGAGATCTGAGCTCTGAAGGAAGAATTAAATTCTCAGAAATAAGAAAGAAAGAAAATGAATAGAAGTCATCTCAAGGGCCGAAGGCCCTACTTATAGGGAGGCAGCAACTCTTCATACTGCTCTCACCTGATCGGCAATCCAGAGATCTCACGGAATTCTTCCAGAGAAATCGAGACCTCACGATCCCCTAGACAGAAAGTGTTGGTGGGAAGATTCCATTGATTCAGAAAAGATTTAACCCACCAGAAGTAAGGAGCCGAGTAATGAAAAAGAGACGAGTATACCGCTTGATATAACCCAACCTTCTGCAACCATGCACGGTGGGCGAAGAGGACATATCGAGCCCAAGGAAGATAGCCGATTGGATGACGAAGGGTAAGCCCTACCTTATAGACTTGTCCCCGGGGTTGGGCTTCGCCTTGACAGATGCGGCGTCCCAAGATATCTATAGACGACACAGGCTGGTTGGGTATCCCGGTTGTTGATGGCTCAAGCCGGCCTATAGGAGTCTAATTAGCCACTTCCACCGCATAAGCAATCGGTAAACGCTCCATTAGCGATATCGGGCGCAAAAGCTCTGTTGGCATCTCATAAGTAAAGCTGCGGCGGCCCCGGATAATATGCCCGTACCAAGCTCCCCATAAGAGCAAACTACTGTAATCCCTGTCATGGGCCCGGATCATCGCTATGGCCTCTTCATCCGATGGCGATTGCGGAAAAGCGGCGTCTGAGCGAGTAAAAGGAAAGTAAGGAAGAGAAACCATTGTTCCTGAAAAAGGGGAAAGAAAGGCCATTAATGAAACCTATATATATATATATATATATATATATATATATATAATACAAGGAAACGACAGAAATCTTGTTTCATGGGACCACTGATTGCAAAACTAATGGACCCCACAAAATCAATATGGCGACTCACCAATGATCAAGACAGGACAATTATTATAAGAATCTAAAAGGATTCTCATTTAACAGACACGGGGGTTTAAATAACCCTTGACATCCTCATAGAGAAAGCAAGTTCTGTTAAAATACTCAACAATTTGAATTTACGCAAGGAAAAACCCTGTGAAAATGTTCTCGAGACCATCAGGGAATAAAATTCCTGAAGGGCCCTTTTAATCTTCAGAGCAGAGCTCTTTGGTGAGGAATTAAATTCCTTTTATGCAATGGAATTGAATTTCAGAAACCCCATAAAGAAGAAATGAAAAATCAAATGTCATGAATACTTAAAGGCCAGAGGAGGAATGCCCAAAGTATTGAGAGTTATTACTCAAAGATCACGACTTTGGATCTATAAGAGATGGGTTTCAGAGGAGAGTAAATCTCTCATGATGGATTTAAAAACCAGAAGTTTTCTTTAAAGAAAAGGGCTTCTCTAATGTTCGAGATCTTTACCTAGAAAAGATTCCTTTTTCTAACAGAGTTTAACTCTAAAATTGCAATGAACAGAGAACTAAGCCCTGAAAAGGAGAATTAAATTCTCGAAGAAAACAAAGAAGGAAGAAGATGAAAAAACAGTGGCTTTCCAAAGGCCAAACCCTTGCATTTATAAGATGTGACAAGGACGGTTCACCTCCCCGTTCCCCTAGGCTATCCAACGGCTGTAAAGGTAACAGCGTTGCACTCACGTGCAAGCCACGTGAGAGCAACGCTTTGGGGACATTTGTTCTCCTATAAAAAATAATAAATAAATAAATAATGTACCAAAAAGCAATGGAAGAATTCCACAAAAAGAGCATCACATGTCCACACCTGATGCGCCTTGGAGCAAAAATTTTAAGCATTACACTTAACAAATAAGGTTGAAGTTGAGCCTCACGTGCCACACGTGAGCATCCAGTTGTTCTGAAATCTCTTATTTCAAGTGCGGAGTAGGCTACTTCACTTAAATGATTGACTCATTTGATTACTTTTATAGGTGGGGACGGTAACAGCAGTATATAAGCTCCTTCATGAAACAAATAACAGGCAGAAGGTGCATCACATGCTAACACGTGAGGTTATGGGACTGTTGCATATAGGCAAACCGGACTAGTGCCATTGGGTCACGTGCTACACGTGAGGATTCCTAATACCTTCTGAGCTGATAGAATTAAATTCTAAATAAGAGGGATCAAACCCTATTTGGAAAATATTTCCTTGAATCTTTCTAAACAAGAAAGATTGTGCTTTGTAAAAAAGAGCACCGTTGGATTAAAGATCCAATGGTGATTAAAAATCACCAAATTACAGAATAAGCTCTATATGGGAAAATATTTCCCCAATCTTTCTAAACAAGAAAGATTGTGCTCTGTAAGAAAAGAGCACCGTTGGATTAAAGATCCAATGGTGATTAAAAATCACCAAATTATAGAA
This sequence comes from Agapanthus africanus, assembly GCA_030015575.1. Classification (NCBI taxonomy): domain Eukaryota; kingdom Viridiplantae; phylum Streptophyta; class Magnoliopsida; order Asparagales; family Amaryllidaceae; genus Agapanthus; species Agapanthus africanus. Next base: position 509,951,468 of record JASDDO010000016.1, read on the forward strand.
TAAGCTCTGTATGGAAAAATATTTTCCCAATCTTGTTAAAAACGAGAAAAATATTTTCTGTAAAACAGAAGGCCTGGGATCAAAGATCCAACGGGGGATAAAATCCCCAAATCAATTAGAGATCTCTCAATGAGAGATTTCCTTAACCAAATCAACAAATTTGCCTCCACTATATAAAGGACCCAAGACTTCAAGTAAAAGAAAAAAAAGAAAAAGAAAAAAAAAACCCTGGTAAGCTAAAAAGAAAAGAGAATTTAATTCTCTAGAGAGAAGAAGATCTCCTCAAAAAAGAAAAAAGAAACTGTTCTCCTCCGAATACAGAGACGTGACCGCGTAGGTTCGTCTTGCCTGAATTTAGGGGCAGATACTATTTGGTTTTATCCGTCCACCTCTCCGAAGATGCCAAGTTGATTTATGGCACCATGTATAGAAGGTTTAGACGGATGCGACCGTTGTAGCAGACTTCGTCAGATTCCCCCTCGTTTGTGGGGTTTTTTATTATGGGGACGCTCTTCCTTGCAGGTGCAAGCCCCTGCAGTTAATTACGCTACTGCATCACGGTAACAACTTTCTCCTTCTCCAGATGGTCACTTCATGTCATGTGTGTTTGTTTTATTTTTGGTTGCCCGTGGATTGTATACGGAGACTAATTTATGTTGTCGCCCGTAGGGCGTGGATTGGTCCAAATCCGTATTTTCTTAGATTTGGGTTTTGGTTTGGGTTTAAGAATACGTTGGTCTCATTTAAGACTAAGATCAACTTAAACATTTGTTAAGGATACGTTAGTCTAATTTTATACTAAGATCAACTTAACAATTTGTTAAGAATACGTTAGTCTAATTTTAGACTAAGATCTACTTAACAAGATCATTTAGATCCAACAAAAGAGCATTTGGGCTCTATTGTTTTAGTTTAGGGACTTTGCGGTCCAGTTTAAAGACGTCATTGTCTGTAAAGTTTAAGGACATCATAGTCCATGAGTTTAAGGACCCCACAGTCCATAAAGTTTAAGGACATCATAGTCCATGAGTTTAAGGACCCCACACTCCGTAAAGTTTAAGGACATCATAGTCCAGTTTAAAGACGTCATAGTCTATGGAATGTATGGTTGTCGGGACCCGTCACCTCTCTGAAGACATTGAAGAATTACAACAACAAATATCAGAGGAGTGAAGAGATGTACCCTTAAACCAATATTGGTTAAGAAATCTGTAGTCCAATTTGGGACTAAGATCAAAGATTTATGAGCATATGGGCTCAGTTAATCTGAAGTACGGTTCTGTGGCCACTTTGGGCTCAGCCCATTTAGTTAAAATGTTGAATATTTAACAATGCTGAGCATTGGTTTGGGCTCTGACAATCTTTTTGTCTTTTATTGAGTGTTGAGCACTCATCATGGTTCTGGGGCTTTATTTTAAAGAACAATTTATGTTCTCTTAGCGCACACATGAAAAGCACGTAGCGCGATTGGCGCTGTGCGCCAGTCAATGAGCGCTTCTTGTGATGTAGCGCATACGTAAGAAGCACGTAGCGCGCTTGACGCAGTGCGCCAGACAATGAGCGCAGAGCGCTTCTTTTGAAGTAGCGCACACGTGAGGAGCACGTGGCACGCTTGGCGCAGTGCGCCAAACAATGAGTGCAGAACGCTTCTTTTGAAGTAGCGCACACGTGAGGAGCACGTGGCGCGCTTGGCGCTGTTCGCCAGCCAATGAGCACAGAGCGCTTCTGTTTATATAGCACATACGTGAGGAACATGTGGCGTGCTTAGCGCTGTTCGCCAGACAATGAGCGCAGTGCGCTTCTGTATCGCACATGTGAGGAGCACGTGGCGTGCTTGGCGCTGTTCGCCAGACAATGAGCGCAGTGCGCTTCTGTAGCGCACACGTGAAGAGCACGTGGTGCACTTGGCGCTGTTCACCAGACAAAGAGCGCAGTGCGCTTCTTTACATTTGGAGCGCTAAGGCTCTGCAGCGCTATGCGCTAGATTTGGAGCGCTGAGGAGCTCCTTTTAAATTGGAGCGCTAAGGCTCTTCTTTTATGCAACTTTGATCAGTTTTGCACTCTGAGAATTAAACTCTCATTTATAAGAGACTTTGTCTCATAGATCTAAGAACAAAGTTCTTATTTTATAGGAGATATTTCAATCTCTTATGTTTTGGTGAAAGGCTTTGCCTTTATGGGGGGATTCCTCTATATCAGACTTGAAGTCTTGGGGTCCTTATATAGGGTGAGCTGATTTGTTGAATCAGTTGAAGAGATCTTTTTCTCTAATTGATTTGGGAATTTCCCCACTGTTGGATCTTTGATCCTACAGCTTCTATTTTACAGAAGGCAATCTTCTTGTTTTTACCAAGATTGGGAAATCTTTTCCCATACAGAATTTATTCTGTATCTTGGTGATTTTTAATTACCATTGGATCATTGATCCAATGGTGCTCTGATTTTCAGAGCACAATCTTTCCTGTTTGGAAAGATTGCGGGAAATGTATTCTTGACAGAATTTTATTCTGGTCAATTGATGATTTTTAATCATGTTCGTTGGATTTTTGATCCAAGGGCCAAGAACATTTTGTTCTATCGCTAGCGCTCACGTGCTTTGCACATGGTGCGCTGCTTAAAGTGCAGTGCACTCAGAGCTAGCGTTTACATGCTTTGCACGTGGTGCGCTGCTTAGAGCGCTAGCGCTCATATGCTTTGCACATGAGCGCTGCCTAGAGTCTTTGACTCTCAGCGCCGGCATTGCTATGAAGCGCTACTTTATTACTGAAGGTGTCTTTTCACCTTCCTTCTCCACTTTTCCTGAGTCAAGCTTCTCTTTCCCAGAGTTTGGAATAGTTCCATCATGAACAGCATTTTCTGTGCCTAGACTTAAATGTCTCCTTTCATAATCTGAAGCAATACTTCTTTTCTTTTTCATTTTTAGAGAATCATTTTAACAGAGAAGAGCCATAGCTTATAATCGCCCACATGCTCACCGTCAGCCATGGGAGGTGCCCATTGAGGAAATTGTTCCTCGTTTTACTGCGCGCTTGGCGACCCCTACTCTTACGGATGACTAATGCGACACGGTGCTGCACAAGCTCTTAACTCGTATAGGATCACCTCTCCCCGTCGGCTCCATTTGGCTCCGGATGGTTTTCTTGTCTGTGATCAATGATATTCCCCCTCCTCCGGCGGAGATGACTCCGGCCATGCTCGACGCCGCGGATGACAAGTTCGAGTGCTTCCACGGGGCACTTTTGATCACCACAGCTCTGAGGGATCACTCTGTCCGGCTGCTAAGCCAGATACGGGCTCAGCGGGTCGTCATGTCTGCCTTTGCTGATGGGTGTGGTGCTGACCGATAGGTAGCTACTCTTCGTGAAGATCTCCGCATTGTCATGGTGGAGAAGGCAGAGAGGGAGTTAGATAATTTTATCCATAGTTTTGTGAATACCTGTACTTTCGATCCCATTTTTGGTGATCTATTTCCTGTAGAATAAAATGTTCAATTAAATACTTTGTTTTTGTCGTTGAACACCTATTTTTCCTCTGATGTGTGCATGTGCGTATATGAATGAGCCTGATTTCACACATATCTGTAAACGAAACTTAAGCCGGCATAAACAGGAACTAATAGCTCTTGGCCGAAGATTTTGGCGGGAACAAATGCCCCCCACTACTTTGCCCACGTAAGTATATACGTGGGTGAAGTAGTGCAGAGTAATTCATAGCACATGACCAGTTTCGGGTTGGTATATAATTTTCAGAATCTTGATCTGAGAAGATAACGAGCGGACACAAGCGTCGTCATTTATCATTGACTCAAATCTCGACTCTTAAGGGATATAGTTCCAAACCCTCAGCTCCATGAGCCGCACCCTTCTATCTCTTTATGTCTTACTCTGACGTGAAGTAGTTTATATGCTCATGAGTAACTTCTCCATCTCAGTGGCATGTAGCTTTGGCAAGAATAGCCCGCAGATAGTCCATATTGACCTCCTTGTAGAGCAGCGATGGCTTAGGAAACAGGTTCAGATCTGATGTCTAAGATTTTTCAACTTTATGAGCCGTGGGGTCTCATAAAGACTTTTCTCCCTGGGAGTCGAGAGGATCCCGTAGGTGTATTTCCTTCTTAGAAATCGAGAGTATTCTATTGGTCTTCCCTTGCACCTAGTCTAGGGTTTGGTAGCATCACTCATGCCACTTTAAAATTTAGAGAGGTGCAAAGCAAGCTAACCATGAATCTTGCTAGAATTTCTAGGGTAACAAAGTTTGTATCACATATAAAGAAGTAAAGAGATAAGGATTACAACCTTTGTAGTCCGTTCCTTCGCTTCATAAGCTCCGTGTTGAGGTCCCTTCACTGCGATCATCAAGAACTCCGACTCTCGTAAGGCTCCAAGAGGTGAATGATGCATCTTGCTTGAAGTCTTCATGATCTAAGATGATCTACCTTGAAGAATCTCAAACCCAAGCTTACACTTCACAAAATAATTTATTAGAGAAGTGAACACCCTAATCTAAATGGCTAGAATAGATGAGGATGATGAAGTAGGAATTTTGCTCTATTTTATTTTCAAATTCTCACACTTATTCATCACAAATGAAAAGCTAGTGAAGGTTTTCTTTCAAGAGAATGAAGAAGAAGAAGATGCTAATCCTTTTGTGATGAATAATGAATTATTGTTATGGTTACTTATCAACCATGAATTAAGCATGAAGGAATTAACTCATGTAGAGAATAAACTAGAGTTAATGGTTTGGATTGGGTTAACAAATATCTATACAAAATATCAAAGCTAAAGACAAAAGGAAAGCTTCATGAAAAGCTAACCCAAAAACTAACCCTAATCCAAACCCTAACCATGTTTAAACTCAACAAAGCATGTTGCATTTGTAACCCTAACTTGTTACAATATTATATATCACATATACAATATATTTTGTAACAAAAGAAAATAATACAATTAACATATATCGCATATATATCAATGTATTATCTGGTGAGAAAATGAATCAATAAAGCGAGCTTATATTAGTTAACGTAATGTAATATATCACATATATAATTATACATTAAATTATCGAATCAACTCTTGATCCGACAATCCGGCTATATAGCATATAACCGACTAATATAACATATACCATTTCATCGAATCAACACTTGATCTGATGACCCAGCTATATCACATATACCCGGCCGATATCACATATCGCGGGAATAGAATACGGTATCTCATATCGTATTATTCTCTGTCCTGCACATATCACATATGTGCTCGTACTCCATTTTGCCTGAGCCAGGAAACCTCTGTGTAGGACTCTAAAGAATCGTCAATACGCCGGTAGTAGATGATGATCATATCAAACACTCACAAGCTGCAAGTGGTCAGCTAAAAGTAACAGCCACCCAGGTATTGAGCGATTAGAAGATCAACAAGCAAGCTTGTATATTCTCCTGTGAATCCAATCAGTAACACTACCGTACAGACCGGTCTCTTCGTCTGATATGTCGCATATCCAGTCTAGGGGTGGTAAACGTCAGACCTCAGTAACCGATAAGTCGTGTCGATGTGAGGCTCATAACAGGTCGAGAAACCACTGATAACTCTTACCAGTAGCACTCTATATCATCCCCTGGCCAGGGACTTCTAGTTATAGCCAATCGAACACAGCACAACATCAACTCCCTATACTGGGAGAGACGAAACCCCTCTTATCGCTCATTGCCTCCATATGATTTGGGACTGTACCCAAAAGCCACCGTTTTACACGCCCTCTTAGACGTGGTAAGGTGGAAATCAAAGCACAGTGGGAATCACACAAGATTCTATGACGATCTCGGGTCTACAGACTAACCTGAACCAGTGTCACCGGAGAACTGCTATCTGACGATTGGTATAATACCATCTAGGAGTTCTCGGCGAGTCCGTTCAATGTACCCATCCTCCACTGAGCACCCGTACACCATCTTTGATGTCAAACACCGATGGATATGGGATCATCCATCGCCCATCATATGGGTCAAGATGCGTATACGCTAGTCTACTCTGGTGTATCGATGCCCTGTCTCGATACACCCTCGACTAGGAACAGTTATAGGATGTACTCGTTGACTACCCTGGCCCCACTAGTATGATCTCATCATAGTCCCAGTAGTCGAGTACATATCCTAAGGGCTTTATCAACATGTGAAAGAAAGACAGTAAACCAATACAAGTCAACATGTTAAGACAAAGTGAAACCAAATAGTATACTATCATGTCGAGTAAGAAAGTCCTCTATATATATATCCAAGCATCCACTATAATATACATCGTATGTACAACAATGGCCTCTAGGGCATATATACAACTAACAATCTCCCACTTGTACTAAGGCCAGCTGTTGTAGTATCCCATACCCAACATCCCAAAGAATCTCTCAAATTGTATCTGGGGAATGGCCTTCGTGAGTGGATCCGCAGTGTTGTCCTTCGTGTCAACTCTCCTGACCTCGATCTCGCGGCGATCAACTATCTCCCAGATCAGGTAATACCGCCTCAGAATATGTCTGGACTTCTGATGGGACCTGGGTTCCTTGGCCAAAGCCACGGCTCCATTGTTATCACAATACAAAGGTTTTGGATGCTCAATGGAAAGAACCACACCAAGTTCAGTGATGAACTTCTTCATCCAGACAGCCTCTTTGGCAGTATCGTTGGCGGCGATGTATTCAGCCTCCATCGTCGAGTCTGCCACGGTTTCTTGCTTGGAACTCTTCCGACAAACCGCCCCTCCATTTAAGGTAAAGACAAATCCCGAGTGCAACTTAGAGTCGTCCTTATCACTTTGGAAGCTTGAATTGGTAAAGGACTCCACCTGGAGTTCTCCATTACCATACACCAAGAACATCTCCTTAGTTCTTCTCAAGTACTTGAGAATGTTCTTCACAGCTGTACAGTGATTCTCTCCTGGATCTGCTTGATACCTACTCACAACACTTAGTGAGTATGCTACATCGGGTCTGGTACATAGCATCGCGTACATGATAGAGCCTACTGCCGAAGCATACGGTATCCCTTGCATGCAAGCTCTCTCCAAATCAGTCTTGGGAGACATCTCTTTGGAGAGAGTGAGTCCAGAGATCGTGGGTTGGTTCCCACGCTTGGATTCTTCCATACTAAACCTCTTTAGTATGGTGTCAATGTACCTGGATTGGGACAATCCCAGTATCCGTTTAGATCTATCTCTATAGATCTTTATTCCCAAAATGCAGGAGACATCACCTAGATCTTTCATTGAGAATCTATGTGATAAGAAGAGCTTGACCGAATGTAGCATAGGAACATCATTTCCTATCAAGAGTGTGTCATCCACGTATAATACGAGGAAGACAACGTTACTCTCTGCAACCTTCTTGTAAATACAAGGTTCATCTACGTTTTTGATGAAGTCATACTCTTTGACTACAACATCAAAACAGATATTCCAACTCCGCGATGCCTGCTTTAACCCGTAGATGGATTTAAGCAGCTTGCACACCTTTCCGTTGCTCCCGCTATCTACGAAGCCCTCTAGCTGAGTCATGTACATCCACTCCTCTATATCACCATTTAAAAAGGCGGTCTTAACATCCATTTCCCAGATTTCGTAGTCATGGTATGCAGCAATGGCAAGTAAGATCCGGATGGACTTAAGCATAGCCACTGGAGAAAAGGTTTCGTCATAATCCACACCTGGTCGTTGACGAAAACCCTTTGCAACAAGTCTAGCTTTGAAAGTCTCCACTTTTCTATCTACACCAAGTTTCTTCTTAAAGATCCACTTGCTCCCAATGGGTTTTACCCCTTCAGGAGCAACTTCCGAATTCCATACTTTATTGGTGTACATGGATTCCATCTCAGATCGCATTGCATCCAGCCATTTCACAGGGTCCCCACTTATGATGGCATGCTCGAAGCTAGTCGGGTCATCATCTTCCATAATGCAATCCTCGCTTCCACCGTCAATGAGAAAACCGTAGTACCTCTCCGGCGGATGAGAAACCCTACTAGATCGGCGGAGAGGCTGAGGTTCATCAGGAACTACTGAATTCTCTGGTTCTACCAAATCTTCCAATACAGTTTGTGTAGCTGGAACTTCTTCCAGTTCTACCTCATTACCACTAATTTCTCTTTCAAGAAATTCCTTTTTCTAAAAAGGTGGCATGCCGAGATACAAACACCTTTTGTTCCTCAGTGTGGTAGAAGATATACCCTTGTGAGTTCTTGGGATATCCTACAAACTTGCACAGGACAAACCTTGCCTCGAGTTTGTCCGGATTGTGCCTTTTGACATAGACCGGACAACCCCATATCTTAACATACTTAAGAGATAGTCTATTTCCCTTCCATATCTCATATGGAGTGGTAGGCACTGATTTGGTAGGAACTATATTCAATAGGTGTATGGCTGTTTCAAGCACATACCCCCAGAAGGAAATAGGCAACTCAGTATTGATCATCATAGAGCGCACCATATCTAATAGAGTGCGATTCCTCCGCTCCAACACACCATTGTGCTATGCTGTATAAGGAGGAGTAAGCTGAGAGAGAATCCCATTCTCTTTTAGATAATCTAGGAACTCATTGTTCAAGTATTCTCCTCCTCAATCAGATCGAAGGATCTTAATACTTTTTCCCGTTTGGTTCTCTACTTCGTTCTTATATTCTCTAAATTTCTCAAAAGCTTCAGACTTGTGTTTCAACAGGAAAACATGTCCGTATCTTGAGAGATCGTCAGTGAATGTAATAAAGTAGGAAGAACCGTTCCTGGCATGTGTAGACATGGGACCACACACATCACTATGTATCAGTCCCAAGAGTTCTTTAACTCTTTCTATGTGTCCACTAAACGGAGTTTTGGTCATCTTGCCTTTGAGACATGACCGGCAAGTGTCATAGGATGAAAATTCGAACGGATTCAAATATCCAACCTTATATAACTTAGCTAGCCGTGTCATATTGATATGACCTAGTCTACAATGCCACAAGAAGGTTCGTTCATTTCTGAACTCTTCCTCTTGTGTGTGTTTTGTACATTAAGTACTGTAGTTTGGTTGAGAACGTATATGCCATTATTTAACGATCCTGATCCAATCAACTTTTGATTTAGGAATATGTTCATAACATTATCCTGTACTACAAAATTATATTCTTCTTTACTCAATAAAGAAACTGATATAAGATTGTATATCAGGGTCGGAATGTAATAGCATTCGTTCGGAACTAATGTATTACCATTTGGTAACACAAGGTGATATTCGCCAACTGCTTTGGCTGCAACATTTGCACCATTCCCTACTCTTAAGGAATGATCACCCTCTCCCAATTCCCTACCTTTTCGTAGCCCATGTAACATATTACATATATGGGATCCCGATCCGGTATCTAATACCCAGGACGTAGAGTGAACTAAGAAACAGTTCTCGATAACTAACACACCTGAAGAAGATGCATCAACATACTTATTCTTCGTTTGGGTGGCGTGAGAATCCAGATATTCTACTATTCCCTACTCGGACTTATAACAATTATAAGTTGGAGCGGGACCAACGTTCCCCTGCTCGGTATAATAAGCGGGTTCAGTCAATACATCCATGTTATTATCTTGATTAAGGCCTGACATGGTCGCTACCTGGAGAGAGAGAGAGAAGAAAACACTTTAGTGTATGCTCTTGCAAGATTAGATTGGTTATTATCTTATCTAATCAGGATGGCTCCCACTGCTTTTTATCAAATATTTCTTCAAACCCTAAAAGGTAAGATTAGCCGGGATTAATTACACTTTACAAGTTTGCCAATCTTTCAGCCAGGCCAGTGTTGGTACTTTGAGAGAGGTTCCACGTGCTTTCACACGGACCTAATTAAAATAAATCTCGTTTTCCCATAGGCATAACCCCATAAACACCTTTCTAGTCACCTACTTGATCGGATAATTGTCCTATGTAAAACTCTCCTAGGAGTAACTCTTACTCACAGTGGGTATCGGGATCCAACTATCTCACAGGAGGTATGCAATCTCATTGCAAATTTCAACTCTTGAAATTCCCGATAATACTTTTACCCCTAACGTGCTATGACCTTAACGAATGCCAACAAACCATAGTGCGCTAGTCAAGTTCAACCCGTACATTTCTTGATTGAATTAAACCCACCCGCACGAGCCTTGACGAAAGAAAACAAAGCCGTACGACTACCCAAACCCAATCGCATCATATGCTGCAGATAAGCAATAGTTAGCTACCGCACACTACGCCTTGACGAAAGCCAACAAACGCAGCACGAATACTAAGTATTACCTATCTGAAATGTCGGAGGGCTACGCAGGTTTTTCAGAAAACCATGAGTGTAATGAACTTGATATCGTTGTAGAAGCAAGTGATTTTGAAAAGGAGTGTGTTTTAGGCTTTTCTAGTTTCGCTAAAGAGGTCATTCCCGGTGAAGGGATCTCGGCTCTTTCCTTATCGAATAAGGTGCAGGATATTTCACAAATACCGCGGTGCAAAGCAAGAACTATAGAAGCAATCAAAAACAAAATCGTGAGTTTGTAGCATCTGCCAGTTTTGCTAAAGAGGTTGCTCCCGGTGAAGGGATCTCGGCTCTTTCCTCATCGAATAAGGTGTAGGTTATATCGCATATACCACTATGCAAAGCAAAAACTGTAGCTACCCTTTTTGAAAATTTGATTCTACAACATCTTTTAGGTTTCTTTTCTTTTATTAATCTCATTAATAAATCCCATCATTTATGCTTCCTAAGGATCACAGAAGAAATGAAAATACAACGTATGCTTATGCCATCCGCATTCGCCACAATGTTCCGTTATGCACCGTCAGGTTACTTAACTAACGGCATACCGGGATGGAACTAGCGCGGGTGCAAAAAATAAGCAACGTTTATTATATATCATATATACAATAATAAAGCATTCGTCTCACGCATATAATATGATCACATCACAGTATATCAGCAGCAGAAGAAACATATAAAATATTGGATATACTAGGAGGTCTGTGTTTTATATCGAGCCTGTATAAAACACGAATTCCACGGTCGCGATGAATAGCCAAACCCACATCCCTAGACCCCTACGAGAGCGGCAAGTAACGCTGCCAATTCTAGGGTTAGGAGATTCGGTCTCGACTCCTCGAGATGGCCTCCCACTGGACTCTAGAACCCGGTTACTTGTACTCCCCTCCTTGGGTCTATCCTAATGCAGAAAAGTAAATAATATACAATAGTGACATCAACCTCAACCCGGAAGTGCCCCAATAAAAGAATATTACATACAATGAATTTTACATAAATGAAAATAAAAACCCCCATCTCACATAAAACCCCCGGCTATTCAAAACACGACGATCCAATATAACATATCACAGCAACACATAATATCTCATATCATCAACGTAAGCAAGTATGCGTATCCCGATTGTCGTTGATATATAGCAACGAAGCCGGCAATACCCCACATACTACACTTACGGTCGCAGAAAAGAAAGTGAAAAACTACAACATTTGGAATCCATAATCTCCTTAGACACCGTAAACCCGAAATATCACATATTACGGATTTCATGCCTAACTATATGAATTCCATATATTGTATCACAATCACAAAATATCAAGATGACGTTTAACGTTTCGATCGAATCAACATACACTCACAAATTACCCCCGTGAGCTCAACACTTGAGCAAAATTAAAACACTCAAAAACCGTGCCACAATGTCCATGGACCAGCCGTAGAAGAAGTTAACCAACGCCTCACCTATAACACTACGGAACTACGACAAACCCGAAAATTCGAACGCAGTTCCGTGGGCATAGAATCGAGTTAAAATTATTATAGTCCTCTAGGGGGTCCATAGGGGTACTTGCACGATTTTACGAATATAATCAACTTCGGAAAATTACAACACTTGGAAATTTTAGCGGGGTACAAAATGTGGTGTGCGAAGTTCGATTGAACTGCTAAAAATAGTCAAGGTTACCAATACAGTGTTAAAATATACGACTACGAAGCACTACGAATTAGCCCCAGGTCAAACCAATCATCACATGAAAATTGGGCTAAATAAACAATACTAGGAAACCCAAAATGAACCCAAAAGAGCACAGATGGAATATGGAGGCCAGATGAAGACCTGGGGCCGGCCTGGCCAGATTTTCCCCTTTGGTGGTCGGTTAAAAACCGAGCCCCAACCCCCGTATTTCACCCATGTTCATATTTTGGTCCATAGATCATTCTGCACTTGTTTGAAAAAATTTTAAAGGACTTTTTTGAAAATTTACAGAGAGCAAAATAGGGTTAGCTCAATATCGTATTTCGGAATGGATTTCATTTTCGCAAATATTATAACACCGTATCTAGAATTCTATTTTGGCTCTGATACCACTGTTGGTCTTCCCTTGCACCTAGTCTAGGGTTTGGTAGAATCACTCATGCCACTTTAAAATTTAGAGAGGTGCAAAACAAGCTAACCATGAATCTTGCTAGAATTTCTAGAGCAACAAAGTTTGTATCATATACAAAGAAGTAAAGAGATAAGGATTACAACCTTTGTAGTCCATTCCTTCGCTTCATAAGCTCCGTGTTGAGGTCCCTTCGTTGCGATCATCAAGAATTCCGACTCTCGTGAGGCTCCAAGAGGTGAATGATGCATCTTGCTTGAAGACTTCATGATCTACCTTGAAGAATCTCAAACCCAAGCTTACACTTCACTAAACAACTTATTAGAGAAGTGAACACCCTAATCTAAATGGCTAGAATAGATGAGGATGATGAAGTAGGAATTTGCTCTCTTTTGTTTTCAAATTCTCACATTTATTCATCACAAATGAAAAGCTAGTGAAGGTTTTCTTTCAAGAGAATGAAGAAGAAGAAGAAGATGCTAATCCTTTTGTGATGAATAATGAATTATTGTTATGGTTACTTATTCAACCATGAGTTAAGCATGAAAGAATTAACTCATGTAGAGAATAAAATAAAGTTAATGGTTTGGATTGGGTTAACAAATATCTATACAAAATATCAAAGCTAAAGACAAAAGGAAAGCTTCTTGAAGCTTCATGAAAAGCTAACCCTAATCCAAACCCTAACCATGTTTAAACTCAGCAAAGCATGTTTCATTTGTAACCCTCACTTGTTACAATATTATATATCACATATACAATATATTTTGTAACAAAAGAAAATAATACAATTAACATATATCGCATATATATCAATGTACTATCCGATGAGAAAATGAATCAATAAAGAAAGCTTATATTAGTTAACGTAATGTAATATATCACATGTATAATTATACATTAAATTATCGAATCAACTCTTGATCCGACAATCCGGCTATATAGCATATAACCGACTAATATAACATGTACCATTTCATCGAATCAACACTTGATCTGATGACCCGGCTATATCACATATACCCGGCCGATATCACATATCGCGAGAATAGAATACGGTATCTCATATCGTATTATTCTCGGTCCCGCACATATCACATATATGCTCCTACTCCGTTTTTCCTGAGCCAGGAAACCTCTGTGTAGGACTCTAAAGAATCGTCAATACGCCGACAGTAGGTGATGATCATATCAAACACCCACAAGCTGCAAGCGGTCAGCTAAACGTAACAGCCACCCAGGTATTGAGCGATCAGAAGATCAACAAGCAAGCCTGTACATTCTCCTGTGAATCCAATCAGTAACACTACAGTACAGTCCGGTCTCTTCGTCTGATATGTCGCATATCCAGTCTATGGGTGGTAAACGTCAGACCCCAGTAATCGATAAGTCATGTCGATGTGAGGCTCATAACAGGTCGAGAAACCACTGATAACTCTTACCAGTAGCACTCCATATCAGCCCTGGCCAGGGACTTCCAGTTATAGCTAATCGAACACAGCACAACATTAACTCCCTATACCGGGAGAGACGAAAACTCTCATATCGCTCATTGCCTCCATGTGATTCGGGACTGTACCCAAAAGCCACCATTTTACACGCCCTCTTGGACGTGGTAAGGTGGAAGTCAAAGCACAGTGGGAATCACACAAGACTCTATGACAATCTCGGGTCTACAGACTAACCAGTACCAGTGTCACCAGAGAACTGCTATCTGTTGATTGGTATAATACCATCTAGGAGTTCTCGGCGAGTCCGTTCAGTGTACCCAGTCTCCACTGAGCACCCGTACACCATCTTTGATGTCTAACACTGATGGATATGGGATTATCCATCGCCCATCATATGGGTCAAGATGCGTATACGCTAGTCTACTCTGGTGTATCGATGCCCTGTCTTGATACACCCTCGACTGGGAACAGTTATAGGATGTACTCGTTGACTACCCTGGCCCTACTAGTATGATCTCATCATAGTCTCGGTAGTCGAGTACATATCCTAAGGGCTTTATCAACATGTGAGAGCAAAACAGTAAACCAATACAAGTCAACATGTTAAGACAAAGTGAAACAAAATAACATACTATCACGTCGAGCAAGAAAGTGCTGGAGATAGTGCCCTCAAAGTCAATTATTGGATCGCAGGTACGTGATTGCAATGATTGAGGCAGGACCTATACCGATATGACAGTCTCACTCGAGATGATAATATACTATCCGGTTTGTCTTTATCATCGTATACATGCTTTAGTTCACTATTGCATGTTGATAGAGCCCATAGGATTCTTGCTTGACTACCAGCAGTATGATGGCGATCATATACGATGGAGCTGGGGTTTGTAAGCACATCCTTAAAGAGTCCCTAGTCGTGGGAGTTTCGAGACAGGGTATCGATACTCCAGAGTAGACTGGTGTATACAGTCGAGACCCCGACGAGGGGCGGTGGCCGGTCTCACAAGCCACTGGTATCAGTTGGATCACCTAAAATGTATACAGGTGCTCATTGGGTTATGAGTACACCGGACAGGACTCGCCGGGAACATGCTAGTTGGTATTATACATATCGTCAGATAGCAGTTCCCTGGTGACATGTGTACAGATTAGTTCATCGACCTGAGGTCGTCATTTGTCTCGTGTGAGTTCCCACTGTGCTTTGATTTCTACCCTACCACGGCTCAAAGGAGTCGTGCAAACAGGTCTTTTTTGGGTACAGTCCCGAGCCACATGGAGGCAAGTGAGCGGATCGGCAAGGGATTCGTCTCTCCCGGTATTGGGGGTGAGATCGCGCATTGTCTAGGAGAGCCATTACACAAAGCCCTCGGCCGAGGCAGGAAATTTACTGGTAGGTACTCCAGTAGTATCTCAGGGTGTTCTGGGCCACTCTCTGACACGACTTATACTGCTATTGGGGGTCTGACGTTACCAGCCCCTAGGCCGATATGCGATGCTTATAGACGAACGGACCGGACTGTATGTATATTGTCACTGTTAGGCTCAGTAGGGTTTATGGATGAGTTCGCTCGTCAGCTTCCCTTCCAATCAATACATAGGCAACCGTTACGTACAGCCAGTACCTCTGACGTGCTAGTGGTTATACCCAGTGCCAGTGTGTTGATGAGTCATTAGAGTCCCCCACAGACACTTTCCCAAGTTCGGGCGAAACGTTGTAGAGGTCGTATGGGTTTATGGCAGGGTTCGGAAAATAAACGTGCGTTTTCGCATGTGTCATATTTCGAGCAGATAATACTGGTCGGCTTTGGTTTAAGCCGGATCCGAGTATTATGCTGTGTAGATATAATATCTTTGTCTCGGTTGCATTTGTATTCGGTCGTAATACAAATGCGGGTATGTTTATACTGATACGGGGTTATCCTGAAATTCGTTTCAGGATCACTTTTGGAAGTTGCCGGTTTCCAGTTTTCTATCAGCCGTATTTAACATTCGGTTAAATGCGGATTTATCTTTTCGTCACTTGGGTGAGTCATGAGGGTGATATGTGTGGAAGCTTCTAGATATTGGTGACTAGGATTAGTGAGTCATTGATGCATTAAGTGTTCATTTAATGTTGTGATGACTAGGTTTATTATCATTGGTTTGCATTAAATGTGTTCATACAAGGTGTCATTGTGACTCATTCTTTCTTTAATCTTGTGGTCACCTTCCCCTCTCCTACACTCACCTCGTCCTCCTTATAAAGTGGCCGGCCTCTCTCATTTGGGGATTATGGTTGTTCATTTGAGGGAAAAGATTATGATAGTGTTTTGGTGTATGGAAATTAGATAGCTACAATTCTTATTTCATCTGATTCAAATGGCAACTTCATTAACCGTTCGTCCATAGCTTTGGACGTAACGAGACAAAGTGTTCTACTCATTCTCTACATCATCTTGGTCGTCTCTTTTAGCAAACTTGACGATCGAGTTGCCTCGGTTCAGAGGCGAGAGCCCGTTTAAAGATCCGTCGACGTGGTGCCACCTGGACGAGAAGACTGGAGATCGAGGAGATCGGAGCAGCCGCAACAAGCGTGGGATGATGGTTGAAGACCGAAGGACTTGGATCGTTCGGTATAACTCTTCTACCCACTTTGTAGTTTGTTAGTTTAGCTTTAATGGCAGATCCGGGTTATAGTACGCGATAGCGCCGGTTGTAAAAGTTTTTGTTCCGCATTTGGCGTCTGTTAGACGGCCGGGGCGCTACCGTGGACTTACATTGGTATCAGAGCCTCACCATTAAGCTATACTAACTTGTGCTAACACGTTTAAAATATCGATCGAACGGATTTTCGAAAACTACATTTTTTCAGTTCACAGTTTCTGTCAATTTTAAATCAGGTTTAAAAATTATTTTCCATATCACAGAAAGTTGTGCAGGGTTTTCTAAGCTATCTGTAGAAATTTGGTCACGTGACCCCACCAGACCACCGCGGATCCGCGGTCAAACCTAGGGTTTGACCGCGCATCCGCGGCCAATCTGTGGGACCAGTGGTCCAAATTTCTACAATGGTTTCTTTTGTGGAAATTGTGGTTTTTGGTTTTTTTTTTTTGGGCCCAGATTTTTTTACTGTACAGCAGATGTACGTGGGGCCCACTTCGGGAAATTTTATCGATCGAAATTTTAACTTGTTAGTATGCAGTATTTACATTATATCTCCGATCGGGAATGTCATTTGATCGGTAAACCGCGTCTGATTGCTATAGTTCTTTTAGACGGGTTTGCGAACGTGACATTCGCATTGATGTTCTGTGTTGTGCTGTGTTGTTGCGGATATGTCGTGGTGGATAGCAGGGTGCAATGATAGTGCTGTTTGGATTTATTTGTACATTTGATATTGCGGGGCGAGCGTCCAACATGTGGACTGCCGTCACTGCCTGTTGTATAATATTCTTTTGGGGCACGACCGGGTTGAGGTCGATGTACCCGTTGTATATATTTTTATTTCTGTACTAAGTTTATCCCGCGAAGGAGTGCACGGATAGCCGGGTTCTGGAGGGCAACGGGTCCGTATCTCATGGCTTTGAGAGGCAGAGGGACCTCACTCTAGAATTGGCAGACTATTCTCCGCACTCGTAGGGGGTACAGGTTGACCCAAGGAGGGGTGCTCAAGTTAGCGGATTCCGTGAAGTGCCGGGTGGTCCATTCATTTTGCTGTAGGGGCTGCCTCGCTTCAAGTTTTGGCGGATAACTTTCCGCACCCATAGGGGTCTAGGTTTCATTGCACAGGCTATCCATACGACCAGGAGAACGTCGGTTTTCAGCAGCGGCTCTGTGAAACCCGGGGATCCCAGATTATCTGTATTGTTCTGTGATGCTTATTACTTTTCTGTAATGTTGCATATTATCATGCCTGGAGCGATTATTGTATATTGGTATATATACTATTAGATGTTGTATATGTTTTACACCCGCGCTAGTCCAGCCCCCGCTCTGTCGTTAGTTAAGTAACCTAACGGGTGATGACGGGACCCAGTGACGAATGCGGATGTCATATACGTACATTTTATTTTCGTTCTTTTCTGGTGTGATTGATTGATGGGACTGCGTTGATTCTTATCAATGCAAGTAAAACAAACCTATATTTGATGTTGTTGGAACAAATTTTAAAAGGTGTCATTACAAAGATGTTTCCTTTTGTTTTGCATAGCGGTATTCAGTTGGAATATCCTGCACCTCATTCGACGAGGCAAGGGCCGAGATACCTTCACCGGGAGTGACCCCTTGGGCAGAAGTTTACGTCAGGGTAGTAACTTTAATATAGTCGATTACAAGTTGCTTTGCATCGCGGTATTCAGTTGGAATATCCTGCACCTCATTCCACGAGAAAAGAGCCAAGATCCCTTCACCGGGAGTGACTTCTTTAGCAAAAGGTTTTTCGTCACTATATTTTTTATAAAAAGCTATCAGGTTCCTTCAACGAAATCAAGTTCATTACATTAAAGGTTTTTCGCCAAAAACCAGTCGTAGCCCTCCGTCATTTCTTATGGATGGTCAGTAGTATTCAAGCTATGTATATTTGGCCCTTAGTCAAAACATAGTGATTGGTAGCTGCTGGGGTGTTCATATGTTGCATAGATAGATGCGTTGGTTTGGGACAGTCGTATTACTATATTTGGCCCTTTGTTAAGAGTATGTACGGGTGGGTTCAAATTGACCTGGATAATGATGGATAGAACTTGACATGTGACTTATAAGATATTTGGCCCTTAGTCAAGGTCATAAGAGCATGGGGCAAAAATATATATCGGGAGTTTCAAACATACAGGAAACTTGCCAGGCATACGCATACCTTCTGGAGTGTGATAACTTGAGTGGCTTCCATCAAGTTATCATGCGATGATAGTTGGATCCCGATTCTCACTGATGAGTTGGTTTACTCTTCGGGTGATCCCGACAAATTCTTCTTTCAGGTTTGGAGAAGAATTTGAGATTACAGTGGGAGGTTTCCTGATTAGATAAAGTGATAACCATTCTGATCTATGTTAGAGTGCACGTAGAGTGATTCTTTTCTCTCTCTCTCTTTGGCAGCGACCTTTTGACCGACCCTAGACTATGACTCAGTGACCAAGTTGACCGAACCTTCTTAAAATACTGGCTTTTGGATTGTCTAAGTTGCATAAGTCATTTGCCGCTCCTTCTTTTACCCTTTGCATTTCTCAGAATACCCCGTATTACTACGGACATCCACTTCCATTGGATAGATCCATCGTATGGTTATATACGAACTCGAAGGAACTTCTTCGAGGATGGATCCAGGTTCAGGAGAAAAAGAATTGGTTTATTCAGTTGTCTTTTATTATCACCTTCTCTCAGGTTGCGAGTACTCATTAGTTTAGGAGAGTACACCTATTACGCTTATTGGATAGTCTTCTTCCAAACCATAGGCAGATGCCGAAAGGTATGGAATGAAGAAAACCAATTAGCCTAAATAGAGTGTACAGAAGGTAATAACTAAAGACAAATAAAGGGATTAGAAAGAGGGCAAAGTAAATTACGACTGCTATAAATTCATGACCAAACCATTGTAACACTTTGAAATTTCATTAGAATGTTTTTCGTGTTAATTAGTAATTGTGCGTGTTATTATATATGTGTACATAGGATTATTAGTTATTTTAGTTGGGTTTACCCTAATTGGAAAATTTTCCTTTGTAGTGTACACTTGCACACTTAGCCAATTTTGTGACTTAGGTCTTTTAGTGTAGCATGTTAACCATTTCTTTTGTTGCATGGTTGATAATTTATTCCCACCTTTTTAATCAAAACAAAACCCTTTGTAAAAATTCAATTAGCAATAGAAAATAGAAGCATGGTGGTTAGGTGAACCTTTGACTTTGGTGACCATTTTCTCCTCTCTTTTCTCTCTCCTTTCTCATTGCAGAATTTCTGCAGAGGCAGCAGCCAAAACCCTAGCATTTCTTCACCTTTCCCTCTCTTTTTCACTTCTCTTTGATCTCTACACTAATCCTACACAAAAACCACTCTTTTCCTTCATAAAACCTTAGGAAAAATGAGTTTTTGAGGTGTTTGGAGGCAAATCTACATGCGTGAGGAGGGAGCTGGAAATTTTGGTGTTTCTTAAGGACTTTAGAAGGTATTAATTCATGTTTAGCACCCTTTCTCCTTAACTTGTAGTATCTTTAGCAAAATATCACATCTTTGTGCATTTTTAGTGCTATTGAAGGGATTTAGTGATGATATGTGTAAAGTAACATTTTTATGGCTTGGTTAGCTTGGTAATGGGTTATTAGTGTGGTTTTAGACTGGGTTTTGCTTTTGGTTTCACAAAAATACCATAAAGTATCATTTTAGTGTAAAAGTGTAGTTTTTAACTAGAAATAGGGCTCTGTAGAATCTGCTGCTACCCGAGTTATTTCAGAATGAAATTGGATTTACTGTAGCATGTATAGGGGGTATTGAGTGCACACACAAAACCTGGGGGCCCAATTCCCCAGACAGGCCGCCGGAATATTCATTCTGGCCGCAATTTGCGGCCAGATGGGTGAGTTGGGGTTTGGGGTTTGGTACACTGGTGTCTGCTGCTATGTGGAGTATTTTGGTATATCTATTTTTATAATATCTGTTCTGTATCAAAATCTGGAGTAGAATACCCTATTTCCCGTATTTTTTAATCTTTCGCGACACGCGTGATACGTGTGTATGGGTTTGGGGTTTCTGCGTATCGCGACACGTCGGAGTGACTTCAGGCACGTAATCACATGTTTTAACGTATCGCGCACACGCGCGCTTGGTTTGCGACACGGGTTTCTAGCTGACCTTAAATATCGTGTTTGTATGGTTTGAGCTTATGCGTGGTATTCTATGGAATTCTAGGTTCGCAGGCGAGTGCGACGGACGCCGCGAAGAAGGGGAAACAAGTCATCGGCTATACCTAGCGAGAGACTACGGTGAGTAGATTTAACATCTACGGGGATATCGCCCGCATGGCGTTCTACGTCAGGGCTGATAGGATTTTATAGCTACATTTCCATACATTGACTGTTTATGGCTACTATTTAGTGCATGCTACATTCCCTGATATATGTATATAAACTAGAATTGATAGAGCACCGCACCATTACTAACGGTTCATGTTGCACGAGCGCTATCCTGCATGCTACACACACACTGTTAGTAATTGCCATGACACTCACACTGTAGAATTTCCAGGATATTTATACTTGATGCATATATCACATCAGATCATTATGTTGTAGCTCATCTTTATGTGACTTGACATGATATTTATACTTGATGCATATATCACATCGGATCATTATGTTGTAGCTCATCTTTATGTGACTTGACATGATATTTATACTTGGTGCATATATCACATCGGATCATTATGTTGTAGCTCATCTTTATGTGACTTGACATGATATTTATACTTGGTGCATATATCACATCGGATCATTATGTTGTAGCTCATCTTTATGTGACTTGACATGATATTTATACTTGATGCATATATCACATCGGATCATTATGTTGTAGCTCATCTTTATGTGACTCGACATGATATTCAAACTTGATGCACATATCACATCACATTGACTTGCATATTGGTTTGGATTACATGTGATTTCTGGATTTGGGAACCGTGGCTATTTCAAATATGTAATCATTTAAAAACCCGGTTCCCTTGATATGATATTTCGGTGCGTCTACCCTATGTTTTCTCGGTGCTAGAGTGAGATACATATGAGATAGAGGGGGCTGACCCGGACTGACGGATGCCCGATATATATGAGAGAGAGGGCTGACCCGGACTGACGGATGCTCGATAGATATATATGAGAGAGAGGGCTGACCCGGACTGACGGATGCCCGATAGACATATGAGAGAGGGGGCTGACCCGGACTGACGGATGCCCGATATAGGAAGATTTGCGTGTCGATGCTAGACACGAGTATTTATGATATTTGGGTGCCGATGTTGGGCACTCGTGATTCTCAGTGATGTATAGGATTTGAGGGCCGATGGGAGTGCTGGCGTCTGGGTTGTTGGGATTTGGGGTGCATTGATGGACACCGATTACATATTCCACGTTGACATTCCGTGTAGATGTTATACTTTCCATACTCAGCATTCATTATTGTATCTCATCCTGTAGTTATATTACCTGATAGAGCACTTGCATGATTATTGCATATACAGTTTATCACACATTGATACATCTGTTGGCATATGATAGAGTAGCGCAGTACGTGCATGCTCGCGATTACCTTTATATATTATCTCTATTCACGAGTTGGCAACTCACCCCCGTTGTGCCACAGTGTTTGCAGGTTGCCCTTCGGAGTAGTCACGGCAGGCTGCGTTTTGCATCTTTTGACACAGATACCCCCATAGTTGGTGTACTAGCTCTTTTGCTGATAGGTGGGTTTTGTGCGGTATCTGTTTATCTTTCAGTTATGTATATTTTTTATCTAGTATTCTCCATCTACCATGTATGTATTTGACTTAGAGACAGTGTTAGGACGATGATGTATATTATTTGTATTCTGGTGTCGAGCTCGTTGTGAGCCGACTGTACTTGCAGTTTATTCTATCTGTGATGTTCCCACTTGTGGATCTTGATCTTCGCTACGGCGTCGTATATTGCTATCTTGGTGATTATTTACTGAAGAATTCTTGTCACTTTAATAAATGCTTCCATTTTAAAACTTAAAACACTCTATACTTTTACTGGTTTGGTTTCTGGGTTTTCGGTTCACTTAGTCGCGTTACGCCTGTAGACGTTACGTGGTTAAGTGCCGGTCACGGGCCAAACTTTGGGTCGTGACAACCATATACTTCATCGCCACTCCTATTTCATCTTTGCTTTTTTTCCCAGTTCGGGAGAAATAGAATAAGGTGTTATTCAGTTGTCTTTTATCATCACCTTCTCTCAAATTGCGAGTACTCCTAGGGTTAGGAGGATACACCTATTATGCTTACTGGATAGTCTTCTTCCAAACCATAGGCTGATGCCGAACGGTAGGGAAGGAAGAAAACCATTTAGCCTAATAAAGGTGTACAGAAGGTAATGAATAAAGACAAATAAAGGGATTTGGAGAGGTGACAAAGAAATATACGGTTATAGTCATGAATTGGATTATGGAAGAGGCATTACTAAGAATACCAGGATACCCCTACGAAACATTTTCATGTTTCAGTGCATTGTTAATGGAAAACTGATTTCCCAATTAGATACTTACTCCAGGGTATGTATTTACCAGGTTTCATTCTCATATCTGTATGGTTTTACAGATGATGAGTGGGAGTAAGTTATTGGGAATTAGGTGATTATCCTCATTATATCGGAATTCGTTGTAATTGGTGATATTTGAGGAAATCGCCTGGGTACAGTTTTCAACCTACGACACACAGGTTTTGAGTTATTCAACTCAGTGGACTTATACAGAGTATTGTATGTTGTCCAGTGTCCGTCAGGACAAAGGGGTAGGTCCTCGTACTATGTTCTGTTTACTTGTGACTTCTCTAGTTTTTAGACAAGTGTTTCGTAGAAATACAATGTCTAAGTTTTGAGAAGTTATGGGTATAAGAATAAAGTAGAGAACCAGATGTCGCAAGTATCAGGATTCTTCAAAAAGATCGAAGATGTAGATTCTTATGATTAGTATTCAGATGATAGTAATGGTTTTGAGAAACTTGTTTCTCTTTCAGGTTACTCATAATTGGATGGATTCCTAATTTGAGTAATGCTGATTAGCCTTTTTCCATTAAGTTGTTATGCACTGGAGACAGCTGCATGATTTGAATCTGGTTCCAATTAAATTAGTGCCTCTGTTTCTATATTGGGTATAGAATGGTTCATATCTTAACGATGTTAAGGTAAGGGGAGTTGTCCAGCTTATGCTTAAAACCAGACACTGGATAACTCAAGGCATGTTTCTGTAATGACTGTTTGTGGGTTGACCCTGGCTTTGACAAGGGTTGACATTTCTACCATCTAGAAGATCAATAGTGATATTGTTCTTGACTCGCCACAGTTTTAGTAAAATGGCATTTTTCAGAAAACAGTAGTGGGAGTATGGTAGAACTGGAAGTGATTCCATAACCGCAAACGATTACGGAAAATTTAATAGGACCTATATATTCAATCAGGTTTGACATTCCAATAGCCACTCCGCAGATATGGTGGGTAACCTCAGACACCCGAGAGGTACTCCGGTAGCCTCAAGGACGGTGACAGGGAGGTTCTAGTTTACCCGGACTTGACACTACGGTTGTTCCAGGCTATGAGACCCGGCAGAAGAATAAGTATAGCGTCATTCTAAACTAGTTTTAGAAGTGTACGTATATATTATTCTGCCAGAGGGTTATCGTAGTCAGTGGGAGCAGCGGAAGCATAGTGGGCAAGTAGCTTATGTCTATTTATAGACTTCAGCAGTTATAGCGGAGATAGATCATCTAATTTTGATGAGACAGTCATGGCTTTGACTTCATCAGAATAGGGGATGGATCTGTTGAGAAGGTAGTAGGGTGTGATGTCCTGGTATTTGGATGACATACACAGAGTAGGAAGTAAAATTCCTATACTACGATTGGTTGTACTTTGGTCGTCACACTGTTGTTTCTCTAGACAGGATATGGATATAATATCAGACATTCTGGTTTCTAGATCAATGGTTTTAGATCTAGATTTGGGTAGTTTCCCAATGTGGGTACTTTGACAGTATTCTAATGGTTTTTAGAATAGATGACTCCTAGCATGGTGGTGTACCTGCAGGTGATGGAGTCACCCTCTCTAAAGGTGTCTTACAGACTAAAGGAGAGAGGGATGTGCATGATTGGCAGATCACTTGCTTAGGCAATTGAGTCAATCATGAGATGTCAAGTACCACACCAGATATTGTTTTTTCACTAGATGCGATAATTTTATATTAATCCAATCCTGAAGAAACATAAGGAAGCAGTTTTAGAACATAAGTAAATATTCTACGGATTTGATGACGGCAGCCTCCTTCGGGAGACGGTTATCATTCCAGGCTTCCAAGGTGACATGGATGATAGAGTGATTGTCAGAGTTATAGTTTTCCCTCTGACGAGGGACAGTATTATGGACAGGTGGTCCAAGAGGATACTATGGGAGGCATGGTGCTGGATACTGATTAGGTTCAGTTATCAATAAAGTCTAAGAAGTTTGGATTTGGAGTTCATTTATGAACTAGGTCCCATCAGATATTCAGATATATTCTAAGACAGGTATTACTCGACTCGGGAGATGGCTTTCTCCGCGAATTTGAGATTTAGAGAGATATAGAAAGAAACATCAGGGCGGATCCACTCACTGAAGCTATTTCTCGAACACAAGAGTTTTACAAACTAGCTTTATGAAACTGATTAGTAGAGAAGTTGGGTGTTTGGTATCACACGGGCTGTGAGTATGCAACATCGCAATAATTAGCCTTAAGTGCAAGTGGGAGATTGTTGGAGATAGTACCCTCAAAGTCAATTATTGGATCGCAAATACGTGATTGCAATGATTAAGGCAGGACCTATACCGATATGACAGTCTTACTCGAGATGATAATATACTATCCGGTTTGTCTTTATCATCGTATACATGCTTTAGTTCACTATTGCATGTTGATAGAGCCCATAGGATTCTTGCTTGACTACCAGCAGTATGATGGCGATCATATACGTGGGAGCTGGGGTTTGTAAGCATATCCTTAAAGAGTCCCTAGTCGTGGGAGTTTCGAGACAGGGCATCGATACTCCAGAGTAGACTAGTGTATACAGTCGAGACCCGACGAGGGGCGGTGGCCGGTCTCACAAGCCACTGGTGTCAGTTGGATCACCTAAGATGTATACAGGTGCTCATTGGGTTATGAGTACACCGGACAGGACTCGCCGGGAATATGCTAGTTGGTATTATACATATCGTCAGATAGCAGTTCCCTGGTGACATGTGTACAGGTTAGTTCATCGACCTGAGGTCGTCATTTGTCTCGTGTGAGTTTCCACTGTGCTTTGATTTCTACCCTACCACGGCTCAAAGGAGTCGTACAAACAGGTCTTTTTCGGGTACAGTCCCGAGCCACATGGAGGCAAGTGAGCGGATCGGCAAGGGATTCATCTCTCCCGGTATTGGGAGTGAGATCGCGCAGTGTCTAAGAGAGCCATTACACAAAGCCCTCGGCCGAGGCAGGAGATTTACTGGTAGGTACTCCAGTAGTATCTCAAGGTATTCTGGGCCACTCTCTGACACGACTTATACTGCTATTGGGGGTCTGATGTTACCAGCCCCTAGGTCGATATGCGATACTCATAGACGAACGAACCGGACTGTATGTATATTGTCACTGTTAGGCTCAGTAGGGTTTATGGATGAGTTCGCTCGTCAACTTCCCTTCCAATCAATACATAGGCAACCGTTACATACAGCCATTACCTCTGACGTGCTAGTGGTTATACCCATACCAGTGTGTTGATGAGTCATTAGAGTTCCCCACAGACACTTTCCCAAGTTCGGGCGAAACGTTGTAGAGGCCGTATGGGTTTATGGCAGGGTTCGGAAAATGCACGTGCGTTTTCGCACGTGTCATATTTCGGGCAGATAATACTGGTCGGCTTTGGTTTAAGCCGGATCCGAGTATTATGCTGTGTAGATATAATATCTTTGTCTCAGTTGCATTTGTATTCGGTCGTAATACAAATGCGGGTATGTTTATACTGATACGGGGTTATCCTGAAATTCGTTTCAGGATCACTTTTGAAAATTGCCGGTTTCCAGTTTTCTATCAGCCGTATTTAACATTCGGTTAAATGCGGATTTATCTTTTCGTCACTTGGGCGAGTCATGAGGGTGATGTGTGTGGAAGCTTCAAGATGTTGGTGACTAGGATTAGTGAGTCATTGATTCATTAAGTGTTCATTTAATGTTGTGATGACTAGGTTTATTATCATTGGTTTGCATTAAATGTGTTCATACAAGGTGTAATTGTGACTCATTCTTTCTTTAATCTTGTGGTCACCTTCCCCTCTCCTACACTCACCTCCTCCTCCTTATAAAGTGGCCGGCCTCTCTCATTTGGGGATTATGGTTGTTCATTTGAGGGAAAAGATTATAATAGTGTTTTGGTGTATGAAAATTAAATAGCTACAATTCTCATTTCACCCGATTCAAATGGCAACTTCATTAACCGTTCGTCCATAGCTTTGGACGTAACGAGACAAAGTGTTCTACTCATTCTCTACATCATCTTGGTCGTCTCTTTTAGCAAACTTGACGATTGAGTTGTCTCGGTTCAGAAGCGAGAACCCGTTTAAAGATCCGTCGACGTGGTGCCACCTGGATGAGAAGACTGGAGATCGAGGAGATCGGAGCAGCCGCAACAAGCGTGGGATGATGGTTGAAGACCGAAGGACTCAGATCGTTCGGTATAACTCTTCTACCCACTTTGTAGTTTGTTAGTTTAGCTTTAATGGCAGATCCGGGTTATAGTATGCGATAGCGCCAGTTGTAAAAGTTTTTGTTCCGCATTTGGCGTCTGTTAAATGGCTGGGGCGCTACCGTGGACTTATAGAAAGTCCTCTCTATATATATCCAAGCATCCACTATAATATACATCGTATGTATAACAATGGCCTCTAAGGCATATATACAACTAACAGATTCCTAAGTGCATTTTCGCTTGAAAGTCGTAAGGATCTTACAAGAGAATTTTCTCGCTTACAAGTCGAGAGGACTCGTAAGTGGTTGTTTCCCTCCTTGTCGATATTCGGCTTTGGAGAGTGTGGCCCATGAATAGTATGCAATAGTCCATCTTGGACCGACTTGCAGGACCCCAGTGCTTAGGAAACATGTCCTTATCCCAATTGCCTAAGGTTTTTCTCTACGAGTCTAGACGAATCGAGAAATTCTCGCAAGGACATTAATTTCCTCATGAGTCAAGACAAATCGAGAAGTTCTCACAAGAATGTCCTAACGTCACAGTTAACCTCTGCACTTTACGACAGAGGTCCGTTATGGTCTGTAGTACAAGGGTTTTGTCCGTCGTACCATCGCGTTGGCTGATGTATTCCTCGATAGGCAATCTTGCCGTTCGAGTAGCCTTGCAACTGTCGTGTCTCTGATCCCTTCGAGGGATGGACAAGACGTCTTCAAGCAATCTTCCTAGGCAGTTTGACCGTCGAAAGAGCAAGCGTTAGGAATTTTGCCATGCCGCTTGTTACTTGAGGTTAAGCTCAGTTTGGGGAGCCCCGATGAGTCATAACCACTCCGCGCTGGTGTGGGATGATCTCCGATAGTCTTTCAGGTTTTATTTGAGTTGCCGTCAAGACCCTGAAGCTAGGAATTTGGCCTTTGCACATTGCGTCTATTGTATCGAGGCGAATGTCACAGTTGTCTCTAGGTTTCCTGTGAACCGTCGAGGCTTGGAACTAAGGATTTTGCCATGGCTCCGTTGTTTTGACCCTAGGGTCAGTTGTTGACGTTGTATCTGCATCCTGCTGGAGTTGAGAAGAGACGCCGTTATTGATATTGCGTCTGCTGTAACGAGACCAATGTTGAGGTAGAGCTGGGATTTTGCCGTCACTCCGCTTTGCTGACGTTACGTCTGCTACAACGAGACGAATGTCGAGGTGGTCTCTAGGTTGTCTGTGAACCGTCGAGATTTGGAACTAGGGACTTTGTCGTGGCTCCGCTGATTAATTGTCGCGTCCGAATCCAGCTGGAATGAGGAGGAACGCTGTTGTGGGTCTCCAGGCCGTAGATGTGGCCGTCGAGATTTGGAACTAGGGACTCTGTCGTGGCTCCGTTTGGCTGACGTCGTATATTCCTGCAGAGATGCTGATTTTTCTGCGAGTCAGCGCGAATCGAGATGTTCTCATCAAAGACATTGATTTCCCTGAATCGATGTATTTGCCAAGGACGCTGATTTCCCTGGGGGTTGAGACGAATTGAGGTATTCCTGCAAAGACATTGATTTCCTTGCAGGTCGACGCGAATCAAGATGCTCTCGCCAAGGACACTGATTTCTCTGAATCGAAGTTTTTGCCAAGGACACTGGTTTCCTCGGAGTTGAGACGGATCGAGGTATTCCTGCAAAGACACTGATTTCCTTGCGGGTCGACGCGAATCGAGATGCTCTCGTCAAGGACGCTAATTTCCCTAAATCGAGGTATTTGCCAAGGACACTGATTTCCTCGGAGTTGAGACGAATCGAGGTATTCCTGCAAAGACACTAATTTCCTTGCGGGTCGACGCGAATCGAGATGCTCTCGTCAAGGACGCTGATTCCCCTAAATCGAGGTATTTACCAAGGACACTGATTTCCTCGGAGTTGAGACGAATCGAGGTATTTCTGCAAAGACACTAATTTCCTTGCAGGTCGACGCGAATCGAGATGCTCTCGTCAAGGACGCCGATTTCACTGAATCGAGGTATTTGCCAAGGACGCTAATTTCCCCGGGGGTTGATACGAATCGAGGTATTCCTGCAAAGACACTGATTTCCTTACGGTTCAACACGAATTGAGATGCTCTTGTCAAGGACGCTGATTTCCCTGAATCGAGGTTTTTGCCAAGGACACTGATTTCCTCGGAGTTGAGACGAATCGAGGTATTCCTGCAAAGACACTAATTTCCTTGCGGGTTGACGTGAATCGAGATGCTCTCGTCAAGGACGCTGATTTCCCTGAATCGAGGTATTTGCCAAGGACACTGATTTCCTCGGAGTTGAGACGAATCGAGGTATTCCTGCAAAGACACTAATTTCCTTGCGGGTCGACGCGAATCGAGATGCTCTCGTCAAGGACGCTGATTTCCCTGAATCGAGGTATTTGCCAAGGACGCTGATTTCCCTGGGGATTGAGACGAATCGAGGTATTCCTGCAAAGACACTGATTTCCTTGCGGGTCGACGCGAATCAAGATGCTCTCTCCAAGGACGTTGATTTCCCTGAATCGAGGTTTTGCCAAGGACACTGATTTCTTCGGGGTTGAGACGAATCGATGTATTCCTGCAAAGACACTGATTTCCTTGCGGGTCGACGTGAATCGAGATGCTCTCATCAAGGACGTTGATTTCCCTGAATCGAGGTATTTGCCAAGGACGCTGATTTCCCTGAGAGTTGAGACGAATCGAGGTATTCCTGCAAAGACACTGATTTCCTTGCGGGTCGACGCGAATCAAGATGCTCTCGCCAAGGATGTTGATTTCCCTGAATCGAGGTTTTGCCAAGGACACTGATTTCCTCGGGGTTGAGACGAATCGTATTCCTGCAAAGACACTGATTTCCTTGCGGGTCGACGCGAATCGAGATGCTCTCGTCAAGGACGCCGATTTCCCTGAATCGAGGTATTTGCCAAGGACACTGATTTCCTCGGAATTGAGATGAATCGAGTTATTCCTGCAAAGACACTAATTTCCTTGCGGGTCGACGCGAATCGAGATGCTCTAGTCAAGGATGCTGATTTCCCTGGATCGAGGTATTTGCCAAGGACACTGATTTCCTCAGAGTTGAGACAAATCGAGGTATTCCTACAAAGACACTAATTTTATTGCGGGTCGACGCGAATCGAGATGCTCTCGTCAAGGACGCCGATTTCCCTGAATCGAGGTATTTGCCAAGGACACTGATTTCCTCGGAGTTGAGACGAATCGAGATATTCCTGCAGAGACGTTGATTTCTCTACAGGTCGACGCGAATCGAGATGCTCTCGTCAAGGACGCTGATTTCCCTAAATCGAGTTTTTTGCCAAGGACACTGATTTCCTTGGAGTTGGTTGACTTGTTTCCGAGACGGAGCGTTGATCCGGCGGGAAGGTCATTAGTTGACTCTAGGTTGTCTGTGGACCGTAGAGTCTTGGAACTAGGGACTTTTCCGTGGCTCCGTTTGGTGATGTTTCGTCTGAATCCTGTTGGAATGAGGAGGATCACCATTACTGATTTTTAGGATGTAGATGTTGCCGTTAAGATTTGGTACTAGGGACTTTGCCATGGCTCCGTTTCGTTTTGTCGCTTCCATGCCCTGCTGGCATAAGAAGGAACGCCATTGTTGATCTTCTAGGATGCAGATGTTACTGTTGAGATCTGACTTTCCCTTTTGACAGGATCTGATGGGGGACATATGGTTCCCTTTTCGTTTATGTCCATGGATTGTACAGGGGTCAATATGGACTACCTGTAGGGCAAAAGTTTCATTCTTTCATTTTTTTATTTCTTTCCGCGATGCTCTATCATTTCAGTTTTTTATATCGCGAAAGTCACGATTGCCCAATCATTTCGGCTATTTTTGTTTTTTTACTCGCTGCTTTTTATTGTGAGTTTCCCAATCATTTCGGCTATTTTTGTATGCATATATATTTTTACTTGCTGATTTTGTTGCAAGTTGCCCCATCATTTCGGCTATTTCATATGCATTTTTGGCTCGCTGATTTTTATCGCAAGTGTGGAACTTGGAATCTGGTGCCAATCTCAGCATCAGCATCGCTACGACTGGAATATTGCCAGGAGCGAATCATTATTTGCCATGAAAGGGCTTGGAATTTGATACCGATTTAGGCATCAGCATCGCTACCACTGGGATATTGCCAGGAGCGAATCATCATTTGCCTCTATCGATGTCGAACAAAGGTGGCTTAGCAAACAGGCTTAGGATCCTGTCGACTAAGGCTTTTGACTTAATGAACCATAAGGGTCTCATAAAGGTGTTTCTACCTACGAGTCGTAAGGATCCCATAGGTGTCGTTTCTCCTTAGGAATCATGAGGATTCCTAAGTGTATGTTCTCTTGTAAGTCGTAAGGATTTTG
Organism: Agapanthus africanus; assembly: GCA_030015575.1. NCBI lineage: Eukaryota > Viridiplantae > Streptophyta > Magnoliopsida > Asparagales > Amaryllidaceae > Agapanthus > Agapanthus africanus. The sequence goes on from JASDDO010000016.1 coordinate 509,983,152, forward strand.
CAAGAGTGTTTTCTCCTTGTAAATCGAGAGGACTTACAAGGGCCGTTCACCGTGTGAGCATATCCCTAGCCGCTGGTGGGACTTTGTTAGGGAAAGGTTTATTCGTGCCCATGGATTGTATACAAGGGTCAATATTGAAACGCTTGTAGGGCAAAATTAGGGTGTATGATGGCTTAAGAACAGGTTCAGATCCCTGTAGCTTAAGGCTTTTGAACCCTATGAGCCGTGAAGGTCTCAAAGGGGAATTCTCCTTACGAGTCGTGAGGATCTCGTAAGTGCGTTTTCTCCTTAGGAATCATGGGGATTCCTAAGTGTGTTGCTCCCTTGTGAGTCATAAGGATCTCGCGCGGGTATTTTATCCTTACAGGGTCGAGAGGACCTTGCAAGTGTCTTTTAACGAGATTGCGCCCTTTCGGGTTTTCACAAACTCGCCGATAGCTCTGCTGTTTTTACTCACGGAGCTCTTTCGAGTTTTCATCCGTGCCCATCTCGCTTATGGATGTACCGTTTTTTTTTTGTCAGCCTTGGGATGCTGTGGTCCGTAGTAGTTTATAGACATCTCGGTCAATTGTTCATAGGTCTGGGATTTTTCCCGGGCAACGTACGATTACACAGCTAGATGTCCTCGCAAGTCTTCGCATCTTTTGTGTCGAAGGTGGATTCCTTAAAGAGAGGGTTCAGGGCTATTTCTTCGTCAGAGTTGCTTCCAAAGGTAATAACTTGTGATCCCTTGGTGTCAACCTTGTGACAGTTGCCGGCAGTTCTTCTGCACTCATCTGTCGTGCTTCTATGTTCCCGAAGAGCCTTGCGTTTCACTCGGTGGATGTGTTGTCAGTGGGCAACATATCCCTGCCACCAGTTTTTAAAGGCCATGCACTCTTCGGTAGGGTGCGTGATCTTCCGATGGTATAAGCAGTAATTTGGATGTGCATCAGCTTCGTCAAGGTGTATGCTGCTAGGAGTATTTCCTTTAAAAGGCGGCAGCTTCATTCCCATTGACAGGGCCCTAGAGAATCATTTCCTTGCTTTAAGCTTGCTTTTTCTGGCCACAGGGATGCTTCGATCCGGTTGGAGTATTCTATGGATTTTCATTACCGGAGCTTCTTTAACTTGACGCTGACGCTTGGCCCTTTCTTATATGGTTGTTTCCCACTCTCTGTCAGCTTTGCTTTTCTGAAGAGCTTCGTTCAGCAGTCTGTCAATCAATTCGTCCGATGGCTCTAGGGATTTTGGCATTGATCCTGCCCCCAGCTCCTCTACATTATCTTCTGATGCCAAGTGAGCTTCTTTGTTATTTAGCGACGAATGAGAGATCATGTAGCAACTTGACATATAATCTTCTGGTTCCTGTGACAAGTTGTCACCCTCATCATCATCGCTATCTCCGCCCTCTAGGATATGGTTGAGAAATTCTTGGAGTGTGACCGGGGTTCGCGCCTTTTGGTTGTATTCCTCCAGCGTGTCGATATGCTTTTGCAAGTCTGTGCGCTTGTCATCAGGCTTCACGGGCTTCTTCTTCTTCTTTGAATACTTTGACGGCTGGGCCTGAGTGTTTTGACCATCGCTACCAATTCTCGGCGTCGGGCGCGGTTTTAGCATTCCCTCAATGATCTCAGGCTCTAGCGGGCTTTCCCACCTGATTGCCGGGCATGTGTGAAGATCCTTCAGCATTCTTTTCGTTTTGGCTGAAAGAGCGACCTCCCATGGAGCTTCTTCTATAAAAGAGCACGATGCCCCCGGTGTGTCCACCCTTTTAGGAGTGTACTGTTGTGGCGGATTCACCTTCCAGTTTTCAGATAGCGCGAACTTGCCCTGTTGGTATTGGTCTTCAACCCAGTTTTTGAAGAAGTAGCAGTCTTCGATCGGATGGCCCAATACTCGGTGGTAGGGGCAGTAATTGGGATCGTTGACGTCATTCGGTTGCGGTGAGTGTCTGACTCCGGTAGAGTAATGAGCCCATTGCGCACTGCCAGTTCAAACAGTTTCCTTGTTTTCTCCCGGGAAAACGAATAAGGACGTCTCAACTTCTCATTGAGGGATTGTCACTTGTTGCTTTGGCGAATAACCGGTCTCAGGCGACTCGGTTGTTGTTGAGCGTTGGCGACGAAGATAGCTTTCCCTTTACCCCTTTCGTTTTGAAGCTCCGTTTTCGACGAGGACGGCTTATGGCCCATCTGGTCCATTTGGGCCAGCTTGTTAATCAAGGCCTGGAAAGTAGTTGGCTTGAAGAGCATCATGAATTGTGAAATGGTCGCCTGAGGGTCGAGGGTCCCTACGAACATGCCTACTGCAAGCGCTTCTTCGATGCGCTGCTCGCACTTCGACCATAGATTCCGCCATCGTATTGCATACTGCACCCATGTTTCGCCTAGCTTCACTCTGGCGTTAATTAACGCAGTCACCGGGGTGCGCTCGTTAGCGCTGGCGAAACATTGGGTGAACAGAAATTCCATCTCCGTAAAAGTTTTGACGGAATCGTTGGGAAGCTCTAAGTACCATTCGAACGTCATCTCCGCCAAGCTGCCGATGAATTGGCAAAGCAGTAGCTTATCATCCCCTCCAGTGTTGCCGCACAAAGCCACGTACTGGTGTGGATTCCCTGTCCCCTTATATACATAGAATTTAGGGATCGTATATCCTGGCGGGTACTTTATTTGGTTGTACCAACCCGGATAGGGTCGTCCGGTCTTAACAATTTGCCCGGCCGCTTCGCTCGCCTGATGAGCTCGTATCTGCTGAGCGATATAGTCATCCAGGGCGGCTTTAGAGATCGTCTCCTCTTTAACCGTTGAAAAAGCCAGAAGAGGGTTCGATGTCTCCCCTCTGTCATCTTTAAGGACAATCGGAGGGTCTTCAGCTGGAGGATCCGGCTGTAACATCATCCCGACCATATCTTGGAATAAAAGTGCCATGCATTTTATGTTGACCGCTTGTTCCGTTGCCTCTTTGTCCTTCTTCTCGAGGATTCTGTGGAGGAACTCGGCATCAGTTTCTTGTTCATGACACTGCTCTGACGACGTCTCTGGGCTTTCTTTTGGCCCAGTGAGTGCGGCCATCTACGTTAATATTTCCTGGAGCTTCTGTTGTTTCTCTTGGGCCTTTGTTACGGTTTTGGTAAGTGGTCGATGGCTCGTAGAGATACGACTATCCTCTTTCCCGGATGCCATATAAACAGTATGCACCACCTTGCCCCCAGACTTGGGGCGTTTGGATTCAGTGTATTTGAGCTTTGTCGCAGACACGGGGATTTTCTCCGACCTTCTTCTTTTGTGAGCGGTCGAAGTTGAGGGGGCCGTTGCAGTGGGTACCCAAGTAGACGACATCTTCTGTGATATGACAGTGTGGTCCTTCTCTTGCCGAACTTTCATCTTCTTTGGTTGGCGAGAGTAGTCTTGGTTGATCACCGAGTCTTGGACCTGTCACCAAACTTTATGAATTTTAGAGGACAGCCGCTGAGGGGGTTGCTCTGGCTTCGCCTTTGTGATCTTTTCAACAGGAGGAGGAGACTTTTTTATCACAGCAGTTGGCGAATTCCTGCGCACCATGTTAAGTAGTTCAAAGCTGTTCCCAGTTGGAGCAACAGCATCAACTTCCACCGTTGGAGCTGGCGGAATCAGTCTAGAAGGGGAACTGCCCCCATCCTTCCTCACTCGGCGCTAGTGGCGACGTCGAGTGTGTCGAGCAGACGGGACTGGCTCGGCTATGGGAGTGGCTTCTTCATGCCCCCTACTCTGATAAGGGGCTGTTGTCGTCGTTATCCTTTCGAAAACCGACGTCCACTGAGAGGGGATGGCCAACCTGTCGAAGGCAAACATTCGGACAGGGGTCGCAGCCTTAGTGACTTCGCCCAGAACGGGAGTTGGAGCAGCCAGTTTTGCAAAGACTGATCTTTTAGCAGGAGAAGCCGCTTTGACGACTTCTTTCACTGGAGCAGGGATGGCTATCCATTTTGGGATGGCCACTTCAGGTATCACGGGCTTCTTCACGGGCCCACTTGAGCTTTGGCCTAGTCTGTTGAAAACCGAGGCGCTGGATTTGGACGACTCATTGAGAGGGGCCGCAGTAGTTGCAAGCTGATCAAAGACTGACTTCTTCCCTGTTTGAGGGGTTTTTGATTGTGGGGACGCTCTTCCCTGCAGGTGCAAGCCCCTGCAGTTAATTACGCTACCGCATCACGGTAACAACTTTCTTCTTCTCCAGATGGTCACTTCATGTCATGTGTGTTTGTTTTATTTTTGGTTGCTCGTGGATTGTATACAGAGACTAATTTATGTTGTTGCCCGTAGGGCGTGGATTAGTCCAAATCCATATTTTCTTAGATTTGGGTTTTGGTTTGGGTTTAAAGATACGTTAGTCTCATTTAAGACTAAGATCAACTTAAACATTTGTTAAGGATATGTTAGTCTAATTTTAGATTAAGATCAACTTAACAATTTGTTAAGGATACGTTAGTCTAATTTTAGACTAAGATCTACTTAACAGGATCATTTAGATCCAACAAAAGAGCATTTGGGCTCTATTGTTTTAGTTTAGGGACTTTGCGATCCAGTTTAAAGACGTCATAGTCTGTAAAGTTTAAGGACATCATAGTCCATAAGTTTAAGGACCCCACAGTCCATAAAGTTTAAGGACATCATAGTCCATGAGTGTAAGGACCCCACAGTCCGTAAAGTTTGAGGACATCATAGTCCAATTTAAAGACGTCATAGTCTATGCAATGTATGGTTGTCAGGATCCGTCACCTCTCTGAAGACGTTGAAGGATTACAACGACAAATATTAGAGGAGTGAAGAGATGTACCCTTAAACCAATTTTGGTTGGGAAATCTGTAGTCCAATTTGGGACTAAGATCAAAGATTTATGAGCATATGGGCTCAGTTAATCTGAAGTAGGGTTCTGTGGCCACTTTGGGCTTGACCCATTTAGTTAAAATGTTGAACATTTAACAATGCTGAGTATTGGTTTGGGCTCTGACAATCTTTTTGTCTTTTATTGAGTGTTGAGCACTCATCATGGTTCTGGGGCTTTATTTTAAAGAACAATTTATGTTCTCTTAGCGCACACATGAAGAGCACGTGACGCGCTTGGCGCTGTGAGCCAGTCAATGAGCGCTTCTTGTGATGTAGCGTACACGTGAAGAGCACGCGACGCGCTTGGCGCAGAGCGCTTCTTTTGAAGTAGCGCACACGTGAGGAGCACGTGGCGCGCTTGACGCAGTGCGCCAGACAATGAGTGAAGAACGCTTCTTTTAAAGTAGCGCACACGTGTGGAGCATGTAGTGCGTTTGGCGTTGCTCGCCAGCTAATGAGCGTAGAGCGCTTCTGTTTATGTAGCACACATGTGAGGAGCACGTGGCGCGCTTGGCGCTGTTCGCCAGACAATGAGTGCAGTGCGCTTCTGTAGTGCACACGTGAGGAGCACGTGGCGCGCTTGGCGCTGTTCGCCAGACAATGAGCGCAGTGCGCTTCTTTACATTTGGAGCGCTAAGGCTCTACAGCGCTATGCGCTAGATTTGGAGCGCTGAGGCGCTCCTTTTAAATTGGAGCGTTGAGGCTCTTCTTTTATGCAAGTTTGATTAGTTCTACGCTCTGAGAATTAAACTCTCATTTATAAGAGACTTTGTCTCATAGATCTAAGAACAAAATTCTTATTTTATAGGAGATATTTCAATTTCGTATGTTTTGGTGAAAGGCTTTGCCTTTATGGATCTGTGATCCTAAGAGAATTGAATTATTCTCCCCCCTTTTTATAATGAAATGTTATAATCTCTTTTGTGAAAGACAATTTGTCTTATAGATCTATGATCTGTCAGAAGAACTAAGTTTTTTTTCTGATAAGATTTTTTATCTCTCTGTTTTTACCTTGAAGAAAAGTTCTTCTTCTGCCGAATGCTTGCTCTTCTCTCTGAAGTGTTTTCAAAATTTAGGATTCCTCTATATCAGACTTGAAGTCTTGGGGTCCTTATATAGGACGAGTTGATTTGTTGAATCAGTTGAAGAGATCTTTTCTCTAACTGATTTGGGGATTTCCCCACTGTTGGATCTTTGATCCTAGGGCTTCTGTTTTACCGAAGGCAATCTTCTTGTTTTTAACAAGATTGGGAAATCTTTTCCCATACAGAATTTATTCTGTATCTTGGTGATTTTTAATCACCATTGGATCATTGATCCAACAGTGCTCTGATTTTCAGAGCACAATCTTTCCTGTTTGGAAAGATAGCGAGGAATGTTTCCTTAACAGAATTTTATTCTGGTCAATTAATGATTTTTAATCATGTTCGTTAGATCTTTGATCCAAAGGACGAGAACATTTTGTTCTATCGCTAGCGCTCACGTGCTTTGCACATGGTGTGCTGCTTAAAGTGCAGCGCTCTTAGCGCTAGCGCTTACGTGCTTTGCACGTGAGCGCTGCCTAGAGTCTTTGACTCTCAGCGCTGGCGCTACTATGAAGCGCTGCTTCATTATTAAAGGTGTCTTTTCACCTTCCTTCTCCACTTTTCCTGAGTCATGCTTCTCTATCCCAGTGCTTGGAAATAGTTCCATCATGCAAAGTATTTTCTGTGTCTAGACTTAAATGTCTTCCTTCATAATCTGAAGCAATGCTTCTTTTCTCTTTCATTTTCAGAGAATCATTTTAACAGAGAAGAGCCGTGGCTTATAATCACCCACATGCTCGCCGTCAGCCATGGGAGGTACCCATTGAGGAAATTGTTCCTCGTTTTGCAGCGCTCTTGGCGAACCCTACTCTTACGGATGACCAATGCGACACGGTGCTGCACGAGCTCTTGACTCGTATAGGATCTCCTCTCCCCGTCGGCTTCATTTGGCTCCGGATGGTTTTCTTGTCTGTGATCAATGATATTCCCCCTCCTCCGGCAGAGATGACTCCGGCCATGCTTGACACCGCGAAAGACAAGATTGAGTGCTTCCACGAGACACTTTTGATCACCACAACTCTGAGGGATCGCTCTGTCCGGCTGCTATGCCAGATACGAGCTCAGCGGGTCGTCATGTCTGCTTTTGTTGATGGGTGCGGTGCTGACCGATGGGTAGCTACTCTTCGTGAAGATCGCCTCTTTGTCATGGTGGAGAAGGCAGAGAGAGAGTTAGATAATTTTATCCATATTTTTGTGAATCCATGTACTTTCGATCCCATGTTTGGTGATCTATTTCCTGTAGAATAAAATGTTCAATTAAATGCTTTGTTTTTGTCGTTGAACACATGTTTTTCCTCTGATGTGTGCATGTGCGTATATGAATGAGCATGGTTTCACACATATCTGTAAACGAAACTTAAGCCGGCATAAACAGGAACTAATAGCTCTTGGCCGATGATTTTGACGGGAACAGAAACCCTAGGTAACAGAAGGAAGAAAACACATAGAACATCTTACCTCTTTTTCGCCTCCACAAGAGTTTAACTCTTCTAAAAAGAACTTAGTTCTTCCTCTAGTTGAGATATGCAGAAGCAGATCTCCCCACAAGTTGAGAATTTAATTCTCATCGGGGAGATTCTGTTATGTAGATTCAAACCTAGAGGAAAGAACTATGTTCAAAGAATTTAATTCTTACAAGAACGTATAGGAATCTAATTTCTCTAATAAAACTAGGGTTTAACCCTATATAAGAATTTAATTCTTATAAAACAATGGGCTTGAAAGTCTCAAAACTTAAGATCTCCATGCATGTAAAAAGATTAGCACCCAACATGACAATGGCCGATCACGTGCTCTTACGTGAACACCTTTGATGAATGAAAGAGAACAACTGAGATCAGGTCATGTGCCCCCACGTGACCCCCTAAAAGTGCTTAGCACTTCAAAAAGAAAAAGGATATAAACCTAAAGACAATTGCCATTTTTGGGGTACCTCACGTGATCCCACGTGCCCTCTGAAAGTGATTAGCACTTTCGAAAGGAAAAAGGGGAATAAACCAAAGATAGTTTCCATTTTGGGGGCGCCTCACGTGATCCCACGTGACCCCCAATAGGGCTTAGCATTTATAAAAGGAACAAGGGAATAAAGCCAAAGAAGCAACGCCAACTTTCAAGTGCCTCGCGTGCTACACGTGTGTGCCCTAAATTTCAGTGTTTAACACTGCTTTAAGTCCGCACGTGGGAGCACGCGAGCGTTGAGCATATACTTGTTTCCCCCAGTAAGAGAGCAAGGCTCTGTTCAAAATTTGAACTGAGGCAGCGCCTCACGTGCAAAGCACGAGAGCGCCAGCGCCCAAAGTTAAAAACTCTGAGGCAGCGCCTCATGTGCAAGGCACGAGAGCGCCAACGCTCAGAGTTAAAAACTCTGAGACAGCGCCTCACATGCAAGGCACGAGAGCGCCAGCGCCAAGAGTTAAAAACTCTGAGGCAGCGCCTCATATACAAAACACGGGAGCGCCAGCGCCATAACTAAAAGTTATCCACCCTTGAATCAAAGATCCAATGGAGATGATAAATCATCATAGCATAAAATTAAATTCTGATTGAGGAAATAGTCCTCAAATCTTTCTAAACAAGAAAGATTGTGCTCTGTAAATCAGAGCACCGTTAGATCAAATATCCAATGGTGATTAAAAATCACCAATATACAGAATTAAATTCTGATTGAGGAAATACTCCTCAAATCTTTCTAAACAAGAAAGATTGTGCTCTGTAAATCAGAGCATCGTTGGATCAAAGATCCAATAGTGATTAAAAATCACCAAGATACAGAATTAAATTCTGATTGAGGAAATACTCCTCAAATCTTTCTAAACAAGAAAGATTGTGCTCTGTAAATCAGAGCACCGTTGGATAAAAAATCCAATGGTGATTAAAAATCACCAAGATACAGAATAAGCTCTATATGAGAAAGTATTTTCCCAATCTTGTTAAAAACAAGAAAAATGTCTTCTGTAAAACAGAAGTTCTTGGATCAAAAATCCAACGATGGATAAATTCCCCAAATCAATTAAGAAATCACTCAATAAGAGATTTCCTTAACTGAATCAACAAATGTGCCTCCACTATATAAAAACCCCAAGACTTCAAGTCTTGTACAGAGGAACCCCCCCCCCCCACCCATAAGTTTCAAGTTAAAAAAGAAGAGCGAGCAAAAAGTGCTTTCAGAGAGAAGAAAGAAGAAGAACTTTCTTCAAGGTAAATAAGAGATCATAATATCACATCTGCATACCCAAGGGTTTAACCCTTATAAACGAATATAGTTCTTTCCCTGGATCTGAGATCCATGAGTCAAGTCTCCCACAAATGAGAATTTAATTCTCGCAGGGATGAATTTGTTCTTGGGGATTGAAGATTCAGGGGAGAACAAAGAATTGAACTCTTCAGAAAAATGCATAAAGAAGGAAGTAGCGCCAAGCACTCCACGTGCCCCTTACATGGGCGCTGCTAAAATAAAGACTGCTCTACACTCATTGGTTGGTGCCAAGCGCCCTACGTGCCCCCCCCACGTGGATGCTGCTAAAATAAAGAGTGCTCTGCACTCATTGGTTGGCGCCCAGCGCCAAGCGCTCCACATGACCCTCACGTAGGCGCTGCTAAAATAAAAAGTGCTCTGCACTCATTGGTTGACGCCAAGCGCTCCATATGCCCCTCACATGGGCGCTACTAAAATAAAGAGTGCTCTGCACTCATTGGTTAGCGCACAGCGCCAGGCGCCCCATGTGCCCCCCACGTGGGCACTGTCTGATATAAAGCGCTCTGCCTATAGAGCCCAAAGCCACAAAGAGTGTTTAACACTCTATAAAAAAATGAAACAAAGAAACAGAGTGAGCTTCAGAGCCCATATCAATGCTTAGCATTGTTGCACATAAAAGGGGACCGAGCCCAAACAACTGTTCAACACTTTATTCAAAACTGAATGGGCTGAGTCCAAGTTGACCAAAATTCCCTAATTCAGATCAATCGAGCCCATGTGCTCATAATTTTTCCAAATTGGTCTTAACCCCAAACCCAACTACAGATCTTTCAACCAAAATTGGTTCAAGGGTATATCTCTCTACATCTCTGATACAAGTCATTGTAGTCCTTTAACATCTTCAGAGAGGTGGAGGGTCCCAATAACCAATAACTCTTGGCGCACCCTCAAACTGATGAACCAAAATCCAGGGACCAATTTTGGCTCTCCGGACTATGATGTCCTTAAACTCTACGAACTATGATGTCCTTAAACTCTACGGACTATGATGTCCTTAAACTCAATGGACCACAACGTCCTTAAACTAAAATCTACGGACTATGATGTCCTTAAACATGTACTATGATGTTCTTAAACTCAATGGACTGCAACGTCCCTAAACTAAACTCTACGGACTATGATGTCCTTAAACATGGACTATGATGTCCTTAAACCCAATGGACCGTAACGTCCCTAAACTAAACTCTATGGACTATGATGTTCTTAAACCCAATGGACCGTAATGTCCCTAAACTAAAAAGATAAAGCCCAAATGCTCTTTTGTCAGATTAAAAGTGATCCTAAACCACCGTTAAGTAGATCTTAGTCCAATATCGGATTAACGTATCCTTAACAAACATTTAAGTTGATCTTGATCTCAAACGAGGTTAACGATCCTTAAATCAGACCAAACCCAAATCTAAGAAAATACAGATTTGGACTAATCCCCGCCCTACGGGCGACAACACAAATTAGTCTCCGTATACAATCCACGGGCAACCAACCTAAAATAAAAAAAATACACACGACACGAAGTGAATATCTGGAGAAGGAGAAAGTGGTTATCGCTACGCGGTAACGTAATTAACTACAGGGGTTTGCGCCTACAGGGAAGAGCATCCCCACAATCAAAAACCCCTCGCCAACGAGGGGGAATCTGACGAAATCTGCTACAACAGCCGCATCTGTTCGAACCTCTGATATATGGTGCCATAAATCAACTTGGTATCTTCGGAGAGGTGGACGGATAAACCCAAATAACATCTGCCCCCAAATTCAGGCAAGACGTTTGTCTTCCCAGTTTCCGACGGTGAACAATACTAGTGTTTAACACTATGAGATGCTAACATTAGCCAACCTTAGACCAAATCTCCCGAGGCCTATCAATTGACCCCTTCATGCTCAGGGTCCCCCAAACCGATCTCAGTCCCAAAGATAGCCAATGAGCTCCTAACAGATGGCATCTAAAATGATGTTTACCCCATCCCCCTCAATCGGGACATTGGTTCAAGGGTACATCTCTCCACACCTCTGATACATGTCGTTGTAATTCTTCAACGGGAGGTGGTGGGTCCCAACAACCAACAACTCTTTGGTGTATTTCCAAACCTATGGATACATCCCATGGACCGCAACGTCCTTAAACTAATAACGAAACGCAACGTCCTTAAACTACTGTGGACCGCAATGTCCTTAAACTAAACCCTTACCTCAAAAATGGTGATCTGTGGACCGCAACGTCTTTAAACTAAACCCTCACCTCAAAAATGGTGATCTGTGGACCGCAATGTCCCTAAACTAATAACGGACCGCAACGTCCCTAAACTAAAATAATAGAGCCCAAATGCCCTTTCATTGGATCTAAATGATCCTAAAACCTTGTTAAGTAGATCTTAGTCTAAAATTAGACTAACGTATCCTTAACAAACATTTAAGTTGATCTTAATCTCAAACAAGATTAACGATCCTTAAATCAAACCAAACCCAAATCTAAGAAAATACGGATTTGGACTAATACATGCCCTACGGACGACAACATAAATTAGTCTCCGTATACAATCCGCGGGCAACCAAAACAAACAAAAACACACATGACACGAAGTGAACGTCTGGAGCGGGAGAAAGTTGTTATCGCTATGCGGTAACGTAATTAATTGCAGGGGCTTGCACCTGCAGGGAAGAGCGTCCCTATAATCAAAAAACCCCTCGCAAATGAGGGGGAATCTGAAGAAGTCTACTACAACGGTCGCATCTGTCCAAACCTTCGATACACGGTGCCATAAATAAACTTGGCATCTTCGGAGAGATGGATGAATAAAACCAAATAGTATCTGACCCCAAAATTCAGGCCAGACGTCCCAACATCTTCGTCGCATCTTTCGGCGGTGAACAGAAGCTTTAACAGGATTTGCATCAGATGGAGATTGAAGTAGTCATGCCAGGTAACGCTTCAAGTTTGATAAATTTACAAGTTCAATCTACCATTATCAATCAGATCAAAGCAGCTCAAGCAAGTGATGCCAAGTTGCAAAAGATCAGAGAACAAGTGGAGAATGGACTCAGAACAGACTTCATCATCCATGAAGATGGATCTTTGTGGTACGGTAGCAGATTATGTGTACCAAAAGGTTCTGTTCGGGAAGAGTTAATGAAAGAAGCTCATAGCTCTCCCTACTCAGTACACCATGGAGGTACAAAGATGTACAAAGATCTACGTCAAAATTACTGGTGGCATGGAATGAAGCGTGAAGTAGCCAGAAGCATCGCTAAATGCTTGGTGTGTCAGCAAGTAAAGGCTGAACATCACATGACTGCTGGATTACTTCAACCGTTACCTATCCCAGAATGGAAGTGGCAACACATCACGATAGATTTTATGACTGCACTCCCTCACAGCTCAAAGGGTAACGATGCGGTATGGGTTATTGTGGATCGACTCACGAAGTCGGCTCACTTCATCCCATTTTGAGTTGGCCAATCTACTGAGACATTAGCAAAGAAGTACATGGAGGTAAGAATCTAAGTAAGATTTAAACTCTTCAAATATGTACTATCTCTGATACCCATGAACTCATATAGGAAATCATGAGACTTCATGGAATACCGGTCTGCATTGTCTCCGATCGTGACACCAGGTTCCGATCACAATTTTGGCAAAGTCTGCAAGCGAGCTTGGGAACAAGTCTGAACTTCAGCACAGCTTATCATCCACAAACAGATGGTCAGTCTGAGCGAACTATTCAGATCTTGGAAGATATGCTCAGAGCGTGTATGTTAGACTTCGGAAGATCGAGGGAAGATCACCTACATCTTGTGGAGTTTTCATACAACAACAGCTACTAAGCAGGCATAGGAATGGCACCTTTTGCAGCGCTTTATGGAAGGAAGTGTCGATCGCCATTAAGTTGGGACAACATCGGTGATAGGGAACTACTTAGACCTGAGATGATAGTAGCAACTGTTGATGTGGTTCGTACTATCAAAGAAAGAATGCGCATAGCCCAAAATCGACAGAAGCACTGGGCTGATGCAAAGCGCCGTCGCTTGGATTTCCAGCCGGGAGATTATGTATTTCTAAAGATATCTCCGAACAGCGGAGTGATTCGTTTTGGAAGACGGGGTAAACTAAGTCTGAGATATATTGGACCGTTCGACATACTCGAACGAGTCGGTGAAGTGGCATATCGCTTGGCACTTCCACCTTCATTGGAAAGAGTGCACAATGTGTTCCACATATCCAAACTCAGAAAATATGTGAGTGACCCCAGCCATATTCTCGATCATTCTGAGCTCACTGTACAACCCGACTTATCTTGTGAGTAGCAACCTGTTGAGATCCTGGATAGGAAAATGAAGTCACTTCGGAACAAGGAAGTCAACTTCGTTCGAGTGATGTAGAGAAAAGACACTCCAGGAGAATCGACATGGGAAAGGGAAGATGAGATGCGTGCAAGATATCCTCACTTATTTGTAAACTAGTCCTTAAAATAAATTGTAAATTTCGAGGACGAAATTTTTATAAGGAGGGTAGACTGTAACAACTCCAATTCTTGTGTATATAAATTTGATTAAAATTTAATGTATACTTAGGATTTTTACAATTCTTGTGAGTACTATAAGAATTTGATTTACTTTTGAACAGCAAGAAAGTGTTTGTAGCTCACTGGTAAGGCCTTGCACTGCTGAACCAAAGCACCATAGTTCAAATCCCATCAACCACAATATCTTTTTATTTAAAATTCTTTTAATCTTTTAGAAGCCCAAGAGTCTACACGAGCACAACACGTAAACTGAAGAGTCACACATAAAACAAACGAGTGCACTGCAGTATACCAACCGACCCCGACACGTGGCCCCGACACGAGCCCCCAACTCATGACTCGAGCCGGAGAGATGGCGACTCAGGCCGGCGCCGCTAGTCTAGCTCAGACCAAACCATAATTTTTCTAAACCCTAGCAACTCTTGGACTCCCCCCATAACCCCAGTATTGTTTATTTTCTGCCCATTTACAGAGAATATTAAAACCCCTTTAATCACAATTTTAATGCAAATTTAAATGCATTTTTTATCACCTCCTAACCCTAATTTTCCCTGTAAATACTCACTCTATTTTTTACCCTTTCAAATTGAAATTTCCTACAAAAACTCTCAAGAAAATTCCAAGATTTTTTTGTGTGCAAGTGGAGTTAGCAAAGGGCGAAACTCCGACAAACTTCCGACGACAACTCAAGGAGTTTCCGATGACGAAGCGACGCACCGGCAACTCCCACCTCTTCCTATTTCTCTCCTCTAACCAATCATCCAATAAGTCCCTATTTCTTCTTCTTTTCTCTATTCTAAAAATATTCAATACTAAAACTCGACGGAAGCGGAGTTAATCCGACTTCCGATTCGGTTTTTCCTTAAAAAGTTATATTTTTCTTAAACACAATAATACCAAACTCTTATTTCATGACCATTAAACATTAAGGAAGACAATAGAACAAGTTCTACATCAAAATAATAACCGCAGCAAGTTTTATTCCACTTTTACATTAAAATATCTTTATGTTTCATATCGACATGTTTATAAGTTTTAACCGTATTATCTTAGAAAACTCATGAAGTAATGACCTACCTCCCCACAACACACATATCTAGCATAGCACAATAGAATTTGGGAATATAGATTTGGGAAAATACGACTTTACATATAACTACCTTCAACTTATAAAACCGCTTTTCTATAAGAAGTGTATTTAACAAATCTTTGCAATTGTGCCTCTACAACCCATTTTGGGGAACCCGTTCGGTATGGTGCGAATTATCGCACATCCTTGAGCATAGTAGAGTGAGATGCAAACTTCCGCAAGGAGCATACAATCTTGAAAAAAATTTAATGCATTTTTCTTTAGAAAATGTGGTTTCTATTATCAATAAAACTTATATTTTTAATATATATATATATATAATTAATATCAAAATATCTATTTTTAATATTTATAATATTTCACATTTCCAAAATTCAATAAAAATATTCCATTTACAAGAAAATACTATACAGTTCCAATATTTCAAATAAATACCCTATACTTTAAAAACTAGGTCATATTCACTAGAAATTTCATATTGAATAAAAGAAATATCTATGAAAACTCTAAAAATGATAATTAAATACTTGAGGTATATTTTGAAAGTATAACAAACCTATTTTACATTAAAAAAAACCTCAAGTTATACTAAATTACAATAAGGATCCTAGTAAACATAGGTTTAAGCGGGACCAGTCTCTTGAGCCTCAAGGAGCCGGAGAGATGGATGCTTTCCTATTTAAGGTAGACAACTTAATAAACGGTGTTATCAACACGGTAATTGTGTTTGAAAAAGACACAAATCATGTCGTCCATGTGCAGCAGTTACCGATAGCACCAAAACATAATTCAGGACTTCAATTTCTTTTCTAATTGTCTGACTCAGACTAAGTCTCAATATAATCAACCTGACTTGAATATGATTCAAGTATGAAATTAAAAAACTACAATTCAATATGAATCCATATATTCAATCTGTTCAATCTATCCAATCTATATTGACTGAACCGAACCATGGATATATATCCATCTACATGATTCTCTAGTTATATCCATTTACTGATATCATGGTTCTGGCAAGTCATCCATCTATATAAATCAAGACAATACAATACAAGTAATACCATCAAGATATCGCGGGGTTTAAGGGGTAGATTGGTACGGAAGGTGTTAAAAGTGGCACGAGACTGTAACCATAATACACCTAACCTGAATATCCATTGTTGTTGTACCGTGGCTGAATGGTTCCTTGTGCTCCGTATACCTTAGTCTCCGGAATAGTGGGAGTCCTCTCTTATACAGTCATTCTTCTGTACCAAGTTACAAACAACTGCATTAACACTAAATACAACATTATAACAATATACTATCTATTATGTCTATTCCGTTCTTGTCTATTTACGGGACTTACCGAGCGATTTGTTCGCTGACGACATTCTCTTTTTTTTCTTTGGAATGTCGTCAGGTGATTCGGACCTTCAGGAGATCGAGCCCACCAGCGAGGACTTGGATCAGCTAGCCTTCGACCCGGAGCTCTAGTTACTTGTACTTTTCATTTCAGTATTTTCATTTCTGTTATGCCACTATTTAGGCATTGCTTTCATTCCATGTATTTACCTTTCAGTTGCATTGTAAAAAGAATATTTAATAAATAAAGTTGTTGTTCATTTATATCTTGTCTCTTGTGTACATTACATTTTATATTGCTTAGATACGCTTAGCGTGTTTACTTCTGAGTAAATACGTAGCAGCCTCGTCGCGTCCTCTGCCCATATACTGGGAAGCGGGACGTGACACCTTTCAATGGTGAAGAAGGAGATGATCTCCAAAGAAAAACTGGATGAATATTGCCCAACAAATTAAAGCTCATCAGCCCAGCGAAGCGGTGAACAAGCTGGTCAAGACTACTCGGCCATATTCAACATGGTACGACCAGAAACAATACCCTCTGGGATATGTAATCTCGAGATTCAACAAGTTCAAAGGAACTGGAAATCTACAACAATATATCACACAGTTCAGAGCGCGGTGCGGTAATATGGGAGGCAACGACCAGTTACTCCTCCGGCAATTCATCAGCAGCCTGACGGAGACTGTCTTCGAATGGTATTCGGAGCTTCTAAATGACACTGTAGAAACATTCACCGAGATGGAATAGCTCTTCACTCGAAGGTTTGTTAGCGCAAGTGAACGTACCATTATCTCTGCGTTAATCAACAAGAAGGTAAAGCCAAATTGAACCTTGATGTAGTATGCCACCCAGTGGAGGAATCTTGCTTCAAAATGCGAGCAGACCATTACTAAGCCCTCAGTTGTCGGGATGTTCATAGGCACTCTCGACATGCGATCGAAGGTATAATCGTTCTTGGCTTTCACAAATCCCACCACCTATCAAGAAATCTTGACAGATTGGTATAGCTAGAAAAAATTGGTCGAGTCTCTTACTTCGCGAAAGGAGAGTCGCATAATAATAAAGGCAAGGATAAAGATGCGTTTGTCGCCAATGCTCAGCAACAACAAAATGGTCCTAAAGTATCTGGTAGCCAAAATAACAATCGCACGGGTCCCACTTTAGATTAAAGATTAGGATGCGAATATTCTTTTCCTTGTGACAATATGAAGAAGTTGTTTGAGCTTGCCATAAAGAATTGTATGATGTTATTGCCCGAACCACGGCGACCAACACAAACCAACGCGTTCAACGATCTAAACTACTATCTCTACCATCGAGCGGTCAACTACTCAATCGAATATTGCTATGTCTTCAAGAACTGGGTTGATGACCAATACAAGCATAGGAAGCTTATGCTGTCAGATAGCTGGAAGGTGGATCCGCCATAGAAACACACCCCCAAGAAAGCTGATACACGGGGGGCATCTTGCTCGCTGGTGGAAGAAGCTCTATGGGAAATGGTCCTTTCAGTAAAGATGAAAAAGATGCTAAAAGATTTGCAAGCATGTCCAGCGATTAAGTGGAAAAGCTTACTTGAACCTCAAATTATCGAGGTGATGTTGAAGCCGCGTCCTACTCCAAAAACGAATGAGAAGGGAAAAAGTCCCCAAGTCCAATCTTCCAAGAAAAAGAAGAAGAAGACCAAGAAGCCCGTCCAACCTGCTGAATATGCAGACATCCAGAAAGATTTGCAAAAGTACATCGTTGCTTTGGAAGAATACAAGAAGAAGACGAGATTGCCAATCATGCTCGAAGAATTTCTTCAATATCTCTTCGAAGATAACAATGCCGAGGAAGGGGAAGATTCAACAGAAGAAGGAGAAGAGCGTGTGGAAAGTTGCCACATGGCTCTCACTCCTTCGTATATGATGATGATGCCCCGCCGGCATCAGAAAGCGACACTGTTGAGCTGGAGGCTGAATTAGCACCAAATGCTCCAAGTCCTTTCCAAGAAGAGTCGATTGATAAGTTACTGAAGGAAGATTTTTAAGCAAGCAAAGATAACCAAATGCATAAGATAGCCATATATGAAAAGTCCAGGCAGCAGCATCTGAGCAAGCAAGCAGCGGGAAGAGCGAGTTATGTAATTCTCCAAATCCCGCCTGCAAAGAAGAAAAGTAATACGAAAACCAAGAAGCGGTTTCGCCAAAGCCTTGTAAATGGGCATAAAGCTACTGCCCCTCATGATGTACATCCTGGGGGTACCATATTTTGGCCGTGGAGAAGATCACCCAAAATACTGCCTCTATCACCAGAGGATCTCTCACTCCATCGAAAAGTGTAACGCTTTCAAGAAGTGGTGGCAGGGATATGTCTCCCACAAAAGACATTTGAAGAAAGAGAAACAAAAGGCCAAAGATCGCCTGCTTAGGGACGATAACTCAGAAGCAGGCAACAAAACATGGTCAGTGGTGGAAAGCTGTCACATGACTAACGACCAGTCCTCAAGAAAAAGGAGTTCTGAAGTTCCCATCTTTGGAAGCAATTCTAAAGACGCAGTCCTTTTTTTATCCTTTCTTCACAAGCGCCGACTTGGCAGAAGAAGCGACAAAAGCATGTGGTAATATTCTACCGCAAAATTGCACTTTACCCGAGAAGAACCTTGGACCTGCAAACAAAATATCGAAGAAGTGGGAGAAAGGAAAAGAGAAGGTTGCCGAGGAGATCGAGGTTGACGAAGAAGTGGCCAAAGATCTCACCGCTAAGGACCCGCCTAAGAAAATTAAGGTGGATTATAACGTCCTGGCCCATCTAAAGAAGTTGCCTTCGCACTTGAGCATATACGATGCTCTGATGCTGTCAAAGGAACTCCGGGAGTCTCTCATTAAAACTTTGAAAGAGCCTGATCAATTCTAAGCCTACTTCACCGAAGAAAAAATGAAGGAAGAACTAGTAGAGGTCCATACCGCCGATATTACCTTCAGCCAGGAAGACCTTCTTTTGGGAACGTGAGAGCATAACCGGCCGTTATATGTACTCGGGCACTGCAAAGATAAGAGGACAAATAAGATCCTCATCAACAATGGATCCTTGGTAAACCTACTCAACGTGAGGGTACTGATGGAGCTATGCATGCAAGTTCAATAATTAGCTCGGGAGAGGATTACAATCTCCGGATTCGACACACAATACTCTCGAACACTCGGGTCTGTGATATCGACGCTTCGTTTCGAGCAACTGGTGACGGACGTCAAGTTCCACGTGATCAATGCGAAGACGTGCTATAAAGCTCTGCTCGGTAGACCTTGGTTGCACGAGTATAATATCATCACTTCTACATAACATCAATGTATGAAGTATTTCAAGGATGGAAAAGAGTACGTCATCACGGGAGAGCTCGATCCTTTTTTGGTTAATAAAGTACGAAAGTATGAAGACGCCGAGTACTTCCTGCCAGATTTCGAGGATACCGAGAGATGCGGCAAACCAGAAAATAAACAAAAGCATATGGCCACTATTCCAATATTTGGAAGTGATATGGAAGAAGAGGAGGAAATAGTATTCTCCAGCCAGCCCAAGTCAAAGGATGGTGAACAAAACCTGACACCCGTCATTCCTATCTTCGGGAGTGATTCGGAGGAAGAGATTAGAGCGATATTCTATACCCATCCTTTAGTGGAAACCATCAATGAAGCTGATCGGACTTTGCACGTCATGATGGTTCCACCTCAGAATTATAAAGAACTCAATATCATCCGCATCGATTGTGTGGAGGAGCTAATAACCTTCTATGTACCTCCCAGGCATAGAGGTGAAAAGGTGATTCTCTTCTACAAATCAGAAAAGATTAAAGTGGAGAAACATATCTGGCATAGACTCGACCCGAATCTTGACATGTTGCAGCCCGTCCACATCCCAAGATATGCCACGAAAGGTTTAAAGAATTTTCTCAAGCATCAAGGATCCCTCTCGAACAGACTGTTCAACAAGCTCAGTTCTATAAAAGGATCTGGGAAGTGCTCGGGACTCATGAAATTAAGCCTAACGGAAAACTGGATACTACTGGTCTGGGATATGTTCGGTCCAAGAAACGGGAGCGGACTTACAATCGTTATACTATAAACTCTATAAACGAAGAAGAAGTTGCTTCGTTAAGAGACGACTCTGCTGAGCAGGGGCAGGGCCCGTACAAAGAAGTCCAAGTTTTTCACTAGAAGACCAGATTGTTAGGATGATAAAGAAATCTTTTCAAGCAAGTAAGGATAACTAAAGCCATAAGCTCCTAGCGCAGGCAGAAATACCTTCGAAAACTCCAGTCGAAGAATCTGGAGGAAATGCCCTCCAAGGAGAAGAAGAAGAAAGGGAAGACTGGCCGGAAGTCTTTATAGAATACTTCAAATCCCATCAAGTTCCTGAAGATGCATCACAGAGACATCAACTCATGAAACGAGCTCTTTCATTTGCCCTAATCAATGGAACCTTATATAAGAGATCCTTCGACCATATATGGCTAAGATGTTTAGGACTGAAGGAAGCCAAAAAGATCGTCTAAGAAATTCATGATGGACTTTGTGGATCCCATCAAGCCGGTTCGAAGATAATGTTGTAGATCAAGAGAATGGGCTACTACTGGATCACGATGA
This sequence comes from Agapanthus africanus, assembly GCA_030015575.1. Taxonomy (NCBI): domain Eukaryota; kingdom Viridiplantae; phylum Streptophyta; class Magnoliopsida; order Asparagales; family Amaryllidaceae; genus Agapanthus; species Agapanthus africanus. The sequence goes on from JASDDO010000016.1 coordinate 510,003,929, forward strand.
TTCAAGACTGCACCGAATATGCAAAATGATGCCACTCGTGCCAAATACACAGGGATTTCATTCATCAACATCCTAACCCACTTACCGTGGCTAGCTGGTCTTTTGAGATATGGGGAACAGATCTAGTTGGCCCTATTGAACCAGCATCATTTAAGGGACATCGGTTCATCTTGGCGACAACCGACTAATTCTCTAAATAGGCAGAGGCGGTACCTTTAAGGGAAGTGAAAACGGAGAATATTCTCCACTTCTTTAAGACTTAAGTGATATATCGGTTCAGAGTCAAAAAGCGGATAGTCTCAGATAACGGACCCGCATATAGAAGCCACAAGATAAGCCACTTCGCACAACTACACAAGATAGACTGGAGATACTCCTCTATCTACAATTCTTGAGCTAACGGTCTAGCTGTAGCTTGCAACAAAATGCTAACCTAGCTCATCAAGAAGATGGTGTCCAGGAATAAGAAATATTAGCACAAAAGGCTACATGAAGCTCTTTGGGCCTACCGAACGACGTTCAAGACAGCCATAAAAACGATGCCATATGCATTAATGTTTGGAACCGAAGCAGTGCTCCCGTTGGAGATCGAGCTCCCCTCACTGCGAATGGTGATTCAATATGAGCTTAAAGATGAAGAAAATACCCATCTCCGGCTCGAAGAACTTGATGCTCTTAATGAAACCCGTCTCGTAGCACAGCAAAGCTTGGAAGCCCATCAGGCAAGTATGACCCAGGCATATGAAAGACTAACCAGACCGAGAACATTCCGCCAAGGTGAACTCGTACTGGTTGTTAAAAGACCAATAATCCCTAACTGCGCAAAACGTGGAAAGTTCAAACCAACATGAAGGCTCGTATATCGTAGACAAGGTCTATCAAGATGGGGCTTACCTGCTGATAGGCATGCATTGAGAAAGACCTTTTCAGCCAATAAACGATCGTTTCCTCAAGAAATACTATGCTTGAAGAGTCCTAACTTGGGTCAATGATAGACGAAGACGTCTATTTCTGCTCCCTATCTTCCTGAGTCAAGAAAATAAAATTGCCACCGGGAAAATATACTCCCTAAAATCCCCTTCGGAACATTACATCCCTAAACTGGAAAATCGCCCTGCATCCTGTCACCCAATTGACCACTGCATACAATCCATGGACATAAATGATCCCTACCCGCAAAAAAGATTGCAACTCGAGTCCCACTGGGAAACTATATTCCTAAATTTATGTTGCCCTACAGTCAGTCTCCAAATTAGCTACCGTATACAATCTACGGGTATAAACGATCCATGTCACCCCAAAGTCTCACCAGCGAGGGATGCCAGGACGTCCATAGAGAAATTACATCTGAGATTCCCACCAATTGTGTAAAGTTAAAAAGAAAAAGAAAAAGGTACGTCCATAAGAAAAATGGGCATGGATGAAAACTCGAAAGGGCTCCGTGAGTAAAAACAGCAGGACTATCCGCGAGTTTGTGAAAACCCGAAAAGGCGCAAAATCATGAAAAGAAAGAAAAAAATGCACTTGCGAGATCTTCTCGACTTGCAAGGAGAAAACATCTGCATGAGATCCTTATGACTCAGAAAAAAGAAATACACTTAGGAATCTTTACGATCCCTAAGGAGAAAATGCACTTATGAGATCCTCTCGACTCGTAAAGAGAAAATACTTCTATAAGACCCTCATGGCTTCATAGAATCCAAAAGCCTTAGGTTATAGAGATATGAACCTGTAAATTAAGCCATCATATCCCCAAAACCGTCCTACAAGTAATTCAATACCAACTCTTATATACAATCCATAGGCGCAAACAAATATGTTTCAAAAAAAAGTCCCACCAAAGGCGAGCGATACTCCCATGATGGTGAACGACACTTGCGAGATCCTCTCGACTTATAAGAAAAAAAACACTTTTGTAAGATCCTTACGACTTGCAAGAGAAAATCCCGCTTAGAAGCCCTCACGACTCCTAAGGAGAAAATACACCAACGAGATCCTTTCGACTCATAGGAAGAAAACAACTTTGTGAGACCCTCACGGCTCATAAAGATTGAAAAGCCTTAAATTACAGAGATATAAACCTATTTTCTAAGAAATCATTATCTAAACGGGCAATGGCAAATGATGAATCGCTCCTGACATTACGTTTCAGTGTTAACGATACTAATACCGAACGACACCCAAAATTCCAAGTCTCATGCTATCGACCTCTAAGTAGTTAAACTAGAAAATAAAAAAAAAAGAGAAATAGCCAAAATGATTGGGCAACTCGCAATAAAAATCAGTGAGTAAAAGAAAAAAATAACCGAAATGATTGGGCAACTCGCGATAAAAATCAGCGAGTAAAGGAAAAAGAAATAGCCGAAATGATTAGAAACCATAAATAACCAGCCGAAATGATTGGGCAATCATGACTTTCGCAATAAAAAAGCAGTAATGATAGAGTATCATGGAAAATTAAAAAAGAAAAAGAAGAAAAGAAGAAAAAAAAAATTCCCTACAGGTAGGTCGATACCAACTCCTGTACACAATCCATGGACACAAACAAATGAAGAAGAGCAATATGTTCTACCATGTTTTGGTAAAAGTAGAATTAAGTCTCAACGGCAGTATATACGATGCCTAAAGACCATTAAATGTCATCTCACCTCAGAAGGGTACGGTTATGAGTTTCCAATGGCTGATAACAGTTTGAACTCAAGGTAAAGCGCCATGAATACGTCTAACGCTGAATCTTCTGACGACAATATGGATACTCCGGCCTAGGAAGATTACTTGAGACGTCGTTTCTAGCCTCAAAAGGGATTGAAGATACGGCAAGTGCGTGTCTACTCGAACTGCGATCCGAGGGACGCAAACCGAGAAGAAGTCAGCTAATGCAACGGTGCGGCGGACTACACCCAGTACCATAAACCCGACGGCCCCTTATGCTAACAGGGGTATGTTAACGTCAGTCTGAATTTATCTTTACCTAAGGGAAAGATAAAATGAACGCTCCGAGTAAATAAACTAAGCTAATCCATTTGAACACCAAAAAGAAAAGGAAGTGTAGATACAAAAGAAATAAAAAGTGTTTTGCATTCATACGTCAAAAGATGGATTATAATAGACAAACATTCAAAATAAAATTCATTTCATCATTCAAAGCTTATAATGGCAAGATATTAGCATCGGTACAAGGATTGAGCAATTCAAAGATAAAATCAAGCAAAGCTTAATCAACATCTTCTACTATCTTCTTATGCGCCCGTTCATGAAGACAAGCTTCGGGGTCACCACTTATATTCTCCGTCCTCACGTATGAAAATATTATTGCTTTCTGCTAACAAATCTGGTGCAGCAGAGTAGTCGTGCGGTCCCTCCGGTTCTTAGAAATCGAGCCCATCAGATAGACCAAGTGTACTTTGTACTCAGTCTGATCAAGTACTTGGAGTGACTAGGCCTCGGAAAGCCCAGGCGCAGCATTCCGGATCGCTTTAAAAATCATCTGCAACATGGAAGAGCAGCGAGAGAGCAATACCTACAATGATCCTCGAAGCGATGCAATACAACTTCACATTGGGCGTCAGTATAGCTCGGCCTATAAGAGCGAATGTCAGTATAAGAGATGATTTCCTTGATAGAGTACAAATGACCGTCCATGATATCTGCAAAAGAAGGCAGAAAGAACATCAGCTCGAAAATAAAGAAAGCACTGCAATTTCAAAGCGTGGAGTCTGTAACTATAAAGCTAGTAGACCGCACTGAGCAAACATGACGAATCATAAAAGCTGAAGCACGTGCTCATGAGAAAATTTAAAAGATTTTCTAAAATAAATAAAATGAGTTTAACTGCAGAAATTCCCAAAGTGAACTCTTAAAAATTAAGCATTGGAGCTAAGCTCTGTTAAGTGGATTACCACAAATGTGACAAGACCGGTCTATTGATTAGACTCTTGAAGACGAAGACTAAGTTTCGAAACAGAGTTAAACTCTGAAAGAGAATCAGAATTCTCAAATAAAAAAGAAATGAAGGTAAATACCTTCTTAGAGCTTAGGGCTCTATTTATACGGATGTTGAGTCGGTTTGGATTCCCCGCATCTTAAGATCGGACAGCTATAAATCCGGTCACCGTTACTCCCACGTGCCTTGCACGTGGGAGCAAAGGTAGGGCGCATTTGTTCCCACCCAAATTGTGGCGTTTAACAACTAAGCCAAAGTCACTTTGGCAGTGCCCATGTGTAAGGCACAGGGCGCTAATGCCATCATCTTGGGCAATGCCTCACATGTAAGGCATGTGGCGCTAATGCCATCAGCCTTTAGCAGCGCCTCACGTGCAAAATACGTGGCGCCAATACTATAGGCTTGGACCGCGCTGCACATGCAAAACACGTGGCGTCGACACCAAATAGTTGAAGCGCATGTTTCAAGTAAAGAATAATCTCTATTTTTGGAAAATATTTTCCATAATCTTTCTAAAATAAGAAAAATCCTCTCTATTAAAATAGAGAGCCCTTGGATCAAAAATACAATGGTGTATAAAATTTACCGGTTGATCTTTAAGATCAATTTGATCAATCAAAATCTTTTAAATGAGATATTCTCTCAAACTAATTGATCCTTCTCTACTTCTATAAATAGGAGCCCAAGAGATCAAATTGGACAGACATATCCCCTCATAAGTTTCTGCAACCGAGAATTTAATTCTCTTCCAAGAACATCTTCCTCCTCCTTAAAACTCTAGGTAAAACATGAAGAAAATATCTCCCTTACATAATATCTCCATTTAAAAGAGGCTTAGCTTCTCATAAGAACATGGTTCTTCCATTAGATTAAAGATCCACGAGACAAATCGGTCCTAAAACGAGAAATTATGTTCTCAGGGAGAGATCTTGATCTTTAAATCCAAGATCTGATAGAAAACTCAAGTTTTCTCATCATCAAACAATATCAAAAGCAAAATATCAGAGCTTTTTGCTCCGTGGGACTTGGTTCTCCATAAATAAAACATCCTTGTTTAAGAACTCGAGACCTTAACAATGGTCAAAAGACCAGCTTCGCAATAGTTTGATAGTTAAAATATATCATCTCCTGAAAGTTTAAATGTTTCTAAACAGTAAGGCTTAGACCGTCTAAAGAACCCTAGCTTGGTTCGCCTCACGTGCTGGGCACGCGTGCCGAGCCGTTTAGCTCATATGGCTGCATCACGTGGGAAGTACGTGAGTAAGTCAATGACCTTATTCTGCTCAAGTCAAGCCGAGCGCCAATATGCTCATGCACTCATATGAATATCATGTGAGCAACCTCTAGAGCCCTATCGGCTTGAGCGGAGCCGAGCCGTACATGTGCCGTGCACGTTTTGGGTACCAAGCCGATCCATACTTAGCTAGAAGGTTGACTTATAGGTTGACTTATCTCCCAAAAAAGACTAAGTGTCCCTAGGCCATGCCTGTACCCTAAGTACATTAAGTTGATCTTAGTCTCAAATACGACTAACGATCCTTAATTAAACCCCAAAGTTGATCTTTGTCTCAAATAAAACTAACGATTCTAGTTAAAACTTCTAAGTTGATCTCAGTAAAAAACAAGACTAACGATCCTTAGATCAAAATAAGTATTCCCTGAACTGATGGACCTTATCAATATGAGAAATGCAACTTAAGTTCATCCCCAAATCTAATATATACGGATTTGGACTAATCCGTGCCCTACGGACGACGACAAAATTAGTCTCCGTATACAATCCAAGGGCAACCCAAAACTAAACTAAAACATGACACACAAAATAAAGTTTGGAGAAGTAGAAAGTTTTTATCGTTCGTGATCGCATAATTAACTATAGGTGTTCCCCCAATATTAAAAGAGCAAAGTTCTGTTGAAATTTAACAGGGTAGCGCCTCACGTGCTTCTCACGAGGGTGCAAGCGCCAATATGCAAAGCACATAAGCGCTTTATATATAAGAATTAAATCTTATATGACGTCATACGTGCTCATCACGCGGGCGTTGTTTAGACCATAATATTGCATTTTTCATTCCCCTATTCTTATCCGTTTTATGAATAAACAGGTACTCTTGACGCACTTTTGTTGCATGTTACAGGATACAGGGCTTGGATGCGAATACAGTGAAAAAGACGAAAGATGATACAGAAAATGGACTTTTGACCAACAAGCAGACGGATCTTACTCAAGCCTAGACGAAGAACAATGCAGTCTGAAATGTCAAAATGAACGGTCAAAAGATACTTATAAGTTTTCACTGAAGATCTGGAGAAGACCCAGAAGTCCAACAGAGAAAAGAAGTGTAAAAAGAGAAAGCCCAAGAAGCCAAGGAAAAAGCCCCAAAATCACAGTGTCTGACTCCCTAGTTTGGCCGCGGAGCCGCGGCCAAACCCAGCCTGGCGCCGCGGTTCCGCGGCCGTTTGGAGCCCGTGTCGGTGGATTTTTAGGGTGTCGGTGCGTCGGTGCAGATGTTGAGATTTTTCGAGGGCAAATCTGTAATTGCACATCTGCGAGAGTCTGTAACCCTAATTTTTCTTGTTTACTTATAAATTGTAATCGAAAATTGTAAAACCCTATGCCTCTTTTCAATCAATAAAATTCAGAATTTCTGGGAGCTATATTCAGATCTGTTCTTCTTGCTTGGAGGGAGCCATCGAATTAGTAAGTAATTTTATTCTTTTAATTAAAATGTTTTATCATCCCCTAATGAGCGAGTAATCTCCTCGCTTGTTAGGGTTAGCCTTAGGGAAAGGGTTGAGAGATGAGATCTCTCACCCCTTTCAATGCCACATTCACCTAAGAGTTAGAACTCCATGCATGCGCGCACAACCGCTCCCTGCGGCATCCTAGCCTTCGAGGTAACGATGAACCGTAGTATAAAGGGCCGGTTGCGTGCGTTTTCCATGGGGGTTAGGGTAATTATCAACAAAGGAAGGATACGAATCTAGAGGAAGAAACCTCTTCCCAAAAGATTCGTATCCACTTTATTGATAATTACTATAACGTCTAATAGATCTAAAACAAGGCATTGAAAGCGGTGAGGAAAACGTTAATCTCCAAAACTTCCCCGAAGCCTAACCCTAGCAAGACTTTTAATTAGATTAATTAGATCCAGTTTTCATAGATTTTTATAAACCAACCAAAACGACACTTTGAATCAACTCGTTAAAACACACTAAAGAAATTTACCCGTCTCTGTCGATCGACCCGCACTCACCGGCTAGCTGCAAAGCGACGCCGTTTCTGATTGCGGTAAATACAAGTTTTGACACAAATCAAATGGCGCCGTTGCCGGGGATGGCGTAATTTTCTTGTTTTGTATGATTTCGGGTTGATATTAAATTTTGAAAAATTATAAAAATCTGAAAATAAAAAAAAATACAAAAACATTTTATCGATTTTTATCTGTTTGAAGGGTTTCTCGTTTGAATCTTGCAGGAACAGCAAAGCATCGTGGATCTGGAGTTTTACAGAGAGCACAACAGAAAAGGGAACATCAGAACAGAGTAGAATTGGTGAACATGAGCTGCACAAAATTTTCCACAGCCTGATCCCACTGTTTGGCCGCCTTTCCGCCGCATATAGGGCACCAAAACCGCGGAACCGCTGCCGTTCTGCCACGTCAGCACATAAAATTTGCATGGTTTGCTCTCTTTTCTTCCCCTCTGCAACCTCCATATCTCCACTGTGAAAATTTTCTGCAGGTTTCTTTGCGCTAAAAAAATCTTCTTCCCCCTTCTAGATAACAGATTTGCTGCAGGTTTCTTTGCGCCGCGCTAAAAATTGATTGCAAGTGAAATTTTATTGTTTTGCATAATTTAACCGGACTTTAAGGGGCTAATTGACCAAACTCAGATTGGGTAGGGATTTCATCACCCTTCCCAGGACCCCAGAAAACACCTAAAGCATGTGCATTGACCACAATTAATTAAAAAAGACTAGACTCACACCTAAGGACATCGAGCTCAATAGGAAAAGGACTAGTATAGGCATCGTCCGTTTATCCTAACCGACATTGCGGTGTCTAAGCTAGTGGTTATTAATTAGGCCCACTGTAGTGGTGGTTCCTTCCCACTTACCTGGCCGTACTTGTCCGTGAAGAGACGGTTTGAGGTCCTATTTCTAGCCCAAGTTAGGAGCTGTCTAGCAGACCTAGGCGACCCTAGATCTAGGCCTGATTGTGCATGTGTGGTTGATACATTTGTGTCACGAGTCTCAAAAACCTTTTTGCAAAACTCTCACATAAAAAAAATAAAGAAAAATCTTTACAAAACTTGCAACTTACCGCTAAGAAAACTTGCAACTCACTTCTTCTCATTGACGTTATCTTACCCCCACATTCTGTTTTTTCCTTTTTTCTGACTACACTACACCTTTAGTGTATATCACTTTGGACTAGGGATACTAACGCCCGATTAGTCCGTGTTTCGTTGGTACCGACCGACGAACCTTTCGACACCGAAGTCGAAATTCCCTCCATTTCCTTACCTCCATTTTCAAATTCTTCTTTCGAAGGTATGTCGGGATTCAACCCCAACGATACCTTACCGACGGGAATGATTCCACCTCCGTTAGGTGCGAATAACCCGAACCTACCACCTGTTGTAGCGCCCGCACGAGTTGCGCTCCAGGATCTCTTCTACCCCGTCCGCACTTCTTTACCTACATGTCTTTCACCCCCACCGGCGAATGGGGATAATTTTGAAATAAAACCACATTTCATCAATATGCTGCCAAAATTTTATGGTTTGGAATCTGAAGATGCATATATTTTTATTAATAAATTCCAAAACGTTTGCGCCATGATGAAGACACCCCAATTAAGTGATGACGCGATAAGGCTAAGGGTCATTCCTTTTACCTTATGTGACCTAGCCGAGAAGTGGCTATACAGCACCGCATCACATTCTATCAGAAATTAGGACGAGTTTGTAAGAGCTTTTCTGAAAAAGTTCTATCCTCATCACAAAACTGCTAGAATCCGAAACGAAATTATACAATTTTCACAGCTTCCTTCCGAACCATTTTGGAAGTGCTTCGAGAGATTTAAGGACCTACTCGTTCAATGCCCTCATCATGGGATCGAAAGTTGGCAATTGTGCCAAACATTATACGAGGGGTTGAACGCAGCAACGAAGCAGTTGCTAGAAACTATATGTCAAGGTCATTTTCTTTCCAAGTCTAGCAACGAAGCGTGGCAGTTTCTTGAGGATCTTAGTGAGCAAACAATTCAGTGGGAGAGTACCAAGACCACATCATCTTTTTCTGCTGGTCAATCTAGGGCAGGCATACATCAAATAGATATGTCAATTGCTATGAAGGCCGAGATGGCCTCACTTATGAAAAAGCTAGAAGCCATTGAGACCAAAATCTCATCGTCTTCTCCTGCCCCTACTCTACCCACACGAACTGTTTGTGCTTGTTGTTCGAATCCATCGCATCTAACCGAAGAGTGTCCCTATAATGCACCTATTCAAGGACAAGATCAAGTCAATGCTGCATTTCAGCAACGACAAAGAAACGATCCGTACTCTTCGACATACAATCAGGGGTGGAGGAGTCACCCAAATCAACAGTTCCAAGGGAATAACAATTTTCAAAGACCCCCTCCACAACAACAACAAGCACCCTCACAAACTCAAAACCAGCAACCTTTCCAACAACAACCTTATACAAATCAAACGAACAATTTGGTTCAACCAAATGATGATAAGGTTATCTCGCTCGAAAAAAGTCTAGATGCATTTCTCAAGCAATCTACAGAATCCGCAGCAAGATTTGAAAGTTATGTTCAATCTTTAATGAATAACAATGCCTCACATGATCAAAGTATCAAATCTATTGAGGCACAAATTGCACAATTAACTGTTGCGTTGAGCGAGAGAGAAAAGGGAAAGCTTCCATCTCAACCATTGCCAAATCCCGGTCACTCACAAAACGCATATCACAATCACAATGTGAATGCGGTGACCACGTTGAGATCCGGAAGAGTGTTGCAAAATAATGTGGGAACTAGTGATGACATCCCCGCCGGTGGTTCTTCTTCTTCTTCTTCTTCTTCTTCTTCTTTTTCTTCTCCATAGTCACCTTCCCCTTCTTCACTTTCTTCTTCACCTTTTTCTTTAGAGCCTATTCTCCACCCTTCCCACGGCTCTACTTTTTCTACTTCGAACGGACCCATTTCTCACAACACGAACACATCTACACCGGGATCCGTTCCTAATCCACATTCTACTCCACAAACATGTGACTCAACAAATTTTCAAAATGCACCATTTCCAAATAGGTTGAGTCGTAATAAACCAACTGCACAAGTGGAAAAGATTGTGGAATTATTTAAGCAGGTTAGCATAAATATACCTCTCTTGGATGCCATCCAACAAGTCCCTTCATACGCGAAAATCTTAAAGGGATTATGCACTTCAAAGAGAAAAGCATCTCAAGTACCCAAGAAAGTGCTAGTGGCTAGTGCAGTGAGCAATGCTATTAACCACCATCAAACCTTACCCCAAAAACGAAAGGACCCCGGCTGTCCTACGATTTCCATCACAATTGGGGATAAGAAAATTAATCGAGCACTTTTAGATCTTGGGTCTAGTGTTAACCTGATTCCCTACTCCGTGTACGAACAATTAGGGGGTTGGAGAGTTGAAACCCACTCGTTGTACTCTCCAAATGGCTGATCGATCAATCACCTATCCAAGGGGTCAACTAGAGGATGTGTTGATCAAAATTGGGGAGTTCATATTCCCCGTTGATTTTATCGTTATGGATACACAACCTGTTGCTAACCCAAGAAACCAAATTCCGGTGATTCTCGGACGACCATTTTTGGCCACTTCCAATGCTGTGATAAACTGTCGCAATGGCTCCATGACTCTATCCTTTGGGAAAATGTCTAGTGAGTTCAATATTTATAAGATGGGAAGTCTGCCCCCCGTACCTAAAACTAGTACACGAGAAGTTTGCTCTATTCACGAAATCACGCAGGAGGACTGCGAGCTTGAAAGATTCTTGTTTAATGAAAACAGTTTTGACGCCACTAGTGCGTCCCTCCTTGAGCCTACCACCGTTAACACAACCGATGTTGATTATGAATGTTTCACTTTTTCGGATGATGACAACTCACAGCCCGAATATGAGTCGTTTGAAATTTTGGATGAGTCAGTCGAGCCATCCGAATCGGTTGTTTGCAGTGATTTCGAACCTATGTTGGAGTCCTTTGAGTTCGAGGTAGATTCCGCAATGATTCTTTCACCTCCGAAACTCGAACTCACGCCCTTGCCGTCTCACCTTAGATATGCTTACATAGGTGAGAATGAGACCTTTCCCATTATCATATCGGCCTCTCTAGCCCTCGAGCAAGAGAATGCCCTCTTAATGGTCTTACAAGATAGGCGGCAAGTTTTCGGTTGGACTATGGCGGACATCGAGGAGATAAGTTCCCTCATAATTGAATATCATATGCAATTGATGGATGATGCCGAGTCAATAGAGGACCCACAGGAACATCTTGGGGGTATTGTGGTGAGTCAACCTCCTTTAGAAGTTGAAATACCCCCATTTCTTTTAATAAGCTACGAGAATGCCAACACTCCACTGATTGCTGATTATTTCCATTCTCGTTTTGATGCATCACCATCGCCTGTATATTTACCTCCACACCTCCCATACCACTACTTCTATCTTCCCCAATTCTTTGTGGATCGCTACAATTTATTCTTCCACCAACCAATACTCGTTACTGATAAAAATTCAACTGGTTGGTGTTGACGTTTGGTCTATGCAAAGTTTGGCAGTAATGTCTAACATAGTTTAAATGAAGTTTGGGGGAGGGCCTTTTTGTATATATTTGTGTTAGCAATAAAAAATTATAAATAAATAAACAGGGAAGTGCCGGTATTTTGACCCTCTTGGTTTAGTATGACAGTGAGAACACTGTCACGTTCAAGTTTGGGGGTATGATCGGTACGTCTTCTTCCTTCGCATTCATTTGTACATATTTTTGCATTTGCATATTTATTTGAAAACCCATAAAAAATTGAAAATTTTCAAAAAATTATAAAAATAATTGTATTCAATTTTGGCCATATTCGACTTGAGTTTGACAAATAGGTTAACTTGCTAGGAACAACTAGATCTTAGACTTAGTGAATTAAAAACCCTAAAGATAACCTTCCTTAAAGTTTAACGGTAGAAAGTATATGCCTTGTAGTCTATTTAGAAATAGGCAAATTTTGGGTTCACTTCTTAGGCTAAGTCGAAACAAGGGAAGAGTATTGATGTTCTTAGTAAAGTATAAGTTTGAAAAATAGTTCCTAGCTTAAGTCTAGATTCTGAAAACGTATACCCTACAAATTGCACAATCACGCACCTTGAAACTTGGAATAGTGGAGGAGACCTTGAATTACTCTTGTCTAAAAGTCCTTAGTATAATGAAAATAAAGAAAAAGTGAATAAAGAATAAAAAATGGACACTGGTTTTTGTGATTACTTAAGGCTGCAAAAATAGAAAAAATATTTAGCGAGGGTGCTTCATCACCTAGTGCCTTAGACCAACTGGTTTGGGAGTCACTGCTAAAGCCTTGGGTGTTGTAAAGACTAGGAAGTACGCTTTAAAGTGCAAACACATTTTGTAATCGGTCGTTGGTACCTCAAGAAGTATTAACGGTCGCATGAAGGATGTGTAAGCAAAATTCAATTAAAAATTCACCTACTAATAAGTACTTTGGACAACGGACGAGAGCATGATTGCTTGATTTGAATTTCCAAATGTAGGGGTGATTTATACACACACGTGGGGGTATGTGATTGGAATTTTGATAAGAGAGAGAAATGAAGAATAGAACTTGTATCTTTAGTAGAGTTGATAGAAATTCCTAAGTGGAGATGGAACCCTAGAAGGAAAACTTAAGAGATGCCGAAAGCTAAGTAGGTCTACATAACATATATAATCTTAAGTTAAATAATGAGGAAGCGTGAAGAATGTGGGTGGATAATTTACAAGGAAAAGATAATAGAATTCTTAGTTAGAAAACCTAATTGGAGAACAAAAGTCAATGGGCCGAGTTGATAGGATTTTGTGGGTGTAATCCGCTGAAAACCCTCAGGAGACAACACTCCTCCTACTAGGGACACCTAGAGGTTTAACGGCTTGTTGCACGTGCTCAGTGCAATCGCGTTTCCCTGCGAAAGTGTGGTTAGGATTTTAGTGAATAAAATAATAAGTTTGCTCGAGGACGAGCAAAAGATAAGTTTGGGGGTATTTGTTTAGACCATAATATTGCATTTTTCATTCCCCTATTCTTATCCGTTTTATGAATAAACAGGTACTCTTGACGCACTTTTGTTGCATGTTACAGGATACAGGGCTTGGATGCGAATACAGTGAAAAAGACGAAAGATGATACAGAAAATGGACTTTTGACCAACAAGCAGACGGATCTTACTCAAGCCTAGACGAAGAACAATGCAGTCTGAAATGTCAAAATGAACGATCAAAAGATACTTACAAGTTTTCACTGAAGATCTGGAGAAGACCCAGAAGTCCAACAGAGAAAAGAAGTGTAAAAAGAGAAAGCCCAAGAAGCCAAGGAAAAAGCCCCAAAATCACAGTGTCTGACTCCCTAGTTTGGCCGCGGAACCGCGGCCAAACCCAGCCTGGCGCAGCGGTTCCGCGGCCGTTTGGAGCCCGTGTCGGTGGATTTTTAGGGTGTCGGTGCGTCGGTGCAGATGTTGGGATTTTTCGAGGGCAAATCTGTAATTGCACATCTGCGAGAGTCTGTAACCCTAATTTTTCCCGTTTACTTATAAATTGTAATCGAAAATTGTAAAACCCTATGCCTCTTTTCAATCAATAAAATTCAGAATTTCTGGGAGCTATATTCAGATCTGTTCTTCTTGCTTGGAGGGAGCCATCGAATTAGTAAGTAATTTTATTCTTTTAATTAAAATGTTTTATCATCCCCTAATGAGCGAGTAATCTCCTCGCTTGTTAGGGTTAGCCTTAGGGAAAGGGTTGAGAGATGAGATCTCTCACCCCTTTCAATGCCACAGTCACCTAAGAGTTAGAACTCCATGCATGCGCGCACAACCGCTCCCTGCGGCATCCTACCCTTCGAGGTAACGATGAACCGTAGTATAAAGGGCCGGTTGCGCGCGTTTTCCATGGGGGTTAGGGTAATTATCAACAAAGGAAGGATACGAATCTAGAGGAAGAAACCTCTTCCCAAAAGATTCGTATCCACTTTATTGATAATTACTATAACGTCTAATAGATCTAAAACAAGGCATTGAAAGCGGTGAGGAAAACGTTAATCTCCAAAACTTCCCCGAAGCCTAACCCTAGCAAGACTTTTAATTAGATTAATTAGATCCATTTGATTTGTGTCAAAACTTGTATTTACCGCAATCAGAAACGGCGTCGCTTTGCAGCTAGCCGGTGAGTGCGCGTTTTCCATGGGGGTTAGGGTAATTATCAACAAAGGAAGGATACGAATTTAGAGGAAGAAACCTCTTCCCAAAAGATTCGTATCCACTTTATTGATAATTACTATAACGTCTAATAGATCTAAAACAAGGCATTGAAAGCGGTGAGGAAAACGTTAATCTCCAAAACTTCCCCGAAGCCTAACCCTAGCAAGACTTTTAATTAGATTAATTAGATCCAGTTTTCATAGATTTTTATAAACCAACCAAAACGACACTTTGAATCAACTCGTTAAAACACACTAAAGAAATTTACCCGTCTCTGTCGATCGACCCGCACTCACCGGTTAGCTGCAAAGCGACGCCGTTTCTGATTGCGGTAAATACAAGTTTTGACACAAATCAAATGGCGCCGTTGCCGGGGATGGCGTAATTTTCTTGTTTTGTATGATTTCGGGTTGATATTAAATTTTGAAAAATTATAAAAATCTGAAAAATAAAAAAAATACAAAAACATTTTATCGATTTTTATCTGTTTGAAGGGTTTCTCGTTTGAATCTTGCAGGAACAGCAAAGCATCGTGGATCTGGAGTTTTACAGAGAGCACAACAGAAAAGGGAACATCAGAACAGAGTAGAATTGGTGAACATGAGCTGCAAAAAATTTTCCACAGCCTGATCCCACTGTTTGGCCGCCTTTTCGCCGCATATAGGGCACCAAAACCGCGGAACCGCCGCCATTTGGCCACGTTAGCACCTCAAATTTTGTAGGTTTGTTCCTCCTCTTCCCCTCTGTAACCTACAATATATCAACTGTAAAAAATTTCTGCAGGAATTCTTTGCGCTTAAAAAAAATTTCTCCCCCTTCTAAATAACAGATTTTCTGCAGGGTTCTTTGCGCCGCGCTAAAAATTGATTGCAAGTGAATTTTACTGTTTTGCATAATTTAATCGGACTTTAAGGGGCTAATTGACCAAACTCAGATTGGATGGGATTTCATCACCCTTCCCAGGACCCCAGAAAACACATAAAGCATTTTGCATCGACCACAATTAATTAAAAAAGACTAGACTCAGACCTAAGGACATCGAGCTCAATAGGAAAAGGACTAGTATAGGCATCGGCCGTTTATCCTAACCGACATTGCGGTGTCTAGGCTAGTGGTTATTAATTAGGCCCACTGTAGTGGTGGTTCCTTCCACTTACCTGGCCGTACTTGTCCGTGAAGAGACGGTTTGAGGTCCTATTTCTAGCCCAAGTTAGGAGCTGTCTAGCAGACCTAGGCGACCCTAGATCTAGGCCTGATTGTGCATGTGTGGTTGATACATTTGTGTCACGAGTCCCACTTTTCTAAAATCTTTTTGCAAAACTCTCACATAAAAAAAATAAAGAAAAATCTTTTCAAAACTTGCAACTTACCGCTAAGAAAACTTGCAACTCACTTCTTCTCATTGACGTTATCTTACCCCCACATTCTGTTTTTTTTTTCCTTTTTTCTGACTACACTACACCTTTAGTGTATGTCACTTTGGACTAGGGATACTAACGCCCGATTAGTCCGTGTTTCGTTGGTACCGACTGACGAACCTTTCGACACCGAAGTCGAAATTCCCTCCATTTGCTTACCTCCACCCTCAAATTCTTTCACCGAAGGTATGTCGGGATTCAACCCCAACGATACCTTACCGACGGGAATGATTCCACCTCCGTTAGGTGCGAATAACCCGAATCTACCGCCTGTTGTAGCGCCCGCACGAGTTGCACTCTAGGATCTCTTCTACCCCGTCCGCACTTCTTTACCTACATGTCTTTCACCCCCACCGGCGAATGGGGATAATTTTGAAATAAAACCACATTTCATCAATATGCTGCCAAAATTTCATGGTTTGGAATCTGAAGATGCATATATTTTTATTAATAAATTCCAAAACGTTTGCGCCATGATGAAGACAACCCAATTAAGTGATGACGCAATAAGGCTAAGGGTCATTCCTTTTACCTTATGTGACCTAGCCGAGAAGTGGCTATACAGCACCGCATCACATTCTATCAGAAATTGGGACGAGTTTGTAAGAGCTTTTCTGAAAAAGTTCTATCCTCATCACAAAACTGCTAGAATCCGTAACGAGATAATACAATTTTTACAGCTTCCTTCCGAACCATTTTGGAAGTGCTTCGAGAGATTTAAAGACCTACTCGTTCAATGCCCTCATCATGGGATCGAAAGTTGGCAACTTTGCCAAACGTTATACGAGGGATTGAACTCGGCAACGAAGCAGTTGCTAGAAACAATATGTCAAGGACATTTTCTCTCCAAGTCTAGTGATGAAGCATGGCAGTTTCTTGAGGATCTTAGTGAGCAAACAATTCAGTGGGAGAGTACCAAGACCACATCATCTTCGTCTATTGGTCAATCTAGGGCAGGCATACATCAAATAGATATGTCGATTGCTATGAAGGCCGAGATGGCCTCACTTATGAAAAAGCTAGAAGCCATTGAGACCAAAATCTCATCGTCTTCTCCTGCCTCTACTCTACCCACACGAACTGTTTGTGCTTGTTGTTCGAATCCGTCGCACCTAACCGAAGAGTGTCCTTATAATGCACCTATTCAAGGACAGGATCAAGTCAATGCTGCATTTCAGCAACGACAAAGAAATGATCCGTACTCTTCGACATACAATCCGGGGTGGAGGAGTCACCCAAATTTCGCTTGGAACCAAAATCAACAAGTCCAAGGAAATAATAACTTTCAAAGACCTCCTCCTCCACAAGAGCAACAAGCACCTTTACAAACTCAAAACCAGCAACATTTCCAACAACAACCTTATACAAATCAAACGAACAATTTGGTGCAACCAACTGATGATAAGGTTATCTCGCTCGAGAAAAGTCTAGATGCATTTCTCAAGCAATCTACGGAATCCGCAGCAAGATTTGAAAGTTATGTTCAATCTTTAATGAATAACAATGCCTCACATGATCAAAGTATCAAATCTATTGAGGCACAAATTGCACAATTAACTGCTGCGTTGAGCGAGAGAGAAAAGGGAAAGCTTCCATCTCAACCATTGCCAAATCCCGGTCACACACAAAACGCATATCACAATCACAATGTAAATGCGGTGACCACGTTGAGATCCGGAAGAGAGTTGCAAAATAATGTGGGAACTAATGATGACATCCCCGCCGGTGGTCCTTCTTCTTCTTTTTCTTCGTTTTCTCCATCGTCATCTTCCCCTTCTTCATTTTCTTCACTTCCTTCTTCACCTTTTTCTTTAGAGCCTATTCTCCACCCTTCACATGGCTCTACTTCTTCTAGCTCGAACGGACCTATTTCTCACAACATGAACACATCTACACCGGGATCCGTTCCTACTCCACATCCTACTCCACAGACATTTGACTCAACGAATTTTCAGAATGCTCCATTCCCAAACAGGTTGAGTCCTAATAAACCAAATGCACAAGTGGAGAAGATTGTGGAGATATTTAAGCAGATTAGCATAAATATACCTCTCTTGGATGCAATCCAACAAGTCCCTTCATACGCAAAAATCTTAAAGGGCTTATAAACCTCGAAGAGAAAAGCATCTCAAGTACCCAAGAAAGTGCTAGTGGCTAGTGCAGTGAGCAATGCTATTAACCACCATCAAACCTTACCCCAAAAACGAAAGGACCCCGGCTGTCCTACGATTTCCATCACAATTGGGGATAAGAAAATTAATCGAGCACTTTTAGATCTTGGGTCTAGTGTTAACCTGATTCCCTACTCCGTGTACGAACAATTAGGGGTTGGAGAGTTGAAACCCACTCGTTGCACTCTCCAAATGGCTGATCGATCAATCACCTATCCAAGGGGTCAACTAGAGGATGTGTTGATCAAAGTTGGGGAGTTCATATTCCCCGTCGATTTTATTGTTATGGATACACAACCTATTGCTAACCCAAGAAATCAAATTCCGGTGATCCTCGGTCGACCATTTTTGACCACTTCCAATACTGTAATAAACTGTCGCAATGGCTCCATGACTCTATCTTTTGGGAAAATGTCTAGTGAGTTCAATATTTATAAGATGAGAAGTCTGCCCCCTGTACCAAAAACTAGTACACGAGAAGTTTGCTCTATTCACGAAATCACGCAGGAGGACTGCGAGCTTGAAAGATTCTTGTTTAATGAAAACAGTTTTGACGCCACTAGTGCGTCCCTCCTTGAGCCTACCACCGTTAACACAACCGATATTGATTATGAATGTTTCACTTTTTCGGATGATGACGACTCACAGCCCGAATATGAGTCGTTTGAATTTTTGGATGAGTCAGTCGAGCCATCCGAATCGGTTGTTTGCAGTGATTTCGAACCTGTGTTGGAGTCCTTTGAGTTCGAGGTAGATTCCGCAATGATTCTTTCACCTCCGAAACTCGAACTCACGCCCTTGCCGTCTCACCTTAGATATGCTTACATAGGTGAGAATGAGACCTTTCCCATTATCATATCGGCCTCTCTAGCTCTCGAGCAAGAGAATGCCCTCTTAATGGTCTTACAAGATAGGCGGCAAGTTTTCGGTTGAACTATGGCGGACATCGAGGAGATAAGTTCCCTCATAATTGAATATCATATGCAATTGATGGATGATGCCGAGTCAATAGAGGACCCACAGGAACAGCTTGAGGGTATTGTGGTGAGTCAACCTTCTTTAGACGTTGAAATACCCCCATTTCTTTTAAGAAGATACGAGAATGCCAACATTCCACTGATTGCTGATCATTCCCATTCTCGTTTTGATGCATCACCACCTCATGTATATTCGCTTCCACACCGTCCTTACCACCACTTCTATCTTCCCCAATTATTTGTGGACCGCCACAACTTATTCTTCCACCAACCAATACTCTTTACTGATAAATTTTTCAACTGGTTGGTGTTGACTTTTGGTCTATGCAAGGTTTGGCAGTAATGTCTAACATAGTTTAAATGAAGTTTGGGGGAGGGCCTTTTTGTATATATTTTTGATTTTCTTAATAAAAAAAATTAAAAAAAATTATTATAAATAAATAAACAGGGAAGTGCCGGTATTTTGACACTCTTGGTTTAGCATGACAGTGAGGACACTGTCAAGTTCAAGTTTGGGGGTATACTCGGTACGTTTTCTTCCTTCGCATTCATTTGTACATATTTTTGCATTTGCATATTTATTTGAAAACCCATAAAAATTAAAAAAATTCAAAAATTATAAAAATTATTGTATTCAATTTTGGCTAATTGACTGGAGTTTGACAGATAGGTTAACTGGCTAGAAACAACTAGATCTTTGACGTAGTAAATTAAAAACCCTAAAAATAACCTTCCTTAAAGTTTAACGGTAGAAAGTATATGCCTTTGTAATTTATTTAGAAATAGGCAAATTTTGGGTTCACTTCTTGGGCTAAGTCAAAATAAGGGAAGAGTATTGATGTTTTATTAGAGTATAAGTTTGAAAAATAGTTCCTAACTTAAGTCTAGATTCTGAAAACATATACCCTACAAAATGCACAATCACGCACCTTGAAATTTGGAATAGTAGAAGAGACCTTGAAATGCTCTTGTCTAAAGTCCTAGTACAATGAAAATGAAAAAATGTATAAGTGTGAATAAAGAAAAAATGGACACTGGTTTTTGTGATTACTTAAGGCTGCAAAAATAGAAAAAATATTTAGCGAGGGTGCTTCATCACCTAGTGCCTTAGACCAACTGATTTGGGAGTCACTGCTAAAGCCTTGGGTGTTGCAAGACTAGAAATTACGCTTTAATGTGCAAACACATCTTGTAATCGGTTGTTGGTACCTCAAGAAGTATTAACGATCGCATGAAGGATGTGAAAGCAAAAAATTCATTTAAAAATTCACCAATTAATAAGTGCTTTGGACAAAAGGACAAGAGTATGATTGCTTGATTTGAATTTCCAAGTGTAGGGGTGATCTATACACACACGTAGGGATATGTAATTGGAGTTTAGATGAGAGAAAGGAGTGAAGAATAGAACTTGTATCTTTAATAGAGTTGATAAAAATTCCTAAGTGGAGATGGAAACCCTAGAAGGAAAACTTAAGAGATGCCGAAAGCTAAGTAGGTCTACATAACATATATAATCTTAAGTTAAATAATGAGGAAGTGTGAAGAATATGGGTGGATAATTTGTGAGTCAAAAGATAATAGAATTCCTTGTTAGAAAACCTAATTGGAGAACAAAAGTCAATGGGCCTAGTTGATAGGATTTTGTGGGTGTAATCCGCTGAAAACCCTCAGGAGACAACACTCCTCCTACTAGGGACACCTAGAGGTTTAACGGCTTGTTGCACGTGCTCAGTACAATCGCGTTTCCCTGCGAAAGTGCGGTTAGGATTTTAGCGAATAAAAAGATAAGTTTGCTCGAGGACGAGCAAAAGATAAGTTTGGGGGTATTTGTTCAGACCATAATATTGCATTTTTCATCCCTCTATTCTTATCCGTTTTATAAATAAACATGTACTCTTGACGCACTTTTGTTGCATGTTACAGGATACAGGGCTTGGATGTGAATACAGTGAAAAAGACGAAAGATGATACAGAAAATGGACTTTTGACCAACAAGCAGACGGATCTTACTCAAGCCTAGACGAAGAACAATGCAGTCTGAAATGTCAAAATGAACGGTCAAAGGATACTTACAAGTTTTCACTGAAGATCTGGAGAAGACCCAGAAGTCCAACAGAGAAAAGAAGTGTAAAAAGAGAAAGCCCAAGAAGCCAAGGAAAAAGCCCCAAAATCACAATGTCTGACTCCCTAGTTTGGCCGCGGAACCGCGGCTAAACCCAGCCTGGCGCCGCGGTTCCGCGGCCGTTTGGAGCCCGTGTCGGTGGATTTTTAGGGTGTCGGTGCGTCAGTGCAGAGGTTTGGATTTTCCGTGGGCAAATCTGTAATTTCATGTCTACGGGAGTCTGTAACCCTAGTTTTTATGTTTTCCAATAAATTGTATTCCCAGATCTGTAAAAACCTATGCCTCTTTTCAATCAATAAAAATTCAGAATTTCTGGGAGTTATATTCAGATCTGGTCTGTATTGCTTGGAGGGAGCCGTCACCCTTAGTAAGTAATTTTATTTCTGTTCCTTTAATTAAAATGTTTTCTCATCCCCTAATGAGCGAGTAATCTCCTCGCTTCTTAGGGTTAGCCTTAGGGAAAGGGTTTTGAGATGAGATCTCTCACCCCTTTCAATGCCACCTTCACCTAATGAATTAGAACTCCATGCATACGCGCACAACCGCTCCCTGCGGCATCCTACCCTTCGAGGTAACAATGAACCGTAGTATAAAGGGCCGGTTGCGCGCGTTTTCCATGGGGGTTAGGGTAATTATCAACAAAGGAAGGATACGAATCTAGAGGAAGAACATCTTCCCAAAAGATTCGGATCCACTTTATTGATAATTACCGTAATATCTAATAGATCTAGAAAAGAAGGCATTGAAAGCGGTGAGGAAAACGTTAATCTCCAAAACTTCCCCTAAGCCTAACCCTAGCAAGACTTTTCAATTAAATTAATTAGATCCAGTTTTCATAGATTTTTATAAACCAACCAAAACGACACTTTGAATCAACTCGTTAAAACATATAAAAGAAATTTACCCATCTCTGTGGATCGACCCGTACTCACCGGCTAGCTGCAAAGTGACGCCGTTTCTGATTGCGGTAAACTTATATCTTGGACACAAATCAAATGGCGCCAATGTGCAAAGCACAGAAACGCTTTCTGAGTAGGAATTAAATTCTTATATGGCGCCGCACGTGCTCATCACGCGGGTGCTAACGTACAAAGCACAGGAGTACCCATCACAAGAATTAAATTCTTAAGCGACGTCCACGTGCACAATACGTGAACGCCAGCGCCCAAATCAAGATCAATAAAATTAAATTCTATATAAGAATTAGGGATACTCTCTGTTAAACAGAGCCGTTGGATCAAAAATCCAATGGAGATGATAAATCATCAAAATATAGAATTAAATTCTTTTAGGAGAAAATATCTCCCAAATCTTTCTAAATAAGAAAGATACTCTCGGTTGGATCAATGATCCAATAATAGAATAAAATTCTATTTTGGGAATATATTCCCTCAATCTTTCTAAATAAAAAAAAATTGCTCTTTGTAAAACAGAGAACTCTTGGATTAAAAATCCAATGGTGATTAAAAATCACCATTTTACAGAATAAATTCTGTATATAGGAAAATATTTTCCCAATCCTGTTAAAAACAATAAAAAATATTCTGTAAAACAGAAGTTCTTGTATCAAAGATCCAACATAGGGAAAAATTCCCCAAATCAATTTTGAGTCCAATTAAATCAATTGGAATCTCTCAATGAGAGATTTTCTCAAAACCAATTAATAATTTGCCTCCGCTATATAAAGGACCCGAGACTTCAAGTCTTAGAGACACAGAAAGACCAGGAGAGGAACCCCTCATAAGCTTCTAAAAAAATACAGAAAGCTTTCAAAACAACAGAGAATTTAATTCTCAAAGAGGAAGAATTCCCTTTCAAGAAAAAACCTAGGTAAAGAAAACACAGAGATCAAAATATCTCTTTTACCTATTTTAAGGGTTTAACCCTTCTCAAAAAATTTAGTTCTTTCTCTGGATCAGAGATCTACAAAACAAGTCTTCCATAAGTTGAGAATTTAATTCTCATCGGGAAAATCTTGTTCTTGGGAATCAAAAATTCATAAAAGATCTAGATCCAAAAGAAAAATAAAAGGAAAAAGAATCTATAAAAGAACTTAGTTCTTAAAGAAAAACTTGATCCCGGATCTTCAAAAAACGAAGATTTTGGTGATTATTAATGGCCAAAATGACATTACATAGATTTAATCTCTAAAAGGGGGGGAAAAAGACTAGCGCCTCACATGCTTCCCACATGAGCGCCCTTTTAAATGCGCCTAGGGCCTCACATGAAAAACACGTGGGTGCCCAAAGCAGAAGGTCAGCTCCTTACGTGAAACACGCGTGGATACTGAATAAAAGTGCTTAGCACTCCATAAATAGCCAAAACGGCTAAGTGCTTAGTACTGATTGGGTAGCGCCTAGCACTGCACATGCTCCTCACGTGGGCGCCATATAAAAAGTGCTTAGCACTCCATATATAGCCAAAACGGCTAAGTGCTTAGCACTGATTGGGCAGCGCCCAGCGCCGCACGTGCTCCTCACGTGGGCGCCATATAAAAAGCGCTTAGCACTCTACATATAGCTAAAACGGTTAACTGCTATGCACTAATTGGGTAGCGCCCAGCGCCGCACGTGCTCCTCACATAGGCGCCATATAAAAAGTGCTTTGCACTCCATATATAGTCAAAACGGCTAAATGCTTAGCACTGATTGGGTAGCGCCCAGCGCCGCACGTGCTTCTCACGTGAGCGCTATATAAAAAGTGATTAACACTCCATAAATTGCTAAAATGGCTAAGTGCTTAGCACTGATTGGGCAGCGCCCAGCGCCGCACGTGTTCCTTACATGGGCGCCATATAAAAAGTGCTTAGCACTTCATGTATAGCCAAAACGGCTGAGTGCTCGGCACTGATTGGGCAGCGACCATAATTGAATACTTCACATGATATCCATGTGAATGTCAGAACGTCAAATAAGTGCTTAGAACTTTTGCATAAAAAATGGGGCTAAACAAATAGAGCCTAAATAAGTGCTTAGCACTTTCGAACACAAAAAAGACTGAGCAGACTAAACCCAAATTGGTTTAGTCTCTCTAAAAAGGTTTTCTTACAACTGAGCCCAAATGCTCTATTATTGGATCTGAAATAAAAATGATCTTTAAAATTTCGCTAAGTTGATCTTAGTCTCAAATATGGCTAACATATCCTTAGTTAAAAATAAATTGAGCCCAAATGCTCATATATATTTAAGTTGATCTTAATTTCAAACTAGATTAACGGTCTTTAAATAAACCAAACCCAAATCTAAAATATACGGATTTGGACTAATCCGCGTCCTACGGGCGACGACATAAACTAATCTCCGTATACAATCCACGGGAAATCAAAACAAAAAAAAAACACAACACGAAATGAACTGCTGGAGAAGGAGAAAGTGATTATCGCAATGCGGTGACATAATTAATTGTAAGGGCTTGCGCTTGCAGGGAAGAGTGTCCCGACAATCAAAATACCCCTCATAAAATGAGGGGGAATCTGATAAAGTCTGCTACAATGGTCGCATCTGTCCAAATCTCCGATAAATGGTGCCATAAATCAACTTGGTATCTTCAGAGAGGCGGATGAATAAATCCAAATAGCATCTGACTCCAGATTCAGGAAAAACGATCCATCCCAGTTCATCTCTGTTTCCGGCGGTGAACAGATTCTGGCACGCGCGGTGGGACATTTTCCTCTTTCCACTCCACACTTCGTATGTCGTGTTTTTCCGCGATCAAATAATCGTGGAATATATGTTTGTAGTTTCCCTTAGGTGATGAGATACTGAAGTCGGCGTTTCGTATCTTTGTATAATGGCATTTGCTTCCACTCACCGCAACTCAGGCTCTGTCACATCTGGCGGAGTCAAGTATGGGCCACTTACAGCCTCAAATCTCTGCAATCCGGCTCTTCAAGAAATCAACGGACTTCTATTTGGGTGATATTCCCACCTCCCACCCTCGGTGCCTCAACGCCAAAGGAGGAAGCCCAGAAAAAGTTTGTCTTCCACAGGCTGGCTCCCCAAGCTGCAGCTTTGCCAACGGAATTAGTCCTCAAAAAACCGGCACCTGCCAAAGACCATGGTCGACGCAGGGGGCGTAATACTCATGATCTAAAAGAAAGCAGGGGGCAAGCTCAGCAAACTCTTGAGACTGATAAATCTATGATCGCAAGACATCATCTACGTCAAAATGGACGTCAAATAAGACAATCTAACGGTGAATGTTGCTGTTCCAACCGGTAACAGCTTTGAATTGCTGCGAAGGGTCAGGAAAAATTCCCCCATCGTGATATTGAAGAAGTATTCGCAAACCACGGAGATCCAAGGAGAGCAGAGGCCAGTTCGCTCCCTAAAAGAACTTTCCTCATCTATATATAAGGTGTGGAAGCAAGTGAAGGACTCGGTCGTTATCCGCAGCCCTTCCCCTAATTGTTAGCTAAACTCTGACAACTCCCCTTCCAAATACAAGGGGACTCATCCCAAGACGGTGCCTGATACTATGGTTCCTCCTAAAGCGGCTTCTCACAAAAAAGAGAGGCCTAATAAAATCCAAATGCCCGAGGCAAACTCCAAGGGTCAAGATTCTAGATGCCCCATGCCTAGGAGCATGGTAATTCATACAGTCCACATGGTGAACTCCAAAGAGGAAGTACTACTTCTACTAGTCACAGACCGCATAGTCAGTCTCCGACAAAGGCTCGACTGCAACGTGAAAAGTTGCAGAAGATACTTGCTCAAGCGGCAGCACTCGCTAATCCATCGTCTAAGGCAAATCTCGAAGATGCACCTGTAGAAAGAACAGAGCAGGAGTCGGATATTGACGTCCTAAAGCGTGCTCTCAAAAAAAGAGATGAAGAAACGGCATAAATGTTCGTTAAAATGAAATAAATGGCCCTTCTAATCCAGAATATGGCTGGAATGATGGTTCAATCGGAACCACTGGCAGATGAAACACCGGTAGTCGCTCTTAAAGACAAGGGTGAATTTCAAATTCTCTGCAAGTCTCATCAACGGCCGAAGAGGAAATGATTCCAAAAGCAAAGCTGGATGAATATATCGCTCAGCAAATCCAAGCTCACCGTGTCAGTAAAGTTGCAAATAGGTCAATCAAGACTGGTTGAACATATCTGACCTGGTACGATCAAATACAGTACCCGCCAGAGTATACACTTCCAACGTTCCACATGTACAAAGGAACTGGGAATCCTCGCCAGCACATCACGCGATTTAAATCCATGTGCTGCAATACTGGAGGAAATGATATACTGCTCCTTCGACAGTTCGTCAACTATCTGGAGGGCATCACCTTCGAATAGTATGCAGAACTCCCAAATGATTCCATGAAGACCTTCGACGAGATGGATATGCTCTTCTATCAGAGATTCGCTAGAATGAACACACTACCGTGGTGGCGTTGGTCAACGAAAGGGTTGGACTGAATGAAACCTGGGTTCAATATATTACCCGATGGGGAAATCTCTGGTCAAAATGCAAGCAACGCATCGACGAAGCTGCAGCCGTGGGAATGTTCATAGCCACCCTTGACCCAAATTCAAAGGTGTTCCCATTTATGGCCCTCTTCAAGCCGACGATCTTCCAAGAGATCATGGATAAAATGACTCGATTGGATCAGATGGATCAAGACCCTTCATCATCCGATGAAAATGAATGAAAAGCAAAGGAAAGATGGCGTTTGTCGCCAACGCTCAACAAAGAATGAGTGGCTCCAAAACAATCCGTCGCCAAAATAGCGACAACACGGGTTCTACCCTTCGAAAGACTGGGGCGCGAATACTCGCTCCCCCGGGATATATGCAGGGGGCATATTGCTCACTGGCGGAATAATCTCTACGCCAGATGATCCTTTTTTAAAAAAAACAGGAAGGATACTAAAGGGCCTACAGACGGGTCCTACAATCAAGTGGAATACCCTGATTAAACAAAAAAACCATGGGAGGGATGTGAAATCCATGTCCCACTCTGAATCATATGATGAGAGGAAAAGCTCTCAAGTCAATTCTTCTAAGGAAGAAGAAAACTCAGCAGAAGGAGTGACGTGATATCTCATTCCGTCGTATGTGAAGATACTTCGTCAGTGTCAGAAAAGAGACATTGATGAATAGGGAGCAAGTGCCGGGTAAAATGCCCGGTATTTCCCGCAAAAACAACCCGGTTGCTGTGGTAATAAAAGAAGCAGTCCAAGAGGGTGAAAATAGCTTAAGGTGTAAAGTGTTCATGTAAACAAAGGACAGGCAGCAGCGCCTCAGCAAACAAGAGTTGGAAGGGATGAGTTATGTAACCCCTCAACCGAATGATAAATAATGGACCGAAACGTTCCTAAACTAGTATGTTACCTCAAACATGGCGCGTCGCCTCAAATACGGCGATAATGGACTGAAACGTCCCTAAACTAGTGCGTCACCTCAAATATGGCGATAATGGACTGAAACATCCCTAAACTAGTGCGTCGCCTCAAACATGGCACGTCTCCCCAAACACGGCGATAATGGACCGAGAAATCCCTAAACTAACAATCCGCCTCAAATATGGCGATAATGGACTGAGATGTTCTTAAACTAACAATGGACCGAAATGTTCTTACACTAAAACTTCGCCTCAAATATGGCGATAATGGACTAAGACATCCCTAAACTAATAATGGATCAAAACGTTCTTAAACTAGCGTTCGTCCCAAAAACGGGAATGTAGGACCGAGATGTCCCTAAACTAATAATGGACCGAAATGTCCTTAAACTTACATTCGTCCCCAAAATGGGAATGTCAGACCGGGATGTCCCTAAACTAACAACAGACTGAGATGTCCCTAAACTAAAACTTCACCTCAAACATGGTGCAATGGACCGAGATGTCCCTAAACTAGCACATCGCCCCAAATACAGTGATATGCACCCTTGAGATCTATATTGCAATCAAAGTCCTAATAGCGAAGGTTGCAACTCAAGTCCCACTAGCTACACAGCTACTCCAGCGATGAAACCACCCCCAAATCCCACCAGTAAACAGGTGGGTCACCTGTGACGCACCTACTTTTAAGAGTTTCGCCATTCAAAAAAAAGGGGTATGTCTACAAGCAAAATAGGCATGGATGAAAACCCGAAAGGGCACCGTGAGTAAAAACTGCAGGATTGCCGACGAGCTTGTGAAAACCAGGAAGGACGCAATCTCATAAAAAAATATAAATAAATAAAATATACTTGCAGGGTCTTTTCGATCTTGTGAGGAGAAAATACCTGCGTGAGATCCTTATGACTCACAAAGGAGCAACACACTTAGAAATCCACATGATTTCTAAGGAGAAAATACACTTACGAGATCCTCATGACTCGTAAGGAGAATTCCCCCTATAAGACCCTCACGGCTCATAAAATTCAAAAGTCTTGGGTCACAGGGATCTAAACCTGTTCTTAAGCTGTCATATCCCCCAAGTTGCCCTTCAGACGGTCTAATATTGACCCTTGTATACAATCCACGGCGGTCTAATATTGACCCTTCTATACAATCCACGGGCATGAATAAACAATTCCCCACCAAGTCCACCAATGGAGAGAAATATCCCATATGGTGAACGACACCTGTAAGTCCTCTCGACTTATAAGGAGAAAACACTCTTGTAAGATCCTTACAACTTGTAAGGAAAAACACCACTTAGGAGTCCTCAAGGCTTCTTAGGAGAACGTACACCTACGAGATCCTCTCGACTTGTAGGGAGAAATATATTTATGAGACCCTTATGGCTCATAAAGTCAAAAGGCCTTAGTCGACAGGATCCTAACCCTGTTTGCTAAGCTACCTTGGTTCAAATTGACAAAGGCAAATGATGATTCGCTCCTGACAACATTCCAGTTGTAGCGATACTGATGTCTAAACAGGTGTCAAACTCCAAATCATCTCACGGCAAATGATGATTCGCTTCTGACAACATTCCATTTGTAGCGATGATGATGCCTAAACAGGTGTCAAATTCCAAGTCCTCTCATGGCAAATGATGATTCGCTCCTGGCAATATTCCAGTCGCAGTGATCATGATGCCAAAATTGGTATCAGATCTCAAGTTCCTAACCCGCAAGAAAAAGCAGCGAGTAAAAATATAAAAAATAGCCGAAATGATTAGGCAATCATAACTTTCGTGAAATAAAAAGCTGAAAAGATAGAGCATCGCGGAAAGAAAAAATAAAATAAAATAAAATTTCCTCTGCCCTATAGGTAGGTCCACACCGACCCCTGTATACAATCCATGGGCACAAATGAAAGAAAGGGAACCATATTTTCCCACCAGGCTCCATCAAAGGGAGAACCACATCTCGATGGCAACATCTACAGCCTAGAGATTAGCTCGGTATTCCTTCTCATTCCAGCAGGATACAGACGCAATGTCAACAAAAGACCCAAGGGTCAAAAGCAAAAAAAAATGGAGCTATGGCAAAATCATAGCTCCAAGTCTTAACGGTTCATATACAACCTAGAGACTATCTCGACGTTCTTCCTCATTTCAGCAGAATGCAGACGCGACTATCAAATAAAATTGGAGTAATTGCATATTCCTAACTCCGCACTTCAATTGTAATACATACAGTATAGAGGTCCTACAGATATCTGCCCTACTTCAGCAAAGAATTGGCATGACATCGTCAAAGCAAAAGACAAAGTGACGGTATATTCCCAGTTTCGGGTCATGACGGCAACTCATATAAAGCCTAAAAGACCATTGGAGATCATCCCACCCCTGAAGGGTGCGGTTATGACTCATCGAGGCTCCAAATTGAGCCTAATCTCAGGTAAAAAGCGTCATAGAAAATTCCTAACACTTACTCTTCCAACGGTAATACGACCTAAGGAGATTATTTGAAGACGTCTTGTCCAGCCCCCGAAAGAATCAGAGACACAACAGTCGCGGGGCTACTCGAACAGCGGCTTAAAAACTGCATATCGAGAAATACATTAGCCAATGAGACAGTACCACGGACTAAAACCCTAATACCACAAACCTAACGGACATTTGTCATAAAGAATGGGGGTTATCTACATACAACATTAGGACAAGTTTGCCTGTAAACCCCAGGGGGGTAAACTAAAAATACTCCGAAATGAGTACATAAACTAGAGACTCCGAAATGAGTGAATAAAATACAAACTCCGAAATGAGTACATAAACTAGAGACTCCGAAACGAGTGAATAAACTACAAACTCCGAAATAAGTACATAAACTAGAGACTCCAAAACGAGTGAATAAAATACAAACTCCGAAATGAGTAAATAAACTAGAAACTCCGAAACGGGTGAATAAACTAATTAGCACTAAAGTAAGACATCAAATATAGAGGAGCACATGCAAAAAAAAATGATGAATATTTTATTCATGAATCAAAATGTTTGAAAGATACAATTTATATAAAAAAAAAGAAAGGGGGAATACAATTCTAGCATTTAAGAAGGCAGGGCTTTCAATAAAATGGTGACCCGCTCACTCTCTTCCCGTAGCTCCACCTCACGTGTTACGATTACAACCAGCATCGCTTCAAATCGGGCCTATTATTGCAAGCATGATGAAAACATCTCAGCAATTTCCTGCTTAGCCGCTTCGCAATCTCGCATTCTCTGCTCGGTAGAGGTGCTGCCTCAGCGCCATCCCCTTAGAAACACATTGTTGGATATTCCCAAAAATAATTTGCAACTGCACGGCGTTCGGTTCAACTTGGGCGCGCAATTGGCTGGATTCGACAGAAGCTGTCTCATGTTCCTTTTGCCTCAGGGCCAACTTCTGCTCGAAGTATTGAATGGAAGCGGCACTTTGCTCGATCCATGCGATCAGTTGAGCCTTCGAGGTTAATGCTTCAGGTGTAAGACGCTTGTGCTCAATTTCGTGGAGACAAGCCTCAATTCTCCTACAAAAGTCAACCCAAATGCCGACGAAGTCTTCGTTGTGGAAGGTCACAAGCGTCGCTAACATAGGGTTGACCTCATCCGCAAAGTCCGTAGCAGAAGTGAGAGCTTCGACGTTAAGGTCTTCAATGAATTCGCTTAGCATCCGCTTGCTATTTGCTGCACCCCTGGAGGACTGACGCTTAGTGAACGGCCCCGCGAGCATAGATATGTGAGACTCAAGAGGAGCCGAAGCCGGTGTGGCTGCTGCAGAACAAATAATGCATAAAAAAGGGTCAGATGTCGACTTAAGAATGAAAAAGGATGATGACGAATGAGATCTAACATACCAGTAGTCGAAAATGGCAAATCAGGAAGCTTGGGAGGCTCTGCTATTCCTTCGTTCTCTCCTTCGAGCCGTAAGACTGTGGCCAATACAAGAAAAGCTTAGTAATAGAAAAAATTACTTGTGAAAAGATGAAATAAGAGATAAAAAATATACTAACCAACGCTTGAAGAAGGAATGAATTCTGATTGGAAGACGAAATGCGAGCTTAGCATTTGGCATAAGTGGTCAAAAAGCACTCCTACAGGATTGCAACAATATATGGTAAAGAAATTAGTCCAAGAAATAATATCTATACTGAACAAGGAATTGAAAAATCTTTACCTTCCGTCATTAAACCCGAGAGAACTCGGGGTAGGGTACAAAAGAGAGAGGTGAAACAGTGACAGTCATGGCAACGGCCGACAATGATTCTTCAACGCCGGGGTCTATCGCACCTATATTCGGAATAAAAGAAATATCAGCGAATATGCACCTATATTCGGAATAAAAGAAATATCAGCGAATGTATTTAGCAGGATTGAGAACCTAAAAGAAATAACACAAGGAATACCTGATGGGTTAGAGATAATAGTGGTGTCTGGAGTGCCACTAACCATGACGATTTCCTCGGTTTCCACCATCACCGGGGAGATGGATTCAACGTCGACACCTTCGTCTCCCGAGTCAATAAGGGTCGTTGTCATGCTCGCATCACCTATCGATGCCAGGGATCCATAGGGGAGGAAGCAGCAGTTGGAGCAGTCCCTAGTTCGACAGGAAGGCCTGACACCCTAGACTCTTCAAACGCGGGCACTTCACTCACTATGTTACTACTTAAACTCGTCCCTGCCGCATCATTCAAGGAAAAATGTGTTATAATTCGAGAAAAATTACTGTAAAATGAAACCGGGAAAAGTAAACGAGTCCTACTAGGTTTCATTAAGGGATCGTGCGCTATTTTACCTTGAAATGACCTCTCGGCCTCTTCGCGAGCCGCATGTGCAACCTGCCTATGAGCGATGGACAAAGTAGGAGGGATGTCCTCCATGGGAACGTCAGAGGATCAGGCGTCACTTGAACCTGCGCCTGCGGCTAAGTTAGCCTGACGCTCCCTTGCTACATGCTTCTTGCATTTACTCTCAGCTTTAGCTGTACGGATAGACCTCCTCAAAACCTCCGACAGGGGAACGTCTTTGTCTAAATTAGGCTCGGCCTCCAGATCTGCTGCAACATCCATCATGGGTTGCTTTAGCGACGCCTCCCAGGACGGCCCCGGGTTGACCACAACCATAGCCGGTGGCTCTGAAAGCTCCTCCGCACCACCACCTAAGGATGGCATTGTACTCGGAACAACACGAGTTGCGGTGGTTCCTGTAACAGAAAGAGGAAAGGAGTCAGGGTGTAAATGAAATGAACTGAATATGTAAAGGCATCGCGAAACGAATCATACCGAGACCCATGGAAGTGCGAAGCCTCTCCTCTTCCTCAAATTTCTTGAGAGACGCCAAGAGAGCCTCTTCAGTGGAAATTCCTGTTACGAAAAAGCGTTAATAAAGCATAATAAATTCAAAAAAATGTGTACAGAAGAATGTAAATGGAATATACCGGACGCCGCAAAAGAAGCAAGCGCTGCTTGCTCGTGGGCTAATCTCTCAGAAGCCTTGATAGCGGCTTGAAGAACAGTTGCGGCATTCTGATCAACAGAGGCTTCGAACAGGCTAACGTTGGTGCCTTATTTGTCTAAGCTTTCGCTATAAGGAGCATGCGGCTCCTGACCGAATACAACGTCAGCTGAGAATAATGATTCCTTCTTCTTCTGCGAGCCGGCACCAACACCCGACGACAAAAGTTTTCACTTGATGGGCTTCTTCGGACGGCGAGTTCCGATCTCCGAGCCGATACCCGACTCAGGGGATGCACAGCCGCCACAGTCATAGGAGAACTTACATCCAGTCGTGGCTTAGCTAGAAAGGCTCGCGGAATTACAGCCATGGCACCATCTCTTAAACAAGGACGGATAATTGCCCGTCGCTTTAGCGGGACCGTGAGATTACTGGCCAGGACAAAATCCTTATGGTCGAGAAGCATCCGCATTTCCACTTTGATGACAGCACCCATAGCATGCTGATACCGAGCAATAAAAGCATTCGAGGCCTTCGAGATATGGCTCATCTCACTAATCAGGAAATAAGATCCTGTATTTAGCCGCATGAAGTGATGTGTCATGTTGCGAATGCTCTCTTCTGTAGCAACCAGGTCAATGAGGAACGCTTCAAGGGGAACACCTTGGTTATAACAGGATTGCTGGGCAAAACGATGCGGGTTATTCTCATAAATAACATCGAGGCATCCTGTCTGAACACGAGGAAACCCGGCCTGATGGAATACAAATGAATGATTTCTCGGACCCGCAATGCAGAAGCTCCGTCCTTGAATACATCGTGGAGCGGCTGGATTACCTTGGAGGGTTCCTGCCAATGGTCAGGCCCCTGTCGATGAAGGTCATGCTATCCCCAACCATGCACGGGCGAAGAAACAATCGCCGAGCCTCTCGCTGTGTTGAGTCGGGAGGAGAAGTATCGACGAATTGCATGACACGAGGAAAGTTATATCCTTCATAAAATCTGGGTCATTTATGCACACCAAAATCACCCAGCACGTGCATCTCGATCCACGAGGTGAAGTAGTGCAATAGGAGATTTACGGTCTTCAAACTCGGCAGAGTGGTGTCGACCGTTATACTCAGACCATGATATAAGTGAGCCAGTCCTGTGACCCCAATAGCCATACGTCTCCCCGCAGCGATGCGATGAGCCGAATAGAAGACAGATGGTCTTATGTAGCGAAGGTGCATCGGGAGCGCAAACCAGCTCAACCACAAGCCAATGAACCCCATAAAGAACGTCTCCTCATCAATGTCCGAAGCGGCAATCTCTGCGAAAGGGACGGTAAGGGTATCCGGAATGAAGAACTGCTTTAAATCCACCTCTGTGGTTGGCACTTTGTCCGAGCCAAAGCCAAATGGATCATCGAGCTTGGCAAACTTCGCAGCTTTCTTCGATAAAACCTCCGGCCGAAGGAAACGAGCAACAAAGTCCGTAAAGCTAACGCCATGCCCCCCGGACTCTAAGAATAAGCTCTCATATATGTTCAACACCTTGATCAAGCTCGGAAACTTGTGTTGAACAGCATTTTCTGGGGTAAGACCCATAACCACTGATTCAGTAGCAAAGATGTACTCGTCAGGAAGAATTATCTCCTCATAATGCTCTCCTCTGATGGGTAACCCAGATATCTCCGCGAATTCCTCCAGCGAGATTGATACCTCCCGATCCGATAAGAGAAATGTGTGGGTTGGGATATTTCATTGCTCCAGAAAGGATTTAACCTACCACACATGAGGAGTGTGGTAATAAAAGAGGGATGCGTAAATCGCTGGATATAACTCGGTCTTCAGCAGTGGTGACTTCTTGGCCGACAAAATATAACGGGCCCACTGCAAATAACCAGCCGGATGACGGGGTCACTCCTATCATATAGATCTGGCCCCAAGGACGCGCTTCTCCCTGGCATATGCGATGCCCCAGAATGTTTAAGGTCATCGGCGGCTGCACTGGTATCGACACCATGGAAGGCTGGAGACGACCTTCCGAGGTCCAGTTGACATCTTCCACTGCGTAAGCGACCCACGGAGGGTAGTGTAATGGATTGACGGAATCGGTTCTGACGGCACAGCACAAGTGAAGCTGCGCCGACCCCGGATAATATAACTATACCACGATCCCCACAGATGAAAAGACTTTTGCTCTGGGTCTTAGTCCCAAATTAGCGCAAAGACTTCTCAATCCATAGACGCCTCAGCAAAAGCGCTCTCCGAACGGACATAAGAAAAGAAGGAATCGAAAGCCATAGTACCTGAAAAGAAATGCCCGTAGAGAGTTAGTCATCAGCACAATATAATTAACTACAACTAAGATCCTTAGCATCTGTACTCCACTGTGGCATATTAAAGTCACTACAGTCAAAAAAAGGGGGACAATGGGCCCCATAAAATCAGGGTAATGCCTCATCGACGATGAGTCATGCACACATTGTAAGAATCCAAAAGGATTCTCATTAAATGAGAAATCTCATTAAGCGGTGGAGTTCAAAACTCCCAATGTTCTTGAAGAACATGTTCTACAACAGATCCAAACCTGTAAGAAAAATCTACAAACAGAAACCCTAAAAAGAAAAGAGGAAACAGGAATAAAATTCCTAAAGATTTTCAAAATTCCCCAGAGCTAAGCTCTGTCATACTAACTGGAATCAAATTCCTCCGATAATGGGACTAAATCCTAGAAATCCCTATGGGAAATAAAATGGAGTTAAATTCCAGAGAATCTTCCAAGATCAGAGCCAATAATAGGGTAAAACCCTAAGATCTCTGTAACAACCCTAAACTTTCTATACATTTTTTTCAAAAATACAGAAAGGGGTACTTTTGCCAGAGCACAAGTTATAAGTTTGATTTGCATTTGAACAGCAAGAAGGAGCTTGTAGCTCATTGGTAAGATCGTGCACTGCTGAACCAAAGCACCAGAGTTCAAATCCCATCAGCCACATTATCTTTTTATTTTGAATTCTTTTAATCTTTTTAGAAGCCCAAGAGTCTACACGTGCACAACGCGTAAAACCAAGAGTCACACATAAAACAAACGAGTTCACTGCAGTAGTCAAAGCATCGGGGACACGTGGCGTCAAGGGGAGCCCCGACTCGGGCCGGCGGGAAGCGTGAATCGGCCAGCACCGCCGGCCGACTCAGCTCAAAACCTAATTTTTCTTAACTCGTCTGCAACCTTTGGTCTACCCCATAACTCCTGTACTATTTAATTTCCCTGCACATTTACAGAGCAAATTAAAACCCCATTTAATCCATCTTTTGATACAAAATTTTAATACCCCCTTCATTACCCTAAATCCTAATTTTTCCTATAAATACCACACCTAAAATCACCCCTCCTCACTCTCAAATCTCGGCCCAAACTCTCAAGAAAAATCCCAAGTCCTTTGTGTGCAAGTGGAGTTAGCAAAGGGCGAAGCTCCGACGAACTTCCGACGACGATCCGAGGAGATTTCGGCGATGAAACGACGCACCGGCGCCTCCCACTTCTTCCTTTTCCTCTCCTCTACCCTACAATCCAGTAATTCCCTTCTTCCCTTTCTTTTTACTATTCTAAAAAATTTAAAATTCTAAAACCCGACGGAAGTGGAGTTAATCCGACTTCCGATTCGGTTTTTCCTTAAAAATCATATTTTTTTTAAACACAATAATACTAAACTCTCCCATCATGATCATTAAACATTAACAAAACATCTTGACAAGTTTCATATCAAAAGAATTCATATTTCAATTTATCGCACTTTTATAGAAAAATACCATATAGTTTAGTTCGACATAAATCGTCATAATTCCTTACTATACTTTTAGATAGTTCATGAGGTAATGACCTACCTCCTCACAACACTCATATGTAACATAGCACGATAAAATTTGGGAACATGGATTTAGGGAAAATACGATTTTACACATAACTACCTCTGACTTATAAAAACATTTTTCTAGATGTGTATTTTTAACAAATCTTTGCAATGTGCCGCTACAACCCATTTCGGGGAACCCGTTCAGGATGGTGCGGATTATCGCACATCCTCGGGCTTAGTAGTGCGAGATGCAGATCTCCGCAATGAGCATACGGTCTCGAAAGATTTAAAATATATGATTTCTATTATAAATAAAACTTATATTTTTAATAAATAAATATATATGTAATTAATATCAAAATATCTATTTTTAATATTTATAATATTCCACATTTCCTAAATTCAAGAAAAATATCTCATTTACAAGAAAATACCATACAATTCCAATATAACAAATAAATACCATATTTTAAGAAATTAGATTTTATTCACTAGAAATGTCACATACATATACATCTATGAAAACTCTAAAAACGATAATTAAATGCTTGATGTGTATTTTGAAAATTATACAAAATTATTTTTACATACAACCCCTTCAAGTTCTATAAATTACCCTAAGGACCCTAGTAAACATAGGTTTAAGCGGGACCAGTCTCTTGAGCCTCAGGGAGCCGGAGATATGGGTGATTGCCTATTTAAGGTAGACAACTTAACAAACGGTGTTATTAACACGGTAATCGTCTTTGAAAAAGACACAAATCCTGACGTCCATGTGTAGCGGTTACTGATAGCACCAAAACATAATTCAGGATTCAATTTCTTTTCTAATTGTCTGACTCAGACTGAGTCTCAATATAATCAATCTGACTTGAATGAGATTTAAGTATATATAACAATTCAATATGAATCTATATATTCAATCTATCAATCTATACAACTTGATTGAACCGAACCATAGATATACATCCATCTACATGATTCTCCAGTTACATCCATTACTGATATCATGGTTTCGGCAAGTCATCCATCTATACAATTCAAATTACAAGACAATACAATACAAACAATATAATCAAGACATCGCGAGGTTTATAAGGGGTAGATTGGTACGGACGGTGTTAGAAGTAGCACGAGACAGCAACCATTAATACACCTAACCTGAATTCAATTGTCGTTGTACCGTGGCTGAACGGTTCTTTGTACTCCTGATACCTAAGTCTCCGGGGAAAGTGAGACTCCTCTCGTATACACGGGCCTCTTCTATACCAAGCTACAAACAACAGCGTTAACAGTATAATAAAACTTTAAAAGTTACACTCTCTTTCTGTCTATTCTATTTCTCTCTCATCTTTGGGACTTACCGAGCGATTTATTCGCTGACGACATTCTCTTTATTTTCTTTGGAATATCATCAGGTGTTTCGGACTCACTGGAGATCGAGCCCACTAGCGAGAATTTGGACCAGCTAGCTTTCGACCCGGAGCTCTAGTTACGTATACATTTCATTTCAGTACTTTCCATTTCTGTTATGCCACTGTTTAGGCATTGCTTTTCATTCCATGTATTTACTTTTCAGATGTATTGTAAAAAGAATGTTAATAAATAAAGTTGATGTTCAATTATATCTATTGTCTTTGTCTTTTGTGCATTTTACTTATATTGCTTAGATACGCTTAGCGTGTTTACTTCAAAGTAAATACGTAGTGGCCAGTCGCGTCCCCTGCCCGTAAACCGGGAAGCGGGGCGTGACAAACTGTTTTTTTAGAAAACCTCTAAGAGATCATTTCAAGAAAAGAGTCAAGCTCGGTTAATGGATTAAAAATCCAAAACAAAAAAAGAAGGTCTTTTTAAGAGTTAAATCTTGGTCATAATCCTTACCGATTTTTTTAACAGAGTTTAACTCTGAAAAAGTTCTGTGAACAGAGATCTAAGCTCTGAGAGGAGAATTAAATTCTCAATGAAGAAAAAGGAAAATGACAAAACAGCAGTCATCTTAAGGGCCAAAGGCCCTATTTATAAGATGTGAAGGGACGGTTCAACTCCTTAGGAAATTAAACGGTGAAAAAAGTAACACCGTTGCACCTACGTATGAGCCACGTGAGAGCGTGGGGGGCATTTGTTCCCCCAATATTAAAAGAGCAAAGCTCTGTTGAAATTTAACAGGACAGCACCTCTCGTGCTTCTCACGAGGGCGCCAGCACCAATAAGCAAAGCACAGAAACGCTTTTTGAGTAAGAATTAAATTCTTATACAGCGTCGCACGTGCTCATCACGCGGACGCCAATGTGCAAAGCACAGAAACGCTTTCTAAGTAAGAATTAAATTCTTATATGGCGACGTACGTGCTCATCACATGGGCGCTAATGTGCAAAGCACAGAAACGCTTTCTAAATAAGAATTAAATTCTTATATGGCGCCGCACGTGCTCATCACGCGGGCACCAATATGCAAAACACAGGAGTACCCATCACAAGAATTAAATTCTTAAGTGGCGTCCACGTGCACAACACATGAACACCAGCGCCCAAGTCAAGATCAATAGAATTAAATTCTACATGAGAATTTGGGATACTCTCTGTTAAATAGAGCCGTTGGATCAAAAATCCAATAGATATGATAAATCATCAAAATATAGAATTAAATTCTATTAGGAGAAAATATCTCCCAAATCATTCTAAATAAGAAAGATACACTCGGTTGGATCAATGATCCAATAATAGAATAAAATTCTATTTTGGGAATATATTCTCTCAATTTTTCTAAACAAAAAAAGATTGCTCTCAGTAAAACAGAGAACTCTTGGATTAAAAATCCAATGGTGATTAATAATCACCATTTTACAGACTAAATTCTGTATATGGAAAAATATTTCCCCAATCCTGTTAAAAATAAGAAAACATATTCTGTAAAACAGAAGTTCTTGGATCAAATATCCAGTGGGGGGTAAAATTCCCCAAATCAATTTTGAGTCCAATTAAATCAATTAGAATCTCTCAATGAGAGATTTTCTCAAAACCAATTAACAATTTGTCTCCACTATATAAAGGACCCGAGATTTCAAGTCTCAGAGACACAGAGAGACCAGGAGAGGAAACCCACCATAAGCTTCTAAAAAAAATACATAAAGCTTTCAGAATAACAGAGAATTTAATTCTCAAAGAGGAAGACTTCCCTTTCAAAAAAATACAGAGAATATTTTTTCTCTGGTAAAGAAAATACAGAGATCAAAATATCTCTTTTACCTATTTTAAGGGTTTAACCTTTCTCAAAGAATTTAGTTCTTTCTCTGGATCAGAGATCCACAAAACAAGTTGTAATGCCCCAACACCCCAGTACAGAGAGTATTGTCCGCTCCAGCCAAAACCACATGGTTTTGTCCTTCGGAACGAACCGGACCCGACTAGGGGCCACTTCCCAAAAGGTCACCCATCCCAAGACTTCCCTGGCCCGAGCACGCTTAACTACGAAGCTCTCAAGCTTCTGTAGTGTCGGTTCACTTAAAAGGCGCCTCTGTAATTGAGAATGGTATCATTATATTTATAATGCAGTTCGGTTCTCTTTCGGAATGTGTGCCGAAAATTCACCATTGTTCTACAGTGGGTCTCACGGACTCAAGAGGTAGCCTCCACGGATTCAAGAGGTGGCCCCCGCCTTCTTGGCATGACAATTGGCGTGGCACATTGTTCCGTGAGCAAGAGCCGGATCATTCTCCCCACCTTTGAACAATGGTTCATCCTCGAACCACAGACCAACTACTGAGGGACCTGCATGGGCCACCATAAATGTAACGCCCCATGCCCCAGTACAAAGAGTATTGTCGCCGCCATAAATGTAACGCCCCATGCCCCAGTATAGAGAGTATTGTCCGCTTTGGCCAAAGACGCATGGTTTTGTCCTTCGAAGCGAACTGGATCCGACCATGAACCACCTCCTAGTGGGTCACCCATCCCAGGACTTCCCTGGCCTGAGCACACTTAACTTCGGACCTCTCAAGCTTCTGTAGTGTCGGTTCACTTAAAAAGCCCCTCTGTAATTGAAGGTGGTATCATTATATTTATAATGCACTTCGGTCCTATTTCAGAATGTCTGCCGAAAATTCTCCATTGTTCTACAGTAGGTCCCACGGACTCAAGAGGTAGCCCCCGCCCTCTTGGTATGAAAATTGGCATGGTACTTTGTTCCGTGTGGTACTTTGTTCCATGAGCAAGAACCGAGTCCCGACATACCTTAAAAGAAGTACTTAATTTCATTTATACCCTTCTTTTTAAACTTCGCCTCCACTATTTTGCTAAAATGGTTTAGATTTCTGGGTTTTCGGCTTGCTTGGCTCACGATGGGATCCTATAGATTTCACGTGATTCAAGCACCGGTGGCGTGCCATTTCCGGGTTGTGACACTTGGACCGCTTCTCTTAGATGGATCATCTTCGACAACGGACGATCGGCTTGCAAGCACGATCTGGAGCACCCAGGAGCCTAGTTAGAGTTCACCACAACATCACTTGATCATAAAAAGTTCGTTTGAACACTGCGACGATGACCGGCACACTTTCTTGTTCCCGACAGTCGAGGAGCGTAAGAGGGGCACTTCTGCGATTAGACGGACACGCTATAAAGGTAGATAGATCCTCTAACTTGTAGTTAAGATATTCTAGTTTGTTAGTTTAGTGTTTGGAACGATCGCTAGGTCGTAGTGGCTAGTGCTTGCAACAAAATTTTCGTTATCGATTCTATTTTGGCCGCGAGTTAACGGCGTGAGCACTAGCAACTACTAACATATATATATGATGATCTATATATGATATATAAATAAATATTTCTATATGTTTTGCATCCGCGCTAGCCCTGTGTCCGCCCTGCCGTAAGTTAAGTAACCTTATGGTGAAGACCCAATACCCCGTAGCAAATGCGGCTGCCATATAAAATATTCTGTTTTTGTTTTCATATTATACTTTTCTGTAATGGTGTGGGAAGAAGTAAGATAATACGTATTATTATCTAAATGATGGGATTGCGTTGATTAGATTAATACAAAAGAAAAACAAACCTAAAATACGTTGTACGAACCAAAATTTTCAAAAGAGACTATAACTGTATTCTTTTGCTTTGCATAGAGGTCTTCAGTTAAGAATATCATTCATCTCATTCGAAAAAGAGCCTTGATCCCTTCACGTGTAGTTCGCTCTTGAGCAAAAGTTTATATTATTATAAACTTGCAAAATCACTCGGTTCCTTCAGTGATATCAAGTTCATTATGTTAATTGCTTTCTTCAAAACTAGTCGTAGCCCTCTATCATTTCAGAAGAGCAGCGCTTAGTATTCGTACTATGTATGTTGGCTCAGTCAAGGCGTAGTGAACAGTAGCTAAGTAATACTTGTTTGCTGCATAGAGATACGATTATTTAGGACAGTCACATAGCCATGTTGGCTCAATCAAGGGTTTATGCGGGTGGGTCTAAACTAATCAAGATAATAACGGGTTGAACTTGACTAGCGGTTTATGATATGTTGTCTCAATTAAGGTCATAAACCGTAAGGGGTAAAAACCTTTTCGGGAGTTTCAAGTGTTGAAACTTACAATGTGATTGCATACCTTCTGGAGTGTGGTGACCTGTTGGATTCCATCAAGATTACCACGCAATGATAGTTGGGTCCTGATTCTCACTATATGTAAGAGTTACTCTCGGGAGATTTTCACATCACGATTAGCTACCATTAGGTGACTAGAAAGGTGTTTACGAGGTTACGCCTCTTAGGAAATGGGGTTATTAAAAGCATGTTTGGATGAACTTATTTTTAAGTGATTATATGCCATAATCACTTATAAGTGATTATTTCTGGAAAATGTGAAAAAAAAATCACTTATAAGTACTTATGGCAAATAAGTTGTTTAGTTTTTGGATGATTCATTATGAAAAATGATTATCAGTAGATAGTGTGTTTGCATGAAAAAACAGATAAGTGATTATTGAGTGTAAAATGACCAAAAGGGCGTATCATTAGTGCTATCTTAAAATTCGAATGAAAAGACAAGGGATATTATGGTATATTACTTGGTCAACTCTACTATTCCATAATCACTTATAGAATAAGATTAGAATTCCTAGCTTATTTTAAGTGGGAAAAGATACCATTTTTAAGCTAGTCATGGTAGGACCCATGCTAAAATAATCACTTATTGAATAGTAAAAGAGAGATCCAAACACACTATCTACTTGGGGCCACCTTGATGTGATTTTTAATCACTTGTTGACCAAAAATAATCTAATCCAATCAAGCCCTAAATTGGGTCCGTGCGAAAGCACGGGGAACCTCCCTCGGAGTACTTGCACTGGCCTGGCTTACCGGTTTGTGGACTTGTAGGTGTACATGATTCCGGCTAGTTCTCCTTTTAGGGTTTGAAAGAGAATTTGACGAAACAGTGGGAGTCATCCTGATTAGATAAACTAATAAACCAATCTAATCTTGATAGAGTGCACACTGAGTATTTTTTTTCTTTTTCTCTCTCTCTTTCTGGCAACGACCTATGAATAACCTTAGACTTAAACTCGTAAACCAAGTTAGCCGAACTTTTTTTTACAATCATTGGTTTTGGAATGTCATGATTACCCTAATTCACGATGAAAGTCGCATATGTCTTTTCCCCTCCTACTTCTGCTTTGTTTTTCCAGAACCCTAAGAATCAAATGTAGGGATCCATATTGCTTGGAAATGCCATCTCGTATAGTAAGATGCGGACTCGAAGAAATTATTTCAGTCTGAGAATTGCCACTAGTTCTGGAGAAAGTGAATTATTCATTTGTCTTTCCCTTCTACCTTATCTCAAGTTCGAGGGCTCCTTAAATAAGGAGAATATATCAGTTATGCTTGTTAGATAGTCTTCTTCTAATCCCAAGACCGGTGCTGAAAGGAAGGGTAAGAAGAAAACCAACCATCCTAAGTTTCGGTATACATAAAGTAAGACGGAGAGACATCAAAAGAGGTTAAAGTGAGGGAAAGGAAATTGCAACTACTGTAATGAGCCTGGGCAGTAGAAGACTAGGAAAACTCAGCCATCCTCTTGAAACATTCTTTATGTTTCAAGTTCTCCTGTGTGGTTGTAATTAAAATTTGTTTCTCAGTTAACTCTGACTCCTGAGTATATGGATACCGGATTAAAATACCACATTTGTAGGACATTGCAGATGCTGAGAAGGAGTAAAGTATTGGGAAAGGGTGATTTTATCCTCAATGTCGGTATTGGAGCAATTGTTGCTATTGGGGAAAATCGTCTGGTTTTGCCTAGTGGCAAATAAAGTTTTCAACTTACAACTCACGGAGTTTGAATTAGTGAACTCATAAGACTTATACATAGAGATGTATGTTGCCTGATGTTCATATAGACAAGGGATTGGTACTCATACTTCATTCCGTTTACCCATGAGTTCTCTGGTTTTTGAACGCGCGTTCTTGTTGAAACTTAAAGTACAAAGATTTTGAGAAGTTCATAAGGTATAAGAATAAAGTAGAGAACCAAACGTTGGAAATATTAAGATTTTTCGATGTGATCGAAGATTTGGATACTTATGCTCAGTATTCCGTTTTAAGAACATGCTTCTCTCTCATATTACTCCTCCGAGGGTGCGCTCCATGATGAGTAATGCTGAGTGGCCTTTTTCATTTAGGCATATGCACTGAAAATAGTTGCCCCTGACAAATCTTAGCCACTCGGCAGATTTAGTAGGTGATCTCAGCCATCCGAGAGATAATTCGATTTTCTCGTAGACGATGGCAGGGAGGTTTGCATCATAGTAATGATAACCCTACTAATTATCAGCGGATCATATGAAGTGGTGATTTCCGACTGATGGATGGATGCATTATATCTAAATTGGACTCCACGCACTCTAGTAAATTATGGA
This sequence comes from Agapanthus africanus, assembly GCA_030015575.1. Lineage (NCBI taxonomy): Eukaryota > Viridiplantae > Streptophyta > Magnoliopsida > Asparagales > Amaryllidaceae > Agapanthus > Agapanthus africanus. Next base: position 510,048,628 of record JASDDO010000016.1, read on the forward strand.
CTTTGTTGGACGCTCCTGAAGGGGTAAAACCCATCAGGAGTAAATAGATCTTTTGAGAGCAGTGCAGATGGAAATGTATTAACCTAATAAGGCTATACTAATAGTAAAAGTTTTTCATCAAATACCCAGTGTGGATTGTGATGAAACTTTTATTTCAGTGTTTATGCAGAAATCCATACGAATATAACTTGCCACTGTTGTTTTTCATTGCTATGAGATCTGTCAGGTGGATAGCCATAAGATCTTTCTAAATGGTGATTTAAAAGTGTACGTGTATATGACTCTGCCAGAGGGTTATCATAGTCGGTAGGAGCAGCGGAAGTTGTGCAAGTTACTTAAGTTTATTTATCGACTAAAGCAGTTTTAGCGGAGATAAATTATCTGTTTTGATATTACGATCAAAGTGTTTGACTTCATTAAAATGATAATGAACCTGGTATTTGTAAGAAAGATGTAAGGAGTATTGTCATGGTATATGGATGACATACTCCTGATAGGAAGTGATGTTCATACGCTACAATCGGTCAAACTATGGTTGTGACAGATATTTCTCCATATAAGATTTGAGCAATATATATATCAATCGATCTGGGGATTAGATCTACAGAAATAGATCTAGATGGATTTGGGAGTGTCCCAATCCGGGTACTCTGACGTCATTCTAAAGGGGTTTAGAATGGAAGACTTCTAGCGTGGTAGTGTAACTACATAAGATGGGGTCACCCTCTCAAAAAAAATGTCTTCAAGACTGATGAGGCGAGGGACTCGCACGTATGACGGTAATGTCGATCGTGCGATGCTAAGTACCAGACCAGATGGAGCTTATACCGTTGATGTGGTAAGCAGATATTAGTCCAATCCTGAAAAATCATAGGAAAGCAATGAAGAACATATTAGGATATTCTTGGTGTATGATAATGCCAGCCTCCTTTAGGAGGTGTTTATATGGTAATCGGTTTAAATGGAGGAGTGTAACAGGGATTTTGTGCGATTGTAACTTTTCCGTTAAGGTTGAAAAGGAAGTTTCATCGAAGAGGCATTCGGCCCGCCATATTAATTGGTACAGAAAGGTGGGCTTTGAAGAAATATCATGCACAAAAGATGCATGTAGCTGAGATGCGCATATTTCGTTAGATGTGTGGTAACATTAAAATAAATAAGGTGCGAAATGAGAATATTCATGCAAAGGGTGGCGTAGCACCAGTGGAGGAAAAGATGCAGAAACACCGTCTAAGATGGTTTAGTCATGTGCGACGCAGACTGACGGAAGTATCGGTTCGACGAAAGGATATTCTTGATTTTGTCCAAGTCAAAAGAGCGAAAGTGAAACCGAAGAAAACGTGGATGGAGGCGATACGAAAAGATATAAATGCCAAAGGCCTTAATAAAAGCATATTGTTCGATAGGAGTGAGTGGAGAAGGAGCATTCATGTGCTCGACCCAACGAGATTCTTTTCTTATTAATTTTAAAAAGTTTGACACATATTTACATATTTATTCCTTGAAGATTGGGCTATAATAACAGACTGTACTATAATATTATAATAGGTTAAAACCCTCCGCATTTTACCCGAAAAGTTGGATCAGCTCTACAATGATTATCCCTTGATGATGTGGCAATTCTATTCAAATTTAAAGAAAAAATTGGAAAAAGACAAAATAAACTTAATTATTAGAGCGTTCACATCATCAACTTCTCCTTCTCTATGTATTACATTAATTTTAGATATTTTATTGTTATGCCGTACCGATAAATATTAATAGTGGTCATGGCCGATCCCGGCAAAAAGAAGAACCTCCAAATTAACCAATGACCACAAATCATATCGACTACAACATAAACCGAGTATATATTAAAGACATTTCCCATGAGTATGCCCTTACTCCTGCACTCATATGGATATGGGACGTTGTTTTGGTATGCAGGGGAAAAAGAAGAAGCAGCAGCAGGGAATCCGTATACAACGAAGAGTATTGTTATAGGTTTGTTAGTTGCTAGCTAGGGGATCTTTTCACATGATCACATGGAGCACTTGAGGAGAGAGAAAATCCTTTTGAAGGAGAGGAGAAGGTGACCTTCTTGTTGCTTCCATGGCAATATATATATATATATATATATATATATATATATATATATATATAAAATGAAAGAAAGAGTCCTTAAGAGGCTTTTTGCGTTAGCAGGCAGCAAAAAATATGTCCTCCGCCATTTTATTCGACGATGCACCTTCGGACTTGATCTTTATTCTCGAATTTGTCGATACACCAAATTTCACATGATTACAATACCATTTCACTATTGATTTAGCAATGTGAAAAGTTATATCGTCGGTAAACCGTTAATTTTGCACTCACTAAATCAACGGTGAAAAGGTGTTGGAATCACATGAAATTTGATGCATCCACATATTAGACGATAAAGATAAAGATGGCTGATGCCGATCCTCGAATAAAATGGTAGAGTACGTGATTTGTGCCACCACCTAATGCAAAAAAAGCCTCTTAAGCCCTCTTTCCTCCATTATTCTTATATAATAATGGGTTTGTGGGGGCACAATATGAAAAGTTGAGGCCATATATATCAACATAATAATGGGTTTGTGGGGGGCACAATATGAAAAGTTGAGGCCATGTTTATCATATGCTTCGGCTTTTGCTTCCATACTTGAGTTGGGAGAAAATAAAACACACAAATTACATGATAATTGAAAATCTAAGTCAGTCCATGAAGAATATTATATCAACAATGTAACTTGATATAGGTTAAAATGGCAGTCTAAGCAGTTTAATTAGATGGTTCAAATATCCGAGCAACGCAAAGCATGCAGAACTATCCTCTAGATCAGGTCACATTATATATATTTCCCAGTTGTCATCTAAATGATAATTCATGTCTAACAGGTTTTTCTTCTTTAATAAGTTTCGTACTTGGTTCCGGAGTTTCTAAGAAATTATGGGGGCAAGCCCTCTTAGATAAGTGTTATATTTTAAATAAAATACATCGGAATCTTAGTAGCCAAACCTTTTTATGAAATTTGGAAGAATCAACAATCTAACATTAACTATCTTAAGGTTTGGGATATTAGGATTGTTTAGTGAAAGTTTCTATCCTTGGCCTAAGAAAAGAAAAATATAGTGTTTATAGGATAGTTTTGCCAAGGCTCTATCTAGCAACAAAGCCCCGTTTTGGAGAGAAGCAACTCAAAATGAGATTGACTTGATTTTATGAAATAAAACTTGGATCATTACCGACTTAAGTAAGGGAGTAAGAAAAGAAGATGTAAATGGATTATTAAAGAGAAAACGTAGAACGGATGGGTCAATATAAAAATATAAGGCTATATTAGTTGTTAATGGTTTTACATAAAGAAAAGACATTAATTGATTTCTTTGATGTTTATGCCCTTGCTGCTAGCATTACTACTATTCATGTTCTAATCACATTTGATTCTACCAACAATCTTTTAATTCATCATATAAATGTTAGAACATCATTTCTAAATAGAGATAAGAAAAGATTTATATGGAGCAGCCGGAAGACTTTATTGTCATAAAACCCCAGAATATAAAGTTTATAGCGTATATTATGATAATAGATCCTTTTGGATAATATTAAATCGGATGAACTAAAAGACTCAAAATTATAATTAAAGATAAAGTTGTGAAGATGACAAGAGTACATTTCCATGTGTTGCAAAGGAAATATTGTCAAGGGCTAAATTGCAAAGGTAATTCCTATCTTATCCATGCAAATGTTATCCATGTTAATTAAAGTCCCAAGTTATTTTTGTTCAAAACCAACAATGGCTTCTCACGGTTTTGATTTCAAATCGAAGGGATGCTTTCAACCTCTTAGCCCCTGTTTGTATATGGAGTCAGGTTTACTGTTTTTTATTTTTAAATGGAGGTAAGAGGATACAAACTGTGATTTCCAAGAAACTCTGAAAATAGAGTTTACAAAACTTAGATCAGATCGGAGTTGAGGTAATTGCGATTATCTCAACTTTTAAGTTAAAATAACTGCAGCTATCTCAACTCCAAAATGATTCTCAAACAAGATAAAATTCACTCTTCGCTTAAAAGGTTAATTAAGAAGTCTATTTAAAGACCCCAACCGAGAAGTCAAGTATCAATTTTATTCAAAACATAATCACTGAGCCTCTAAGTGTCCTCTACGAACAGAGAGCAATTTTCTTCACTACTCTTCCACACAAAACCGGATCTGAGTGAATTCCTTGTGTTATCTTTATTTAACCGGGTACTAAATGGCAACTGGCATCATAACCAAGCCTCTTCCATGATCCGTACTTAACAAAAGAGTCCGACAGGCCAAATGGTATTATTCCTTTTGGGAACGTTTTTATCGGCAAAATCCGTACAAGAAGTGGCATTAATACATTCTCAGGACGGCACAGTTAACTATGTGTCTCACTACGGCAGGCATGCCTTCTAAACGCTTACTTTTATTTTAGTTAGTTTACGGAATCATTTTTCGTATCAAAATATTTGGCATATATATCTATGCAGGTGTTAAATTATTTGTAGCGATTATTTTCTGAAATTTTAAACAAGAGAGATTTACAGTTTACATTTAAACAACTTATGCATCAATAAAATATATAATAGTAAAATATGAAATCGATCTAATTGAAGACAACAAGGCTCATCATCTGAAAACAATTAATGTTGATCTACTTATTGTGAATCTGTTCTTTTGATCCCATACTGCAAAATCTAAAATAAATTTGCATTTGATCCTAAAGTTATTCTAATATATATATTATTGAAAGGGGGAAAAATGTTCCCAAGGGGTCCTGCATCGTAAATAGATAGCATTCTTACATTAATGCCTAAACAAATCCGACACATTTTGTATCCTTTTTAATTTACTACTCTTCATTTAGACACATATACTCAATTACATAAAATGACTAGAATTGGGGGTGGGATGATGGCCCAGCTATTTCCCAGTCTTCATTCACTGTTCATGAAGTACACTTGCATAGTTGCATGCAATGTCTCAAAATCATTGGATCTTTATGTTTTGAAATCTCAACATGCATATAATGACAGCAGCCCACTGATTGAAAAAATTTACAAGGTGCAAGGATCCAAATCATATACAATTAATTCAATCCTTTGTACAACATTCATCTCCTTTAGAGAAAAGGATTAAAAGTGAGATGCGTATTTCTGTTACCACCTTCAGCATGTCATGATCCTACACACATGAACAGCGCAGTTTGTGATTTCCACATTAATTGGACAGCAAAAGATCTCTAACTAAAAGTTTCAGCCTTTCTCTCTCCTTCACATGATGAGGATCAAGCCCTGTTGCTCCCTTACCAGCCACTCTATCTTGCTTTTGTTTCTTGGCCACTGCAAGATTCATCTCCCTTTTTACTCATTATCACCATATATCCATCTAAAGTTTATCAAAATAGGGTCGGCTAAGAAGCAAAACTCCATAAAAAAAAAATCTTTACCACTTTTTATGATCAGTTGTCGACCTAACATGAATCTCTGTATGAGAAATCATGGTTCAGTGAGCAAATTGATGATATAGTCCTTACCAATTGATTAGTATCTCCGAAACTCTTGTAGTATAGATTGGAGGAAGTCTATGAAACAGACATTTGCTGTAAGAAATTATGTCCAAATTTATGACGGATAAAACGATGAGCGCACAGATAAAACCATGCGCGGATAAAACAACGATCGGAACAGAACACGTTCATCTTGCCTTAACTCTCCTTTTCGAATATCTCATGCGTCTTTAAAAGGGCATGCATACCCTCAACTTATTGGTGCATGAAGGGAAGGAGCATCAACTCTTTGAGATCCTTCAAATGGAAATGCAATCCAACACAAGCCATGGAGAGGAGACATGCCTCCCTCAAGAGCCGCCTCAACCCAAGGTATGAGTTTATCATCCGCTAGTTTCGATTCTATAAGCTCCATTGAAGCATATAAAATTGATATCCAATTAGTTTATATACAAAGTTTGATCCTTAAGAATCACAACAATTAATACAAATGATAAAACCAATCTCCTTCTTAAATATGCTTTCGCCTTCTCTAGTAAGCTCGGTAGTTGTATATCTTAAATGTTTCTCCAATTTCTACAATGTTTTATTTGCTTGTTTCTCTCTAATTTCTATTCTTCTATTTCACTAAATTCTTAGCATTTCGCATAATTATGACAGGAATCATGAAACTTCTAGGATGAACTTGTTAATTTAGTAACAGATTGGTTAGTACAAATTAAGAGAAAGGAAGGTTAAATTATATATTTAAATTAAGAATTTATACATTATAGTAAGATTGTAATAAGAAAATTTTTTCAGATACACACTCGGATTATATAAAAGAGTCTCTAAAACAACTTTAAAACATTAGAAAAGTATATAATTATATGAAGAATTCAACAAGGTATATAACAAATAGAAAAGATATATAACCTTGTGTTTAAACTTCCACTATAATACCTAAACTAGAAACCATATATCTATTTTATTTCTATGTGCCAAGACAAGAAAAGGAATTATATCAAAGGTTGGAAATAAAGCAGATTATTTGAGTGACAGGAATATTGAACAAGTAGAATGATAAATCTTATTTTCAATATTAAAGAATAGAGTTTTTTAATCAACTTTAAATAAAAGATTTTAAAAGGAGATATAAAGAATGTAGCATAACATTGTTTTTTTGGTTTCTAGAATCAAGGACTTCGAAGGGTTCTCTCACACGACGATCTAACAATACCCGAAGAATCCATTACCAACACCATGAAATCTGACGAAGTCGAAAGAATAAATTGTGAATGTTGCGGCATGGCTGAAGATTGCACACCAACCTACATTTCTCGAGTCCGAGAAAATTTCTACGGAAAATGGCTGTGTGGACTGTGCTCCGAGGCCGTACAAGAAAAGAAGCGAAAGTATGGTTTCTCTGATAATAAACAAGCCTTAGAAGCGCACATGGCAATATGCAAGCAATTTAACAGTATTGCCAGGGTGAACCCTAATCTCTCTCTTGCAGACGCCATGAAGAATTTCGCCAGGAAGCGGTCGCAGTCGAGAGATCCGGATGGGGCCTACTCGTCGAGGAGGCCCCCGGAGAGGTCCTATAGTTGTGATCATTGGCTTGGGGTTAACACTAAGCTAGATGGTCACCAATGAACTAGTGAAGTCTAATAGTGCTAATTATGAATGTAACTACATAGACTAGTAGATATTTAGTTCCATGCATGTGATTGTAATCTGTAACCAATTATTAGCCATGTACTGCAAATTTATGATTCTCCAGGAATCATGAATAATATAATATGGATTTAGTTAGAACGCTTTCTCTAATTATAGTCTACAATCATATCAATTAGTAACCACAAAACATAAATACATATTTGAAAAAAGCTAACACGTGTCTTCCAGGTTAATTAGTGATCATCAAGTAATTTTACTCTTACCCACAAAAGCTTATTACCCGCCGACAGCCCACAGGAAGCTTAATACTAAACTTAAACCACAAATGTATTGTATGAAGATTAGAGGATAATAACCATATATGAGCATAGAAGCAGGAGTGATGGATATCATCATACATCAGTCGGCTAGGCGGCGGCCTTTACAATATAAATTCTAATATAAACTAGATAGCCGTTTAATGTTTAATGCATGCCGCAACCGCTTCTCGGGTCCTTTAAGGTGGGGGATAATTTAACTTGTCGGCAAATACGTCAGTTTAGAATCATTAGCTTTTTAGCAAACCGCACTAAGAGCAAGGTTTTAAATATCGGAATCGTATCAGATGTATGTTTCGCATATCGTACAGCGGTATTAGATATATCGCCAATACGAGTTACTGGGTTTTCTTTTTGGAAGAGGTTCATATCGGCTACCGGTATCGGTATCGAGCATATCGGATGTCAATATCGGGAATTTTCCCATACATATTGGACAGATTGGTGTACTTTATAACCAAACATTATAAATATTGAAATTTCCGATATTGACATTTGATATGCCGATATAAAATTTATAAGAAAATCTTAAGATGTGAATATGGGATCGGGTATAATATTTTAGTTTGTCGTTGAATTTTAAATGTGTTTCGGACAATGCCAACCAGGCGTTGGTCGGAACTCAAGAACCACTACTGCGTGCCCACGGCACCATGCTAAGTGAGGACTTGAGCCCATCCCCAAACCTGATCTCATCAAGGGTCAGCACCATGAAGCTGGCGGATTTACCTGACAACAAAGGGTTTGCACTCTACTCGGCAGGGCCTTCAGCAGGCGGTCGTTGACTGCTATTGATAAAGGCTAACTATGGCATAGGTAAGTTGAAAATAACGATGATTAAGATAGACATTTGGTTGGTTGATCAAGAGACACCTTTTCTTTTCATCTTCTGTCGAATTTATAGCCTAATTCAACAACAATTATGCCCGCAATAATAGCTGCAACTCCCCACTAATAAGCTCTTACCATAATGGGCTCGTGGCTTTAACTGCATGGCTAAGTTCCCACTTTCTAGCGCATATTCTGACGCGCGTTCTTTCGAAACAGCCGTTTTCTCGGCCTGTTGGTTGAAGGCACTGGCTAATACTCAGTCATGCACCTGCTCTACTGGCAATCGAACCTGCTAGGTCGAGTTGCAATTCCTCGGCACCCATAACCGAATTCAGGTGTAAACACTAATGTTCAACAATAAATCAAGGTATAATTGTTTGGCGGATCCACAAGGGATCATGAGATCAGATAAAATGAAGGAAGGTTTTATGTAGGATTCACTATTCAAAGATGTGTTTTCTGAGATTTCTGTTTCAGTTCTTTCTTTTCTTTTCTTTTCTTTTCTTTTCTAATTAAATTTGTTTCTTGAGCAGTCAGTTGAAGGTTAATTTAAGGAGACTTTCAATACAAAGTACAAAATAACCGAAATTCAGTTGAATTGATCTTCCTTTCTGCCCCGTCATAACCAAAATGCGTCACATACATTGCTAATCTACTAATAATATTACACAAATCTTTCTTCTTTTTAATTTAATGAATTTTATAATATCCAGTCAAATACATTCCTAATATATTTATAATATTCAATGGATTTCCCCAGCACTCTAATATTTGTTGTAGCCAAACATCTTTCCTTGTTAAGATATTCCCAATAATTCATTTACAAAATAACCTTATGATTCCTAAATTGATGGCCAAAGGGGGTGAGTCTGTTAGCTGCTTCCTATTATCAAAGCGGAAAAGGACTAACAAATTACTTCTGCGAGCCACCCACACGCTCTATGACTTGGGCTCTGGCGTAAAACCCCTCTCTCTTCTCATTTGTTCTCTATTATGTGACTTATTCTTTCGGTGTAACCTATTCAAAACATAGCCATAACAATTTTCTGAATTGTTCTTTCTTCCTTCCTTCCTTCCTTCCTTCCTTCCTGAAACCTTCTCCTCTAATGTCATTCCAACTTCTTAGTTGGACTAGGGCAACAAATTGCACTAGAGGTAGGGATCAAAGATTTAGGGTTTTTTTTTAAATAAATAAATAAAAGGATAATTGAAGGATAAAAACATTATGTACAAATTAGGTAACTTGAATGGACGAAATGACGTGCAGCAAACAGCAAGTTTTGGTATAAGTCCAGCGTTTGGCCCCCATGTATGCAGAAAGACTGTTCAAACTCCGAGGACATGTCAAAAAGGTAAATTACATTTCTCAACCTTCATCTTAGCTTTGGACCGGATGGACGTTTTGGCGAATTGCCAAGGGCTTCATGACAAGTATATATTTTCTCTAAATATATGGTCAAATCTTTTGTCGTGATTATAGAAGCCCATATAAACACCAAATCACAAGATGTTAAAACCTTTTTTTATATCCCGACCTCAAAATTTCAATATTTTCGAATTTCAACCTCCCTCCCGAATCTAGTGTTTTAAATTTCACCCCCAAAACTATTAAGTTGTCCACGTTTCATCCCGAAAATCTAGGATTTTCAAATTTCACCCTCAAAACTATAAAATTGTCCAAATTGCACCTCCAAAATCTATTATTTCCAAATTTCATCCCAGAACAATTAAGCTGTCCAAATTTCATCTCAAACGGCTCTCTTCATCTTTCTTATGTTAATAGAACTAGGGTTTTAGATTTCTCACAATTTCAAAATTAAGAATTCTCTTGCGAGCGAAATTTAGGACATTTCACCTTCAACCATCGTATGTCATTTTAATAGATAAAATCAAGCTCCTTTGTATCTTTGTTATAACAATTACAACAACTTGAAGTAACAATATGAGTTAGAGTTACTCCTATGCAAGTGGTGGTTTAATTCAAATACTTTACGGTTAGGATATCATAGACTGAACTCAATAATCTTGAAAAAAGAGTTGTTAGCAAAATGGAAAAAAAAAATTAAGAAACTTTTAATTATTAATAACTTAATGATTTTAGAAATAAAATTTGGACAAATTAATGATTTTGGGGTGAAATTTGGAAATAATAAATTTTAGGGATGAAAATTGAACAACTTAATAGTTTTAGGATGAAATTTGGACAACTCAATACACGGTGAAATTTGAAAATGCTAGATTTTAGGGCTGATATTTGGAAATATTGAAATTTTGGGAGTGATATATTAAAAAAATCCAATATTAAAATATCTTTCTTGCATGGTTCCGTACGGCACTCATGCGCTCGTCAACTCTTTGTCCAATGCCACCCTTTTTCCTGCCCTCCTCGAATGCTTCAAACTCTTCAAAATAATTATTATTTCTTACATAAAGTAATTAACAAATTAATGAATGAATCATTATAATAACCTTCACCGAATCTCAAAATTAATCTAATTAAGATCCATTAGCTTCAGACCTTTCTCTCTCACACACAAATAAGAGGAGCCCCGCAAATTTCGATCTTGGCAACTCTTTACAACATTTGTTTCCTATTATTGCCATTTTTGTTATTTGTTTCCTTGCATAATTTTTTGCTATTTTTGTTCCTTGTTTTCTCAAGTTTAATCAGGGCTTGTTCCAACAAATGCAGATTTCCAAGCCAAGGTACTTCAATCTTTCAACTTTTTTTGTTGTGAATTTTATTGGGTTTCTGTTACTTTCTCTCTCTTCTCTTTTTTGCTTCTTAATCTCTGTATTCATTGATTTTTGGATGTTTGGAAGATCTGGGGTTTCTGAAATGGCATCAAGATCATTCAGAGAGAAGCCTTCAGCTCTGCCAGAGGTAAAAAAAATCTGCGAAGAAATAAACCTCTCGTTTTTTTTATTTGTCGATTCGTTTCTTAAATCAAATTTTATGAATATTTCTTTAGAAGCGAAGCATGAGAAGTTCGGAGATTCAAAAACCACAACTTTATCAGCTTCAAGAGGAGCTCAGGAGAGCCAGAGAAGAGAGAACGAAAGCCCTCGAAGATCTAGAAGATGTAAGAAGCAATAAGAGGATGTCGGCGCTTAGCAATAAAGAAGAGATGGATGTGCTAGAGAGGAAAGTCGAGAAAGCGAAAGATTCGGAAAAGACAATGTTGGAATCTTTGGTCTCACAAACCAAACAGCTCGAACAGACCAAGATATTGCTCGAAGAAGCAAAGTTAGAGATACGAACTCTTCAAGAAAGCGTTAAAAGCTTAGAGGACAATCGATCACACGACAAACGTGAGGTTAATGTTGATAAGCTTCGAAATGAGCTGAAGCTGGCAATAGCAGCCGAGGATAAGAGCAAAAAGGCAATGGATGATTTGGCAATTGCGCTCAAAGAAGTTAGTACCGAGGCTAATCAAGGTAAGGCGAAGCTCTCTATGACTGAATCCGAGCTAGAGAAGGCAAAACTGGAAACAGAGGAATCAAAAGATTTAGTGAAGATCACCGATCAGAAAATGCGGGCAATAATTGAAGAATCCGAGAGACTGGAATTAGAACATGAGGAAAAAGAGAATGAATTTATGAATAAGATGAAAATATCTGAAGAGGAGATAGCCAAATTGAAGCAAGAGAACAGCAAATTAATTGAATCGCTACGAGGATCGAGAGAAGAGACATCCAAGCTTCGAGATATATTAAAACAAGCGGTGAATGAGGCTACGGTGGTTAAAGAAGCTCTAGAGATTGCGAGAAACGAGAATTCTCGACTCAACGATTTGGTGTCAGAGAAGGAGAATACGTTGCAAAGTATGAAGCAAGAGTACGAGTGCCTTAAAGTAAGTGAAGCCGCAGCGGTTGATAGCGTAGAAGAATTGAAGGGATTTCTTGATGCTACTTCGTCAATGGATTTGACCAGGGAAAAAAATTTGGTGAGCGAAGTGAGCGAAAGCAAGAGAATAATGAAATTCCCATCGGATCGGTTTTGGAGAGGCGATACGAAGATAGCAAATGGACGAAGGTATTCGCTTAGTAATGTATCTGATACTATCGATAGGGGAAAATTGGGTGCCATTGATTTCAATCATATCGATAAGGATCGATCAAATGGATCCAACTATGGGAATGATTCGCCTATGCGACTGAAGAAGAAGACTATGTTGAAAAGATTTGGGGATATGCTGAGGAGGAAAAGCTCCTACAAGTAAAGGATTTTGTTAGTTACCGGTTAGGGGTTTCAACGTGATAATCCTTTTCCGACCCTTTTGTTGTATTGGAATCTAAAAACTAAAATAATATAAAATGAGAGCTTGCATTAGATCTTCAGTTTATGAATTAACATTGTGTGTGCTGTTTACATGAATATGAAAGTTTCCCTCTCACAATCTGTGTTTGCTATGTAAGTATGAAAGGTGCTATGATATATGTACAGTTGTGATTGTGATTTAGCTTGGCCTTTCAGCTTATGCTGAAAGCTGAAGCAATGGATGGGCAATTTTTTTTGAAAATGTCACAGACTTGATCTTTCTTTTATGAGATCAACTCTATAATAGATTAGTATAGGTTTTCCCAATAATATTAAGTATTGGAGGGTCTGATGCAATAAAAAATCGTCCATCGTTCGAATATGTATACTATATAGGCATGTCTTTCGTAAGCAATTTTTGAGCAGCTACACACAACAACGATAACAACAACAACAACAACAAAAATCATGATGAAGGATTTATTATTGTTTATTTCAAAGATATGGTCATTAGGTAGAGCATAAAACTAATATTGAAAAAAATTATAATACTCTGTTGTTTAATTCAAAGATTTGGTCACTAGGTTGAGCATAGAACTAATATTGAAGGATTGTACAATTAGGATTGAGATTCAGCTTTTGGCCATTTAGCTTATGCTGAACCTATTAAACCTATGGAATCTTTCTCTCTTTATGGATTCTTTCTTTGGTCACGGGGAATTTCGAAGGCTCGGTGTTTGATTTATGAGAAGAAACTCTGTTAATACAATAGTTTTTTTATCCGCACAAGCGCGCGCACATGCACACAACGTCGTGTATATCGGATGAAGAAAAAGGAGGGCTATGTCCAAGAAAATCAATAGGAAATACCCATGAGATGGAAGAGTTAGTCGGGCATGAGATTGAGACAATGAGGTCATATGTTCAAGGCCTGCAACTAACACACGGTGAAGTTATTATAAACTTGCCTGTTTACTCAAAAAAAGGGAAAAAACTATTATATCGATAGGAAGGAATATAGCAAGGATCGAATGGAAATCCATTGGAATTTGTTGTTTGGATGAAGTTGGACCCTCTGCAATATTTCATAGTACTACAGGGTCCATCCAGTCTAATTCATTGTCGATCACAATATAAATATAAGAAATGTGAGTATGGTAAGAGGGTCTCTCCTGAGAGTCTCTCCTTGGTTAAAAAGTCAACTTTTCACAACTTTTTCTATGACCAGCCGCGTCCATCTTGGTTTTCGTGGCCTAAGTTATATGTCACTAATTTTCATGTCATTCTGATACCCTTTGACTATTGATTTGGTCATGAAAAATGTTCTATTATTGCTAAACCATTGAATCTGCGACCCTATAATGCAAAACTGCAAAAAATATCAAAATCACATGCCTGTTTGTGTGTGTACCATCGAATTTGTTGATCAAGATGAACGTGACGATTATTTAAAAAAGTTGATTATTGTTGACTTTTTAACAGAGTGTGAGAGGTTTTTCTCATATGCCTTTGACCCCACATTCCTCTATAAACGGACCCTCTTGTATTAAGTCTTCAACGTTTCCTTCGTACTCGAAGATTTGGTCATTACTTATTAGGTAGAGTACAAAACTATATGGAAGGATTGCATCAGTTTTGCTAGTGGCATTTGTTTTAGTTTCTCTTTGTTAAGTTTGCCTCGTATTCTTTATCTTTAGAAGTTCCCAATCGAATTCGGCGTTTAACGGAGTATTCCCAGCTTCAGTTTAAGCTACAGATAGAGGGCAGACGTCTTCATACATCTGACCAATATCGAAGATCATGTACGCAAACAGAGAGTCAACAAACGTCTGAAGCTTGCGTCTGGCTCCGCTCTGCGTTTTGCGCACACATCTGCGACGATCTTCATCCGATTTCGGCGCGCTCTCGAGATCTGTTGAAGTTTTTGGACAGACGTTTGTCATATCCTTCTTCAAACATCTGCCATCGTCTTAGACCGAATATTTGCAGTTTCGAGAAATTTGAGAAATTAGTCATTTAGTCATATCTCCAGCATACTAAATATATTGTAGTATTTTGCAACCCTAGAAATGGATACCTTTTAAGATAATTTGAACCCTTTGTATTTGTGAGAAGAGGTTAAGATTTTGTGAGAAAGATTTGTGAGATTTCATCTACCATTTGTAACACTCCATATTTGTTGATTAATAATAAAGCTTTTCTTTCGCCCGCGGTTTTTCCAGTAAGGATTCCATGTAAATCTAGTGTCTTGTTGGTTAGTGCTCTTATTCCTATTGCCTATGTTTATTTGATTGTTTCTTTATATCGTTTGTTATTGCTTCATGATCGTATTTACGCAACAAACTGATATCTGAGCTATATTATGTTTGAGAGATTTGGTATTTTGTTTGAACCGTTAGGTCTTCGATTTCACGATGTAAGTTTATGATGGGTAACGACACTTATGTTCTCTTCCCCATCTTCTTAGATTGTGATTTTAAAATTTTAGGTTTTGTAAGCACTCAAGATGTCTTCTTTTTATTCTACATCATATCTCCAACGATTATGAAGTTCGATATTGAGAAGTTTGATGGGTCTATGAGTTTTAGTCTATGGCAAGTCCGTATGATTGCCATATTGACACAGAATAATTGAGAAAGACGGTTCTTGAAAAGGATTCAAGGCCTTCTACTATGACAGAAGAAGCATGGGAGGAGTTGGATGAAAAAACCCTCACGGTTATCCAGCTGTGTTTGAAAAAACAAAGTTTTGCAAGAAGTTTTGGTGGAGAAGACGGCGACTAGTTTATAGTTGAAGTTAGAGAAATTATATTTTAAAAAACCTCTCATAAATCGACTTCTGAAGCAACGTTTCTACACATTTCGTATGTCTGAACGCTCTCCTATCAAATCTCACATCGATGGATTTAATTCAATCATTACTGATCTGGGTAAGATCGATATTAAGATTGATAATAAAGATCAAGTATTTTTATTATTATGTTCTTTGCCACCCAATTATAAACACGACGAGCTACTATCTCGATTAAGGATGTCAAAGAAAATTTGATGAATAAAGAGAAGATCGATAAAGAGTTAACTTCTAGCGAAAGCGATGGTCAATCTTCAAGCTTATTTGTTCGAGGACGACCAGAGAAGAGAGATCCAAAAGATAGCAAGAAGAAGTCAAGGTCAAAATCCAAGAATAAGAACTTGACCTGCAACTATTGTAAGAAGAAGGGGCACTTTAAATTCGATTGTTACAAATTGCAGAACAAACAGAAATTTGAAGACAAACAGAAGGAGACTTCAGCTGAAGCTAGTATAGCAAAAAAAGAAGATCTACTTATGGTTCTTGACAGCATATATCGATCCAAGAACGAACGGATTATATACTGGATTGTTCCTGCCATATGTGTCCAATAGGGATTTGTTCACCATATGAATATGTTAATGGTGGAGTGGTTTTGATGAGCAACAATAGTTCGTGTCGAGCTTTTGGTAAGAAAACGATCCAAATCAAGATGTTTGGTGGCGTTTTGAGAACATTAGCAGAAGTTAAACATATACCTAACTTGAAGAAGAATCTCATTTCATTGGATACACTCGACGTTAAAAGTTATAAGTTCTCCGCTGAAGGTGGAGTTTTGAAAGTAACCAAAAATGCTCTCGTCGGTATGAAGGGTTTGAAGATTGGGTCATTATATGTGTTGCAGGGTTCGGCAACTACCGGGTCGGAAGCAGTTTCATCATCTAAATCTATGTCAAATTCAAATATTACCATATTATGGTACATGAGACTCGAGCATATGGGTGAGAGAGGTATGACAGAGTTATCGAAGCAGGATCTACTTTGTGGTCAAAGTACATCGAGTTTTGTGAGTATTGCATTTTTTGAAAGCTGAAACGAATTAGTTTCAGTTCGACGGTGGACAACACAAAAGTTACTCTTGACTATATCCATTTGGATCTTTGGGGATCTTCTCAAGTTGCTTCCAAAGGAAGCGATGTAAAATATCTGTTTACTTTCATCGACGATTTTTCAAAAAGGTTTGGATCTACTTCTTGAAACACAAGAGTGATGTGTTTCTTACGTTCAAGTAATGGAAGACATTAATTGAGAGACAGATAGGCAAGCAGATTAAGAGAGTAAGGACGGACAATGGATTAGAATTTTATGGTGGAGATTTCAATGAATTCTGCAAAAACGAAGGTATTGTTCGGCAGCATACCGTTGTGCACACACTACGGCAAAATGAAGTCGCGGAGCACATGAATCGGACTCTTTTAGAGAAAACTCGGTGCATGTTATCGAATGCAGGACTCGGTAAGGAGTTTTTGGTAGAGATGGTGAACACAACATGCCACATGATGAATCGATCACCTCATACAACGCTTGGTAGCAAAACACCGAAACAGGTATGGTCTGGAAAGCACGCCGATTATTCTACACTTAAAGTGTTTGGTTGTCCCGCACAATGTTACCTGCAACGCAGAACGTTCCGGTATACGGAACGAAAACGGGAACGTGGATCGCCACTTATTATAAAACCCAGTTCAATAAAGATAGTCTTCTTCCATATGCGTATTGAAGACGGAAAACAAACCTCTAGAAAGTGAACTATTTATGGATCATTTATATGTATGTGTATGTATTGATCTATAAAATACATATATATAATTCAACTTTTTTTTTTGCTAAAACATATATATTTTTAGTATAATCTAACACAAACCCAATTATATATCTAATTTAACATGGGTTTTTAATAGGTTCAATCGAAACGGTGAATCTTCCGATTCGGAATGCTAGTGTTCCTGAATTGGGAACGATAGTTCCAATTCGCAATTCGCTAGTGGTATAATGATTTATGGTAACATCGGTCCCGCATATGCATATTGCCGTGAAGGTAACTTAGATTCTCGAGCGAAAAAATGCATTTTTCTTGGATATGCTACCCGGGTCAACGATTATAGGTTGTGTTAAGATCCTAAGTCATCAAACTTTATGATTAGCAGAGATGTCACTTTTGGCGAGACTGCTATGTTGAAAGAAACCAAAGAATACGGAATCTCCAATTCCAGACGATACAAGGAAGGACAGGCCGGGCGTTGAAATTGAGGTCAGTAAAGGCTCGGTTTCTCAGGAGATCTCTCGTTCACCATCGTCTGATGAAGAACAGTCCCAATATGAGCAGTATCTATTCGCTTGAGACAAAAATGATGGGATATTAGGCTGCCACAGAGATATGGCTATGATGATTTAGTGGTGTATGCGTTGTCCGTTGCAGAGACGGTTGATAGTGGCGAACTTACGAGTTATCAAGAAGCTATCTCATCCGATGAGTCAGCTCGTTGGCTAGTCGCTATGAATGAAGAGATTAAGTCTCTTCACAAAAACCAATATGTAAGCTCGTTAAGCCCGAAAGAGGAAAAAGAGTAGTTGGCTGCAAGTGGGTTTTCGAAAAGAAGGAATGAGATCAATGGGTTGCAGATACTCGATACAAGGCAGGGTTAGTAGCTAAAGGCTATTTGTAGGTTCGGAGAGTTGACTTCAATGAAGTATTTTCTCCGGTTGTAAAACACAGCTCTATTCGTATCTTGCTCGGTTTGCTAGCTATGCAACATTTAAAGCTTGAGCAGCTTGATATTAAGACCGCTTTCTTGCATGGTGATTTGGTATAGAAGATATACATTCAACAACCCGATGGTTTCGAAATTGAAGATAAGAAAGACCATATTTGTTTGTTAGAAAAGTCTCTCTATGATTTGAAGCAGCCGCCGAGACGTTGGTACAAGAAATTTGACTCTTTCATGAAAAATATTCGGTTTACGAGAAATAAGAACGACAATTGCGTTTATTGCAAGAAGCTTGCCGATGGTTTTTTTATATACTTGTTATTTTATGTTGATGATATGTCGATAGCAGCAAGATATATAGTTGATATTCAGAAGCTTAAAGAATAGTTGAAAGGTAAGTTCGAGAACAAAGATTTGGGAGCGGCCAAGAAAATTCTCAGTATGGATATTAGACGCGATCGAAAATAAGAAAAACTGTACTTGTCTCAACAGCGATACGTTGAGAAAGTTTTGGAGCGTTTTGGTATAACAGATGCTAAATCAGTAAGTACCCCTCTAGCAGCTCATTTCAAACTTTCAACTCGTTTATCACCGCAAAAAGAGAAAGAAATTCAATATATGTCGCATGTTCTTTATTCGAGTGCGGTGGGTAACATTATGTATGCCATGGTTTATACCTGACCCGCTCACATGCAGGTAGTGTTGTTAGTCGCTATATGTTATCTTCGAGTAAAGGTCATTGTCAAGCAGTGAAATGGATTTTATAATACCTACGAGGTACGTCTAATGTGGGGTTGGAGTTTGGAAGGAACAGTGACAATTTGGTTGGTTTTAACAATTCTGACTATGCAGGTGATCTCAACAGGCGAAGATTGATCACCGGATATGTATTCTCTTTAGGAAGATGTGATATTGGTTGGCATACTTTGTTACAGCTTACGATAGCGTTGTCCACGACGGAGGTAAAGTATATGGCCGTTGTTGAAACTTTTAAGGAAGAAATCTGGTTGAAGAGATTATTTTCGGAACTTGGTATTCAAAAAGATACCATAATAGTCTATTGTGATAGTCAAAGCGTGATTCATTTGACAAAGGACCAAATGCGTCATAACAGAACGAAGCACATCGACATTCGATATTGGTTTGTTTAGGATATCGTTGAAGAGGAAGAGATAATTGTAAAGAAGATTGACACAGCAGGTAATCCGGCCGACATGTTGACTAAGTCTCTTTTGTTAGCTTAAGCATTGCTTGAATTTAATTGGAATGCATCGCACTCATTGAGCCCTTTAGGAGTTTTGTGGAGAAGGTGGAGCTACTACTAATATTTTAGAGGAGTTTTGTAGCGAATGCAAGAGAAGGTGGAGATTTGTTAAGTTTGCCCCGTATTCTTATCCCTAAAGGTTTCCAATCGAATTTGGCATTTAACGAAGTATTCCTAGCTTCAGTTTAAGCTACAGACAGGGGACAGACGTATGAAGCTTAAGCTTCAGATGTCTGACCAATATCAAAGATCATGCACGTAAACAGAGAGTCGACAAACGTCTGAAGCTTGTGCTTCGGACGTCTAGCTCCGCTCTGCGTTTTGGACAGACGTCTGCGACAATCTTCATTAGACGTCTGCACGCTCTTGGATCTGTTGAAGCTTTTAGGCAGATGTCTGCCAAATCCTTCTTCAGACGTGTGTCGTCGTCTTGGACCGAATATTTACAGTTTCAAGAAATTTGGGGAATTAGTTATTTAGTCATATCTTTAGCATATTATATATATTGTAGTATTTTGTAACCCTTGAGATGGATAGCTTTTGAGATAATTTGAACCCTTGGTATTTGTCTGAGAAGGTTGGGGTTTTGTGAGAGGGATTTGTGAGATTCCATCCACCGTTTGTAACACTCCATATTTATTGATTAAATGAAGCTTTTTTTTCGCCCGTGGTTTTTCCCGTAAGGGTTTTCCAAGTAAATCTGGCGTCTTATTGGTTAGTGCTCTTATTCGTGTTTATTTGATTGCTTCTTTTATCGTTTGTTATTGCTTCGTGATTGTATTTGCCGCAACAAACTGGTATCCGAGCCAACACTCTTTCACTTTATTTTTCTATTTGCTAAGCATTTATTACAATAATTTTTTGAAGGTATAATCTTAAACTTTTTTTCAAGGAAAATTAATGGGATTCTAATGTTACTGCTAGAAATTAGAAGCCCTGTTCGCCAGGGAATTGACCTGGTTATACGGATTTTGACTGGTTCATAAGATAATGAAAAAATTTAGCTAGAATTCGCTTATTATAGGATTGTTTAGGAATCCAACCAACTTTGAATTGCTTGGTTACAGGTAGGAAAATAACATTTCTTGTTTTATACTTCTTTCTTACTCTTTCGTCATTTTACTCCATGGTTATTTTTCCTCACTGGTTTAACTCTCTCTAGTCAAAGAACATACAAACTACTTCATATCAATGCAAGGCTATTAGCAGGAGATAATGGATCACTCATTGCACCACCGAGGTTAAAACAAAGATATCTAACAAAACATTGTGGTATTATACTACCAGGGACGGAATAAATTACTTCACAAAGGATATAAAGCCATTGTATAATAAAAAGAAGTCGTCCCTAATGCGTTAAGATGGATAAATGGAACTGCAAGCATGGGAGCATAGTAACAACTCTAGTAAAGTAGAATCAAACCACATAGTTAAAGAGAACAGAAGGCAGCAATTATGTATATGCATTTCCCAAAATGATAGGGCAAGCTTCCCTCGCCCCTTGCAAATAGTAAAATATATATCCTTTTGTATTTTTTTTATCATAGGCCATTTTTCTACTAATTGATTTATCTTATTCAATACTCAAGGGGTGTGATATCATGAGCAATGTCAACTAATCCTTAAGCATGCAATCTTCCATCATGTATAGATTATTTCGTATGGTGATGAAGCATAAAGGGACATCAACAGAAAAGAAAAAAAAGGCTAATTGTTTATGAAATAGTTTCGTGCGTATAAAAAAATCTTCATTTATTCAATTTTGGAAAGTTATGTGTAATATTTGCAAGATATGAATCAATGTTCAAAATAGTGATAGTGTGTTGTATAGCGTTCCACTACTAAATAGTAAAAAGCGTAAAAAGCGTTGCGCATAGCGTAAGGTACATGAATTATTAATTATTTCTATGATCACCTCATTTACAATAAATTATATTATTATAAAGATATAAAATTAGCTTGAGATCATAGAACAATAAGTAATGTAACAATATTTTTTACGGTTGCAGTTTATCTGCTCCCCAAAATTCCCAAAAAAAAACAATATTTTCATAATTTTCAATCATTGAGTTCATATATATAATTCATACTAGTATTAAACCTATCGAAAATCAATTAAATAATTTCTGTTTGAGAAACATGTCTCCTAAATATGATTTCAAATTTAGAGATTAGAACTTTAATAAGACCGTCTTCATATAGTTTAGTATTAGATATTGAAATCTTAAGAATTTCAATAGAAAATCTTATATGAAAATAGAGTACGCATAGCGTAGCGTATACTATTTGTTAAAAAGCGTAAGCTATTTAAAGAAAAAAAACGTAAACTACTTTGTATTTGAGCTTTTTTCCAAAACTACGTAGCGAATAGACTAAGCTACGCTATATAGCGCAAAATAGCGAGCTATTTTAAACATTGATGTGAATAGTAAATGACATGTATGAATTATAATTCTTTTTTAGCTGAGTAATGAAGTACATACCTCTGTAATGAAAATATATTGCAAAATGACGGAAATCGAATACCATAGAGAGAGAACTTTTGTGATGAAGCTTCATAGACTCTCGGATTTATCGTTGTCAATAATCTTTGGAAACAGCAAATTTATCTAATGCATGTCTTTATCCTTTCAATCCGAAGTCTGTGGTCTTTATCCTTTCAATCCGAAGTTTGTGCTACACCACAGTTGCAATTTAAGAGCAGATCTGCTCTTAATTTCATCGTTTGCTCCTGAATGGTTGTTTTGCAGAAAGAAGAAACTAATCGATCCACTCGAGAATCATGCCACTGCTAATAATTAAATAATTGGCAACTTTCAGCTAGAGTAAGAATCGGAACGATGCATGCAGCTGCATTTTTGGGTCCTCTTCCTTCAACAAACTTTTCAGCTTTAATTCCACTCCGAGTGTTGTTGATCTCTTTCCCTTTCCAAGACCAATTTGGTTCCAGAACTACTTGTCCTTCTCTTTTGTAGTGATATAACTCATATAAGAAAATCTAGGGCATGCCCAAGTGAGCTAATGAAATTCCACAAAACCCCGTGAAAGCTGAGGAGAAAACCCCTCTGAATTTTCTGAAATTGCTTAATTGTATAGAATCACCTGACGTTGCTGAAATTGAAAGCCCTCATAAAGTTGATGAAATTGCAGAAATCCCTCCGTGAAGTTGCTGAAATTGCAGAGAATCACCATAAAATAATACATCGTCTTCACCTAAGGCCTTCACCATATGCAAACCGATCCTTTGAAGCTCGAAATAAACCTTATCGATCTCAGGATGCGAGGTATCTCCTATTAAGAAAAAATGCACCTTATGAGCAATCTCGACCCAACTGTGACCGGGTTGTTTCTTAACTCCATTCCCCTTCATCAAACTCCTAACCCTAGTAACTCCTTCCCACTTACCAATCCTAGCATATATATTTGACAAGATAATATACGCCGCTGAGTTATGGGGATCAAACTGTAGAATTTTCTCTGCAGCTAATTCCCCTAACTCTACATTTAAGTACAATTGGCAACCACCAAGCAAAGCACCCCATATAGCAACCTCGGCTTCAAATGGCATCTCTGTAATATAATGATAAGCTCTCACCAATTCACCTGCTCTACTTAATATATCAACTATGCAAGCGTAATGTTCAGACTGAGGAGATACATTATATTTTGATTCCATTAGATTGAAGATCTTTAGACTTACATTTACATTTCCTGCATGTCGACAAGCTGATAAAATGCTAAGAAAGGTGATGCCATTTGGTAAGAAGCCATTTGCATCCATTTCATGGAATAGATCAAAAACTTTACGATAATGGCCGTGCTGTGCCCAAGCGGCGATTATGGTGTTCCAAGTGACCACATCACGGTTTTTAATCATTTGAAAGATAGAATCTGAATCATCGATGCTGCCGCATTTGCTATACATGGTAATTAGAGCATTGCTTAGTGAGATATTAAAGTCCAATCTTGTTTTAGTCACAAAGGCATGAGCTTGTCTCCCTCGTTGCAGCAAAGCAAGAAAAGAACATGCTGTCAAGACTATAATAAGGGTTGCATGATCAGGTTGAATGCCTGAAGATAGCATTTCGCTGTAAAGTTTCAGAACCTCTTCGTTACATTCGTTATTCCCATACCCTGCAGCAAATGTGACGAGACTACATATAAAAGGGTCGTCCATAATTTGCATTTAGCAAGCAACAGAAATATATGTGATTAGAAGGTACTTGGAAGAATTTTCTCATTTCTTACAGCTAATTATCCCCAACATACAAGTAAAACTGAGTGAAATTTCCTGCACTTCAGCCTAAATGCACATGCAATTTTAAATTTTTGCGTAAAAAGAAACAGTACACGTAGTTCCTTTACACATACCAGACATCATAGCGTTCCACGACACAAGATCCTTGTCCCGTATCCCATCAAACAGCCTCCTCGCCTTGTCCACCTCCCCCACCTTACACCACCCTGTCACCATCGCCGTGACCGCCACTACATTCCTCTCCGGCATCATCTCAAACACCCGCTCTGCCTCCTCCGCCCTCCCATTCTCCACAAGCCCGCCGATCATCACCGCCCAGGTCACCCAATTCCTCTCCCTCATCCCATCAAACATCTCCCTCGCCCTCTCCACCTCCCCTCTCCTCAACAGCCCGTCCACCATCGCCGTATACGAAACAACATTCCTCTCCGGCATTTCATCAAACAGCATCCCCGCTTCATCGACAAGGCCCAAACTGATAAGACCCGACACCATGGCGTTCCAAGAGGAGACGTTTTTGGTGGGCATTCGGTTGAAGTAGTGGAAGGCTTGGTCGGGGAGGTTGTTATGGAGGCAGCCGGCGATGATGGAGTTGTAGGAGACGGTGTTGGGTAGGGGCATGGAGTTGAAGAGGTGGATGGATTGGGCGATGTCGGAGTTCCGCCAGTGAGCGGTGATGATGGAGTTCCAGGAGACGGTGTCTCGGTGGGGCATTTGGTCGAAGAGACGGCGGGCGGCGGAGAGGTTGCCGGAGCGGGAGAGGGATTTGATCTTCAGGTTGTGGCGGAAGATTTGGTGGGAGGAGCGGACGGTTTTGAACAACAAACCTCCCCTCGCCATTGGTGGGAGTGGGACATTTACCAATACTAATACTAGTGAGTGTTGTGTTGTTCTCTTCTTTTGGTTTTGGTTTTGGTTTTGGTTTTCTTTTCAAAAAAATCGCTTGTGGTAAGCGGGAGTTTTGTAAGCAGAAGAACAGAATTTATCGATGGTCTCCTGCACATATCTTTCACATGTATACTCTAAAAAGATGAGTATTGGACAGAATCTGTCTCCTAGATTGGTTTCAAATTTAACTTTGACAAATCATTGACTCTTTTTAGCCAACTAGCAGAGAAATGGTTCTAATGCCGTTGACCCCTAGTTTTCATGATGCGAAACCAATTCTAGAGACTACTGCATAAATCGTCATTGCTGCAATCTTGCGTGTTTATCCATCATGCAGGTAGAGCTTTGTTTTTGAGAATGACCTTACTACAGGCAGAGCTTTGTTTTTGAGAATCAGTCCACTTTTTCTCATCATCTAGACGGATTCAGCAAATCTTTTTCAATTCAAAAGGATAGATAAGAAAGTTAACATCTCTATATATAATGCAAATACATTTGGTTAGGGTCCACCTCATCTCTCTCATTTCTTAAGCCCTCCACGTCATTTCTCTTTCTCCTAAAAAACAATTAATTGTTTATCTAAAAACCTTGCATATCATCTCTCTCAATATATATATATATATATATATATATATATATATATATATATATATATATATATATATGAGAATAATGGAGAAAAGAGGCCATAGGAGGGGATTCCCTCCTATGGCGTCGAAAAAATACAACCCCCATAGATTTTTCCGACGATCGGCACCAACCATCTTCATCGTCATCATCTAAGATGTGGGTACACCAAATTTCATGTGATTCCACAACCTTTTCACCGTTGATTTAGCAATGTAAAAAGTTTTATTGTCGGTAAACCGTTAATTTTGAACCCACTAAATCAACGGTGAAAAGGTTGTGGAATCACATGAAATTTGGTGTACCCACATCTTAGATGATGACGATGAAGATGGTGGGTGCCGATCGTCGGGAAAAACTAGGGAGCGGGTATTTTTTCGACGCCATAGGAGGGAATCCCCTCCTATGGCCTCTTCTCTCCATTAATCTATATATATATATATATATATATATACATCCTCTCTCCTAAAAAACAATTAATTATTTATCTAGAACCTTCAACATCATCTCTCACAATATATGTAAATAGGAATTGGTTAGAAAACCCTCTTCCAATTTTTTAAAAAGATAAATACTTTAAACCCTCGACATTTAATTTTTTAAACTAACGTGATACAAAGCATATACATAAATTCTAGTCAGTTCTAATTTTAGTCCTTTATCAATACCAGTTTGGCCATTGACACCTCACCTTACCTATGATCCGGTTAAATATCAAAACATGACCACCTTAGCTAAAGCATAAAAAGCCAGCTTTGCAACCTGACCACCGATTTTCCACAAATATACAATGGAAAGCTTGAAATTCATTGAAGATGCTGCTTCAAGTAACTGTACCAAAAAATTCTAAACAAAACAACCGAACATTTTTCTTTAAAAAAAATTATCAATAAATATAAATGCCTAACCCACAGCAATAACATCAGGGAAGCAACAGATATTCAAAACATCCAATTAAATATCAAAACATGGGATTGTCATATAGACACAGCCAGTAAAGTTGCTAGTCTGCAATACATGCGGCTCCGAAGAGCATGTTGATTCGAAAAACTAAAATTCTGACACAAACAACAATTTAACAAAAGATACAGAAAAATTTAAATAACCAAACAAAATTTCGCAAAAAGAATAATATGAACAGAATATACATAGAAACCACAAGGTTTAACGGAACCACAAAGGGTTTTCAACAGGAAATAAAAGATATATACTACAATTGAAAATCAGATACATGCAAATGTAATACAAACATGAAATAACCAAAGGTTAACATCAACAATCTATATTCAACACCCAACCACCAGAACATCCATCAGAAGATGGATGACACAGAGTATGTTACACAATTAAACCATTTTAGTTTGCCAGGTACCATGAAGTCACAAAAACAAAAGTATCAAACCACGTAATATCATCTGATATGCTGAAAGTGAGGAGAAAAGAGAGATCCAACATAGTTTGAGTTCCATAATAATAATAATAATAATAATATATCTACTACTGCTTCCGTCAAATGCAACAAAAGGTCATCAAGGAAAGCAACCACATAACGCATATTGAGAGATTAGGCCCTCTCGCCCCTGATCCTCCTGGCAAGTTGAATGTCCTTGGGCATTATGGTCACACGCTTGGCATGGATAGCACACAGGTTGGTGTCCTCGAAGAGCCCCACAAGATATGCCTCTGCTGCCTCTTGCAGTGCCAGCACCGCATGGCTCTGGAAACGAAGATCAGTCTGCACACCAAGTAAAATGGCAAAATCAAATCAAATCAAATTGGTTGGATCCATTGAGCAAGACAGAGAAAAAGGAAATGACATTTTAGCATCACTCACCTTGAAATCCTGAGCAATTTCCCTGACAAGCCTTTGGAAAGGCAGCTTCCTTATCAACAGCTCAGTACTCTTTTGGTACTTACGGATTTCACTGTTTACCAGTAACAAGTTCAGTATTTAAATTATCACTATTACTCTAAAATGAACACGGCTTTGGATGGAACCCCTGCTATTTTCCTCCCCAATATTATGGTGCTCTGGAGCATTCTGACCGCACGTCACACGTGCTTAGAACGTGAAAACAAAACACGAACAAAGCCCCTGATTTACTCTGTTTGTCAGCCGATCATTACCGTTGATTTTAAGATGAAAAAATTATGGGTTGTTGATCTTAACAGCAGGAAATAACGTTAAATCTTAATAGCAACAAATAAGGGGGTGAAAATAGTAGGGAGTGTGATTCCAATGATGACTGCAAGAGAAAAAGAATAACAAGGCCAGAAGAGTAACCAACCGCAGAGCAACAGTTCCAGGTCTGTATCTGTGGGGTTTCTTAACTCCTCCAGTGGTTGGGGCCGACTTACGAGCAGCCTGCAATCAATTCCATTGACAATCCAATTTATTAGACAGGAAATTTCTAATGTAGCAAAAAGAAACAATCACAGAGAGGAACATTTAAAATCCAAACCTTGGTGGCAAGCTGTTTCCTGGGAGCCTTTCCTCCAGTGGACTTGCGAGCGGTTTGTTTTGTACGTGCCATCTGCTCAATAGAATTGGAGACTTCGTTAGTATATATCAAGAACATCGAAACCCTATGAAAACAACAAAAAGAGGGAAATAAAAATTTTCTGGCAATTCCTAATGTTTCTCGTTTGATTTCATTCGGATACTAATGTGCATCTATTAATAAAAGTTGTGATCTGCATCCACCCAGCACAATTAGAGGCAGACAACTATTAGCTAGAAGCTGGATATAAGCAGCAGATTAGCTAAAGTATATTTTTGCTATAAACATAGGATTAAAGAGTTAAAAGGCAAGATTAGGCAGCGACCACAATTTGTAGCTTAATCTAGAAAAGTGATATCAACAGCAGCACTTGACATTACAAAATTGATATAAAACATATTAAATGCAAAGTGAGAAGACTTCTAAACGCATGGAAAAAGCTAGATCGGTACTAAAAGTACTTTTCCCACAAAAACAAAAGTAAATGATTCAGCATGAGTCATCTTGGGCCTAGCTAAGGCTCAAAACCTATCACAAACAAGTGTCTCTGGTCGCTAAAACAATGTGCTCCATTTAACTGATGATGTTTCAATGCAAAAAAGGAAAAGAGATGAATCGGTCTAAGAAAGAAATTATTCCTAGGAACTTTGTCCACAAATGAAACTTAGGGCTATGATTTAATAAAATGTCTCAAAGAAGTTTCTCCATTAATCATCAAACCCTCACAAAAATATGAAATCAAATTTAGCACTGACCGCTCATAAAATAATATACAAAAAATGACACTGACACTGACACTATCCTCTCTATAACATCTTTCAATCATTTTATAATCCACTCTTCCTTGTAATCAAGGGTCAAGGAAAAAAAAGTAATTACATGTAAGAAAATATCCGACAACTAACGGGAAACAAATCAAGTGATTATAGTTGCCTCAGGGGCAACCTAATATCAAGATTTGATGGTTCGTTTTCATTATTTTATATCAGAAAATAGAAAAGTCAAGTAAATTAACTTAGGACAACCTAATGAAAGAACCATCTTGTGAACTCTTCATTGAAAAATGCAGTAAACCGTAACGGAAAATTTTCAGCAAAAAATATCAAAGTTATCATAGCATTTGTTTCCCTAGATAGTCCATGATTCAAAAGATAGGAAGTTTAAAACAAAACCCAATTCTTAAACTGTCCATAACAGCATTAATTTCCATTAAAACTTATTCATTAGATTAAAACCTTAGCACTGAACACAAGAACCCTAACAACCCATCTTGGTTGCAGCCATATAAACCCTAATTAGCATTTTTATTTCACCAACATCAGCATATCAAGAAAATATATGACTGGATTTGTATGTAATCTATTAAAATTAACGAAATTGATCAAGTAATGTATATAATTAGATTAAGAATTGAAATCGTCGCCTCGAACTATAGACAAAGAATCGACAAATAAATCAAAAAAATAAAAAAGAAATCAAACACGGCATTTCATAACCCGAATCCTACAATAACAAACTAAAAGTAAAAAATTACCAAATCACACAATCATTGAACGATTACAGTAATCTATAGCGAAATCCTAATGAGAAAACAAACGATAAAGAATCTTTCCCTAACCTCTTTTAAATTTGAAACGCAAAAGGATAGAAAATTTACCCAAAAAATCAAAGGTTTGACAAACCCTAACACTGCCAATTCCTTGCAGATTCTGCAATTTTTTGAGAATTCAAGGATCTTTGTTTTGTGGTGGCCCCTACAAAAACCAAAGGTATTCTACAAATTTAAATCCCTCAACCAAACACAAAAATGTGGAATCCTCTCATTTTTTTTGGATTCCACAGTTTTGAGTTTGACAGTGGAATTTGTATTTGTAGGATTCCTTTATTTTCTACGGAATGCCCACCTCAAAACGGCACAAAACATGGATATTGAATTCTCAATTCAAGGGATTTGACACTATTCATTGTACTTTTAGATGGAATACGTGGTATTTTATTTAATTAATAATCCTCTCTTTCTATTTCTATTTATCTCTAAAATACTCAAATCCAAATCCCAATTTCTTTTAAACAACCAAACAAAACAAGGATTACAAGACTCTACAAATCCAATACTAAGACTCCAATACTAACTAAACAACAAATTACCAAATCCAGAAAATTTCAACTATACTATTTTAGAATCCAAACTTCATAATCCTGCCAACAAACAGCCCCTAATTTACCAACAAACGATAGAACACAGCTCGCAAATCAAGACTACAGATCCTAAATCGCGAAACCGAACAGGTCTATCCCATCATAACCCTAAAATTGAAAAATTTTGAAACAAAAGGAGGGGGGGGGGGGGGGGGGGATTTTTTACCTCTCTCGATGTTTCTGTCTCTTCTTTCTCTTCCCTCTTCGCAGATGAAATCCAAAACGTGTCTCGGCACCAAGGCAATGCGAATCTATAGGGCTTCAAGAGATTATTGAGTCAGCGTGCTTCTAATGGACGGCTCTGATTCGGTCATTTTGTGTTTCTTTCAACGGATGAGATTCGTTGTTGCTGTGGGGCTCGGATTGCCACGTCATCGGTCTGTTTTCGTATTGGTTGAAGGGTTTTCGCGCGGATAGCTTCGTTTTGGTGCGTTACCGAAAATACCCTTGGAAAGTGGGTTAGTTGCGTCTGGTCTTTGATTTGAGGTTGGGTTTGCGTGGGCTTACTGCTGTACTTTTTACATATAAGCGTTACGATTTATGCATAAATTATATTTTCACCGAAAATTTATGACAATATAGATTATGGATTGTTTACAAAAACATCCTGTTTTGATTTGTACTCTACCAAAAGATTCCGGTCCGTTCTGTTATTTCTCATTTGCTATTTAATGCTATTAGATCCGACGACAGAGAAAAATATCGAAATCCCCATGTCCCTGTTGAGACCAACGATAGATGTTGATGTTTGCCCCCTGATTTTTGCTTTCAAATAAATCTATTGAGATGGTTGCATGACGCACAGAAAACTTGATGCTTCTTTATCCGTAAACATAGGTAGCTCATCAAATATTCTTTTTGGATTTTTTATTGAGCATTGCTCTGAATTATTGCTCTTTTTTTCTTTCAACAGTCCGGAGATGTGCCTGTAAATAGATCGTGTCTGGACTTGAAAAATAATAAGGCCCGACATATATTCAAGTGCGATACAAGTTAGAAACATCTTTACTCACACTCGAAAAATAATTTTGTTCATAAGTTTTTGAATGTGTTTGACTGAGCTCCATTTAAGAAACAAAATATGTATCAGATTTCTGTTATTTAAAGACATGATATATATTTGTCTCTTCTAGAGGAATATAATCATTCTATAGGACCTTTCTTTTCTTTTTTCCAACATTTATATAGTAAAACGTTAAAGAAAACAGAGCTTACAAATATTTATCTGACATACAAAATATAATCTCCTTCGCTTCTTTCTCTAAAAACCAAATCTAAGAATTCACACATATAAACACTCGTGGGAAAAAGGCAAATCTAAATGAAATGAAAAGGAAATACAAAATTAAATACTCAAGCATACATAATGTCGGCCGTGGAATTCAATCTAGCAAAATCTATTAACGAAAAACAGATTTACACCCCCCCCCCCCACCCCCAGGCGCCCGAATTGCAATTTCAGCAGTCAGCTTCTTGGTCGTAAGAATTTATGATCCCGTGCATCGGTACAAATCAATCAACAAATAGATGGATTTAATTATCCCTGGTTCTATGTACAGACGAGAAGAGAGAGACGCAAAGTTCAAATCATCTGCTGTTATTCATCAAAACCCCGGAGTCTTCTGGCAAGCGAAAGTGGGCCTCTACTCTGAGGGTCTCTGCAAGCCGAAGAATGTATGATTGCGTCGATGCTGAGTTTGGGGAGACGGATTCTGGAAGGCTTGGTAGACATTCAGGTAAAGATAGATCGTCGTTCCCTGGAGAATTGACGAGGGAAAGCACGGCTCTACAGAATATAAACCTGAGAAGGATTCATAATTCAAGAGCAGGGTCAAAACATATGTGCAACTTAAGAAAGCACATGAACATATTTACGGTGAAAAAACACCACACTTCATCACAAGACTAGTTTACTCTAGCATGTCATTTTTACTTAAAATAAGAACCATGTAACTGATTAGATTGTTCATCTGTAAGATTTTATCTCGATTGTTCTTGAAATTGATCGTCACGCCCCAAATCACATATATACATTTCAGCATTTAATGCGTGACATGGCCGCAATTGCAATTTTAGCAATTTAATGCGTGATTTTTTTAAAAATTAAACAAACAATATAATATAATTAGGATAATATAATATATTTAGGAATTATTGGATTTTAATTAGTTAGTAGTGATATCTTTTAATATATATTTATATCTCAATTATTTATCTCTACTAGATTTTTCCGGGTATTACATTGATGGTTGTGGTTCCTAAGTTTACTGCTTTTGTTCCTCCCTTATTTCTCCTTCTTTGATATCTTGTCCCTCAGAACCATTCCCTGCCAATGGATTTTTCTTTGTGGTAAGGGAAGATTTGGGCAATCACGAAAATTGGGAACCAAATCTTTTTATCATTGAGCAGTCCTGCAAGAACCGGTGTTTAAAAAGCAGCCACCTAAGCGTCTAGGCTGCTGCCTATGCTATCCGAAGGGGCTCAGTCCTCCACATTTTGATGAATAGGCGTCTAATATTATCACCCTAATATTCGTTAAAATATACCTTGTTGTTACTTAAAGAGTTGTGCTTAGATGTTTATGAACGTTGTAAGCTTGTAATAGTAATTTTATTACCGCATCTTCCTGAAAAGTATATACTTCTTATAAAGTCTTGTAAATATGTATTTAGGCTATTCTTGGTGGAAGAATAATGCTCAAGTTCAATCCCTGTCGGCATCAATCGACATTTTTAGTTGTTTATGACTTTATGCCTTTGAACATGCTCATCTAGTCATTTGCATTTGCATTTGCATTTGCATTTGCAAGTGAAAAAATAGCTTAGACTAAAAATGAACGGCTTCTCAGTATATAAAAAATGTGATCATTTGATGATTGTGTTTCGAGTACTCCAAACCTTGTGATTTTTCCATACATAGGGGTTCCAAAACATGAGAAACATGGCGGGTTGTGTGTTTGAGAAATTGGCCTCATATTATAAAATGAAGCCCGGGCTCAATGGATTGGCTCCCTATATAGAATTAATGATTGACAAGCAATTTACAAGAAATAATACAATTAAACAAAGAAACAAGGTTGTTGGCTTCTGCGCGGCCAGCAGCCTTGTGCTTTGCCATTTCTCCGGCTTTTAAAAGCATCGGCAAGAACAATAATGAAGAAATTTCGAATAGTTGTGGATCATTTATTTAAGCGTGTGGTGCAATGGCAACATGACATTTTTAAGATTGCAATAATGGAAGGCATTATTTGATGATAAAGGCTAAGTGGATGGCGGCGGCGGCGGCGGCGGTGTTGGTGGAAGGCAACATCATGGCATCTAGATGTCAGTTCAATGGAAACACTATAGAAGCTTGATTTTTTTTATAATATCATAAGCATGGGATGATTTAAGAGGACGAATGAAGCAAGAAATTGGTTTCATTTAAACTTTCATTAAGCAATTTTCTGCTAGGAAAGAAACACGTGTATTTATGGATACATTTTTTTTGTTGGGGGGGGGGGGGGGGGGTACAAACGGTATAAAGATCGGAACAAAGAATTAGATACCTAACAACCAGCCGACGTAGAATTGGGTCAGGAAGAACTTGAGCCCAGACAGGGTCCAGACCATGTGATGTACAGAGACTCATCTCCCACTCGGCTAAGGCTGAGGAAATTATTGTCTCGGCATTGTTGTATGCCTCCTGAATTTCATAAACATATCAGAGCAGGAGCCTAAGCCCAAGCGTTGAAAAACTATAAGCATCATGTCAACTTACAACATCAATATCTAATGAAATGCCAACGAGCTGGCAAAATGCTAGAAGTGGATCAGTTAGGAAAAATGAAAACTGGCTTCCAATAGGCGTTAAATCAGAGGATATTGATGATGGTCTCTCAGGTGAAAGAAGCAAGGCAGCTGCTTCTCCCCTTTCAGCCCCATGAAGCATCTGCACATTTAGTAATAAGATTATATGTAAATAAGTTATTACACACTCGAAGAGCCATAGTCCTTGTTATGTCCAATTGGATATCTAAGCTTAAAAGTCAGTAATGCAAGCCTCTGACATCACAAAGAAATAGTAGAAGATCGAATAAACATCCAAAAGCTTGAGTCATTGTCTTGTGTAAATAAAATTTGCATAGAGAAAAAATACTATGAATAAAAGAGAACCGGAAACTAAGTGTATTATGCACAGAATTGCAAGTAAAGAAAAGGCAGTGATCCTTGCAACTAAAGTATGTGAGTGATTTTTTTTTTCTTTACGTGAACGCATGGAATTCAAATGGCCGACAATAAAAACTACTGCAAGTAAAATTTCATCTAGCTCAGCAAAGCAAGGTGTAACTGCTTCAATTTCATTACGACTGTAACGGTGTCCATTTTTCATGGCATAAAATAACTAGCCTGATAATGAATGCAAACCCAGATGAAAGAATCACAGGTGTAATTTTTCATGCCACTAAGATTATTAGTATATTTAAGCCTTCAATGCTGAGAGAGGGGGGGGGGGCGTCTTCGCATTTCCTCTAAATGTATATATAATAATATCTTATAATTAGCATGCATCTCAGAAAATGAACTTTAGGGAACAGGATGGCCACTGCGAATTTCAAGCCTACAAGGAGCAAGAAGCAAAGGTGTACCACCACGGTCCACCGCTACGCTCCCATTGCAATTAAGATCAGTTGGACCTTATGGGCATGATGCCTCATATGTAAAGGTACCTGATGATGCTCGATATCGGTGATCTCCCGGATCATGACACGTGGCGGATGACGTGTCCCAGAGCTTGCAAGAAAGGACCTACAGTGGCCGACCAGAGCACTCCTATGCCCGTCCTACAGATAACCTTTGGCTCGTCTCCGAGCCTCCTGCACTCCTAGCCTCCTCGGCCTTCTCAGCTCGTCTCTGGGCTCCAGCAGAACCAAGATAGCTCGGCCTCCCGCTCGTCCCCGAGCTCTCCCGCCGAGCCCATCTTCCTCGGTCTCGTCGACCGACCAACGGCACCACTCGTAGGCGCAACCGCCTCACTCCCGCGAATCTCGCCATGCGCGAGATATCCACCGGCCAAGTCCCGCGTTCCACGCTATCACGATCCCCCATTAACGAGCCTGTCTCGCCATTAATACGGGATCCCGCCCAGCACGCGGGCGTAACGTCGGGAGCGTAACGGCCGGCATGATTCTCGCGCCTGCCTGCCTACTGCCACCACTATTTAAACTCGTCCTTCAAACGGTTCAAGTAGGTCTTTTCCACTCACTAAGCAGTTGCTCTGCTCGGATTTCCTCTCTAACTTGACCGTCGGAGGGTCCTCGGTGGTACAACCACCCCAGGACTTCCTTGCAGGTAGCTCGGCCCAAACAACCTCAAACCCATTGAGATCCACACGCTTCGGGAGCCATCCTCCAACTCCAATCTCAGCCGTCCATCATTGCCAACAGCAGATCTACGGAAGGTAACATCTTGACGTGATCCGAAGCACGTCAGCCGGCGCCATCTGTGGGAAAATCTTGATTCCACTAAAACAAAAGTTCGTCTTCCAATCTCAACCTAATGGCGAGCGATCATCTCGACGATCCAAGCACTGGCTGCCGCCTCCCACACAACGGAGGCGTGAACGAATCTCCTCCTCCAAATACCATCATCGCCCTCGCCGCTCGGATAGATCGACACGCGTCCGTCGTGGACGCCGGACGCGCTCGTCCGTGTCCAAACGGCGGAGCAAGCTCCTCAGGTCGTCGCTCTCCCACCTCAGGACCGGGACCCCTACAGATGGAGAGAAGACTCTGCTCGCGTCAGCACTGCCGACCACCGCCTCGCTACCTCCCACGGCCGCAGATCTCCCGAGCCAATACATTCTGCGACCCGCTGGGCGCCCCATAGTTCAACACCGAGGACCGTCGCCAGAGCGCCTCGCCCCGAGCCTCCTCGCGCCCCTGTCCCTCCTGAGGAGATGTCGGTCAGCTCGCCTGTTCTCAGGCATGACCGACGCCCCCTCCCTCGACGGGGTCACGCGGACGGGACCCGTCACGGCAGCTCAAAGACTACCTCGCCAGGAGATCTGAGGAACCTCATTGAAAGGAACCGGAGCGGCGGCCAGGCACAGGTCTCCATCAGCAGAGGCCAAAGATCAGAATGCACCGAATCGTCGGGATACCACGGCCGACTTGACGCCCTCGAGAAGAAGATCAAAGGTATGCATCAGGAAGGTCACCGTTCGAGCGACGGGGCTAAGTACGCCGCCGACTCGCTCACAAAACCCTTCACGGAGGAGCTGCTCGCCGTCCGTGTCTCCTCCTGGAACAAGCCCCCGAAGGTCTCTCTCTTCGACGATAAGTCCGACCCGAAGGACCATTTGGATGCATTCACCGCGGGAATGAGCTTCCAAGACGACTCCGACGCCGCCCAATGCCGAGCTTTCCCGGCCACTCTCATCCGCTCCGGACGAGACTGGTTCCGAGGACCCGCGCCACGCTCGATCTCAACTTTCGACGAGCTGGCCACCCAATTCCTCGGCCATTTCGTCGGGAACGGGCGGCAGAAACGGACCGTCGACCATCTCTTCACAATCAAGAGCGGGGACAAAGAGACATTCAAAGCATACGTCACCCGCTTCTACAATGCCCTTCTCGAGATCCCAGAGCACCGGGACGAGACGGTCATTACAGCGCTGAGATCTGGTCTTAGGTACAAGGAGTGGTTACGCTCCTTTGTATTAGCGCAAGCTAAGACCATGGCCGAGGTAAAGGCTTGGACCGAACGTGAGGTCTAGCTGGAGTCCGAGGTGAACGCAAATCTCCCCGGGGCAGAGCAAACCGACCAAAAGAAAAGGGCGAGGGAAGAGAGAGGAGACTCGAACGGACAAAGCCCTACTCCCCGAAGTTTCAGGAGTACACCCCGCTCAACGTCTCCCGGACTGTACTGCAAGAGGAAGCTAAGAGCGAGGGGTTCTTCAAGTTTCCCCCGATCTCGCGCATGGCCTCGAAGCACATCCGGGGTCCCTACTGCGGTCTCCACAGGTCGCAGGGCCACTCCACAGAAAGCTGTAAGCAGCTCCGAGACTACATCGAGGAGCTCATCCGTTCGGGACACCTCGCAGCGTACTTGCTAGACAAGCGGCAAGCTGACCGCGAGCAGGAGCAGCGTCCCCCTCACGGCGAGCTGACAATCGGCCAAATCATGGTCGTATCAGCGGAGGGTACGTCGGGTACCTACGAGGCTCAGCACCCTACGCTGGTCGAGAAGGCCAATAGACATCCGAAGGGCTCAAGCTGCACAAATAAGAACATCTACTAGCGTGTACTTTTTAAGGCAGTGTAAACCTTTCTTGAGATCTTTTTGTTTATATAATAAAAGGGATCAATAAAACATTGCAAAAAGAAGAATCTTATTCATTCAAAAAGGTGCTATGAGCTCCTCAGCCGTACAACAAAAAAAAAGAAAAATTACAGTAGCGGGAGAAGGGGGTGCAGAGAACATTGCTCGTGGTACTCCGAGGATATCTCCGCCAGCCGAGACCTCGCGGCCTCAGACCTCTGCCCCCGATGCCGCCCGCGAACGCCAGCATCGTGCCTCAATCGGTGGCACTCAAGGATGAGCGCCACCGAGCGGTCCCGCCGACCCGCAGAGATCGGGCCGAAACGCCGCAGAGACCTTAACTTACCGACCGCCTCGTCCCTCAGCTGCTCGGACAAGGGGTTGTAGAGCCCCAACGACGCCCTCCAGACGGAGTACATCAACAGCTGTAGCAGGGAGGAACGCCGGGGAAGCAGTCGGCCGAAATGATCCTCAATGCGGCCAATCACTAACTGCACCATTTCCTCGGTGCAGTGCTGATCATAGAGTTACACGTCCTCAAAGTTTACGATGTCGGGAATGGTAAAAGGGAAGTCCTTCAGTCTTCCGTTTTGAGTGTGGGGGAAAGGAGTAATCAGCACTCCCTCCGTTTTATAGCCCACAGAGCTCAGGGAGTCCAACAGCCGCTCGTTTCACACACAAATGTACCGCCACGCGGCAGATATCGAGCCTTTCTCGGCGAAATCGAAACGACGCAGCTCCGGCGCTTTGCCTCCCCCACGCGTTCATGACACGTGTCACCCGCGACTGTCCCTAAGCCCTCGAAAAGTGGTGAGCAGCTTCCCTGCTCGACCCATCCTTAGCAGGCCTCTCATGGCCCCTCCCGCGCTAAGGATCAAAAGCCATCGCCAAGAGACAACCGGGCCCGCCCTTACTCGGTTATCCCTGGCTGGTAGCTCCCTACCCCACAACGCCAGGGATCAAAGCCCTCGCCAAGAGGCACCGGGCAGTAACCCTGCCCGGTCTATCCTTAAGGATCAAAGCCCTCACCAAGAGGCACCGGGCAGTAATCCTGCTCGGCCCGTCCTTAGTAGGCCTCTTACGGCCCCTCCCGCGCTAAGGATCAAAAGCCCTCACTAAGAGGCAACCGGGCCCGCCCTTGCTCGGTTATCCCTGGCTGGTAGCTCCTTACCCCACAACGCCAGGGATCAAAGCCCTCGCCAAGATGCACCGGGCAGCAACCCTGCCCGGCCCGTCCTTAAGGATCAAAGCCCTCGCCAAGAGGCAATCGGGCCCGCCCTTGCGCGGTTTCCCTGGCTGGTAGCTCCCTACCCCACAACACCAGGGATCAAAGCCCTCGCCAAGAGGCACCGAGCAGTTACCCTGCTCGGCCCTTCCTTAGTAGGCCTCGCACGGCCCCTCCCGCGTTAAGGATCAAAAGCCCTCACTAAGAGGCAACCGAGCCCGCCCTTGCTCAATTATCCCTGGCTGGTAGCTCCCTACCCCCCCACAGAGCCAGGGATCAAAGCTCTCGCCAAGAGGCACCGGGCAGCAACCCTGCCCGGCCTATCCTTAAGGATCAAAGCCCTCGCCAAGAGGCACCGGGCAGTAACCTTGCTCGGCCCGTCCTTAGTAGGCCTCTTACGGCCCGTCCCGTGCTAAGAATCAAAAGCCCTCACTAAGAGACAACCGGGCCCGCCCTTGCTCGATTATCCCTGGCTGGTAGCTCCCCGCACCACAACGCCAAGGATCAAACCCTCGCCAAGAGGCACCGGGCAGCAACCCTGCCCGGCTCGTCCTTAAGGATCAAAGTCCTCGCCAAGAGGCAACCGGGCCCGCCTTTACTCGGTTATCCCTGATTGGTAGCTCCCTACCCCACAACGCCAGGGATCAAAGCCCTCGCCAAGAGGCACCGAGCAGTTACCCTGCTCGGCCCTTCCTAAGTAGGCCTCGCACGGCCCCTCCCGCACTAAGGATCAAAAGCCCTCGTCAAGAGGCAACCGGGCCCGCTCTCGCTCGGTTATCCCCGGCTTATAGCTCCCTACCACACAACTCCAGGGATCTAAACCCTCGCCATGAGGCGACCGAGCAGCTACCCTGCTCGGCCCATCCTTAGCACACCTCTCTGTGCCTCCCACGCTAAGGAACAAAGCCCTCACCAAGAGGCATCCGGTCTATCTACATCTGAGCGATCTCCACTTCGACTTCGGGGCCATGGAGATACCGTCCTCCCACCGGTCTTTGCATACTTGGCAAATGGACAGATTCAACTCGACGTGTGATTGCTAGACGAAGAACCGACCTAACATGGAGGCAGTACTGTGCAAATACAAGTGTTTACCGACAAAGGAAAATACGCACGCAAATACTACTGCAAAAGTAATTTATTCCCAAAATCAAAGTCTTTACAAGGGTATTGGGGGCTCCCCATCCTTACAAAATGCCCGGAGGCCTACAAAATTCCCGATGCAACAAAAGAAAAGAAACAAGAAGACGAGGAGTTCAGGCCTCAAGGCCGGGCGCAACCCCGGGGAGCTCGATGTCCACTACGACTGGGGCTGCGTCTGGAGGATCAGCGCCCATCACAGGAGCTTCGGCGTCGCCCTCGCCGAGAGTCCCTTCCCCGGCCGCGCTCCCGGGGGCGTTCTCCTGCTCGTCATCCCCGCGAGAATATTCAGCTCGGAGCTCTGCATCAGGGAACTCCGGCATCCGAGCCTTAACGGCGTCGAGGGCGTCATGCCTAATGAGGGTAGTGGCTGCGGCTAGGTCGGTGTAAAAATGGTCCTTCTTATAGTTCTCCACCGCCTTCGCCGTCCTGAGCTCGGCTCGCTTCGTCCCCTCTATCGCCGTCCCCAGCTCCTTCCGGAGGATGCTCGCCGACTTCTTCAGGATGACGACGAGCAACTTGGAGTCTTGAAGCTTGGCTTCGGCGGCCTGGACAGCCTCACGGTGCCTGACGACCTCTTCCTTCCCGGCCGCCACCTCGCCCTCGAGGACAGCGACCCTCGCCATCGCCGCCTCCAGCTCCAACTTTGAGCTCTCCTCCAGCGAGGAGAACTCGCCCACGGCTCGCATCGTCGGGGCAATTTTCTCGTCCTCCATCTGGACGATAAAGGCGACTTGCTGGAGGACCTGAAGAAATCAGAGGGGGTCAGAAAGAAAATGGAGGCACCAAATCTCACAAATGGTAAGGCGCTGAGTGAAAAATCAAGTAAGACACGAGCACTAACCTGCACGGCCTCTTGCGCCTGAGAGTCACCCGAGGGACCTTGCTCCCGGCCGATCTATCCATGTCTGCCAGCAAGCTGTCAACAACGGAGAGCCCCGAGGGCACCTCAAAGCGGAGGTCCCCCTTGTCCACCAAGATCAGGGAGGCCGGGGTCCGCAGAACTGTCTGAGGGAACCTCTTGAGAGACGACCTCGGGGAATCGGTCTCTATCTCCGAAGCCTGGGCCTCTTGTTCCCGAACCCGCTTTCGGCTCGGCGCCTGGCTGGGCTCCGGGGCACGGCCCGCACTCGAACGCTGGGGTGGGGCGGCTGCCGGGGGAGCCGAGGCCGACGTCGGGCGGGAGGAGCTGGCACTTCCAGCTCTCGATCCCTTCTTCGGCGTGTGCATGGCCAATCGAAGTTTGCTCAGGTCCATGGGTTCTGCACAAGACAAGGTACAATGGAGTCAGCAACGCAAGTAGAAATAAAAATAAACGCAAATCTAACAGATCGCCTGTAAACTCCTATCTTACCGGCGAACTGGACGGGGCTGAGCCCAACCCAACTAAGAACCCGCTCAGAAAGCAGCACGTCAGCCCGGGGAATAGGCTCCCACTCCGCCACTTTCACTGCGTCGGATCGTTAGACTGACTCTCCCGCCAGCACCTATCCCTAGACCACTGGGTGGGCACGGGCCCATTCCTCACCCTCTGACGGCCCAACAAAGAAAAACTTTTTCTTCCAATCGTGGATGGAAGAAGGTACAACGACGACTCCCGACCCGGCAGCGCTTTCCCGTTATTTCCTAAAGGAGATGTAAACCCACCTCGGTTCGCCCGCGCGAGCGCCGGGTGACCTTTGTAAATGAGAGAGGAGGCAAGGGTGGACAGCCTGAAAGGGATTAACTGCAACTTCAAACGGACCAGGAACCCAAAGAGAATCCTCCAGAAGTTCGGCACTAGCTGGTCCGGGGCTAGCCCAAAATGATTTAGCGCTCTAACAATCTCGGGAGAGAAGGGCAGACGCATTCCGGCCCAAAAGGCTTTCAGGTACAGGGCAATCTCCTTGCCTCGTACCTGATCTACCCTCTCCCCTTCCTCGGCCAAACGCAGCATGTAGCCGGGAGGAATGTGGAAACGAGTCCGAACGGTGGCGAGCTCATCTTCGTGCCTCACCGTGGATGACACGCCAGGTGCATCTGCGACCTCCACTCGGGGAACCGCCCCCGTTGCGTGACCCCGGAAAAAGGATCTGACCCTAACTCCCCGGGAGGACTCCGACTCAGAAGAAGGAGAAGAAGAAGAGGAAGAATCTACACAGGGCTCCCCAGACACTACTCGAACTACATCTACAAACTCTTCAGAAGAAGACATCTAACTTGATAAAGTGGATGAGTCCTCGAGAGAGAAAACGCAGAGATCCGACCTAAAGAGGAGAGCGCCGAGCTTACAAGATCAAGGACGAGGAAAAATATGAAGAGGTATGGGCCCTGAAGAGAACCCCACCTCTACTTATAGCTGTCGGCGTACACATCCAACGGCGACGGCCACCTCGCGCCAAAACGACTCTTCGCACTCGACGGCCACCATCGCTCCATCTGTCATGCGCACACTGGCCTCACCCCATCGGGCGCGGGAAACCTGCGGCCCGTCACGTCAGCCAACCAGCGCCAGACACGTGGGCCGTCGCTTCGGCAAACGTACGCACGATCCGGCGCATCCCCTTTAATGCAAAGATCTCACCCCTGATTCGCTGACGTCATCAAGAGAATACGACAGATGCCCGGGAACACGCTCCGACGGTATCTACGAAAAGGAGCTCACCTCGGGTAACCCGGCAGACCACTCTCGACCCGACCCGTGAACTGGTCGGGACGAGAGTGGGGGGCTAATGATGATGCTCGATATCGGTGATCTCCCGGATCATGACACGTGGCGGATGACGTGTCCCAAAGCTTGCAAGAAAGGACCTACAGTGGCCGACCAGACCACTCCTATGCCCGTCCTACAGACAACCTTTGGCTCATCTCCGAGCCTCCTGCACTACTGGCCTCCTCGGCCCTCTCAGCTCGCCTCCGGGCTCCAGCAGAACCAAGATAGCTCGGCCTCCCGCTCGTCCCCTAGCTCTCCTGCCGAGCTCATCTTCCTCGGTCTCGTCGACCGACCAACGGCACCACTCGCAGGCGCAACCGCCTCACTCCCGCGAATCTCGCCATGCGCGATATATCCGCCGGCCATGTCCCGCGTTCCACGCCATCACGATCCCCCGTTAACGAGCCTGTCTCGCTATTAATACGGATCTCGCCCGTCACACGGGCGTGACGTCGGGAGCGTAACGGCCGGCGTGATTCTCGCGTCTGCCTGCCTACTGCCACCACTATTTAAACCCGTCATTCAGACGGTTCAAGTAGGTCTTTTCCACTCACTAAGTTGTTACTCTGTTCGGATTTCCTCTCTAACTTGACCGTCGGAGGGTCCTCGGTGGTACAACCACCCCGGGACTTCCTTGCAGGTAGCTCGGCCCAAACAATCTCAAACCCATTGAGATCCACACGCTTCAGGAGCCATCCTTCAACTCCAATCTCAGCCGTCCATCATCGCCAACAGCAGATCTATGAAAGATAACATCTTGACGTGATCCGACGCACGTTGATACCGTTTGGATCAAGTTAAGTGAGGAAAGGAAATAAAAATAAGAACCGGGGTTACGGTCTGGGATTTAATTTTATATCATTTAATTATAACTCCACATGTAGCCATATTATATCCTTAGCTCATATG
This sequence comes from Agapanthus africanus, assembly GCA_030015575.1. NCBI lineage: Eukaryota > Viridiplantae > Streptophyta > Magnoliopsida > Asparagales > Amaryllidaceae > Agapanthus > Agapanthus africanus. The sequence goes on from JASDDO010000016.1 coordinate 510,091,804, forward strand.
GTTCACATCATCTATCTACTTGAGTATGCACATCGGAAGTTCGGGCCCTCGTAAGTTGTTAGTTCTTGTACTCTTACAAAAGGTAGGGCTGCGGGTCATAATCATTTGCACATATGGCATTTCTGGATCCATTTCCAGGTCCAAAATTTAATCAACTCAACAAATTCCAACCGATACCAACTTAATACATAACGACATAACATGATTTACCTATAAACCAGACAATCTTTTGTTTTTATTTATTATACAAAAAGTAATTATATATTGAATGACTCGGTGCCATGGTTTGAAATAACGGTTGATACTGATCCGACAAGGCCGATTTCGATACAGAAAATAACTGTCCGAGTTTTGAAATCCTTACAGAGTTATATTGGTTTCAACATTTGATTAGTAGGCTTCTAGTATTGAGTTTTTTAATAGCTCAGTAGGTTTATTAATAGGTTATTGAATTGTAGTGTATTTGACGTCATTAATTAATAAACAATATATCGAAATATTATGCTTATTTTACCAAGTATCAAAACAATTATTTTGGACATGATAAATTGCTTGCCAAATTGTTTATAAGTTGCTTTTAACAATTTATTTAAAGAATTTCATGTTTAAAATTTTAAATTATTTTGTTTTGTCAAATGATATAAAAACCGATATTTCCGATCCGTGATGGCCGATTCCAACCCCAAAAGTAACCGTACCAATACCAAGATTTTTAAACGTTGCTTATTATACTAATTATGCATTCTCTTTAACGATCTTTTCAAGCTTATGCTCGTAAGTAGTGGTGGTAGGAGAGAATGGATAACCATAATTTGGAATAGAAGTATAATTAATTTGCATTTTCTTTTAGATAAGCACAAAAAGGTGATGGGTAATATTGTAATAACCTACCATCCTACATACACAACGTAAAAGTCATATTGCCCACGTCTTAATATCTTTACCTGAGTGCTATCATATCTGTTTTCTGCTCCTGTTAGTGTTGAAGTAGCTTTCTGTTAACTGGAAGCCCCAATCTTGTAGGAAGTCAGAAATATGTATTCCAAATTCCAACACAGTATTTAATTTATATCTATACTTACTTTAAGCACATGGATTTAGCACCAAGGGAGAAGATCATTGTGCATATGAAACTGCTTGTCAGTTATCACTGGTGTCCTTTTAGACCTAAAATTTTGTTAAGCTTTGGAAGCACGCAATCAATTATCAGGTCACCAGAACTATTTACACATAAGCAACTCTTAAAAATCCATGGGTGCAAATTTTATAATTCATACAATAAAGTCCAGACTAAGTTTTGACGAACCTGCCTTGAATGCTCGGCTATTGTCACTATCAATAATAAGGAAAAGCGGCCTTCGTGTAAATGGAATTAGATCTTCAGGGTAGAGAATGTTTAAGCCTGATATCAGTTAAAAAAGAAATTAATATAAATGCGCAAAACGTGTATTTGCGAATGAATTAGGATAATAATATTTTGGAAAGTCACGTCTCTAACAAAGATTAGCTGTCTAATGAGGCTATGTGAGGAACACACCTCCACTTCCTCGAGGGCCTAAATTTAAATAGCTTCCAGAGTCATCACTTGTTCTTGAAGCAAGACATGGTTTTAAGGAGTTCGATGAAGTTCCATTAGTGTCTTTTTGAAAGGCAAAATTCTGGTCAGCCTTTCCTGCAAAGGAATCATTAGAATCATGTATCAAGGATCATGACAAACTGAAATAACCGATTAAAGCTGTAACCTAAGAACAAAGAGAGAAACCTGAAGCTGAGATATATATTAGCAAAATGCTATCAGAGGATAGGTCTTCAACAATTGTTCCAAGGACCTTCAAGTACAACATATAATAATCAAAATAAATAAATAATATTATTAAAACACAAACTGCATAAGGAAAGAGGTAGGTACATATAAATATACAAGCATAGTATGCTTTCTATCTTTGTTATTTCCATGGTACTTCCTTTTATCTACTTTTCATACCTTACATCTCTTCTATTTGTGCCAGAGTGAGCCAAATTGTAGGACTGGTCAGTGACATTCAATAGGTGGTCAGAAGTGTGGAAGGTTAATCCTATTGCAATTTATGTGTTTCCCCAATATATTTAATCTAATAAAAGAGCAAAGCTATGTTGAATTCAATGAGGCATCACATCGCGTGTTCTCCATGAGGGCACCAGCGTCAGAGCCAATCTTATAGGATTAAATCCTATGATGGCGCCTCACGTGCTCCTTACGCGCTCCTCACGCGGACACCAATGTGCAAAGCACATAAATACCCATTATAAGAATTAAATTCTTAAGTAGCGTCCACATGCATAACACGTGAGCGCCGACGTCAAGGTAAAATTAAAATTCTACAATACTCTCTGTTAAACAGAGCCATTGGATGAAAAATCCAACGGAAATGATATATCATTAAAATACAGAATTAAATTCTATTGGGAGAAAACATTTCCCAAATCTTGCTAAAATAAGAAAGATACTATCGGTTGGATCAAAAATCCAGTAATAGAATAAAATTCTATTTTGGAATATATTCCCTCAATTTTTCTAAACAAGAAATATTGCTCTCTGTAAAACAGAGAACTCTTGAATTAAAAATCCAATAGTGATTAAAAAATCACCGTTTTACAGAATAAATTCTGTATAGGGGAAAATATTTCCCCAAGCTCGTTAAAAACAAAAATCATATTCTGTAAAAACAGAAGTTCTTGGATCAAAGATCCAATGGTGGGTAAAATTCTCCAACTCAATTTTGAGTCCAATTAAATCAATTGGAATCTCTCAATGAGAGATTTTCTCAGAATTAAGTAACAAACTTGCCTTCACTATATAAAGGACCCGAGACTTCAAGTCTCAAAGGAGGAAAAAGGAAAAAAATAAGGAAAAAGAACCTATAAAAGAACTTGGTTCTTAAAAAAAACGGATCCTAGATCTTCAAAAAACGAAGATCTTGACGATCAAAATGCCACTAACGGAGATTTAATCTCTAAAAAAATACTAGCGCCTCACGTGCTCCTCACATGGGCGCCCCTTTTAACAGCGCCTCACATGAAACACACGTGGGCTCTGAATAAAAATGCTCAGCACTCCCTATGCAGCCGAAAATAGCCAAGTGCTTGGCACTGATTGGGCAAAGCCCAGCGCCGCACGTGCTCCTCACGTGGGCGCCATACAAAAAGTGTTTTGCACTTCATATGCAGCCAAAACGGCTTAGTGCTTAGCACTGATTGGACAGCGCCCAGCGCCTCACGTGCATCTCACGTTGACGCCATAAAAAGTGCTTAGCACTTCACATGAAGTCAAAATGACTAAAAGTGTTCAATATTTATTGAGCAGCGCCCATGACTGAATGCTTCACATGACATATATGTGAGCGTCAGAGCTCAAATAAGTGCTTAGCACTTTTACATGAAAACGAAAGTGCTGAACAAACAGAGCCCAAATAAGTGCTTAGCATTTTTGAAAAGAAAAGGGCTAAGTAGACTTAGCACAAATTGGCTAAGTCTCTAAAATTTTCTTGCAGCTGAGGCCAAATGCTCTTTTGCTGGATCTTAAATAAAAATGATCCTTAAAATTTTACTAAGTTGATCTTAACCTCAGATTAGACTAACGCATCCTTAGCAGGAACAAATTGAGCCCAAATGCTCACACATTTAAATTGATCTTAATCTCAAATCAGATTAACGGTCCTTAAATAAAGCTAAGCCCAAATCTAAATTATACGGATTTGGACTAATCTGCGCCCTACGGGCGACGACATAAACTAGTCCCCGTATACATCTACGGGCAACCAAAACAAACAAAAACACACAGAACACGAAATGAACTTCCGAAGTAGGAGAAAGTGATTTATCACAATACGGTAACATAATTAACTGCAGGGGTTTGCGCCTGCAGAGAAGAGCGTCCTCACAATCAAAAACCGCTCATAAAATGAAGGGGAATCTGATAAAGTCTGCTACAACGGTCGCATCTGTCCAAACCTCCGATATATGGTGCCATAAATCAACTTGGTATTTTCGGAGAGGTGGACGGATAAATCCAAATAGCATATGCCACCAAATTCAAGCAAGACGATCTATCTCAGTTCGTCTCTGTTTTCGGCGGTGAACAGATTCTGGCACGCCCGGTGGGACACTTTTCCCCTTTCCACTCCATACTTCGTGTGTCGTGTTTCATGAGCGAAATCGTGGTTCGCAATGGTTGCCCTTGGATTTGAGGTGCTAAAATTTGGTGTCTTGCTCTTGTGCGGATGAAGAAAATCGATAGCTTTCTACTGCACCTCTTGCAACAGCAACACTCGCTCCACCCCAGCTGGAGGAGTGACCTACGAGCCCAACGCGGCCTCCATCTTTTCAATGCCGGTGGGGCAAGTAACGCAAGCCACTACTGGTTGTTCTTTGGGACCATGTTCCCACCAGTGGGTGTCGGTACCTCAGGGCCGCAGGAAGAAACTCCCAAGAGGTCGGTCTTCAATCGACCGGCGACCACAACGGCCCCTCTCAACGGGCCGTCCAAAGCTGACGTCTCAGTCTTCAACAGGCTGGACAAGAATCCAAACGGGCCCACAAAGAGGCTCGTGATACCTGAAGAGGCTGCCCCAAAACGGATAGCCCTCCCAACTCCTGCTACGGGCGAAGACGTCAAAGGTGCTTCCCCTACCAGAAAGTCGGTCTTCGAAAGATTGGCCGGCCCTCCCCAAATTTCAATCAGGACGTCAGTCTTCAGCAGGTTGACGCCAACAGTAGCCCCTCAGCAAAGTCAGGGGCACGAAAAAGCCGCTTCCAAATCTGAGGCGGCCCCGTCTGCAAGACACGCTCGACGTCGTCACTGGCGCCGAGTGAGAAAAGCTGGGGGCAACTCCCCCTCTGGACTTACCCCACCAGCTCCAATGGTAGAAGTTGACGTGTTGTTCCAACCAGGAACAGCTTTAATCTACTCAGGAGGATACGCAAGAACTCTCCAATGGCGGTGCTAAAGAAATCGTCCCCGCCTGCAGAAACCACAACACAGGCAAAGCCGGAGCGCCCCCATCAACGGCTCTCCTCGCAAATTCACAGGGCTTGGCGAAAAGTTCAGGACTACGTGATTGATCAAAACTACTCTCGTCGATCGAAGAAATCGAAGGCTCGGTAAGAGAAAAACTGTCCCTCCGTCATACAGCGAGGGACTTCTTCTGCACAGGTGCCTATTACAACGGCTCCTTCCGACCTCCCACAAAAGGATGAAGCCAGAGAAAATCCCACCGCCGGCGGCAAATTCCAAAGGCGATGGACCCAAACGTCCTAAGTCTGGAGGCATGATCGTACATACGGTCTACATGGCTTCCGGGAAAGAAGAAAGCCGTGCTTCTGTAGATCACCGGCCGCAAACTCATTCGCTCAGCAAACTCATTCGCTGACAAAAGCTCCAGAAATGCTGATCAAAATGGCAGCAATTACCGGGCAGAAAGAAAGCCCGGACACAATAGCCGAACAGCGCCAGGAGCAGGAGACCGATACAGAGTTCCTGCGAAGGGTACTTGAAAAAAGGACAAGGAAGTTGCTGAGCAGGCTGCTAACATAAAGCAGATGGCTCTCTTATTCCAAGACATGATTGGGATGATGATCAAGCCAGAACCCCCGGCCGAGAATCCGCCGATAATCATCGAGGCTGACAGAGGAGAAACATCAAATCATCTTCCGGCCTTATCGGCAGCCAAGGAGGAAACAATCTCCAATGCTACTCTTGATGATTATATCACTCAACAAATACGTCACTCGCTTCTACAACGCTCTCCTGTCCCCGAGCACCGGGATGAAACTGTCATCACCGCACTAAGGTCGAGTCTTAGGCATAAAGAGTGGCTCCGCTCTTTTGCATTAGCGCAACCTAAGAACATGGCCGAGGTAAAAGCTTGGACCGGACGGGAGATCCAGCTCGAGTCGGAGGTGAACTCAAATCTTCCCAGAGGTAGAGAGGAGAAGAAGAGGGTAGACCGACCAGAACCTTACTCCCCGAAATTCCAAGAGTACACTCCCCTCAACATCTCTCAGACCGACCTATTGGAGGAAGCGAAGGGTGAGAGGTTCTTTAAACTCCCACCAGTCAACCATAGGGCGGCAAAACGTCTCCTTGGCCCTTACTGCGCCTTCCATAGGACGCAAGGGCACCCGACCGAGAACTACAAACAACTCCGTAACTATATTAAGCAGTTGATCCGCTCTGGCCACTTGGCGAAGTACCTAAGGAACAAGCGGCAGACGGAACGAGAACAAAAAGACCTGATCCGTCCCGAGGAATTAAATATCGGCCAAATTATGGTCGTAACTTAGGACCCTGCTCGGGAAACCCCGGCCTTACAACGCAGAGAAACTCAAATTGTACAAATGAATGTATTTTCTTCTTTTCGAAGCGATGTAATTCTTTTATTATTATTAAGTCTCCTGAGCTAGAAGAGACTTCTTCCACAAATTTTGTTCTCTTTCTCGGTTCCGAGATCCCTAGGTTCGTTTTCGAAAAAATATGTAAGAAATATTAAGGGGATGAAAGGAGACAAAACACATCAGAAAAGAAAAACTTTATTCCTTAAAAGGTATTATGGGCTCCTCAGCCTTACAAAAAATACGACGAAACTACAATAAAGGGGGCTGGTGATCAATGAAGCACTGTTGATGGTACTCCGAGGAGATCTCCCTCAGCCGAGCCCGGACTTCCTCGACCCGCTCCCTCTGGCGTTGCCTACTGACCCTGGCTGCCACGGAAGCACCGGCAACCCCACCCGCCAGACAAAAAGCAACGACCAGCCTCTTCTGGAAACACTTAAGAAGAAGGCCCACTGATCGGTCCCGCCTACTCTTCGAGATCAAGCCAAGATGGTAAAGCGAGTGCAACTTCTCGATCGCCTCATCCTTCAACTGCGGAGAAAGGCATTGTGCAGACCCGGGGACTTCCTCCAGACCGCATAAATAAGCACTTGGAGGAGTGGAGATCGCCGGGAAAGAAGACGTCCAAAGTGGCCCTCCACGCGGTCTATCACCGCCTCGTACGTCTGTTCGGATCGGTCGAGGCTATAGAGGTACACATCATCGCGAGAAATGATCTCCCTGATGAGCACACACGGACGTCCAGCCATCTTCAGAAACACAAGGCTAGAAAAAACCAACATGCCTTCGCTATTTATAGCCTCAACAAAAATCTCCAATGGGCCAAGATTCACACGCGCAGCAACGCGGATCGCGGGAAATATTCAATTTCCCAACATAGAACCGCCACGTGGCGACCATGCCGGTCTTCACGAGATCGCTCTTCCTGATTTTACGGACAATGGAAGATTGAACGACGCCCCACGAAGACGCAGGGGAGTCTACGAAGCCCTCATCACGAGGCCACCGAGCAACTTCCTTGCCCGGTCCATCCCTGGCGGGTAGAATCCTACTCATCTACGCCAAGGATCGAAGCCCTCATCACGAGACCACCGAGCAGCTTCCCTGTCCAGTCCATTCATGTCGGGTAGATTCCTACCCATCTACGCCAAGGATCGAAGCCCTCATCTCGAGGCCACCGAGCAGCTTCCCTGCCCGGTCCATCCCTGGCGGGCATAGTCACAAATTCGTGAATCGGCAATAATTCGGCGAGGTCGAAAATTCGGGTTCGGAGAACTATTCAGAAAAAATCGGCAAGTATTCGGAAAAGATTCGGTAAGTGTTCGGGAAGGATTTCGAGCAAAAATTTAATATAAAATTAATATATGAGACGTTAGATTTTGATTTCATAAATTATTTGCCGTTTTTTGAATAAATCGCTTTTTTTTGAATAATTCACGAATATTCGGGAATTATTCGCGAATAATTCGGCAATAATTCGGCGCGTCCGGTGATGGCAAATAACTCGCAGATTTAATCGGCAGTCACATAATTCGCGAATTATTCGCGAATTCGCAGAATAATTCGCGAGTTATGTGACGATGCTGGCGGGTAGATTCCTACCCATCTACGCCAAGAATCGAAGCCCTCATCACGAGGCCACCGAGCAGCTTCCCTTCCCGGTCCATCCCTGACGAATGGATTCCTACCCATCTACGTCAAGGATCGAAGCCCTCATCACGAGGCCACCGAGCAGCTTCCCTGCCCGGTCCATCCCTGACGGGTGGATTCCTACTCATCTGCGTCAAGGATCGAAGCCCTCATCACGAGGCCACCGCACAGCTTTCCTGTCCGGTCAATCCCTGGCGGGTAGTTTCCTATCCATCAACGCTAAGGATCGAAGCCCTCATCACGAGACCACCGAGCAGCTTCCATGCCCGGTCCATCCCTGACGGGTAGATTCCTACCCATCTACGCCAAGGATCGAAGCTCTCATCACGAGACCACCGCGCAGCTTCCCTGCCCGGTCCATCCGCAGCGGGTAGCTTCCTACCCCGCAACACTGTGGATCGAAGCCCTCATCGCGAGGCCACCAAGCAGCTTCCCTGCTCGGTCCATCCCTGGCGGGTAGATTCCTACCTATCTACACCAAAGATCGAAACCCTCATCACGAGGCCACTGAGCAACTTCCCTGCCCGGTCCATCCGCAGCTGGTAGCTTCCTACCCCACAACGCTGTGGATCGAAGTCCTCATTACAAGGCCACCGAGCAGCTTCCCTGCTTGGTCCATCCCTGGCAGGTAAACACCTACCCATCTACGCCAAGGATCAAAGCCCTCATCACGAGACCACCGAGCAGCTTTCCTGCCCGGTCCATCAGCAGCTGGTAGCTTTCTACCCCACAACGCTGCGGATCGAAGTCTTCATCATGAGTCCACCGAGCAGCTTCCCTGCTCGGTCCATCCCTGACGGGTAAACACCTATCCATCAACGCCAAGGATCGAAGCCCTCATCACGAAACCACCGAGCAGCTTTCCTGCCCGATCCATCCGCAGCTCGTAGCTTCCTACCCCACAATGCTGCGGATCGAAGTCCTCATCATGAGGCCACTGAGCAGCTTCCCTGCTCGGTCCATCCCTTGCGGGTAAACACCTACCCATCTACGCCAAGGATCGAAGCCCTCATCACGAGGCCACCAAGCAGTTTCCCTGCCCGGTCCATCCGCAGCCGGTAGCTTCCTACCCCACAACGCTGCGGATCGAAGCCCTCATCACCAGGCCACCGAGCAGCTTCCCTGCTCGGTCCATCCCTGGCAAGTAGACTCCTACCAATCTACGCCATGGATCGAAACCCTCATCACGAGGCCACCGCGCAGCTTCCCTGCCCGATCCATCCCTAGCGGGTAGATTCCTGCCCATCCACGCTAAGAATCGAAAGCCCTTCTAAAGAGGCCACCGTGCAGATTCCTGCTCGGCAAATCTCCGAGGGGTAGCTTCCTACCCTACGAAGACACAAGTTTAGTAACCACGATAAAGAAGAATCAGTCAATACCGACCTATTCTACCTTAGCTGTTTTTCAACTCATGCTAAGAGACGTGGTCGTCGACCCGACTCAGAGGAATAGACTGGTACCGACCTTCCAACACTTGGATATCTGTTGATTCATTCTAAGTGAACGATCGCTACCTTGACTGCGGGGAGCGAGAGAGCACCGGCCTTCCTACACTAAGCAATTAATCGAGTTACATTCGACGCGCGATCGTCATCTAAAAAGCCGGTCATCGGATTACGGCCTAACACTCGATTCGAGAAAAAGACTGACGAGCTGAAATACTCGCACAGAAAGCACAAAAGTCATGTGGAGGAAAATTAGCTCAGCTTTATTCATATTCCAGAAATCTTTACAAGGTATTCTGGGCTCCTAAGCCTTACAAAAAGTGTCGTGAGGGTTACAAAATTCAAGAAAAAGAAAAAAAAAACAAAAAAGGCTCAGGCTGCAGGCTCTGCCGGGTATCGCCTTGCTCGGCACGCTTCGCCGCCTCGAGCGCCGCCTCGGCCTCCCTCTTGCTGGCATCCCTCGACTTCTTCATTGCGGCGTGGCGCTTACCTAACTCCTCTAGCTTAGCCTGGATGGCTTGGTTGGACCCGCTCAGAAGTCGTTGGGACTCCTTGCATTTGGAGACCGTTAGCGTCTCGGCGGCTAACCGGGTTTCGAGAGCGGTTGTCTTCTCCTTCTCCCGCTGCAGCTCAAGACGCAGATCCTCCTTCCGCGAAGACGATTCCCACGCCTTCCTCATGGCCGGGGCAATATCCTCGAATTCCATATTTACGATGAGGGCACAGTGTTGGAGAACCTGAGAAAAGCAGCAGCAGCAGCGGTTAGAAACATTCAAATTAAGAAAGAGCACTTAAGGGAATCTTTAAAGGAAACGGACACCGACCTGAACCACGTTCTGAACGATGGCGGCCACTTGGGCCTTCAGGGTCCCTCAGGGAATTTTGCCCGCGGCCAATTGCTCCATGTCGGAGAGCAAGCTGTCGGCAACGGAGAGCCCCGAGGGGACCACAAAGCAGACGTCCCCCTCCTGCACGGGAACCCCCTCCTGCACGGGAATCCCCTCAAGAATCTCAGTGGACGAAGGGTGAGAGATCGTCTTTTCCTCTTGAGATGAATCTCGACACCGTCTTCCTCCCCCCTCGCCAGGGGCGCCGGGTCTCGTGCATGCTTCTGGCTGCCCCGCGGCGGTCATCGGGGTCTCGGGGCGCTGCGGAAGGCCTCGCCGGTGGAGATGGTCTCGGGCCCGAGCTCGGGCCGGCTCAGGACAAGCTCACGCCCCCGGCCTTTTTCTAGGCCGTAGCAGCTATGGCAGCCAATATCTTGAATCGGTCCATTTGTCCTGCGAAGGGAGAATACACGAAAAAGTTAGTGGTGCTAGAAGGGCAAAAGAAATCATTCAAGTCTAAACAGATCGTCCAAAGACCTAACTCACCCATGAAGCGCGCAGGGCTGAGCCCGGCCCAGCTAAGAACCTGCTCAGAAAGCAGGATATCGGCCCGCTGGATCGGCTCCCACATGGATACCGTCCCCACCTCATGCGAGGATGACTGCTTCGCCCTCGGGCAGTCGGCCATGTGCCATTGTGTAGGCACGGGCCAATCCTCGCCCTCGGGTGGCCCGACGAATACAAACTTCTCCTTCTAGTCATGGATAGAAGAAGGAACGACTACCACACCCGACCCAGCCATCACACCCTTGCGTTTTTTAAAGGAAAAATATACCCAGCTCGGCTCGTTCTTGCTAGTGTCGGGGTGATTCTTATAGCAGAGAAAAGAAGTAAGAAGGGTCAAGCTGAAGGGGATATTCTCAAGTTTCAACCGGACCAGAAACCCAAGGAGGATTCTCCACAAGTTTGGCGCTAGCTGGCCCGGGGAGAAATGGAAGCAACGAAGTACCCCACATACCTCGGTTGGAAAGGGCAGGCGTATTCCCGCTCGGAATGCTTCCAAATACAGGGCAATCTCTTTCCCCTGCACCTGGTCCCCCCGTTCGCCCCCTTTAGCCAAACGGAGCGAATAATTAGAGGGGATATGGAAACGAGCTCGAATCTCGGCAAGCTCTTCCAGATCCCTCAAGACGGAGGGCGCATCGCGGACGTTTCCGATGCGCACCTTAGGGGCCCTTGTCGCCGCCGGACGGCTAGCGACGCGGTAGCCCTGGCTGTTTAGGGCGAGCCCGACACGGAGGAAGCAACAAGAGAACCTTCTTGGCTGTCGGCAGCCAAAGAGACGGAAGAATCTCTAGATTCGGCTCCAACAACTGGAACCTCATCGTCCGACTCAACCCTAATTACTTTTACAGATTCCTCAGAAGAAGACATCTAACCTGATTCAAAAGAATTGGTTCTCCGAGGAAAAAGCACAAGGGATCCGATCTAATGGGGAGCGCTGAGCAATCTTTGACAACGAAGGAAAATTATGACGGAAAGTGTTGGCCCTAGGGAGGTCCCCTCCTATTTATACACTGCAGAAAAGGCATCCAACGGCCCAGATCAATTCCCGTCAAAACGAAGCGTCGCGTCTGCCAGCCGTCGAGTCTCCACGTGTCGAACGACCATTGGGGACATCCCTTCAATCGCAGGCGACAGCGACAGCCTATCGCGTCCACCAACCTGCTTCAGACGCGTGGCCTGTGACCCAACAGACGAACGAGTGAATCGGCGCCCCCTCTTTAATGCGCGATCATTTCGCTGATCCACTGATATCATCGGAGATACACGCGGAGATCCAAGCACTGGGGGATACGCCGCGTGGGTCCGGAAATCTGAACGACGCAACTGCCCAACACCACGTCGTCCCGGAAAATCCGCACCTAGAATTCCCGGCCACAGACTGAGCGAGACAAACCAAGCAGGCCACTCTCGACCCAACCCATAAATAGGTCGGAACGAGAGTGGGGGGCTAATGATGATGCTCATAAGTGAGAATTCCTCAGATCACGACATGTGGCGAATAACGCATCACCCGCGACAGCTCACTAGACTCCTGGGGGGCTACCGAGGCAAAATCAGTGTGGAGCACTGACGACCTTCCCCGGTTCGTCTCCGAGCTTGCACCCCGCCTCTTACCCAAAAGCGACCTAGCCGCCGAACTGGCGTCCATCATCATGTGCTCGTCTCCGAGCTATTACTAAGCTTCATCGGCCTCCCGGCTCGTCTCCGAGCCTCACGCCGAACTAAGCCTCCCAGCTCCCAGACAAATGAGAACGCGAGGCCCTAGCGCTTCCGCAACGGCTCCGTGTATCTCGCCAAAGCGAGATATCCGCCGCCCCACGTCCCGCGTCGCACGCTGGCGCATCCCCCCATTAGTGGACGTATCCCGCTATTAGTAGGGATCCCGTCATTCACGCTGGCGTAACGTCATGGGCGTAACCGAAGGCGAAGATCTCGCGCCTTCTCACTCCATGCGACCACTAAAAAAACCCATCTCGCAGACGACTCAGATAAGACAATTTTAATCCAATAAGCCGCTACTCTGCTCATTTTTCTCGGCTAATTTGATCGTTGGAGGGTCTTACGGTAGCCACCCACCCCGGGACTTCTTTGCAGATAGCTCGGCTTCACCTCAAAATCAATCCATTGAGATCCACACGCCCAAGGAGACAACTTTCAAATCAAATCTCTGTCATTCAACAGCACTCGCTATAGATCGACGGAGGACAGCATCTGAAGGAGATCCGACCTCTATCGATATCCGAGGGGGAAGAGATCTAATATTAAAAACATGATTTGCAAATCTAGTTCACATAAATAAGCCTTCCATTACTTTCGTATCACTGAGCTCTTAGTTATACGCCACTCCTATATTTTTTTGATAAAAATGTCACTGCTATATTTGGAACTAAAAATCTTCAGAAACCACCTTGCATGGAGTTTGCTTCATGTGCTTCCTAGCAAGAAGCTTATTTTGCAATTTATTGGCAGTGTTTGGTCTCATAACAAATTATGGAAAGGAAGTAAAGTGAAGGAGGAAGAGGAAGAGAAAAGATGATAAAATTCTCTTTGGTGTTGGAACCAAGTAAGAATAGCTAGGTTGCATGCCACTTCAATGAGTCAATTTTAGGAATATATTCAATAACGGATAGTCCCTATTTAATGAGCATGTGGGGAAGAGTGAGGCTCAAGAACGTAGAGGTTAGCTGTTCAAATGCAAGTGTAGAAGTCGTTTTGTGAGCTTAATGATTTCAGATGTTGGGTCTGTAAATAAGCTCTCGTCGCTTCTTGAAGAATGTCATATTTGAGCTCGCCATTGACTTCTGTCTGACTCGGTGTCAACATTACGAATCCAACCAACTGTTCATTATGACCCGTCCTAGATTCCAAAGGGAAACATAAGAAGGCCCTTAATATATAAATGGAACCATAATTGAAAAAGACCTTGGAAAAAGGTATCAACCGAAGGTGTGGATATTGATAAAAGATTATATAGCGGAGCAACGGCTTAGTGGAGTAAAAATGGCTTACTTGAACCGTCTGAAGAAGGGGTTTATATAGCGGTAGCAGCAGGCAGGGAAGGCGCGAGAATCACGCCGGCAGTTGCGCTCCCGACGTCACGCCCGCATGATGAGCGGGATCTCCCATTAATGGCGAGACATGCTCGTTAATGGGGGATCGTGATGGCGTGGAACGTGGGATATGGCGGCGGATATCTTGCGCATGGCGAGATTCGCGGGATGGCGGTTGCGCCTGTGAGCGGTGCCGTTGGTCGGTCGACAAGACCGAGGAAGATGACCTTGGCGGGAGAGCTCGCGGCCGTTGGTCGGTCGATAAGACCGAGGAAGATGACCTCGGCGGGAGAGCTCGCGGACGAGCTGGAGAGCCGAGGTATCTTGGTTCTGTGGTAGCCCGGAGACGAGCTGGTAGGCCGTGGAGGCCAGTTGTGCAGGGGGCTCGGAAGTGAGCCAGCATTGGTCGGTAGGACGGGTATATGAGTAGTCTGATCGGCCACTATAGGTCCTTCCTTGCATGCTCTGGGACACGTCATCTGCCACGTGTCATGATCTAAGGAATTACCGTTATCGAGCATCATCAAGTGGGTACTAACCCTCTTATTTGGGCATTCTATCCCTTTATGATAGCTGCGACCCATATTTTAGTCAAGTTATGCTTGCTTTGTTGAAAGCTTGAGATAATAGGATCATTAGAGGGGATCTCTAATACCTTTCTAAGTACCATAATCCACATTCATCGCTATTCCTCTAGCATCAATTAATTAAAGGTTAAAAAGAATATTTTTATAATATCATCTTTTAACTACCCAATTCAAAAACCCAAATAAGTTCTTTTCATTGAATTTTAAATCTCTTTAAGATTAAAACAACAAATCAAAACCTTTTTAATTAACTCGTCTAAAACATGAAACGTAATGTTATTATCTCCATGTGGACGATCCGTACTCACCGCAACTAGCTTATGCGATACCGTGTTGATTGCGGTATTTAGGAAACACAAAAACTCAAATTTTTACATCAATCAGCAGTCAAACTTAAATCAAAAAGATCTAGCACCTTTCAAAAAAAATGTCAGTTCAACCACTAAAAATACTCACCCCAATCAAATGCAAGATCGAAGGATGGTAAAGTATAGCTTTGCGAGGATTTGGAGGTAAGGATGAATCGATCATATCTGCAGCAAGGTTTATATCTATCAGCCCAGAGGTACCACTATGATCGATAATAATACCATTATCACTTGGTTCTGCTTTAGGCGTTTCATAAAATGATCCGCTTGGTTCCCATTCTAAGCATTGCAGCATTCTGTAAGTGTCTAGAGTAAGCTCTGTGAACTTGACCTGAAATTACAAAATTATAAGACAAATAAGAAGGAAGCACCAAAGTTACAGCGTGCACTTTACTCGTAATGTTTCAATCAAGAAAAATATGGCAACAAATTTAGCTTGAAATATAAGAAAGTAAACAGGCAAACCTCGTTCTTGTGGTAGCTTGTTAGCAAAGCATCCTTCAGCCTCAACAATCTCCGTGAATGGAAACGTTTAATATAAGGAAGGGATGAAGGATTGGAATCAAACAATAGGTTGTATCTCAAGGGCCTTGTACTTGTAAAAGTGGTGTCGGCTTTCAAAAACCTTACAAATTCCTGTAGCACTTGCTTCCATTCTTTAAAATTTGTGCCCTGAGCAAAAATATTAGTAAAGAATCAGTTAGTAACAATAATTCACAGGTAAAGGAAGATATAGGATATTGCTTGCAGATAGATGGCAGCATAATCTAAGTAAAAATAACGAAAACAATATAACACAATTCAATTGGTTATTTAGGGCAATAGAAAGAAGCAATAAACAATATAAATAAAAAGGAATACTAAATTTAAGGAGGATTAGAAAGTTAATATTCTCAATTCATAAATCACATGTCCAGACAACAACAAAAAACATAAACTTACAATCTTTATATACTATAAGCTACAGTCAGAATTAAAAAGATAATGAGAAAGGATGTGCATCCATAGTTTACCTAAAGGTTACTAACTGAGTCTGTGTGGTTCGTGTTCATGGAGGTTAGGTTGCTTTCGGCCTTTTTTTCTTTTTCTTCTTCTTTATTTCTTTTTAACAGCATAGGGGTAGCTTGTGGGGTTGGGGTTTATAAGATAACACGAAGTAAATATCAAGTGTGCAAGAGCGTGGAGAGATATGATGGAATCTGCTCCATTTCGTTGTTGGCTATATTTGTGCTTTAGAGTTGAACATAATTTCACATAGCAAATGTATCATCTTTTCCCCTTCTTGTAGACTTGTCCATAGTCTATGAGAATTTAGAGAATGCCAATTGGTCATTTAGGACTATGATATGCCCCTCTCTTGTCATAAGATTCTCCATGAATTTGTCGGTTATTTGGTGAGACTTGATGTCAGGTCAACAGCCAGTCGTAAAACTTTGCTGGTCTATTGGAGCTTTGCTTTATAGACGACCCAATTTGGATGGGAAGAAGCAATGACGACGACGACGAGGAGGATGATGATGATGAGATAACCTAACATACATATAGTTTCCTATATCTTATATATCTAATAAAAACAATTCGAATGTGAAAGCAAATGGGGAAGTGTTAAAGGCAGCAGATACTAGTGTATTATAATGAAATAAATAGCGCATAAAGGGGTCCCCAATAATATTTGATATTCTATCAAGAAATATAGCAAGTGATGAAAGTAAATAAACAAGAAACTAAGACGAAATAATATTAACTCATTAAAATCCATGGAGGGTAACATGTCTGACAATATGCAAGGCTAAACTTAACGAGTCCAGACATTGTTCAAATAACTACTATAAACAATAGTCCACTTTGTCAAATAACCACTTTAATAGCTTACAACCGGGGGGCCAACTATCTATACCAAGCAATCGGACGATCTAGATAGACCATAAGTTCGAAAGGCACAAGAAATGGAAGGTACCAACGTGAAGAAGATTGGACCCTAGGAGCTTGTGAACAGTGGTACTCCAACACCTTTATTTTATGATCATCCTCAAGAAAAAATTTCCTCAATCAAAACCCTCCACATTCAACCTCAACTCTACACCTCGGTCCAACTCCGCTTCTCCCTTTGGCATCTCAAACTCCCCCTTACTCAGAATTACACCATAGAACACATAAGACAGAAAAAAATCCCCTGCGTATCTCGCATTCAATATAAGTGATTATACAATTGCCCATTTTCTGAATAGTTACTTTCCTGCAAACTGAATTCTTTCATACTCACAGTTCTTGATCAAAGCCCTCGCCCTCTAAACTAAACTCTTCGCTACCTTCGCCTAATCCAACAGCATCACCGTTGTCGTAAAATTCACATGTTCAGCTCCTTGAAGCTCAACAGAACCTCTCTACCCTCTGCTCTGAATTGCCTGATACAACACATAAAATCGCCTCACTCATTCTCAAATATCTGTCATACTAGCAGAAGTCTTCCATCATTGCTTCAGGTAAAATTCTTCTTCGATGCCACCATTCAAATGTTCGTTTTTACGGTAAATTTCCAATTCCCCCTCTGCCTAACCCCGTGCAATTCACTCTCTATCTAGATCAAACTCTTTCATACATGTACCAAGTTTAAATCAAACAAATACACATTTCCCCAAATCCCAAAAAAGATTCAAGCTTTAATCTAAAAAAACAAAGTATCGATCTAAACTCACCGGAAACGAAACCTTGCAATCATCAACCAATCCCCTCAGCCTCTCCACCAAATTCTTCACCACCTCCTTGCGATTCAGCAGCATCGCCACCACGAGAAACCTCGCGTGGAACCTCAGCTCCTTGCACCTCAGCCCCAGATCCACCTCCCCCTTCTTCGCCTCGAAGTAGCCTCGGCTCAAGATCGCCTCATAGAACACATAGGATTCGACCAGGAACCTCGCCTCGCTGGTCCTGAGGTATTGGTTGTAGTAGAGCTGGCCGATCCTGGAGGCGATCTCGCCGACCTCCCAGCGGTGGAGGCCGGCGGCGACGAGGTCGCGGCGGTTGTCCTGCTGGAAGCGCCAGAGCTTGGTGTAGGTCTTGAAGGTCTTCTGGAGGTAGAGGAGGTGGTGGGGCCCGCGGGCGTGCGGGGGAAGGGACTGCGTCTTCGAGAACTTGCGGTCGGCCGATTCGATGAGGTGCCGGAAGGTGCGGTAGGAGGCGGCGGAGGTGGAGGAGAGGTCGTCGGACATGGCGGAGCAGGTTCGTTTTTTGGGGCTGGGGGAACCGAGGGAACTGGGGTTTTTTTTTGGCCGTGTGGGGGTATTTTTGGGGTTGTAGTTCTTAGATTTGGAAAATGGCAAAAAAATTACATCAAAATTGCCTTCTATTCTTTCTTTTTCTTATGGAAACAATGCTACAAGACCCTTGCTTTGAAAGTCAATAGGTTTAGGTCCCCAGCATAAAATAAACCGTGAAAATCTTTCTAGACCAAAAGATTCTTCTGTTTTAGTCTCTATAGTACATTTGCTATTGTTTTATATCAACACTGCCCTTTCAGGTAAACTACTATATTTAACTCTTAAAATATTATAGTTATCTTTCAAATTACTACATTTTTATTATAAACCACTATATTTATGTTAAGATGCTGCATTTGACATGAAACTGTTGCATTTTTTAGTAAAATTACTATATCTATTGCAATTGACCTGTTTTAATATAAATGCAATACTTTATAACGTAAATCCAGTATTTTGAAAGATAAGTATAGTATTTTAAAAAGTAAATATAGTAGTTTGCCTGAAGGGTGAATGCTGACGTAAAACAATAGTAAGTGTATTATAAGGGTTAAAACATAAGAATTTTTATGTTCAAAGGGTTTTTCACAACTTTTTTTAGGCCACGGACTTAGACCTAATGCTTTTAAAAGTTAGAGAGTTAGATCCATTTTTCTCTTTTCTTAATCCATAGGGTTTTATTGGGATGGGACCTCCCTCGGGATCTGGGTCATGCAACGTCAAGGTTAGTGAACTGGGTTTAATATATACCGCCATCAGATCTTATGTGTTTATGAATAGAGTAAATCGTAAAAAAAAAAAAACCAAGCACTTCTTCTGTTGTCAGAACCCCCTAAAAAATATTTAGTAGTCAAGAAACCCCTTACATGTGATATCTAGTGGTTGCTTGCTATATCGAGTTCCCTACAATATCTAAGCAGTTGCACGTGATGTCTAAATAGTTTGTATGAATTGATCAGATATAGCAGGCTGCCATGTAGATACTGCAGGAAAAAATTCTAAAATGTTCTTGGCTACCGTTTCGTGGCCATGTGGTTTTTTACACTTGAAAAAATGCTTGGGTTTTTTGGACGTCAATATCCACATCTCAAATTTATAAAAATGAAAAATATCAACTTTTACTAACTCCTTGGCTTCTTTCTTTTATTTAGCCCAGCATTGCTTAATCAAGGACTTTAATGGTCACCCAGCCTTTGTTTAAAGATTTTAACTTTTAAAAAGAAAAATCAAACAATGTGGTCCCTATTAACTACTAAATTGCATTTCTAATCCCTAACAACTATTCTAGATCAAATGCTGAGTCTGTAACAGCAAACAAATCACTCAGCCTTCAGTTTACTGACACGTGGCCACAGAAGAACCCGTGAGTGTACAGTAGGTTGCTGGATGCGAGCTGACCCCGTACGATGTACGATGCGATCGCGAAATGGACGGTCAGAATTTATCAGGAACCTGCAACAAACATCATCATAAAAGTTTGGGCTGAATTGGAATTTTTGGGAAGGTGTAGTACTCCTTTTTAATTTGTCTCTTTTTTAATTTCTCTCTCCTTTTGCATCTTTGACTATTGCTAGGTCCTCAGTTTTTATCTTCAATCAAGGGAAAAGAATTTCATGGTTTGAATTTGGCTTAAATTAATAGGGGTTATATAGGATTAGTTAACTAGAACTATCTGCTAATAATTGATAATGCTGCTTGTATTTTTGTCATAAATCAGAGGTAAGCCCATGTTGTAGGTATATGCATAGTTCAAGGAGTTCGCAAAGTGCTAACTGAGAACTCAACTATCTAGCTTCTTAAACCGCTAATAAAATATAAGCTCAGGTCACTAAACTCCCAACAAGTGTCGTGAAGTCTGAAGAAACCACCAAAAAGTTTTTAAATTACAAGAAACAACCATGGGTAACGACGACCTGTTAACACTACTGACTAAACGGCTAAAATGACTTTTCCGCGCTTTTTAATTATATAATTAGTTATATTAGATATTTATTAATTATTTTATATAATTATTAATCGATAGCCATCAGGGGAGGACCACGGCCGCAAAGGAAGACAGCGGGGTTGATAGGATTGGAGACGAGGGAAGAGAAGGCAAAGGAGGAAGAAGGCCGGGGAAAGGGGAAGGAGGAGGCAAGCGTTGTCACGTCCCGCTTCCCAAAAGACGGCAATGGCACGTGATGAGACCCGCAACGTTTTTATTATGAGAATGTCATTTCTCAAAACAAATACGTTAAGCGTTTATAAGCAATACAAAAACATGCAAAAATTAATAAGAATGATTGAAATTCAACAGCTTTGTTTACATTCGCTTCCATAAGGATTCAACTGATTACAAGATGTTCGAAACAAAAGTACAAATGCGGGAAAGTACCTAAACAATGGCATACTAGAAATAACCACAGAAAGAAAAACAAATAGTCTGGCTGAGCGATAAGCCGATCGAAATCCTCTTGACTCGTCTCGATCTTCTTTGTCCCAACGTTGCCCGATGAACATTCCAAGGATAAAAAAAACATGCAGAATATGTATGCAAGAAGATATGAATATAAAATGTAATAAAAATATGTATGCAAGAAGAATCTGAATCTAATGCAAAAGAGGACGGTAAGAGTGTTAATCAGATATGAGTATGTTAAGCTATTTTACACATGAAGGGTATATGAATATGGTTATCTCATTCTAATGTGGTTGTTTGTAATTTGATAAAAAAAAGATATGCGTGTATACGAGAGTGGTCAGTCGTACTGCAGACCAAAAATACAAGACAGTATGAGGCTCCGTTAAACCCCACGGAACAACGGTAAAGGTATATTCAAGAGGTGTCTTTTAGTGGACTCCCGTGCCACGTCATACATTCTTACCAAGCTGCCCCTTATCCCTGTATAGTTTAATATATAGATTAAGTTTACAGGTCTTGACCGAATACACGAATACTGAGAGTACAAGTTCAGGTTCAAGTTGTGTTCAAGTATTCATATCAAGCCATATTCATGGTTCAGGTCAAGTCAAGTCAAATGTTCAAGTTCAAGTCACGTTTGAGTTTGAGTTTGGGTGCGAGTTCGAGTTAGATTGAAGTTCAAGTCAAGTTCGAATCCTATGTGATTTGATTATATATGATTCGATATTCATGTGATTTAAGATGGCAACCACTGCACATGGCCGGTAACATCTGTGTCATTTTCAAGGACAATTGCCAAATGATTACTAGTTTATTTAAACTAGGCATGCACTCACTTTCTCCGGCTCCCAAAGGCCTGGATAAAAGACACCGCTTAAACACATTGTTTCATAAATACTATAGAGATTAATTTATATAGTCTAGATATTTTAGTGAACTTAGGTTATTTATATAAAATAGTTCATTTGAAAACTCGAGTGTGTTTTATGTAAAATGTTTTATTTTTAAAAATAAACCTTGATAGTGCTTTTGGTAAAATACGTTAATTAGAATGTCGAGAGTTTTAATAAAAATATACTTTAGATTTTTTGGTATTTTAATGATAAAACCTAACTTTTAAAAGTTTATGATATTTTCATGAAAAATCTATCTTTTTGGAAAACTTGAGGTATTTTCTAAAAATTTGCTTTAATTAGTTAGAAAATACTGATCACCCAATTCAACATAAATTGTTATCCTTTCTTTTATTTTAAATTTTATAGAAATTGTTTATTTTTCTTTAAAACTGTATTTTTTCCTTTCGAGGCCGTATTCTCCGTGAGGAGTTTTGCATCTCTCTCCACTAAGCTTAGGATGTGCGATAATCTGCACCAATCATAAACATGTCCCCTAAAGAGAGTTGTAGAGGCGTATTTGCAAAGAAAAGAGTTATAGTTAAAAGTTATTTGTTATAAAAGAGCATTTTGAAATTTGAGGGTATTTTTAATGAAATTTTGTTTATTGGAAAAAGTGGCCATTTAATCGTGCTATGTTTTCATATGTGTGCGTGCGTGGGGTAGGTCATTATCATGTGCGATGTTATCATGTCACAAGAAAGAATAATATCAAACTAGCATAAAGATTATGATATTAAAATGTTAAACATTATATATCCATTAAAAGTGTTTTACTAACATGCAATAAAGTTCTATTAAACTCATCGAGCAATATCATGTAGGGAAGAGGCATGGTTACAATTTTTTTTTATCAGCGCGATCATTTCATCTATTTATTTTAAAAGTGTAGTTGTGAAGTTTTAGAAAATTTGCATTGACTCGATTTAATCGATTGGAAAAGAAGAGAAATGAATAGAATTTCGTGTACTAGCCTAGGTTATTTGATGACATGGAAATTCGAAAAGATTTGAAAGGAAAGGAAATTAGAGAGACTTACACTCTGTGCGATACGACATAACAACTGTATCGCCGAGCAAAAGAGTAGCGTGTTATCGAGCGGAACTACGGTTTTACTAGGCTTGGCAAGATCTTGGAAGAGAGAAAAGTCGTTCCACGTTGCCGACGTTGCATGGTACGAGCTTGAGATAACAACGGCACGAGGTGAATGCGAGCTTGATTCCTTGAGGGAACGAAAACGCGAAATGAAGATGAGTTTGACTCCTTAAAGGAACTAGATGTCTGGAGAAATTTTAGAGAGTAAAGTTTAAGAGTGATAAGCACAGGAGAAGAAAGCAAGAACTGACTAGGGTATCTATAGGAGAGGAATCAGGTAAGGTGTGTTAAAAAGAAAATTAAAAATGAGTAAAAGGAGTAATTCAAGAGACTGGTGGTTTTTGTATTCATTTGGGAGTTTCGAGGTATTAAACAGAGTTGAGAGGAGGTGAAAGGATATACGTGCAAAATATGGAGACTTTTGGGGCTATTTGAGCGGCCGGTCTCGGCTTGGAGTTGGCCAAGATAGAGGTTTTTGCCTCGGGGTTCGTGCTGGGTGTTTGGTTGGGTTTAAAAGCCACATTTATATATTTCTTTCCTGTTGCAACTTTTTGCATCTCCGTGTAATACTCGTGTAAACTCTTGGCTTCCAAAACGTCGAAAAAAATAATAAAATATTTAGGGATGATGGGATCCAAACACACAGGCTATGGGATAGCAGTGGAAAGTCTTAATCAATAACCTATAAGGAGTTTCTTGCATTTATTTAACAAATATTAAATATGTCGTAGCTCGAAAAGAAAACGGGTTTAGGAAAAGATCAAAAGGAACCGTTTTGGGTGAGGGCTTAGGTGTTGGATTTTTGCAAGATTATAGAATACGAAAAATAAATAGAGGGATTATATACATGTTACGGAAAATACACAAAACAAAGAAATACAATAGAAAGATAATAAAAAGGTATAGAGATTTTAGGGTTGTTACAACCATGAAAGAAAGACGGAGAAGGCAAGGGGAGAAGGAGGAGGAGGGGTAGACAAGGTGTTGGACGAGGCAAGGGCTGCGGGGGCGATGGTGGCTGTTGGGGTGGGGTTAGGGTCAAGGTTGGAAGGAGGGAAAAATAGGTATTTTAAGAATTTTCTCAATTTTTTTTGATGATATGTCGACTTAATGGCGTGCCACTAACGGTGCTACAGTGCTACGTGTTGCCATTACCGAAGGTAAATTTCATCATTTATAAATTTTTTGGCAGTTTCTTAGAAAGCTGGGAAACGTTTTAGGAGTTTAATAAACTCAAGCCTAAAATATATTCCCTCAACTTCAAAGTCTTGACATACGGAAATAGATATTTGACATAGTATTAGAGCAACCCATATTCAATTTCTACTGGACGCATATTAAATACGGATCAATTTAAAAGCTTTCGATCTGTGAAAATGTGTTAGAATATAAAATATATTCGTCGCATCACAACTTTTAAGTTTTAGTATAGATAAACAAAAGGTTGTATCATTTCCGTCTTATATTCAGGAGATGGAATAATCTTGGAGGGGACACCAGACTCAAATAGATCCATATTTTATGTCAAATATTATAATTTTGATGCTGGTAAAAAAAAAAGAAATTGAGTTAGTATGTGTACCTCCTTTCTTTTATTAATAACTTATTTTTTTCATACAAGAAATAGGGAGAGCTATAGACAATTCATCTGTAGCATATGTCCAAGATTTTATATATTTTCACTAAACAACTGCTTTTATATGAAATTGTCAACGGACCAACAGAATCGGTATTGTCATTCGGATCCAAATGTGAAATAATCGTCTTAACTCATCCACGGATATTTTCTAATATATAATGCAAACACAAGAAGCCGTGTGACACTTTCAATTTCAATGCAAACACAAGCGAGGCATG
This sequence comes from Agapanthus africanus, assembly GCA_030015575.1. Classification (NCBI taxonomy): domain Eukaryota; kingdom Viridiplantae; phylum Streptophyta; class Magnoliopsida; order Asparagales; family Amaryllidaceae; genus Agapanthus; species Agapanthus africanus. The sequence goes on from JASDDO010000016.1 coordinate 510,116,173, forward strand.
CGGCACTTCCAGTTTCAATAGTAAAAAGGTTAGAAAAAAAGTTGGAAAAAAACTTAATTTTTAAACAGAGCATATCATCAGGACTATTTTATAATTAGCCATATAGATAGGATCGTTTAAATAACCACCCTCTACTTAGGATCCAAAACCTAGTCAAATAAAAAGGTCAATAGCCGACTATTTAAATGTATGATTTTCAACATCAACTTAGATTAGAATATTTTTGTTTTTTATTCTTTTTATATAGGTTTTAGTTCATGTAAATCAACATGAATGCGTTGGCTATCCATCCAAACATGAAAAGTGATGTTTTTTGCCGAGATTGTAGGAAATTCTCAGTTATGGTAACTAAGATTTTGTTGTCTGGACTTTTAGATTTTCTTAATAAAAGTATAGCAGAAAAGCTTACTTAATATAACAAAACACCTGCCATCCCTGAAATTCGAAATATAACTGCAGAGACGGAGATAAAAACGAGAAGAATCATCAATTCAAGAATGGTCCATATCAACGATCTTTTGTCTGTGCGTTGAATGTGAGTAGCACCATCGGTAAAAGATTTAAAAAGATTCGTAGATACGTTTGGTTAAAAAACTTTTTGGAAACTTTCAGTTAATTAGACAGTACATGTTGTTTTCTTTGGAATATTTTTTAAGAAGTTGGATGACTTGCATAAATATGACTGTATATATGAGTGAAGAGTAGGGATTTTAATGTTTATTTAGGAGGATTTACTCCTGCATAAAATTAAAATTAGAAGTTTGAAGTTTATATTTGATATGACATTTTTAAAAATTAGGAGTTTATAAATGAAAATTGTAACAACTCCAATTTTGTATACCAAAAATTTGCTTTAAATATAGTGTATACTTGGAGTATTGATGTTGCTGGAAACAATTTAAGTATCTAATTCCTTACAATAATTACAAGAAGGAGCTTGTAGCTCATTGGTAATATCTTGCACTGCTGAACCAAGCCACCAGAGTTCGAATCCCATGCCCCACATAATTTTTATATCATTTTGTTTTAATTTTTTTTAGAAGTCAAACAGTCAAACAGCCATAACTCACAATTTATTGCGAATCACAAAAATTAAAGTACACCAGAACCTCCCCCAAACCACACCCGACCCGACGCCACCTGACTCGGCCCTGACTCGGCCGGCGCCGCCGGCCGGACTCAGCCGGTCGGCCGAGTCGTCAACACGAAAAAAATTCGTGTTGACCTGGTCTAACCCCCTGCATAGTCTAAATTTTCTGTACTGTTACACATTTCTCATTAATCCCCTTTTAAGACCAAAATTAATGAATTTTTAATGATTTTTACATTTTTAAAAAATATTTTTTAATCCAAACCCTAACCCTAGCCTAGACCTATATAAAGACCCCTACCCTCTACCATTTCACCTCACCACTCTAAGTCTACTCTCTCAAATTCTCGAGAACTCGGTACTAAGAGCGAGAAGCGAAGCGCTGCCGAAATCGACGACGGATTCCGGCGACCGGATCAGAACCTTCGCGACGCTTTCGATGAATCGGCAACCACCACATCCCTTAGCTTCATTAGCTTGTCCAAACCGTAAGTCCCATCCCTTCTATCTCTCTTTTCTATAAGTGTAAAAATACGACTTTTTGGAACCCGACGGAAATCGGACAAACCGATTTCCGATTCGGTTTTTCTATAAATTTCCACTTGTCACCTAATACATAATATCTACCCATATTCATGTTGACTATTAATCACCCATAAACCAATTTAATCAAACTTTTTCACATGAAATGATAGCTTCTTTGCAAAACCGTATTCTTTTCATAAAAATACCATGAAGTTCATTTTTCTTAGTTTAATCAATTACCTCACTCCTAAATATGTTTATCTTGATCACAAAACTTATAGAACTCAATTTGAATGAAATTTCACACATAAAATGATAACGTTTTCGAATACCGTATTCTTGCGCTATAATACCTTTAAGTTTAACATAGCATGTTTTACCTTTAAACTTCACCAAAACCTAAAATAAGTCACGAGGTAATGACCTACCTCTACACACACTCAATATAACCCTAATTGATAACTATCAAATCACAGAATACGAAATTACAGGACTTTTCACTAAAATGCCATAATCTTTATAATCTTTATTGAAAGCATTAAGTTGTAAACTTTTCTAAATAAAATCTTTTAATAAAAGGAAAGCACGATTGGTCATGGACATCGATCGTTTATCTAAACTGTCTTGTGGTGTCTAGGCAAGTGTGTCTAAGGCTAGTGGTTTTTAATTAGGCCCACGACTGTGGTTCCTTCCCACTTACCTGGCACTTACCTGGCCGCAATTGACGGTGAAGAGGCGATTTGAGGCTTCTAATGACTCATCGTTTAGACCTTAGAAGTAGGCTAGTTGGCTTAGGAAACCCTAACAACTAAAATACGGAAAACTAAACTCTTTTGCAAATAAATACCTTATATTTATAAAACCGTTTTCCTAAATGAGAAGTGTTTATAAAACCTAAGCAAAGTGCCGCTACAACCCACTTTTGGGGAACCTGTTAGGGATAGTACGGTTCATCGTGCACCCGCGGGCTAGTAGTGCGAGATTCAGACCTCCGCAAGGAGCATTCGGTCTCGAAAGGTTTAAAATACGATATTTAAGGAAAATGAGACTTTCTCTAAATAAAATATTTATATAAAATTATTCATGTGTTAGTATATATATAATTAACATTTAAACACCTATTTTATCATAATCTAAAGTTTCCACTTTTTCCTAAAAGTAAAAGATTAAAAGTTACATTAAAATACCATGAATTTCAAATAAAACAATTAATACTTTTATTAGGATATATTCACTAGAATAACACAAATAAAATTCACATTCATTATAACAATAAAGACGATTATTAAATACTTAGGGTGTATTTTGAAAACTATACAAAAGTACTTTTTTACAGAAAACCCCCTCAAGTTTTACAAATTACAAAAATGCCCCTAACTAATATTGGACTTCAAATTATCTTTCTTTTAGTCTGACTCGGGTTAGAGTCTGAGTATTCCTGACTCGAATATGATTCAAGTCAATCTATATTCTTTTATACTCCAACCCAATTTGAATACATGAAACCCTGAATCCAGTTAACAATATATTCCTTTTGATTGAATCAAACCATGGATATTCATCCATTATCCTGATATTCCATTTACCTGATTATACAGTTACATCATGTTTACTGATATCATAGTTTTGGTCAGTCATCCAACTTACATATTCCAATACTACAATACTGTTAAAACACTACGGGGTTTAAGGGGTAGATTGGTACGGAAGGTGTTAAAGGTGGCACGAGGTGGTCAGATTAAGACACCTAACCTGAATCCTATTGCTGTTGTACCGTGGCATAACGGTTCCTAGTACTTTCCTTTTGCCCTGATCTCTAGCATATAGAGATCCCCCTCGTATACACTGGCATCCTTCTGTACCAAGCTACAAACAACAGCGTTACACAATATTCCATAATATTCAACAATATAATACTTTAGAAAATACTGTTACTCTGTCATTCTCATTCTTCTTATTCTTTGGGACTTACCGAGCGATCTGTTCGCTGACGACATTCTATTTCTTTCTTCTTTGAATGTCGTCAGGTGTGTTGGACCAAGCTGGGATCGAGCCCACCGGTGAAGATTTGGAGCAGTTCCAGGAAGATCCAGAGCTCTAGATACTGTACCTTGTTCTTTTCAGTTTATTTCATTTTCTGTTATGCCACTGTTGAGGCATTGCTTTTCATTCCATTTGTATTTTCTTTTCATGCATTGTACAAAGAATGTTATTAATAAAAGTTGCTGTTATTTCTATATTATTCGTCTCTTGTGAATTACTTTATATTGCTTAGTTACGCTTAGCGTATGTACTTCTGATGTATATACGTAGCGGGCCTCGTCGCGTCCACTTCGCCGTACACTGGGAAGCGGGGCGTGACAGGTTTTGTTGGTGGCCCATGCAGGTCAGAGCTGTATGAATCCCTATCATGCAGTTCTGGTCTGCGTGAACAACCTAAGCAATATAACACAAGAACCAGCAACTAAAACATTCTTTACAATTCATGTCCCTTGAATCTTACAAATTTCTATTCCTTGAATCTTATCATTTCATATATTTGAATCTGTCCTAACCCAAATTTTTCTTCAAGGTCATGGATTCCCCGAACAACACCAGCACCAACGTTAACAACACCCCTCCAGCACTACCTCTCACACCAGTTGTTCCGGCATCACCCATTGAGCAAACAATGCTATTCGATGTGATTCGCAGTCTTCTCGAGGGACAACAGCAACTTTTGAGCCGTCCTGAGACAGATGCACCGGGAGTAAAGCAATTCAGGGCTTTGCACCCAAAGCAGTTCTCTGGTAAAGGAAGCCCTCTTGAAGCGGAAGAATGGGCACAAAGCATCGAAGACGATCTGGCCGCAGCTCAAATGCCAGACCACGCTTGGGTCCGTGTAGCGAAGCTACAGCTCACGGATAACGCTCGCAATTGGTGGAAGGCGGAAGAAACCCGTCTGGTACAGCCGATTGAATGGAAGACATTTCGCGAGAAGTTTGACGCGAAATATTTCCCTGTGACTGCGAGGTTCGCTATGGAGCAACAGTTTATTCATCTACAGCAAGGATCAATGTGGGACAAATCGGTGGATGAATACGACGCTGAATTCACCATGTTGAGCCGGTAAGATATGTTACAATAGTTCTATTTTAATTATCACATATCACACAGCTAACACAATCTTTAAACAGATTCACGGCACACCTGATACCGACGGACGAGATCAGAGCCCGTCGTTTTCAGCAAGGTTTGGACACAGAGATCAAGGCTGCTCTAGCCACAGGAAAGTTTTTGACTCATGAGGAAGCCCTAGAAGCTGCCCGCAGTTATGAGGCAGTCATAAAAGAGAGGGGCAGATCTCAGTCTACAGGAGTCAAGCACCCTGCCAACCAGATGGCAGGTGGAGCCATGTCCAGACCATCTTTCGTGCCGAGGCGACCCGGAGTACCAACTCATCGTCCTAGCCCAGCCTTTTGCACTTACTGTAAGAGAACTGGACATATGATGAAGAACTGTCGTCGAGCCAACCGCCTCTGCTTAGTCTGCGGTTCAGCCACTCATGATATTGGATCTTGTCCCCAAAGGCAGAACTCAGTTGCTGCACCCAGGCCAGCAAATACTTATCAGCAGCGACCCGCTCTTCAGGCACCTGCTACCAGACTTGCACTGCCTGCACCACCTAGGGGACCACAAGCTGCACCACCTCCTCGACAGTTCCATCAAGCTCAAAGGAACGTCCAGAGGAATGCTCCTCAGGCCAGGAGAAATGCTCCTCAGGCCAGGAGGATTGTGCCGAAGCGCCAGGCTTTCATGATGTCTGTGGAAGAAGCTGAGGCCACTGGCCAAGTCATTACTGGTACAATCCTAGTAGCTTCACTACCTGCACTTGCACTGTTTGATACTGGAGCATCCCACTGCTTTATGTCGCAACGGTTTGTCCGAACCCATGCGATTCCAGTCTCACCGCTTGTATCCAGCTGGAACGTCAGTTCTGCGAATGGTGTTCTAAAGGCAACTATGGGATACAGCATGTGTCCAGTCGTCGTCTGCAGTCGAGAGTTTTACGCTGACTTCAAGGTACTGGATATACCAAATTTCGATGTGGTTCTGGGAATGGACTGGCTTGGAGCCTTTTATACTACCATCGACTGTCGTCAAAGGAGGGTAGTATTTGAGATTCCCGATCATCCGGTCTTCTATTTCAAGAGTGGAGATCGTACACTGGAGCTAAGTGCTTACAAAGCAAAGCCAAGGGAAGCAGTAGTTGCAGCAGCTCAGGCAGAGGAAGAATCAAGACCGGAGGTAGTTCGAGAGTTCGATGATGTATTCCCTGACGATATATCAGGTTTGCCTCCCGATCGAGCTCTTGAATTCAGTATTGACTTAGTACCAGGAGCACAACCAGTGATCAAAGCACCGTATAGACTAAGTCCGGAAGGATTGAAGGAAGTTCGAACACAGTTGGACAAATTACTGGCGAAAGGATGGATTCGTCCCAGCACTTCAAGTTGGGGAGCACCTGTACTATTGGTGAAGAAGAAGGAATGTTCATACAGAATGTGCATCGACTATAGGGCCTTGAACGAAGTTACTATAAAGAATAAGTATCCACTCCCGTGCATCGATGATTTATTCGATCAGCTAAGTGGATCTTGTGTTTTCTCTAAACTAGATCTTCGTTCAGGTTATCATCAAGTGAAGATCAAAGAAGCTGATATTCACAAAACAGCTTTCAGAACTCGCTATGGACATTACGAATTTCTAGTAATGCCATTTGGAGTGACCAATGCACCAGCAATCTTCATGAATCTTATGAACCAAGTTTTTCGGGAGTATTTAGACAGGTTCGTTGTCATCTTCATCGACGACATCCTGATATATTCAAAGAACCGGAAAAAGCATGCGGAGCACTTACGAATTGTCCTAGAAACTCTTCGTCAACATCAGCTTTATGCCAAGTACAGTAAGTGCGAGTTTTGGCTAAAACAAGTTGGTTTTCTTGGACACATCGTATCAGGAGAAGGGATTTCTGTAGATCCAGCAAAAATTTCAGCAGTCAGCGAATGGCCTACACCAAAATCAGTGAAGGATATTCGGAGTTTCTTGGGTTTAGCTGGATATTACAGAAGATTCATTGAAGGCTTTTCGAAGATAGCAACACAACTGACCAAGCTCACACGAAAAGATGAAGAATTTGTGTGGTCAGAAGCATGCGAGCAAGCTTTCGTAGAACTCAAGTCAAGACTGACATCTGCACCTATTCTCGTCATACCGGATCAGTCTGGAGGATTCGAAGTGCATTGCGATGCATCCGGTAAGGGATTAGGATGTGTTCTACATCAGCACGGTAAGGTTATGGCTTATGCTTCAAGACAACTGAAGACTCATGAGCGCAATTATCCGACGCATGATCTAGAGTTGGCAACTGTTATTTTTGCTCTCAAGATTTGGCGCCACTACTTACTTGGTGAACGAGTGAACATCTACACATATCATAAAAGTCTGAAGTATGTGTTTACTCAGAAGGAATTGAATATGCGGCAGAGAAGATGGTTATAACTTATGGCGGACTTTGACATCAACTTGCAATATCATCCAGGAAAGGTGAACGCAGTACCTGATGCTCTTAGTCGCCAACCATTATCAATGAATCTCACCGCCCAGTGGAAGCTTCAGCAAGACCTATATCAGATGGAGATCGAACTAGTCATGCCAGGTGATGTTTCAAGTTTGATGAATCAACAAGTTCAATCAACTATTGTCAATCAGATCAAAGCAGCCCAAGCCAGCGATGCTAAGTTGCAAAAGATCAGAGAACAAGTGGAGAATGGACTTAGAACATATTTCATCATCCATGAAGACGGATCTTTGAGATACGGCAGCAGATTGTGTGTACCAAAGGGTCCTGTTCGGGAAGAGTTAATGAAAGAAGCTCACAGCTCTCCCTATTCAGTATATCCTGGAGGTACCAAAATGTATAAAGATCTACGTCAGAATTATTGGTGGCATGGAATGAAGCGTGAAGTAGCCAGGAGTGTCGCAAAATGTTTGGTGTGTCAGCAGGTAAAGGCTGAACATCACAGGACAGCTGGACTACTTCAACCGTTACCAATCCCAGAATGGAAGTGGCATCACATCACGATGGACTTTGTAACTGCTCTTCCTCACAGCACAAAGGGTAACGATGCGATTTGGGTCATCGTGGATTGACTCACAATGTCGGCTCACTTCATCCCATTTCGAGTTGGCCAATCAACTGAGACATTAGCGAAGAAGTACATGGAGGAAATTGTGAGACTTCATGGAGTACCGGTCTGCATTGTCTCCGATCGTGACACCAGGTTCCGATCGCAATTTTGGCAGAGGCTACAAGCAAGCTTGGGAACAAGTCTGAACTTCAGCACTGCTTATCATCCACAAACAGATGGTCAGTCGGAACGAACTATTCAGATCTTGGAGGATATGCTCAGAGCATGTATGCTCGACTTCAAGGGATCTTGGGAAGATCACCCGCATCTTGTGGAGTTTGCGAACAACAACAGCTACCAAGCAAGCATAGGAATGTCACCTTTTGCAGCTTTATATGGAAGGAAGTGCCGATCGCCATTAAGTTGGGACGACATCGAAGATAGAGAACTCCTTGGACTAGAGATGATAGTAGCAACCGTTGATGTGGTTCGTACTATCAGGGAAAGAATGCGCATAGCCCAAGACAGACAGAAACACTGGGCAGATGCGAAGAGACGACACTTGGAGTTCCAGCCAGGAGATCATGTATTCCTGAAAATCTCTCCGAACCGCGGAGTGATCAGATTTGGAAGACGGGAAAAGTTGAGTCCAAGATACATTGGACCGTTCGATATACTCGAACGAGTCGGTGAAGTGGCATATCGTTTAGCGCTTCCACCCTCATTGGAAGGAGTGCATAACGTGTTTCACATATCTCAACTTAGAAGGTATGTGGGTGACCCCAGCCATGTACTAGATCATTCCGAGCTCACGATACAGCCTGATTTGTCTTGTGAGCAACAACCTGTGGAGATCCTGGACAGGAAAGTGAAGACACTTCGGAACAAAGAAGTTAATTTGGTCCGGGTAATGTGGAGGAAAGACACTCCAGGAGAATCAACGTGGGAAAGGGAAGATGAGATGCGTGCAAGATATCCGCGCTTTTTTGTAATCTAGTCCTTAAATAAAAGTTGTAAATTTCGAGGACGAAATTTTTGTAAGGAGGGTAGATTGTAACAACTCCAATTTTGTATACCAAAAATTTGCTTTAAATATAGTGTATACTTGGAGTATTGATGTTGCTGGAAACAATTTAAATATCTAATTCCTTACAATAATTACAAGAAGGAGCTTGTAGCTCATTGGTAATACCTTGCACTGCTGAACCAAGCCACCAGAGTTCGAATCCCATGCCCCACATAATTTTTATATCATTTTGTTTTAATTTTTTTTAGAAGTCAAACGGTCAAACAGCCATAACTCACAATTTATTGCGAATCACAAAAATTAAAGTACACCAAAACCTCCCCCAGACCACACCCGACCCGACGCCACCTGACTCTGCCGAGTCGGCCGGCGACTCGGCCGAGTCGTCAACACGAAAAAAATTCGTGTTGGCCTGGTCTAACCCCCTGCATAGTCTAAATTTTCTGTACTGTTACACATTTCTCATTAATCCCCTTTTAAGACCAAAATTAATGAATTTTTAATGATTTTTACATTTTTTTAAAAATTTTTTTTAATCCAAACCCTAACCCTAGCCTAGCCCTATATAAAGACCCCTACCCTCTACCATTTCACCTCACCACTCTAAGTCTACTCTCTCAAATTCTCGAGAACTCGGTACGAAGAGCGAGAAGCGAAGCGCTGCCGAAATCGACGACGGATTCCGGCGACCGGATCAGAACCTCCGCGACGCTTTCGATGAATCGGCAACCACCACATCCCTTAGCTTCATTAGCTTGTCCAAACCATAAGTCCCATCCCTTCTATCTCTCTTTTCTATAAGTGTAAAAATACGACTTTTTGGAACCCGACGGAAATCGGACAAACCGATTTCCGATTCGGTTTTTCTATAAATTTCCACTTGTCACCTAATACATAATATCTACCCATATTCATGTTGACTATTAATCACCCATAAATCAATTTAATCAAACTTTTTCACATGAAATGATAGCTTCTTTGCAAAACCGTATTCTTTTCATAAAAATACCATGAAGTTCATTTTTCTTAGTTTAATCAATTACCTCACTCCTAAATATGTTTATCTTGATCACAAAACTTGTAGAACTCAATTTGAATGAAATTTCACACATAAAATGATAACGTTTTCGAATACCGTATTCTTGAGCTATAATACCTTTAAGTTTAACATAGCATGTTTTACCTTTAAACTTCACCAAAACCTAAAATAAGTCACGAGGTAATGACCTACCTCTACACACACTCAATATAACCCTAATTGATAACTATCAAATCACAGAATACGAAATTACAGGACTTTTCACTAAAATGCCATAATCTTTATAATCTTTATTGAAAGCATTAAGTTGTAAACTTTTCTAAATAAAATCTTTTAATAAAAGGAAAGCACGATTGGTCATGGACATCGATCGTTTATCTAAACTGTCTTGTGGTGCCTAGGCAAGTGTGTCTAAGGCTAGTGGTTTTTAATTAGGCTCACGACTGTGGTTCCTTCCCACTTACCTGGCACTTACCTGGCCGCAATTGACGGTGAAGAGGCGATTTGAGGCTTCTAATGACTCATCGTTTAGACCTTAGAAGTAGGCTAGTTGGCTTAGGAAACCCTAACAACTAAAATACGGAAAACTAAACTCTTTTGCAAATAAATACCTTATATTTATAAAACCGTTTTCCTAAATGAGAAGTGTTTATAAAACCTAAGCAAAGTGCCGCTACAACCCACTTTTGGGGAACCTGTTAGGGATAGTACGGTTCATCGTGCACCCGCGGGCTAGTAGTGCGAGATTCAGACCTCCGCAAGGAGCATTCGGTCTCGAAAGGTTTAAAATACGATATTTAAGGAAAATGAGACTTTCTCTAAATAAAATATTTATATAAAATTATTCATGTGTTAGTATATATATAATTAACATTTAAACACCTATTTTATCATAATCTAAAGTTTCCACTTTTTCCTAAAAGTAAAAGATTAAAAGTTACATTAAAATACCATGAATTTCAAATAAAACAATTAATACTTTTATTAGGATATATTCACTAGAATAACATAAATAAAATTCACATTCATTATAACAATAAAGACGATTATTAAATACTTGGGGTGTATTTTGAAAACTATACAAAAGTACTTTTTTACAGAAACCCCCCTCAAGTTTTACAAATTACAAAAAGGCCCCTAACTAATATTGGACTTCAAATTATCTTTCTTTTAGTCTGACTCGGGTTAGAGTCTGACTATTCCTGACTCGAATATGATTCAAGTCAATCTATATTCTTTTATACTCCAACCCAATTTGAATACATGAAACCTGAATCCAGTTAACAATATATTCCTTTTGATTGAATCAAACCATGGATATTCATCCATTATCATGATATTCCATTTACCTGATTATACAGTTACATCATGTTTACTGATATCATGGTTTTGGTCAGTCACCCAACTTACATATTCCAATACTACAATACTGTTAAAACACTACGGGGTTTAAGGGGTAAATTGGTACGGAAGGTGTTAAAGGTGGCACGAGGTGGTCAGATTAAGACACCTAACCTAAATCCTATTGCTGTTGTACCGTGGCACAACGGTTCCTAGTACTTTTCTTTTGCCCTGATCTCTTGCATATAGAGATCCCCCTCGTATACACTGGCATCCTTCTGTACCAAGCTACAAATAACAGCGTTACACAATGTTCCATAATATTCAACAATATAATACTTTAGAAAATACTGTTACTCTGTCATTCTCATTCTTCTTATTATTTGGGACTTACCGAGCGATCTGTTCGCTGACGACATTCTATTTCTTTCTTCTTTGAATGTCGTCAGGTGCGTTGGACCAAGCTGGGATCGAGCCCACCGGTGAAGATTTGGAGCAGTTCCAGGAAGATCCAGAGTTCTAGATACTGTACATTGTTCTTTTCAGTTTATTTCATTTTCTGTTATGCCACTGTTTAGACATTGCTTTTCATTCCATTTGTATTTTCTTTTCATGCATTGTACAAAGAATGTTATTAATAAAAGTTGCTGTTATTTCTATATCATTCGTCTCTTGTGAATTACTTTATATTGTTTAGTTACGCTTAGCATATGTACTTCTGATGTATATACGTAGCGGGCCTAATCGCGTCCACTTCGCCGTACACTGGGAAGCGGAGCGTGACAAAAATGGAGAAAAATAGGATAGTTAAGAGAGAAGAAAAATTAAAAATTAAAAAAGTATTTGACATGACAATTTTCAGCTCAACTCAACAAAAAAACTTCGACTTCAAACTTCCAATTTCGTACATGCCACGTAGGAAATTAAGACTCCGAAATCATAGGATTTACTAACAAAACGAACGCAAAATCTTTTAAGTCTGGGCCCATAATGTATTTTTAGAGTCTTATTTAGAACAACTCGAAGTGTCCACATCAATCCTTTTTTAACAAACACATACATGACTATCAAAATACTGGCTAGTACGTAGAAAATTTGGAGAGGGTATGTTGCGCTCACATTTAAATTATATTAATTATTTAAAAGAAAGAAAGAAAAAATTGATTCTAAGATGGCTTAGATCTTCAACTCCTTTGATGAGAGATTTTTTTTAAAAATAAAGTCATACAAAAATGTATATATAGAAATAAAATATTGAAAGATATTTATTTTAGTTATCAACAACATCGTTACTAATAACAAATAGCAAATATAAAACCTATGTTTATCAACACACTCAAAAAATAAGTCTATTGTTTCAATTACTGCTTTTATTTATAATACCCTGGCTAATTGGAAGTAATTATTCTTAGATAAGGAAGGGGCCAAGATGAGGAGGGCGATACTGGATCAAACTAGTAAAACATAGATTTATTTAAAATCACAGAATCAACAATTCCATTTATTACCGTATATCTTATTGTCTTAATTGGCATGCATGGACCAGCAAAAAAACTGCTATAAATAATTCTCCTCTTTTTTTTGGAACCGGCGTGTAAGCCTCGTTCAAGCACACACCACACCCCCACACACAACACATACACGCATCCAGGGGAACCACAAATTTGTCACGAAAGCATTAATTTGTTGTCACTTCTCATCCTGTCGTTTTAACCTCATACTCTCCCCACTCAACACCGCACCAACGCACACAGCACACAGAATCACACAACACACACCTAGAGGACCCATGAATTTGCCCCGAAAACGTTAATTTATGGTTACTTCTTCTTATATGATTCGAATGCCGTAATCTCTCCATTCCTCAAAAGCCAAAGTGCCATACCAACTGAGCAATTGCTGGTTGGTTTAAATAATATTACTCATCTCCGTATCATGTTCCGCAACAAACTGTTTGATGATGCAGTACTGATGGGTAAACATTCAACCAATAGTCTAATGCTTACATATCTTCACTGCATATGACAGCTAACAACAGGGTAGGGTTGTCTGCAGTATTCTAAGACAGCAGGGCCCAACAATTTGGACAGTCTATCACAATTATCAAATGGCCCTTTCAAAGATTTTTACAGATGGAAAAAGAATGAAAGCAAAACATTGAGAACATGAGGACGCAACTGTATACCTTCTGATTCAAATTTTAAGGGGAATAGATTATCTGACACCTTTTTATCACCTGGGCCATTTATTAGTTTGAGGACCGTTCAGTGGCCATGTAAACCTTTTTTTTAGAGGAGTTGCAAGTTTTGCATAAAAATAAATGAAAATTTAGAATTCTAATGTTTATTTGGAAAGAGTTATTTATATTTAAAATTAGGAGATTGAAATTTTTGTTTGGTGTAGGGCATTTTAAAAAATTCAGGAGTTTATAAATGAAAATGGAGGAAAATAAGATAGTTAATTAAAAGAGATGAAGTGTTAAAAAAATTAAAAAAAATACTTGATGTGACAAACTCCATCTCAGTTCCACTAAAAAACCTTCGATTTCGAACTCCTAATTTCATACATCACTTGCTACAAAGGAAATAAGGACTTCGAAATCATGGGTTTTGTTGATAAAATAAACATAGATTTTTTAACCATAGACTAAAATCAGGAGTTGGAACTTCTGATTTTACAAACTCTTGCCAAACAAACATGCCCATACTGTTGGTTATAGTGCCCTCAAGTCAATTATTGTAATTGCAGGCATGCGATTATGATGATTGAGGGAGGACCTATACGGGTAGAACAATCTTACTCAAATGATAGTATGCTATCTGATTTGTCTTTATCATCATGTACATGCATTATGTGGTATTATAGATCACTATTACATGTTGATAGAGCCCATATGATTTTTGATTGACTACCAGCATTATGAGGCGATTATATACGTGAGAGCTGGGCGGTCCATAAGCACAACCTTAAATGTCCCTAGTCGAGAGATTATCGAGATTGGGCATCGATACTCCGGAGTAGACTAGTGTGTACTTATCGAGACCCTGACGAGGGGCGGTGGCCGGTCTCACAAGCCATTGGTGTCAGTTAGTCACCTAAAATAGTATACAGGTGCTTATTGGGTTATGAGTACACTGGACGGACTCGCCGGGAACATGCTAGTTGGTATTATACCTATTGTCATATAGCAGTTCCCAAGTGACATGAATACAGGTTAGTCTGTCGATCTGAGATCGTCATTTGTCTCGTGTGAGTTCACACTGTGCTTTGATTACTATCCTACCACGGCTCAAAGGAGTCGTGCAAACAGGTTTTAGTTGGGTACAGTCCCGAGCCACATGGAGGCAGTGAGCGGATTGTCGGAGATTCGTCTCTCTTGGTATTGGGGGTTGATGTCGCGTAGTGCATGAGTGGCCATCACCAGAAATCCTTGGCCAAGCTGGACGAGAATTACTGATTTGGATCAGTAGTTTCTCAGTTGGTGATGGGTTTCATACCAACACGAAATATCGCGTTATTAGGGGTTTGACTTTATTCACCTCTAGACTCGATATGCGACACTCTTAGACGAACAGACCGGACTGTACGGAGATTGTCACTGACAAGCTCAGTAGGGGTTCAGATGAGTTTGCTCATCGGCCTTCCTTTCGCTCAATATCTGGATGGCCGTTACGTACAGCTAGTGCCGCTGACGTGTCTGTGGTTAAACCCACTGCTAACGTATTGACGAGTTTTTAGAGTCCCACACAGAGGGTTTTTCCCACACAGAGGGTTTTCACGGTTCAGGCGATATAATGTAGATGACGTATATTGGTACATACATGTGTCCGATTAAATATGTGTACAGGCTATACAGACTTTTATCGGATGGTTGATAATACTAGCGGCTCAGGATTAAGCCAGATTATTAAATCAAGTTTTGATTTAATAATTTATATATATATATATATATATATATATATATATATATATATATATGTATATGTATATATTTATATATGTATTCTAGTATTATTGTTCACTATTTATTTTCTCTCTTGGCTATTCGTATTTTTATACGAATACGTGTATATGTATTTCGATACGTATATCGGGTTGTATTCTGTATTTATACGGAATATTTTCTAGAAATTGGACACCTCATTATATGATTTTATTTTTAGAAAATCATTTGTAAATGAGATGGAGGGTGAGGTGGCATGAGCGTGGTGGAGGTATGTAGAGAAGTATGGCTTTAGATTGTTTATTGAAAATAATGTAAGATATTTTTCCATGGTTGAAAAATGAGGGGCCATAATCTCTACATGACATTCAACCATAGATTGATCATTCATTCATTTTTTTTGACATTTAGCCATTTTTCTTGAGTTGCTCATGCCCATGGTTTTCTTCACCTCCTTTTTCTTCTTTTTTGATTGCTCACTTGAGCATGATGCATGAGAGAGAAAAATAGTGAAATATTCCTACATCTCCACTGCTAGCGACCATGGAGCGTCGGTTGCTTCGCTAGGCGAAGCTGAAGCTTGCATCGTTTCCCTCGGGCGAATCATCTTCGACTGAGGAAGACCGGCAATCAAGCTTGATCCAGGACACCTTTAGGAGCTAAGGATGATGGTAGAAGACCGAAGGACACAGATCGTTCGGTATAACAACTTCTAACCTTGTACCTTGTATATCTTTTGTAGCTAGTGTAGATTTATGGTTCGATTCTACGATGGGTTCGTTAGCGCTAAGTTTTTTAAACGCCAATTTTTGTTCCGCACCGGCTACGGTAGATGGCCAGGCCGCTATCGTAATCCAACACGGTATCAGAGCCACCCCATAAACCATTACTAGCTAGTTTACACAAGGTTAAGATGTCGATCGACCAATTTTTCCGAATCGTTTTTCTTCTGACATGCCCGCTGCCGATTTTAGAACTTGTTCAAAAAATTATTCAGAGCATCTTAAAAATACGTGCAGGCATTTATAGGGCACCAGAAGAAATTTGAGCACCTAAGCCAATAATTTGGCCACGGAACCGCCGCGTACCATGCCTATTGGCTGCGGTTCCGCAGCGGGTTTGTGGAAATTTTGCGCCAAATTTATTTGGAACTCTATTTAATGGAAATATGATTTTTGGGATGTATGGTTTTGGCCCAGATTTGTTTGAGTGCTGGATTGCATATGGGGCCAATTTGGAAAAGTTTAGTCGATCGAAATTTTAAGTATGTGTTTATCAGTGCATGTGATCATATCTGCGACCGTAAATATCATTGAGCGGTACAACCCAAGCAGTTGCTATATGTTCAACTAGACGGTTTTGCGAACGTGATATTCACGTTGATGTTCCGAGTTGTGCTGATATTGTGGTTGGATTGTCGTGGTGGATAGCCTATGGTGCAATTTTATTCATGGTCGCAGATATTTCTCGCTCCATGCGACCATTATAAAAAAAACCCTCTTTCAGGCGATTCAGGTAACGCAATTTTGATCTCAAGAAGCCACTACTCTGCTAATATTTCTCGGCTCTAACTTGATCGTCGGAGGGTCACCCACCCCGGGACTTACTTGCAGGTAGCTCGGATTTCACCTCAAACTCAACCCATTAAGATCCACACATTCTAGGAGACAACCTTTAATTCAAATCTCAACTGTTCAACAACGCTCGCTAAAGATCGACGGAAAACAACATCTAAAGAAGATCGTACCCTCCATCAGAAACGGAGATTTGAAATTAGGAAATTTCATTCACAAGACGTCTGTATCCTTCACATTTTCACAATCTTGAATTTTGAATCTTTTAATAATTGGATTTAATAAATCTATCAAATCAAAAATAATCAAATGTTAAATTATTTATAAAATATATAGGTTTAAATGATATAAAGGATTCCATCTGATTTATTTTATTTTTTATTTTCTTATATTGACATGGCATGTAACTTTGGATGGCCAGAACAACAAATGGAGATACACTTTTAGGTTAGGGTGCAAGTCAGGTCCGGGAAATATTCGATTTATCATGGGATTTTCGCTTCGTATGTATAGCTGTCTGAATATGTTTGGACAGTTGTTTTCTTACGGTTAAGGATCAAAGCTAAGTTATGATAAAAACATGTCTGTCCAGCCCTGTATCGATTTCCGCCCGTATAACAAAAAACCTTGTCTAACCGGAACTTGCTTGAACTTTATATTTTGATGAGCTTATTTGTTTTTGTAGCACTTAAATATCAACTTATATTTTCTTAAACATTAATGCTGTAGCCATGAGACTGTAATATGTCCCCATCGAAACTCTTATAGCTTGTCAATAAAGTTAATTTTCCACCAATGAGCAGTGGCTCAGCTTGTATGGGCACTTCCCACACTTGTGGAGCGCGGGGTTCGAACCTCGGGAACCCTAAGAGGGGAAGTGGCCACAAATTAATGCTTTCGTGGTAAATTCATCGGGGTGCGTGTGTGTTGTGTGCTTGGATGTGGTGGTGTAATGTGCATAGATTAGGACTTACGGATCAGTGCCAAAAAAATAAAGTTAATTTTCCACTCTCTCCGTTCTTCGATTCTTAAATAGAAACTGATCACTTCATGGTAGAAAGACATCATGAAAAGTTTATTATATTTTGTTTGATTTGCATATTTATAAAGTAAAATCCATTACATTCAGTAAAAATTTAGCATAATAATATAAATGATGAAAACTCTAATTGTAAACTAATGAATCGGAGTCGACTCAAGTTTGACTCATTATCCAAACTACGCGACTATTCTAACTCACATTAAGAAATGAACCTATCAATTAAACTTAAGCGTTTTCTTTTTTGTGCCAAACTCGAACCCGAAGTCCGTTTGGTTCAATCAGCCACTAGAGTTGTTACTTCCATGAACAAGAGGGAGAAAGAAGAAGCAATAGGAGTTATTTTCGGTTTGAGTTAAGCTTGTTAATTTGCATGCATCATCTCTAACATGAATGGGTCTACATCTCAAGTCTGTCTAAATTATTTGACTAAATGGGTCGATCTCCAATGATTTTTCTGCTAATCTATGGTAGAGTTGGCTTTGACTTACAATAATTGAAATTTGAGTGTGAAGATGGTGGGAAAAGACAACAAAGCAATCAAATAGTCACCATATTTCTGGTGGCATCTTCTTATTTGTCAAGAATCCAACTAGCCTTTTCACCAAAAGCTAATATATAATGTTTTTTTTGTCACATACCAGATTCAACATACGATTTCTTAGTCATATATGGTCCCAAATTGTGACATTATTGACGCCATTTTCTCCAACAATTTAGAGATGCATCTCAACCTTATAATATTCATGTACAAGTAATAGATCAATCTGATCAAGTCATGCATCCCTTATATATTTAATATGTAACCTAAATCTTGCTCTGGAGATTAATTCATGCATCTAAATTCTTACAGGTATTATAATATTGGAAACACCAGAAAATATCAGGCCGGGTCAGGTTCGGGGCAAACCCGACCCGACCCGCACCGCTGTTAATATGTAGCGTTTTTTTTTTGTCCCCGTACTCTAGATTCAACATACTAAAATTTCATGGTCATATATGCTTCAATATTGTCATTTCCTCCCACACCTTTGAGATGCATCTCAATCCTTTTATATTTATATTCACGTGGCATGCGGTGAATGTGATTATTCTAACATATATGATATATTATTATAAAAAAAAGTACCAAATTTTAAATTCTATATAGAAAGGAATAACGATAATACAAATTCATATACCAATCATTTCATATTCTAATAAGTTATATTAATTACGAAAAAACTATCCGATGTAACTAAGTAAATTGAATATACATATCCGAAATATGTTCGACTATTGTATAAAATAATATTTTAAATGAAATAAATTAAGTTTATTCTTGATTGTGTTGCTTCTTTATCTCGATATGTGGCTAAAACATTTGATGTTGTTTTCATGAAGGCGGTTTTTATAACATTTGATAAGCTTATTATATTTTTGTGTAAGAAGACAAAAACAATGAGTCACCACACGCTAGATTGGGATTCTTTCATTTGTCGAGAAGTGAAGCTGCTCTCTTTGACAAGAACCACACAATGTCTTTCTGTTACAGAAAATTCCAAATACTACAAATATTGCCCCAAATTGTGAAAAGGATGACTTTTGGCATATTGTATTTATAGCATTTGATAAGCTTATTATATTTCATTTTCCACCTCTGTATAAATAAATGAACTAAGATGACATTGTATTAATTTCTCGATAAATAATGAGATTTTAATATATAAACATGTATTAAATTATGAATCTTAATATGATTCCGTGCAGTAAACTATCTCAAAAAAATTCAATAAATTTAATTTTGAATGTGACAACTTTGCTCACGTAGATTTAAATTGTATCCAATGATAGGAGATAAGTATTATATTTCTTATTATAATCATGCCGTCCTGGGGCAAATTTATCTACACTTTAAGCTTAAGGGGTAAAAAAATCAATGATGCAATTCGTTCTTGTTTTCAAAATTTGTTTGTATTTCTATCTATCTAATGGATATATAAATACATAAATCTAAATTTATTGTCATCTGTATTGATATTACCATATTTGGATCACACTCAAATTTATATCGGCTTAAAAAATGCAAATATGGTGCATATATACAAGTGATGGATAAATTTATAAACCACTTTGAGAAGTCAAAAGAAGAAATTAAAAGGAGAAAAGGAGACATGCCACAGGGAGGAAATTGATGTAAGCTCTTAATTTTCCTAGGGACCACATAAATTTTTAGGGTAAATTGTCAGGGGGGGGGCCCTCTAAGCTTGTGTAACCCTGGACCTTTTGCTCTTGTTAAAAAACACCTGGGCCTATTCAAAACCCACTGTATACCAGTTACCTGTAATATCTAAACAGCTGTAGTTGCCTGTAATATCTAGGTTGTTGCCTGTAATATCCAAGCAGTTGAGGAATACACAGCCCAAATGAAATAAAGCCCATGGGGATTTTTTACAAAGATTTTGAACAGTAGGCCTTGCCTAACAATTTCGAAAATTATAGGGGTTTTAGACAGCTCACGAGCGAACCCGTTTTTTAATTCTAGAGCCCAAGGTTAGTTCATGGCCCAGTCCAACGGGTCGGCCCAATATTGAAGCTCGTTAATAAGATCCACTTTCGTCGATAGGTTGAACCAAAGAAGCTTAGTTGTTAGTGCCCATAAAAAGAAGCATAGCTGTTTTGCGGAAGAACAAATTTATTAATTCAAAATACATATTTTAGAGATATCACAATTGACATCCTCTATACTCTAATATATGGACTTTTTGGGATGTGACACACTTCCTTGAAATGATCCAAATGTTAATGACAATACCGGAGATTTGAATACAAGAAACGTATCGCCGACAACACTGCGATAGTGGAAACAATATATAAATGGTAATAGTGGCAAAGATTATTGTGATGGCAACGCGACAATGATGCTGGTTGTAAATCCCAAGTTACTTGTATTTTTTCCGTATTTCTTTATAAATATTTTCCCCAATTTTCTTTCTTATTCTATTTTTTCTATTTCTAACATTAACCGAACTCTAAATTTATTATAAAAAAAACCCTAACACAAATCCCTAACCCTCATCCAGCCCCAGCCCAAACACCAAGCCCAAACTCAACCAAGTCCGCACCCGACCCATCTCCTTCCCTCTCTTTCTTTCTTTCTTTCTTTCGTTTTCTCCACTTTTGTAAAGCCAACGGTTACTGCCATCTTCCACGTGCCCACCTCCTGTGAGAACTGCTCCACGCCGACATGGCCTTCGTCGCCAACTACCCCAAGTTCTCCTCCTCCAAATCCTTCAACAACTTCAACATCTCTCTATCTCTAAATCTCCCACTCCCTCTTCTCTCTCATTCCTTCACACACACTCTCCCTCCCTCCCTCTCTCCCTCTCCCCATTTTTCCCTCACCAAGCTTCCTGCTGCGACCATTGCCGACGAGCTCGAGCCGCCACTATACCCCACCGCTTCATCACACCGCCACCTCACCGCAGCCCCACTCCACACCCATTAAAACACTACCGAGCACCCATCTCCTCCTGCCCCTCACCGGCGTCCCCTCATCGCCGTCGACCCACCTTAAGCGACCACCGACTCCCCGAGCTCCCTCGCCGTCGAGACCACCATTTTCTTCACCTCTATTCACCTTAACCGAGTACACTTCCTCACTGCAACCTCACCGCCGCTGCACCCATCACCGCCAGCAACCCATCAGCTCCACTGCAACCATCACCATCATCACTCGTCGGCTGCCCCCACACGGCCTCCAGAGATCCCGAGCCACCGTTGAGCCTAGCCGGGCCCAAGCCATTTGTGCATCGAGCCCGTGCCATCCGTCGACGTTCGCTGCTGTGTTGCCATCTATCGTCTAAGGCAAGTGGAACCCCTTCTCTTGCAATATCATGCTAAATATTGATAATTAGATTAAATAACTATTAATTAAGTGTTTGTGTACAAGATCCTATTGCTAAAACACCGTAACTTTATCTGTAACCATAGGTTATAATGATATTGGTTTATGTACGATCGAATTCATTAAACCGTATTGAAACCAATTAGATATTTACACGAATTGATTGTTGTTTTAAATTAACTTGTTCAAGTTAACGATGTTTAGTATACATAAACATGATCTAAGTGCTCGATATGTTACTCGAATGAAAACCCTTTTAAAAATGGTGGAATTTATGACTAATAGATTTCTTTAGTGATAATGAATAACACGTAAGAAGTTGGGTTAAAAATACGGACTTTATCACCATAAAATGATACCCCCATTTAGTTTCGTCAAAACTGAAATTTCTCGCACACGTAGTTTATAAAAATCATAGTAAATTATATATATACCGGAATGTTTTATTCTGGGGCTCGTATCGAAGCCGACTTGATAACCCAAAACCCTCTGTGTTTTATATTTCAATACTGCTATAACACAATGACGAAAACTAAATGAAAATACGGCTCTGGACTGCAGTCTAGAGCAGTATTTCATGTTGACACCTGAATTTAAATGTCTATATAACTCTGTATGAAAATAAAAATGTGTGGAATCCTATATCGTTGCAAAGATAATCATATTAGATAACTATAGGCGGTGGTTTCATTCAATTTGATTATTGTGTAAATTTTAAGTGTATTTTAAACCGTCGGTATGTACTGCAGTTTTCTACAGAGATAGATTGTATATCTTAACCTTAAACAGTGCATATCTCCCTGCATATGGAGGATATAATCGATCCGTCTGATGCGTTGGAAATATAACAGATAAATATAAATATTATCTAATTGTAGCATTGTCTAGTTATGATCCCAATAGGATGTAAAATGTGTTACGAAACGGACTTTAAGTTCAGGAACTGGATTTCCAGCTGTGAACACTTAAAATGGAATGACCGTAACTCGCAAACTTGAAACCCGATTGATCTAAAACAATTTTTTTTGCATTTCTATTTAAATATACTATCTACCCCTTTTGTATCATTTTGCCTAATTACTATCATATGATTTAATATGATTTTTCTGAACTCATAATGCATGTTGTGATTCGTATTAGATATGACTTGATTAGTAGCATAATTCATATACTTACCCGACTGTGATACCTTTAGCGATAGCGAACGCTCTTATTGATTCTTAGCGATTATTGTATTGTCGAACGTGAGTGGTATCGGAGTAGCTGTGTCAAGTGCGCTGATGATAAGTTAATGATTCGTGAAAATGAACAATGTAGTAAAAGGTGAATAAAATCGTGTTATTGGTACGCACTTATACACAACCAACCCCATACATATAGTTATTGAAATCTGGGGAAAAGGGAAATCGAAGTGGAATGGAACCTGTATTTATTAAGGTTAGCGATTTAGAGGATGATCATTCGAACAACACTCTTATATATACTTTAGGTTATGGACCTAGCGGTCCGGATGGCAGGGTTGTGTTTTGGACAACAGTGGGCCGCAGTCTCTGATACGTATGAGATCCTCGTTAAACATGATCACTTTATTCCACTGTTCGATTTCAAATTGATCTAGAAATCATTAGGAACACAGATCATATACTGCACTCACCGCCTCTGCTGTTTTTACCCCCACATTTCATGTTTTATTATATTACTATTGTATATTTGCTAATGCGTTGCCCTAACGACCCAAGTATTCATGCTCAGAGCTTGGAGATGACGTCGCTCAGAAGTCAGATCTACCGTTCGAGCTTGCAAAGATCTAGACGGTTTTATTTTCAGCACTTTTACTACTTCCCCTAAAACAACATTGTATTCACACTTGGTTAATAGTTTCCTTTTCTGTTGAACTATTGTAAATTGTGAATAATGAGAGTTGATATAATAAACTAAGTGATGCGTTTTCTTTACTTCTGTGCCGTATTTACTGATTACCATGTAATACTAGAAGCCGAACTGTGACTTCGACGAGATTATTTCTTGACCGTAGGAGCATGACTGGCCTAGCCGTCTCTTGTATTCCTTATTTTGGGAAGCGGGGTATGACACTGGTAGAATGGAGCAATGACCATGTATATAAGGACGGAGAAGGTGGCGGTGCGGGGCCGGAGACAGTGGTGAAGTAGATGTACATATAGCATCGATGACAACAAAGATGTTGAAGGTAGCGTCAGCTAAGATGGTTGATGGTGGTTGTGAAGATGGGAAACTAGCAACGATGGTTGTTGCCGTAGAGATGGAGGACAATGTTAGAGAAGGAAAACAAAAGATAAAAAATAGAGAAATTATATGAGAGATTATAAAAGTAATGGATTTCACGTGAAAAATATTTAATGTCCATTCATCTAGTTGCAATGATAATTTATAATTTACATGAATGCGATAATTTTAAGCAGTTGTTAATTAGATACTTAATAGACACGACGGGTGAGGGAGGTGGGCAACGACGGTGGAGGGTGGAGAGAGACGGGGAGAGAGAGAGAGAGAGACTGCGGAAGTGGAGGCCAAAGAGGATGGTTAAGTTATGTTAGCATTAAGTTAGAGTATATTTAAAAAGGAAGAAAATGATGAAAGAGAAGGCCCATGAGGGCGAGACAGAAAGGTCATAGTACGTAGCAGCTGAAAAGGAGGATGGCGATTGTATTCATTGGGTACTGGCCTGTAAGCCTTAACCTATGCATATAGTACACACAATACACCCACACACATTACATCAAACACACGACACACATACACATCCAAGGGATTCACGGATTTGCCTCGAAAGCGTTAATTTATGGTCACTCCCCTTCTTGTGGTTCCTTTGGCATGTCACCATCGATGCCAAAATATGATCCATTTGAACTCTTTCTTAGTTTTCTGCCGATTCTTAAACCTTTTGGTAGTTTTATGGAAAGAAGCCTTACAATATACCAAAACATAAAAAAAATTATGTGAGAGTCTCCCTGACTTTTCCTGACATGAATCCTCTCTAAGCTCTTAGATTATGCTGCTGCTTTTGGTATTTTTGAATTCAAATTTCAAAATAATTATACTTCACAATCAAAGTTATATTCCATAAGTACGTGACATCACCCATATATATAAACTTTATATTCATGTATGTGTATTAAATTCCCATGGTTTCATTGAAAGGAAAGAAAATCAAGGGACAATTGAGTTCAAGAACCAATTGATATTTTCTATCCAAAATACATAAGTTTATTCATGCATTATGCTAGATCTCATATCTTAATTTGATGATCACAAATTAATTAGGAAGGGTGGCTATATACTAGCTAGGGATTTAAAATAATTTTGCGAGGATTTGCCTTCTATATGCTATGAATCTATGGAGCAATTACTCTATAAATTGGAGCAAGATGTTAGTATCTTTAGAGCAAAATATAGAATACAAAAAATTTAGAGAGCAAGTCGATAAAATTGAGGGTTAGAGTTTGATCCCATCTTGCCCATTATGGGGTAGTTCAGGTCATAATTTCTTTTTAATTTTCCTTTTCTAAAATGTTTTTCTGTGTCTTTTCTAAAAAATTGTGTGATTGCTAGCTATATGATAGTTGACAATTGAGAACGAAACGAAGAAAATGAAAACAACAACAACATCAATAATAATAAAGAAATAATAAATGCAGAAGGAGTTGTTACTATTATCTCTTTTTTCTTAATTACAATTGGTAAATGAATTGAAACGTTGGATGTTCTATTAATTTTTTGTTGTTTTCTTTGCAGAAAAACGATTTGTTCACGCCGAGAAACTTTGGGAATTTATTGACGCACTTCTGAAATCATTTACTACTACTCATAAAATGTCATTGATCTACAAATTGGAAAGTTAATGAAAACTCAATATATGATTCCCCATTGTGTAGTTACATCTTTCTTTTTGATAGTGTCGATAACTATGCTGGAAATTTTCTCTTCTCATTATCTAAGAGGAACACATATATTTGATTTGTAATAAAATGTCATGATACTTTAGCGTAATCTAGCCGTGTTCTTATTGTCTTGTTTGTTCATCAGCATTTTGATAATTGACTATATCTCGGTCAAATTGGATTCTATTTTGGGTGTTGATCAAGTTTAATGCTAATCATATTGATTTTCTCATACATGTTGAAATAAGAAATAGCGAAACAATTTATTGAACCAGCATCCAATTCGACCGTTAGCATGTCTCTATTAATTTCCTCCTTTGGCATATGCAGGACTACATACTCAAGTCCGCGTTACCACATCTCTGGTCCTATTATCTGATCCTTCTCTTATTGAATTCTAAACCTCTTCACGCTTTCAAAAGGAAAGGAGGTTGAAACGAATGAATAACGAAAATCTTGTCTATTTTTCATTTGTGGTGATTCTATTAATTCATTTTCTTTGAAGTAGGAGTATTGTTTATAAATGGTGGTAAGCAAGGCAAAAAAGAATAAGCCTGATCCGTTTCAAACATGGCTTGTTTATTTCTTACCGAGTCAGCTTATTAGCTAAATGAGTCTATTTTCTAATTCGGTTCATCCAAACAAGATGGCTCAATTTCAATCCTCTCTTACTTATGAAAGTACCAAGGATCTAGAAGTTGAGATTTGAGAAGGAATTCGAGGATTCGTCACCAATAAAATAAGAGAGATGGTTTGAGAATTATGGTTTATCAGAGATTAATTCACAGGCTTTGTAATATGCTTACTAATTGTTCGAATAATAGATATGGTTTATTGGATTTAGGATTTAGGATATGGGATAATTGGATACGAGTAGTAGCTTGGTCGGTTTATATTTTAAAAAACTTTATAGGCATAGAAGGCGAATTATACCAAAACGTCACAAACTTTATCATTAATTGTCGAAATGAATATATGAAGGTTATAATGATGATGTTTTTTTTATATCAAGAAATCCTTTGTTTGTTGCACTAAAATGTCATCTTATAATTTTAAAGGAGTAGTCACATGACCGTGATAATTTTACCATAACCCTAACCTTCTGGGTAATGTTAACCTCTAGAAATTGATATTTGCTTGGCTCCATGGTAATCTTCCAGCTTTTTTTGAATCTAATTTATACCCTTTCTTATATTTTCTTTTAACTTTCAAAGTTTGAATGCAATGTATGAGAACAAAGACCACTTTCTTTTTCTTATTTCTGATTTGTTCAGAACATGCATATATAGAACCGTGCTTCAGCTATTCTTGATTCAAATTTTAAAAATAATCATACTTTACAATAAATCTTTATTGCTTAAATTCATATATGCAAGCTTCCCTGCTTTTTCTCCTTCAAAAAGGTATTCATGTACCATGCTTAATGAATCCTCATGCTTCACAGTACCTAAACTTTATATTCATGCACGGGTAATAAAATTCGTAGTTTCTAATGAATGTTGGTGTGGTTAACACCGATTTTTATATAAAATAAAATTCTCTATTCAAAATAGAAGATAATTAAGGTGATATTGAGCTCAAGAATCTATTAACTTTTCTAGCCAAATACATTTATTCATTCATGCATATGCTAAATTTCATATATTAAGCTGACCGATAACAAATTAATAAGGAAGGGTGGCTATATATTTTAGGGATATAAAATTATTTAGTGAGATTTGGCAACAATTAGTCTATAAATTGGAACAAGATTTTATCTCTAGAGCAAGATTTAGATTATAAAAAAGAAAAAAGAAATTAAAAGGGGGAAAATAAATAGAGCAACTGGGCGGGTGAGTTCACTACGATTAAATTAAAGGTTCAGAGTTTGATTCCAACTTCCCCATCAGTTATCTTTTTTCCCTTTTGTTTGGAGAGAAAAATTCTTTCTCTAGAATTTCTTGCTAGATCTTATTAATTAGATGGAATGAAAATAGAGCTCCAACAATGTTTGTCGCGACAAATTTTTTTTTATCTGCTTGTTCGATTAGCAATATGAAAGTTGAAAAACGACAATGAAACCAACAAGACTTGTTAATTGTTTTATTTTCTACTTCCGAGTAAAGGATGGGAGAAATATCCCATTAATTCATTATAACCGAACTAAATGAAGGGAGTAGTTAACTAGAAATGCCCGAAAATTTCTTATTGACACCGTTTTGGACACAACTGGTGCATTCCAAAATAACTCTAACTCAGACATCTTTCTCTTAGCCATGAACATCTTTTGAATCTTTGATTGACTTAACTCTACTATTTCTACCTGAAACTAAGAAGACAAAAGAACAAAATATAGAAGGAAAAAATCAACATCAAAAGAAAGCTATTAACTAGAATATAGCTGTAACAATTGTCTACAACTTGAATAGGTGCAAGAAGGGCACAGGGTTTGTGGCGTCTAGGACCTCCATGGGGGGACCTCCGTGGCGGGGCCAAGTATGTAAGTCTATGTTGCACTCTATGGGCTTTGAAGAGAGACAAAATTTTCAAAAAACCAATTTTGAAACACACAACAAAGACTATAACCCAAGAACTACCATAAGCCCTAATAGCAAAACCACACATAATTATTCTATTATGATAGAATTTTATACCTATGAAATTCGTGTCCTTCGGATCTTCTTGATCCTCTTTTTAAGCTCTTTTCGGTCTTAAATCTAACTTGGTCATCGGCCTCCTCAATCCGAAATGATCCACCTAAAGGTTCTTGATTCTGGCTCACACTTCTAAAAGAAGTAACTAAGCAAACTAGTTTGCTTAGATGATGTAGAGATGTTTAGCAGTAATTTTTCTATCTCAAAACCTTTTGGCTCTCAATACATGAGAATGATAAGGGTTGAAGAAGAAAAGAGAATGAGCAAAAAAAATGAAGCGAGATTGTGTGAAAACTCATGACCATTTTTAGTTTTGTGAAATCCTTTTCACAATTAAAAATGGGCAATGCTTTAATAGTAAAACCAAATTAATTAAAATTCATTTGGTCATGCCTCACACCATGCTTATTTGCTACATAACCCTCCACCTCATTTTCAAATATCAAAATAAATGGTTAATACATATGAGGTGTCCTCTTCTAGAAAGTATTTTGTATAAATACAAAATATTTTCTACCGTATATATATACCCATATTCGTACCAAAATACGAATACACAAGAGATGGAATATTGCTACTAATATAATACTAGTATTAAATCAATATCTGATTTAACAAACCGGCTTAATCCTAAGCCTGCCAGTATTATAATCCGTCCGATTAAATCTCGTGCAACTAGTACACGTAATTAATTGGAACCCTGCACGTATAAATATACGGCCTCTACGTCATTTCGTCTGAACCAGAGAAACCCTCTTTGTAGAACTCTAAAGACTCGACAGTACGTTGACGGTGGGTTTAATTACAAGCGTGTCAGCGGCACTACCTGTACGTAATGGCTATTCAGGTACCTTTCGAAAGGAAGGTCAACGAGCAAACTCATCTGAACCCCTACTGAGTCTAATCATGACAATATTCGTACAGTCTGTTCATCTGAGAATATCGCATACCGGGTCTAGAGGGTGATTAACGTCAGACCTCTATTAATCTGATAAGTTGTGTTGGTGTGGCTTAAGACCATCCGAGAAACTACTGATTTAACCATCAGTAATTCTCAACTGCCCTGGCTAGGGGCTTATGGTGTTGGCCAACCAAATATAGTGCGATATCGACTCCCTATACCGGGAGAGACGAATCTTTAACAATCACTCATTGCCTCCATATGGCTCGGGACTGTACCCAACTAAAACCTATTTTCACGACTCCTTTGACCCGTGGTAGGGTAGTAATCAAAGCATAGTGGGAACTCGCATAAGACAAACAATGATCTCAGGTCTACAGACTACATATACACATGCTACATGAGAACCACCGTCTGACGCTTGGTATAATACCATCCAGCAGCTCCTGGCGAGTCTGTCTAATGTACCCACCCAAAGTGAGCACCTGTATACAACCTTAGGTGAAACACACCAATGGATGTGGGACTAACCATTGCCCCTCATCGGGGTCTAGAAACGTATACACCAGTTTACTTTGGAATATCAATACCCTGTCTTGATATTCTTACGACTAGGGACACTTTAAGGATATGCTTATAGACTACCCAGCCCCCACAAATATGATCGCCATCACAACGTTGGTAGTCAAGCACATCCTACGGGTTTTATCAACATGTATAAACAATACGTAATAACTAGTAAAACATACGCACATGTTAAGATAAAGATAAACCAGATAGTATATTATCATTTCGAGCAAGATTGTCATGTACACACACACACATAACATCCATTACAAATAATGACCTTTAGGACATACATATAACCTACAATCTCCCACTTGCACTAGGATCAGTTATTTGCATAGCGCATCCCCAACATCTCGAATAGCCGCTCGAACTGTGCTTGAGGTAAGGCCTTTATGAATGGATCCGATGTGTTGTCTTTTGTATCCACTCTCCGAACCTCGATCTCCTTGCGATCCACGATTTCCCTGATCAGGTGATACCGCCTCAAGATATGTCTAGATTTCTGATGGGACCTTGGTTCCTTTGGTAAAGCTACAGCCCCATTGTTATCACAATACAATGGTATTGGATTGGCAATGGACGAAACCACCTGAAGTTCAGAAATGAACTTTCTCATCCAGACTGCCTTATTTGCGGCATCGTTAGCAACTATGTATTCATCTTCTATCGTTGACTCTGCGATGATGTCCTGTTTGAAACTCTTCCAACACACCGCTCCTCCATTAAGGGTAAACACATAACCTGAGACGGATTTAGAGTCATCCTTATCACTTTGGAAGCTTGAGTCGGTAAAATCCTCGATTTGGAGGTCTTCATTACCGTACACTAAGAATACCTCCTTAGTCCTTCTCAGGTACTTGAGAATGTTCTTTACTGCTATCCAATACTTCTCACCTGGATTTGACTGATACCTACTTACCATACTAAGTGCGTAAGCTACGTCTGGTCTGGTACATAACATCGCATACATTATAGATCATACCGCTGAAGCGTAGGGTATAATGCTCATGCGATCCCCCTCTTCATCATTCTTTGAAGACATCGCTTTAGAGAGGGTGATCCCGTGACAAGCGGGTAAATTACCACGCTTGGAATCTTCCATAATAAATCTCTTTAGTATGGTGTCAATGTACCTGGACTGTGAAAATCCCAACATTCTTTTAGACCTATTACGATAGATCTTAATCCCCAGAATGTAGGAGGCATCACCCAAGTCTTTCATGAAGAACTTCTGTGACAAGAAGAGCTTGACCGATTGTAGCATGGGGATGTCATTCCCTATCAGGAGTATGTCATCCACGTATAATACGAGGAAGACGATTGCCCCTCCTACAATCTTTCTATAAATGCATGGTTCATCTATATTTTTGATAAAATCAAATTCTTTGACCTTCTCATCAAAGCAGATGTTCCAACTCCGCGATATCTGATTTAATTCATAAATGGATTTAAGCAACTTGCACACCTTTTCGCTGCTCTCACTGTCTAAAAACCCCTTTGCCTGATCCATGTAAACGCACTCTTCTAAATTTCCATTTAAAAAATCAATGTTCACATCCATCTGCCAGATATCACAGTCATGGAAGGTAGCAATGGCAAATAGGATCCAAATGGATTTACGTATAGTCACTGGAGAAAAAGTTTCATCATACTCCAATTCTGGTCTTTGACAAAAACCTTTTGTAACAAGTCTAGCTTTATAGGTTTCTACTTGTCCATCTGCACCAATTTTCTTTTTGAAGATCCATTTGCATCCAACGGGTTTTACCCCAGAAGGAGCAATTTCCAAAATCCATACTTTGTTGGTGTACATGGATTCCATCTTGGATCTCATAGCGTCCAGCCATTTCACCGAGTCTTTACTCGTGATAGCCTGCTGAAAGCTAGTAGGCTCATCATCGTCGATGATGCAATCCTCTTGATCCCTATCTATGAGATACCCATAGTATCTCTCAGGCAGATGAGAATGCCTACTAGATTTGCGGAGTGGCGTCGGTTCGTCGGGCTCTATCACACCCCGCTTTCCAGTGTACGGAGACGGAGACGTGGCAGGCACGCTACGTATTTACTAAGAAATAAATACGTTAAGCGTAAATAAATAATATATATAGAAATGCACAAGAATGACAAGTGATATAATATAAACAGCAACTTTTAGTAATATTCATCTTTACAATACAACTGTTTTGAAAAGGAAAGTACAATGATATAAAGCAATGCCTAAACAGTGGAATGTGAAATGAAAATAAGTACAAGGGAAGCTAGAAGTCCTGCTGCTCGGTGAACTGGTCTACGTCATCCTGGCTAGGCTCGATCTCGAGAGAGTTCGGTCCTCCTGACGAACATTCCAAAGAAAGAAAAAACAGGAATGCCGTCAGCGAACTAGAGTTCGGTAAGTCCCAAAAGAAAGAAAGGAATATAGCATGTATTGAGAATTGAACTATTAAGGTGTACAGGTATAAGATTTCTATTCTAACATAGTTGTTTTTAGCTTGGTACAGAAGATATTAGTGTATACGAGAGAAGTTCATCTTACCCTGTGGACTATGGTAACATGTAGTACAAGGCCCCGTCAAAACCCACGGGACAACGGCACGGGAGTTCATGTAGGTGTCTTTTAGTGATCATCTCGTGCCATCTTTAATACAATCCGTACCAATCTACTCCATTAACCTTGTAATGTATTGTATAGATTATATGGCTTGCCGAGACCATGGATACAAGTTATTCAAGTAGTCAGATTCAGGATATAAGTTTGTAGTCATGTCAAGTTATAACCATGGTTCGGTCAAGTCAAGTCTTGTATTCAGATTTGATATTCAGATTTAGGTTCAAGTATACATGTTAGAGTTTGGATTCATGTTTGAATTGGATTCTGATTTGAGTTGAATTCAAGTTTGATTTAGACTCAGACTTGAGTCAGACACTTATAACTGATTTAGATCCTGAATTAGATTCGGGAGTTATCGGTAATTGCCGCACATGGGTGGAAGGATTTGTGTATTTTTCCAAGACAATTACTATTGATAACACCGTTAAGTTTTCTATCTTAAATAGGCAAGCACTCACTTTCTTCGGCTCTCTGGGGCTCAAGAGAATTGATCCCGCTTAAACCTATATTTACTAAAGTCCTTAAATATAATTTTATATACCTCGAGGGGTTTATGAAAAATATTTTTAATATTTATATAAATATTACAAAATCCATATATTTTCAAAATATAATAACTTTATATTTTTTTCAAATAAAAGAATTATAAGTTTCATCAAAATACTATCAAAATACCAACAAAAGTCAAGTTTTACAGTAAAATATTATGAACTATCTCAGCTAAGCTATTATCACTAAAATACCTCAAATTCCTAAAATTCACATTCATGGAAAGCCTAAATAATATAATTAATTTCTCGAGGTTATTATGAAACTATATAAAAAAAATATTTTTCATAAAACCCACTTGAGGTATATAAAATTACATTTAAGGACTTTAGTAAATATAGGTTTAAGCGGGATCAATTCTCTTGAGCCCCAGGGAGCCGGAGAAAGTGAGTGCTTGCCTATTTAAGATAGAAAACTTAACGGTGTTATCAATGATAATTGTCTTGGAAAAGGACACAAATCATGCCGTCCATGTGCAGCAGTTACCGATAACTCCCGAATCTAATTCAGGATCTAAATCGGTGATAACTATCTGACTCAAGTCTGAGTCTAAATCAAACTTGAATTCAACTCAAATCAGAATCCAATTCAAACATGAATCCAAACTCTAACATGTATACTTGAACCTGAACCTGAATATCAAACCTGAACCTGAATATCAAACCTGAATACAAGACTTGACTTGACCGAACCATGGCTATAACTTGACATGACTACAAGCTTACATCCTGAACCTGACTACTTGAACAACTTATATCCATGGTCTCGGCAAGCCTTATAATCTATACAAAACATTACACGGGATTAACGGGGTAGATTGGTACGAAATGTATTAAAAGTGGCACGAGATAATCACTAAAAGACACCTATATGAACTCTCGTGCCGTTATCCCATGGGTTTTGACGGGGCCTTGTACTACATGTTAACATAGTCCATGGGGTAAGATGGACTTCTCTCGTATACACTAATACCTTTTGTACCAAGATACAAATAACTACGTTAGATTAGCAATCTTATACCTGTACACTTTAACAGTTCAATTCTCAATACTTGCTATCTTCTTGTCTTTCTTTTGGAACTTACCGAGCGCTAGTTCACTGACAACATTCCTGTCTTTTCTTTCTTTGGAATGTTCGTCAAGAGGACCGGACTCTCTTGAGATCGAGCCTAGCCAGGAGGACGTGGACCAGTTCACCGAGCAGCAGGACTTCTAGAGTTTCCTTGTACTTACTTTTCATTTCATATACCACTGTTTAGGCTTTACTTTATATCTTTGTACTTTCATTTTCAAAGCAGTGTATTGTAAAGATGAATGTTAATAAAAGGTGTTGTTCATTTTATATCTCTTGTCATTTCTTGTGCATTTTATATATTGCTTATTTATGCTTAACGTATTTATTTCTGAGTAAATACGTCGCGTGCATGCCACGTCTCCGTCGTCGTACACTGGGAAGCGGGGCGTGACAGGTTTTGATGGCGGCCCATGCAGGTCAGTTCTGCATGGAATCCTAAGCAATATATCACAAGAATTATAAAAATCAGCAACTATACATTCTTTACATTTCAAATTTTTTGAATCTATCCTAACCTTTCTTTTTCTATCAAGGTCATGGATTCACCGAACAACGTCAGTACCAACGTTAATGGAAACACCCCACCACCTACTCTACCACCACCACCTACCGTTGCAGCTCCCATCAACGAGCAAACGGTACTGCTTGAGGCGATAAAGAGCCTCCTGGAAAGTCAGCAGCAGCAGACTGTTATCCTCATGCACCGCCCAGAGGTCGAGGCACCCGGAGCCAAGCAATTCCGGGCACTGCACCCGAAACATTTCTCTAGGAAAGAGAGCCCACTGGAGGCGGAAGAATGGTCTAAGTCTATCGAAGACGTCCTGGCGGCAGCACAAGTGCCAGAGATCACTTGGGTGAGAGTTGCGAAGCTGCAACTAACAGATAACGCCAAAGTCTGGTGGAAGGCTGAAGAAAGCCGACTCGCCAAATCGATTGAATGGAAGACATTTCACGATATGTTCGACGCGAGATACTTCCCTGAGACTATCCGTTTCGATATGGAACAACAGTTCATCCACTTACAACAAGGCTCGATGAAGAGCAAATCCGTGGATGAATACGATACTGAGTTTACCATACTTAGCAGGTAAGATATTGTCTCAATATCCAATTTCCTGATATCATATACTACACTGCTAACACAAGGTCGTAACAGGTTCGCGGCACACCTCATCCCGACTGCTGAGATCTGGACACGAAAATTTCAACAAGGGTGTAGGGTGTTTTTCGTTACCCCATTGAGATGGGAATACGCGCGCATTTGTCAGGCGCATTACAGATTCCCCCTGCCTAGGGTAGGCTGGGGTTTATTGATTGTGGGGATCCGAATCTCCGACAGCCGCGGACTTAGCTGTCGTTAATTACCCCTCGCCTTTGGAGCGAGGGAACCTCCGATTGATGGGTCAAACAGGTCATGCGAACTCAACGTGCAGTGTTGTGTTTTGAAGGGGTTTTGGATATATCGGGGGCCCGCAGAGTTTTTTTACGGGGGTCCCACTACCCGGATAGTGGGCTGGGGGTTAAGGGGGATAGGAGCTCCCTTGCGGGGTGCAGAGCAGCACCCCGTTAGAAATTTTTTCTAACGGGGAATGTATTTTTAGTGTGGAGTGTATATA
The DNA here is from genome assembly GCA_030015575.1 of Agapanthus africanus. NCBI lineage: Eukaryota > Viridiplantae > Streptophyta > Magnoliopsida > Asparagales > Amaryllidaceae > Agapanthus > Agapanthus africanus. Next base: position 510,151,684 of record JASDDO010000016.1, read on the forward strand.
AAATGGGGGGGAAAGGGCGTCTAAAGGATGCGTGAGCGCGGGCGCCTCATGTGCCTGGCACGCGGGCGCTGGGCGCGGGCGCCTCACGTGCCCGGCACGTGGGCGCTGGGCGCTTGCGCCTCACGCGCCCGGCACGCGGGCGCCTCACGCGCCCGGCACGCGGGCGCTGGGCCCTTGCGTCCGGGCGCTGGGCCCTTAGACGCGGGTGCCTCACATGCCTGGCACGTGGGCGCTGGGCGCTTGGGCGCTCGCGCATCCCATGCCCGGCACGTGGGCGCTGGGCGCTTGGGCGCCGGCGAAAAGAAGGGGCTTTTAGCCCCGAAAATAGGAGTTAAACTCCAAAAGAGGATTTTTGAGTGGAGTTAAACTCCTAAAGATTTAGATTTGGAGTTAAACTCCTAAAGGATTTGGATCAGGAGTTAAACTCCTTTAAGGATTTGGGTCTTGGAGTTGAACTCCCTAAAGATCTTCAGAGGTTCTTCTCTCTTAAGCCTTGGATCTTCTCTTGAGACTTGGACCTTTTCCAAAGTGGGATTTTCGGAGATGGGTCTCCTTCTTCCTCCTCTTTGTTGGCCGGATCTTGGAGGAAAAGGGGGGTGAGATTCAAAATCTCCCATTTTTGAGATCTAATGGAAGATCTGAGTTCCCCTTTGTGGGTTTTATGGTGAAAAACTATTTATTTTTTGAAAAAGAAGAGTAAGACTCTTGATTTAATTCAAAAGGGGAAGAAGATTTAGAACCTTGAGGAAGGAGAAGGAGGCACAAAAACCCTAGAGTTTGAGAGAATGAAAAATTTCTTCTTTTATTTCATTATCATGTTGCCTTATATAGGCTTACACCTTTACACATAGCCCCTTGGTCTTTACAAAATGGCATTTTGCCCATCCCATGCCTCATGCGCTCATTTCTTTGGCACATGAGTCATGAGCTTTACAAAAATTTGGTTTCATGCCCATTTTCTTACATTCATGCATAAAAATTTACATCAAAATTATTTATTACATGATTTTTTATTTCGGCATGGGGGAGGCCGGCCGCGGGGCTCGACTTGGGCATGGGCCCACTTGCTTGGGCTTGGGCCCGCTTACTTGGGGTTGATCTTGACTTTGACTTGGTCAACTGGGGTGCAAATTTTACGACATGGATGGTCGATGCTTGACGTGTCTCCGAAACAGAGGGTCGGTGGTTGACGTGTCCCTGAGGCGGAGTGTCTGTTTGACGTGTCCCCGGCACGGAGTGTCGCTGGTCGACTTGTCCTCGAAACGGAGTGTCTGTTTGACGTGTCCCCGGCATGGAGTGTCGTTGGTCGACGTGTCCCCGGCACGGAGTGTCTGTTTGTGACGTTTCCCCGAGACGGAGTGTCTGTATGTGACGTTTCCCTGGCACGGAGTGTCGCTGGTTGACGTGTCCCCGGCACGGAGTGTCGTTGGTCGACGTTTCCCCGGCATAGAGTGTCTGTTTTTGACGTTTCCCCGAGACGGAGTGTCTGTATATGATGTTTCCCCGGCACGGAGTGTCGCTGGTCAACTTTTTCCCGGCATGGAGTGTCGCTGGTTGACTTGTCCCCGACACGGAGTGTCGCTGGTTGACGTATCCCCGGCACGGAGTGTCACTGGTCGACTTTTCCCCGGCATGGAGTGTCGCTGGTTGACTTGTCCCCGGCACGGAGTGTCTCTTTGACGTTTCCCCGTTACGGAGTGTCGGCTGTTTGACGCAGAGGTCAATGTTAGAATTGGTTGGTTTGATTTTTGCCTTGTTCCGCGGGACTTTTGAATTTGAGAGGAATTTAGAATTTTTTTAGCATCAATACTGTTGCACTGGAATAATGCCAGGAGCAACTCATCATTTGCCCTGAGAGGACTTGGGATTTTAGTTTTGGTTTGGCATCAGCATCGCTACACTGGACTGTGGTACCAGGAGCGAATCATTATTTGCCGTGAGGAGATTTCCCTCGTTCCTAGTTTAACAACTTAGGGGTCATCTATTCCTAGTTTATTGACTTAGGGGTCTTCTGTTCCCAGTTTAAAGACTTAGGGGTCTATTGGATCGGAAGTTTGGAATTTTAGGGTTAGGGTCGGCATCGGCGTTGCTAACACTGAAGCACAGGTGCCAGGAGCAATTCATCATTTGCCGTTCCCTGTTGGGGAGCCACGGCTTAAGAGACAGGTTTAGGTCCCTATCACCTAAGACTTTTCAATTTTATGAGCCGTAAGGGTCCCATAAAAGCATTTTCTCCCTACGAGTCAAAAGGATCTCGTAGGTGTACTTTCTCCTTTGGAGTCGTGGGGACTCCCAAGTGTGTTTTTCCTTCGTGAGTCGTAAGGATCCCAGGAAGGTGTTTTCTTACGAGTCGAGATGATCTCGTAAGTTTGTTCTCCTCATGTATCGTGAGGACACATGAGTAGGTCTTCTCAAATGGAGCATAATTCCAAGGGCGGAGACCGGCCGCTGGACTGATGATTGCGGTAGGGTATGGGTATGATGAGAATTATTTGAGCCCGTGGATTGTATATGGTAGTCAGTTCGGGGACCAACCGTAGGGTTGGGAGAATTTTGGGAAATTGGATTTTGGTTGGCGTCTGCATCGCTGCACTGGAATATGGTACCAGAAGCGACTCATCATTCGCCGTTTTGGGATTTGGAATTTGGTTGGCGTCTGCATCGCTACACTGGAATATGGTACCAGGAGCGACTCATCATTCGCCATTTGGAAGGCTTTTTTATATTTATTTATTTATTTTATTTTTTATTTTACCGCGATTGCTCTATGTCACGCCCCGCTTCCCAGAGTACGCTAAGATGGGCACGTGACATAGCCAACCATGCTACCTGTGGATAGGAAAAAATCCCTCCACAGTCACATTACGGCTGTAGAGATATCAAGAACAGGAAAGTAACCAACTATCTAGTACATGTCCATAAGCCAGAGTAAAAGAGTCAAGAAATAACAATGTGCGGAAGCCAAAAGGTACAATAATGAAACCTGGAAAGTAAGACTACATACCGACAGGAACTTCATCGCTCAGTCTAACAGCGGCAATACTCCTGATCAGTTTGCAACAAGGTAGAAGGATCTGGCCCATGCAAAACCCAGACGTCAGCGCGTCATGTCATCAACTAATAAAATACAAACAGGGTAACAGGCAATGCAAATATAATCACGAATGAAAAGCAGGTGTAACAGTAATGTAAATCAGGGCAGTGAAGGGTAATGTGCAGTGAGTAAACTAAACCGTTCTATTGGGTTATCTATTCTAAAGTCTTTGAAATCAATTTGATGAATCATCGATGTAACTCAATAGTATCCCGTGCATACCCGGGACCACGGTCCAGATTCTCGGGCTGAATCCGAGACATGCCGCTAGGCACTAAAACAGGAGATATGCACAGATGAATGATGTCAGCAGCATCATCCCAAGGCTGGCCTAGCCTCTAAAACTGATCAGAACAGGTATCGAACTGTCGAGTTACAAGTCAGGTTTCATCATTGATTTCCCCATACCCCCAAGTTGTATGTGTAAGTCAAGTCAGGAATTCAGTAATCAAGAACTAATGCCAACACAGTATCAGGCGAGAACATGTTTGTATGGATAGACAACAGGAACGGTCCGTGAGGACTACATGTCAGGTTTGTTGGCATTAGACACAAGATCAGGTAACGGGTCAAGTCATGGTACATCAGGTCAGGTCAAGTAGTATACGGTACCATGTCGGGTCAATCAATATGTGTAGCAAGTCACGTCAGGGCGTGCAAGATGTCATGTGGGTGCTCATAATCAAACTAACATAAACAAGATTATAAATGAACAAGCATGAGTACTATCAGAGCAATAAACTAGATCAGGTAGGTTGATAAGCAGATAAGTACATATTACATGATATCGATGCACAGTTATCATTTTGTGTTAAGAGATAGTTGCACATTACTTAACTACAGTATACCAAGATGGATGTTAAAATCATGTTAATATGTATTAAGAAGTCTAGAGATGCAATGATATGTATAATAGGTTCAACAGGTGCAATTGTAACTAAAACAGGTTAAAGATGCACACGTGTGTCCAATAGAGTAAACTATAGAAAGGGTACCATAGACTATGTAAATATTTATTATGTGATTTATCATACAGATGTGGTTACCAGGTGTAGTACACTAAATGCAACGGTTATAATTCAAGTTCTGAATTTAAAGATATAAACGGAATATCGAACGGCTAAATTGAAATAGGTGACTATGGATTCAATCTATAAGTCTAATATTCAATAAATAGTTATAAACTCATAAGATAGCATGTAGCAAGATTAACTTGCCTGGACGGATCAAGAACATGAATACGGAACATCTCACGTCGGCGGAGCACGTCGCGACGTGCGCATGGTACATGGAACAGATCCAAACCACGCACAGCGTGATCACACGGGTCAGGTACGCTTGCTGGGTCGTCGGGATCGTCGACGTCGTCACGGTTCCGGCGGACTACAGAAAACTTTACCGAAAGAAAAGAGAAGAAAGAAAGAATGAAAAAGAAGAAGGGAAGGATGAGAGAGAGATGAGGCTCACTGTGGTTAAGCGCTCTGGGTTCAGAGGAGATGGCACTGGGGTGAAGTCGATGATAGTCAGTCGAGGGTTTTCCGGTGAGGTTTCACGGCGAGACGGTTGCAGTTTCTGTGCAGGGGGAGTCTCGGGTGTAGGGGAATGGTTGTGACGAAGCTTGGTGCAGGAGAGAGGAGAGAGGTGGTGGTGATGGGGTGAGGCCGACGACAAGGGATCGCCGGCAAGGATCGACAGCAAGGCAGTGGGTACTAGGCTGAGGTCGGGTGATTGGGTTTGAGTTGTAGGGAAGGAAGGGAGAGAAGGAAGGAGGTAAGGAGAAGAGGAGAAAAAGGCAGCGACGAAGAAGAGAGGTCGTCGGGAACGAGGGGACGACGGCGAGGCTAGGTCAAAAGCTAGGGTTGGGGTTTCTCGGTGCGCAGGATGGCTCGGTTGGTGCAGAGTCTGGGGTTTCCTTGGGTCATGGTGATGGGAAGAGGCGGAGGAAGAAAGGTTTCACGCCCCGCTTCCCAAAATACGGAATACGAGGGGTAGACAAGGCCAGCCATGCTCCTACGGTCAAGGAAATGTCCTGCCGTAGTCACACTTCGGCTTCTAGTTTTTCATGGTAAACAGTAAATGATGCGCAGGTAATGAGAAATGCAGTAACTGAATGAAACAATGTAAAGAACTGACCTGAGGGGAAACAAGAGAGTATAACTCTAGATAGCAAGTCGAGGTGTCAGGGATGTACGTCTAGTCCTGATCCAGGCTAAATCTTCTCCTCACACTGAGCATGCATACTCAGGTCGTCAGAGCGACACAAAAGCAATATTATATATATAAACTCAGGTGACAATTCTAACAGTGATAATAGACATATGTAACAGTAAATCAATGACGGTAAAGGTATGAACCTGCAGTAATCAATGCAGCGGAACAGTAAAAGCAGTATAATGATATGCCACGTATGTCAACACAGTATGTAAGGTATATCAATGCCAGTATCCCTATCAGTCTCTAAGTCTCACTGTACAGGTCACTAAACCCTATCGTCAGTCCAAGTGTGAGAGTCAACCACTCGCGAGTGTCCTCCACCAAAGGGTAGAACCCAAGGGCAAGGGACCACGGGCCCAACATGTATATCACGGTGATAATCACATACCCTGTAAATCTCCATATATCTCCCTAAATATATAAGCCGGCATGGGACTCCCGAGATTCTGTTGAACTCACACTTAAACTACCCCACACCCCGTGGTCTACATCAAACGCTAACCATAACCCTAAATACTAATCGGTCCGTGACAAGTCTGCGCGAGAACTGGAGACAGGACCTCCATCAAGCACGTCCCGACTAATACCTAAGATAAATGGCAGTGTCTGGTGCCTTATCTGTGACACCCGTGCAAGAGCTTCCATAAGTGTCCCATACCACTTATAGCCACACATACACGCATCCCACAGACGTCGACAATGCAATAGAATAATAAGGTTCACTGATTGTGTACAAGTACGTATCACTTTCACTTATTCACGGATACACGAACACTAACGTACTTACCACAATCATCACTAATACCTAACACTGGGTAATGCACGTTATCACTAGTTTATCAATGCAATGACATGTGTATGATATGATGCGTGGACAGTATATAAAGCATGCTTAGGATGTTATGAATTTGTAATCTAACACTTGAATAATGTATCATAAATCACACAGTTACAGTTTAGTGAAACGATGAACGGAGAATATATAGTACGTTCAGTTATCCATCCAACGAATTTGGTTTCATGCCAATCGGGTTCCAGGATCATTAATTATTGCCATTTCATTTTAAGCGTTCACGGCTGGAAATCCAGTTTCAGAATCAGAAGTCCGTTTCGCAACGCATTTTAATCCCAGTTGGGATCAGATTTTAGTGATGCTACAGTTGGATGAAATCTAGGGTTTTCAGTAAGGTTTTCAATGCAATAGACGGATCTTCAATCGCATCTACACGTCAGGAGTTATACACTGTTTTACATTAATATGTCATCTCAGAATCTATTCTGGACTGTTATACATCCACAACTATTAAATTACTGATTAAATATCAAACGATAACGAAACAGAATGAAACCAATTGTGTTGTCTAGCTAACATATTTACCTATAATAAACAGTGGAGTTCCGCAACCTACAAGTTAAGGAAACATGGTGGTGTTCATTACGGGACAGTAAACAACAACTGAAGTCGCTCTGGACTGCAGTCCAGAGTCACACTCCGATCCAAATATAGTCACAGTTTAAGTTCAGGAATATCTGGAAACTAGTATAGGGTTAAAGTTCGTCGAGTTGGCTTCGATTTGAGCCCTCGAACGCACCATTCCAGTATGTAAATAATTTATGGAGATTTTAACGGTTTTTAGGTACAATAAAATTCCAGTTTTACGAGTAAACTTGGGGTAGTCGTTTTAATAGTTAACGGTCATATTTTCCAACAAAATTTGCACAAGTTATCCATCACTATAAGGGCCAATATAAACCATCCAGTTCCGTCAAAATAGACAAGTATTTTCATTGGGGACACACATCGAACATGTATGGCACATAATTGATATAAACTTGTAACTTTATAATCTAAGTAATCTAAGGTTGTAACTCGTGTATATAGCATGTAAGCAAGTAAAATACTTGCCTGGGAACGTCTCGGGGTTGTACGGCAGCAGCGGCGACGACCGAGATAGCAGGGATCGACGACTTATGAAAAGTGCTCGATGAAATGCCAAAGCTTGAATGTTTTGCGGTGATCTCGACTCGGCTTGTGGGGGCGAGGGTGGTTGCAATGAGGTGAAGGTTGCTGGCGGGGTTCAGATAAGGTGTTCGGGATGTGGGTTCAAGAGAGGGAAAGTGATATAGGGAGAGAGAGAGTGAGAAGTGTAGAGAGAGAGAAAAAAGCAGGGAGAGAGAAAGAGAGCACAGAGAGATTGAGTGAGAAGGAGGGAGGTAGAGAGTTAGAGGGAGAAAGAATTAGAGGAAGGGAGTGAGTGAGAAAGAGAGGGACACAGAGAGGGAAAGGCAAAGAGAGAGAGAACCAGAGAGAGAGGGGAGGCACAGAGAGAGAGAGTATAGAGAGAAAATCAGAGAGAAAGAGCACAGAGCGAGAAAGAGCAGAGAGAGAGAGGGGCACGATGGGTCCCGTGAAGAGGATGTAGGTGGTCGGAGAGAGCGGAGTCTGGGCGAAGGTTCGAGATGACGAGGGTGTTGGGTTTCTCGGCCACGAGCACGAGGACGAAGGGAGGGGAAAATGGGTTCTTGGTCGTTGACGATGCGAAGGCGATGGGCTGTAGGCGATGGTGACACGCTCGGGCGAGAGGCGAGGATGGAAGGCCGGCGGTGAGGGGACGGTGGTGAGCGCGACGCGCGGTGGGTGCGCGGGTTCGAGCAAGGAGGAGGAAGGATAGAGAGGAGGGAGAGAGAGAGGGTGTGCAGGGAGTCGGGGTAACGGCGCACGAGTCGTGGGGAAAACGGTAGCGCGTGGGATGCGGCGGAGAAGGCGGATCGAGGAACGGCGACGTGGGCGGGAAAAACGAAGGTAGCCGTTGGGGAAGAGAATGGGAGAAGCGGGTCGGGTCGGGGGTGAAGCGGGCGCGGTTTGAAGTGAAGCGGGCTGGGCTGGGATTAATTAAAAGAATTTTATGGGAAAAAGAACTCGGGCCGGCCAAGGTTAAAAAGGAAAAGAAATTAAATTATAAAAAGGGGATGGGCTCGGGGAGTGGGCCAGAGGATGACTAACAGAATTGTGGGGAAACGAAAAGGGCCGGGCCAAAAGAAAAATGGAAAATGAATTTATTTAAAAAAAGTGGGCTTGAGTTCTATTAAAGAAAAAAATGGGGTTTAGAATGAAATAATTTTTATAAATAAAACACATAAAATTATAAATAAAAATAAATAGAATTCTAGAGTAACAAAATACAGATTTTGGTATAAAAGGGGCTGGGTATTACATCATACCACCCTTACAAAAATTTCGTCCTCGAAATTTAAAACTAAACGATAAGTTGTAAAATCAAAAGCGAAAGCTACCATATCATAAACTAACTCATAATTGTTTACTTAAAACGGGTGGATGAGATTTTTGAGGATATACATATATGCAAGAACAACATACAACAGGATGGATTTAAATAAGTATACGGCAGGAACAACTATAAGGACGAACTACAAGTACACGAGAATATAGATAACAATAACGAACGGAAATAATCAAGGCGTGTTCAATAAAATCGAAACCCAAATGTGTGCTCATAAGTATATCAAAAGTAGTAAGGTAGAAATAATAAGTATAAGACACCACCATTTATAATAGTAACCATGGGCACAATACCCGAAAATAAAATAACGACAATAAAGTAGTGAAAATTAGTCGGTAGGTTAAAACATTCTAGGATAATGTATTGTTCAAATAACGTAGAAAACTCATATAGTGAAAATAAGAAACATGGAGCGAAAATATGCGCGATGTAAGGTTGCGCTACTGAAAACCGAAGATAATAGTAGTGTGCTTATAAAACTAATTAGTCAATGACACGCACTCTTCGATAAATGCAAAATACTGAAAACCAAATTTCGAATAATAAAGTCCCTATATATATTTAGGGTAATAGGAAGAACACAAAGAGGTATAGGGCTAGCTAGGGTAATGATTACAAGGAAGTGTGGCTCAGTCAGAAGGTCGGAGTGTGGCGGCTTTAGGATGAAGATCAAGAAGATTGGGATCGGGTTAGCACAGGAAATAAGGGTGAGTAACAAAGGACTACAAGGAAAAGTATGGGGAGGATAACGGTCGGTACATCCTATGAATCAAGATTTGAATGGTTAGCGAACTCGGAAATTTCACTAGGAATGTTCCCCTCCCAGGAGGATCTCAAACGGGGCACAGACGAAGGATGAAGGGTGGACCTCTAAAAGATCGGGCGTGGTATTAGTTAATCTTGGTGAGGGTCAGAATAATGTAAGGAGTAGGGGTGAACAGATCTTTATAGGAAAATAATTGTATAGAAGAAATAATCAAGCCTCAAGGGAACTAGGAAGATCGAAGAATTAGCAACTCAGCAATCTATTTCATTCCAGGAAATTATAAACAAAGCATTCTCAAAGATAAAAGGTGGCCCTAAACTATACACAGATTTTATTTGGCCAAAGAAGACAACATCTACAAGAAATCTCGTCAGTCGCGGTTGTGGAGATTCAGCAGGTTGCGGTAGGCTCGCGCACTCAGGTAGGGACGTCCATTTCCATAGCGCCTCGCAGGTATCGCCATTGGGAGTTCTTCCACCGTAGGGTCTTGATCTTCTGGTCCTTCTTCCTCGGATGGAGCTTCTTCATCGAGGTCCGATTCCATGTGATTCTCTTCTTCTAGATTCTCTTCCATGGGATTTTCCTCCACTAGATTTTCTTCTATCGGGTCTTCCTCGGGATCTTCCTCTATCGGGTTCTCTTCAGGGTTTCCTTCCTCTTCGTCGGAATCAGCTATCATGTTAAACTCTGGGGCGGCTACTCCTTCGTCCTCCGAATCGCTGTTTCCATAATTGACCTGGGGACCGTTGATCTCATCGTCAGAACTCATCAGCGTGTGGTCTAAGGAAACGCATGATTATGCATCCTCATCTAGATGCGGCGCCGCTCCAGGGTGGGCCATGGCCTGAAAAGAAAGTGTCATGATTAGACAACGGAACACATCAAGAAAATAGCTAAGTGTACGAAGTATAGAAAGATATGCGGTGGCAGGAATTGAAAAATATCAGGATAATACTGCTGTGATAATGAATAGTATAAGGAGAAAGCAAGAGAATGATACATATATTACGATTCAAAATTTTATTGCATTCAACTAAAATTCAACGGATACGAGATTTCGAACGGAAGGAAATATTTATAAGAGGATGACACATTATTACTGAAAGTAGAAAACATGAAAATTCTTCTTTGATCACTAGACCGCTGCATCCTTGTCACGCAAATTGAATCCTGTGTTGGGTCCGCTTTATCCTCGAAGTGCGAACTACGCAGTAATCCTCACTTGGCAGAAGTGGGGAGTGTGGACAAGTCTCCTCCTTGTAGTTCTTTCTTTTCTGGGCAACCGTTGATGAGATGTTTGTTGGACCCGCAAATCAGACATTTCTCTTGAGCGCGGCAACAATCCCTCTGAAGGTGTCCTGGCCTCTTACAGTACCCACAACATGGGGTCTTCTGTTGCTTCTTCCGCGAGGAAACAAATTGGCGCTTCATCTTCTTCTCTTTTTCTCGTCTAACGGGGATCCCTTTATGATTGGAGACTCCCGCCGGTGCCTGATTTATCTGTCTTCTCAGTCCTTCAGCCAACAAGTCGTTTGTTCGCTCCTGGGCTTTCTTTAGACCTTGCAGTACACTCAGAATCTCAATGGTCTTGATCTTCTGGTCCTTCTTCCGCTAATTTTTATTGCGAGTTTCCCCATCATTTCGGCTTTTCTTTTGTTTTTCCTTTTATTTACACACAATATTTTTACATTCCCAGTTTAACGACTTAGGGGTCGTCATTCCCAGTTTAACGACGTGGTGGTCGTATGCTCCCAGTTTAATGACATGGTGGTTAGTTGTTTGCTTATCCCAGCTCCTCAAATTTTGATCTTGGCGGAGCTGTGTTGATGCCCGTAGCTCTGTGGCTTGTCGGTACATCTGACGACTGTGAGGCTTTCCCAAGTTTGTATTGGTTCTCCACCCAATCTTTAAAAACATAGCAGTCTTCAATGGTATGATTCACCATTCTATGTATGGGCAGTATATAGGATTGCCGGTCATGTTCATTTCATGTGGCTTCTTTGGAATAGGCAGTTGCAAACCGTTGTTCAAGGCGTCCTCGAATATTTTGCAGGCTTCATCCCTCGTGAAGGAGTATACTTTCTTCTTTCTCTCCATTAGAGTAGGTGCCCTTACTGATACTGGACCCTGAGGACGATCAGTCTTTGGTTCGCCTACTGTCCGCTTACCACGTTCAGTGTACGTATCAGAGGGACCGGAGGATGATCGCGGCCGTTTTTCGCAAAAGTGTTCTGCTCTTGGGCTGGAGGGAGTATCGGTTGGCTGCTTTCGGATATCAATCCCTAGCTCACGAACCAAAATTTGATTTTGCTGTAATTGCAATCGGGCGACTTGTGTCGTGAGATCTGCCACGACGTTTGCCAGCTCGTCGACTTTGGAATAGACCTTGGCCATCTTCTTGTCCCTGTCCTGAAGCTGCTTTTGAAACCATTGGAATAATGCTTGTTCTATGGTTCCAGGTATGACAACGGGGTCATCCTTACCGCCTGAGCTTGATTCAGCATGAACCACGGGTTCCTTTGGCTCAATGGCCTGAGCGGGCTCTTCATCATTTGGATCGAGCCGGTGTTGAATGGCAACAACCACGTCATTGTCATGGCTATAAGGCGTAGGAGGACTTTCTCCTCTGAGCTCCATCATGTAGACCGTATGGGTTGTGTACCCGTATATTGCTTCTTCATTGGCAATGTTGCTCGCCTGGCTCTTGGCTTGTTGTTTTGGTCCACTCTTTTCAGAGAAAGGCAAATGTCTGAAAGAATCAGGTTTCCGAAGGACTTCGGTCTCCGTTTGTATGAAATTGGCGGTCGCAGCTTGACTGTTTGTTAACACGCCAGGGGACAATGGTATTTCTCCTGCCTTGTATTGTTTCTCGACCCAATCCTTGAAGATGCAACAATCTTCAATAGTGTGTACCAGCACTCGGTGGTATGGGCAAAAGTTGGGATGACCTGTGCTATTCGCTTCGCTTAGCCTTTTTGGTTCTGGTAGCCGCAGGCCATTCTTCAGAGCATCTTTGAATATTTTGTTGACCTTTTCCCTTCTGAAAGAGTAGACCTTATTTCTTCTTTCCTCCAAAGTTGACTCCCGAGATTTGTTAGTCTTTGCTCCACCCGCTCTTTGCTTATTTAGAGAATCGGTGTTGTTGGAACTTTCACTTTTCCGGTTGTCGTCCCTTCGATGTCTCGGTCTGTTTGTGAATTGGAGATTCTGAGTGGACTCGGGCTTTGAGTGTTCCAACATTTGAACTTTGTTGGTCAGCTCTTGGAATGTTTTGAGGCCTGCGGTGCACAGGAATGGTTTCATCCAGTCGTTCAGATTTTCTATAAGAAGACTGACGGATTGGTCTTGCTCCAATGGCGGTTCATATTTGACAGAGAGATTGCGCTATAGGACTATAAAATCCATATTGCTTTCGTTGTTCTTTGGCTCGGTCCTTACGAGGTCGGCAATGGTGATTTTATCGCTGACACTCATGAACCTTTGCTTGAACATGGATTCTATTTGAGCGAACGTCGTGAGCGAGTCATCCGGTATGCTTGCATACCAATCGAAAGCAACATCGGTCAAGCTATTGACAAACTGGCGGAGAAGGAGCGCATCATTGCCCCCAGTATTCGCGCATGATGCTTTAAATTGGGCAATGTGCCGGTTTGCATTTTCCGTCCCATCGAACCTTTCAAATTTTAGGACGACATAGCCAGTGGGAAACTCCACAAGATCGTACCGAACAGGATATGGTCTCCCGCTACTGCTAACATCTTTTTGCTCTCCGTCTTCGGCTACCAATGTTTTGACTTTGTTGGCAACCAAATCCATGATTTGATCTTGAGTTAGCGAGTTGCTGTCATCGGTAGTCAAGACATTTCTCGAGACAGGATGCGGTCGACTTTCATGCAGCTTGCCCACCTTTGGATTCGAGGGAATAGGCGTCGGCTGCCTCGGGACACCGTTTTCCGGTTCATGAGCCGAACCTTGCACTTGATTGGACGGCTGAGAAGCAACTTGGGCCATGAGCCGTAAGATGACGTTTGTCAAGTTGTCAATTTTTGAGTAGAGCTTAGCCATCTCCTTGTCTCTACTTCTGAGCTGCTTTCGGAGCTCCTGGAGAGGTTGCTGCTCTGCGATCTTAGGATGGAAAGTTGGTTCATCTTCGCTTTCCGATCCCGACTCCTTATGAACTGAGGGCTCTCCCTTCTTATCAGCCTCACTGGAAGGGTCTTCATTACCTTCCAGAGGAGGCTGGTCTTGGAATGTGGCAGTCATATTCACACCAGATTGGATTTGAGATGTAGTGGCCCCCTCCTTGCTCTTGATGCGTGTGCCCACCATGTAGGCAGTGTGGACCACATATCCAGCCGTCTCTTTATCATTGGAGGGGTAACCCTGTTCTTGGAACTTCATGAAGTTCAATCTAGCATGAGCCCTAGACCTTTTATTGGCTCTGTATCTGAGCATTTTCTGTCTTAGCTTCTCGATTTTGAGGGCTTGGCGGGCATCCGTTATCCAAGAAGCCATTGTGAGTCGATTGGCAGGGACCTTAGAGAAGACACCCGATCGAGCAGTTGTTAGGGACACCGCTGGAGCTTTCTCGAGACACCTTGTTGCTTTGTTGGTGTTGATGGCCTTGCCCCCAGCTGGGGCCAAGAAAAGTCATTCAGATACCGACTTGCATTTGGGTAGTGGTGCCCTCGAGATCACCACATTTGGCCTCTTGCCTTTCGAGGCCGGTTTGTCTGTTACCGGAGCTTGAGGAGCTGGAATGGCGTTAGCTGGCACGAACAGAATAAAGCCAAACTGTAGCAGCGGCTCCTCCCACTGTTTCCCGAGACTGGCCGGGAGGACCGTCCTGGCGTCCATTTTCATTATGTAGGAGATGGGAGCTGTGTCGAGAGCTGAGCTGATCCTTGGAGACATTTTTGCTGCGTCCGAAGATTGTAATTTGAAATTTGTTAACCTGCACAAAGAAGCATGATTTCAGTGCAGGCAATCGATATGTATATTGATTGAGTTCACATGAACGTTTAACCCGAAATATGGGAGGAGAGAAGGTCCCACCGGGCATGCCAAAAACTGTAGGGTGTTTTTCGTCACCCCATTAAGATGGGAATACGTGCGCGCTAGTCAGGCGCATTACAGATTTCCCCTGCCTAGGGTAGGCTGGGGTTTATTAATTATGGGGATCCGAATCTCCGGCAGCCGCGGACTAAGCTGCCGTTAATTACCCCTCGTCTTGGGCGCTGGGAGCTTGGGCGCTCGTGCCTCCCGTGCCCGGCACGTGGGCGCCGGCGAAAAGAAGGGGCTTTTAGCCCTGAAAATAGGAGTTAAACTCCAAAAGAGGATTTTTGAGTGGAGTTAAACTCCAAAAGATTTAGATTTGGAGTTAAACTCCTAAAGGATCTGGATTAGGAGTTAAACTCCTTTGAGGATTTGGGTCTTGGAGTTGAACTCCCCAAAGATCTTTAGAGGTTCTTCTCTCTTAAGCCTTGGATCTTCTCTTGAGCCTTGGACCTTTTCCAAAGTGGGATTTTCGGAGATGGGTCTCCTTCTTCCTCCTCTTTGTTGGCCGGATCTTGGAGGAAAAGGGGGTGAGATTCAAAATCTCCCATTTTTGAGATCTAATGGAAGATCTGAGTTCCCCTTTGTGGGTTTTGTGGTGAAAAACTATTTATTTTTGGAAAAAGAAGAGTAAGACTCTTGATTTAATTCAAAAGGGGAAGAAGCTTTAGAACCATGAGGAAGGAGAAGGAGACACAAAAACCCTAGAGTTTGAGAGAATGAAAAAATTCTTCTTTTATTTCATTATCATGTTGCCTTATATAGGCTTACACCTTTACATATAGCCCCTTGGGTTTTACAAAATGGCATTTTGCCCATCCCATGGCTCATGTGCTCATTTCTTTGGCACATGAGCCATGGGCTTTACAAAAATTTGGCTTCATGCCCATTTTCTTACATTCATGCATAAAAAATTACATCAAAATTATTTATTACATGATTTTTTTATTTCGGCATGGGGGAGGCCGACCGCGGGGCTCGACTTGGGCATGGGCCCACTTGCTTGGGCTTGGGCCCGCTTACTTGGGGTTGACCTTGACTTGGTCAACTGGGGTGCAAATTTTGACCCCAACAAAGAGTTGGACCCAGAAATCCAAGATGCACTAGTGATTGCACGCTTTTGGCGTGTCGAGTTTTAAGGTTCTAAAGTTAACCGCAATGAGGACGACGTCGCTTTGCAGCTAGCCGCGATGAGTACGGGTCGTCCGCAGGGAGATAGAGCGTTTTACGTTCTTGTTTTGACGAGTTAATGCGTGAGGAGGAAATGTTCGTATCTACCCTATGTGTTTATATGCAAAGTAAACATTTGTTAGGATTAGATAGGATAGTGTAAGTTAAGGAAATTCGTACTCAATCCTTTGAGCCGATCTCGATCACTAAAGCTAGAACAATCGGCAACAACGTGGATTAGGGTACTTAAGCACGGTATTTGTGAAATCTGGCTTATTGACCCTTGTCTGTCCGTTCTTGTCGCTTGCTTTCGCCTTCGGCCAATCCGAACGCAACCGGTCACGGTTAGGAATCACCGATACCTTGGTAAGGTAGGGTGCCTAACGGAGCGCTTGCGTAAGGTTTGGGCGGAGTTTAATGGAAAAGATCGGAAAAAGGAAATGAGAAACGGAATCTTAACTTACAATATCGTTTTCTTTCCTAACAACACAATATTCACAACCATTACAACAACAAACAAAAAGAGCAAAGAAAAGATAAACAAAGAAAAGAAAAGAGCGTTGCAAGAAAGTAAATGACATGGAATTAAATTGCAAGTAAACCATGGAAATAAATTGCAAGAAAGTAAAGAGCAAGAATGTAAATACTAGGAACCATAGAACACATTACAAACCATGGGTTCAATAGCCTAAACTTAAACATGCAAGCTCAATGAAGAGGTTGTAAGATCAAGAGAAGGCTAAGAACCCAAGGAAAAATGAAGGCAAGAAGAAAGCTTTATTGATTCTAAATGATGATACAAACCCTTGAGTTTAATAACCAAAACTTAAACTTGCAAGTTTAATGAAGAGGTTACAAGATCAAGAGAAGGCAAAGAACTCAAAGGGGACTAGCTATGTACAAGAACAAAAGAAAACAAAAAGAGTTGTGAATGAATTCTTGGACAAAACTTGGACAAAGAATGACCCCCTTTCCCTTGCTCACTGGTCTGCTTTTATAGACACAAAAGAAAAATAAACAAGCAATAAAAATAGGTTGATGTGACTGCAAGGGAGGGACCACAGAAAATTGGGGATCATTGGGGCAACTGGGGTCGGCCATCTCGGAATTTTGGAGGGTGTGGCCGGCCCAATTCCGAGCACCCAGGCTCGTGTTTGTTGTGTGGATTTGTATGCTCCCCAATATCACTCCGGTGCTGCTTGATTTCTCTATATTAACCTGGTCTGCACTCAGGGATTTGGAGGGAAACTTGATGCTATACATCACATCAAATCTTTTTGCATTAACTCACACATCACTCTTGTCCCCCCACTTGCATAAGCCATCATTTGTGTGTGCCATGGGCTGCCCCACCATGGTCCATGCCAAAGAGTTATGTGTACACATGCATTGTGTTGGACCAAAAGTTGTGTGCACACATTTTGTTTGCAAAAACTCTTTGAATATCGGTCGGTTTCCAGTTCCGGTTGCAGTGTCGGCTCACAAACGATATATCCGTGATTTTAAGTGTATTTCCAGTATTTTGTCACGGATACCTGTAATCTGTAATTACTGAGAAGACACTGGTTAATAGTACCGATTTATACAAAATAGATAAAGAATGAGCGGTATTAAAATGCAGTTTTTAGTGATGAACAACTAGCTACAGGGGATTTCCTAACCCATGATCTCGCTTTGAAGGCTGTCCGACGCTATGAGACCGTCGTAAAGAAGAAAGGCAGATCTCAGACTTCCGGTGTGAAATTCCCTGCCACACAGATGGCAGGAAGAGCCTCTTCCAGGCCAACTTTTGCACCCAGAAGACCAGGAGTAACATTTAACCGGCTCAGTCCAGACTTTTGCTTCTATTGCAAGAGGAATGGACACCTGGCGAAAGACTGCAGGCATGCGAATGGCTTGTGTTTGGTTTGTGGTGCATCCACTCACGCCATTGGAGCTTGTCCATATCGTCTCAACCCAGCTCCAGCACCTAGACCCACAATCACCGATCCGCAGCGGCCATCTATTCAGGCTTCTGCACCTCGTCTTGCTCTACCTGCTCCACTTCCACGTGGACCTCCGGCACAGCCTCTTCGTCAATTTCACTAGGCCCAGAGGAACATGCCTCAAGGGCAGAGGAAAATGCCCCCGGGACAGAGGAATGTGCCTACAGCAAGGAGGAATATACCCCGATGTCAGGCTTTCACCATGACAATTGAGGAAGCCGAGGCCACTGGCCAAGTTATTACTGGTAATTCCCAATTCAATCCTTGTGCACCTCTATATTTTTCCTGTATCTAAAACCAATCTCTCACAACTTAGGTACTATACTAGTAGCCATCCTTCTTACACCAGCACTGTTCGACAATAGAGCGTCACACTGCTTCATGTCCCAACGTTTTGTGAGAACACAAGCGATTCCCGTGAAGCCACTCATTTCAAGTTGGAATGTCAGTTCCAGGAATAGAGTATTGAAGGCAACTATGAGATTGGATTAGTATCCAGTTGTAGTTTGCGGACGAGAATTCTATGCAAATTTCAAAGTACTGGACATCCCAAACTTCGAAGTTGTGTTGGGAATGGACTGGCTGGGAGTTTTCTATGCTACGATTGACTGCCGTCAAAGGAGGGTAGTATTTGAGATAACAGATCACCCAGTCTTTTACTTCAAGAGTGGAGACAGAACTTTGGAGCCAGGAATCTTCCGTACCAAACTGGAGGATGCATAAGTATTTACTCTACCGGCGGAAGAAGAAAAGCCAGAGGTGGTTCGAGAGTTCGAGGATGTGTTCCCTAAAGATATAACATGTTTGCCTCGCGATCGAGCTCTTGAATTCAGCATTGACTTACTACCTGGTGCGCAACCGGTGCTCAAACCTCCGTATCGGTTAAGTCCTGAAGGATTGAAGGAGATCTGTACTCAGTTGGACGAACTTCTGAAAAAAGGTTGGATTTGTCCTAGTACTTCAAGTTGTGGATCTCCAGTTTTTCTTGTGAAGAATAAAGAAGGTTCATACAGAATGTGTGTAGATTACCGAGCTTTGAACGAAGTGATGATAAAGAACAAGTATCCACTACCGCGCATCGATGATCTATTCGATCAGCTAAGCGGGTCTTGCTTATTTTCAAAGCTAGTTCTTCGTTCGGATTATCATTAGGTGAAGGTTAAAGAGTTTAATATTCCTAAAACGGTGTTCAGGACTCGCTATGGTCATTACGAATATCTTGTGATGCCATTTGGAGTGATCAATTCACTTGCTATATTCATGAATCTAATGAACCAAGTTTTACGAAAGTACTTAGACAGGTTCATTGTTATTTTCATCGACGACCGGTGTATTCAAAGAATCGAAAAGAGCACGCTGAGCATTTACGGATTTTCCTGGAGATATTGCGACAGCATCAACTCTATGCCAAGTACAGCAAGTGCGAATTTTGGTTAGATCAAGTCGGATTTCTCGGACATATTGTTTCAGGTGAAGAAATCTCAGTAGATCCAGCTAAGATGTCAGCTGTCAGCGAATGGCCGACACCAAATACGGTGAAGGATATTCGAAGTTTCTTGGGATTAGCAGGATACTACCGAAGATTCATTGAAGATTTCTCGAAGATTGCAGCACCCTTGACCAAGCTCACACGTAAAGATGTAGTATTCGTGTGGTCAGAAGTATGTGAACAAGGTTTTGTAGAACTCAAGTCGAGGTTAACTTCAGCTCCTATTCTCGTAATACCAGATCAATCTAGAGGTTTCGTCGTACATTGTGATGCATCTGGTAAGAGATTAAGATGTGTTCTACATCAGCATGGGAAAGTTGAAGCTTTTGCATCAAGACAGTTAAAAGTACATGAGCGCAATTATCCAACACATGATCTGGAGTTGGCAGCCATTATCTTTGCACTTAAGATTTGGCGTCACTATCTTCTGGGAGAATGAGTAGATATATACACTGACCACAAGAATCTGAAGTATGAATTTACTCAGAAGGAATTGAACATGCGGCAAAGAAGATGGCTAGAACTCATGGCGGACTTCGACATCAACCTACAGTATCATCCTGGGAAGGTGAATGTAGTTCCTGATACACTTAGCCGCTAGCCATTAGCAATGAATCTCACTGCTCAGTGGAAGCAACAGCAGGAATTGCACAGATTGGCGATCGAAGTAGTTATGCCAGGTAACGCTTCGTATTTGATGAACTTACAAGTCAGTCTACAATTGCCAATGAGATCAAAACAGCTCAAGCAAATGATGCCAAGCTATAAAATATCCGAGAACAAGTAGAAAGTGGACTTCGAACTGACTTCATTATCCACGAAGACGGATCCAAAAGATACGGAAGTAGATTGTGTGTACCACACGACCCTGTTCGAGAAGAGTTGATGAAAGAATCCTACAGCTCTCTTTACTCAGTACATCCTGGTGGTACCAAAATGTATAAGGATCTGCGGCAACACTACTAATGGCATGGAATGAAGTGCGAAGTAGCCAAAAGCATAGCCAATTGCTTGGTGTGTTAGTAAGTGAAGGCTGAACATCATAGAACTGCTAGTCTATTTCAGCCGTTACCTATCCCAGAATGGAAATGGCAGCAAATTACCATGGACTTCATGACCGCCCCTTCCCGCAGCACGAAGGGTAACGATGCAGTATGGGTTATTGTGGATCGACTCACCAAGTCGGCTCACTTTATTCCCTTTCGAGTTGGATAATCTACCGAGACGTTAGCAAAGAAGTACATGAAGGTAAGCATGAATCTAAAGTAAGATTTAACCTCAAAGTGAACTATTTTTTATACCCATGAACTATGCAGAAGATCGTGAGATTACCTGGAGTACCGTTTTGCATCGTCTCCGATCGTGACACCAGATTCCGATCGCAGTTTTGGCAGAGTCTGCAAGTTAGCCTGGGAACGAATTTGAACTTCAGCACGGCTTACCATCTATAAACGGACGGACAGTTCGAGCGAACAATTCAGATTCTGGAGGACATGCTAAGAGCTTGTATGTTAAACTTCGGAGGTTCGTGTGAAGATCAGCTACACCTTGTGGAGTTTTCATACAACAGCAGCTATCAGGAGAGCATTGGAATGGCACCATTTGCAGTTCTCTATGGAAGGAAGTGTCGTTCACCACTAAGTTAGGATGACATCGGAGATCGTGAACACCTTGGACAAGAGATGATCGTAGCAACTGTGGACGTAGTTTGCACGATCAAGAAAAGAATGCGCATAGCTCAAGACCGATAGAAGCACTAGGCTGATGCAAAGCGTCGACATCTGGAGTTCCAACCTGGAGATCATGTTTTCTTGAAAATTTCTCCAAAAAGAGGAGTGATCCACTTCGGCAAGAGGGGTAAGCTCAGTCCAAGATATATAGGACTGTTCGACATTCTCGAACGAGTCAGAGAAGTGGCATATCGTTTAGCACTACTGTTCCGCCAAATTTTTTGGCAAAGAGCTATTTGTTCCCTTATAAAAAAAAGGAAAGAGGAATAGAATCCTTATAGTTTGGCATCACGTGTTAAACACGTGGACGCTTATATGAAAAACATATACGCGCGAAAACAAATAACTAAAGGCCAAACTGGCCTCATGTGTTAAACACATGAGCTCTCATATGCAAAGCATATAAACGCTGAAAACAAATAATAAAGAGTCAAACTGGCCTCACGTGTTAAACACGTGAGCGCTCATATGCAAAACATATAAGCGCTGAACATAAATAACCAATGGCCAAACAGGCCTCATGTGTTAAACACGTGAGCGCTCATATGCAAAGCATATGAGCACTGAAAATAAACAGGCTAAAACCCATACTAGGGGTCACGTGTTAAACACGTGAGTTCTCTTGCCGCATTCTTTGGCAGCGCTCACATGCAAAGCATGTGAGCGCCCTAATTTAAAATGATCCCATATGATAGAATTAAATTCTTTATGATAGAATTAAATTTTATTTGGGAAATATTTTCCTTTATCTTTCTAATATGGAGAGATCTTTTTCTAACAGAGAATCTTGGATTTAAAATCCAATGATGATAAAATATCACCAATTAAACCATCTGATAGAATTAAATTCTATGTGGGAAATATTTCTTTGATTTTTCTCAAACTAGAAAGATCTTCTTTGTTAAACAGAGGACCCTTGGATCAAACATCCAACGGTGATTATAAAATCACCCATCGATCATCTGATAGAAAAAAAATTCTGTCTTAGGAAAAGATATTTCCTAATCATGTTAAATAAATAAGAAAACTTCTCTGTTAAACAGAGAACCTTTGGATTAAAAATCCAATGGTGAATAAAATTCACCAAGTGATCTGAGAAATCTTTTTGGATTGATCATGATCTCTCAATCAGAGATTTTCATAACAAGTTGATCTTTTCTCTTATCCTATAAATAGAAGGAAAACAAAGAGAAGAGGGGGAAAAAAGAGAACTTGACAGAAGCTTCTGCCAAAAAGAGAGGAGAGTGCAGTGAGATCTTGAGAGAACAAGAGAATTTAATTATCAAAAAAGAAGACTTTCCTCATTGAAACCAGAGGTAAAAAAAAAACAGATATCATATTGTCTCTCCTTTACCTATCTAAGAGTTTAACTCTTCATTTAAGAACTCAGTTCTTTCCTTAGTTGAGATTTGCAGAAGAAAATCTCCCCACAAGTTGAGAATTTAATTCTCATCGAGAAGATTTTGCTCTGCAGATTCAAAACTTAGAGGAAAAGAATTAAGTTATAAGAAAAAATAGGAGAGAAGAAGAACGAGAACATATAGGAATTTAATTCCTCCAAAAATTAGGGTTTAATCCTATATATATAAAGAACTTAGTTCTTCCATAAAAAAACAGTGATGATGATCCAAAATCTTAAAAACCAGAATCGTTGGTGCTTAGCACTAGTTTGAAGCCTCACGTATTTCCCACGTGAGTGCCTCAAAGAGAACAACTGAAACTCCCCCACGTGCTTCCCACGTGAGTGTTAAACCACCCCAGTATAAAAAAAGAGACAGCCATGTACTTTGCACGAGAACTCTAGCCATATGGGAGCACCCATACTTGTGGTGCCTCACGTGTTTCACACGTGAGCGCCACAAGAATCAAGTGCTTAGCACTTATATAAAAGGGGGGAAATAAAACCTTATGGGCAGCGCCTATATTTGTGGTGCTTCACGTGTTTCACACGTGAGCGCCACAAGAATCAAGTGCTTAGCACTTATAAAGAAAAGGGAAATAAAACCTAATGGGCAGCACCCATATTTGTGGTGTCTCACATGTTTCACACGTGAGCACAACAAGAATTTAGTGTTTAGCACTAATCTAATGCCCATGTGAAACTCACGTGAGCACTGTATGTCCCAGTGCTTAGCACTGTTGGGTAATTATAGAAACTCAATCCCGGCCCAAATTGGCTAAAGTTTCCCGAGATTAAACCCCTGTGATTTTAAATCAACCGAACTCATATAGCTCATGATTTCCTAAACCGACCTTAGTCTCAAAAATAACTAGTGGTCTCCCATTGATGATATCCCAAAAGATATTCATCTTATATCTCCTAAGATAATTTTAGTCTCAAACATGACTAAGATTTCTTAGCTTTACAATAGCCCCTCCCTCTTTTTCCCTCAAATATGGGATTTTGGTTTAAGGGTACATCTCTCCACACCTCTGATATATGTCGTTGAAATTCTTCAACGTCTTCAGAGAAGTGGCGGGTCTCGACAACCAACAACACGTTGATGCACTTCCAAACTGACGTGCATACCTCAAATCGGATCGTACCCCAAATTGGATGCATTCCATATCATCATTGTTCGCTTCATCACATAACAAATACACGTGTGCGCAAGTCGAACTTGGGACCGAAACGTCCTTAAACTAATATTCGCCTCCAAAATAACGCTAATGGACCGAAATATCCTTAAACTAATATTCGTCCCCAAATACGGCAATAACGGACCGAAATGTCCTAAAACTAATATTCGCCTCCAAAATGACGGTAGTGGAACGAAATGTCCCTAAACTAAAATTGCGCCTCAAACATGGAAATAATGAACCGCGATGTCCTTAAACTAAAATAATCGAGCCCAAATGCTCATACGTTTTAAGTCGATCTTAATCTGAAACCAGATTAACGATCCTTAAATCAACCCAAACCCAAATCTAAAAATATATGAATTTGGACTAATTCACGTCCTAACGGGCGACGACATAAATTAGTCTCCGTATACAATCCACGGGCAACCCAAAATAAAAACAAACATACACACGATACGAAGTGAACCTCCGAAACAGGAGAAAGTGGTTATAGCGATGCGGTAACGTAATTAACTGTAGGGGCCTACGCCTGCAAGGAAGAGCGTCCCCACAATCAAAAGCCCCTCGTAAATGAGGGGGAATTTGATAAAGTCTGCTACAACGGCCGCGTCCGTCCAAACCTCCGATATACGGTGCCATAAATCAACTTGGTATCTTCGGAGAGGTGGACGGATAAATCTAAATAGCATCTGCCCCCAGAATTCAGGCCAGACGTCCCAATGTCCCGGTCCATCTTCCGACGGTGAACAGATTCTGGCACGCCCGGTGAGACCTTTTCCTCTTTCCACTCCACGCTTCGTATGTCGTGTTCTGCGAACAAAATAGCGGTTCACTACGATTGCCATTGGATTCAAGATACTAAGATTTGGTGTCTTGTTCATGTGCTAGGAAGAAGAAGAAAAAGATCAATGGCTTCCAGCTGCACAACCTGCAACAGCAACCCCCGCTCCGCCCCAACTGGAAGAGTGACTTATAGGCCCAACGCGGCCTCCAATTTTTTAATGCCGGTGGGGCAAGTAACAAAAGCCACTACTGGATTGTTCTTCAGGACCATGCTCCCACCAATGAGCATCGGTACTCTAACGCCGTAGCCCGATGTTCCTAAGAAGTCGGTCTTCCACCGACTGACGACCGCAACGGCTCCTCTCAACGAGCTGTCTAAAAAGGGGGTCTCGGTCTTTAATAGGCCGAGACAAAGCCCAAGCGGGCCCGCAAAGAAGCCCATGATTCCCGAATGGCTAATGAATTCATCAAAAGTGCTTCACTAGTCAGACGATCGGTCTTCGAGAGGCTGACCGTCTCCAATCAAATCTTGCCAAGGATGTCGGTCTTTAACAGGCTGACAATTGCTGGAGCTCCTCAACAAAACCAGGGGTAAGCCACAGACGCTTCCAAAACCGAGGCGGTCCCGTCTGCAAGACACGCTTTACATAGCCACTAGCGCCGAGTGAGAAAAGCTGGGGGCAACTCCCCCTCTGGATTCACTCCGCCGGCTCCAATGGTGGAAGTTGACATTGCTGTTCCAAACGGGAACAGCTTTGATCTGCTTAGGAGGGTGCGAAAGAACTCTCCAACCGCGGTGCTGAAGAAATCTCCCCCGCCTGCAGAAGCCATAATGCAGACGAAACCGGAGCAGTCCCACCAACGGCTTTCCTCCCAAATTCACAGGGTCTGGCGGAAAGACCAAGACTCTGTATTCGACAAAGACTACTTTCGTTGACTGAAGAAAATGAAGGTTCGGCAAGAGAAAGACCATTCCTCTATCATACAGCAAAGGGTGTCTTCCACACGGGTGCCTGTTACAACGGCTCCTTCAACTTCGACCTCCTACAAAAGGATGAGGCCGGAGAAAATCCCACCGCCAGCGGAAAATTCCAAAGGCACTGGATCTAAACGCTCCAAGTCTGGGGGCATGGTCGTACACATGGTTTACATGGCTTCCGGAAAAGAGGAAATCCGTGCTTCCGTGGCTCATCGATCGCAATCTCGGTTGTTAACAAAAGCTCAGGAGAAACAACAAAAGCTCCAGGAAATGCTGATCAAAATGTCAACACTTACTGGGCAGAAAGAAAGCCCGGAATCGGCATCTGAACAGCGTCAATAGCAGGAGACCGATACAGAGTTCCTGCGAAGGGTGCTTGAAAGGAAGGATAAGGAGGCCGCGGAACAAGTTGCTAACATAAAGCAGATGGCGCTTCTGTTCCTTGACATGGTTGGAATGATGATTCAGCCAGAACCTCCAGCCGAAGATCCACCGATAATCATCGAGGATGACAAAGGGGAAATATCAAACCCTCTTCCAGCTCTATCAACAGCTAAGGAGGAAACAATCTCCAAGGCTGCTCTTGATGACTATATAGCTCAACAAATACGAGCTCATCAAGTGAATGAAGCGGCTGGCCAAATCGTCAGAACTGGGCGACCGTATCCAGGCTGATATGATCAAATCAAGTACCCGCCGGGATATACGATCCTCAAATTCCATGAATACAAGGGGACAGGAAATCCACACCAGCACGTCGCTCAGTTCAGAGCTTTGTGCGGCAACACTGGAGGCGATGACAAACTGTTGCTTCTCCAGTTCGTTGGCAGCTTGTCAGAAACGGATTTTGAATAGTACTCGGAGCTCCTAAATGACTCTGTGAGAACATTCACAGAAATGGAACTGTTGTTCACACAGCAGTTTGCCAGCGCAAGCGAGCGCACCCCGATCACGGTATTAATCAATGCCAGGGTAAAGCCGGCAAAAACCTGGGTCCAATACGCGATCCGGTGGCGGAATCTATGGTCAAAGTGCGAACAACGTATCGAAGAATCCCCTGCCGTGGGCATGTTCATCAGGATCCTAGATCCGCAAACGACTGTGTCCCAGTTCATGACGTTCTTCAAGCCGACTACCTTCCAGGCCTTGATCGAAAAGCTGGCCCAAATGGACCAGATGGGCAACAGGCCTTCCTCCTCATAAATGGACCCTCGTAATGTCAAGGGTAAAGGGAAAGCGGCCTTTGTTGCCAACACTCAACAGCAACCGAGTGACCCGAAACCGGTTGCTCACCAAAACAACATGCGTCCATGCCTATCCCTGGAAGAAAGGCTAGGACGCGCTTACTCGTTTCCCCGAGACAAGACGAGGAGACTGTTCGAGCTGGCAATGTGCAACAAACTCATCACATTGCCAGACACACGGCGTCCACCGCAACCCGGTGACGTCAACAACCCTAACTACTGCTCTTATCACAGAATGGTGAGCCACCCAATTGAGGATTGCTATGTCTTCAAGAACTAGGTTGAGGACCAGTATCAACAGGGGAAATTTGCGTTTTCTGAGAACTGGAGGGTGAACCCACCATAGAAGCACATTCCCAAAAAGGTGGATGCACCGGGGGCACCATGCTCGCTCGTGGAAGAAACTCCATGGGAAGTCGTTCTTTCAGCTAAAACCAAAAAAATGCTGATAGATTTCCAGGCATGTCTTGCAGTCAGATGGAGAAGCCCACTTGAACTGGAAATCATCAAAAGGATGCTGAAACCGCGTCACTTACCGAAAACTGTCGACAAAGGGAAAAATCCCCAAGTCGAGCCTTCAAAGTCTTCGAAGAAAAAGAAGAAGACCAAGAAGCCTGTGCAACCTGCCGAGTATGATGACAAGCGCACAGACCTACAAAGATACATTGACGCGCTGGAGGAATACAACCAGGAGGCGCGGAAATCAGTCATCCTCGAAGAGTTCCTCAGGCATATTCTTGAGAATGAAGAGAGTGACGACGATGAGGAAAATGACTCATCAGAAACCGAAGACTATGTAGCAAGTTACCACATAGTTTCCCATTCGTCGTTAAATGACGAAGAAGCTCCCTCAGCGTCAGAAAACAATGCAGAGGAACTGGGGGCAGGATCGGCGCCAAAATCCCCGGAACTTCTAGGAGAAGACCCGATCGATAGGCTGTTAAATGAAGCCTTTTGGAAAAGCAAATACCGAGCACGCGAAACAGCCATATATGAAAAGGCTAAGCGTCAATGTCAGGGTAAAGAAGCTGCAGCGAGGATGAGTCGTAAAGCAATCCAACCAAACCGAAGCACACCTGCCACAAATAAAAGTAGGATCAAGGCAGAGAAGCGATTTGCCAAAACCTTGTCAATGGGAATGAAGCTGCCACCTCTGGTAGGAAACACTCTCGGGGTCATACGCCTCGACGGAGAGGATTCATATCCAAACTACTGCCTATATCATCGGAGGATTACCCACCCCACCGAAGAATGCAGTGCCATCAAGAAGTGGCGGCAAAGATATGTTGCCCATCAAAAAAACTTCAAAAGGATGAAGCGAGAAGCTCGTCGACTGCAAAAAAGTGCGGCAAGTGCGCGTGAGAAAACGACCGGCAACTGTCATATGGTTGATACCAGTTTGGAAGGGGATAAACCCCAGGTTCTTATCTTCGGGAGCGACTCTGAGGATGAAATGACCCTCTGCCCTCTCTTCAAAGAATCCACCTCCGAAAAAGAAGAGGGGGAGAAGAACTATAGGAACATTCAGCTGCGTAACCGCACGCTGTCTGAAAAGAATGTCGGACCTACAAACAAAGGTTCGAGCCAAAAAGACAAAGGGAAAGAAAAAATCCCTGAGGAAATCATCCTCGATGATGGAGTCATCAAAGTGCCCGCAGCCAGGGACCCGCCTAAGAAAAACAAGGTGTGTTCGCTGCCGAAAACTGGGAAGATAGACGTCTTGCCTGAATTTGGAGGCAGATGCTGTTTGGTTTTATCCGTCCACTTCTCCGAAGGTGTCAAGTTGATTTATGGTACCATGTATCGGAGGTTTGGACAGATGCGGCCGATGTAGCAGACTTCGTCAGATTCCCCCTCATTGTGAGGGATTTTGATTGTGGGGACGCTCTTCCCTACAGGCGCAAGCCCCTGAGTTAATTACGCTACCGCATCGCGGTAACCACTTTCTCCTTCTCCAGATGGTCACTTCGTGTCGTGTATGTTTGTTTTGTTTTAGGCTGCCCGTGGATTGTATACGGAAACAAATTTATGTTGTCGCCCGTAGGGCGTGGATTAGTCCAAATCCGTATTTTCTTAGATTTGGGTTTGGGTTGGGTTTAAGGATCGTTAATCTCTTTGAGATTAAGATCAACTTAAACGTTGTTAAGGATACGTTAGTCTAATTTTAGACTAAGATCTACTCAACGGGGGTTCAAAATTATTTAGATCCGATGACAGAGCATTTGGGCTCTATTGTTTTAGTTTAGAGATGTTGCAGTCCATTGGGTTTAATGACATCATAGTCCGTGACAGTTTAAAGACATCATAGTCTGTAAAGTTTAAAGATATCATAGTCTATGAGTTTAAGGACCTCACAGTCCATAAAGTTTAAGGACGTCATAGTTTATGAGTTTAAGGACCTCATAGTCCATAAAGTTTAAGGACATCATAGTCCATGAGTTTAAGGACCTCATAGTCCATGGGGTTTTGGTTTAACCAGTTTGAGGATGCGCCAAAAGTTATTGATTATTGGGACCCTCCATCTCTCTGAATACGTTGAAGTGTTATAACGACATGTATCAGAGGTATGAAGAGATATACCCTTGAACTAATGTCCCGATTAGGGAGATGGGGTGAACATCAGTTTAGATGCCATTTGTTGGGAGCTCATTAGCTGTCTTCAAGGCTGAGATCGGTTTTGGAGACCCTGAGCATGAGGGGCTCTATTGACGGTCCTTGGGAAATTTGGTCTGAATATGGCTAATATTAGCCTTTCATAGTGTTCAACACTAGTATATATTCAACGCTCACGTGCTCCCACGTGTGGTGTTCAAAATAGTGTTAAACACTAAAATTCATAGGCGCTCACGTAGGGTCACGTGAGGCGCTTGAAGTAGTATTAAACTTCAAGAATTTGAGGCGCTGCTTCTACGGGTTTATTCTTTTGTTCTTTTCTGAGTGCTAAGCGCTATTGGGTCACGCGAGATCACGTGAGGTGCCCCAAAAGTGGAAACTGCCTTTGATTTATTCTTTTTTTGCTTTGTAAGTTTCAAGCACTACTATGGGGTCACGCGTGATCACGTGAGCCAATCTCTTTTGTTCCTCAGAGGCGCTCACATGGGAGCACGTGATCGGCTGTTGTCATGTTGGGTACCAATCCTTTTACGCGTATGGGGATCCCGAGTTTCGAGACTTTCAAGCCCATTGTTTTGTAGGAATTGAATTCTTAGTACTTAGTTTTTTTTTAGGTTTGGGATCTGTATGACAGAATCTCCCCGATGAGAATTAAATTCTCAACTTGTGGGGAGATCCGCTTCTGCAGAACTTTTATCATAAGGGAGAACTAAGTTCTCGTATGAAGGGTTAAACCCTTATTCTATCAGAGGAATTAAATTCCTAAATACTTTTATGGGAGAATTGAATTCTCTGAACTTAGATCTCCCCCTAGGTTTTGGATCTGCATGGCAAAATCTCCCCAATGAGAATTAAATTCTCAACTTGTGGGGAGATCTGCTTCTGCAGATCTCAACCAGAGGAAGAACTAAGTTCATTTTAGAAGAGTTAAACTCTTATAGAGGTGAAAAAGAGATGAGATATTCTCTGAGTTTTGTTCCTTCTCTTACCTCGGATTTTTCTTTTTGTTTTCTTTTTTTTTAACTTGAAGTTTGTGAGGGGTTCTTTCTCTCTATTTCTGTATATCTCCTTTTTTTTGTCGCTTTGCTGTTATTTATAGGAGAAAGAAAAGAATCAATTTGTTTAGAAAATCTCTCATTGAGAGATTTTGATCAACCAAAATGATCTTTTAGATCAATCGGTGAATTTTATTCACCGTTGGATTTTTAATCTAAGGACTTCTGTTTTACAGAAGATATTTATTTTGTTGTTCTTAGCAAGTTTAGGAAGATATTTCCTTGCACAGAATTTTTCTGTAAATGGGTGATTTTTAATCACCATTGGATTTTTAATCCAACGGCACTCTGCTTTACAGAGTGCAATTTTTCTTGTTTAGAAAGATCCAAGGAAATATTTTCTAAAATAGTGCTTTTGATCCCTTTGTTTAGAATTTAATTCTATCTGTTCAGAAGGCATAGGAGCCATCACGTGTACCACGTGACCCCTCACAGAATTAATTTGGTTTGTTTGTATGTAGGAGTCCAAACAGAGGGAAGGCATCACGTGGTAACACGTGAGCTTCTTTGTTCTTTGTTTGTTTTATAACTGAGTCCCACACGTTTTGTGTGAAAGACGATCACGTGCTTGCACGTGAGGCTTTAGTTGCCGCCTACTAAGCGGAGCCGCTTACTCTGCATACAGATGCATCACGTGCTTGCACGCGATGCTCCATTAGTGGGAATTTTTTTCCTTTTCCCTCTCTGAGTCTCTTTGTAAGGGATTGATGACTACGTGCTTACACGTGATACTTCCATTAGTGAGGAATTTTCCCCTTCCCTTTTTCTTTCTGAATATTTATAAGGGAACAAATACCCCCACAGTGTTGTTCTCACTGGCTTACACATGAATGCAACGCTGTCACCTTTACAGCCGTTGGATCTGCCTAGGGAATGAGGAAGATGAACCGTTTCCCATCATGTCTTATAAATGCAGGGGTCTCGTCTCTGTAACGCCTCTGTTCCTTCATCTTCTTCCTTCTTCGCTTCCTTTGAGAATTTAATTCTTCTCTTCAGAGCTTAGTTCTCTGTTCATTAAAAATTTCCAGAGTTTAACTCTGCCAAAAAGAACCCTTTTTAGGTAAAGCTCTTGATCATCAGAGAACCCTTTTCTTAAAGAAAGTCTCTGGATTTTAAATCCAACATGAGAGCTTTGCTCTCCTCTAAAACTCATCTCTTAGAGATCCAAAGATGTGATCTTTGAGCAGTAAACCTCCGTATCTCAAGTATTCTCCTCTGAATTTTGAGGATTCTTGGGATTTTTAATTTTCATATATTTTTTATGAGTTCTTGGAATTTAATTCCATCACATAAAAGGAATTTGATTCCTCTGACGAAGAGGTTAGCTCTGAAAGATCAAGGGGACCCTTCGGGAATTTTATTCCCTGGTGTTCTTGAAAATCTTTTCATAGGGTTTTACCCTTATTCGCACAAATTTGAATTTGTCGGGTGTTTAACAGAACTTGTTTTCCCAAGAATTTGTTTGAATTCTAATGTCTGTTTAATGAGGATCTTCTTGATTCTCATAATGATTTCCCTGTCTCATCATTGGTGAGCCGCCATATTGATTTTGTGGGGTCCATGTGTCCTGTAGGCAGTGGTCCTGAAAAACAGACATTTTGTCGTTTTCTTTCGTTATTATATATATATATATATATATAGAGAGAGAGAGGCTTCACAAAAGGTTTCTCCTTTCCTTGTTTCAGGAACAATGGCTTCTCTTCCCTACTTTCCTTTTACTCGCTCAGACGATGCTTTTCCACAATCGCCATCAGAAGAAGAAACAATGGCGATGATCAGGGCCCATGACAGGGACCGTACCAATTTGCTCTTATGGGGAACTTGGTATGGGCATATCATCCGGGGTCGCCGCAGTTTTCTTTGCGAAGTGCCTATAGAGCCTCTTCGCCCAATTTTGCCGATGGAGCGTCCGCAGACTGCTTTTGCGGTGGAAGCGGTTGATTGGACTCCTATAGGCCGGCTTGAGCCGTCGACAGTTGGGATACCAAACCAGCCTTTGCCGGCCATAGACATCTTGGGGCGTCGCATTTGCCAAGGTGAAGCCCAACCCTGGGGACAAGTCTATAAGATAAGGCTTACCCCTCGCCATCCAACGGGCTATCTTCTCTGGGCTCACTATGTTCTGTCCGCTTATCGTGCACGATTGCAAAAGGTCGGGCTTTATAGGGCGGTGTATGCGTCCCTCTTTCATTATCAGTCCCCCCATGTCTGGTGGGTTAAAGCTTTCCTAAATCAATGGAATCTTCCCACCAACACTTTCTTGCTAGGGGATCGTGAGGTCTCGATTTCCCTGGAAGAGTTCCGTGAGGTTTCCGGATTGCCGATCAGGGGAGAACAATATAAAGAGTTGCTGCCTCCCGATGAATATGTATTCACGACCACGCTTGCTATGCTTGATGGCTTGGCGATTGAAAACGCTGTCCGCCATCAGTACCCTAGTCACTCTGGGTATTTTCGAAAAGCTGTTCACGGAGTCAGAGGGACAGGGCGTCACCTTTAAGAGCTTTATCGCCTGCTTCCTCCGTGAAGATGTCCTATCAAAGGAGGCTCCGAAATTTGCGAATATTAATGACCCCTTTGGGTTTGGGTTGGATAAGTTGCCGGCCAAAGAAGAAGATTTACCGCAGTTTTACATCCCGATCTTGTCGGCCGTGTCCTTCGATTCAATTGCGGCTCCCAGTATGGACGAGGAGACCTTCTTTGTTGGTTTTATCAGCCTTTGGTTCAGCTGGTTTGCCATTCCAACGCATCGTCGCTTTATGAGAGCTTCGGTCATCTATCCTGCTCATCGTGTGGCTTAAGGGACACGACTGGCTGTGGGTATTGCAGGTTTATCGCACTTGTACCATGGGCTGAGCACTGCGGCCAATACCTCGACCCCGGGTATGGATGTGGTGAGTTTCTCCCTCCACTATTTTACGTCGTGGATTAAGATGCACGTATTGGGGGCATTCACAGTGCATCAGAGGCCGGATTTCTATGATGCTTACACCTTCCCGCGCTCATAAGATTGGTGGACGCATCTGCTCCTGATCCGACTCAGATAGGGACTCTTTGTGTGCTGCTTAACCCGTATGCTAACGAAGGCGGGATGGTATTCAATGACCGAGTCCTCTCTGCTCCTTCGGGACCTATTCAACAGCTGTTCGATTTATCGAAAGGGGGAGCACCATCCTTGAAGCCTAAGGAAATTATGCACTTGTATTCGATTCGGCCGGATTATTTGGTGTTCCGTCGAAATGATGCGGCTCTTTTCATGCGGTATAATCCGCACCGCTTTGCCCGGCAATTGGGTTATAACCAGGGTGTTCCCTTCGAGGCATTTTTGGTGGAGCCTGGCTCGTCTCTAGGAGTTGTTCGTGAAATCACCCATCACTTCATGCGGCTGAACACCGGCTCTCGTTTCGTAACTCCCGAGGCCGACTATATCCCAAAGTGTGTGGGGGATTTTACGGGTTTGTACCGCCACCGAGTTGGTCCCATCATTGCCGAGGAGAGACGGATACTCTTCGGATATAGAGCTCCCGCCCCGACCCAGGCTATGGGAGTTTCGCCGCGACCGCGAATAGTGGTTCGCCTTCCCTTGAGGGGTACTGGTGCCTTACTTATCCCTGAGACGGCGGATGCGGAATCGATTCCTCCCACAGTTGGTATGCCGATGCGCACTAGAGCCCAGGCAAGGGCTTCTGATAAGGCGCCAGCAATAGTTTCATCAGTTGCGGCATCATCAATGGTAGTGTCATCATCGGTAGTGCCGCCAAAAGAGGATACTGGAGGCAAGGTTGGGCAGCGCCGTATCAAAGCACAAAAAGGGAAGAAGCGATCCTCCTCTAGTGTTAGCTTCGACTCGAAAAGGAGGAAGACAGTTACCGGTTTGCTCGACCTCTTCCTCGAACCTGAAGTTGTTACTCAAGACGAACCCATATCCATGCAAGAGCCGGATGATGGTCTTCTCTTTCTGGGTTCGTCTACCGAGGAAGCCGCACAATTGGCTGAGGCTATAAGGCGCTCACAGGATGAAACTGAGAATGTGGGTGTCCCGAAGAAACCTTATCCTCCTGTCATATTCTACGAAGATCCCCTAACCATACGGCAGGTACTTGTGGGTCCCCTGCAACCGGAGGATGAGATAGCCTTCAAGCAGCCTATCTCAGCCGCTTCCGAAGATGAGCGGTCAAGTGGCCACGAATCTACATTTGAACCCCGGCGAGCACACTTTCTCAGGAAGGAATGTCGACTTGAAAAAGCCATCCTAGAAGCATCCTGGAGCATCGGTATGTGTGCTTTATGTATTATTATATTTTTTAATAATTTGTATCTCTTTTTATATATCCTTATCTTTGCGAAACTTCGCAGGGACTTCAGCAATGGAAGAGAATTTGAGCTCAAGTCGCGTCCTGACTGTTGACTCTGTAAATGTCCCCGATGAGGCACTAGTAGGTGCGGAGGAGGTCGTTATAGCTGCTATTCCTGCTGCAGAGCTTCCATTGGTGGCCTCTGTTCCCCCGGTGTCTGTTCTCCCAAAAGAGGTGCCCTCATCGGCCATGGATTTAATGGATCTTTCCGGTGACGGCCTTGAGATTATGGAACGGGTAGTTGAGACCGCCGCCTCTTCATTGGAGCCTGAAATGGCGGCCGTTGCCCCTTAATTGGAAGCTGTCATACCAGCAAATGTCTCCTGTGATGTTCCTGAGGGAATGGAGGAGGCTGCCGAAGCTGCTATCCCTCCGTTTCAAGATGGGAAGAGTATTGAAGGTAGCCTTCTAATACTTTGTTTTAATAGTCTTTTCCTTATCTGAACTTTTCCTTCCTTTCAGAGTTACTGGAATTGGCGGCTTCTATTGCGGACCTATCTTCCAGGAAATCCTTCCAGCGCTTACTTGACATAGGTGCCCTACATGCGATATCCCCGCAAAGCATAATCCTTTCTTCCGGGCAAGGTTGGTGCTCTTTAACCCCTTTCATTTTATTATTATTCTTTATAATGACGTTGATATGCACTCCACAGTTCTGGAAGCTGATGACGAGGTCGAGATCCTCGAAGGGCCCGGGGATCTTTCAAACCCTCCTTGCATGACTGCGGGTAAGTAAGGTTTCACCTTTGGCGTTGATTTGCCCATCCCATGTTTGTGGCTCTCATTGACTGTTCACGAATCTTGACAGCTTTGCCGATCCTAATTCATTTAGAATCTCGGATTTTCATGCCACCGGGTCCCTATGCCCGGCGTGCGTCCGAAAGGATGGCGAGGCAAAGCATCCATTCCCTGACGGCTCTCATTGAAGACCTTCGCGTTGGTACCTTTATCCCGGCCGAAGAATTCGCTGTCGAAGCCAATGCTTCCTTATCCGTTCTCGCCACCTATCATGATGAAGCATTGGTACGCATCTGGGTTGAGTATTGTTGCCAAGTGGAAGTCTACCTACACAGGCTTGAATGCACTCGCCTTCCCTCTGACATCTTAACCTTGAAATCAAGTCTGGGAGGATGGATCGAACGGTGCGCGGCCAATCTGCAGTCGTGCGAGAAGTGGATTGATCAAAAGTTTTCGGAGAGGAAGCTGGCCTCGAATGCTTTGGGGGAACTTCAAGCTCAACTTACTACTAAAACCACTCGTGCGTATGAACTTTGGCGGGTGCTTGAAGGAGCTATCACGGAGGTGGAAACTCTTGATAAAGCCTTTATTTTTACCCGCTAGATGGTTGAAGCACACAAAGTTGCTGAAAAAGAGCTTGAAAGCCGACTCACCTCATATCAGGCTCAACAGTCTCAGACGGAGACCCGTCTTGTGGCCATAACAAAGCTTGAGGCCGAGGCCCAGCGGAATAGTAGCGAATTGACGAACTTATTGCACCGTCCGCCGGCTTGAAGATATATATATATATATATATATATATATATATATTGTATTCTCCTTTTTGTATTTACTGCCGAATGGGAGTATCTTTTGATTCTTTTATGCGATGTACCTTGTATTCATTTGGATTCATGAATAAAAGACATATTTTGTTTTGCAGTGTTGTGTCCTTTTTAGCAAATGCATTTTGTAGACAGTCTATCTTGATCTCTTTGCAGGACAATGACGGCTTAGGAAACAGGTTTAGGTCTGTCGTCTAAGACTTTTCAAATTTTATGAGCCGTGGGTGTCTCATAAAGACTTTTCTCCCTACGAGTCGAGAGGATCTCGTAGGTGTAATTTCTCCTTAGGAATCGTGAGGATTCCTAAGCGTGTATTTTCCCTTGAGAGTCGTAAGGATCTCATAAGAGAATTTTTTCCCTTGTACAAGTCGAGAGAACTTGTAAACGGTTGTTTCCGTTTCTTGTCGAGATTCGACTTTGGAGAGTGTGACCCGTGAATAGTGTACAATGGCCCCTCTTAGGCTGACTTGCAGGGTCCCAATGCTTAGAAAACAGGTCTTTTATCCCCATTGTCTAAGGCTTTCCCTTACGAGTCGAGACGAATCGAGGGATTTTTGGTTGACTGGCTTCGCTTTCTGTGGTGCCAGGGTTGACGTACTCCACTTTCTGTGGTGTCAGGGTTGACGTGTTTCCGCGACGGGGTCATTTGATGACGTATTTCCGCGACGGGGTCATTTGCTGACGTATTTCCGATACGGGGTCATTGGATGACGTATTTCCGCGACAGGGTTATTGGATGACGTATTTCCGCGACGGGGTCATTTGCTGATGTATTTCCGCGACGGGGTCATTGGATGATGTATTTTCGCGACGGGGTCATTTGCTGACGTATTTCCGAGACGGGGTCATTGGATGACGTATTTCCGAGACAGGGTCATTGGATGATGTATTTCCGCGACGGGGTCATTTGCTGACGTATTTCCACGACGGGGTCATTTGCTGACGTATTTCCGAGACGGGGTCATTGGATCCGAGACGGGGTCATTGGATGACGTATTTCCGCGACGGGGTCATTTGCTGACGTATTTCCGCGACGGGGTCATTGGATGACGTATTTCCGCGACGGGGTCATTTGCTGACGTATTTCCACGACGGGGTCATTGGATGACGTATTTCCGCGACGGGGTCATTGGATGACGTATTTCCGAGACGGGGTCATTTGCTGGCGTATTTCCGCGATGGGGTTATTTGCTGACGTATTTCCGAGACAGGGTCATTGGATGACGTATTTCCGCGACAGGGTCATTTGCTGACGTATTTCCGAGACGGAGTCATTTTCTGACGTATTTCCGAGACGAGGTCATTGGATGACGTATTTCCGCGACGGGGTCATTTGCTGACGTATTTCCACGATGGGGTCATTTGCTGACGTATTTCCGCGACGGGTTCATTTGCTGACGTATTTCCGTGACGGGGTCATTGGATGACGTTAGGTTGCCTGCAAACCGTAGAGTCTTGGAACTGGGGATTTTGTCGTGGCCCCGATTGGTGGTGTCATGTTCGTATCCTGCTGGAATGAGGAGAAACACCATTGTTGATCTCTAGGCTGTAGATGTGGCCGTCGAGATTTGGAACTAGGGGCTTTGCCATAGCTCCGCTTCGTTGCGACCCTGAGGTCGGTTGTTGGAGTTGAGAAGGAATACCACGGTGATCTTTTGGGATGCAGATGTTGCCGTCGAGATCTGGCTCTCCCTTTAATAGAGTATGGTAGGGGAAATGTGGTTCCCTTTTTGTTTATGCTCATGGATTGTATACAGGGGTCAGTATGGACTTACCTGCAGGGCAAAAGTTTCATTCTTTCAATTTTTATTTCTTTCCGCGATGCTCTATGATTTCAGCTTTTTATATCGCGAAAGTCGCGAATGCCCAATCATTTCGGCTATTGTTCGCGGTGCCCAATCATTTTGGCTATTTTTCTTTTTACTCGCTGCTTTTTATTGTGAGTTGCCCAATCATTTCGGCTATTTTTTTATGCATATCTTTTACTTGTTGATTTTGTTGCGAGTTACCCTATCATTTCGGCTATTTCATATACATTTATAGCTCCCTGACTTTTCGCCGCGAGTATGGAACTCGGGATCTGATGCCAATCTTAGCATCAGCATCGCTGCGACTGGAATATTGCCAAAAGCGAATCGTCATTTGCCGAGAAAGGACTTAGAATTTGTTACTGATTTAGGCATCGGCATCGCTACCACTGGGACATTGCCAGGAGCGAATCATCATTTGCCTCTGTCAATGTCAAACAAAGATGGCTCAGCAAACAGGATTAGGATCCTGTCGACTAAGGCTTCTGACTTCATGAGTCGTAAGGGTCTCATAAAGGTGTTTCTCCCTACGAGTCGTGAGGATCTCATAGGTGTGATTTCTCCTTAGGAATCATGGGGATTCTTAAGTGTGTGTTCTCTTATAAGGCGTAAGGATCTTACAAGAGCGTTTTCTCCTTATAAGTCGGGAGGACTTACAAGTGTCGTTCACCGAATGGGGAAATTTCTCATCGTTGGTTGGACTCTATTGGGGAGGTGTTTATTTGTGCCCGTGGATTGTATACAAGGGCCAGTATTGGACCACCTGTAGGGCAAATTGGGGGATATGATGGCTTAAGAACAAGTTCAGATCCCTGTAGCTTAAGGCTTTTGAATCCTATGATCCGTGAGGGTCTCATAAGGGGAATTCTCCTTACGAGTCGTGAGGATCTCGTAAGTGTATTTTCTCCTTAGGAATCGTGAGGATCCCTAAGTGTGTTGCTCCCTTATAAGTCGGAAGGATCTCATGCAGGTATTTTCTCCTTACAAGGTCGAGAAGACCTTGCAAGTGTCTTTTAACGAGATTGCGCCCTTTCGGGTTTTCACAAACTCGCCGGTAGCCCTGCTGTTTTTACTCACGGAGCCCTTTCGGGTTTTCATCCGTGCCCATTTCGCTTATGGACGCACCGCTTTTTGGGGGGGTTGCGTCAGCCCTAGGATGCTACGGTCCGTAGTAATTTAGAGACGTTTCGGTCAGTCGTAGTATTTTTCAAGAACCAGCCATTTATTGGCCTGAAGGGTCTTTCGCCATGCATATCCATGAGTAAATAGGCCCCTCCTTGGTAGACTTTGTCTATGATGTATGGGCCCTCATAGTTCGGTTCGAATTTCCCCCGTTTGGCATGATTGGGGATCATAGGTCTCTTGACCACTAGCATGAGTTCGCATTGGCGGAATGTTCTCGGTCTAGTCAACCTTTCGTATGAGCACGCCATCCTTGCTTTGTAAGCTTCTAGGTTTTGCTACGCCATGAGACGAGTTTCATCGAGGGCGTCGAGCTCCTCGAGCCGAAGATGAGCATTCTCTTTGTCCGTTAGCTCATAATGAATTGCCACTCGTAGAGAGGGTAACTCTATCTCCAAGGGGAGTACTGCTTCTGTACCGAATACCAATGCATACGGCGTTGTATTCGTAGTTGTTTTGAACGTAGTTCGATACGCCTAGAGAGCTTCATGCAGCCTCTCGTGCCAGTCACTTTTATTTCTGGACACCGTCTTCTTTATGATCTTCGTCAAGGTCTTGTTGAAAGCCTCAGCCAGACCATTAGCTCGGGGATTATAGACCGAAGAGTATCTCCAGTCTATATTATGTTGCTGTGCGAAGCGGCTGATTTTGTGACTTCTGTAGGCCGGCCCGTTAGCGGAGATAATTCATCACGGAGGGCCAAACCGATAGATGACGTGTGTCTTGAAGAAATGGAGAATATTCTCCTTCTTCACTTCTCTTAGCGGTACTGCTTCTGCCCACTTAGAGAAGTAATCGGTTGTCACCAATATGAACCGATGTCCTCTGGATGACGCTGGTTCGATGGGCCCGATTATGTCAGTTCCCCACATTTCGAACGACCAGCTAGCCAATGTTGGGTGTAGCGGGTTTGGATGTTGGTGGATGAAGTCCCCATGAATCTGGCACGAGTGGCACTGCTTCGCGTATTCGAGGCAGTCCTGAATCATCGTGGGCCAATAGTAGCCCATCCTTTTGATCTTCAGCTTCATCTTTGTCCCGGCTTGATGAGAACCGCAGAGTCCGTCGTGAATTTCTTGGACGACTCTCTTTACTTCTTCCAGTCCCATGCATCTTAGCCACAGAGATTCGAACGATCTCTTATATAGAGTATCATTGACGAAGGCGAAGGACAGAGCTCGTTTCATGAGCTGGTGCCTTGAGGATCCATCTTCAGGTGTTTGAAGGGATTTAAAGTAGTCTATAAAGACTTCTCTCCAATCCTTAACCCCTCTTCAGTCCTCTATTTGTAGGGCTGTCTGCTTGGTCGCTTCCTTTTCTTCAGACGACTCCGGAGATATTTCTGTTGGTGCAAGAGCTCGACGGCTTTGCACAATGATCCTTACATCATCGAGGTTTCCGTCAGCCAGTTCTTTAGCGAGTTTGGCTAATGCATCCGCTTTACTATTCTCCGCACGCGGTATGCTTTCCAGGGCATAGGAAGGGATTTGAGTCAGCAATTGTTGTACTCTCTCGCCTTACCTCACCAACTCTGGTTTGCACGTCTCATAGTCGCCGTTTACTTGGCTAACGACCAGCTGGGAGTCTCCGTATATGTGGAGGTCTTCGATTCCTATGTTGACAGCGATCACAAGACCTGCTATCAAAGCCTCATATTCTGCTTCATTGTTTGTCCTCGGCTCTGTTAAGGAAAAGGCAAAGCGCATTATCCCTCCTTGTGGAGTCACGAAGATGAGGCCTACCCCAGATTTGATTATGGGGGAGCTGTGCTTTCGCTTCTTCATTGAAGATGCCCCATCAAAGTAGAGTTCCCACCGGGTATCATTCTCTCTTCTCTCTCCGTCAATCATGTCAAACGCGTGCTCGTCTGGTAATTCTCAATTTAGGGGTGAATCGGCAGGTATCGGATGCTCAGCGAGGAAGTCGGCGATGGCCTGGCCTTTCACCGCCTTGAGAGGTCGGTATGTTATCGAGAATTCCATTCAGAGTAGGGCCCATTTAGCGAGCCGTCCCGTTAGTATGGTTCTTAAAATCAAATATTTGAGAGGATCCACTTTTGATATAAGATGGACCTCATGCGTCAACGCATAGTGTCTGAGCTTCGTTATCGCGAAGATCAACGCTAGGCAGTGTTTTTCGATAGGGGGTAGTTGTTTTCTGCCCCTAGGAGAACTCGACTCAAATAGTAGATGGCTCTCTCTTTCCCTTGGTCATTCTCCTGTGCCCATAACGCGCCCAAGGAACCTTCAAGGGCTGTTGTATAGAGGATGAGGGGCTTACCCTTAACCGGAGCGGTCAGTACCGGCGGATTCTGTAGGTATTGCTTGATTTCGTCCAGTGCGCTTTGGCATTTGCGATCCTAGACGAACGGGGTCCCCTTCTTCATTAAATGACTGTAGGGGCGGCATTTGCCGGAGAGGTTAGGTATGAACCGCCGGATATACGCGAGCTTTCCTTGGGGAGATCGCAGTTGCATGAGAGTTCTTAGCGGAGGCATTTCCATGATCGCCTTGATATTTGACGGGTCTATTTCGATGCCCCGGTGTCGTACGATAAATCCTAAGAGTTTGCCCGAGGAAACTCCGAACGCGCATTTGAGAGGGTTCATCTTCAGGTTGTATTTCCGAAGGCGTTGAAACACGATCTTCAGATGCTTCCAATGTTCTTCGTACGATTTGCTTTTTACTACGAGGTCGTCGATATAGCATTCGACGATTTCATGTATGAGGTCATCGAAAATCTTCGTCATGGCCTTCTGATAGGTAGCGCCGGCGTTCTTCAAGCCGAAAGGCATCACTTTGTAGCAGAATATGCCCAAAGGAGTCCGGAAAGTGGTGTGCTTCTGGTCTTCAGGATGCATCTTTATTTGATTGTATCCCGATGATCTGTCCATGAAGGAGAAGATTTCGTGAGTGGACGTGTTATCTATTATCAGCTCGGTAACCGGTACGGAAAAGTCAACCTTCGGACATGCTTTGTTGAGGTTCCGAAAGTCCATGCAGATGCGCACCGTCCCATTTTTCTTCATCACTGGGACAATGTTGGCGATCCAGTCAGGGTATTGAACTTCTTGGATGAAGCCGGAGTCGATTAACTTCTTGACTTCGGCATTGATACTCATTTCAAGTTCGAGCCGCATTCTTCTTGGTGCTTGTTTGACTGGCTTGA
The DNA here is from genome assembly GCA_030015575.1 of Agapanthus africanus. NCBI lineage: Eukaryota > Viridiplantae > Streptophyta > Magnoliopsida > Asparagales > Amaryllidaceae > Agapanthus > Agapanthus africanus. Next base: position 510,193,821 of record JASDDO010000016.1, read on the forward strand.
CGTCCGGAGATATCGCCAATTTATGCACGGCTATTTCCAGATCTAGCCCCGGCATCTCGGAATAGTTCCGTGTGAAGCGGTCTTTATACTGCATGAGCACGTCTTTTAGCGTAGCCACCTGTTCTTCGAACAACAGCTCACTGACGAACGTAGGCCTCGGGTCGTTTGCCATCCCCAGGTCGATCTTTCTCAGGTTATCCGCAATAGTATGCATTCCATCTTCCAGCTCTTTTGGCGCCGGTGGAAATTTTGAGATCAACTCATCTTCATCCTCATTTTCGAAGCACCAGGGAGGTCATCCATATTCTCGGGCACTCCTTCTTCTGACAACGTTATCGCGTGACAGGTACGAAATCGTTTCCAAGACCGATATTGATCTGGTTCTACTCTCACCATATACGTTGCTTTTGGCACATGCCTTTGCGGTGGGGCTACCCTCTAACTATTGGATAGAGCGAATCTGCCGAGTTGATATTGGTCTTCGACCCAGTTTTTGAAGGTGAAGCAGTCTTCAAGAGGATGACCTATTGCTCGGTGATAGGAACAATAATTTGAGTGATGAACCTCGTTTGCTTGATCGGGGTGCCGAGACTCCGGGAGTGTCATCATCTGATGTTTCATGACGAGGTCGAATATCTTCCTCGTCTTGTCTTGAGGGAAAGAATATGCTCGACCCATCTTTTTCATTAGAGATGGATTCCGGCTGACCTTTTCTTGATCATGTGGCCTTTTGGATCCGTTTTGCCGCCGTCGAACGTTTTTTCCGTTTTTCAACTTGCTTTTGCCTCTGCATCGGGCCTTTTTCTTGTCTTGGGCATGCATGGCGAGCTGACGGCGAAGGGCATCATCATCCTCCGTGGCCTACTAAAGGAGGCGTCGCGTCCTTGCCTTCTCGTAAATGGCTATTTCACGGCTGTAGTCGTTCCAAACTTTTTGACTCGTTTCCCACACTAGCTTGTCCATCTGTTCTTCAAACAACGGACTCGGCATTTTTATGGCAGGACCGCGATCTGGTTCAGCGTCAGCGTCTTTTAAAAGAGCTTCTTCTTCTTCATCAAGGTCCTTTATGACATGGCAGTCATGGACCTGCTCCCGTTTCTTGGACTGGACATATCCAAGCCCGATCGTTTCCATTTTTTCGTTAGGCAATTTCCGCTGAGTTCCGGGGACGTTCCAAATCCTGTTGTAGAACTGAGCTTGTCGAGGAGTCTGTTTGAAAGATACGCCTTGGCATCTTAATAATCTTTTCAATCCCTCGGTGTGGTATCTGGGCAGACGAATGGGTTGGAGCCTGTCGAGCGCAGGATCGGTACCATGCCAGACTTCTTTTTCGACTTTAGTCTCCGTGGATCGATAGAATAGGATCGCCTTATCACATCTTCGCCTGGGAGGGACGTAGAATGTCTACGGCTCTTGCACATTATATGTCTCAAGCGTGTCAAGCTCTCTGTAGTGCTGCCACGGAACCATGGCGATTTGCAAACTATGATCATTTCCAGTGAAGGCCTGCACTGATGGACGGACTGAGAATACTGCGTTGACCTCGTCTTCAGAGTCACTGCCAAAGACCAGAATAGGAGTAGACGGTCCTTACTTGTTGCATTGGGGCGGTTCTGAATAGACTATCTCTTCCTCCTCCTCGGTATCGCTCCCGAAGACCAGAATAGTGGTGATAGCTTTTTGCTTATTCTCCGGTTTATGGCATCTTTCCGTGTCTTCAAAGTCTGGTAGGAAATACTTGACGTCTTCATATTTGCGGACTTCATTCACGGAAAAGTAATTCAGCTCCCTTGTCACGGTATACTCGAGACCATTTTTGAAGTACTTCATACACTGATGTTGTGTAGAAGAGATGATGTTGTATTCGTGTAACCAAGGCCTGCCGAGCAAAGCGTTGTAGCAAGTCTTGACGTCAATGACATGTCAACTTGATGTCAGTGATGAGCAGCCCAAAGCGTAACGTCAGTATCACAGACCCGAGCGTTCGTGATGACTGGGAGTCGAACCGGAGATGGTGATTTTATCCCGAGTGAGGTGCTGAACGCTCATACAGATTTCTTTTAACACCCTCTCATTTAGGAGGTTGACGGAGGACCCGTTGTCAACTAAGATCTTCCCTATCTTGATGTCATGGCAGTATCCGGTGACATACAGGGGACGGTTGTGCTCGCACGTTCCGAGGAGGAGATCTTCGTCGCCGAAAGTGATGTCAGCTGTGTGTATTTCTTCCAGCTCATCCTTCATCTTTTCTTCGGCAAAGAAAGCTTGGAATTGGTCAGGCTCTTGTAGTGCCTTGATCAGAGAATCTCTTGACTCTTCAGATAGCGGAAGGGTATCGAGAATGCTTATCTGCGAGGGTATCTTTCTCAAGTATGCCAGAACGTTGTAATCCACCTTGTTTTTCTTGGGCGGGTCCCTGGCCGTCAGCTTTTCGACGACATGATCATCGAAGGCGATATCCTCAGGGACTTTTTCCTTCCCCTTGTCTTTTTTGTTCGATCCCTTGTTTGTGGGTCCGAGATTCTTTTCGGGTAACGTGCGATTACGCAGCTGAATGTTCTCGCAGGTCTTCGTCTCTTCTATTTCGGAGATGGATTCCTTGAAGAGAGGGTCGAGGGCTATTTCTTCGTCAGAGTCGCTTCCGAAGGTGAGAACTTGCGATCCCTTGCTATCAACCATGTGACAATTGCCGACGGTTCTTTTATGCTCATCGGTCGTGCTTCTTTGCTCCCGACGAGTCTTACGCTTCAATCTCCTGATGTATTGTCGGTGGGCAACATATCCCTGCGACCAGTTTTTAAAGGCATTACACTCTTCGGTAGGGTGCGTGATCCTCCGATGGTATAAGCAGTAGTTTGGATGTCCATCCACTTCATCAAGGTGTATGTTGCCAGGAATATCTCCTTTAAAAGGTGGTAGCTTCATTCCTATCGACATGGCTCTAACGAACCGTTTCCTTGCCTTAATCCTGCTTCGGTCTGGTTGGAGTGCTTCAACCCTTTCGTCCAGTCGCCGACGTTTGGCTTTTTCGAATATGTCCATTTCGCGCTTTCGATCAGCTTTGCTCCTCTGACGGGCTTCGTTCATCAACATGTCAATCATTTCGTCTGACGGTTCCAGGAGTTCCGGTTCGGGATCTGCCCCCAGTTTCTCTGCATCAGGAGCTTCTTCACCATCTATTGACGAGTGAGAGATCATGTGGCAGCTCGCCACATAATTCTCTGGTTCATTTGACAAGTCTTCTCCCTCATCATTGTCGTCATCTCCGTCCTTAAGGATGTGGTTGAGAAACTCTTGGAGTGTGACCGGGATTCGCGCCTTCTGGTTATATTCTTCCAGCGCGTCAATATGTTTTTGCAGGTCCGTTCGCTTGTCATTAGGCTTCACGGGCTTTTTGGTTTTCTTCTTCTTCTTTGAAGACTTTGACTGCTGGGCATGGGCGTTTTGACTATCACTGCCAATTCTTGGCGTCAGGCGCGGCTTCAGCATTCCATCAATGACCTCGGGTTCCAGCGGACTTTTCCACCCGATCGCCGGGCATGTTTGGAGATCCTTCAGCATTCTTTTCGTTTTGGCTGAAAGAGCGACCTCCCATGGAGCTTCTTCTATAAAAGAGCACGATGCCCCCGGCGTGTCCACCTTTTTAAGAGCGTGCAGCTGGGGCGGGCTTACTTTCCAATTCTCGGATAGTGCGAATTTGCCCTGTTGGTATTGGTCCTCAATCCAGCCTTTGAAGACGAAGCAATCTTCGATTGGATGGCTTACTACTCGGTGGTAGGGGCAATAATTGGGATTGTCGACGTCACCGGGCTGCAATGGACGTCTCAGATCCGACAGATTGATGAGCCTGTTGCGTATCGCCAGTTCGAACAGTCTCTTTGTTTCCTCTCGCGGAAACGAGTAAGGAAATCTTAACTTTTCGTTGAGGAATCGCTGCTTATCGTTTTGGCGATCAGCTGGTTTTGGACCAGTCGGCTGTTGCTGGGCATTGGCGACGAAGGTCGCTTTCCATTTACCCTTTTCATTCCACGGCTCCGACTTTGAAGAGGAAGGCCTATGACCCATCTGGTCCATTAGGGCCAGCTTGTCAATCAAGGCCTGGAAGGTGGTCGGCTTAAAGAACATCATGAATTGGGATATGGTCGCCTATGGATCGAGGGTTCCTACAAACATGCCCACTGCAGGAGCCTCTTCTATGCGCTGTTCGCACTTCGACCATAGGTTCCGCCACCGTATCGCATACTGAACCCATGTTTCACCTGGCTTCACCCTGGCATTGATCAACGCCGTGATTGGGGTTCGTTCGCTGGCACTTGCGAACCTTTGTGTAAACAGTAGCTCCATTTCTGCAAATGTTTAACGGAGTCTTTCGGGAGCTCAGAGTACCACTCAAACGCTGTCTCCGATAAGCTGCTAACAAACTGGCGAAGCAGTAGTTTGTTGTCACCCCCGGTATTGCTGCACAGAGCTCTGAACTGAGTGACGTGCTGATGGGGATTGCCTGTCCCCTTGTACACGTGGAATTTAGGGATCGTATATCCCGGCGGGTACTTTATTTGATCGTACTAACCCGGATAGGGTCGTCCAGTATTGACGATTTGGCCAGCGGCTTCGCTCGCCTGGTGAGCTCGTATTTGTTGAGCTATGTAGTCGTCAAAGGCGGCTTTGGAGATGGTCTCTTCCTTGGTTGCTGATAGAGCCGGAAGAGGGTTTGATGTCTCCCTTCTATCGTCTTCAAGGATAATCGGAGGGTCTTCAGCTGGAGAATCCGGTTGTATCATCATCCTGACCATATCTTGAAATAAAAGCGCCATTTGCTTGATGTTGGCCGCCTGTTCCGCGGTCTCTTTATCTTTCTTCTCGAGCATTCTTCGGAGGAACTCGGCATCGGTTTCTTTCTCTTGACGCTGCTCCGACGATGTCTCCGGACTTGCTTTTGGCCCAGTGAGTGCGACCATGGTTGTCAGCATCTCTTGGAGCCTTTGTTGTTGTTGCTCCTGAGCCTTAGTTACTGACCGCGTGAGTGGTCGATGGCCCATGGTGATACGACTATCCACTTTCCCGGAAGCCATGTAAATGGTGTGCACCACCACGCCCCTAGACTTGGGGCGTTTAGGTTCAGTGCCCTTGAGATTCATCGTAGACACGGGGATTTTCTCCGGCCTTCTTCTTTTGTGGGCGGTCGAAGTTGAGGGGGCTGTTGCAGCGGGCACCCAAGTAAATGACACCTTCTGTGGGACAACAGGGTGGTCCTTCTCTTGCCGAACTTTCATCTTCTTTGGTCGGCGGGAGTAGTCTTGGTTAACCACAGAGTCTTGGACCCTTCGCCATACCCTGTGGATTTTGGAGGATAGCCGCTGAGGAGGCTGCTCCGGCTCCGCTTTTGTAACATTTCTAGCAGGTGGAGGAGTTCTTTTTAGCACAGCAGTTGGAGAGTTTTTGCGCACCCTCCTGAGTGGTTCAAAGCTGTTCCCAGTTTGAACAGCAGCATCGACTTCCATCGTTGGAGCTGGCAGAGTCAGTCTAGAAGGGGAACTGCCCCCAGCTTTCCTCACTCGGCGCCAGTGGCGACGTCGAGCATGTCTTGTAGATGGGATCATCTCCATTGTCGAGGCGGCTTCATCATGCCCCTGTTCTGGTGAAGGGTTGCTGCCGGTGCTAGCCTATCGAAAAAAGACGTCCGTTGAGAGGGGATAGTCAATCTTGTGAAGGCCAATTTTTGGGCAGGGAAGCGGCCTTGGCGACTTCGCCTGGAGCGGGAGTTAGAATGGCCAGTCTTGCGAAGATCGACCCCTTATTAAGAGAAGCCGCTTTGACGATTTCATCCATTGGAGCAGGAATGGTTATCCGCTTCGGGATAACCCCCTTAAGTATTGTGGGCTTCTTGACTGGCCCATTTGAGATTCGGCTCAGCCTATCAAAGACTGAGGTGCTGGATTTGGGCGACCCGTTGAGAGGGGCCGTGGTAGTAGTAAGCCGATCAAAGACCGACTTCTTTGGAGCTTCGTGCGACGGCACTGGAGCGCTGAAGCTTGCTGGTGGGATCATGGTCCCAAAGAACAGTCCAGTGGTGGCCTGAGTCACCTGTTCCACTGGCATGGCGAAGATGGAGGCCGCTTGGGGCCCATAGGTCACTCCTCCGGCGAGGATGGAATGGGAGTTGTTGTTGCAGCTGGTGCAGTTGGAAGCCATTTTCTCTGCACGGGAGAAAGACGTCAAATCTTAGTACCTCGAATCTAGGGTCAACCACATTAAACCGCGATTTGTTCGCGAACACGACACACGAAGTGTGGAGTGGAAAGAGGCGAAGATCCCACCGGGCGTGCCAGAATCTGTTCGCCACCGAAAACCGGGAAGACAGACGTCTTGCCTGAATTTGGGGGAAAATGCTATTTGGTTTTATCCGTCCACCTCTTCGAAGATGTCAAGTTGATTTATGGAACCATGGATTGGAGGTTTGGACAGATGCGACCGATGTAGCAGACTTCGTCAGATTCCCCCTCATTGTGAGGAGTTTTTGATTGTGGGGACGCTCTTCCCTGCAGACGCAAGCCCCTGCAGTTAATTACGCTACCGCATAGCGGTAACCACTTTCTCCTTCTCCAGATGGTCACTTCGTGTCGTGTATGTTTGTTTTGTTTTAGGTTGCCCGTGGATTGTTGTTCATATCAGATTTTTGCATTTTTATATCGCCCATTCTTAATCAGATTGCATATAGGTAGGTACTTTTAATCCATGTCTGATAAATAGTTGCAGGTTACAGGTTCTCAGCTCTTTACAGTGAAACTCATGAAAAGTCGCAACAAATGCGGGACTACGACCAACAACAGATGAATATTGACCTCCGCTAACCATCCGTATGATGCCGCCTACCAGTTCAAGGGACAAATGGAAAATCATTAGGCACTTCAATGCACAAAGCACAAGGGCAGCACAAGATCCAAGACTTCAACGCGGAGCTCAAGGCAAAAGTCCACATCATTCTGCACTATTGAAAATCTGGAAAGAAATTGAAAAGATTCTGAGAAACCAAGTGAATAAAACAGAAGATAAAAGCAACATGGAGAAGCCCTGAAAAGATGGCCCCACGATTCCACCAATTGGCTGCGGAACCGCGGCCAATCAGGCACTTCTGCCGCGGAACCGCGGCCGCGTCTGCACATGTCGGTGGCAGTGTCGGTGCTTTGACTCGGCTCTCTTGGGGTAGTTTTGTAATTTCGTGTATGAATCAGAATGTAAATCTCGGGTTTTTCTATCTATAAATAGGAAAGCTCAAAGCCAAATTAGTATGCCTCTTTTTATTTTTAGATTTAGAATTTAAAATTCTCTATGAAAAATTGTAGTGAGTTTTTGAGAGGTTATCAATAAAAGTAAGTTCTTTTTATTTTTCTCGTATTTGTTTATTGCATTTTTATTATCTGCAATTTTCATTTGTTAACTTAGTCGTAGAATTAAATCAGTGTTTTTCTTTTGTTATCTCCTTTTCTATTTTTTTTTACAACGATGATGCTTGAGTAAGATCCTTGCCTAGATGAGGTCTCGAACAGCTAGTTGTAAAATTCTTCTTAACCTAAATTCTTTCTACCTTCACTCTTGTTTTATTTTATTTTATGGGTGAGTAATTTCTCACTTGTTAGGGCAGGAGAAGGAAGGTTTGAGAGAAGGAAATCTCTCTCACTCCTTTCTTTGCCCAACACGTTAAATTCGGACTCCCTTTAATTGACCCACAATCCGCTCACTACGGCACCCTATCCTACATGATAGCGGTGATTCCCTAATTAGACCGGTTATGATTGAATTAACCGGAGATTAGGGCTAAGAGCCAAAAACGGACGGACAAGGACCAAAAGGAAGAAACTAAGCATGGAAAGCCTAGCTTATACTTGTAAGTCTCTTCCTAGTCGTGCTAATCCCCGTTGTTGCCGATTACCTTAACACCGATATTAATAACTAAGGCATTGAAAGAAGTGAGAAATTCCTAACTTGAACTAACCTAATCTTAACCCTAACAAGTATTTTATCATCTTTTATATCATTCGTAGATCTTAAAACAAAACTCAAAATATTTTGGATTTAACTCGTTAAAAGATAAAGAAAAAGATTTCATCTCCCTGTGGATCGACCCGTACTCAACCAGCTAGCTACCAAGCAAAACCGTCTTGATTACGGTAATTAAAAATTAAGAATACGCAAAAACGTACAATCAAATGGCGTCATTGCCGGGGAGACGGTAGTTTCTTTCTTTGTGAAATTTCGAGTTAATTAAAAATATAAAAATTAAAAAAATTAAAAAACATAAAAAAATAATAAAAATCATCTTGTTATTTTTGAAAAATCTTTGTGCAAGTGTGCAGGATTGGAAGAAGGCCTGATTCAGATCTGGAGCAAACTCAGTGAACAAATCCAGAATCAGGAGATCTAAATAGAATGAGGAGAACCAACTCAGTACAGGGAAAAAATCAGAAGATCCAAACCAACTGTTCAACCGTGGAACCGCAGCAGAATCAAGGGTTTGACCGTGGAACAGCGATCAACTGGTGACGTCAGCACCCAATTTTCACTGTAAGTATCTCTTTTCTCCTTTCCTTTCCTCTGAACTCCGAAAAAAATTTCCTACAGGTTTCTTTGCATAGATTCTCTTTCTCATATCCAATAAATTGTTTTTGTGCAGGATTCTTTGCGCTGCAAAATAATAAAAAAATTTGCAAGTGTTTTAGATTTTTGGTGTGTTAGTGCTTTGCATAATTAATACGGAATTAAGGGGCTATAACACCAATTAAGATTGGGTGGGGATTTCATTAGCCTTTCTAAGACCCCAAAAATCACTAAAAGCATATGCATCACCCTTGAGATTAATTAAAAAATATCTAGACTCAGCCAATTAAGGACTATCGTGCTCATTAGGACGAAAGAGGGTTGTGGGCATTCATTCATTTATCTAAACTTGATTTTGTGGTGCCTAAGCTAGATAAGTGAGAAAGGTAATTTTAAAAGGCCCGTCTCACGGTGATTCGTGAGCGGAACCCTCCTTTCTTCATTTGTGCTTACCTGGCAACAATTGGCAGTGAAGAGACGATTTGAGGGTTATCTCACAACTTGTCACTTTGGAACGGTTAGGAGCAGTCTAATGGACTTAGAAGACCGTAGCTCTAGATTTGATTGTGCATGTTTTAAACTGTGATTGTTTGAAGTAAGTTCGTACACATTCTTGCAAAACTCTTTCTAAAAAAAACACAAAACAAAAACTTTTATAAAAACTTGCCCTTTGACGCCAGAATCCCATTTCACTCACCTTTCATCCGCATTTTCTTCATTGATGTTTTCTTACCCTCACATTCTACACTTTGACTATACTAAACTCGTTTAGTATATGTCCGGTTGGACTCGGGACAATAGTGCCCGTCTAGTCCGTGTTTCGTTAGTCGCTACCGACTACGCGATCGACTCCGACGTCGAAACTTCCTCCACACCTATTTCATCCTTACCTTTGCCGGCCAACTCCGACGTTGACCGGAATTCTATTCATACATCTTCATGTTCTGAGATGTCAGGATTCAATCCTATCAACCCTTTACCTACCTCGGAACTGATTCCACCTCAACTGGGTGCGAATAACCCGCAACCACCTCCTGTTGAAGCGCCACAGCGAATCGCGCTCCAGGATCTTTTCTATCCCACCCGCTCCGCACTTCCTACCTGTCTTTCACTTCCGCCGGCCAATGGGGATAATTTCGAAATTAAGCCCCACTTCATCAATATGTTGCCTAAATTTCATGGGCTGGAATCCGAATATGCATACATCTTCATTAACAAGTTCCAGAACGTCTGTGCAATGATGAAGACTACCCAACTGTCCGACGATGCTATACGGTTACGAGTCATTCATTTCACTTTGTGTGATCTAGCTGAGAAGTGGTCGTATAGTACCGCATCGCATTCCATAAATAGTTGGGATGAGTTCGTAAAAGCATTTCTAAAAAAATTCTACCCAAATCACAAAACCGCGAGAATACGAAACGAAATTAACCAATTCTCCCAACTTCCTGCCGAACCTTTTTGGAAGTGCTTTGACCGATATAAAGACCTTCTTGTTCAGTGCCCTCATCACGGTATTGAGAGATGGCAACTTTGCCAGACCTTATATAAGGGCCTGAATCCCGCAACTAAGCAGTTGCTGGAGACCATTTGTCAAGGCCACTTCCTAACCAAATCTGACGAGGAAGCTTGGCAATTTTTCGACGATCTCGCGGAGCGAACGCTTCAGTGGGAAAGCACTAGACCGAACACTTCATCTACTTCATCCGGTCTAGCTAAGGCAGACGATCATCAACTTGATATCTCAATTGCAATGAAAGTTGAAATGGCAGCAATCACACGAAAACTAGAAGCAATTGAGAGTAAGTTTTCATCTCCTACTCCTGCCTCTGGAACTCCCCCTCGTACTATCTGCGCTTGTTGTTTGGATCCATCATATTTGACTGAAGAGTATCCTTACAACCCGCTTGCTCAAGGACAGGATCAGGTCAATGCTGCCTTTCAGCAGAGACAAAGAAATGATCCATACTCTTCCACTTACAATCCCGGTTGGAAGAACCACCCCAATTTCGCCTGGAATCAAAATCAACAACAATTCCAAAACAACAACAACTTCCAGAGGCAACAACAAGCTCCTCAACAACAAGCTCCTCAACAAACTCAATATCAGCAACCTTTCCAACCACAACCTTTTCAAAATCCGACGAACAATTTTGCACCCAACAATTCTTTTCCTCAAAACAATTTTGTTCTATCAAACAACGATAAGGTTTTCTCGCTAGAACGAAATCTGGAGGCATTTTTAAAGCAATCGACTCAATCCTTTGCCAACATCCAGTCTTCAATTCAGTCTTTGGTGCAACACACTGCTTCACATGGGCAAAGCAACAAAACTATCGAAGCCCAGATTGCACAACCGAATGCAGCTTTAAGCGAGCGAGAGAAAGGGAAGCTTCCATCTCAACCACTCCCAAATCCTGGTCACCCACATAATGCACATGTTGCTCTTAAACAACAAAACCACAATGTGAGTGCCGTGACTACGTTGAGATCTGGAAGGATGTTGCACAACAACGTGGGCACATATGAAGACACCCCGACCGCTTCTTCTTCTTCTTCTTCTTCGTCCTGTGAGCCTGTTCTCCATTCTTCACAAGGCTCTACTTCTTCTGTTACTCCGAACAGATTCACATCTCACTCCATGAAAACACCGGCACTGGGATCCGTTCCTACTCCACAATCTCCTCCACAAGCATTGGACTCACCCAATTTCCAAAATGTTCCATTTCCAAACCGGTTGAGATCCAATAAACAAAATCCACAAATGGAGAAGATTGTGGAGTTGTTTAAACAGGTTAGCATTAACATTCCCCTCTTGGATGCAATCCAACAAGTCCCTTCTTACGCAAAAATCTTGAAGGACTTATGCACTAAGAAAAGGAAATCTTAGGTACCCAAGAAAGTTTTCTTAGCTAGTGCAGTGAGTGATGCTCTTACCCAACCTTTGTTAGTTATATGTATGCCCTAGAGGCCATTACTGTACATACGATGTATATTGTAGTGGATGCTTGGACATACATAGGTAGGACTTTCTCGCTCGACATGATAGTATGCTATCCGGTTGCTCTTTATCTTAACATATACTCTGATAGTCTCTATGTTACATGTTGATAAAGCCCTTAGGATGAGTACTTGACTAACAGGACTATGATGCAGATCATACTAGTGGAGACAGTGTAGTCGCTAAGTACATCCTTCAAATGTTCCTAGTCGTGGGAGTACCGAGGCAGGGCATCGATACTCCAGAGTAGACTAGCATATGCGCTTCTTGACCCATATGATTGGCGATGGATGATCCCATATCCATTGGTGTCTGACATCAGAGAAGGTATACGGGTGCTCAGTGGAGACTGTTAGTTGTATGTATGCCCTAGAGGCCAGTAGTTTTTCAAATTGTTATAGATCTCATATCGACACGACTTATCAAGCTACTAGGGTCTGACGTTTACCACCCCTAGGCGAGATATGCGACATATCAGACGAAGAGACCGGACTGTACGGGAGTGTTATTGATTGGATTCATGGGAGAAAGTACATGCTTGCTTGTTGATCTTCTGATCGCTCAATACCTGGGTGGCTGTTACGTTTAGCTGACCGCTTGCAGCTTGTGGGTGTTTGATATGATCATCACCTACTGCCGGCGTATTGACGATTCGTTAGAGTCCTACACAGAGGTTTCCTGGCTCAGGCAAAATGGAGTAGGAGCACATATATGATATGTGCGGGACCAAAAAAAATACGTGTATGTGATACCGTATTAGATTCTCGCGATATGAGATATCGGCCGGGTATATGTGATATAGCCGGGTCATCGGATCAAGTGTTGATTCGATGAACTAATACAGATTATATTAGTCGGTTATTTGTGAAATAGCCGGATTATCGGATCGAGTGTTGATTCGATAATTTAATGTATAATTATATATTTGATATATTAAATTACATTAACTAATGTAAGCTCACTAAAAGATTCTTTTTCTCACTCGGGTAATACATTGATATATATGCGATATATGTTAATTGTATTATTTTATTTTGTTACAAAATATATTATATATGTGATATATAATATTGTAATAAGTTAAGGTTACAAATGCAACATGTTTTGTGGAGTTTAAACATGGTCAGGGTTTGGATTAGGGTTAAACCTTCTTGAAGGTTGTAGAAGCTTTGCTTTTGTTTTTAACTAAAGATATTTTTTAAAGATATTTTGGTTGATATTTGTTAACCCAACCCAACCCTTCACCATGGTTAACTCTCTACATGGGTTAAGTTATCATACTTAACCCATGGTTGCATTTCTAACCTCACATAGATTTCATTATTCATCACAAAAGGATTGATCTTCTTTCTTCTTCTTCCTTGCATGAAAAGCTTTCTAGCTTTTTGTGAAGTGATGAAAATGAGTGAGAAATAGAAAATAAATTAGAGCTAAATTCCTACTTCATCATCCTCATCTATTCTAGCCACTTAGATTAGGGTGTTTGCTTTGCTAATACTTGATTAGCAAAGCAAGAGCTTGGGTTTGAGTTTCTTCAAGGTAGATCATCTTTGTTATCGAAGATCGAAAGCAAGCTTGCATCTTTCTTTTGTGGAACCTCTCTAGAGTCTGGATACTCGATGATCGCAGCGAAGAGACCTCAACACGGAGCTTTAGAAGTGAAGGACCGGACGACAAATGTTGTAATCCCAAACACTTAGAAGTAAAGTTGTTTACTTGCTTTGTTTCGCCTAATCTCTAGTTTAAGATCTTGGTTAGGGTTGTTCGGCATGTATAAAATTTAAATCGGGCATGGTTGATGCCTTGTAGAACCTTGTAAGAGTGCCTAGTAACCCTACAACCTTTACCTCAAAAACGAAAGACCCTGGCTGTCCTACAATTTCAATAACTATTGGGGATAAGAACATCAACCGTGCACTTTTGGATCTTGGTGCCAGTGTTAACCTGCTTCCGTATTCGGTATATGAGCAACTAGGTGTAGGAGAGTTGAAACACACACACTGTACTCTCCAAATGGTCGACCGATCTATCACCCATCATAGGGGTGAGCTAGAGAATGTGTTAATAAAGGTTGGGGACTTCATATTCCTCGTTGATTTCATTGTTTTAGACACACAACCTGTAGCTAACCCCCGGAATCAAATTTCGGTGATACTCGGTCGTCCATTCCTTATAATCTCTAATGCTGTGATCAATTGCCAAAATGGTTCGATGAACCTATCTTTTGGAAACATGACAATTGAACTCAACATTTTTAAGTTGGGGAATCAGCCCTCTGAGCCTAATGCTAATATACTTGACGTTTGCTCGATCCAAGAGATCACCCCGGAGGACTGTGAATTCGAGAAATTTTGCTTCGATCACAGCAATCTTAACGCCATTAGTGCGTTCTTCCTTGAACCTGATACTGCTTTTACTCCCGATAATGACTATGAGTGTTTCACTTTCTTGAACGAACTTGACCAGTCACCACCCGAGTTTAAATCCTTTGAATTTTCGGATGAGTTAGCTGAACCATCCAACTCGGTCGCTTACACTTGTTTTGAACCTCTGCTGGAATCCTTTGAGTTTGAGACATTTTCGCCGATCTTACCTTCAATCGTTTCACCTCCAACGCTCGAACTTAAGCCATTGCCGTCTCACCTCAAGTAAGCTTATTTAGGTGAGAACGAGACCCTCCCTATCATCATCTCGGCTTCCCTAGCTCAAGAGCAAGAGAAAACCCTTCTGACGGTCTTGCAGAACAATAGGCAAGATTTTGGCTGGACTATGGCAGACATCAAAGGGATTAGTCCCCTGATAGTTGAACATCATATTCATATGATGGATGATGTCAAACCAGCCAGGGATCCTCAGAGACGACTCAACCCAGTCATGAAAGAGGCTGTTAAAAAGGAGATCATAAAGTGTCTAGATAGTGGTATCATTTACCCAATCTCTGATAGCCAGTGGGTTAGCTCCATTCATGTTGTCCCCAAGAAGTTGGGCATAACGGTCATAACCAATGAGGCGAATAAGTTAATTCCTACTCGCACCCAAACTGGGTGGCGAGTATGCATCGATTATAGAAAACTCAACGCCGCAACGCAGAAATGCCACTTTCCGCTACCTTTAATTGACCAAATACTTGAACGATTGGCTGGGCATGAATACTACTGCTTTTTGGATGGCCACTCCGGCTATAATCAAATTCCAATTGCCGAAAAAGATCAGGACAATACCACATTCACCTGTCCTTTCGGCACGTTTGCATATCTTCGTATGCCCTTTGGGTTATGCAATGCACCCGCTACCTTCCAGCGATGTATGATGGGAATTTTCTCAGACATGGTGGAAAAATTCTTGGAGATCTTCATGGATGATTTCTCCATTTTCGGCGATTCCTTTGATGAGTGTTTGCTACATCTCAACGCAGTCCTTACCCGGTGTAAGGATAAAAACCTTACTTTAAATTGGAAGAAGTGCCACTTCATGGTACGCGAAGGTATTGTCTTAGGACATATCATCTCGCAAAATAGCATTAAGGTAGATAAAGCGAAGATTGAAGTCATTTCCAATCTCCCTCCTCCCAAATGCATCCGAGACATTCGAGCCTTCCTTGGCCATGCTGGTTTCTATAGACGGTTCATCAGGGACTTTAGCAAGATTGCTAGGCCCTTGACTCTTCTACTAGCCAAGGACACCACATTCGATTTCGACTCAAGCTGTATGAATGCGTTCGAGTCATTAAAAAGCTCACTTACTTCAGCTCCCATACTTTCTTCTCCTGACTGGACGTATCCATTTGAGATTATGTGTAATGCATCCGACTTCGCCATCGGTGCCATCCTAGGGCAGCACATCGACAAGATGTCGCACGTAATCTATTATGCTAGTCGAACCTTGAACGATGCCCAGCTAAATTACACAACAACCAAGAAGGAATTCTTGGCTGTTGTGTTTGCATTAGAAAAGTTCATGCCTTACTTAATCGGCTCTCCAGTCTTTGTCTACACAGACCATTCTGCTCTTCGCCAACTTTTTGCAAAGAAGGACGCAAAATCTCGGCTAATACGTTGGATCCTTTTACCCCAAGAGTTTGATCTTGTCATCAAAGATGAAAGAGGATGTGAAAACGTAGTGGCCGATCATCTCTCACGACTTCCTTCTTCGCCGACGCTTTCACTTCCGATAAACGACGTTTTTCCGGATGAACAGCTCTTGACAGTATCATGCGAACCCTGGTTCGCAGATATTGTGAACTATTTAGCAATATGATTACTACCAAACGAGTGGTCAAGTCAGGACAGACTTCGATTCTTATCCCAAGTAAAACACTTTTACTGGGACGAACCCTATCTATTCAAATACTGTCCCGACCAGATTATTCGTCGTTGTGTGCCTAATAATGAATTCAAGAGTGCGCTGTCATTTTGCCACGATCAAGCGTGTGGCGGGCATTTTGGCCCTAGAAAGACGGCTGAGAAGATTTTGCAGTATGGTTTCTACTGGCCAAAACTCTTTAAAGATGCACATGATTACTGCAAGACGTGCTTCCGGTGCGAATACTTAGGCCGGATATCCAGGAGAAACGGGATGCCGCTCCAACCAATCTTGGTTGTGGAGATTTTTGATATTTGGGGGATTGATTTTATGGGGCCGTTTCCCAGCTCTTTTGGGAACTTGTATATTCTTATCGCTGTTGATTATTTCTCTAAGTGGGTCGAGGCTATGCCTAGCCGGACTAACGATAACAAGGTTGTCGTTGGATTCCTTAAGGAAAACATTTTCTCCCGGTTTGGACACCCCTGTGCAATCATTAGTGACAATGGAACACATTTCTGTAATAGGACTTTCGAAGCCTTAATGCGGAAATACTCCATTAATCATAAGCTATCGACTCCCTATCACCCCCAAACATGTGGGCAAGCCGAGGTTTCAAATCGGCAAATCAAACAAATTTTGGAGAAAACAATTTCCAAAAACCGTAAAGATTGGTCTTTAAAACTTACTGATGCCCTTTGGGCATTTCGAACTGCTTATAAGACCGATCTTGGAATGTCTCTTTATCGGCTTGTTTACGGAAAGGATTGCCACTTTCCAGTGGAAATAGAGCATCGTGCATTTTGGGCGATAAAGGAGCTGAATCTATCTCTCGAAGATGCGGGCAGCCATCGAAAGCTGCACTTAAATGAATTGAACGAGCTTCGGGATGAAGCTTACGAAAACGCGATTGTCGTCAAAAATCGAATGAAGATGTTCCACGATAAACATCTTATGCGCAAAACATTCACACCTGGTCAACAGGTATTACTTTACGACACCCGGCTACATTTCCATCCCGGCAAGCTCAGATCTCGCTGGAAATGGCCATTTTTTGTATGTACTGTATATCCGCACGGTGCGATGGATTTAGAAAATCCAGAGGACGGTTCACTATTTAAAGTGAACGGACATAGGCTAAAACCGTTCCTCACCGCGAACCCATCGGAGGAGCTCCTGATATTGCAGGAGCCGATTTATACAGACTGATCTTCCTCCGTTTACCACCAAATTTTGGTTATCCAACCATAAATAGTGGAAACACTATTTCAAATAAGTTTGTGGGTATGTACGACTTGTAATTATATAAAAATAATAATAAATAATAATAATAAAATAATTAAAAAACAAAATTTTCAAATTTTCGGGGGTATTTTTGTAAGTATTCAGTTTCATTAAATAAATAAATAATAAAAAAAGAAAATTTTCTTTTAATAAATTCCTAATTTTAAGGAGGCCTTTTTGCAAATAACCAAAACACTCCCTATAAAAACTCCCCGACCCCCTGCTGAGTTTCCTGTGACTCAGAAACCCTAAATTACATAACCCTAGCCGCCGCCCAACTTTCTGCAGCGAGATCTCCCCACTCCGCCGCGGTTCCACCGCCGACGCCTGCATTCAGCCACGCTTCTGCCGCTCCTCTGCTGCCTCTCCCTCTGAAATTTTCAGAGGAGGTTCGATCTTCTCTGCTCTTCTCTGTTAAATCTTTAGCTTTCTACAATTTTATTTCAATGGCCTCTACATTTCAGTTTGAAATGGATTTTTCACAATTATTCACCAATACTGTTTACGGTAGTTACTTCGGTGATGAGATCCGAAGGCGCGGATGGAACTTTCTCTTATTTAACCATCTGAATTCCTTCGCGCTTCCGAATATTTTCACCCGTTTTTATGAATGTATGGAGGAGGGTTGTCTTGCACAACATGGGTACATTAGATTAATGTGGGGGGATAGGGAAATTTTAATTGATAGGGACTTCATTCACGAAGTCACCTTAATACCATGACTCCCCATTCACGACCAACCCCTCCGTTTTGAAGACTACCTATCTCTAATGGGAAACGACTGTTCTAGGGAGCCCCGCAAGGGTATTCAGGCTCGCACGCTTTTTGCGAACGTTTTAACTGTGTTCCGTTGGGCACAAAATAATATTCTTGGTAGTTCGCACAACACAACATTTTTCACACCATCCCTACATATAGTGCACACATTGATGACATGAAACCCAAGCTATGACATGTGCACTATATTGTTTCACTCGATTGGCGCAGGCAAACGGGCGGCCAATTATCCATGCCCTATGTTGGTGACACAACTGTGTTGCCATTTCCTCCCTGTTGAGGAATTTGAATTTTATATGCATAGTGGGATTCCCATTCGACCCCTTCTTGAGGGTGTCTCCACGTCCTACACACGTTTACATGATTTATGGTCGCGCACCGAGCCGGCCGAGGACGTAATGGCCAAGACCCCTAGCTCGAGCTCCACAGCGAGCGACGAAGAGCTTACCCCCGCTGTGCAAGCGCGCTTGATGCGACGAACCCATAGGGGGCAGAACGATTGATAGGGATAATGACTAACTTTGATCAACGAGTGACGGGTCTGGAACAGGGAATGGCCACCCTACTGGCCAGAGAGGAAGGATCCCGCTCACGATCGAGAGGACGGGGAGCTGATAGGAGAGAGGCTGGGACTAGTGAGGTCGCGTCTAGTAGACGCCGCAGGGAGCAGGGAGGACACTGCTACTAATAAGTTTGGGGGAGAGAGAATTGTAAATAGTTATCTTTGCATTGCATCTGCATATTTTTTGTGTGTGTACATATTTGTTTTTTCTTTGCATATTTAATTCCGCATTGCTTCTTTATAAAAAAAATAAAAAATAAAAAAAATATATAAAAAGATTGATAAATTTTAAAAATTATAAAAATTGAAAATTTCAATTTTGGCCATATTTGACTCAAGTTCAACATGACGGTTGACTAGTCAGGAAAAACTAGATCCTAAGCTTAGTAAATTAAAAACCCTAAAAATAACCTTTCTTAAAGTTTAACTGTAGAAAATATAGGTTTTTGTAGTAGGCAAATTTTGAGTTCAATTCTTGGGCTAAATCGAAATAAGGGAAGAGTATTGAAAGCTTTATTTGAAGTATAAGTCTGAAAAATAATTCTGAATCTTAAGTCCAAATTCTGAAAATATATACCCTACTTCACGCACTCACACACATCTTTAAACTTGGGATAGTAGAGGATACCTTGAAATGCTTTTGTCTAGAATCCATAGTATAAAGGAAAATAAAATAAAAGTATAAATGGTGAATAAAAAGATTTAAAAAAATGAACACTGGTTTTGTAATTGCTTAAGGCAGCATAAATAAAAAATATAGCGAGAGTGCTTTATCACCTAGTACCTTAGACCAACTGGTTTGGGAGCCACTGCTAAGCTTTAGGTGTTGCAAGACGAGGAATTGCGCCTAATTGCGCAAGCACATTTTATAATCGGTCGTTTAGTACCTCAAGAACTATTAACGATCGCATAAAGGATGTGTGAGCAAATTCATCTAAAATTCACCAACTAAAAGTATTTTGGAAGATGGACAAGAGTATGATAGCTTGAATTGAATTTCCAAGTGTAGGGATGATAATTACACTCACGTAGGGATATATGATTGGAGTTTGGAGGAGAGATAAGAATAAAAGATAGGACTTATATCTTCAGTAGAGATGATAAAAAATCCTCAGTTATGATTGAGCCTTAGAAGGAAAACTTAGAAGATGCTAAAAGTTTTATAAAATGGCAAAACGTATATGATCTTAAGTTAAATGAAAGGGAAGTGTGAAGAATACGGGTTGATGATTTCTAAGTTGAAGATAATAGAATTTCTTGCTAGAATACTGAATTGAAGAATTAGAGTCAAACGGCCAAATTGATCGGATTTTGTGGGTATTATCCGCTGAAAATCCTCAGGAGACAACACTCCTCCTACTAGGGACACCTAGATCTTTAACGGCTTATTGCACGAGCTCAGTGTAATCGCATTCCCTGCGAAAGTGAGGTTAGGAATTTTTTTTTGGCTTTGCTCGGGACGAGCAAAAGATAAGTTTAGGGGTATTTGTTCATTTCAGATTTTTGCGTTTTTATATCGCCCATTCTTAATCACATTGCATATAGATAGGTACTTTTAATCCATGTTATCTAAATAGTTGCAGGTTATAGGTTCTTAGCTCTTTATAGTGAAATTCATGAAAAGTCTTTATAGTGAAATTCATGAAAAGTCGCAACAAATGCGGGACTACGACCAACAACAGATGAATATTGACCTCCGCTAACCATCTGTATGATGCCGCCTACCCATTCAAGGGACAAATGGAAAATCATTAGGCACTTCAATGTACAAAGCACAAGGGCAGTATAAGATCCAAGACTTCATCGCGAAGCTCAAGGCAAAAGTCCATATCATTCTGCACTGTTGGAAATCTGGGAAGGAAATTGAAGAGATTCTAAGAAACCAAGTGAATAAAACAGAAGATAAAAGCAATATGGAGAATCCCTGAAAAGATGGCCCCATGATTCCACCAATTGGCCGCGGAACCGCGGCCAATCAGGCACTTCTGCCGTGGAACCGCGGCCGCGTCTGCGCATGTCGGTGGCAGTGTCGGTGCTTTGACTCAGCTCTCTTGGGGTAGTTTTGTAATTTCGTGTATGGATTAGAATGTAAACCTAGGGTTTTTCTATCTATAAATAGGAAAACTCAAAACAAAATTAGTATGCCTCTTTTTATTTTTAGATTTAGAATTTAAAATTCTCTATGAAAAATTGTAGTGAGTTTTTGAGAGGTTATCAATAAAAGTAAGTTCTTTTTATTTTTCTCGTATTTGTTTATCGCATTTTTATTATCTGCAATTTTCATTTGTTAACTTAGTCGTAGAATTAAATCAGTGTTTTTCTTTTGTTATCTCCTTTTCTATTTTTTTTACAACGATGATGCTTGAGTAAGATCCTTGCCTAGGTGAGGTCTCGAACAGCTAGTTGTAAAATTCTTCTTAACCTAAATTCTTTCTACCTTCACTCTTGTTTTATTTTTTTATGGGTGAGTAATTTCTCACTTGTTAGGGCAGGAGAAGGAAGGTTTGAGAGAATGAAATCTCTCTCACTCCTTTCTTTGCCCAACACGTTAAATTCGGACTCCCTTTAATTGACCCACAATCCGCTCACTACGGCACTCTATCCTACATGATAGCGGTGATTCCCTAATTAGACCAGTTGTGGTTGAATTAACCGGAGATTTGGGCTAAGAGCCAAGAATGGACGGATAAGGACCAAAAGGAAGAAACTAAGCATGGAAAGCCTAGCTTATACTTGCAAGTCTCTTCCTAGTCGTGCTAATCCCCGTTGTTGCCGATTACCTTAACACCGATATTAATAACTAAGGTATTGAAAGAAGTGAGAAATTCCTAACTCGAACTAACCTAATCCTAACCCTAGCAAGTATTTTATCATCTTTTATATCATTCGTAGATCTTAAAATAAAACTCAAAATATTTTGGATTTAATTCGTTAAAACATAAAGAAAAAGATTTCATCTCCCTGTGGATCGACCCGTACTCAACCGGCTAGCTACCAAGCGAAACCGTCTTGATTGCGATAATTAAAAATTAAGAATACGCAAAAACGCGAACAATCAATTGTATACAGAGACTAATTTATGTTGTCGTCCATAGGGCATGGATTAGTCCAAATTCGTATTTTCTTAGATTTGGGTTTGGGTTGGGTTTAAGGATCGTTAATATCTTTGAGATTAAGATCAACTTAAACGTTGTTAAGGATACGTTAGTCTAATTTTAGACTAAGATCTACTCAATAGGGGTTCAGGATCATTTAGATCCGATGACAGAGCATTTGGGCTCTCTCGTTAGTTTAGGGACGTTGCGGTCCATTGGGTTTAAGGACATCATAGTCCGTGACAGTTTAAAGACATCATAGTTTGTAAAGTTTAAAGACATCATAGTCTATGAGTTTAAGAACCTCACAGTCCATGAGTTTAAGGACCTCATAGTCCATAAAGTTTAAGGACATAATAGTCCATGAGTTTAAGGACCCCATAGTCCATGGGGTTTTGGTTTAACCAGTTTGGGGATGCGCCAAAAGTTATTGATTATTGGGACCCTCCATCTCTCTGAAGACGTGGAAGGATTACAACGACATGTATCATAGGTATGAAGAGATGTATCCTTAAACCAATGTCCCGACTGGGGGGATGGGATGAACATCAGTTTAGATGACATTTGTTGGGAGCTCATTAGCTGTTTTCGGGGCTGAGATCGGTTTTGGAGACCCTGAGCATGAGGGGCTCTATTGATGGTCCTTGGGAAATTTGGTCTGAATCTGGCTAATATTAGCCTTTCATAGTGTTCAACACTAGTATATATTCAACGCTCACGTGCTCCCACGTGAGGTGTTCAAAATAGTGTTAAACACTAAAATTCAGAGGCGCTCACGTGGGGTCACGTGAGGCGCTTGAAGTAGTATTAAACTTCAAGAATTTGAGGCGCTGCTTCTGCGGGTTTATTCTTTTGTTCTTTTTTGAGCGCTAAGTGCTATTGGGTCACGTGAGATCACGTGAGGCGCCCCAAAAGTGGAAACTGCCTTTGATTTATTCCCTTTTTGCTTTGTAAGTGCCAAGCACTGCTATGGGGTCACGTGTGATCACGTGAGCCAATCTCTTTTGTTCCTCAGAGGCGCTCACGTGGGAGCACGTGATCGACCGTTGTCATGTTGGGTACCAATCCTTTTACGTGCATGGAGATCTTGAGTTTTGAGACTTTCAAGCCCATTGTTTTGTAAGAATTGAATTTTTAGTACTTAGTTTTTCTCTTAGCTTTGGGATCTGTATGACAGAATCTCCCCGATGAGAATTAAATTCTCAACTTATGGGGAGATCTGCTTCTGCAGATCTTTTATCATAAGGGAGAACTAAGTTCTCGTATAAAGGGTTAAACCCTTGTTCTATCAGAAGAATTAAATTCCTATATACTTTTATGGGAGAATTAAATTCTCTGAACTTAGATCTCCCCCTACATTTTGGATCTGCATGGCAAAATCTCCCCGATGAGAATTAAATTCTCAATTTATGGGGAGATCTGCTTCTGCAGATCTCAACCAGAGAAAGAACTAAGTTCTTTTTAGAAAAGTTAAACTCTTATGGAGGTGAAAAAGATATAAGATATTCTCTGAGTTTTGTTCCTTCTCTTACCTCGGATTTTTCTTTTTGTTTTCTTTCTTTTTAACTTGAAGTTTGTGAAGGGTTCTTTCTCTCTATTTCTGTATATCTCCTTTTTTTCCCCTTTGCTCTTATTTATAGGAGAAAGAAAAGAATCAATTTGTTTAGAAAATCTCCCATTAACAGATTTTGATCAACCAAAATGATCTTTTAGATCAATCGGTGAATTTTATTCACCGTTGGATTTTTAATCCAAGTACTTCTGTTTTACAGAAGATATTTATTTTGTTGTTCTTAGCAAGTTTAGGAAGATATTTCCTTGCACAGAATTTTTCTGTAAATTGGTGATTTTTAATCACCATTGGATTTTTAATCCAACGGCGCTCTGCTTTACAGAGTGCAATCTTTCTTGTTTAGAAAGATCCAAGGAAATATTTTCCAAAATAGTGCTTTTGATTTATTTGTTTAGAATTTAATTCTATCTGTTCAGAAGGCATAGGAGCCATCACGTGTACCACGTGACCCCTCACAGAATTAATTTGGTTTGTTTGTATGTAGGAGTCCAAACAGAGGGAAGGTATCACGTGGTATCACGTGAGCTTCTTTGTTCTTTGTTTGTTTTATAACTGAGTCCCACACGTTTTATGTGAAAGACGATCACGTGCTTGCACGTGAGGCTTTAGTTGCCGCTTACTAAGCGGAGCCGCTTACTCTGCATATAGATGCATCACGTGCTTGCAAGTGATGCTCCACTAGCGGGAATTTTTTTCCTTTTCCCTCTCTGAGTCTCTTTGTAAGGGATTGATGATCACGTGCTTACACGTGATGCTTCCATTAGTGGGGAATTTTCCCCTTCCCTTTTTCTTTCTGAATTTTTATAAGGAAACAAGGTGGATTACAATGTCTTAGCGCATCTGAGGAAAATGCCCTCACAGTTGTGCATACTGGATGCTCTCCTCCTGTCCAAAAAGGCACGAGATTCTCTGATCAAGGCATTGTAAAGGCCTGATCAATTCCAAGCTTTCTTAGCTGAAGAAAAGATGAAGGAAGAGCTGGCAGAGGTTCACACAGCTGACATCACATTCAGAGATGAGGATCTCCTCCTCGGAACGTACGAGCACAACCGCCCTCTATACGTCACCGGGTATTGCCATAACATCTAGATAGGCAAAATCCTTGTCGACGACGGATCCTTCTTCAACCTTCTCAACATGAAAGTGATGAAGAAGATCTGCATGAACGTTCAGCACTTAACCCGAGACAAAATTACCATCTCCGGGTTCAACTCACAGTCGTCACGGATGCTGGGGTCCGTAATATTGATGTTACGCTTCGGATTGCTCGTCACTGACAGCAAATTTCATATCATTAACGCCAAGACTTGCTATAACGCTTTGCTCGGCAGGCCCTTGCTGCATGAGTACAACGTCATCATTTCTATACAACATCAGTGTATGAAGTATTTCAAAGACGGTTTAGAATACACCGTCATGGGGGAGCTAAACCCGTTCTCGGTAAACGACGTCCGGAAATATGAAGACGCAAAATACTTCGTACCAGACTTCGAAAATATGGAGAGGTGTCGCAAGCCAGAGGATAAACGGAAGCCTATCGCCACCGTCCCAAACTTTAGGAGCGACACTGAGGAAGATGAAATAGTCTACTCGGGGCAACCCCAAGGCAACAGGCCCGAACCATCTACTCTTATTTTAGTCTTTGGCAGTGACACTGAGGATGAGGCCAACGCCGTGTTCTCCGTTCGCACGTCAGCACAAACCGTTATTAGAGCTGATTAAAGTTTATAAGTCACCATGGTTCCGCCTCGGCATTATAAGGACCCGATGCGCTCAATACATATAGCATACAAGAACTACAGACTTTCAATGTGCCTCTCAGGAAAAGAGGTGAAAAAATGATCCTCTTCTACCAATCGACGGAGACCAAAATAGAAAAAGAAGTCTGACATGGTGCCAATTTTGCGCTCGACAGGTTTCAACCAATCCGTCTCGCAAGGTACTACTCGGAGGGATTGAAAAGGCTGTTAAGATGCCAAGGTGTACGACTCGAACAAACTGTTCGACAAGCCCAATTCTACAAAAAGATTTGGGATATTCACGGGACTCAGCGAAAGATACCTAACAGGAAGATGGAGATAACCGGGCTCAGATACGTTCGGTCCAGGAAACGAGACCATTTCCACAGTTGCCACGATATAAACAGCTCTGGTAAAGAAGGAAACGCTCTTCTAAATAGCTGTGACGTTGAAACAGAACAAGATCCCGCTCTAAGAACGTTGTGCCCATCGTTCGAAGAACAAGTTGACCAGCTAATAAAAGAGGCCTGTCAAAATATTCGAGATGACCACAGTTGCGAAATGGCTATTTATGAATAGGCCAGGACGCAACATCTCAACTAACAATCCACGGAGAAAAAAGACTACAATATCTTTCATCCTCAGCCAGATGTATGTTCTCGCCTCGAAGGAAAATCCCGAAATAGAGGCAAAAACAAGGCGAAGAAAGCAAACAACATCCGGTAACAGAAAAATGAATCCAAGAAACCGTACACTCAAGGAAAAGCCAGCTGGAACCCGTCCTTTATGACGAAGATGGGCCAGGAATACTCTTTCCCTCAAGAAAAGACAAGGAAAATATTCAACCTTGTCATAAAACACCAAATGATGGCACTTCCGGAGTCTCGTCA
Organism: Agapanthus africanus; assembly: GCA_030015575.1. Taxonomy (NCBI): domain Eukaryota; kingdom Viridiplantae; phylum Streptophyta; class Magnoliopsida; order Asparagales; family Amaryllidaceae; genus Agapanthus; species Agapanthus africanus. The sequence goes on from JASDDO010000016.1 coordinate 510,219,639, forward strand.
CCCCGAACAAATTAAAGAAGTCCATCATCCAGATTATTTCTCCTATCACTGAGCAATAGGCCATCCCCTTGAAGACTGCTTCACCTTCAAAGACTGGGTTGAAGACCAGTATCAACAAGGCTGGTTTGCTTTATCCGACAGCTGGAGGGCAACACTACCGCAAAAGCATGAGCCAAAGAAAACCTATATCGTAATGATAGGACCAGCCCAACATCAAGAATGGAAGCAGACTCGTACCTGCCATATGATAACACTTTCAGAAGGTGAAGGGCATGAGGCTATGGATGACCATTTCAAGTGCTTCACAAATGAAGATGAGGATGAGGTGATCTCAGAATTTCCACAGGCACTAAAAGAGCTGGAAGACGGGATATACACTAAGGCGGACAACCTAAGGAAAATTTACTTAGGAACGGAAAACGATCAGAGGCCAACGTTCCTCAGTGAACTGCTATCTAGAAAACGGGTAGCCATGTTAAAAGGCGTGCTCATGCAATATAAAGACTGCTTCGCATGGAATTATTTCGAGATGCCTGTTCCCCTCCGAACGGCGGCCGAGACATGGGCGTCTTGCCTGAGGTTCGGGGCAGATGCTAATAGGTGCTATCCGTCCACCTCTCCGAAGATACCAAGTTGATTTATGGCACCATGTATCGAAGGTTTAAACGGATGCGTCCGATGTAGCAGACTTCGTCAGATTCCCCCTCGCTTGAGGGGTTTTTGATTGTGGGGACGCTCTTCCCTGCAGGCGCAAGCCCCTGCAGTTAATTACGCTACCGCATTGCGGTAACAACTTTCTCCTTCTCCAGATGGTCACTTCGTGTCGTGTGTGTTTGTTTTATTTGTGGTTGCCCGTGGATTGTATACGGAGACCAATTTATGTCGTCGCCCGTAGGACGTGGATTAGTCCAAATCCGTATTTTCTTAGATTTGGGTTTGGGGTTTTGGTTTGAGGATACGTTAGCCATATTTGAGGCTAAGATCAACTCAAACATTTGTTAAGGATACGTTAGTCCAATTTGAGACTAAGATCAACTTAACGGGATTGTTTAGATCCGGCAAAAGAGCGTTTGGAGGCTCGATTGTTCCAGTTTAGGGACATGGTGGTCCATTACATGTATGGCCATTGGGACCCATCACCTCTCTGACGACGTTGAAGGATTACAACGACAGATGTCAGAGGAGTTCAGAGATGTACCCTTGAACCAAAATTGATTGGGGGGATTCATAGTCCAATTTGGGACTAAAGTCCGTTTGAAGGTTTAAGGATACGTTAGCCATATTTGAGGCTAAGATCAACTTAAACGGTTGTTAAGGATACGTTAGTCCAGTTTGGGACTAAGATCGACTTAACGGTTGTTAAGGATACGTTAGTCCAGTTTGGGACTAAGATCGACTTAACGGGATCGTTTAGATCCGACAAAAGAGCATTTGGGCTATATTGCTCCAGTTTAGGGACATAGTGGTCCAATACCAGTTTAAGGACATAGTGGTCCAATGCCAGTTTAGGGACATGGTGGTCCAATGGTAGTTTAAGGACGCATAAGTCCATGGGTTTAAGGACCCCACAGTCCATATGGGTGTGTTTAAGGACGCATTAGTCCGTTAGTTTAAGGACGCATAAGTCCGCGGGTTTAAGGACCCCACAGTCCGTATCTTGGTTTAAGGACGCATAAGTCCATGAGTTTAAGGACCCCACAGTCCGTGTTGATGTGTGGTTGTCGGGACCCGTCACCTCTCTGAAGACGTTGAAGGATTACAACGACAAATATCAGAGGAGTTCAGAGATGTACCCTTGAACCAATGAGTTGGTTGAAAGAGCAGATGTGCTCAGATCAAGATGATTTGAGGACTTATGGCCAGTTTGGGCTAAGTCCAGTTATGTTTGAAGTATTGGCCCTCTGTTGGTCCATCGAAGGAGAGGCTTTGCCTCTAGAAACTTAGCCAATTGGGCTAAAGCTAGTGTTAAACACTAGAGGTCAACAGTGTTGAACACTGGGAATAAGATTAACAAGTTAGTGTTAAACACTAAAAGATAATCAGTGTTAAACACTAGCAACAGGGCTTCCAAATTAGTGTTAAACACTAAGCAAATCAGTGTTAAACACTGCCAATAGAGTTTTCCAAATTAGTGTTAAACACTAAGAAAATCAGTGTTAAACACTGAGGACAAAGTCTTCAGATTAGTGTTAAACACTAAGGAGAAATGGGTCACGTGTGGACACGTGAGAGCGCCCTGATTCCCTTTATTTTATTCTGCAGATCAGTGTTTAACTCTTTTAATTCTGGCGGCCATCACGTGTGAGCACGTGATGGAGACCCCCGCTCTGGTCTGTTAGAATGCTCATTAGGGGTCACGTGGTGACACGTGAGGGCGCCCTAAATGTGGAGCCAGATCTCTTTTGTTTTATCCTCAAATCTGCGAATAAGTGTTAAACACTTTTCCTTTTTATTTCGAGCATCACGTGTTGACACGTGATGGGGATTTATGCGCTGACTGTTAAAACGTTTGCTAAGGGGTCACGTGGTAAACACGTGAGAGCGCCTAAAGCCTTCATTTCCATTGATCTTTCTTTCTGCGTTTTGGGAGTCACGTGAGAGCACGTGATGGCATCAAAAAGTGGGGCCAGATCCTCTTTATTTTGTTCTGCAAACAAGTGTTAAACACTTTTAATTTTCATAGCCATCACGTGTGGGCACGTGATGTATAATCATGCCCTGATTTATTAGAACATCTATTAGGGGTCACGTGGTAACACGTGAGAGCGCCCAGAATTGTTTCTGCCTTTACTTTTGTTCCATATATAATGAGGGTCACGTGGGAGCACGTGGGGTGATGCTTCAAAGTTCTTTGCAGGGGATCTTTTCAAGGGTCACGTGGGGGCACGTGACCCTAGTTCTTTTCATGAACAGAGATCTTTTAAGAATTGAATTCTTATTTAGGATGAAACCCTGATTTCTTTTCAAAGGAATTAAATTCCCAGATATATAAAAGAATTAAATTCTTGATTAGGGTTAAACCCTAGTTTTGTTTTAGGAGAATTAATTCTCAAAACTCAATTCCCCTTCTAAGTTTAGGATCTGCATGGCAGGATCTCGACCCGATGAGAATTAAATTCTCAAGTTATGGGGAGATGTGCTCTGTGCAGATCTTCAACCAGAAGAAGAACTAAGTTCTTTTTTGTATAAGAGTTAAACTCTTGGATTTTGAGAATTAAATTCTCTGTTTGAAGTTTATCTTTTTCCTTTTTCTCACCTAGGGTTTTCTTTGTTGAGGATTAAATTCTCCTTTCTTTTCTTCCCTCTTGAGAATTAAATTCTCCTCTCTCTGTTTTTCTCTCAAAAAAGTAGATCCCCCCTCTTCTCTTCTTGGCTCCTATTTATAGGAGAAGGCAGAGAATCAATTTGTTTAGCAAATTTCTCATTAAGAGATTTGATTTGTATGTTGAGAGATTTGATTTGCATTCATCATTAATCTGGGCCTTTAGATTGTTAAGTGAATTTTATTCACCATTGATTTTAAATCCAAATGATATTCTATTTGTTATCTCGGTTAGATTTAGGGGGAATCTTTCCTTATTTAAGATTTTTCCATAAATTGGTGATTTTTAATCACCCTTGGATCTTTAATCCAACGGTTCCTATAATTCTTTTTCATTTGGAAAGATTCAGAACTTTTAGAATTTAATTCTATTAAATTATAAGGCTTTTAAAGCCAGTCACGTGTTGGCACGTGACCTTTGGTCACGTGTGAGCACGTGACCCCCAATTGGGTTCCTTTCTCAGCCGCTTATTTATGTTTCAGTTTTAACCATCACGTGTCAACACGTGACCATTGGTCACGTGTAAACACGTGATACCTCGTTGAGGTAATTTCTGACTTTAGAATTAAATTCTATTCATTATTTTAGAGGCTTTAAAAGCCCATCACGTGTCTGCACGTGACCCATGGTCACGTGTGAGCGCGTGATGCCCCATTGGGGTCTTTTCTGAGTTTTTATTGTATCTTTTAACTCCCCCAGCGGGTTCTTAAAAGCCCATCACGTGTGGACACGTAATTCCTCATAACTTTTGATCCCGGATGAATTACGAGGCCCATAATATATCAAATCGAAGGGTTTTTCGAGCCGCTTTCGATACCATCAGAATTTATCTGTTTCTCATTTGGGAGTTTGTCAAAAAACAGCCCGGAAGATACTGGTTCCCATTTTCTTAAGCGTATCGCCGCCATTTGATACCTTGGGCTCTTTTGCGCAGAAATTTTTTGGCGGGAACAAATGCCCCCCACTACTTTGCCCACGTAAGTATTTACGTGGGTGAAGTAGTGCAAAGTAATGCATAGCGTATGACCAGTTTCGGGTTGGTATATTACTTTCAGAATCTTGATCTGAGAAGATAACGAGCGGACACAAGCGTCGTCATTTATCATTGACTCAAATCTCGACTCTTAAGAGATATAGTTCCAAACCCTTAACTCCATGAGCCGCACCCTTCTATCGCTTTATATCTTACTCTGGAGTGAAGTAGTTTATATGCTCATGAGTAGCTTTTCCATTTTAGTGGCATGTAGCTTTGGCGAGTGTGGCTCATAGATGGTCCATCTTGACCTCTTTGCAGGGCAGTGATGGCTTAGGAGACAGGGTTAGGATCTGCCACCTAAGACTTTTCAACTTTATGAGCCGTGAGGGTCTCATAAAGACTTTTCTCCCTACGGATCGAGAGGATCTCGTAGGTGTATTTTCTCCTTAGGAGTCGTGAGGATTCCTAAGTGTGTTTTCTCTTATAAGTCGTAAGGATCTTATGAGAGAATTTTTCCCTCTTACGAGTCGAGAGGACCCGTAAGCGGTTGTTCCCCTCCTTGTCGAAATTCGACTTCGGAGAGTGAGACCCGTGGATAGTATGCAAGAGACCATTTTGGGTCGACTTGCAGGATCCCAGTGCTTAGGAAACAGGTTTTTTAATCCCTACTGCCTGAGGCTTTATCTCACGAGTCGAGACGAATCGAGAAGTTCTCGCAAAGACATCATTTTCCTCACGAGTCGAAACGAATCGAGCAGATCTCGCAAGAATATCCTAACGTCACAGTTAACCTCTGCTCTTTACGACAGAAGTCCGTTAGGGTCTGTGGTACTTAGGGTTTTGGCCGTCGTACCGTCGCATGAGCTGATGTATTCCTCGATAGGCAATCGTGCTATTCGAGTAGCCCTGCGACTGCCGTGTCTCTGATCCCTTCGGGGGCTGGACAAGACGTCTTCAAGCAATCCTCCTTGGCAGTTTGACCGTCGGAAGAGCAAGCGCTAGGAATTTGCCATGCCGCTTTTTTACTTGAGGTTAGGCTCATTTTGGAGAGCCCCGATGAGTCATAACCACTCCGCGCTGGTGTGGGATGATCTCCGATAGTCTTTCAGGCTTTATATGACTTGCCGTTAAGACCCTGAAGCTAGGAATTTGGCCTTCGCTTCGTTTGCTGGTATCGCGTCTGCTGTATCGAGACGAATGTCGCGGTGGTGATCACTCCATGTTGGTGTGAGGAACAGGATCCGCTCTGGACGTTTCCTACAGGATCGAAGAGCGACGTTGTCCGCGTTCCACGTGACCAGGAATTTTGCTCTAGATGCTTCACACGGGTTCACTGCCGTGTTAGGCGAGGACTAGGCTCCGCTCTGGATGCTTCGCACGGGTTCACTGTCGTGATCTGCGAGGACCAGGATCCGCTCTGGACGTTTTCTACGGGGTCAAAGAGTGACGTTATCCGCGTTCCACATGACCAGGAATTTTGCACTAGATGCTTCACACGGGTTCACTGCCGCGTTAAGCGAGGACTAGGCTCCGCTCTGGATGCTTCACACGGTTTCGCTGCCGTACTCTGCGAGGACCAGGATCCGCTCTGGACGTTTTCCACGGGGTCAAAGAGTGACGTTATCCGCGTTCCACGTGACCAGGAATTTTGCTCTAGATGCTTCACACGGGTTCACTGCCGTGTTAGGCGAGGACTAGGCTCCACTCTGGATGCTTCGCACGGGTTCACTGTCGTGCTCTGCGAGGACCAGGATCCGCTCTGGACGTTTTCCACGGGGTCGAAGAGTGACGTTATCCGCGTTCCACGTGGCCAGGAATTTTGCTCTAGATGCTTCACACGGTTTCACTGCCGCGTTAGGCGAGGACTTGGCTCCGCTCTGGATGCTTCACACGGGTTCACTGCCGTGTTCTGCGAGGACCAGGATCCGCTCTGGACGTTTTCCATGGGGTCAAAGAGTGACGTTATCCGCGTTCCACGTGACCAGGAATTTTGCACTAGATGCTTCACACGGGTTCACTGCCGTGTTAGGCGAGGACTAGGCTCCGCTCTGGATGCTTCGCACGGGTTCACTGCCGTGTTCTGCGAGGACCAGGATCCGCTCTGGACGTTTTCCACGGGGTCAAAGAGTGATGTTATCCGCGTTCCACGTAACCAGGAATTTTGCACTAGATGCTTCACACGGGTTCACTGCCGTGTTCGGCGAGGACTAGGCTCCGCTCTGGATGCTTCACACGGGTTCACTGCCGTGCTCTGCGAGGACCAGGATCCGCTCTGGACGTTTTCTACGGGGTCAAAGAGTGACGTTATCCGCGTTCCACGTAACCAGGAATTTTGCACTAGATGCTTCACACGGGTTCACTGCCGTGTTCGGCGAGGACTAGGCTCCGCTCTGGATGCTTCACACGGGTTCACTGCCGTGCTCTGCGAGGACCAGGATCCGCTCTGGACGTTTTCCACGGGGTCAAAGAGTGACGTTATCCGCGTTCCACGTAACCAGGAATTTTGTTGATTATATCCGCATTTCACGGAGTTGGGATTTGACTCTCTGTGGGAGTACATCGTCGAGTCATGGAACTGGGAGTTGCCGCTGTTCCGCTTTGCTTGATGATGTGTCCGCTGTGACGAGACGAGTGCTGAGGTGGAGCTGGGATTTTGCCATCACTCTGCTTTGCTGACCATGGGGTCTTTTATTAGCTTTGCATGTACATCCTGCTGGACTGCGAAGGAACGCCGTTGTTAACATTGCGTCTGCTGTAATGAGACGAATGCTAAGGCGGAGTTGGGATTTTGCCATCGCTCCGCTTGATGGTGTAACATCTGTGTACTGCTGGAATAAGGAGGCACACCGTTGTTGGTCTCCAGGCTGTAGATGTGGCCATTTGAAATTTGGAACTAAGGACTTTGCCAGGGTTCCGTTTCGTTGCGACTCTGAGGTCGATTGTTGACGTCGCGTCTGCATCTAGTTGGAGTGAGGAGAAACGCCGTTGGTGATCTCTAAGTTGTCGATGTTGACGTCGAGACCCTGAAGCTAGGGATCTTCCTTTGCTTCATTTGCTGACATCGTGTCTGTAATATTGGGACAAATGCCGAGATTGTCTCTAGGTTGTCTATGAACCGTCGAGATTTGGCTTCGCTTTCTGGTGGAGCCTGTTGGGAAGGTAAGGTTCCCTCTTTGTTTGTGCCCCTGGATTGTATACAGGGATCGATGTGATCTCATCTGTAGGGCAAAAAGTTTCATTCTTTCATCATTTTTTATTCTTTCTGCGATGCTCTATCATTTCAGCTTTTTATATCGCGAAAATCGCGATTGCCCAATCATTTCGGCTATTTTTCGTGGTGCCCAATCATTTCGGCTATTTTTCTATTTACTCGCTGCTTTTTATTGCGAGTTGCCCAATCATTTCGGCTATTTTTCATGCATACATTTTTACTTGCTGATTTTGTTTGCAAGTTGCCCCATCATTTCGGCTATTTCGTATGCATTTTTTTTTGGCTTGCTGATTTTTTTCTCGCGAGTGTGGAACTTGGAATCTGGTGCCAATCTCAGCATCAGCATCGCTGCGACTGGAATATAGCCAGGAGCGAATCATCATTTGCCATGAAAGGACTTGGAATTTGATACCGGTTTAGGCATCAGCATCGCTACAACTGGGATATTGCCAGGAGCGAATTATCATTTGCCTCTGTCGATGTTTGAACAAAGGTGGCTTAGTAAACAGGGTTAAGGGTCCTGTCGGCTAAGGCTTTTGACTTCATGAGCCGTAAGGGTCTCACAAAGGTATTTCTCCCTACAAGTCGTGAGGATCTTGTAGGTGTGTTTTCTCCTTGGGAATCGTGAGGATTCCTAAGTGCATGTTCTCTTGTAAGTCGTAAGGATCTTACAAAAAGGTTTTCTCCTTATAAGTCGAGAGGACTTACAAGTGTTGTTTGCTGTACAAGCATATCCCAAGTCACGGATGGGACTTTGTTAGGGAAATGTTTATTCGCGCCCGTGGATTGTATACAAGGGCCAATATGAGCCGCTTGTAGGGCAAAATCGGAGGTTGCGGGGGTTGCTTAAGAACAGGTTCAGGTCTCTGTAACTTAAGACTTTCAAATCTCATGAGCCGTGAGGGTCCCATAAGAGAGTTCTCCTTACGAGTCGTGAGGATCTCGCAAGTGTAATTTCTCCTTAGGAATCGTGAGGATCCCTAAGTGTGTTGTTCCCTTGTGAGTCGTAAGGATCTCACGCAGGTGATTTCTCCTTACAAGGTCGAGAGGACCCTATAAGTGTCTTTCAACGAGGTTACGCCCTTTCGGGTTTTCACAAACACTCGCCGGTAGCCCTGCTGTTTTTACTCACGGAGCCCTTTCGGGTTTTCATCCGTGCCCATTTTGCTTGTGGACATACCATTTTTTTTTATTTTAAACGAGGTCGCGCCCTTTCGGGTTTTCACGAACACTCGCCGGTAGCCCTGCTGTTTTTACTCACGGAGCCCTTTCGGGTTTTCATCCGTGCCCATTTTGCTTGTGGACATACCGTTTTTTTTCTTCTTTTTTTTCTTTTTTTTTTTTGTAACGAGGTCGCGCCCTTTCGGGTTTTCACGAACACTCGCTGGTAGCCCTGCTGTTTTTACTCACGGAGCCCTTTCGGGTTTTCATCCGTACCCATTTTGCTTGTGGACGTACCTTTTTTTTTTTTTTTTACACCACGTCAGCCTGAAGATGCTGCGGGTTGGGAGTAGTTTAACGACGTTTCGGTCATTTGCAAGTTTTAGGACATTGCGGTCCACCGTTAGTTTAAGGACGTTTCGGTCCACCGTCGTTGTATTTGAGACGCATCTCTAGTTTACTGACTTTTCGGTCTATGGGGCTTTCTCTATGAATGAGCATGATGCCCTCGGCATATCCATCTTTCTCGGAGCATGTGGTTGTGGCGGGTTTACTTTCCACTTTTCGGGCAGCGCGAACTTGCCTTGTTGGTATTGGTCTTCAACCCGGTTTTTGAAGACATAGCAATTTTCGAGTGGGTGACCCATTATTCTGTGGTAGGGACAATAGTTAGAATTGTTAACGTCACCTGGTTGCAATGGACGTTTTGGATCTGGCAGAGTGATGAGCCCGCTGCACACTGCTAGCTCGAACAATCTCTTCGTTTTATCTTTGGGAAACGAGTAAGGACGTTTCAACTTCTCATTGAGGTATCGCGGCTTGTTGTTTTGACGACAAAACGGCCTCGGGTTACTCGGTTGTTGTTGAGTGTTGGCAACAAAGGCCGTTTTTTCCTTTTCCTTTCTCATTTCGTTTGCTCCGTCGTTTGCGGGTCCGAGATTCTTTCCGGGTAGCGTGAGATTGTACGGCTGAACGTTCTCGCAACTCTCTAATTCTTTTGTTTTAGAAATGAATTCCTTGAAGAGAGGGTTGAGGGCGGCTTCTTCGTCAGAATCGCTTCCAAAGGTGAGAACTCGTGATCCCCCGGGCTCGTCCCTATGACAATTGCCGGCAACTCTTTTATGCTCATCTGCCGTATTTTTTCGCTGTCTACGAGCTTCCCGCTTTATTCTATTGACGTGTTGTCTATGAGCGACATATCCTTGCCACCAACACTTAAAGGAGTTGCAGTCTTCAGTAGGATGTGCGATCCTCTGATGATATAAGCAGAAGTTGGGGTGTACGTCCGTTTCATCAAAATGTATACCGCCAGGAGAATTTTCTCTGAAAGAGGGCGGCCTCATCCCCATTGATATGGCTTTGGCGAATCGTTTCCTTGTCTTGATCCTGCTTTCATTTGCGGCGGATGTACTTTGATCTGGTGGGAGTGTTTCGACCCTTTTGTCCAGTCGCCGGCGTTTGGCATTTTCAAATACGGCCATCTCGCGCTCCCGATCAGCTTTACTTTTTAGACGAATCTCATCTAGAAAAGTGTCGATCATTTCGTCTGACGGCCACATGAATTCCGGCTCAGGCTCTGCCCCCAGTTTCTCAGTGCAAGGAGTTTTTTCATCGTCCGTAAATGAGTGGGAGATCACGTGACAAGTTGCCCCCGGTGCGTCCGTCTTCTTTGGAGTGTGCGGCTGTGGTGGGTTTACTTTCCACTTTTCAGACAGCGCGAACTTTCCTTGTAGGTACTGATCCTCGATCCACCCCTTAAAGACGAAACAATCCTCGATCGGGTGACTTACCGTTTGGTGGTAAGGGCAATAATTGGGATCGTTGACATCGCCTGGTTGCAACGGATGTTTTGGACTCGGCAGATTGATGAGTCTGTTGCGCACTGCCAGCTCGAACAATCTCCTCGTTTTATTCTGAGGAAACGAATAAGGACGTCCCAGTCTCTCCTCGAGGGACGGGCGTGGTCGCACATTGTTTTGGCGAACAACCGGCTTTAAGTTGCTCGGCCGTTGCTGAGTATTGGCAACGAAGGTTGCTTTCCCTTTGCCCTTTTCATTCCAAGGATCCGTCTTTGAATGAGATGGTGTGTGACTCATCTGATCCATTTGGGCCAACTTATCAATTAAAGCCTGGAACGTGGTCGGTTTGAAGAACATCATGAATTGCGAGATGGTTGCTTGCGGATCAAGAGTGCCCACGAACATACCTACCGCAGGTGCTTCTTCGATCCGCTGTTCGCATTTCGACCACAGATTCCGCCATCGTGTTGCGTATTGAACCCACGTTTCGCCTGGCCTTATCCTGGCGTTGATCAGTGCTGTTATCGGGGTGCGTTCACTAGCATTCGCGAATCTTTGTGTAAACAGTAGCTCCATCTCTGCAAATGTTTTGACAGAGTCGTTGGGGAGCTCCGAGTACCATTCAAAGGCCGTTTCTGCTAAGCTGCCGACGAATTGGCGAAGCAGCAGTTTATCATCGCCTCCAGTGTTGCCGCATAAGGCCCTGAATTGAGCGACATGCTGGTGTGGATTCCCTGTCCCTTTATATACGTGGAACTTAGGGATCGTATATCCCGGCGGGTAACTGATTTGGTCATACCAGCTCGGATAGGGCCGTCCGGTTCTAACAGTTTGCCCAGTCGCTTCATTCGCCTGATGAATCCGGATCTGATGAGCTATATAGTCATCCAGCGCAGCCTTGGAAATGGTTTCATCTCTGGCTGCTGAAAGAGTCAGAGGCGGATTAGATGTCTCTCCTCTATCGTCTTCAGTAATGATCGGAGGGTCTTCAACTGGAAGGTCCGGCTGTAGCATCATCCCTACCATATCTTGGAAGAGGATCGCCATTCGTTTTATGTTGGCAGCTTGTTCTGCTGCATTTCTGTCCCTCTTTTCGAGGACTCTGCGGAGGAAGTCAGCATCGGTTTCTTGTTCGTGACGCTGCTCTGATGATACCTCCGGGCTTTCTTTTGGCCCAGTGAGTGCGGCCATTGCAATCATCATCTCCTGAAGCTTCTGTTGCTGCTCCTGGGCTTTTGTCACGGATCGGGTGAGCGGTCGGTGACCCGTCGAAGCACGGCCTTCCTCCTTTCCGGAAGCCATATAAACAGTATGCACCACCATGCCCCCAGACTTGGGGCGTTTGTGTTCAGCACTTTTACGGTTCGCCATGTTCACAGGGGCTTTTTGCGGCCTCCTTTTCTCTTGTGTGATTGACGTTGAGGGAGCCGTTGCAGTGGGCACCCATCCAGCTGTTGCTTTTTCCGGCTTGACAGAGTAATTCTTCTCCTGCCGAACCTTCATCTTTTTCTGTCGGCGGAGATAGTCTTGATCTATTACGGAGTCTTGGACTTGACGCCAGACCTTGTAAATTTTAGAGGACAGCCGTTGAGGGGGCTGCTCTAGCTTCTTTTCCGTATCATTCTCCACGGGTGGAGGAGATCTCTTCAGCACTGCAGTAGGAGAGTTTCTGCGCACCCTGTTCAGCAGCTCAAAGATGTTCCCAGTTGGAACAGCAACATCGATCCCCACCGTTGGAGCTGGTGGAGTAAATCCAGAGGGGGAGTTGCCCCCAGCCTTCCTTACTCGGCGCCAGTGGCGACGTCGAGCGCGTCGTACGGATGGAGTTGTTTCGGCCGTAGGGGCGACTTTGTCATACCCCCTGCTTTGAGGAGAGACCGTTATTGGTGCTAGCCTGTCGAAGACAGACGCCCGTTGAGAAGCAATGTCTAATTTGTCAAGGACAGACCTCTGGGCAGGGGAAGCAGCTTTGAGGACCTCGCCTGGAGCAGCAACCGGAATGGCCAGCCTTGTAAAAACTGACTTCTTGGAAGGAGGAGCCTTTCCAATGATTTCGTCCGCTTGAGCCGGGATAGCTATCCGCTTTGGGATGGAAGCTTCGGGTATCGCGAGTTTGCAGACGTTCTGGCCCAGTCTGTTGAAAACTGAGGTATTGAAGCTGGGCGACCCATTGAGAGGGGTCGCGGCAGTGGTAAGCCGATCAAAGACCGACTTCTTTGGGGCTTCTTGCAACGTCATTGTGGCATTGAAGCTCAACGGTGGGAGCATGGTCCCGAAGAATAATCCAGTGGTGGCCTGAGTTACCTGCTCCACTGGCATCTTGAAAAGGGAGGCCGCTTGGGGCCCATAAGTCACTCCTCCAGCAAGGACCGAGCGAGAGTTGCAGTTGCAGGCAGTGCAGTTTGAAGCCATTGATCTTCTGTTTTCTGCACGGAGCAAGACACCAAATCTTAGTACCTTGAATCCACAGGCAACCACAGTAAACCGCGATTCGTTCGCGAACACGACACACGAAGTGTGGAGTGGAAAGAGGAAAAGGTCCCACCGGGCGTGCCAGAATCTGTTCCCCTCCGAACGGCGGCCGAGACATGGGCGTCTTGCCTGAGGTTCGGGGCAGATGCTAATAGGTGCTATCCGTCCACCTCTCCGAAGATACCAAGTTGATTTATGGCACCATGTATCGAAGGTTTAAACGGATGCGTCCGATGTAGCAGACTTCGTCAGATTCCCCCTCGCTTGAGGGGTTTTTGATTGTGGGGACGCTCTTCCCTGCAGGCGCAAGCCCCTGCAGTTAATTACGCTACCGCATTGCGGTAACAACTTTCTCCTTCTCCAGATGGTCACTTCGTGTCGTGTGTGTTTGTTTTATTTGTGGTTGCCCGTGGATTGTATACGGAGACCAATTTATGTCGTCGCCCGTAGGACGTGGATTAGTCCAAATCCGTATTTTCTTAGATTTGGGTTTGGGGTTTTGGTTTGAGGATACGTTAGCCATATTTGAGGCTAAGATCAACTCAAACATTTGTTAAGGATACGTTAGTCCAATTTGAGACTAAGATCAACTTAACGGGATTGTTTAGATCCGGCAAAAGAGCGTTTGGAGGCTCGATTGTTCCAGTTTAGGGACATGGTGGTCCATTACATGTATGGCCATTGGGACCCATCACCTCTCTGACGACGTTGAAGGATTACAACGACAGATGTCAGAGGAGTTCAGAGATGTACCCTTGAACCAAAATTGATTGGGGGGATTCATAGTCCAATTTGGGACTAAAGTCCGTTTGAAGGTTTAAGGATACGTTAGCCATATTTGAGGCTAAGATCAACTTAAACGGTTGTTAAGGATACGTTAGTCCAGTTTGGGACTAAGATCGACTTAACGGTTGTTAAGGATACGTTAGTCCAGTTTGGGACTAAGATCGACTTAACGGGATCGTTTAGATCCGACAAAAGAGCATTTGGGCTATATTGCTCCAGTTTAGGGACATAGTGGTCCAATACCAGTTTAAGGACATAGTGGTCCAATGCCAGTTTAGGGACATGGTGGTCCAATGGTAGTTTAAGGACGCATAAGTCCATGGGTTTAAGGACCCCACAGTCCATATGGGTGTGTTTAAGGACGCATTAGTCCGTTAGTTTAAGGACGCATAAGTCCGCGGGTTTAAGGACCCCACAGTCCGTATCTTGGTTTAAGGACGCATAAGTCCATGAGTTTAAGGACCCCACAGTCCGTGTTGATGTGTGGTTGTCGGGACCCGTCACCTCTCTGAAGACGTTGAAGGATTACAACGACAAATATCAGAGGAGTTCAGAGATGTACCCTTGAACCAATGAGTTGGTTGAAAGAGCAGATGTGCTCAGATCAAGATGATTTGAGGACTTATGGCCAGTTTGGGCTAAGTCCAGTTATGTTTGAAGTATTGGCCCTCTGTTGGTCCATCGAAGGAGAGGCTTTGCCTCTAGAAACTTAGCCAATTGGGCTAAAGCTAGTGTTAAACACTAGAGGTCAACAGTGTTGAACACTGGGAATAAGATTAACAAGTTAGTGTTAAACACTAAAAGATAATCAGTGTTAAACACTAGCAACAGGGCTTCCAAATTAGTGTTAAACACTAAGCAAATCAGTGTTAAACACTGCCAATAGAGTTTTCCAAATTAGTGTTAAACACTAAGAAAATCAGTGTTAAACACTGAGGACAAAGTCTTCAGATTAGTGTTAAACACTAAGGAGAAATGGGTCACGTGTGGACACGTGAGAGCGCCCTGATTCCCTTTATTTTATTCTGCAGATCAGTGTTTAACTCTTTTAATTCTGGCGGCCATCACGTGTGAGCACGTGATGGAGACCCCCGCTCTGGTCTGTTAGAATGCTCATTAGGGGTCACGTGGTGACACGTGAGGGCGCCCTAAATGTGGAGCCAGATCTCTTTTGTTTTATCCTCAAATCTGCGAATAAGTGTTAAACACTTTTCCTTTTTATTTCGAGCATCACGTGTTGACACGTGATGGGGATTTATGCGCTGACTGTTAAAACGTTTGCTAAGGGGTCACGTGGTAAACACGTGAGAGCGCCTAAAGCCTTCATTTCCATTGATCTTTCTTTCTGCGTTTTGGGAGTCACGTGAGAGCACGTGATGGCATCAAAAAGTGGGGCCAGATCCTCTTTATTTTGTTCTGCAAACAAGTGTTAAACACTTTTAATTTTCATAGCCATCACGTGTGGGCACGTGATGTATAATCATGCCCTGATTTATTAGAACATCTATTAGGGGTCACGTGGTAACACGTGAGAGCGCCCAGAATTGTTTCTGCCTTTACTTTTGTTCCATATATAATGAGGGTCACGTGGGAGCACGTGGGGTGATGCTTCAAAGTTCTTTGCAGGGGATCTTTTCAAGGGTCACGTGGGGGCACGTGACCCTAGTTCTTTTCATGAACAGAGATCTTTTAAGAATTGAATTCTTATTTAGGATGAAACCCTGATTTCTTTTCAAAGGAATTAAATTCCCAGATATGTAAAAGAATTAAATTCTTGATTAGGATTAAACCCTAGTTTTGTTTTAGGAGAATTAATTCTCAAAACTCAATTCCCCTTCTAAGTTTAGGATCTGCATGGCAGGATCTCGACCCGATGAGAATTAAATTCTCAAGTTATGGGGAGATGTGCTCTGTGCAGATCTTCAACCAGAAGAAGAACTAAGTTCTTTTTTGTATAAGAGTTAAACTCTTGGATTTTGAGAATTAAATTCTCTGTTTGAAGTTTATCTTTTTCCCTTTTCTCACCTAGTGTTTTCTTTGTTGAGAATTAAATTCTCCTTTCTTTTCTTCTCTCTTGAGAATTAAATTCTCCTCTCTCTGTTTTTCTCTCAAAAAAGTAGATCCCCACTCTTCTCTTCTTGGCTCCTATTTATAGGAGAAGGCAGAGAATCAATTTGTTTAGCAAATTTCTCATTAAGAGATTTGATTTGTATGTTGAGAGATTTGATTTGCATTCATCATTAATCTGGGCCTTTAGATTGTTAAGTGAATTTTATTCACCATTGATTTTAAATCCAAATGATATTCTATTTGTTATCTCGGTTAGATTTAGGGGGAATCTTTCCTTATTTAAGATTTTTCCATAAATTGGTGATTTTTAATCACCCTTGGATCTTTAATCCAACGGTTCCTATAATTCTTTTTCATTTGGAATGATTCAGAACTTTTAGAATTTAATTCTATTAAATTATAAGGCTTTTAAAGCCAGTCACGTGTTGGCACGTGACCTTTGGTCACGTGTGAGCACGTGACCCCCAATTGGGTTCCTTTCTCAGCCGCTTATTTATGTTTCAGTTTTAACCATCACGTGTCAACACGTGACCATTGGTCACGTGTAAACACGTGATACCTCGTTGAGGTAATTTCTGACTTTAGAATTAAATTCTATTCATTATTTTAGAGGCTTTAAAAGCCCATCACGTGTCTGCACGTGACCCATGGTCACGTGTGAGCGCGTGATGCTCCATTGGGGTCTTTTCTGAGTTTTTATTGTATCTTTTAACTCCCCCAGCGGGTTCTTAAAAGCCCATCACGTGTGGACACGTAATTCCTCATAACTTTTGATCCCGGATGAATTACGAGGCCCATAATATATCAAATCGAAGGGTTTTTCGAGCCGCTTTCGATACCATCAGAATTTATCTGTTTCTCATTTGGGAGTTTGTCAAAAAACAGCCCGGAAGATACTGGTTCCCATTTTCTTAAGCGTATCGCCGCCATTTGATACCTTGGGCTCTTTTGCGCAGAAATTTTTTGGCGGGAACAATGCCGAGATTAGATCAAAAAGTAGCAGTACATAAACTAGCCATATCACCGGACATCAAGTCAGTCAAGCAAGCGCCAAGAAGAATGCAGCTCGAACTCGAGATGAGTATCAACGCCGAAGTTAAGAAAATAATTGATTCCGGTATCATCCAAGAAGTTCAATATCCTGACTAGATCGCTAACGTCGTTCCGGTGATGAAGAAAAATGGGACGGTGCGTATCTGCGTGGACTTTCGGGACCTCAACAAAGCTTGCCCGAAGGATGATTTACCAGTACCTATTACCGAGCTGATGATCGATAATACGTCTACCCATGAGGTCTTCTCCTTCATGGACGGATCTTCAGGATACAATCAAATAAAGATGCATCTCGAAGACCAAAAGCATACTGCCTTCCGGACTCCGCTGGGCATATTCTGCTATAAAGTGATGCCTTTCGGTCTGAAGAACACTGGCACTACCTACCAGAGGGCCATGACGAAGATCTTCGATGACCTCATCCATGAGATTGTCGAATGCTACATCAACGACCTTGTGGTGAAAAGCAAGTCATACGAGGAACATTGGGAACATCTAAACTCAGTGTTTCAACATCTTCAAAAGTATAATATGAAAATGAACCCTCTAAAATGTGCGTTTGGAGTCTCCTCAGGCAAATTCCTAGGTTTCATCATACGGCATCGGGGTATCGAAATCGACCCCTCAAAGATCAAGGCGATTACGGAAATGCCAACGCCAAGGACTCTCAAGCAATTGCGATCCCTTCAAGGAAAGCTCGCGTATATCCGACTGTTCATAGCTAACCTATCAGGAAAATGCCATCCCTACAGTTATCTAATGAAGAAGGGGACTCCGTTCGTCTGGGATCAAAAGTGCCAAAATGCACTAGATGAAATGAAACAGTACTTACAAAATCCGCCAGTACTGGCCACTCCGGTGAAGGGAAAACCCCTCATTCTGTACACAACAGCCCTTGAGGGTTCTCTAGGCACGTTATGGGCACATGAGAACGACCAGGAAAAGGAAAGAGCTCTATACTATTTGAGTCGAGTTCTCCTGGGGACAGAAAACAACTACTCCCCCATCGAAAAGCATTGTCTGGCACTAATCTTTGCGATAACGAAGCTCAGACACTACGCCTTGGCACATGAAGTCCATCCTATATCAAAAGTGGATCCTCTCAAATATCTAATATCGAAGGCCATACTAACGGGAAGGCTCGCCAAATGGGCCATCCTCCTAATAGAGTTATCGATAACGTATCGGCCTCTCAATGTAGTGAAAGGCCGGGCCATTGCCGATTTTCTTGTAGAGCATCCGATACCAGCCGACTCCCCCCTAAATTGTGAGTTTTTGGATGAACATGCGTTCGACACCATCGAAGGAGATAAGGAGTGCCACGCCCTGCTTCCCGGTGTACGGCAGGGAGACGCGACGGGCCCGTTACGTATTTACTCAGAAGTAAACACGCTAAGCGTATCTAAGCAATATAAAGTAAATGTACACAAGAGACAGGAATATAAATGAATAGCAACTTTATTTATTAAACATTCTTTTACAGGTACAACTGGAATGTAAATACATGAATAGAAAGCAATGCCTAAATAATGGCATAACTGAAATGAAAAGTATGTACAAGTATCTACAGCTCTGGGTCGATAGCAAACTGCTCTAAGTCCTCAGTACTGGGCTCGGTCTCTGGTGCGTCCAAATCACCTAACAACATTCCAAAGAAAGAAGAAAAGGAATGTCATCACCGAACAATCGCTCGGTAAGTCCTAAAGATGAGTAGAGATAGAATAGACAGAAGAGAATATGACTAGTAATGTTTGATTATATTGTTAACGCGGTTATTTATAGCTTGGTACAGAATATGCCAGTGTATACGAGAGGAGTCCCACTAATCCAGAGACTAAGGTATATGGAGCACAAGAAACCGTTCAGCCACGGTACAACGACAATGGATATTCAGGTTAGGTGTATTAAGGTTACAGTCTCATGCCACTTCTAACACATTCCGTACCAATCTACCCCTTTATAAACCCTGCGATGTCTTTTTTATTGATTGTATTGTTTTGTTATATAGATGGATGACTTGCCGAAACCATTATATCAGTAAATGGAATGCATATAAATGGATAGTCATGTAGACGGAGTTTATCCATGGTTCGGTTTAGTCAATATAGATTGATATAAATTGAATAAACGGATTCATGGATTCATGTTGTATTGTAGTTTATACTTGAATTATATTCAAGTCAGATTAATTAGATTGAGACTCATTCTGAGTCAGACACTTTGAAAAGAAATTGAAGTCCTGAATTAGTTTTGATGTTATCGGTAACTGTTGCACATGGACAACAGGATTTGTGTCTTTTTCCAAGACAATTACCGTATTGATAACACCGTTTGTTAGATTGTCTACCTTAGATAGGCAAGCACCCACATTCTCTGGCTCCCTGAGGCTCAAGAGAATTGGTCCCGCTTAAATCTATATTTACTAAGGTTCTTATTGTAATTTAGTATAACTTGAGAGGGTTTTATGTAAAAATTGTTTTAATATATCTTCAAAAATACACCTCAAGTATTTAATTATCGTCTTCAGGGTTTTCATAGATGTATATTTTATAAAAGTGTAATTTCTAGTGAGTAGAACCTAGTTTTCATTATATATGGTATTTTAATAAAATATTGGAATTGTTTTGTATTTGGATGGAAGTTTTATGAAATGGTGATTCTTTTGATTTAGTAAACTTGGTATATTTGTATAATATACTTAAAATAGATCTTTTGATAATACTCATATATATATATATATATATATATATTTAATAAAAATAAATTTTATTTATTTTCTAGAAATCTCATTTTCTTAAAAACAGCATTAAAAATTCCATCGAGATCGAATGCTCCTTACGGAGGTCTGCATCTCGCTCTACTGGTCTCGATGACGTGTGATAACTCGCGCCATCCCGAACGGGTTCTCCAAAATGGGTTGTAGAGGCGTAATTGCAAGGAATTAGATAATAATTTTCTTAAAGAAACGGTTTTGTAATAGTTTAGGGTATTTTACTGTAACTCGTGATATTCCCAAAAACATTGCCCAAAAGTAAATCGTGCTATGTAAAAGATGTGTATTGTGATGAGATAGGTCCTTACCTTGTGAGTTTTCTAAAGGTAATACAAGTATTATGTTGATTTGTGTCGAAACTAAAGTATATAGTATTTTACCGTAAAAATACGATAAAAGTTGCATAAAACATTCTTTTGAGATGAAACTTATTTTAATGTGTTATTTAATGTTTGTTAAACATTATATGAGAGTATGATATTTTATTATTTAAGAAAAATAGAATTTTTAAAGAAAAATCGAATCGGAAGTCGGATTAACTCTGCTTCCGTCGGGTTTTGAAGAATGAAAGTTTTAGAATAGATAAAGAGAGGGGAAGAAGGGACTTACTAGCTATCGAGAAAGAAGAGAGGTAGGAGAAGACTAGGGAAGTATCGGGATGTCGTTTCGTCGCCGGAATCACCTCGAAACGTCGTCGCAATCTTGCCCTTTGCTAACTCCACTTGCACACTATATGGACTTGATAATTTTTAAAAGTTTTTGTAATGAAATTCTGAGTGAGGAGGGGTGAAATGGAGTGTGGTATTTATAGGAAAAATTAGGGTTTAGAGGGTTAAAAATGTATTAAAAATTGGATTAAAGATGATTTAAGTTCTCTGGAAAATGTGCAGAGAAAATAAACAATATGAGATAAGTGGGGTAGGTCAAGGGGTGCTCGGGTGAAAAGATGGGGAGCATCCCCTACGGGGGGGCCGGCAGTGCCGGTCTCCTACGCTAGAGTCGCCGGTCGATTCCCGGTGAGAGGCGCTTAGATTTGTGCCATGTGTCCCTCTTGATTCATATACCCGCGTGCATATGTTTTATTAATCTGTAACTCGTCACCTTACGTGTAGTGCACGTGCAAACCCTTGGGCTTCTAAAAGATTAAAAGAAAATTTAATAAAAAGATAATGTGGCTGAGGGGATTTGATCACAGGGGCTACGTCACAGCAGTGCAAGGTTTTACCAATGTGCTACAAGTTATTTCTTGCTGTTCAAAAGCAAATCAAATACTTATAGTGTACACAGGATTGCAAATACCCCAATTGTACATTAACTTTTAAATAAATTTCTGTACATTAAAATTAGAGTTGTTACAAGGAGGAAAATGATTCCCGATGGGAACTTTACTTTGATGGAACATCATCCATAAAGATGCGAAAGCAAAACTGCCCCATAATCAAAGCCGGGATGGGCCTTGTCTTCGTGACTCCACAAGGAGGGATAATGCGTTACGCCCTTTCCTTAACGGAGCCGGGGACTAATAACGAAGCTGAATATGAAGCTTTGATAGCAGGTTTCGAGATCGTTGTTGACATGGGAATCAAAGACCTCCTCATATATGGAGATTCCCAGCTGATCGTTGGCCAAGTAAATGGCGACTATCAGACGTGCAAGCCAGAGCTGATAACGTACGGCGAAAGAGTGCAGCAACCGCTGACACAAATCCCCTCCTACATCCTGAAGAGTATACCGCGTGCAGAAAATTGCAAGGCGGATGCATTGGCCAAGCTGGCCAAGGAATTGGCCGACGAAGATCTCGATGACGTAAGGATCATCGTGCAAAGCCGCAGGGTTCTCGCGCCGGCAGAAATATCTTTGGAGGATTTAACAAAGCCATCTGAAGGAAAAGAAACGATTAAACAAGCAGCCCTCCAAATAGAGGATGAAGAAAAGGTCATGGATTGGAGGGAAGTCTCCATAGACTACTTCAAATCCCAAAGAACGCCCAAAAATGCGTCATCTAGACATCAGCTCATGAAACGAGTTCTGTCTTTTGCCTTCGTCAATGATACTCTATACAAGAGATCGTTCGACTGCCTGTGGCTAAGATGCCTGGGACTAAAAGAAGCAAACAGAGTTATCCAAGAAACTCATGACGGACTCTGCGGTTCTCATCAAGCTAGACCAAAAATGAAGCTGAAAATCAAAAGAATGGGTTATTATTGGCCCACAATGATTCAGGATTGTCTTGAATATGCGAGGCAGTGTCACTCGTGCCAAATTCATGGGGACTTCATCCACCAGCATCTAAACCGGCCACACCCAACAGTAGTTAGCTGGCCATTCGAAATGTGGGGAACCGATATAATCGGCCCCATTGAACTAGTATCATCCGAAGGACACCGGTTCATACTGGCAATGACCGACTACTTCTCTAAGTGGGCAGAAGCAGTACCATTAAGGGAAGTGAAGACGGAGAATATCCTCTATTTCTTCAGGAAACATGTCATCTATCGATTCGGCACTCCGCGACGAGTTATCTCATATAATGGACCAGCTTCTAGAAGTCATAAAATCAGTCGTTTCACACAGCATAATAAAATAGATTGGAGATACTCTTCGGTCTACAATTCTCGTGCCAACGGTCTAGCTAAAGCTTTCAACAAGACCCTGACGAAGATTGTAAAGAAACGGTGTCCAGAAACAAAAAAGATTGGCATGAAAAGCTGCATGAAGCTCTCTGAGCGTACCGAAAGACGTTCAAACCAGCAACGAATACAACACCATACAAGTTGTTATTTGGCACGGAAGCAGTGCTTCCCCTGAAAGTGGAACTCCCTTCTCTAGGAGTAGCGGTTCGATATGAGCTAACAGATGAAGAAAATGCTCATCTCCGGCTTGAGGAGCTCGACGCCCTCGACGAAACTTGCCTTATAGCGCAACAAAACCTAGAAGCTTATAAGGCAAGGATGACGCGGTCATATGAAAAACTGACTAAGCCGAGAATATTCTGCCAAGGCGAACTCGTGCTAGTCGTCAAAAGACCTATGATCCCCAACCATGCAAAATGGGGGAAATTTGAGCCAAACTATGAAGGCCCGTACATCATAAACAAGGTCTACCAAGGTGGAGCCTACCTGCTTATGGATATGCATGGCGAAAGACCCTTCCGGCCAATAAACGGTCGGTTCCTCAAAAAATACTATGCTTGACGAGTTATGACTTAGGTCAATGATAGATGACGACGCTTGTGTCCGCTCGCTATCTTCCTGAGTCAAAAACTCTGAATAGTATGTAAAGAAAATCGGTTGCCTCAAATATGGTGACATCGGATCGAGATGTCCTTAAACTAAAACTTCGTCTCAAAAAAAACGGCGACACCAGACCGAGATGTCCTTAAACTAGAACCTCGCCTCAAATATGGCGACATCGGACCGAGAGGTCCTTAAACTAGAACTTCATCCCAAAAATGGCGATAATGGACCGGAATGTCCCTAAACTAGCACGTCGTCTCCAAAACGGTAATCTCCACCCTTGAGATCTATATTGCAATCGAAGCCTCAACGGTGAGGGTTGCAACTCAAGTCTTATCGGCTACACAGCTACTTCAGCAGTGAAGTCACCCCCAAGTCCCACTGACAAACAGATGGGTCATAAATAAAAAAAAACGGTACGTCCACAAGCAAATGGGCACGGATGAAAACCCGAGAGGGCGCCGTGAGTAAAAACAACAGGACTGCCGGCGAGTTTGTGAAAACCCGAAAAGGGCGCAATCTCGTAAAAAAAAGTTTTTATTATACACTTACGAGATCCCTACGACTCGTAAGGAGAATTTCCCCCATGAGACCCTCACGGCTCATAGGGTTCAAAAGCCTTAAGCACGGGGATCTAAACCTGCTCTTAAGCCCTCATATTCCCTAACATGCCCTACAAGTGGTCCAATATTGACCATTGTATATAATCCACGGGCATAAATAAACACTCTCACCAAGTTCCACCAATGACAAGAAATATCCCCATATGGTGAACGACACTTGTAAGTCCTCTCAACTTATGAGAAGAAAACGCTCTTGTAAGATCCTTACGACTTGCAAGAGAAAATACCACTTAGGAGTCCTCATGACTTCTAAGGAGAACATACACCTACGAGATCCTCACGACTCGTAGGGAGTAATACCTTTCTGAGACCCTTACGGCTCATAAAATTAAAAGGCCTTAGTCGACAGGATCCTAACCCTATTTGCTAAGCCATCTTTGTTCAAATCAACAAAGATAAATGATGATTCGCTCCTGGAAACATTCCAGTTGTAGCGATGCCGATGCCTAAACAGGTGTCAAACTCTAAGTCCTTTCACGGCAAATGATGATTCGCTCCTGGCAACATTCCAGTCGTAGCGATACTGATGCTAAGGTTGGTATCAGATCCCAAACTCGCAATAAAAACAGCAGTGAGTAGTAAACAAAAATATGCATATGGAATAGCCGAAATGATGGGGCAACTCGCAATAAAAATCAGTAAGTAAAAATATGCATATAAAAACAGCCGAAATGTTTGGGCAACTCGCAATAAAAAGAAGCGAGTAAAAAAAAAGAAAATAGCCGAAATGATTGGGCACCGCGAAAATAGCCGAAATGATTGGGCAATCGCAACTTTCATGATATCAAAAGCTGAAAAGATAGAGCATCACGGAAAGGAATAAAAAAAATGAACACGAAACCTTTTTGTCCTGCAGATAAGTCTACACCGACCCCTGTATACAATCCATCAGCATAAATGAAAGAAAGGGAACCATATTTTCCCACCAAGCTCCGTCAAAGGGAGAGCCAGATCTTGATGGCAACATCTACAATATAGAAATTGGCTCAACGTTCTTCTCATTCTAGCAGTATACAGACGCAACGTCATCAAAGACCCAAGAATCAAATCAAAAAAGGAGGAGTGACGGCAAAATCCTAGCTCCATCCCGACGTTCCTTCTCGATGCAGACGCAACGTCAACAAAGACCCAAGGGTCGAACAAAGTGGAGCAACGGCATATTCCTAGCTCCATCCCGACGTTCCTCCTCGATGCAGACGCAACGTCATCAAAGACCCAAGGGTCAAATCAACGGAGTGACAGCAAAATCCTAGCTCCAGCCCGACGTTCCTTCTCGGTACAGACGTGACGTCAACAAAGCTCCAACGAGCCAAATCAAAATGGAGTAATGGCAAACTCCTAGCTCCAACTCTTGACGATTCATATACAACCTAAAGGCTATCCCGGCGTACTTTCTCATTCCATCAGAGTGCAGACGTGACATCAACAAGGCTCTAAATAGCCAAATCAAAAAGGAGAAATGGAAAAATCCTAACTCCAAGTCTTAACGGTACGTATACATCCTAAAGACTACTCCGGCATACCTTCTCATTCCATCAGGGTGCAGACGTGACGTCAACAAAGCTCCAACGAGCCAAATCAAATTGGAGCAAAGGTATATTCCTAGCTCCGGACTTCAACTGCAATAGATACAGCATAGAGGTCGTACAGATGTCTACCTTACTTCAGCAAATAAATGGCACGGTATCGTCAAACAAAATGAAGCAACGGCATATTCCCAGCTTCAGGGTCTTGACGGCAACTTATATAAAACTAAGAGACTATCGGAGATCATCCCACACCAGCATGGAGTGGTTATGACTCATCGGGGCTCCAAATTGAACCTAACCTCAAGTAAAAAGCGACATAAAAAATTCATAACGCTTGCTCTTCCGACTATCATATAGCCTAAGGAGATTACTTGAAGATGTCTTGTCCAGCCTTCGAAGGGATCAGAGACACGACGGTCGCGGGGCCACTCGAACAACAGCTTAAAGACCGCATATCGAGGAATACATTAGCCAATGCGACAGTACCACAGACTAAAACCCTAGTACCACAAATCTAACGGACCCCTGTCGTAAAGAATAAAGGTTATCTATATTTCACGTTAGGATACACCTGCGAGAACCTCTCGACTCGTAGGGAAAAACATCTTCATGAAACCCTCACTGCTCATGAAGATGAAAAGGCTTAGGCGACGGGGATATCAACCTGTTTCCTAAGCACTGTGGCCTTACAAGTAGATCCAAAATGACTCTTGTATATTATCCACGGGCCGCATTTTCCAAACTCGCATACTGATGAGGAGGACAAACCACTTACGAGTCCTCTCGACTCGTAAGGAGAAAATTCTCTTGTGAGATCCTTACGACTCTCAAGAGAAACGCACTTAGGAGTCCTCACGACTTCTAAGGAGAAAATACACCTATGAGATCCTCTCGACTCGTAGGGAGAAAAGTCTTTATGAGACCCTCATGGCTCATAAAGTTGAAAAGTCTTAGGCGACAGATCTAAACCTGTTTTGTCACGCCCCGCTTCCCAGTGTACGGGCAGAGGACGCGACGAGGCCACTACGTATTTACTCAGAAGTAAACACGATAAGTGTATCTAAGCAATATAAAATAAAATGTACACAAGAGACAAAATGTAAATAACAGCAACTTTATTTATTAAACATTCTTTTTACAATACAACTGAAATGAAAATACATGGAATGAAAGCAATGCCTAAACAATGGCATAACAGGAATGAAAATGAAATGTAATGTACAAGTGAATCTAAAACTCCGGGTCTTCAGTAAAATGATCCAAGTCTTCACTGCTAGGTTCGATCTCCAGTGAGTCCGAAACACCTGACGACATTCCAAAGAAGAAGAAAGAGAATGTCGTCAGCGAACAAGTCGCTCGGTAAGTCCCGTAGATAGATAAGAATAGAATAGACAGAATAGAGTATAGTTGTTTAATGTTGTTATTTAGTGTTAACGCTGTTGTTTGTAGCTTGGTACAGAAGAGTCTAGTGTATACGGGAGGAGTCTCACTATCCCGGAGACTAAGGTATACGGAGTACAAGGAACCGTTCAGCCACGGTACAACGGCAATGGAGATTCAGGTTAGGTGTCTTATGGTTGCAGTCTCGTGCCACTTCTAACACCTTCCGTACCAATTTACCCCTTATAAACCCCGCAATGTCTTGATTGTGTTGATTGTATTGTATTATCTTATAAATTATATAGATGGATGACTTGCCGAAATCATGATATCAGTAATGGAACAGATATAATGGAAGAACATGTAAATAGAATATATCCATGGTTCAGTTCAGTTAATACAGATTGATATAAATTGAATAGATGGATTCATATTGAATCATGTTGTATTGTAATTTGTATTTGAATCACATTCAAGTCAGATTGATTAGGTTGAGACTCAGTCTAAGTCAGAGACTTTTAAAAGAACTTGAAATCTTGATTGTTTTGGTGTTATCGATAACTGCTGCACATGGATGGCAGGATTTGTGTCTTTTTCCAAGACAATTACCGTGTTGATAAAACCATTTGTTAATTTGTCAACCTTAAATAGGCAAGCACCCATATCTCCGGCTCCCTGAGGCTCAAGAGACTGGTCCCGCTTAAACCTATGTTTACTAGGCTAGTTATTGTAATTTAGTATAACTTGAGGGGGTTTTATGTAAAAATAGTTTTGGTATAATTTCAAAATACACCTCAAGTATTTAATTATCGTCTTTAGGGTTTTCATTGATGTATATTTTATAAATGTGGCATTTCTAGTGAATAAAACCTAATTTCATAATATATGGTATTTATTTGTAATATGAATATTGTTTTGAATTACCATAGTAGTTTCATGTAATATTTGAATCCTTTTCTTGAGTTTTGGAAACATGGAATAATATATACATTTAAAATAAGTATTTTGGTAATATTTATATATACATATTTAATGAAAATAAATTTATTTATTTTTTGTAAAAATCTCATTTTCTAAAGAAAAATGTATAAAAATTCCATCGAGATCGAATGCTCCTTGCGGAGGTCTGCATCTCGCTCTACTAAGCCCGAAGATATGCGATAATCCACACCATCCTAAACGGGGTCCCCAAAATGGGTTGTAGAGGCTCAATTGCATGGAAAGTTAAATACACTTTTTAAAGAAAATGGTTTTGTAAGTTTAAGGTATTTTACTGTAAAGTCTTATTTCCCGTATTCTATTGTCCCAAAATTCATCGTGCAATGATAGATATGTGTGTTGTGAGGGGGTAGGTCATTACCTCGTGGACTATCTAAAGGTATAGTAAGGAATAAAGGTTATAATGATGAAATGAATAGTTTGTGGTATTTTTCTGTAAAAATGTGATACATGTCACAAAAATAGTTATTTTGAGGTGAAACTTCATTTAATAGTTTTGTTAATATTTGTTAAGCAATATGTGAGAATATGAAGTTATCTTGATTAAGAAAAGTATAATTTTTAAAGAAAACCGAATCGGAAGTCGGACTAACTCCGCTTCCGTCGGGTTTTAGAATTGAAGCTTTTTAAAGAATAAGATGAGAAGGGGAAATGGGACTTACTGGCTTATAAGGTAAAGGGGAGAAATAGGAAGAGTAGGGAAGCGCTGGTGTGTCGTTTCGTCGCCGGAAACTCCTTGGGTCGTTGCCGGAACTTCGTCGGAGTTTCGCCCTTCGTTAACTCCACTTGCACACTATAGGAACTTGGAAATTTCTTGAGAGTTTTTATATAGAATTTTCAGTGTGAAGGGATGCAAAATGGAGTGGGTATTTATAGGACAAGTTAGGGTTTAGTGTGTGAAGAAAAATGCATTTAAATTTGCATTAAAAATGGAATTCAAAGGGTTTTTAATTCTCTGGAAAATGCAGGGAAAACAAACAGATAGGGGTTAAAGAGAGGAGTCCAAGGGTCTAGGCTTTACAAAAAAATAGGTTTGGATATGGGAAAACCGGCGACGCCAGCCTGAGGGGCTCTCTCGTCGGTCCGATCATGGGGTTGGGGGCTCGGATTCGTGCCATGTGTCCCTGACGCTTCAACTAGCCTATTTAACATGTTTGATTATTCTGTAACTTACCCTATTACGTATAGTGCACGTGCAAACTCTTGGGCTTCTAAAAGAATAAAAGAATTTAAAACAAAAAGATAATGTGACTGATGGGATTTGAACTCTGGTGCTTTGTCTTAGTAGTGCAAGGCCTCACCAGTAAGCTACAAGCTCCTTCTTGCTGTTCAAAAGTAAAACAAATTGTTATAGTACTCACAGGATTTGCGAATACCCCAATTGTACATTAGCTTTTAAAAACATTTATGTACACAGAATTTGGTGTTGTTACATGTTTTCTAAGCCATCACTGCCATACAAGAAGGTCCAAACCAACTCTTTTATATTATCCACAGGCCACATTCTCCAAAATCGAATACCGAGGAAGAGGAGAAGCCACTTACGAGTCCTCTTGACTCGTAAGGGGAAAATTCTCTTGTGAGATCCTTACGACTCTCAAGAGAAAACACACTTCGGGGTCCTCACGACTTCTAAGGAGAAAATATACCTACGAGATCCTCTCGACTCGTAGGGAGAAAAGTCTTTATGAGACCCTCACGGCTCATAAAGTTGAAAAGTCTTAGGCGACAGATCTAAACCTGTTTCCTAAGCCATCGCTGCCCCAAAAGAAGGTCCAAACTAAATCTTATATACTATCCACGGGCCACATTCTTCAAAGTTGAATATCGAGGAGGAGAAGAAGCCACTTACGAGTACTCTCGACTCGTAAAGGGAAAATTCTCTTATGAGATCTTTACGACTCTTAAGAGAAAACGCACTTAGGAGTCCTCACGACTTCTAAAGATAAAATACACATATGAGATCTTCTCGACTCGTAAGAAGAAAAGTCTTTATGAGACCCTCACAGCTCATAAAGTTGAAAAGTCTTAGGCGACAGATCTAAACCTGTTTTCTAAACCATCGCTGCCCTACAAGGAGGTCCAAACTGACTCTTGTATACTATCCACGGACTACATTCGCCAATGAAATGAAGAAGCTACTTATGGGACCGTACAACTCGTAAGGAAAAAAAAAGAATACCCGAGTGAGATCCTTACGACTCACGGAGGCGATGAACAATTAGAAATCCTCACGATTTTTAGAGAGAATACACACTTATGAGATCCTCAAAACTCATAGGAAAAAAAACCTTCTGAGATTCTTATGGCTCATGAAGATAAAAAAAAAAAACCTTAGGCTACAAGGATCCTAAATTTGCCTCATAAGCCATCAATTGTATGGCCATGCATAACTCTGCACTACTTCATCCACGTACATACTTATGTGGGCAAAGTAGTGGGAGGAATTTGTTTCTGCCAAAATTTTTGGCAAAGAGCTATTTATTCCCTTATAAAAAAGGGAAGAGGAAAAGAATTATCATAGTTTGGCATCATGTGTTAAACATGTAGGCGCTTATATGCAAAGCATATAAGCGCTGAAAATAAATAACTAAAGGCCAAATTGGCCTCACATGTTAAACATGTGTGCGCTCATATGCAAAGCATATAAAGGCTGAAAACAAATAATTAAGGGTCAAATTGGCCTCATGTGTTAAACACGTGAGCGCTCATATGCAAAACATATGAGCGCTGAACATAAATAACCAATGGCCAAACATGCCTCATGTGTTAAACACGTGAGTGCTCATATGCAAAGCATATGAGCACTTAAAATAAACAGGCTAAAATCCACACTAGGGGTCACGTGTTAAACACGTGAGTTCTCTTACCGCATTCTTTGGCAGCGTTCACATGCAAAGCATGTGAGCGCCCCAATTTAAAATGATCCCATCTGATAGAATTAAATTCTATTTGGGAAATATTTTCCCTGATTTTTCTAATACGGAGAGATCTTTTTCTAACAGAGAATCTTGGATTTAAAATCCAATGGTGATAAAATATCACCACCATATGATAGAATTAAATTCTATGTGGGAAATATTTTCTTGATCTTTCTCAAACTAGAAAGATCTTCTTTGTTAAAAAGAGGACCCTTGGATCAAACATCCAACGGTGATTATAAAATCACCCACCGATCATCTCATAGAATAAAAATTATGTCTTAGGATAAGATATTTCCTAATCTTGTTAAATAAACAAGAAAACTTCTCTGTTAAACAGAGAGCCTTTGGATTAAAAAATCCAATGGTGAATAAAATTCACCAAGTGATCTGAGAGATCATTTTGGATTGATTATGATCTCTCAATCAGAGATTTTCATAACAAGTTGATCTTTTCTCTTATCCTATAAATAGAAGGAAAACAGAAAGAAGAGGGGGAGAAAAGAGAACATGACAGAAGCTTCTGCAAAAAAAAGAGGAGAGTACAGCGAGATCTTGAGAGAACAAGAGAATTTAATTCTCAAAGAAGAAGACTTTCCTCATTGAAACCAGAGATAAAAAAAACAGAGATCACATTTTCTCTCCTTTACCTATATAAGAGTTTAACACTTCATTTAAGAACTCAGTTCTTTCCTCAGTTGAGATTTGCAGAAGCAAATCTCTCCACAAGTTGAGAATTTAATTCTCATCGGGAAGATTTTGCTCTGCAAATTCAAAACTTAGGGAAAAAGAATTAAGTTATAAAAAAAGAGGAGAGAAGAAGAACGGGAACATGTAGGAATTTAATTTCTCCAAAAATTAGGGTTTAACCCTATATATATAAAGAACTTAGTTTTTCCATAAAAAAAATAGTTGTTCCCGCCAAAAAAAAAAAAATTTGCGCAAAGAGTTCAAGGTATCAAATGGCAACGATACGCTTAAGGAAATGCAAATCAGTATCTTCCGGCCTGTATTTTGATAAACTCCCGAAAGAGGAACGGTAAATTCTGATAGTATCGAAAGCATCTCGAAAAATCCTTCGATTTGATATATTATGGGCTTCATAATTCATCCGGGATCAAAAGTTATGAGCAAATATGTTATGCACTGTTCCCTGATTAAAAATCAGGAATTACCTCAATGAGGTATCACATGCTCACACGTGACCAATGGTCACGTGTTGACACGTGATAGTTAAAACAAAAATAAAAACAACAGCCGAAGAAGGACCCAGTTGGGGGTCACGTGCTCACACGTGACCAATGGTCACGTGTTGACACGTGACAATCAAAACAGAAATAAAATAACAAACGGCTGAAGAAAATACCTCAATGAGGTATCACGTGCTCACACGTGACCAATGGTCACGTGTTGACACATGATGGTTAAAACTGAAGCGTAAATAAACGCTAAAAAAAGGACTCAATTGGGGGTCACGTGCTCACACGTGACCAAGGGTCACGTGTCAGCACATAACTGGCTTCGAAAGCCTTACAGTTTAATAGAATTAAATTCTAAAAGCTTCTAAATCTTTCCAAATGGAAAAGGATTATGGGGACCGTTGGATTAAAGATCCAAGGGTGATTAAAAATCACCAATTTATGGAAAAAATCTTAGACACAGAAAGATTTCCCTGAAAATCTCACCAGAAATAACAAACAGAATATGTTTGGATTTAAAATCCAACGGTGAATAAAATTCACTGAATGATCTAAAGGCTCATATTAAATATGAAAACAAATCAAATCTTTCAATGAGAGATTTGCTAAACAAATTGATTCTTTTTCTTCTCCTATAAATATGAGCCAAGAAAAGAAGAGAAGGGAACTACTCTTTTTGAGAGAAGAACAGAGAAAAAAAAAAGAGAGGAGAATTTAATTCTCAACAAAGAAAACCCTAGGTGAGAAAAGAAAGGGGATCAAAACTTCAAAAAAGAGAATTTAATTCTCAAATCTAAGAGTTTAACTCTTTTGCACAAAGGAACTTAGTTCTTCCTCTGGTTGAAGATCTCTTCCTCTGGTTGAAGATCTGCAAAGAGCACATCTTCCCAAAAGTTGAGAATTTAATTCTCATCGGCTTGAGATCCTGCCATGCAGATCCAAAACTTAGAGAGGAAATTGAGTTTAGAGAATTTAATTCTCCCAAAACAAACTAGGGTTTAACCCTAATTGAGAATTTAATTCTCTCAGACTCACAGGAATTTAATTCCTCCAAGATATGAAATTAAGGTTTGAACCCTATCTGAGAATTTAATTCTCCCAAAAATTATAGGAATTTAATTCCTTCAAGATGAATGAAACTAGGGTTTAACCCTAATTGAGAATTTAATTCTCTCAGATTAACAGGAATTTAATTCCTAGGAGACAGAATCAGGGTTTCACCCTATACAAGAATTTAATTCTTTTATATATATGGGAATTTAATTCCTCTAAAAGAAATTAGGGTTTAACCCTATATAAGAATTTAATTCTTTCATAATAGGAATTTAATTCCTCCAAAATCATGATTAGGGTTTAACCCTACGGAGAATTTAATTCTCAGAATAAAATAAAGAGACTAAAGATATCTCTGTGCATGAAAAAGGCTAAGGTCACGTGTCCCCACGTGACCCCTGAAAAGATCCCCAGAAATGAGAAGGAAAAATCACCGAGGCAATGCCTCACGTGCTCCTACGTGACTCCCAAAACGCAGAAAGAAAAAAGCAAAAGAAATAGAAATTCTGGTCGCTCTCACGTGTTACCACGTGACCCCTTGGCAAAAGCTTTAACAATCAGTGCACAAATTCCCGTCACGTGTCAACACGTGATGCTCCAAAGTAAAATATAAAAAGTATTCACTGCTTGTTTTCAGAACAAAATAAGGGGAATCTGGTCCCACCTTTGGGCGCTCCCACGTGTCCCCACGTGACCCCTTTTTGTTTAGTGTTCTGACACTAATTTGAGATCTCTATTCCCAGTGTTTAACACTGACTTTTCTTAGTGTTTAACACTAATTTGAAAACCCTGTTTGCAGTGTTTAACACTGTTATTTTCTAGTGTTTGACACTAAATCGAAAACTATATTTCCAGTGTTTAACACTGATTATCTTTTAGTGTTTAACGCTAATTTAGGAGTTTATCTCCAATGTTCAATACTGAGGTTCTCCAGTGTTTAACACTACTTTTAGCCAAATTGGCTAATTTTCCAGAGGCAAAGCCTCCAATTCAAAATTGAGTAAAAATCAGAACTATAATGTCTACTGCTCAATCAAAGATAAAAATGTTCTCAGAGCCCTCAAACTCTGATTTAGCATTGCTAAATAATGTGGGCTTGAACCCAGACAAATGTTTAATGGTCCAACAAAAGGCCAACACTTCAAATCCAATTGGACTTAGCCCAAGTTGGCCATAAGTCCTCAATTCAGATTTAACTGAGCCCATGTGCTCATAATTCTAATTAATTGATCTTAGTTCCAAATTGGACTACAGATCACTTAATCCACTTTGGTTCAAGGGTACATCTTTTCACTCCTCTGATATTTGTCGTTGTAATCCTTCAACGTCTTCAGAGAAGTGACGGGTCCCAACAACCACACATTTCATAGACTATGACGTCTTTAAACTGGACTGTGGGGTCCTTAAGCCCATGGACTATGATGTCCTTAACCTTGACTGTGAGGTCTTTAAACTCACGGACTATGATGTCCTTAACCTTGACTGTGAGGTCTTAAATCTCACGGACTATGATGTCCTTAACCTTGACTATGAGGTCTTTAAACTCACGGACTATGATGTCCTTAACCTTGACTGTGATGTCTTTAAACTCACGGACTATGATGTCCTTAACTTTGAACCACCATGTCCTTAAACTGGTATTGGACCACCATGTCCTTAAACTGGCAATTGACCGCAATGTCCCTAAACTAAACAATAGAGCCCAAATGCTCTTTTGTCGGATTTAAACAATCCTGTTAAGTCGATCTTAGTCTAAAAATTGGGCTAACGTATCCTTAACAAACGTTTAAGTTGATCTTAGTCTCAAATGAGGCTAACGTATTGTTAATATCATATTCTTGCATTATTATATTCCCCATTCTTATGCATTTTACGATAAAACGGGTGCTTTTGACGCATGTCTGCTATATAGTACAGGTTACAGGTTCTTGGAGTAAAAACAGTGAAAAAACAAAAGACGATACAAAAGAGGGACTTTTGACCAACAAATAGAAGGATCTTAGTCAAGCCTAGATAAAGAACAGTTCACAATGTACAAGGCAACGCAAGGTCTAAAATTACAAAGCAAACGGTTAAAGTCTACTGCAAATTGTTCACTGGAGATCTGGAACCAACGTAGAAGCCATTTTGATAAAAGAACCAAAGAATATATGTTCAGTTGATAAAACTGCACATTTGTATTACTTTTTTCCTACTATTTTCATATTAAAAAAGGACTTTATTATAATATATCATACATATGAGGGTTTATGTGTAAAAACACTATTTTCCATGTGTTCATATATTTTAATTAGCATTTGGTAGGAAAATGTATGCAAATAAATTCATTGACCAAATCCTAGTAGAACAAAGTCTACTAAATATTATTTGAGTTGTTGTGCAGAATTTTTCCAAATTGTGCAGAATTTTTCAAAGACTAGAATCAAGCAAATCAATTTGTTGAAGAAGACTTGCCTAATTAAGAATCAAAACTTGGAGACCAAGTCTGGCAGCAACCACGAGTAGATTTCCAAATTCTGAAGGTTTCAAGGATCGCCAAATGTCACATAGAGACAGCTCCAGAAAAATGATGAAGGGCCATGATGATACGGCCGCGGATCCGCGGCATTAGCCCCTTTATGCCGCGGATCCGCCGCAGTTAGAAGGAGTTGGAAGCCGAGGATTTTTGGGGAGGATCTTTTGCTGCTTACTTCCTAATTTAGAAGCTTGGATTCTGGCTTTGGCACTATAAAAAGGCACCGAGAGCCTCTTGGAAAATTTATCAAGCCGACGAGATCACGAAGTCCAAGACGGCTCACGCATTCAGACTGATCATCAACTGTTCGTCTACCTCCTTGGAAGAGATCGAGAAACAAACTAGTCTTTGTAATCATTTTCTAAGAAATCAAAGTGTAGACTGTTCAAGTTGATTAATAAAGGTAGTTGTTTTATTTAATTTTCTTGCATTTTACATTATGTTTTCCATCTTTATCTTTTCATCTTCTTTTCCCAACATGCACGAGTAATTCTCCGCTTGTTAGGGTTCGTAGGATTAGAGTAGGCTAATGGATGATGAACATCCCTAAACCCTTTTTAAGTCCTATAAAGTTTATGAACTTTATCAAAAGAATCATTAACATCCTAATCGGGCGCGCTAATAATTCTTTGCTAGTTCCGACCGCGATTAGCGATTAGATTAATGATTGTTTTGGTAAAGGCTAGATATGAACGGAGTTCCGTGTCGAGATAAGGGTTAAGAGTGTGATTCCTTTTCCCTCCAGAAATCCTAATCTACACGCATCACCGTCGTTCTAGTTATAAATCTAGTAAAGGATAAAAATGGTAACTTTTAATTAATCGTCCATAACTACTAAATCCTAACGAACCCTACAAGCCCTTTTATTATATTAACTACATCCCTAAAATAGTTTAGATCTATATTTTTGCATTAGTGCTTAACGTAGATCTAGAAACCATTCTACAGCATTCTTATTTCTTCCTCCTTTCTCAACACATCTAAAGTAAGAATAAAAAGTTCAACGTTTCCCTGAGGACGGCCCGTACTGATCTCGGTCTAGCTACACGCGACACCGTTATTGATTGTGGTTATTCTAAAACACACTTTTTCGTACCAATCAAATGGCGCCGTTGCCGGGGAAACGTGTGTAATTTTTTATTCTTGCTATTTGTGTTGAATTCTTAGACGATTCATATCATTATTAAAACAAAACTGCAAATTGCATATTTAACGATTTGTGTGTGAATTTTGCGAGGGAATCTGAAGTCACGGACTTGAGGAAACATGAGATCTAGGGTTTCACACTTCTCTGGTATCTTTCTTAACTCCTTCTCTCTCCTCTCAAATCCAATAAAATCTATTTTCTGCAGGATTCTTTGCAAAATATCGCCGCTCAAAAATCTTTTTGCAAAGTTTTGTTTTGCAGTTTGTTTTTGCATATTTTAATACGGATTTTTAAGGGGCAAGACCAAAATCCAGATTAGGTGGGGATTTCATCACCCTTCCTAACCCCCAAAAATCACAAACCGAGCATCTGCATCAACCCTACATTAATTTAAAAAATATCTAGACCAGACTCTAAAGACTGTCGCGCTCATTAAGGACAGAGGAAGGTCATGGGTAATCTATCGCTTATCCGCATTACTTTTGTAGTGTCTAGGCAAGTGTGACAAAGGCTAGTGGTTTTTAATTAGGCTCACTACTGTGGTTCCTTCCCACTTACCTGGCACTTACCTGGCTACAAGGGTAGTACAGAGGCGGTAGAGGATTGATCCTGCGGCTTGTTCTTTGGAAGTCTAGGAGCAGTCTAGAGACTGGACCTAGGTAACCATAGTTCTAGGGTTGTACATTTTTGTGTGATTTGTCTAAATCCGTCATTTTTCAAAACAAACCAATTATTTTCTCCCCTTTTTACCCCTTCCCCCTTCTTCTCTTCTTATAATGGGTGACCTAAACAGAAGAACACTTACCGAGCTTTGCTGTCCATAACCAGATATCTCTTGTTTTCGTAATCCCTTCGGTATACCGCCCGGCTCTTCCATGTCCTTAAGAGATCATATAGAACAAGCAGGAAGAAACAGTTGGCCATCTCAGTCTAGGTCTTATCAACCGTATCCTAATCCTACACCTGTTTCAGTTCATACCCAGAGTGAGGAAGCCCCTAGACGAATGTCCATTGCTGAGCACATAGCTAGGTCTAGAGGCCAAAGTTTCAACCCGGACCAATATCAACCATCACCACCACTGTCCGGAGAAGAGTTTGATATGCGGTTTGTGGCATATAAGATGTCTGTTGAAAATAGCCAGCCAACCAACCCATATCAATATTCTTCTTATCATAATATTGATCTTACTCCTACCCAAGTTCCGCAACCATTCTATTCCTATCAATCGAATCCGACTTTTCCGCCTACTCTAGACAGTTCTTCTAATCAGTCATTTGGGAGTTTTAATTATCCACAGGAATTTCAATCTTATACTGAAACCCCCTATCAATCCAAGACTAGTCTGGAGCAGACATTAGAAAAATTTCTGGAACTGTCGAACCAAATTAGGAAGGATTTGGGTAGTAAGACAGAACTGTACACCCTTCCTAATCAAACCTCCCCATTCCTAACTGAAATCTACAACTCCAGTTTCATAGATTCATCAAGTACACCAAATAGAATGACTGATAAGTTGTGTGACTTTGTAGTGTTTGATTTACCCGACTGTGAAGGGTCCATTTCAAGTGAAACCATACCCAACCCTTGTGATCTCTACAGCTCCACTCTTGAACCAAAACTTATTGAAAACCACAGTTTTGATGAGATGTTTAAGAATTTTAACCTTCGCTTGAATGAGGTGATTGACGTTGGGGATATATTGATTGATGAACCCGAAATTTTGGATGATTTTGTCCCACCAATTCATCAAATCCTTTCACTTCCTTGTGGTCATCATCTTGAGCCTTTAATTCTTCCCGAACCCCAAATATGTCTTGAAGTTGATAATAATGGTATACACGAAGATCAGACCGAAATACAGCCTCCATCTTCCACATCTGGTACAGCAACACTCGACACACCAATTTGTTTACCCATTTCACCTTCTATTTTCTCCGGTTCTTCTTCTGTTCCTATAGTTTCAGTGAGTTTTGATGAATCACAATCCGTTAATCCAAGTTCAATAATACCAGAAATTCAACTTGGTTCGGATATTTTTGAAAATGAGATAGATGAGTTTTTCAAATCCTCTACCTCAATGATTTTTATTGAATCAAATAGGATAAATTCTGGCACAAAACTCTTTGACAGCAAAATGTTCAATCACACCATTGATAAAAGTTTTGAAGAACTTTTTGCTGACGAACTTGAATTTTTAAACAATACAGATTTTGTGATTAATCAATCTCCACCTATAGTGGTTGAACCGCCACCATTCCTTCTTCCTAATCATTCATATTCATCCTCATTCTTTCTTTTCTCTAATTTCAAACCCTTTCTAGACCAACTCTTATCCCTTCACCATTTTTTCTTGACTCGATACAACACATTCTTCCACCAACCTATACGATATACTGACAAAAATATTTGAATGGTTGGTGTTAACTTTTAGTCTTTGTAAAGTCTTATTTTGACCAAATGACTCACCCCCTCTTAAAATGCTTCATATTGTCTAACTCATGTTTGAGGGGGGGTATATTTTTGGCTCTTGAACATAACTTTTGTCCTCAAATTTGTGAGCCAAAAATAAGTTTGGCAGAGGATTTTTACTTTCATATTTTCTTGCCCCTATTAATAATGTCCTCCCAAGCTTACAGGTTTTTGCGATCCAGCAGATAGCAACACTGAGGACACTGTTGAAAACAAGTTTGGGGGAGGTTTGTGCTTATTTACACATCAATTTGCATCATATTTTGCATAAGCACAACATTTTCAAAAAAAAAATTAAAAAATTTTCTTTTATAACAAAAAAGTAGAAAGTGAAAAATTACATCCAAAAGATAGGAATAGTTTAAGAAAACCAAGAAAATTAGAAGTTTTCTTAAACGAACTAGTAATAAGTAGTTATGAGCTGTTGTCCTATGGGTTAGTAAAATGAAGGAAGTCACTAATCTGAGGATAAAAATAAGTCTGAAAAATAGTTTTTATT
This sequence comes from Agapanthus africanus, assembly GCA_030015575.1. NCBI lineage: Eukaryota > Viridiplantae > Streptophyta > Magnoliopsida > Asparagales > Amaryllidaceae > Agapanthus > Agapanthus africanus. The sequence continues at coordinate 510,258,834 of JASDDO010000016.1, forward strand.
CTGGAAGCCAAACATTTAAATGTTGATACCCTACTACATGCACTTATACACATCTTGAAACTTGGGATAGTAGAGGATACCTTGAAATGCTCTTGTCTAAAAGCCAAAGTATGAAGGAGATGAAAAAAATGATGAAGAAAATATAAAAATGGTGAAAAGAGAAAAATGAACACTGGTTTTGTTATCGCCAAGGCAGCAATAAAAAAATATAGCAAGGGTGCCTCTTCACTTAGTACCCTAAGGCCAACTGGTCTGGGAGTCACTGCTAAGCCTTAGGTGGTGCAAGACGAGGAAAATATTATCACCTAATTGTTAGTGTATATGCCCTAGAGGCCATTACTGTATCATACTAGTATGTATATTACTTGATGGAAGCTTGGGATATTCACAGTTGTATATACAATCTTGCTCGAAATGGTAGTATGCTACTTAGTTTGTCTCTGCTTCAATATGTGCATGTGTTTGTTTTAGCATATCGTTTATATACATATTAGTAGAGCCCTTAGGATCTTTGCTTGATTACCAGCGTTGTGATGGCGCTCACACTCGTAGGGGCTGGGTAATCCATAAGCACATCCTTATACAGGTCCCTAGTCGTTGGACTATCAAGACAGGGCATCGATACTCCAGAGTAGACTAGCGTATGCGCTTCTCATCCCAGCGTGGGAGACAGTCTGTCCCACAGCCGTCAGTACGTCGTACTTGAGATAGTATGCGGGTGCTCGTTAGGTTACGAGTACACTGGACAGGACTCGTCGGGAACTGTTGGTTGGTATTATACCTATCGTCAGTTATCAGTTCCCAGGTGATATGAGTACAGCTTAGTCCGCTGACTTGACACTGTCACTTCGCCTCGAGTGTGTTCCCACTGTACTTTGATTACTACCCTACCACGGCTCAAAGGAGTCGTGCAAACAGGTAGTAGTTGGGTGCAGTCCCGAAGCACTTGGAGGCAGTGACGGTTAGACATGATTCGTCTCTCCCGGTATTGGGGGTTGACATCGCGCTGTGTCCAGGAGAGCCATTACACAAGTAGTCCCTGGCCAGGGCAAGCGAGATATACTGGTAGGTTTCCAGTGTTATCTCAGGGTGTTCTGGGCTACACTCCGACACGACTTCTACCGCTATTAGGGGACTGACGTTTACCGCCCCCTTAGGTCCGCCATGCGATGTATCAGACGAACAGACCGGACTGTACGGAGACTGTCACATACAGGCTCAGTAGGAGTTCAGATGGGGTCACCTCTAAATCTTTCCAAATGGAAAAGGATTATGGGGACCGTTGGATTAAAGATCCAAGGGTGATTAAAAATCATCAATTTATGGAAAAAATCTTAGACACGGAAAGATTTCCCTCAAAATCTCACCAGAAATAACAAACAGAATATGTTTGGATTTAAAATCCAAAGGTGAATAAAATTCACTGAATAATCTAAAGGCTCATATTAAATATGAAAACAAATCAAATCTTTCAATGAGAGATTTGCTAAACAAATTGATTCTTTTCCTTCTCCTATAAATATGAGCCAAGAAAAGAAGAGAAGGGAACTACTCTTTTTGAGAGAAGAACAAAGAGAAAAAAAAAGAGAAGAATTTAATTCTCAAGAGAGAAAAAAAGAGAGGAGAATTTAATTCTCAACAAAGAAAACCTTAGGTGAGAAAAGAAAGGGGATCAAAACTTCAAAAAAGAGAATTTAATTCTCAAATCTAAGAGTTTAACTCTTTTGCACAAAGGAACTTAGTTTTTTCTCTGGTTGAAGATCTGCAAAGAGCACATCTCCCCATAAGTTGAGAATTTAATTCTCATCGGGTTGAGATCCTGTCATGCAGATCCAAAACATAGAGGGGGAATTGAGTTTAGAGAATTTAATTCTCCCAAAACAAACTAGGGTTTAACCCTAATTGAGAATTTAATTCTCTCGGACTCACAGGAATTTAATTCCTCCAAGATATGAAATTAGGGTTTGAACCCTATCTGATAATTTAATTCTCCCAAAAATTATAGGAATTTAATTCCTTCAAGATGAATGAAACTAGGGTTTAACCCTAATTGAGAATTTAATTCTCTCAGATTAACAGGAATTTAATTCCTACGAGACAGAATCAGGGTTTCACCCTATACAAGAATTTAATTCTTTTACATATATGGGAATTTAATTCCTCTAAAAGAAATTAGGGTTTAACCCTATATAAGAATTTAATTCTTTCATAATAGGAATTTAATTCCTCCAAAATCATGATTAGGGTTTAACCCTACGAAGAATTTAATTCTCAGAATAAAATAAAGAGACTAAAGATATCTCTGTGCATGAAAAAGACTAAGGTCACGTGTCCCCACGTGACCCCTGAAAAGATCCCCAGAAATGAGAAGGAAAAATCACCGAGGCAATGCCTCACGTGCTCCTACGTGACTCCCAAAACGCAGAAAGGAAAAAGCAAAAGAAATAGAAATTCTGGTCGCTCTCACGTGTTACCACGTGACCCCTTGGCAAAAGCTTTAACAATCAGCGCACAAATTCCCGTCACGTGTCAACACGTGATGCTCCAAAGTAAAATATAAAAAGTATTCACTGCTTGTTTTCAGAACAAAATAAGGGGAATCTGGTCCCACCTTTGGGCGCTCCCACGTGTCCCCACGTGACCCCTTTTTGTTTAGTGTTCTGACACTAATTTGAGATCTCTATTCCCAGTGTTTAACACTGACTTTTCTTAGTGTTTAACACTAATTTGAAAACCCTGTTTGCAGTGTTTAACACTGTTATTTTCTAGTGTTTGACACTAAATCGAAAACTATATTTCCAGTGTTTAACACTGATTATCTTTTAGTGTTTAACGCTAATTTGGGAGTTTATCTCCAATGTTCAATACTGAGGTTCTCCAGTGTTTAACACTACTTTTAGCCAAATTGGCTAATTTTCCAGAGGCAAAGCCTCCAATTCAAAATTGAGTAAAAATCAGAACTATAATGTCTACTGCTCAATCAAAGATAAAAATGTTCTCAGAGCCCTCAAACTCTGATTTAGCATTGCTAAATAATGTGGGCTTGAACCCAGACAAATGTTTAATGGTCCAACAAAAGGCCAACATTTCAAATCCAATTGGACTTAGCCCAAGTTGGCCATAAGTCCTCAATTCAGATTTAACTGAGCCCATGTGCTCATAATTCTAATTAATTGATCTTAGTTCCAAATTGGACTACAGATCACTTAATCCATTTTGGTTCGAGGGTACATCTCTTCACTCCTCTGATATTTGTCGTTGTAATCCTTCAACGTCTTCAAAGAGGTGACGGGTCTCGTCAACCATACATTTCATAGACTATGACGTCTTTAAACTGGACTGTGGGGTCCTTAAGCCCATGGACTATGATGTCCTTAACCTGGACTGTGGGGTCCTTAAGCCCATGGACTATGATGTCCTTAACCTTGACTGTGAGGTCTTTAAACTCACGGACTATGATGTCTTTAACCTTAACTGTGAGGTCTTAAAACTCACGGACTATGATGTCCTTAACCTTGACTGTGAGGTCTTTAAACTCACAGACTATGATGTCCTTAACCTTGACTGTGATGTCTTTAAACTCACGGACTATGATGTTGATTGGAAGAATTAAAGTTAACCGCAATCAAGACGGTGTCGCTATGCAGCTAGCCGGTTGAGCACGGGTCGGTCCACAGGGAGATGGTGGTATCTTACCTTCTTGTTTTAGACGAGTTAATAAAGAATCTGTATGAGTTTGTTCTAACCTATGTGTTTATCTGCAAGTATAAAGTTGTTAAGAAAAGATACAAGATTGTAAGCTAAGAAATCCGTACTCAAAACCTTTGAGCCGAGTCTTGACCAATTGAAGCTAAGCAATTGGCAACAACGTGGATTAGGGGATTTAAGCGCGGTATTCGTGGAATACGGCTTATTTACCCTTGTCCTTCCGTTCTTGTCTCTTGCTTTCGCCTCCGGCCAAACCGAACGCAACCGGTCGCGGTTAGGAATCACCGTTACCTTGTCAGGGTACGGAGCCTAACGGAGCGCTTGCGTATGGTTTGGGCGAAGTTCAAATGGAAAATAACGGGAAAAGGAATTGGCAAGGAAACGTTAACTTACAATACCGTATTAATTCTTAACAACAACAATAATTACAACATTCACAAAATGAACAAAAGAGAACAAAAAGAAAAGAACAAAGAAAAGAAAAGATACAAGTATTAAAGTGCATGAATAAAATTGCAAGTAATAAAAAGACAAGTAATAAAAAGCGAGTAATAAAAAGAACAAGAAAAGAACACGGAAGTAGAACCCAAGCCAAGCATGTGCTCAATAGCCAACCCTTAAACTTGCAAGCTCAATGAAGAGGTTGCAAGATCAAGGGAAGGGTAGAGAACGCATGTGAAGTGAAGAACTAGTCCCGGGAGAAAATACGACCTTTGAGATCAATAACTAACCCTTACCCATTCAAGCTCAATAAAGAGGTTGAATGAGCAAGAGAAAGCAAGAATCTCAAGGGGAAGAAGAAACACAAAAGAATGATACAAAACCCTCATCTTTATTCATATCCACAAAAAGCTCTCACTACAATTCATGGAAGAGGAATGAAGAAGAAGAAGAAAAAGAACTAAAACTACAAAAGAAAGAGGAACAAAAGAATGCAAAGAATGACCTTGGTTGAGCTCAGTTCTGCTGTATTTATAGGCAGGGAGTTGAAGTTCTAGGGCAACCAGCAGACCACACATGCAAAGACCAAACTGCCCCCAAAAGACGTCAGTAAGTGGGCCCCACATGGCCGCGGAACCGCGGCCAAGACCCCCCTTTGGCCGCGGTTCCGCGGCTCCCTTGGTGAGTTGGGCTCTGGGCTTTTGGTACTTTTCCTGGTTTATTGTCCCCTGTTGTCTAATATACATATTTTCTGAAAATACTTTTACATTTCTTCCAGAATTTCTGTTGAGGAAAGGTGGACTTTTGTGGATGCTTTTGTCATGATTGCCTCGAGCTCCGCGTAGATCTCTTGGATCTTGTGCTGCCATTGAGCCTTGTGCATGAAAGCGACATTGATTTGACATTTTGTCTCTTAAACTGATATCTGGCAACATACGGATGAAGAGCGGAGACCGTGTTTTATCTGTGGTTGGCAGGAACCCGGATTTTGTCGTGTTTTCCATGAATTTCACCGTTTTAGAACCGAGAACCTGTATCCTGCAAATATGTAACAAACACGGATTAAAAGTACCTACCTATAAATATACGAGCGTAAGAATGGGCGGTATAAAATGCAGTATTCTGATATGAATAAATACCCCCAAACTTAACCTTTGCTCGTCCCGAGCAAAACCAATTATTCATAAAAATAAAATGATAACCGCACTTTCGCAGGGAACGCGATTGCACTGAGCGCGTGCAACAAGCCGTTAAACCTCTAGGTGTCCCTAGTAGGAGGAGTGTTGTCTCCTGAGGGTTTTCAGCGGATACTACCCACAAAATCCGGTCAAGTTGGTTTTGTACAATAACTAAGATTCAAACCCTAAAGTTTTTGTTTCAGAAAATAACAATTCTATAATCCTAAGTTTAGACTATCGAACCTTTATTTTTCACATCTCTTCTTATTTAACTACAGATTTTATATGTCTTTACGTGCAGTGCAAAATAGTGTTGTTAAGTTCCCGAAAGGTCGAATAAAGTCATTATGTCACACAATAAAGCCCAGATAACAATTTTAAAAGGATCACATAAGTTTTATAAAGAGTTAAGCATTTTTCAAGTTTCGTTTTCCAGTAAAGTTTCAACTTCAGAATTTCTATCTTCCCTAACAGGAAACTAGGTCTTATTCTTCACTCCACCTTTTTCTTGTTTTCATTTCATACACACCTCTGTGAACGTGCAATAGTCTTTATCATAGAGTAAAACCTTCATATCTCCGTTAAAATTTTCTTTATAAAAGCTTGTCTTTTATCAAGATTATTCTCACACAAAGAACCGTTAGGAATTTTAACTCGGAGAGAACACTTGCTTGACTTTGTTTTTATCTGGACTTTCTAGGCTTCTTAGCGAGCTTTGGGCCAATGCTCCCAAACCAGTTGGTTTTAGGGCATTAGGTGTAGAAACACCCCAGCGGACTTAATTACTCAAGTTACCTAGGTCCAAAAACAAAAGACAGTTTGGCATGAAAAACATGATGATTCAATACGAACGGAGATATAACCGGTAGTTCAATTATTTTTTGGATAAAAGACGTGTTTAGTGGGTTCGGTGTGTAATCATTCCAATCAAGTTTCAGATGGGTTATTTTTCAGACTTAGTTCCAATTAAGGCATCAATAACATTCCTTCATATTCACTTACTTCATAGACTATTCTTGATATATTACTTATTTCAGAACAAACCTATTTGATCCTCAGAAAATCATTTATCTATTTAAAAGTTTTTTTAAACATAAAAGACTTGTCATCTAATTTCCAAGACTCACAACACGTGTAGTGTAATGTAAAGACGTATATCAGCCATAGTTAACTTCAAAGGAGAGTTATCTTTCAGGTTTTCAAAATCTAAACATAAGATTTAGTTATTCCTATTTTTCCAAACAAAAGCCGTCGAATGTTGAATCAGAGTTCTTCCACAATCTAACTCGACAAAAAAGAAAGTTTTTATATTTTTAGAAAATTTTCAGATTTTTATGGGTTTTATTGATTTAATATGCAGATGCAAAATATACATATGAATGCGAAGGAAGAAAGCTTACCGAGCACACCCCCAAACTTAAACTTGACAGTGCCCTCACTGTCAGGCTATACCAAGAGGGTCAAAATAGTCGGCGCTCCTCCTAAAAACAAATTATATACAAAAAAAAAAAAAATATATATATATATATATACAAAAAAGGAGCCCCCCCAAACTTAAGTAAAACAGTGTTTCCACTGTTAAGCGTTGAAATTCAGGATTAGGGGGGGAAAGAGAAGTATCCATCTATACAAGGCCTTACACAGGCCAAAAGTTAATACCAACCACTCAAAGATTTTATCATGGTAAAGCAGTGGTTGGTGAAAGAAGGTGAAGAGGAAAGAGATGGAAAATAGGCGAGACCGCTTGTGGATAGAAGTGGAATGCGGTCTCGGTAGATGAGAAGAAGAAGAAGAATGGCGGAAGGGAAAAAGAAGTGGAGTACGAACTTGAGGGTGCAAATGGAGTAAATAGATTAGCACAATTTGTGATGAGCGATGTGTGAAAAGTGATTGTGCTAATATATTTACTCGCCGAGAGATTGGGTCAAATCCCTCAAGGTTCGTGAGAAACCATGGGTACGCTGAACTTGGTAAACCAGACATATGAAGTGAAAATGATACGGGTTCTTGCAAGGTCGGAACGAGGGAAAGGATGGAGGGAAGTGGTTGAGGAAGGGTATCGGTTAAAGTTTCGGGAGGGTGTACACAGTCAATGAAAGGAACAGGATGAATTGGAAAATCCGACTCATCATCTAGAACTGTTTCATCCTCAAAAATATCCTCAAAATTCTCCTCAAAATTTATCTCATCCATGCATTTTTCTTCAAAGTCCAGACGCATATGGGGTTCGGAAAAAATATTTAATGACTCGGGATGATGATTTGAAGAGACAAACTCAGCCAAATCTACGGGTTCATCATCCAAAATATCCCCAGCGTCACTATCCTTAATCAAGTGAAAATCAAAATTCTCTGACACCTCATCAAAAGCATGGATATTAATCGATTCTGGTTCTAAGATATAGGTGTAGAGGTCAAAAGGATTAGGTATGGTTTCACTTGGAAGGGACCCTTCACAATCTGGCAAATCAAATACTACGAAGTCGCACAACTCATTCATCATTCTATCTTCAACTGATAATTCATTTGGAACACTTGATAGACTTTGAACACAGGAGTTGTGGGATTCAATTTGAAACGGGTAGGTTTGATTTGGAAGGGGGTACAGCTCACTCTCTCCACTCAGATTCACTCCCCGTCCTTCCGCCTCTTCATACATTGGAAAATGTGGAGCTAGTTGAAAACTAGCTACCGGGTCACTAGGTTGTATGAGGGCGGCCATGGACGCATCCAAATCCATCATCTGTTGGTACGATGCTACCCTAAAGTCTTCCAACGACTGTTCTAGACTAGACATTGGTTGTGAAGGGGTTTCAGTAAAAGATTCAAAGTTATTTGGATACTGAAAACTCCCAAATTGCGGTTCTGATGCAATGTCTAGGGAAGGTGCAAAATTAGGGTAGGATTGGTAGGAGTTGAATGGCTGGACAGGAGTGGGATCAACATTGGGATAAGAAGGTGAATGGAATTGTTGATCCCAAGAATTTGTAGTGGGGAAAGGAGTGAAAGATCGGCTACGAGATTGTTCGATACGTTCAGCAATAGACATAGGTCTAGGAGTGGCAACATGACTCGAAGAAGGGGTATCAACGTAAGAAGGGGTGACTGTTTGAAATGGTTGATACGAAGTGAATTGCGGAGTCAAATTGTTTGTCCTAGACGCGTCTATCCGATCTTTCAAAGAAATTTTCGGCATGGAGGGGTCGTTCGAAGTTCGACCAAAACAAGAACCGTATGAAGTAATGTCTGGTTGTGGGTACCAAAGTTCGGCAAGAGTTTTGCGGGGTGGAGTACCCATGATATGAAGAGAGAATGAAAGAAAGGTAGAGAAAAAGGAGGGGGGGAAAGAATGTGATTTTTTTTTTTTTAGTTAGTTGTTAGCAAAAGAATGAAATATACAAAAAAAAATGGACAAAAATCACGACACAAAAATACCACACACCTAATCGTTCTAGGGTTCACCTAGGTCAACTAGACCTGCTCGAGAACTTGATTGTCGAAGTAAAACTGTGTCGAGAAACAGGCTCAAGATACACTGATCACGAAGCCAGGTAAGTGCAGAGATAAGGGGAGGTTTTCCAACGCTTTCGCGAAGTTCCTTAATTAAATAACCCTTTCTCTTTCGGCGGTTGCGCCGTTAACACTTTTCCAGACACCCCGTAAACAATATACCGTTAAGCAAGCTTCTAAATACAGTTAACTTCTCCTAGTGAGCGCGAAGTCCTTAAGGCTTAAAGTCTAGTTTCTTTTAAAATTTGTGCGGGTAAACGTTATGCTCAAGTTCGATTTGTGGGCCACGGAAAAGGTGATGAAATCCTTTACCGTATGTTGTGGGGTTCGCTTGCCCTTAAGTCCGTATTAATGTATGCAATGCGCAATTCAAAAATTCTATAAAGAATCAACAATCGTTTTTTTTTAGTTTAAGCGCGGCGCTGCAACAAATACGGGTTAGTCAATTTTTAGCGTTTGCTAGCGAACTTGCAAAGAATCCTGCAAAAGAATAGTATATTGGAAGCGTCGGATTTGAGAAGAAGGTGTTAGTAAAATACGTACCGTTAAGTTTTTGGGTTAGGAAACCCCCGTTGAATCAAATCCGGTAAGCTTGAAAGGTTCGCTTGCGCGGGTCAAACTACCCGGATCTTTGGCACTGTACTTCGTAATCACCTTAACGTTGAATGTACACTTTGCTTCCCCACTATCGCAGTTTGCAAATACGCAAAATTCTGCACACTTGCCCACAAAAATATTGTCCAAAAAACAAAAAAGAATATATTTTTTTTATTTTTATATATATACAAAAAAGAATATTAACCCGAATAACAAGAAAGAAAATACGCTACCGTCTTCCCGGCAACGGCGCCATTTGATTGGAAGAATTAAAGTTAACCGCAATCAAGACGGTGTCGCTATGCAGCTAGCCGGTTGAGCACGGGTCGGTCCACAGGGAGATAGTGGTATCTTACCTTCTTGTTTTAGACGAGTTAATAAAGAATCTGTATGAGTTTGTTCTAACCTATGTGTTTATCTGCAAGTATAAAGTTGTTAAGAAAAGATACAAGATTGTAAGCTAAGAAATCCGTACTCAAAACCTTTGAGCCGAGTCTTGACCAATTGAAGCTAAGCAATTGGCAACAACGTGGATTAGGGGATTTAAGCGCGGTATTCGTGGAATACGGCTTATTTACCCTTGTCCTTCCGTTCTTGTCTCTTGCTTTCGCCTCCGGCCAAACCGAACGCAACCGGTCGCGGTTAGGAATCACCGTTACCTTGTCAGGGTACGGAGCCTAACGGAGCGCTTGCGTATGGTTTGGGCGAAGTTCAAATGGAAAATAACGGGAAAAGGAATTGGCAAGGAAACGTTAACTTACAATACCGTATTAATTCTTAACAACAACAATAATTACAACATTCACAAAATGAACAAAAGAGAACAAAAAGAAAAGAACAAAGAAAAGAAAAGATACAAGTATTAAAGTGCATGAATAAAATTGCAAGTAATAAAAAGACAAGTAATAAAAAGCAAGTAATAAAAAGAACAAGAAAAGAACACGGAAGTAGAACCCAAGCCAAGCATGTGCTCAATAGCCAACCCTTAAACTTGCAAGCTCAATGAAGAGGTTGCAAGATCAAGGGAAGGGTAGAGAACGCATGTGAAGTGAAGAACTAGTCCCGGGAGAAAATACGACCTTTGAGATCAATAACTAACCCTTACCCATTCAAGCTCAATAAAGAGGTTGAATGAGCAAGAGAAAGCAAGAATCTCAAGGGGAAGAAGAAACACAAAAGAATGATACAAAACCCTCATCTTTATTCATATCCACAAAAAGCTCTCACTACAATTCATGGAAGAGGAATGAAGAAGAAGAAGAAAAAGAACTAAAACTACAAAAGAAAGAGGAACAAAAGAATGCAAAGAATGACCTTGGTTGAGCTCAGTTTTGCTGTATTTATAGGCAGGGAGTTGAAGTTCTAGGGCAACCAGCAGACCACACATGCAAAGACCAAACTGCCCCCAAAAGACGTCAGTAAGTGGGCCCCACATGGCCGCGGAACCGCGGCCAAGACCCCCCTTTGGCCGCGGTTCCGCGGCTCCCTTGGTGAGTTGGGCTCTGGGCTTTTGGTACTTTTCCTGGTTTATTGTCCCCTGTTGTCTAATATACATATTTTCTGAAAATACTTTTACATTTCTTCCAGAATTTCTGTTGAGGAAAGGTGGACTTTTGTGGATGCTTTTGTCATGATTGCCTCGAGCTCCGCGTAGATCTCTTGGATCTTGTGCTGCCATTGAGCCTTGTGCATGAAAGCGACATTGATTTGACATTTTGTCTCTTAAACTGATATCTGGCAACATACGGATGAAGAGCGGAGACCGTGTTTTATCTGTGGTTGGCAGGAACCCGGATTTTGTCGTGTTTTCCATGAATTTCACCGTTTTAGAACCGAGAACCTGTATCCTGCAAATATGTAACAAACACGGATTAAAAGTACCTACCTATAAACATACGAGCGTAAGAATGGGCGGTATAAAATGCAGTATTCTGATATGAACAGATGTCCTTAACCTTGGACTACCATGTCCTTAAACTAGTATTGGACCACCATGTCCTTAAACTGGCAATTGACCGCAATGTCCCTAAACTAAACAATAGAGCCCAAATGCTCTTTTGTCGGATTTAAACAATCCTGTTAAATCGATCTTAGTCTAAAAATTGGGCTAACGTATCCTTAACAAACGTTTAAGTTGATCTTAGTCTCAAATGAGGCTAACGTATCCTTAAACCCAAACCCCCAAAATCAAATCTAAGAAAGATACGGATTTGGACTAGTCTACGCCCTACGGGCGAAAACATAACTTAGTCTCCATATACAATTCACGGGCAACCACAAACAAAGCAAACACCCACGAAACGAAGTGACCATCTGGAGAAGGAGAAAATTGTTACCGCGATGCAGTAGTGTAATTAACTGCAGGGGCTTGCGCCTGCAGGGAAGAGCGTCCCCACAATCGAAAACCCCTCAAGCGAGGGGGAATCTGACGAAATCTGCTATATCGGCCGCATCCGTTTAAACCTTCGATACACGGTGCCGTAAATCAACTTGGCATTTTCGGAGAGGTGGACGGATAGCACTAATTAGCATCTGCCCCGAATTTCAGGCAAGACGTCCGTCTTGCGCGTCTTTCGGAGGGGAACAACTGTGATGATGATCCAAAATCTTAAAAACCAGAATTGTTAGTGCTTAGCACTATTTTGAAGCCTCACGTGTTTCCCACGTGAGTGTCTCAAATGAAAGAAGAGAACAACTGAAACTGCCTCACGTGTTTCCCGCGTGAGTGTTAAAGCACCATAGTATAAGAAAAGAGAGACAACCACGTACTTTGCACAAGAACTCTAGCCATATGAGCGGTACCCATACTTGTGGTGCCTCACATGCTTCACACATGAGCGCCACAAGAATCAAGTGTTTAGCACTTATATAAAAAGGGGAAATAAAACTTTATGGGCAGCGCCCATATTTGTGGCGCCTCACGTGTTTCACACGTGAGCACCACAAGAATCAAGTGCTTAGCACTTATATAGAAAAGGGAAATAAAACCTAATGGGCAGCACCCATATTTGTGGTGCCTCACGTGTTTCACACGTGAGCACAACAAGAATTTAGTGTTTAGAACTAATCTAATGCCTATGTGAAACTCACGTAAGCATTGTATGTCCTTGTACCTAGCACTGTTGGGTAATTATAGAAACTCAATCCCAGCCCAAATTGGCTAAAGTTTCTTGAGTTTAAACCCCTATGATTTTAAATCAACCGAGCTCATATTGCTCATGGTTTTCCAAACCGACCTTACTCTCAAAAATAACTAGTGGTCTCCCATTGATGATATCCCAAAGGATATTCATCTTATATCTCCTAAGATAATTTTAGTCTCAAACATGACTAACATTTCTTAGCTCTACAACATCCCCTCCTCCTTTTTCCCTCAAATATGGGATTTAGTTTAAGGGTATCTCTCTCCACATCTCTGATATATGTCGTTATAATTCTTCAACGTCTTCTGAGAGGTGGCGGGTCCCGACAACCAATAACACGTTGATGCATTTCCAAACTGACGTGCACACCTCAAATCGGATCGTACCCCAAATTGGGTGCATTCCATATCATCATTGTTCGCTTCGTCACGTAACAAATAAACGTGCGCGCAAGTCGAACTTTGGACCGAAACGTCGTTAAACTAATATTCGCCTCCAAAATGGCGATAATGGACCGAAATGTCCTTAAACTAATATTCGCCCCCAAATACGGCAATAACGGACCGAAATGTCCTTAAACTAATATTCGCCTCCGAAATGGCGGTAGTGGACCGAAATGTCCCTAAACTAAAATTTCGCCTCAAACATAGCAATAATGGACCGCGATGTCCTTAAACTAAAATAATCGAGCCCAACTACTCATACATTTTAAGTCGATCTTAATCTCAAACCAGATTAACGATCCTTAAATCAACCCAAACCCAAATCTAAAAATAAACGGATTTGGTCTAATTCACGCCCTACAGGCGACGACATAAATTAGTCTCCGTATACAGTTCACGGGCAACCCAAAATAAAAACATACACACGACACGAAATGAACTTTCGGAGCAGGAGAAAGTGGTTATCGTGATGCGATAACGTAATTAACTGCAGAGGCTTGCGCCTGCAGGGAAGAGCGTCCCCACAATTAAAAACCCCTCGCAAACGAGGGGGAATCTGATAAAGTCTGCTACAATGGTTGCGTCCGTCCAAACCTCCGATATACGGTGCCATAAATCAACTTGGTATTTTCGGAGAGGTGGACGAATAAATCCAAATAGCATCTGACCCGAGAATTCAGTCCAGACGTCCCAACGTCCCGGTCCGTCTTCCGACGGTGAACAACTACCACCCTCATTGAAAAGAGTGCACAATATGTTCCACATATCCCAGTTTCAAATATATGTGAGCGACCTCAGCCATATCCTCGATCACTCCGAGCTCACAGTCCAGACTGACCTGACTTGCGAGCAACAACCCAATAGATCCTGGACAGAAAGGTAAAGACATTACGGAACAAGGAAGTAAATTTGGTCCGAGCAATGTGGAGAAAAGATTCACCAGGAGAATCAACTTGGGAACAAGAAGATAACATGCGTGCAAGATACCTTTACTTATTTGTAAACTAGTCCTTATGTAGTTGTAAATTTCAAGGACGAAATTTTTATAAGGAGGGTAGAATGTAACGACTCTGAATTTACTGTAAAATTTTTTCAGTTTAATGTACAGAAAAGAGTTTACAAGTCTGAGTACGATTTATAAGTTAATTTTTGTTTAAGAACAGCAAGAAGTCATTTGTAGCTCACTGGTAAAGCTTTGCACTGCTGTGACGTAGCCCTTATGTTCGAACCCCATTAGACACATTATATTTTTTCTGATTTTTTTAAAAACTTTTTGAAAGCCCAAAAGTTTACACGTGCAATGCACATAAAAATGAAAAGTCTGAAGAAATAAACATGTGCAAAAGAGTATTAATACAGAGATGTACACGTGGCTTCAATTCGACGGCTCCCCCTCACCAATCGACCGGCGGAAACACTATTTTGGCCGGAGGGGACGGTCCAACCATGGGCAATAAGCCCCGTGCTTTGCACACTCGACTCTTGGCCTATCCCTAACTCCCCTGCATTGTTTGATTTCCCTGCAATCAAACAGAGATCCCTCAATTCTCCATTTATCACCTTTTTAATGCATTTTAATTCATCTTTTTAATTCCAAAACCATAATTCCACACTATAAATACTTCCCCATTCCCTAGCCCTTCCTCATTCTGAAAATTATAGCCAAAATTCTTAAAGTTTTCTAAGTACAAGAAGAGTACAAGTGGAGTTAGCAAGAGATCAACTTCCGGCGAAGATCGAAGCAAGTTCCGGCGACCCCGCGACGCCACGAAGTTCAACACTCCCTACTTCTACTTTTTCTTAGGATAACTAGCTAGTAAGTCCCTCCCAATCTCTCTTCTTCCTCTCTAAAAATCTCTTTTTCAAAACATGTCGGTAAGTGGAGTAAATACCGACATTTTATTTTAAACCCTAGAAATTACACTTTTTCTTAAGCATTGCTCATTCATATTTTTACACCTTACTTATTAACATAAAACTAATGTTTAGAACCAACTTTCACTCAAAAATATCATGAAATATTACTTTAAATTAACTTTTACATTAAAATACCATGAACTTCACATATCTCTCTTTTAGTAGCTTTGTTAATTATACCTTTAGAAAAATTCAAGAGGTAATGACCTACCTCTCACAAACACACATAGTTCCATAGCACGATACTTCTTGAACGTATTTTTATGGCGAATACAATATATTACATTAAAATACCATCTACTATAAAAACGGTTTTTTATGGAATTGTATTTTAAAATTCCTTTGCAAATAAGCCTCTACAACCCTTTTTAGGGGACCCGCTATTGGATGGTACAGATTATCGCACATCCTTAGGCTAGTAGAGCGAGATGCAGACCTCCTCACGGAGCATTCGGTCTCGAAAGGTTTTCAATATGATTTTTAAGAAAAATGCAATTTTCTACTTAATAATAAAATTAATTTTTAATAATTATTTAAATATTACAGAATCCATATATTTTCAAAATATAATAACTTTATATTTTTCAATAAAATAATTACAGGTTTCATTAAAATACCATCAAGATACCAACAAAAGTCAAGCTTTACAGTAAAATACCATGAATTATCCCAGCTAAGCTATTATCACTAAAATACCTCAAATCCATAAAATTCACATTCATGGAAACCCTAAATAATATAATTAATTTCTCGAGATTATTTTGAAACTATATTAAAAATATTTTTCATAAAACCCCCTCGAGGTATATAAAATTACATTTAAGGACATTAGTAAATATAAGCGGGATCAATTCTCTTGACCCCAGGGAGCCGGAGAAAGTGAGTGCTTACCTATTTAAGATAGAAAATTTAACGGTGTTATCAATGGTAATTGTCTTGGAAAAAGACACAAATCCTGCCGTCCATGTGCAGTAGTTACCGATAACCCCCGAATCTAATTCAGGATCTAAATCAGTTATAAGTGTCTGACTCAAGTCTGAGTCTAAATCAAACTTGAATTCAACTCAAACAAGAATACAATTCAAACATGAATCCAAACTCTAACATGTATACTTGAACCTGAACCTGAATATCAAACCTGAATACAAGACTTGACTTGACTGAACCATAGCTATAACTTAACATGACTACAAGCTTATATCCTGAACCTGACTACTTGAACAATTTGTATCCATGGTCTCAGCAACCCTTATAATCTATACAAAACATTGCACGAGGTTAACGGGGTACATTGGTATGGAATGTATTAAAAGTGGCACGAGATGATCACTAAAAGACATCTACATAAACGCTCGTACCGTTGTCCCGTGGGTTTTGACGAGGCCTTATACTACATGTTATCATAGTCCACGGGGTAAGATGGACTTCTCTCGTATACACTAATACTTTCTGTACCAAGCTACAAACAACTACGTTAGAATAGCAAGCTTATACATGTACACCTTAACAGTTCAATTCTCAATACTTGCTATATTCCTGTCTTTCTTTTGGGACTTACCGAGCGCAGTTCACTAACGACATTCCTGTCTTTTCTTTCTTTGGAATGTTCGTCAGGAGGACCGGACTCTCTCGAGATCGAGCCTAGCCAAGAGGACGCGGACCGGTTCACCGAGCAGCAGGACTTCTAGTTTTTCGTTGTACTTACTTTTCATTTCATATACCACTGTTTTGGCATTACTTTATATCTTTGTACTTTCCTTTTCAAAGCAGTGTATTGTAAAAATGAATGTTAATAAAAGTTGATGTTCATTTTATATCTCTTGTCATTTCTTGTGTATTTTATATATTGTTTATTTACGCTTAACGTATTTATTTATGAGTAAATACGTCGCGTGTCTGCTACGTCTCCGTCACCGTACACTGGGAAGCGGGGCATGACAGACATTGAAAACTTGATGTTAATTGAGTATATATATACTGTTATCCAGTATGCCTGACCCAATCAGTTCTTGATTTAAGTGAATGTTCATGAAATTTCTTTCAACTGCAAAATTATATCCTTCATTAGACAACAAAGATAGTGATATAATATTACACAGCATATTTGGTACACAAAAACAGTTATACAACACCAAAATGTGTCCACTCGTCAAACCCATGTGATAATCTCCTGCTGCAATAGCATTTACGTTTGCTCCGTTGTCAACCCTGAGGGTCATATCACTTGCCTTCAGCACTCTACGGTTTCTCAGTGCCTGCAAAGAATTACAGATATGAGAACCAGAACCGGTATCTAGTACCCATGATATAGATTTAACCGAAAAACGGTTTTCAATCACGAACACACCTGAATCTGAAGTATCAGCTTACTTCATGTCCTTGCCTTTGGCTTTAAAAGCCTTGCAATCCTTCTTCCAGCGACCCTTCTTGTGACAGTAGTAGCACTCATCCTTTCCTGATTTTACTCTCCCGGAATTTTTCGTTTCTTGCACCTTTTTGACATCTCTTTTCGGCTTGGTGGGGGTCTTTTTCTTCTTCCCCTTAGATTTCGCTTTGGATTTAGACGAGGAAGATTCCCTAACAATAAGAACATGTGTCTTCTCCTTTTTCAAGGAGCTCTCAGCTACCTTCAACATGTTGATGAGCTTTGAAAGATCCGCTTCCATCCCGTGCATGTTGAAATTCAATACGAATTGAGAGAAGGTGTGAGGAAGGGACTGTAGAATCAAATCAATGTATAACTCGTTCTCTAACATGCATCCTAGATTTGCGAGTTCTTCAATGAGACTGATTATCTTTAGGACGTGTTCTCTTACAGATGATCCGACGGCTAATTTCATCTGGAATAATTTCTTTGAGATTTTGTACCTTGCGATATGAGAGTGCTCTCCATACAAATCCTTGCAATGGAGAAAAATGGATTTGATGTCCATATTCTCGTGCTGCTTCTGAAGTTCATTATTCATTGAAGCCAGCACAATGCGCCTAGCTTTTACGCAATGCAGGTCCCACGTTTTGCGGATCTCGATGTCCGCAACCGTGAAATCCAGCCCTGGGATAGGGGGAGCAGTACCGGTGAGGACATATACCACTTGTCATAAGTGAGTGCATTATTGACGTTCATCAGCCAATTTTTATAGTTTGGCCCAATCAGTATATTTTTTTTGAGTAGTAGTTTAAGTCCCATCATGGTTGCTGTCAGAGAGAGAGAGAAAAGAAACACTCAGCGTATGCTCTTCCAAGATTAGATTGGTTTATTATCTTATCTAATCAGGATGGCTCCCACTGTTTCCTCGAATTCTCCATCAAACCTTAAAAAGAAAATTAGTCGGAATCATTTACACTTTACAAGTTCGCTAACCGTTCAGCCAGGTGGATGTTGGTACTCCGAGGAAGATTCCTCGTGCTCTCGCACGGACCTAATTAAAATAAATCTCGTTTCCGCAGAGACGTAACCTCGTTAACACTTTTTAAACACCGAATAAGTTAGCTAATTGTGAAGTGAAAAATATCTCCCAAGAGTAATCCTACTCATCAGTGGGATCGGGATCCAACTTTCATTGCGTAATGACCTAAATGGAAGCCATTCTAGTCACCACACTCCAGAAGGTATGCTCAATCTGTAAGTTTCCTTTATTTTTAAAACTCCCGATGTGATTTTTGCCCCAAGCTCTTATGACCTTGACGGAGACCAATAAAGACGCAAGTCAAGTTCTTCCCGTCATTGTCCTAATTGATTTAGACCCACCCGTACTCGCCCTTGACAAAGACCAACAAGGCTGTACGACTGTCCTAAACCAATGCATCTATTTATGCTATAAACAAGCAACACACCGCTACCATTCATTATGCCTTGACGAAGGCCAACAAACATAGCATGAATACGATATGCTACCCATTTGAAATGACGGAGGGCTACGACTGGTTTTTGCGAAAATTTTGAACGTAATAAACTTGATATCGTTGTAGGAACGATAGCTTTGAAAAAGGAGTGGTTCAAGTTCTTCTTTTTAAACGAGCATTTTGAAAAGAACCAAATGGTTTTTTCAATTTGTTCCAACAACATCTTTTTAGGTTTATTATCTTGCATTAATGAGGATTAATGTGGTCCCATCAATTTAAATCCTATCACACCAGAAAACAACGAAAATATAATGTACGTATATGCCATCCGCATTCACCATGATCCCCGTCATGCACCGTTAGGTTACTTAACTATTGGCAGAGCGGGGGCAGGGCTAGCGCGGATGCAGAACATATACAACATTTATATACACACACGCACGCATACACGTGTGTGTGTGTGTACACGTGTACGTATTTATATACGTACGTGCACGTGTGTGTATACACACATGCACATGTGTGTGTATATACACGTGTATATATACACACGTTCACGTGTATATATACACACGTGTACGTCTATATATACACACGTATGTATATACACACACACACACGTGTGTGTGTGTGTGTGTATAACCATTCGTCGCAGGCATGATAAGCATCACGGATACCAACAACACAGAGAATGGAAAAATAGATCAACTAAGAAGTTTGAATTTCATTGAGCCACTTATGAAATACAATCCTCCACGGGCGTGTGAATAGCCGAGTGTGAACTATCTTAAAGTCCTACGAGTGCGACAAGCTACCCACCAATCGTAGAATTGGGTGACCCGGGTTTCGACTTCTCGAGATGGCCACCCACTGAATTCTAAACCCAGTAGGTTGTGCACTCCTCCGCGGGTCATTCCTAGATACGAAATGAAAAAAATACAGCCGGTGACATCATCCTCAACCTGGATGTGCCTTAATAAAAAAGTATACATCAATTATTACATGAATTACAAAATTCACTCACATCTCACATCTAAATTCATACCAAGCTATTCACACGACGATCTATCAAACCATTCACAACACAGAAATATCACAAGATATGTGTAAACCCTTCTAATCGACATATAGAGATTAGAAGATATTTAACAACACATATTCATATCACAAAAGCAAGTAAACAAATCTACGGCATTAGAATTCCGCACACTATTAGCAAACATGCCCAATTTTCTAAGACTTGAAAATCCAGTCCACTAAAGTCCCAAAAACTTTTGTTTTAAGACAATCCGGAAGTCGAAATGAACTCGAAATCCGCTCGAATTTTCATGAGCTCGAAGGACACGAAATTAATATACGTCTAGGGGGCCTCGGGAGGGTACCCACCCACCGGGGCCACCATGAGGTGGCCCCTAAGGCTTGGCAGACCCGAGAGCACCTATATGGGGTGCTCTCGGGTCCCTACCCACCAAGGCCATCACTTGGTGGTCTCGGGGGTGGGCCCGACCTTTGGTCCCCCCGGAAGTTCCCCAGGGTACCCAAGCACTGCTCCGCGGCTTCTCGGTTCAAACCATGAGCCTGCAGGATGTGCAAACTTGTCAAAACTTAATTTTTCGGATTGTTTTTGTCGGCAGTTCATGCGCGACAAAAACAACAAATTTCTAAGGTCGTAATGAGCTATCTAAAGCTTAGGGAGTGGCTCTGACACCATGTAAGTCTATGTTGCACACTCTACGGGGTTTGTAGAGAGACGGAATTTTCAAAAACCGATTTTGAAGCATGCAACAAAGACTATAACCCAAGAACTATCATAAGCCCTAATAGCAAAACCACATAGATAATTATTCTACTATGATAGAATTTTATACCTATGAGATTCGTGTCCTTCGGGCCTTCTTGATTATCTTCTTAGGTTCCTTTCGGTCCTAGATCTAGCTTGGTCGTCGGCCTTCTCGATCCCAGATGATCTACCTGAAGGTTCTTAATCCAAGCTCCCACTTCTAAAAGAAGCAACTAAGCAAACTAGTTTGCTTAGATGATGTAGAGATATTTAGTAGTAATATTTCTATCTCAAAACCCTTTGGCTCTCAACACATGAGAATGATAAGGGTTGAGGAAGAAAATAGGAGAGAGAATGAGCAAAAGAAAATAAAGTGAGGTTGTGTGAAAAACTCATGACTATTTTTAGTTTTGTGACATCTTTTTCACAATTAAAAATGGGCATCATACTTCAATAGTAAAACCAAATGAATTAAAAATTCATTTGGCTATACCTCACACCATGCTTATTTGCCACATAACTCTCTACCTCATTTCCAAATATCAAAATAAATGGTTACTACATAAATGAGGTGTCCTCTTTTAGAAGGTATTTTGTATAAATATAAAATACTTTCTACCATATATACATACCCGTATTCGTACCAAAATACGAATGCACAAGAGATAGAATATTACTACTAATATAATACTAGTATTAAATCAATATCTGATTTAACAAACCGGCTTAATCCTAAGCCTTCCAGTATTATAATCCGTTCGATTAAATCTCGTGCAACTAGTACACGTAATTAATCGGAACCATGCACGTATAAACATACGGCCTCTACATCGTTTCGCCTTAATCAGGGAAACCCTCCGTGTGGGACTCTAAAAACTCGACAGTACGCTGACAGTAGATTTAACCACAAGCGCATCAGCGACACTAGCTGTACGTAACGGCTACCGAGATACCTATCAAAAGGAAAGCCGATGAGCAAACACATCTGAACGCCTACTGAGTCTAACCATGACAATATCCGTACAGTCCGGTCTGTTCATCTGAGAGTATCACATACCGGGTCTAGAGGGTGGTTAACGTCAGACCCGTACTAACCTGATAAGTCATGTTGGTGTGGTTCAAGACCATCTGAAAAACTACTGATCTAACTATCAGTAATTCTCAGCTACCCTGATCAGGGGCTTATAGTGTTGACCAACCAAACACAGTGCGATATCGACTCCCTATACCAGGAGAGACAAATCCCTAACAATCACTCACTGCCTCCACATGTCTCGGAACTGTACCCAACTAAAACATGTCTGCACGACTCTTTTGAGCTGTGATAAGGTAGTAATCAAAACACGGCGGGAACTCGCACAAAACAAATGATGATCTCAGGTTTACAGACTAACTGTACACATGCCACATGAGAACTGCCATTTGACGCTTGGTATTATACCTTCCAGCAATTCCCGGCGAGTCCGTCTAGTGTACCCATCCACAGTGAGCACCTGTATACAATCTTAGGTGAAACACATTAATGGTTGTGGAACTAACCATTGCCCCTCACCGGGATCTAGAAACATATACATCAGTCTACTCTGGAATATCGATGCCCTGTCTCGATATTTCTACGATTAGGGACGCTTTAAGGATATGCTTATAGATTACCCAGCCTCCACAAGTATGATTGCATCACAACGCTGGTAGTAAAGCACATCTTATGGGTTTTATCAACATGTATAATCAATACGTAATAACTAGTAAAACATACGCACATGTTAAGATAAAGGTAAACCAGATAACATACTACCATTTCGAGTAAGATTATCATGTACACATACAACATCCATTACAAATAATGGCCTCTATGGTATACATATATCCTATAGAGCAGAGGCTAATGATTAACAAGGTTGTTGTTGTTATGCATATGTAGTTTCAGAGCAAGCATGGCTCCTCCTAGCTCTCTTTGGTTATAATAATGCTTTGTATTCTCTATTTAGTGGTTGTTGTTCTTATTTTGTGGTGTGGTTCTTTTTCGGGTTGATGTAGGCGATTATACCAAATATTTTGACTTTGTAACTAAGTTTTCATGTTTCGTTACACCCTCTCTAATATGAGTATATGTATGCTTATGACAGTTTAATGTAAGAAAAAGAGTAACTAGGTCTGCGGAATATTTTGAGAAATAGTAATGCATGGAAAATAACTATAGTACTTTCTTATCAAGCAAGAGATTTGGAGCAAATTTTGTAACATGATGGCATGCATAAGTTACTATAACACTAGGGTTTGCATGTATGATAAGGGTGTATATGCAGCTAGATATATTTTGTAAAGAAAAAATATATGGTTTAATATATTTAAAATGGTTGGTCCCTGATGATGCTTGGTACTGAAAACTCTCCAGATCATGACACGTGGCAGATGACGTGTCTCAAGGCTTACGAGAAAAGAGCAAGAACAGTACATTAGAGGTATGCCCCGGGCCTTCGACCCGAGGATGTTCTCGACCTTCGATGACCCCCAGAACACTCCTGTGCTCGTCCTACAAACAACCATTGGCTCACCTCCGAGTCCTCCTGCACGCTGGGCCTCCTCAGCCCACCCAGCTAAGCTCCGAGCTATCATAGAACTAAGCTCGCTCGGCCTCCCGCTCGCCTCCGAGCCTCCCGCGAGCTCATCTTCCTCGGTCTCATCGACCGACCCAGAGTGCAGATCGCAAGCATCCCGGACATAGCTCCGTGAATCTCGCCAGACGCGAGATATCCGCCGTCCCACGATCCCGCATCCCACGCCATCGCGTTCCCCCGTTAACGGGTGTATCTCGCCATTAATGGAGGATCCCGCCATTCGCGCGGGCACAACTCCAAGGGCGTAATGGCCGGCGTAAATCTCGCACCCGCCAGCCCATGGCTGCCACTATATAAACCCCCTCTCAGATGACTCAGGTAAGGCAATGATTATCCAATAGGCCGCTACTCTTCCTAAATACCTCGACTAACTTGATCGTTGGAGGGTCCACGGTAGTACAACCACCCCGGGACTTCCTTGCAGGTAGCTCGACTTCATTCCAAATCAAGCCTATTGAGATCCACACGCTTCAGGAGGCAACCCTTCAATCCAATCTCAGCATTCATCAGTGCTCGCAGCAGATCAACAAAAAGCAACATCTGAAGGAGATCAAGACCTCCATCAGTTGGCATCGTCTGTGGGAATGTTGAAAATTCCGCTCAACGAAAGTTGACCTTCCGATCTCGAACTCATGGCGAGTGATCACCGCGACGATCCAAGCACTAGCCACCGTCCTCCCCACAACGGAGGCGCGGATGGATCCCCTCCTCCCCCGAACGCTATTCACGCACTGTCTGCGTGAATAGATCGGTTGGCGTCCGTCATGGATGCGCTTGTCCGTGTCCAAACGGCGGGACAAGCTCCCCAAGTCGCCGCTCCCCCACCTCGGGAGCGACACATAGGGAAAGAAGACACTGCCCGCGCCGGCACATCCGAGCACCGCCTCGCTATCTCCGGCGGCCATAGATCCCCCGTGGCGACCAACTCAATGACCCGCTGGGCGCTTCACAGCTCCACGCCGAGGTCTCATGAACGAGCACCCCGCCCTGAGACCCATCGCACCCCTGTCCCTTCCGAGGAGGTGTCGGTCAGCTCGCCTTCTCCCAGGCATGGCCGGCACCCTCTCCCTCGACAGGGTCGCGCGAATGGGGCTCACCACGGTAGCTCAAGAACAACCTCGCCAGGGGACCTGAAGAACCTCATAGAACGGAACCGGAACCGCGGCCAGGCGCAGGCCACCAGCAGGAGGGGCCATCACTCCGAGTATGCTGAATCCTTGGGATACCACGGAAGACTCGATGCCCTCGAAAAGAAGATCGAGGGTATACATCGGGAGGGTCACCCTTCAAGCGAGGGGGCTAGGTATGCCGCTGACTCGCTCACGAAGCCCTTCACTGAAGAGCTGCTCGCTGTCCGTGTCTCCTCTAGGAACAAGCCTCCAAAGGTGTCCCTCTTCGATGGAAAGTCCGACCCGAAAGACCACTTGGACGCGTTTACTGCGGGGATTAACTTCCAGGATAACTCAGATGTCGCCAATGCCGAGCGTTCCCTGCCACTCTCATCCGTGCAGGACGAGATTGGTTCCGAGGACTCACGCCATGCTCCATCTCTACCTTCGATGAGCTGTCCGCCCAATTCCTCGGCCATTTCGTCGGGAACAGACGGCGGAAGCGGGACGTCGACCACCTCTTCACTATAAAGAGCGAGGACAAGGAATCTTTCAAAGGATACGTCACCCGCTTCTACAACGCTCTTCTTGAGGTACCAGAGCACCAGGACGAGACGGTCATCACAGCCCTTAGGTCAGGTCTTAGGCACAGGGAGTGGCTCCGCTCCTTTGCATTAGCGCAACCTAAGACCATGGCCTAGGTGAAAGCTTGGACCGAACGAGAGGCCCAACTCGAGTTGGAGGTGAACGCCAACCTGCCCCGGGACGACCAAGCCGATCAAAAGAAGAGGGGCAGAGAAGAGAAAAGGAGGGTCGATCGACCAGAACCTTACGCCCCTAAATTCCAGGAGTACACTCCTTTGAATATTTCCCAAGCCGAGCTGTTGGATGAAGCAAAGAGTGAGAATTTCTTTAAGCTCCCGCCAATCGCCCTAAGGACGGAAAAGCGTCTTCGCGGCCCTTACTGCTCCTTCCATAGGACGCAAGGGCACCCGACCGAGAACTGTAAACAACTCCGCGACTGCATCGAGGAGTTGATCCGCTCGGGTCACCTGGCAAAGTACCTACGGGACAAACGTCGAACAGATCGGATGCAAGTCGATCAAATTAATGACGTAGAGCTGACGATCGGACAAATCATGGTCATCACCGACTGACCCAAGTCCGAGCAATAAGGAAACCTGCCGATCTCGGTCACTCAATACAGGAGAATCTAAACTAAATTACATAAATTGTATTTTGTTTATTAATAAAGATTTTTTGCTTTTCTGTGATCTGAACTGCTTCCTTTTGTTTCTATACTGAAACTCCGTGCAGAACCGACGAATGTCTTCTGCTCATCCGCAGCGGGTAGATTCCTGCCCGACAAACGCTGTGGATCAAAAGCCTTCGTTACGAGGCCGCCGAGCACCTTCCCTGCCCGGTCCATCCGCAGCTGGTAGCTTCCTACCCCACAACGCTGCGGATTGAAACCCTCATCTCGAGGCCACCGAGCACCTTCCATGCCCGGTCAATCCCTGGCGGGTAGATTTCTACCCATCTACGCCAAGGATCGAAGCCCTCATCTCGAGGCCACCGCGCAGCTACTCTGCCCGGTCCATCTGCAGCTGGTATCTTCCTACCCTACAACGCTGCGGATCGAAGCCCTCGTCAAGAGGCCACCGAGCAGCTTCCCTGCTCGGTCCATCCTTAGTGGGTAGCTTCTTACCCATCTATGCTAAGGATCGAAGCCCTCGTCAAAAGGCCACCGAGCAGCTTCCCTGCTCGGTCCATCCTTAGTGGGTAACTTCTTATCCATCTACGCTAAGGATCGAAGCCCTCATCAAGAGGCCACCGAGCAGCTTCCCTGCTCGGTCCGTCCTTGGCTGGTAGTTTGCCGCCCACCAACGCCAAGGATCGAAGCCATCATCAAGAGGCCACCGAGCAGCTTCTCTATTCTGTCTGTCCTTGGCTGGTAGTTTGCCACCCACCAACGCCAAGGATCGAAGCCCTCATCAAAGAAGCCACTGAGCAGCTCCCCTACTCGGTCCATCCTTAGTGGGTAACTTCTTACCCATTTACACTAAGGATCGAAGCCCTCGTCAAGAGGCCACCGAGCAGCTTCCCTGCTCGGTCCATCCTTAGTGGGTAACTTCTTACCCATCTACGCTAAGGATCGAAGCCCTCATCAAGAGGCCACCGAGCAGCTTCCCTGCTCGGTCCATCCTTAGTGGGTAACTTCTTACCCATCTACGCTAAGGATCGAAGCCCTCACCAAGAGGCCACCGAGAAGCTTCCCTGCTCGATCCGTCCTTGGATGGTAGTTTACTATGCACCGATGCCAAGGATCGAAGCCTTCGTCAAAAGGCCACCGAGAAGCTTCCTTGCTCAGTCCATCGAAGCCCTCGTCAAAGGGCCACCGAACAGCTTCCCTGCTCGGACCATCCATGGCTGGTAGTTTGCCACCCACCAACGCCAAGGATCGAAGCTCTCATCAAGAGGCCACCGAGCTGCTCCCATGCTCGGTGGGTAACTTCTTACCCAACTATGCTAAGGATCTAAACCCTCCCAAGAGGTCACCGAGCAACTTTCCTGCTTGGTCTATCCTTAATGGGTAACTCCCTACCCATCTATACTGAAGATCGGAAGCCCTCAGCCTCATCTACGCCGACCTATCTTCAGAGAGACGGTCGCCAGTCCAACTAGAGGAAATGAGCGAGTCTATGCCTTTATACTCGAAGGTACCAACCGACATACCTTCAACGTGCGATCGCCACCTCGACTTCGGGGCCCTAAGGACGCCAACCTAATACCGGCCTTTGCATACTTGATAAATAATTGGATTTAACTCGACGCACGATCGCCAACTAAAGGACCGGTCGCCGACCTAGCGCTCATCAGGCGAGCAAAATAAAGACATTACCACGAAATAAAAACATTGCCACACAAATTTCTGCAAAAGGGCTTTATTCATAGCTCAGGAGTTTTTACAACGGTATTGTGGGCTGCTCAGCCTTACAAAAATGCCCGGAGGCTTACAAAATTCCAAAACAAAAAAATATAGTAAGAAGGCAGGGAGATTCAGGCCCCGGGTCCGGGAAGGACCTCGATGTGCTCCGCGGCAGCGTCGGGAGCCGAGGTGGCGGCTTAAGGGTCGACGCCCACAGCAGGAGCTTCGGCACTAGGAGCCGGGGTGACCGACTTCTCCCCAACGCCTCCACCAGGGGCCTTCCTCCCGGCGACGCTTCCGACGGCATCCCTCTGCACCTCACCCTCGAGGGGGTACTCAAGCCGGAGCTTATCGTCGGGAAACTCCGGTATCAGCGCCTTGACGGCGTCGAGGGCATCATGGAAAACGAGGGCCGAGGTGTAAGCGAGGTCGGCGTAGAATTGATCCGACGTCTTGTAGCTCTCCACCACCTTCACACCCCGGAGGTCGGCACGCCTCATCCCTTCCTTCAGCGCCTCGTTTTCTCTTTTTAGGGTGTCCCGCATCTTCTTCAGAGTGGCGGCAAGCACTCTGGCATACTCCAACTTGGCCTCAACGACCTTGTTGGACTCCATCAAAGCTCGGATGGACTCCCGGCAGTTGGCGTTCACCCCCTCCTCGGCAGACACCCGGTCTTCGAGGGCGGTGATTGATCAATTGAGTTGTGATAAAATATAAAATGTTCACAATCAAAGAAATTTGTATCGCTGCAATCAATAACGGTGTCGCTTGTAGCGATTGTTAGTGAGCACGGATCGTCCACAGAGATTCGTGTTTTGATCGATCTTGTTTTAGATGAATTGAAATGAAAATGATTCAAGATTTGTGAGATTTAATTTCAAGAAACATAAAGAAAATAGATCTAGAATCAAGAATCAAGAAGTTATCCCCAATCACTTTGATTATCAAGATTATGAAGAATAGCTTGTAGGATTCAATTGAATTAATAGCTAATGATGAATCTAATAATTCCTAATCTTATCTATTGATAATTTGTAGCTAGATTGATGATGATGAACGAAGATTAGGGATCAATTGAAGAAACTAGGGTTTCTCCTTCACTATCCCTTGTCTTTTCAATCATAATCATTCGGATCAAGCCTTTAGCGAAGAAAATCATCAATTGTTTGATCCCTAATTTGCAACGAAATAATCAAGAAGTGATCTCGCTCCAAATTAGGTCATCAACGATTCTTTTTTCTAAGATTCACAAATCTCATAAGATTTAAAATTAGTATTAAGATTTGTTCATCATTAGATCTATCAATTCTCTCGAATTCTCCACAAGCGAAGAATTTACTCACGCATCATAATGAAACAATCAAGAATGAAGAATTTCATAATGCGAGAATGTATAGAAAGCAAGAATTGCAATTATCACCTTTATTAAATCTCCTTCAAATTACACCTCTCAATTGAGTTTACAAGACTAGCTTTCGAATCTCTCCTTGAAAGGGAATTTGTCGTCGAAACTCGCTTCGCTCGATTGCCGTGAGTCGTGGATCGGATGTGGATCTCTTGCTTTTGATGATGACCGGCGTTACAATAAAAGATCATTGATTGCTTGCTTGATTTGTTCTCGATGGATCTTGATTTGGCTTTGGATTTAGATTTGGGTTAGGATTTTGGATCACAAGTTGTGTCACTCAACTTGTATAGTGAATTGGTTCAATGTTCAACAACCTTTTGAATGAAGCCCTGGGTATCCTTTTATAGTTTTCCTTTATCTTCTCTTAGAAGCTAGGTTGTTATGAGGCTTGCATAGGAAGCTAGGTAGGTACCAAGCTTACACTAGAAGCTTCGCTGTTGTAGAGAACCTTCTAGAGATTTCTAGGGACTTTGAAGCGTCTTGTAGAAGTTTAGCAGTTGAAGAGAAGCCTCGGAAAAAAGTTTCAACCGCCAACGAATCAGAACGGCCGCGGATCCGCGGCGGATCGGCCTGGATCGGCCGCGGTTCCGCGGCCATATGATGAGTTTGATGGCTGGTTTTCTCTGTGTCTCTTGATGTTGGCTTTAGGGTTCTTCTCTGATACCTGGAATCTTATTATTGTTTCTTGGTTGCTGCCAGATTTCAAGTCTTTGACTTGATGCATTTTATCGGCACTTTTGTGATTCCGGTACTTTGACCTGAAGAATTTTCTGCACACAATCTCGATAAAGTATGTTGAGATATACAAAATCATGCATGCAGTAATAAACACTCAATTTCCCTCGTAATGCTGGTTATAATGTATAACACATGTTATTTGATATTTTGCAGACGAATTGCTAATATGTGCTATATTTATATCAAACACCTTTAGATGATTAAAAAGAGTAGGGAAATTGATGTATTAAGAATGCAATATTTTCGAATGATCAAATTCCCCCAAACTTAATTTTGGTCGTCTCGAGCAAATATCTTTTATTTAAGAGAAGGAGAAAATAGAAGAAAAAGAAAAACTATCTAGCACATTTTCATAGGCGAACACGATTGCACTGAGCACGTGCAACAAGCCTTTAAACCTTTAGGTGTCCCTACCAGGAGGAGTGTTGTCTCCTGAGGGTTTTCAGCGGATTGCACTCACAAAATCCTATAATAAAAGGAAGACCGTGAAAGTTATATATAAAGATAAGAATTGTAAAAGAAAGACTTTGAAAATTAGAGTTTCCAACTATACTAGTTTTTCGGTTGTCATGAGCCCTATCTTAATAGTCGTGAAAAGATCTTAGAAATCACATCATTTCTCAATAAAATATCGTCTTTATTCTTCATCCCTACCTTTCTTCCAAACACCGATCATATACCCCTACGTGTGTGTAAAAGACATCCCTACACTCGGAGAATTCAATTCAAGCTATCATACTCTTGTCCATCTACCTTAGTACTTTTTAATCGGTGAATATTTAGATGAATTTGCTCACACATTTTTCATGCGACCGTTAATACTTCTTGAGATACTAATTGACCGATTACTACATGTGCTTGCTGATTAGGCGTAAATAGCAATTTTCTCGTCTTGCAACACCTAAGGCTTGGCAGTGACTCCCAAACCAGTTGGTCTAAGGCATTAGGTGATGAAGCACCCTCGCTATATTTTTTTTATGCTGCCTTGGTGATTACAAAACCAGTGTTCATTTTTCTTCACCATTTTATATTTTATTCTTTATTTTTTTATTTTCTTCGTACTTTGGCTTTCAGACAAGAGCATTTCAAGGTATCCTCTACTATCCCGAATTTCAAGACGTGTGTAAGTGCGTATAGTAGGGTATCAACATTCAAATGTTTGGCTTTCAGAATAGGAACTATTTTTTAGACTTATTTTTATCCGTAGATTAGTGACTTCTTTCATGTTACTAACCCTTGGGACAACGGCTCATAACTACTTATTACTAGTTCGTTTAAGAAAACTTCTAATTTTCTAGATTTTCTTAAAATTTTCTAATCTTTTGGATGTAATTTTTCACTATCTAATCTTATATTATCTTATTTATTTACAAATTTTTTTTATTATATGTTTTGTGCTTATACAAAATATGATGCAAAGTGATGCGTAAATAAGCACAAACCTCCCCCAAACTTGTTTATAACAGTGTCCTCACTGTTGCCATCTGTTAAATCTTAAAACCCTGTAGGCTTGGGAGGAAATTTATTAACGGGGGCAATAATATATGAACATGAAAATCTCCCCAAACTTATTCTTTTTCACTCACCTCCATTCTAAAGATGATACAATATTTTTCAAGACATGGAGGTGAGACGGATTTTAGTCAAGATAAAGCGACTGCTGTAAAAACATGAGCTCCTCCGTGGGGTCAGTGGAAAAATACGGTTTTAATCTCTGTCCATTTACTTCGAAAATTGTACCGTTTTCAACATTTTCAACCCCAACTGCCCCGTGCGGGTATACATACCGCACAACAAAAGGTCCTTTCCACCGAGATTTTAGCTTACCAGCATGAAGATGGAGACGCGAATCATAAAGAAGGACTTGTTGACCAGGTGTAAAAGTTTTTCTCAAAATGTTTTTATCGTGAAATATCTTAGTCCGGTTCTTTACAATTACAGCATTATCATAAGCTTCATCGTGGAGTTCGCTTAGCTCGTTTAATTGCAGCTTCCGAAAGCTGCAGGCTTGATTTAAGTCAAAGTTAAGTTCTTTAATGGCCCACATTGCTTTGTATTCAATCTCGACCGGAAGGTGGCAAGCCTTACAAAACACTAGACGATATGGAGACATACCTAGATCGGTTTTATATGCGGTACGAAATGCCCAAAGAGCATCCGTCAATTTGGTTAACCAATCTTTTCGATTTTTAGAAACTGTTTTCTCCAAAATTTGTTTGATTTGTCTGTTTGAAACCTCAGCTTGCCCGCTTGTTTGGGGATGATAGGGTGTGGAAAGTTTGTGGTTGATTGCATATTTCCGCATCAAAGTCTCGAAAGACCGATTACAGAAATGCGTCCCGTTATCGCTAATGATAGCGCATGGGTGTCCAAATCGCGAAAAGATATTTTCTTTTAAGAACTTAATGACAACTTTTTTGTCATTAGTGCGACAAGGAACAGCTTCAACCCATTTCGAGACGTAATCGACCGCAAGTAATATGTACAAATTCCCAAAGGAGTTGGGAAGAGTACCCATAAAATCAATACCCCAAACGTCGAAAATTTCAACCACTAGGATCGGCTGAAGTGGCATCTCATTTCTTCGAGAAATCCTACCTGTGTGTTGACACTGTGGACAGGTTTTGCAATGATCAAATGCATCTTTGAATAATGTCGGCCAGTAAAAATCGCATTGCAAAACCTTCTCCGCCGTCTTTCGAGGACCAAAGTGACCTCCACATGCCTGATCATGACAAAAAGATAGAACACTCTTGAATTCATTATTAGGGACACATCTTCGAATGATCAGGTCAGGACAATACTTAAACAAATAGGGTTCATCCCAGTAAAAGTGTTTTACCTGGGATAGAAATCGATATTTGTCCTGTTTCGACCATTCGTGGGGAATAAGTCTCGTAGCAAGATAATTCACAGTATCCCCGAACCAAGGTTCGTCGGATACGTTCAAGAGTTGTTCGTCCGGAAAAGAGTCATTAATCGGCAGGGTCACAGGTGAAGAAGAGATGCGTGAAAGATGGTCGGCTACTACGTTTTCACATCCTTTCTTATCTCGAATAAGAAGATCAAATTCTTGTAATAGAAGGATCCAACGTATTAACCTACCTTTAGCATCCTTTTTCGCCAAAAGATATTTTAAGGCGCAGTGGTCAGTGTACACAACAATTGGTGAGCCAATCAAGTAAGGCCTGAATTTTTCTAATGCAAATACAACTGCCAAAAGTTCCTTTTCAGTAGTTGTATAATTAATTTGAGCATCATTCAGGGTTTTGCTTGCATAATAAATCACGTGTCGCATCTTTTCAATGTGCTGTCCTAAGACTGCACCTACTGCAAAATCTGATGCATTACACATAAGCTCAAACGAGTGGTTCCAATCTGGAGATGATAGAATAGGGGCTGTGGTGAGAGAATTTTTAAGTGAGTCAAATGCAACCTCACAATCTGAGTCAAAGTGAAAGGTTGTCTCTTTGGCCAAGAGAAGAGTTAAGGGTCTAGCAATTTTGCTAAAATCCTGAATGAATTTCCGATAAAAGCCTGCATAGCCAAGAAAAGATCGTATATCTTTGATGCATTTGTAATGAGGAAGGTTATGAATGACATCTATTTTAGCTTTTTCAACCTCAATGCCTTTTCGTGAAATAACATGTCCAAGCACAATTCCCTCTTGGACCATGAAATAGCATTTTCCCAATTCAAGATTAAGTTCTTCTCTTTACAACGAGTAAGAACTGCGTCAAGATGAGATAGGCAGTCAGCAAAAGAATCTCCGAATATCGAGAAATCATCCATGAAAATTTCCAGAAAATTCTCGATCATGTCCGAGAATATCCCCTTCATACACCGCTGAAATGTAGCGGGAGCATTGCATAACCCAAAGGGCATGTGTCTATAAGCAAAAATACCAAAAAGACAAGTAAATGTGGTTTTATCTTGATCCTTTTTGGCAATAGGGACCTGGTTATAGCTAGAGTATCCGTCCATGAAGCAATATTCCCGTCCAGCTAAGCGTTCTAACATCTGGTCAATAAAAGGTAGAGGAAAGTGGTCTTTCCTCGTTGCGGTATTGAGTTTTCTATAATCAATACATACACGCCACCCAGTTTGAGCACGTGTCTGGATTAACTCATTAGCCTCATTTGTTATGACCGTGATGCCAGATTTCTTAAGGACTACATGAATTGGACTTACCCATTGGCTATCAGAGATTGGGTAAATGATACCACTGTCAAGACATTTGACGATTTTTTTCTTTACCGCCTCCTTCATGACGGGGTTTAACCATCTCTGTGGTTCTCGGGTTGGCTTGGCTTCATCCATCAGATATATATGATGTTCAACAATCAAGGGACTAATCCCTTTGATGTCAGCCATTGTCCAACTAAAAGCTTGCCTATTAGATCTCAATACCGTCAAAAGAGCATTCTCTTGCTCTAAGGCTAGAGAAGCTGATATGATCACAGGTAAAGACTCATTCTCACCTAAATATGCATATTTAAGATGAGAAGGTAATAATTTGAGATCCAATGTCGGTGGAGAAACAATAGAAGGTGGGGTAAGAGAATGACATTCAGATTCACGAAGAAGCTCGTAGCCTGCAAAGGATACAGACTCGGAAAGTGATGAGTCAAAAGTTTCAGACTCAGGAATGGGCTCGTCGAAAGTGTCCTCACTAAGATGTGCAAGATCAAATATTGATGTGCTAATGTCGTTGAGATTATCAAAGCAAAGTTCATCAACCTCGCAGCTTTCGGGAGCTATCTCGTGGACGGAACAGACATCAAGTATGTGAGCAGAGGGTTCAGACGGCTGACTTCCAATTTTGTAAATGTTCAATTCAATTGTCATTTTTCTAAAAGATAGGTTCATAGAACCGTTTCGACAGTTAATGACAGCATTGGAAGTGGTAAGGAATGGTTGACCCAGAATCACCAGAATTTGGTTCCGTGGGTTCGCTACAGGTTGTGTATCAAGAACAATAAAGTCCATAGGGAATATAAATTCCCTGACTTTAATCAACACATCCTCTAGTTCACTCCTAGGTTTGGTGATTGATCGGTCTGCCATTTGGAGAGTGCAATGAGATGGTTTCAACTCTCCAATCCCTAACTGCTCGTAGACCGAATATGGAAGCAGGTTAACACTTGCGCCAAGGTCAAGTAAAGCACGGTTGATGTCTTTACCCCCAATAGAAATCGAGATTGTAGGACATCCAGGGTCCTTACGTTTCTTTGGTAACTGTGGGGTAAAAGCAGTGCTAACATTATTTGTCATGAATACCTTTTTGGGCACTTGAGTCTTCCTCTTCCTAGTGCACAAGTTCTTTAAAATTTTTGCATAAGACGAAACTTGTTGGATAGTATCTAGGAGAGGGATGTTGATATTAACATGTTTGAACATTTGCATAATCTTCTCCATATGTGGACTCGATTTGTTTTCCCTTAATCGATTCAGATAAAGAGTTTTAGCAATAATAGCTGGGTCCAATATTGGAGAAGGTGGTGTGTGTGGAACTGATCCCAGAATAGGAGTGGGGATCGTCTTTGGTGGACTAGAAGGAATATGCTGAGGGTTCGAGCCTTGAGGAAAACGAAGAATAGGCTCGGGAGAAAATGGTGGGGCAGACAAAGTAGGATTAGAAGTAGAAGTGGATGTGGAAGGAAAAGTGGAAGTGAAAGTCGGAGTGTTATTGATTAATTCATCATGATTATCGATCTCTTCACTGACTTAATTATTCAGCACTCTTCCGGATCTCAACGTTGTAATTGCATTCACATTGTAGTGTTGTGAATGTCCAGGATTCGGTAGGGGTTGAGACGGAAGTTTCCCTTTCTCTTTAGCACTCATTTCGGCATTCAATCGTGCAATTTGTGCTTCCATCGATTTTATACTCTCAGCTTGGGAGACAGAGTTTTTCTTTATATCATCGACTGAAGACTTAACCTCAGCCGAAACTTGCATGAAATTTTTCAGAATTAAATTCATGGTTTGTGCGAGTGAAGAGGAGTCATCAATACCGGTCAATTGCAAAGAATTATACGGTGCAGAAGTGTTGACCGGATTTTGAAAGTTTTATGATTGATAGGGGTGCTGAGTCAGTTGTAGTGGTTGCTGTTGTTGTGGAGGGACTCTTTGAAAGTTGTTTTGGTTTGGAACCGTGTTTTGAGTTTGTTGTTGGTTCCAAGCAAAATTAGGGTGATTCCTCCAACCCTGATTATAAGTGGAAGAATACGGAACATTTATAGGTCTTTGCTGGAAAGCAGCATTAGTATGCTCTTGACCTTGACAGAGAATTCAATGGACATTCTTCCGTAAGATGTGATGGATCATAACAGCATCCACAAACAGTTTTGGGGAGTGTCATCTGATTTAGGGAGGCTGATAAAAAAATTTGTTCCATAGTTTCGAATTTCTTTTGCATTGCTGCCATTTCAGCTCTAACTCCTATGGAAACATCCAGTTGATGGATACCATCCCTAGACGATGGTTGACTTACACTCTCCCACTGTAAAGATTTTTCAGCGAAATCTTCTAAAAATCTCCAAGCTTCACCATCGTCTTTAGACATGAAGTTGCCTTGACACATGGATTCAAGATTCTGTTTTGTTGTAGGATTAATGCCCTCATATATGATTCTGCACAGATCCAATCGGTGGATTCCGTGATGAGGTTATTGAACTAATAGATCCTTGAAGCGTTCAAAATACTTCGAAAATGGTTCATTGGGAAGCTGGGTAAATTGATTTATTTCGCTACGGACTCAGGCTGTCTTATGATTGGGATAGAATTTCTTAAGGAAAGCTATGACGAAATCATCCCAGTTTGAAATAGAATGTGCAGCTGTGTTATAAAGCCACTTCTCGGCTAAATCGCACAAAGTGAACGGGTGAAGACGTAATCTCATAGCATCCACAGAAAGCTGTGAAGTACCCATCATAGCGCATACATTTTCAAATTTGGTAATAAAAACGTATGCGTCTTCAGACTCGAGACCGTGAAATTTGGGTAAAAGATTGATGTATTGAGGTTTGATTTCGAAATTGTCCCCATTGGCTGGTGGAATGGAAAGACAAGTAGAAAGAGGACCTCGAATAGGGTAGCATCTCTCTTGGAGAGAGATGCGGGGCAGATTCTGCGCACCTGCGGACGGTGGTAGAGTGGTGTTAAAGAAGTTCGATGGAGATCCGTCCATCGAAATGGGTGTGGTAGTGGGTGAGGAAAAAGAAGATGTAGAAATACCGACTTTGGAGTCGATAGAAAGAACGCGGACAAGACGGGCACTAGAATCCCGTGTCCAGCCGAGCATGCACTAAATGGTTTAGCACAAGTGGCAGCGTTGTGATAATTAGAGAAAAAATTTGGATTGGTGTTTGTTTTGAAAAATACGGATTTTTGAAAAATCAAATCACAAAATATGCACAAGCAAGCCTAGATCTAATGGTCACCTAGGTCAAGTCTCTAGACCGCTCCTAAACTTCCAGAAGACAAATTGCAGGATAAATTATCTACTGCCTCTTTACCCCTTTTGTGGCCAGGTAAGTGGGAGGTTCTCCACTACGTAAGTAGTGGGCCTAATTAAGTAACCACTTGCCTTAGACATACTTGCCTTAGACACCACAAAAGAAATGCGGATAAACAGTAGATTACCCACAACCTCCTTCTGTCCTAAGTGAGCGTGACGGTCCTTAGAGTCATGTCTAGATATTTTTTTAGTTAATGAGGGTGATGCGGATGCAAGTTTTGTGATTTCCGGGGATTAGGAAGGGTAATGAACTCCCCACCTAATCTGAATTTGGTCTTTGCCTCTTAATTTCCATGTTAAAATATGCAAACAACCAAGATCAAACACGCAACAATTTTTCTTTTAGCGGCGCTACGAATTTTTGCAAAGAATTCTGCAGAAATTGGTTATTGGACAGAGCAGGGAAGAGATAAGAAAGTTAGAAATATACTTGAAAATTTTTGAACACTGAAGCCTCAAGAACGCCGCGTTTCCGCCACGAAATGTTACCAAGTGCCGCGGTTCCGCGGTTTGATGATGTGATCTCTGCACAAAATTTTGTGCAAATCCTCCTGTTACCTCACTGGACTTCCTGAGATGATCTGAATATTTTTCCTCTTGCTCCAATGATTCCAGATTCCCTTGTAAAAATCACAATAAATCGTTAAGCACTTGATGCGATTTTGATCTAAGAAATTCTGATGGAATAATAAAATTTTCAACTCAAATAACAAGAACGAACAAAATAGCACGCAATCCCCGGCAATGGCGCCATTTGATTGATCAATTGAGTTGTGATAAAATATAAAATGTTCACAATCAAAGAAATTTGTATCGCCGCAATCAATAACGGTATCGCTTGTAGCGATTGTTAGTGAGCACGGATCATCCACAGAGATTCGTGTTTTGATCGATCTTATTTTAGATGAATTGAAATGAAAATAGTAAAGAAAATGATTCAAGATTTGTGAGATTTAATTTCAAGAAACATAAAGAAAATAGATCTAGAATTAAAAATCAAGAAGTTATCCCCAATCACTTTGATTATCAAGATTATGAAGAATAGCTTGTAGGATTCGATTGAATTAATAGCTAATGATGAATCTAATAATTCGTAATCTTATCTATTGAAAATTTGTAGCTAGATTGATGATGATGAACGAAGATTAGGGATCAATTGAAAAAACTAGGGTTTCTCCTTCACTATCCCTTGTATTTTCAATCATAATCATTCGGATCTAGCCTTTAGCGAAGAAAATCATCAATTGTTTGATCCCTAATTTGCAATGAAATAATCAAGAAGTGATCTCGCTCCAAATTAGGCCATCAACGATTCTTTTTGCTAAGGTTCACAAATCTCATAAGATTTAAAATTAGTATTAAGATTTGTTCATCATTAGATCTATCAATTCTCTTGAATTCTCCACAAGCGGTGAATTTACTCACGCATCATAATGAAACAATCAAGAATGAAGAATTTCATAATGCGAGAATGTATAGAAAGCAAAAATTTCAATTATCACCTTTATTAAATCTCCTTCAAATTACACCTCTCAATTGAGTTTACAAGACTAGCTCTCGAATCGCTCCTTGAAAGGGAATTTGTCATCGAAACTCGTTTCGCTCGATTGCCGTGAGTCGCGGATCGGATGCGGATCTCTTGCTTTTGATGACGACCGGCGTTGCGATAAAGGATCATTGATTGCTTGCTTGATTTGTTCTCGATGGATTTTGATTTGGCTTTGGATTTGGGTTAGGGTTTTGGACCACAAGTTGTGTCACTCAACTTGTGTGGTGAATTGGTTCAACGTTCAACAACCTTTTGAATGAAGCCCTATGTATCCTTTTATAGTTTTCCCTTATCTTCTCTTAGAAGCTAGGTTGTTATGAGGCTTGCATAGGAAGCTAGGTAGATACCAAGCTTACACTAGAAGCTTGGCTGTTGTAGAGAAGTTTCTGGAGATTTCTAGGGACTTTGAAGCGTCTTGAAGAAGTTTGGCAGTTGAAAAGAAGCCTCGGGAAAAAGTTTCAACCGCCAACGAGTCAGAACGGCCGCGGATCCGCGGCGGATCGGCCTGGATCGGCCGCGGTTCCACGGCCATATGATGAGTTTGATGGCTGGTTTTCTCTGTGTCTCTCGATGTTGGCTTTAGGGTTCTTCTCTGATACCTGAAATCTTATTATTGTTTCTTGGTTGCTGCCAGATTTCAAGTTTTTGACTTAATGCATTTTATCGGCACTTTTGTGATTCCGGTTCTTTGACCTGAAGATTTTTCTGCACACAATCTCGATAAAGTATGTTGAGATATACAAAATCATGCATGTAGTAATAAACACTCAATTTCCCTCATAATGCCGGTTATAATGTATAACACATGTTATTTGATATTTTGCAGACGAATTGCTGATATGTGCTATATTTATACTAAACACCTTTAGATGATTAAAAAGAGTAGGGAAATTGATGTGTTAAGAATGCAATATTTTCGACTGATCAGGCGGCGATCCTCTCCCTCGCCTGACACAGCTCTCGGTTCAGGCTCTCCTCCCACGAGGAAGACTCGCCCGCTAGCTGCAGCGCTGGGGCGATTTCCTCCTGCTCCATATTGGCGACGAGGGCACAGTGCTGGAGGACCTGAGGAAAACAAAAGGAGGGGTTAAAAAGGTATACGATCCCGCAAACAAAAAGGCTTAATGAAAACCCGAACGGGAGGTGGACACTAACCTGCACGGCCTCCTGAGTTATGGCCGCGATTTGGGCCTTGAGTCTCCTCTAGGGGATTCTGCCCCCAGCCGACCGCTCTATCTCAGAGAGCAAGTTGTCGGCGACAGAAAGCCCCGAAGGCACCTCATAGCGAAGATCCCCTCCTGCACGAAGATCGGGGAAGACGGGGCTTGGGACACCGTCCTCTTGCGCCGCTTGAGTGGGGCCACGGTAGGGTCGGCCTCATTTGCCACCTCCACAACCCGGGGTTCTTGCTCCCGAGCATGTTTGCGGCTCTCCCTGTGGCTGGTCTTCAGAGCCCGGGGCGTAAAGGAACGCCCAGCCGAAGCTGCCGCGGGCGCGGCCGGGCTCGAGGCGGGGCGTGACGTGACGAGCCGGCGCCTCCGGCCTTCCTTCCCTTCTTCTCAGCCATCGCAGATAGAAATTTTTGTTTGTCCATCGGCTCTGCAAAGGAGAAAAATACACAAAGGGAGTTAGCGATGCCAGAAAGAATAGAAGAAGAATATATGAGTCTAAACAGGTTGCCTAAGCTCCTAACTTACCTGCAAACTGAGCGGGACTGAGCCCGGCCCAACTGAGGGCCTGCTCGAACAACAATACATTGGCCCGTTGGAAAGGCTCCCATGCCGACACTGCCATCATTTGGGGATTGGGCGACCGTCTCACCCGCGGGCAGTAGTCCTTGTGCCACCGAACAGGCACAGGCCAATCCTCACCCTCGGGCGGCCCGACAAATAAGAATTTCTCCTTCCATTCATGGATGGAGGAAGGAATTGCTACGACCCCCGACCCGGCTGCCCCTCCCTTGTGTTTTCTAAAGGAAATGTATACCCAGCTCGGCTCATCCTTACGGGTGCCGGGGTGATTTTTATAACAGAGGGAGGAAAGAAGAAGGGTCAGGCTGAAGGGGATTTCTTGTAGTCTCAACCGGACCAGGAACCCGAAGAGAATCCTCCACCAGTTCGGTACTAGCTGGCCCAGAAATAATTGAAAACAGCGCAGCGCCGCACTCACCTCGGGGGAGAAGGGCAGATGCATTCCGGCCCAAAAGGCATCCAGATACAAGGCAATCTTCTTTCTCCGCACCTGGTCTGCCTTGTCTCCTTCCCCGGCCAAGCGAAGCGAGTAGCCGGGGGGTGTGTGGAAACGAGCCCGGATTGTGATGAGCTCGTCCACATTCCTCAGGAAAGAAGGCGCGTCATGAGCACTCTTGATGCGCGCTTGGGGAACCGTCCCCGTCGCGCGGCCCCGGGAAGCAGGTTTAACCCTAACTCCCCGAGGGGAATCCAACTCGGACGAGGCAGAGGAAAAAACGGCAGAAGACTCCCTAGACTCTACCTCAACTATCTTAACAGACTCCCCGGAAGATGACATCTAACCCGAGCAAAGGAAGGAGTCCTCCGAGGAAAAAGAACGAGAAATCCGACCTAAAGAGAAGAGCGCCGAGCTAACACACAGCGATGGGGGAATTATAGCGAAGTGTGGATCCTGGGGGGGTCCCACCTCGATTTATAGCGTTCGGCAAGCGCATCCAACGGCGTCGATCGATTCCCGCCAAAACAGACGCTTCGCGTTCGACGACCATCAACTTTTCACGCGTCACAAGAGCATCGGACGCGTCCCTTCAAGCGCCAAGGACACCGGCGGCCCGTCACGTCAGCCAACCAGCGCCGGACGTGTGGCCTGGCGCCTCAACGAACGTACGATCGAATTGGCGCTTCCTCTTTAATGCACAATCTCTTCTCTGATCCGCTGACGTCATCAAAAATACGACTAATTGGCCGGGAATCCATGCCGATGATGTCTTCAAATAAGAACTTAGCCCGGATGACCGATCGGACCACTCTCGACCCGACCCATAACTAGGCCGAGACGAGAGTGTGGGGCTAATGATGATGCTCGGTACTGAAAACTCCCTAGATCATGACACGTGGCAGATGACGTGTCCCAAAGCTTACGAGAAAGGAGCATGAACGGTACATTGGAGGCATACCCCGGGCCTCGACCCGAGGGTGTTCTCGACCTTCGATGACCTTCCAGAACACTCCTGTGCTCGTCCAACAAACAACCATTGGCTCACCTCCGATCCTTCCTGCATGCTGGACCTCCTTAGCCCTCTCAGCTAAGCTCTGAGCTATCACAGAACCAAGCTCGCTCGGCCTCCCGCTCGCCTCCGAGCCTCCCGCCGAGCTCAGCTTCCTCGGTTTCATCGACCGACCCAGAGCGCAGATCGCAAGCGTTCCGGACATGGCTCCGCGAATCTTGACATACGTGAGATATCCGCCGCCCCACGATCCCGCGTCCCACGCCATCGCGTTCCCCTGTTAACAGGTGTATCTCGCCATTAATGGAGGATCCCGTCATTCGCGCGGGCGCAACTCTAAAGGCGTAACTGCCGGCGTAAATCTCGCACTCGCCAGCCCATGGCTGCCACTATATAAACCCCCTCTCAGACGACTCAGGTAAGGCAATGATTATCCAATAGGCCGCTACTCTGCCCAAATACCTCGACTAATTTGATCGTCGGAGGGTCCATGGTGGTACAACCATCCCGGGACTTCTTTACAGGTAGCTCGGCTTTATTCCAAATCAAGCCCACTGAGATCCACAAGCTTCAGGAAGCAGCCCTCCAATCCAATCTCAGCCACTCATCAGTGCTCGCAGCAGATCTACGGAAGACAACGTCTGAAGGAGATCAAGACCTCCATCAGTTCTATCAAATTTATATTTTCT
Organism: Agapanthus africanus; assembly: GCA_030015575.1. Taxonomy (NCBI): domain Eukaryota; kingdom Viridiplantae; phylum Streptophyta; class Magnoliopsida; order Asparagales; family Amaryllidaceae; genus Agapanthus; species Agapanthus africanus. The sequence continues at coordinate 510,301,154 of JASDDO010000016.1, forward strand.
TTTCTAAGAAGAAACATGATTTGTTCCTTCAAGTCTTTGACACTGACAAGTTTCCTTTTCAGAATTTTTTAAAGCTGTTTTTTACACATCGCATTGATAGTCTTCGTACAAATGGTATCGATCTTTGTAGAGAGAGCTTTAAGACTTGTAATTTTAGATAGCAATATGTTCTGATCACATGCTAATGAAAATATGATATCCGGTTGTGTATAATGTACATGTTTCAGTTTGAGAGTGAATCTCGTCTGTGTGTAGAAAATTTTCAGTCCTCTGAAAGGAACACATGCATTTGTCTTGTAATAAACAAAATTAATGGTATTTACCCGAGAAAACGACGATGGATTTGGTATTTTAGTGTAATTTACCTTAGTTCTCATGTTTCCAATTCTACCTTCTGCAAGGTGCCGATTAATTTTTCCTCCATTGGCGATCCGCGAGACAGCGGACCGCTCCGAAACCCACGCGGTGCTCGCGGTTACCATTAAGCTAGCTCTTCTCCTTCCTCCCCCCTCCTCCTGTTTTCGGATCCCAAACCCCTCTCCAAATCCGACCCGCTTCCCCAAAGGGAAGGAGAGGGGAGAGAAGAAACGAGTCAAAGAGAAGAAAGAATGTGGGTGTTTTATTTGTTGTCGCTTCCGCTGACGCTGGGCATGGTGACGCTGACGCTTCGGTACTTTGCGGGGCCGCACGTGCCGACGTACGTGCTGATCGCCGTCGGCTACGCCTGGTTCTGCTCCATCTCCCTCATCATCCTCGTCCCCGCCGACATCTGGACCGTATGTTTCCCGCTCCTTTTCAATTTTGGGGAAATTGTTGATTTTTGCCTCTTTGTTATTATTATTTTTGAATGGTTTTGTTGTTTTCTTAGATTGTGATTAGCTGGACCCATGAAAGATTCTTTTGTTTTTATTTGAGGCGTAAATTTATGAGGAGTAAATGTAAGAGGCTAATAATTTGATTTTTTAAAAATTTCTTTTTAATCATCGTCATCAGAAATATGAGAAAAGAGAAAGCCTTGACCTAATCTTAAGTGCGCTATGAAAAAGCTACATGAAATTGTTTATTTGTGAATTTTCATCCTATCTTGAAGAGGGGGAGAACGTAGAAGAAGAAAGCCGTTCTATCAAAAAGAGAGTTTGGAAAGAAGCTGAGCTGGTGATTATGTGGTAATGAAAATTGAAATTGGGTTGCTTGATGAAAAATTCTTTTTCTACCAATTCGGTAGATTCCATGTAAGCTAACAGGTTGGTGAATGGATATAAAGTTAGAGTAGCTATGAGATTTGAAAATCTACCCCACATTTTTACCAATCACCAATCCAGTAGCTTATGTGGAATTTATCAGGTTGGTAGAAAAGGTATTTCTCTTGCTTGATTAGAATGATGGAAAGCAAGGAAGTTATAAAGAAAGAAAGAATGTATATTAAAATAGCATAAAATATTCACTTTCATGCACTTTCCTCTCACTTTCTAAGGTTTTGCTAAGAAAATGAAGAGGGAAAAATAGTAGAAAGCAGTGGAGCACTTTTCATTCCTTTTCTTATGCATCCAAGCTTTTCTACTTTCGTCTTTGCTTTCTATCTACCAAAGAAAGTGGGGGAGGTTTTTGAAATGAAATAGTCTTTAGAACCTGTAGATAACTCGAGATTGTTGCTTAGGAGTTTGAGAGTGTTGCTTATGACTGATTTCTTGCTAAATATGAAGCTTTGATCTATTAGCGCCAACTATAAGAACAACTAAATGCTTACTACAACTGCAAGAACACACTTCATATTTCTGCATCAAAAGAAAATAAAAGTCTGCAAATACGCCTCTGAGGATCTGAAGAAATCCTTTTGAGGAAGGATGCACATTATTTGAAAATCTGTCTCAGTGACAAAAAGTTTGTGTCTCTCAAGCAATTTTTAATATATAAATTATTGTTTTGTTACAGCAAGTGTTGTGCTAACACTAAGTAAGAAACGGTCTGCCACATGGATTATATCATTCTTTCTTGCTTTTTCTATTTTGCATAATTGACAACCCAGTTGAAAGAAAGAGAGCAGTGTGTCATTTCAAGCAATTTTTTTTCCAATTTGTGTAAACTAAGCCCAAATTTATGTTCTAGAAAGAACACTTCTCAACTTTGATAGGCTGTATCTTGAAAGAATTGAGTTCTTTTATATATGCTAAATCTGATCTGAGTCATTGATAGTAAAATGGTCAAAGTAACTAGATATATGCTATATGGAGGAGGTGAGGATGTGAATATGAATTGTTCTTATCATGTAATTTCCAGCTGTTACATACTAGTTTGGTTTTTGGTTTGCTCATTCATATGATCTTGGAGTACCATAAAACTATGCACGCTGTTGCTTTGTCAATACTAACAATTATATGTATTTCTATTGCCATACAGACAATAGTTGGTCATGAAAAGGGAGGCATAGCTTTCTTTTGGAGCTGGTCATATTGGAGTACTTTTGCATTGACCTGGTACACTTAATCATCCTCATACTTATACATGATTTTCTCTTTAGAAATGATCTGACTATTGTCGAGTATGAATCTATAATGGACCTATGACCCATGAATCAAAGTACTTATTTCCATCTTGTAGAAGATGTAGCTCATGCATGTATTTTCCACGATTAAATCCAGAGGTTTGTATAAAGGACAGTTGTAATGGTAATTAGACACATTCACTTATATAAAGAAAGTATGTTATCTTTCACTTCTACATCCAAATGCAGATCTATGAATTTTCACCAAATTATGTAGATTGGCAAGGCTGACTACATATTGTAAATTTGATAACCCCTAGATGGAGCTTTCTCGGATGGATTTGAGTCTCTTTCAAAAGATAACCCTTTTTTAATACTTACACCTTGAGGAAGGGACCTCCTATGAGGACATCCATCTTAGTCACACTCTTACCCATACATTCTCAACAATGGAGTTTTTAACATACTTGCTCCCCAAAATATGCTATTTCTGCTAAAACTAGATTTTGTTAGATACTTAAATGTATTATGTACCATACCCTTTCTAGCGAACATCCAACAGTGAACTCACTTTAAGTTCATGGCATGTTCTTTAGTGACTTGAGTCCTGACTTAAAGTACGAACTACAACAAATTCATGATTTCGTTGGAAATGTTATATCCCAGACACCTACAAATCTGATATCACTTTGGAGAGGAAAAGGATTTGACGATGAGGTCGTGAAAGGAAAAGGCTAAAGATATGGCCCTTGACTGGAAAAAGCTCAATGGTATCTTTTATTTGATGCTTTGTTTGTTTCACCAATATGACAGCGTGTAAAGGTCACATATCACAACAACATGGCATTTCTTTTTTGGTTGGAGAGGTGATAATTTATGTTGAACTTGTAAACATCTAGAGGAAATGAGAATGCATCATTACATGTTACACTTGGAGTACCTAACAGAAGAGGGACACGTCTCCATATTTGTTCCATTGATTAAGCATAAGTTATTACTTGCTAGAAACCAGATAGATTTTCTGAAAAATATTTGGAAATTTTATTTGAATCATTTAACTTTCCAAAGAAGTTACAATTGATTTCTCCTTTTCAAAATTCTTGAAGCAAATTGTAGCAACGTGACTTGTTCGTTCGTTCGTTTATTGATTTGTGGATTTTTTTTGAGGTTAACGAAAGCTTAAAAAGCCCCCGCGTTTCATTAATGGATTTTAACGAAACAACAAGAAACAGAAAATTGATTTGTGGATTTGAATCCTCTGTAATTCTGATGCCTAATATTTTCTTTGTTCGTGTCAAGTTGTTGTCACTCAAATGCATTTTAAGATCTAGGTCTACATTAATTTCTTTGATTTTCATGTCCTTCAATCCATGCATCATCTCTTATATCATATTTTTGCAATGTCATGATCATATCGTTGTCAATTCGGTGATACTTCAACTATTCCATGTGATTTATATGGCTGACTGTTTATTCTAACTTGGCTGTCTAGGCTGCACAAGTAGGAGAACAAAGCATTGGAATGATCTAAAACCTTTAATATTATGGCTATTTTCTCCCTCATTCAATTATTTTCTCTGTTATCAACGCGGAATCATCTTGATTTATATATACAATTTGCAAATTTAATTGCAATCTGCAATTTACAGTTGCTCGACACATGTCAGCCTATATAAAGTGACATCAGCCATACATTTTATTAATCATGTTGACATCAGCTGAACAGCATCCATACATGATGAATTGCTAAATAAGACAATACCATTGAAGATAAATTATTATATTTTTCATTTTCATTAAATTCTCTAAGTTGAACGATCTCAATTTAAGTAAACACTTTGGCATGCTGTAGCCTGTGACTTTAATGTTATTACTCTGCGCCCAATTATAATTTCAAAAAAATTTCATCTGCATTCAGTACAGGGATCATACACTGTTAACTTAGTGTTTGATATTATACTGTGCAGTTTCTCTTAAGTTGTAATATATATAGTTTATTTTCATTAAAGGCACATATTCTCATTTCCTTAGTTATGCTTATCATTCTAAGCAGGGCTGTGCTTCCCACTATTCAGGGTTATGAAGATGCTGGAGATTTCACAATGACCGAAAGACTCAAAACTAGCATAAGAGCAAACTTAGTCTTTTATATATGCGTGGGTTCTATTGGCCTTCTTGGACTTATTCTGCTTATCATCATGCGTGGAAACTGGTTTGTCTCTCATTTCTTTATGAACACATTCTCAATCTTGTTTCTCGCACTTTGGCTTTGTGCTAAATGCTAATATGCCTCACTAATACAGAATTTCGCCATTTGGCATTGTATGTTGTGCCATATTTTTTCTCCATCGCATGTCAGTAGTCACTACCACAACCTTATAGGCTGTGACTGGGAACTTAGGAAGTGAGGGACAGGTTGGAGAAAGAATGGGAAACAAGATTATGGTTCATCTTTTATAGTGGTTGCACTACTTAAAATGGAATTCTTTTTTCAGAGAAATGTACCTGGCCTTTTTATGTACAGCCGTAAAGCAGTTTTCTTTTCATTCTTACTTTCCTTGAAGATAAACACAACTGAGCATCCTGAACTTGTATATTACATTCATTTAAACAGATCGCTGTTTTTTCACAGCACAAATCGGTCTTGACGAGGCATGCACTTCGATTGGAACACAGATACATGCAAGAAAGTTGCCATCTTCTATTAACTAAATTGCTGCTTTTTACACTTGTGAAAAATTGCTAAACAAATTCTAAATCAATGTTGCAATCTTCCATGTTTGCAATTACAAAAAATTCTTAGGTCACATGTGTGCAGCTATTTGATACCCAAGACCATGAAATACCAAACTACAACCCTAGAGAGAGGGGGCGGTTGGGGGGATAGGATGTTAGACAAATTCTTGCTAATTTGCAATTTAATTGAGTACAAACCACAATAACGACAAATTGAGAGAAATTTGAATGCGATAAATAAAGTAGAAAAGTTAAGAAAGCAAATGGAAACACGCTATTTAAATAGGTTTGACTTCCCTTCTCCCTAGACACCCCCATTTTTAAGCTTTCCCAACCTTTGTGGCTATGTCTATTATGCTCTTTTACTGGGTAGGATAAAACTTTCACAACCGTCTCTTCCTAAGGGCTTCTTCTAACATAATTACTCTTCGTACTAAGCTACAATGAAACCAATAACATTTCTCTTTAATAATATGGAGAGATAATATAGCTCATGGATTACAAATTAAACTTTGACTACTGAGGACTTGAAGCTAATAGATGTGAGCTTTTAATGAACAAAAAGCTGATGAAGGAATGCTCGAACGATTTAAGCAAATAGCTCTAAAGATATTCTCTTTGAATGAATGAAGATAGTTGTGGCGCACAAAGATGTATTCAAGTTCTCTTAATATTCATAACAAATAAATCATATATTTAGATAAATAGAATAATTTTTACGGTTGAAAATATTGTCCAAATAATTCCTTTTAACATCTCTATATCCGCTCTATTTAAAGGAAAAATTAGAGCAGAAAACAAATTTGAATTTGGAGTAAAAATGAGAAAGCTATGAGCTAAATACTCCGATTCAATATTAAAAATATAACCTTACATTTAAATCCTTTAATCAAAGCCAATGGCTCTTAACTTTTCTTTGCTGAGTGCGGCCCATCAACTTACCGAGGTCACGTTGATATCAACGACCATGAGGACATGGATAGTTTAATTGTGTGTGCGTCTCTCTGTGTAAGAGAGAGAGTGTGTGCGTGTGCGTGTGTGTATAGGTTGTACACAAAAATCTACGATAAAAATATCAAATCCAAAATTTTTTTGAGCATGATATTTTCATTGGTTGGATTGAGATGAAATAAAATAATGTTCTATTTTCTTATTTATTTAATTTAAAAAAATGGAAAATAGCTAAGGAAAAATATTAAGTGTCTATAAAAATACAAATGATCTACCGACACTGACATAATTAATTTATTATGAGAAGAAAATAATTACGTGCCATAAATCTTAATGATCTCATAATTAAAAAGTAATTTTGAGCCAACACAAATATTTTAAATTATTCACCACTCAACGAAATAATGAAAAATATTTTTCTAGCTTAGAAAAATGCCATGGACATAATAGAAAGTACAAAATATTTCATGTACCATGAATGAAAATTATATATATTTCCAACATCCGATTTAAAAAAATTGATGCACGATGCATGGAAATATAAAAAGAAAATGTATATGCTGATGCAGCCTCACAAATAAGCATAGTCCTCTTACAAATGTAATTCTATCGAAGAAAAACCAAAATGCAAGACCTTGTGTTCCAAAATTGCTTGTGTCTATTAATCATGCGTCAAGTTGATCTTCTATTCTTGTCTTGTGAAGTCTCATCTTATTCCTCCAATCTCCAATGGATGTGACAATTTAGATAGACGCCTCCAACCTCCTTCAAATATTCCATAATATTAAATCTACAAAATTGTTAGCATAAATGTCGAACAAATCGTTTGGCAATAATCAAACCAAACCGGGATGAGTCCAACAAACCAATCAGGGTCAAGTTGTTTTAGAAAGCTGAGATTTGGTCACATGTAATTTTATGTTAGGTCCAGGTGACAGAACACTATGAACAATATATATTAAGGATTGCACACCTGAAGTATAAGGAGATCTTTCAATATTGATGTTGCTATCATGATGCACTCTTTCTACTTAAGATTCAAATTTTCACTTCAAAAAGTTGGAGAATGGAGATGACATGATGTCTTAACGAACTATATTGGATGCAAATAATTTTAAATGCGAGCGAGTTCTTATTTTCTTGATTTTGTTCCCATGTTTTCTCACCTTACATCATGCTACTATTTCATTTCAAACAAATTGCAAATAGCATGACAATAGGGATGAGAAAAGAAAACACTATAGCTGGTAATTTAAGATTGTTGAAATGACTTGATAACCTCACCTACCTCACCTTTGGCCTTATATAGAGACATCCACACATGAAATTATTGCAATTTTATTGTAAAGTCCTTGTCCACTATTTTGGGTACATGTGCATTAAAGTGGGGGACAAGTGCATTAAAGGGCATGCATTGCAAAATCAAGTTGTGCACTCTTTAATTTACCTATTAAAGAGGTTGCTCACATGTATTCGTAGGAGAAGAAAACGAGTAGAGGAAAAATGAAGTGTGAAAGCTTCATCTCCAAAGAATATATTGTGAGGAAAAATACAGAGAGTTTGAAGGTTTTTTTTAGAGTTGTTCTGCTCTCTACTCTTCTTTTGTTTGAGTTGCTCTTTGTTTCGAGTGTTTCCCTTTGTTGATGTTCTAGCGAGGTTGGGTGATGTTGAGAGTATTGTAACTCTTTTGTGTTCTCCTCTTAGATATAAAGGAATCGTGCTGCTGTTGTCTTCATCCTGGATATAGGACGAGTTGGCCGAACCACGTTAAATCGTGTATGCTGTCCATTTCGTCTGCTAGCTATTTCTGTTTGTTCCGCGTTCTCTATTTTGTTAGCCGTCTGTTTATATTGGGACCCGTTCGTCATAACAAACTGGTATCAGAGGCTTGGTGTTGATTTGTTGCGGGTTTCTAGATGGCTTCGACAGGTTACAAAATAGAGGTATTTCACGGTAGAAATAGTTTCAGTTTGTGGCGTGTGAAGATGTAGTCACTTTTGATGCAGCAAGGATTGTTCAAAGCCTTGTCCGGAAAGGACTAGTTACCCGCCTCTATTTCAGAAGATGAGAAAGAATTTGAGACAAAAGCACATAGTGCTATCCAGCTTTGTTTGGCTGATGAGGTTTTGTGGGAAGTTGCAGATGAAGATACGGCCGCAGGTTTGTGGCTCAAGTTGGAAAGCTTGTATATGTCGAAATTTCTCACAAGCAAGCTCTATTTGAAACAGCGCCTATTTACTTTTCGCATGAGGGAAGGTACGTTTATTAAAGACCACTTAACTGAATTAAATCAAATTCTTATGGATTTGAAAAATATGGACGTTAAAATTGATGAAGAAGATCAAACCCTTATTTTGTTATGTTCACTGTTAAGTTCTTTTGAGAACTTTGCCAATATCATGCTCTATGGTAGAGATACACTTTCTTTGGAAGATATTAAATCGGCCTTACACTCTAAAAAGTTGAGGCAGAAGATGTCGGTTGGTGGAAGTGAAAATTTGATCGAGGGTTTATTTGTTAGTGGTCGTTTGGAGAGGGTAGTTCTGCTAAGGACAAGTATGCTAGATCAAAGTCTAGTTCAAGAAAAAATCTTGATTGTCGGTACTGTCATAACTTTGGGCATATGATGTCGGACTGTCTTAAGCTCAAAACTAAAGAGGATGCTAGGAAGAAATCTCAAAATGAGAATTTTTCGGTTGCTGTTGCAGAAAAATCTTCTACTTGAGAAATTATGTCTGTTACCGTCGGAGATGCTTGCTCGAAAAATGAGTGGGTTCTTGATTCAGGTTACTCTTACCATATGTGTCCTAACAGAGATTGGTTTATGTCTTTCCGATTAGTTGATGGTGGGAATGTCTTTATGGGGAATGACCAACCCTGTAAGATATTTGGAATTGGTTCGATCAAGAATATGATGTTTGACGGAAATATTCGAACGTTACATAACGTTCGTTTTGTGCCTGAGTTGAGTCATTTCTCTGGGCACACTTGACTTCGGCAGCTGTAAACTTCCAACTGAAGGTGGAGTTTTGAGAGTTACTATGGGTTCTCTTGTTCTGATGAAGGCAAAGATGGTAAATACCCTCTATGCCCTTCACGTTAGCACAGTGACAGGTGTTGCAGCTGTTTCATCATCATTCGATTCAGTTTCAGACGTGATTCGTCTGTGACATATGCGGTTAGGGTATATGAGTATTTGTCCCTCTTGGATTTCATCGAAAGGTGGAGCTGGTTATCTTTTGATGTTGATCGATATTTTTTGAGAGGTTTTGGTGTATCCTTTGAAGCACAAGAACACAACGTGTTATTTAAAGAATTGGTCGCACGATAAGACGACTGATTTCAGAACTCCGAAAGAATCATGGTGTGGTAATCTTGCTAATTATTTGCATTTGAAAATATTTGTGTGTCCTGCTTATTTTTATTTTGATGATTTTAAGCTTGAGTTTGGGACGAAAAAGTGTATTTTCTTGATTATGCTACTGGGGTGAAGGGATACATGTTTTGTTATCCTGTTCGTAAATCACCCAAGTTTGTTATTAGTAGGGATTACTTTTGGTGAAAATTCCATGCTTTACCCGAGAAAGGAGTTTATTGTAACTACATGTTCAAGAGAGGAAGTCAGCGAGCAGGTGGAGTTAGCTAGTACAACTCTAAAGTGAGTGCACGAGCGCACTCATGTTGAACTGCTTGATATCGTACACGGTTCAATTCAAGCTGACTAACCTTTAGATCAACAGTGCAATATTGCCACCAGGAAAGAGAAAAGGCAGTTCTGCCAACCTTAGTAATATACTTATGACCGACTTTGTTATTGATGCTTTGAGCGTGGTAGAATGAATTGTGATTCCGGAGCCTTCTACGTCCAAGAAAGTTATTTGCAACGATACGGTTGCTTGGTGGACTGTTGCTATAACCGTAGAGAATGAATCTCTCCTTAAGAACCAAACATTCGAGCTGGTAAAATCATTGATGGGACAAATATTTTGGTCTGCGGTAAATCCGGCAGATGCGATGACAAAGATTTTACATTCGCGCAAATTTGAGTGTGATCTCGAATTTTTTTGGTGGTCGTAGCAGTGGAGATTGAGCCCATCAGGGGGTTTTGTGGCGAAGAAAACAAGGATCCCGAGGAGATTTAGCAGTTTGAGTTAAGGTGGATATTTGTTGAAATGACTTAATAAATAATCTCACCTACCTCACCTTTGGTTTTATGTGGAAACATCCGCACATGAAATTATTGCAATTTTATTGTAAAGTCCTTGTCCACTTTTTTAGAGGACAAGTGCATTAAAGTGGGAGACAAGTGCTTTAAAGAGCATGCATTGCAAAGTCAAGTTTTGCACTCTATAATTTGCCTAAAAGAGGCTGCTCACATGTATTCGTAGGAGAAGAAAACGAGGAGAGGAAAAAATGAAGTGTGAAAGCTTCATCTCCAAAGAACATATTGTGAGGAAAAATACAGAGAGAATTTGAAGAGTTTTTGTTTTGAGAGTTGTTCTGCTCTCTACTCTTTTGTTTGAGTTGCTCTTTGTTTTGAGTGTTTCCCTTTGTTGAGTGTTCTCTTTGTAGTGAGGCTGGGTGAGGTTGAGAGTATTATAACTCTTTTGTGTTCTCCTCTTCGATATAAAGGAATCTTGCTGCTGTTGTCTTCGCCCGTGGACGTAGATCGAGTTGGCCGAACCACATTAAATCGTGTGTGCTGTCCATTTCGTCTGCTAGCTATTTCTGTTGTTTGTTCCGCGTGCTCTATTTTGTTAGCCGTCTGTTTGTGTTGGGACCTGTTCGTCGTAACAAAGATAGCCTAGCCAATCAATAGCTCCATATCTTCTTCTTAATTTAAGATAGCCTAGCCAATCTATAGCTCCATATCTTCTATTCAGGATTGAGAGTGTGAAGTTTGAACTATGTATAGTGACTCAGATTTAGCAAGTATTTTACTCATTCATTTATCCTTACCCCTTGGAAGTTCATTATTTTAGAATCTTCATCACATGATGGACCCACTTCCACAGATTTGTTATTTCTGTATTACCTTTCTCAGTGTGTGACCTATGAGAACCCTTCTAGGGCTATAAAACAGGGATACAACTTTCTGTATTCATTATTCATCCGCATCAATTTTATTCCTTTAATGTGTCCGGCTGCTTTTAATGATAATATACCTACTTTTACTTCTATGAACCTTTTCAGTTTTGTAAGGAAAATGCACAATTGTTGATTCTTATGGTAACTCACAACACCCAACTCCTCTCACGTACCTTCTAAGAAAGGATCATGGGTTGATTTCTTAATGAGAGGGAGGCTGCTTGCTCTCTTATAGATCTTTCTATAATTTGAACCATGCTGCATTTTTTTTGGAGATAAATAGGTGGATAATTAACCATCCAAGATCATTAAAGAGAAATTACTGAGTGCAATACCCAAGTTCACAGCACCACAAGTATCTGCTACAAGAGTAGTTAAAGTATCACATGCCATCCAAAATACATAAAACACCACCGAATACAAGCACACAAGGTGCAAACCGAATACAACCATGCTGCATTTTGTTAGTCTTGTATATTATAAAAGTATATTGACAATTTATTCTGTTATATCCATTTATATAGTAATGCCTTACCTATATGAAATCTCTAGTTTATGCTCCCTGAATGATAAACTTGATTGACATCACCGAAGACTATTATTTTTGTTAGTACTTAGTACTCATATTTTGTGATCACTTCCTGCAATACTATGTACTCTTATTTTGTGATTGCTTCCTGCAATCCCATAGGACTAATGAACTCCCATTTAGAGGAGCAAATTATACAATGGATCACTTAAAAGCAGGTAGTTGATAACTTGTATTAATTTTCAGGCCTAATGCAACATGAATAAGAGAGTATCTAACTTGGCAAATTTATGAATCTCAATACACTTGTTTGTTTAATCACAACTTTATGGGAAAATCATATTCTAGCTTTATTAGAAATTCTTTGTTAAATTGAGAATTAACATAGTTAATCGTTTAGTATCATTTATACACCCTTTGCTATTTATCAAATACTAATTCATTAACTAGTCCTACTGGTAGGAATGGCGGTATTGTTGGCTTTGCCGTGGGTTGCTCAAATACCTTCGGGCTTGTAACAGGAGCTTTTCTTCTTGGTTTTGGTCTAAGTGAAATACCAAAGAGTATCCGGAGAAATGCAGATTGGTGTTACCGCCAAAAAGTTCTCTCTCATAGAGTTGCGAAAATGGCTGTCAACCTAGATGCTCATCAGGAATTTTCAAATGCTATTGTGGTAAATATATGACCTTATTCTAATTATTACAATAGTTTCTTGCTACTTCTTTACCAAGTTTATCGATTATAACTTCTTTCTTAACTATTATGCTTTCTATCCCTTGATGAGCACTGCATGTGTACCATTAGCTAATGCTTGTGTATGATGAAAATGGCTCTCATTAATTTATGGGCTATATATGAATTATATGAGCACTCAAAAAGATATCATTGATGACTAGTATGAATTATATTTGTGCTATTAGGTCAAATAAATTTGAAAATCCTTGAATTGTATAAAATAACATTGGAAGATACTGTGATTAGAGATATTGTGACCTTATGCACTGTTACATATGCTTTTAGCCTTGATTCTTGTTGAAGCTTATGAACTATATTTATAGAAACTTTATTGATGGGTTTGAGGGGAGGATAGTTGTTCTAAAACCATATTTTAACTTAAGAGAACAAGGCTTCGGCACGATTGCAAGCCTGTGTGCAAAAGTCAGTAAGGAATGAAAACTTAAAAAACTATCCTAGATAACATTAAATTCATAATTAGATGCATTTCATCATCAATTACCAAATTTAACATGCTGTATCACCTTTCTTAGAAATTTTCAAATTTTGAAGATTTTTTGTAATTTACAAGAAGACTTATATTCTTTATTAAGGACTCCGTCACCATCATCTCAATCATCATTTTAAACCTTTTCTTATTAAAAAAATTATGCCTGCTGTGAAGCAAAGCTTCAAAGATTTGACAAAGTTTAATGGCTGGTTGTCAACTTGACGCCTACGCTTTCTTAATTTGTACCAAATTCCTTTTTGAGATAACTATTACAAGAGAGATGCTTTCCATAATCTTAATTGACCGGTTGATAGCTTGACACCCTCGAAATTTTCCTATAGTAAGGGAGATGTGTAGAAGGAAAAGACAAATGATTTAATAGCTATAGGGGATTATGTTCAACTCGAAGGCACAGGACTATATCCGTGACTGTCCATTCCGTCTATGTTCATTTAGGCTCACTTCTATTCCTTGTTTCTCCACTAGCCGCCATTTTTGTTTCATCCAACTTACTACAAACATATTCTTTCTTATTCCATCTCTTAAGCATATTGCCACTTATCCATCTCATCATACTTATTTCAACTATAGTCATTTTGGCTATATCTCTTAATTTCCTAATAATTCGTCCATAATGTGTATTTCTTTTTATACCCATCTTATAGATTTTTCTCTTCAATTTCATGGTATTCTACCATAGTATGATTATATTTACTATCCAGAAATAACCATTTTGCTTTAATTCTACAAACCACGTCCACCTTGTACTCGCAGCAGGATGAATGGTTGATCCTAAGTAACAATGGGCACTCTAGATATTTCTTGGCATCAATTTGCTTTGAACAGATATTTCTTGCACAATATTGTTTAACTTTGAGAAAACACGAGTATATTAGGCAAATTGATGGCCAAAGAAACCTAAGAAGCGACATTTTTCTTACTTACGAAGTTACGAAGAAAATTCATCATGATGGTGGCATCAAGAAGGGTGAAGTTTATAGAATAAAGCGGGGACAATTAGTGGCTTGGATTTTCTTGGGATATATGCTGACCAAAATGTCTGGAAGGATGCATTATGTTTCTAACTTACTCCCTTATTATAGTGCCTCATAGAACAAGGCCATCGGTGTGGTTTCAGACTCGGGATGTATAAACTATAACTATTTTATTTTTGTTTTCTTATTTTCGTATGATACAATTCATATTGTCAGATTGCACAAGCAACATCGAAGCAAATGTCTAAGCACGACTTCTTGAGACCATACATGGACATAATTGACAGCATGCTGCTTGAAATGGTACTGTCGTTGTCAAATTAAATAGTTTTTAGATGGAAATATTATAGAGTAACCGTTTGTGTTAGACTTCAATTTTTGAACTCTCTCCAGTTACGGGAAAATCCATCTTTCAAGCCATCTGGCGGCAGGTTTGGAGAACATGATATGGGTTATGACACCGATGAGAAGACGATGGCTGCACTTAGACGCCGGCTTAGGAGAGCTCAAGAGGAGTACTACAGATACAGGAGGTACAAATTTGTGATTCACATTAAACATATATGGCTTGTTATAAGTATATAACCAATATATTTCTGGGAGCACTGCATATCTTGCCAGTAGAGATCCGATTCTTCTCGATATGCTTTGAAACAAAGCATATTCATTTATTAACAGCTTCTCATACTTTTTCAAGCTGATCCTGAATGGTGCCCTCTGACCTTTTGCAGTGAATATATGACCAATGTCATGGAGGCCCTTGAGCTGGAAGATACAATGAAGAATTGTGAGCATTGCAATTCAACTGGATGGTCTGTTCATTCTTGCTCTTCTAATTATCTCATTATGATGGTTGCATTATGCTGTTGTTTGTTATTGAAACAGTTACTTGACATTGATTAGCTTATTTTTCCTCTAAAGGATATACTTTTATGTGTAAAAGAAAATGAAACCTTCTACCTGCAGATAGCCCTTAGCCTTTAATATAATTGTTTGTTATTGAAACAGTTACTTGACATTGATTAGCTTATTTTTCCTCTAAAGGATATACTTTTATGTGTAAAAGAAAATGAAACCTTCTACCTGCAGATAGCCCTTAGCCTTTAATATACTTTGAACACCATTTTTGGTTTTTCTCCTTCTTTGTATATCATTTTTGCTATGCATATCTCTTATTGACATGATCAGATGCTAAATGAAATTTACACACACAAGAGCGCGCACGGACACAAACTAGTAAGAAACTAGAAAATAAGATTGTTAATCATCAAAGCCATTGAGAGAATTTGAGGAGCAAGCCCCTTCAACTCATAAAAAATGCTCAACGAGGAATTTGATGAGGTAGAAAATATACAAATTATGTTTTAACTAACGGAGGGTGTAACTATTACGGTTGTCTTTTGAAATAGGCAAATGTGCTCTAATAGGATATACAATTTGGAGTGGACCTCTCTGTCTTTTAAAAAAAATAAATGTATAGATATAACAATTGAGTACCACTAATCTCAGCTAACATGAGACACCCACTGAACGGTGCACCGTGTAGGAGGATAAATGAGAAAGCTACATGATTGAAATAGTCTGAACTTAGCAGAAATTAGGAAAGGAGGGTTTACCATGAGTGGAATATCACTTGTATATGATAAAGTGAACAATTTAAACATGTGAAATAAACAGCTATTATGCTTATATAGCAATTATCAAGCCATCTAGTGAAAATGATGATGTTTCTATCCTACAGGGCCCATGTAGTTGCTTCATGAACTGGAGATCTGATAATTGCCCATCCCCCTTCACTCATAATCTTATTGTACTGACTTTAGAGGAGACCTATGTGATATATATTTATCGGATACCTTTAGTGATATACTAAGTGGATACTTATGGGACACCCCTTTTGACCTTTTCCTAAAAATTATGTCAACTGTAAAACTCGGTTTGGGCCTGTTAGGAAATTAGATCCAGCACAAGCGAGAAATAAACGACAATCCGAGCGATAAAACTAAATACGGGCACAACATATCAAAACACAGAAGATTTGTTTTCGCAATTCACCCATGGCTACTTCTGTGTCGTAGAGGCTCTCTACGATATCCACTATATCTTTTGCATGGTTACAAATCAATTTCTACAAGAAATCCCACGATTACAATATTTGTGAACACTCTCTATAAATCACCCACTGATTTATATTTCACCATACACCTTCGTTTGTGTTTTTTTGGTTTTGATTGATGCTCTCAACGAAAGCCTTTAAGCCCTTTTATAATGCAAATTAAGAGACAATGCATTAAATGAAGCCGACCTCTGCTAAGTTTAGATTCAACAATAGTTGATACTCTGACAAAGAAAATGAGATGCCGACTACTTCTTTAGACTCCCCCCTTAGCTGTCTTTTGACAAAGAAAAGGAGATGACTTTTGACAAAGAAAAGGAGATGCTAACCACTCCTTAGCTGTCTTCTTTTGCAAAAGTAAAACTAAAGGACAAAGTGCATTTAAATGTTTAGAAGAAAAAATTGTAACATAGGCTCCACAGCACAACAATCTCTTACTTGGAGACAATGCTCAAGTCCTTCACCAATTTTTCATCCTTTCATTTTACTGAATAATTTAGTGGATAAGCATATCACGTGCACGAGGCTCTACGAATCTCATCTTGTTCACCTTGAATTAAGGCCGACAAAGCTTGAGCAAAATACAAGATTTGCCGTATCTACCACCTTCATCAACATATCCGCGGGATTTTTGACTCCATCGATCTTTTCCAGTTTCAGTTTCTTCTCCAATACTCCACGCACAAAATGATACTTTTTGTTGATATGCTGAGTTTTAGCATGAAATGTGACATTCTTGGCCAACCGTATCGTACTTTAACTGTCGCTCTGAAGTGTCCCCAACTCTTGTTTTTCATAAAGTCCTACCATGAGATCTTACAACCACATCTTCTTGGACGCTTCCGTTATTACTGCATACTCTGACTCTGTAGTAGATAATGCAACAATTGATTGGAGTTTTGATAACCAACTTACCGATGTTCTTCCAACGGTGAATACATATCCGGTTGTACTTCTGCATTTGTCTCGATCTTCCGCTAGATCAGCATCCACATAACCATAACCATTCACCTCAAGTGAATCTCTTCCATAACATAAAGAATAATAAGAAGTACCGACTAAATATTGAAAAATCATTTTACTGCTTCCTAATGTGTCTTGTCTGGATTTTCTATATAGCGACTCACCGCTCCCACTGATTGAGCAATGTCTGGTCTTATGCAAACCATAACATACATTAAACTATCCACAGCCGACGCATAAGGAATTTTCTGCATCATATCAATTTCATCTAGTGTCACGTCCCATTTCCCAAGATACCAAAAATTCGGGATGTTACTCGGCTTGCCATGCTACCTACGGTAAGGAAATCTTTCTATAGTCACATTAAGGCTGTCAATCAGTAATCAAGAACAAATAATATAAATATCTATTTCTAAACGTGTCCAACAACCACGATAAACAATAACCGGAATGATAGCGGAGGTAATAAAGATCCAGGGAAAAACGGAATACCTACACCATAATAAGAACAATATCAGTGGAATGCTTCTCACTGATCCGCAATCCTGTCAACTTACTCACGATCCTCCTGTGCTAAAATCAAAGAATCTGGGCCATGCAAAACTCAGACGCTAGTGGGTCATAAATATCATAATAATAATATAACCAATATGAAATATAGTATACCCTATGCAATAAACTCGATGTCATGTGTATAAACAGTAATCAATATCAGTAACATGTGAGGTAACAAGCAAGATATCAGTATCAAACATATCATGTGTATCATAAGGATTCATGTCGCTATATTATCTATTCTAAAAGTATTTGAAACCAATTAATGTACTTCTCCATGTAACTCAAAAGTATATATCCCGTTACCCCCGGGACCACGGGCGCAAGATATATCCCGTTACCCACCAGGACCACGGATGCAAGATGTATAAATCAAGAATGATTTGTTCTGTTAACCTCCGGAACTATGGAAACATATAATATCCTTTTGAGTTACACTTTAGCTACACTTTTGATTTCCCCAGGTTTTATGTTCATGTTAGGTATAGAAATAATATCTATCTAATACCAATACAGGAACACGCAGGTACAAGATACGTCTATTAGGACAATATGAATACGTCCATCAGAACAACATGTCAAGTTAATCAAGTCAAGTCAATATAGGGATTATCGGCATTGGTAAACATTACGGGCAAGTGTGTACTGGCAAGATTACAGTAACAGTAACATGATAACATAAAGTCGTGAATCAGTATACCAACATGTCAGGGATGATATTATCAATCAAGTAAAATGTGTCCATCATAGTTGCATAACACAAAAAAGTCATGATATATAATAGGCAATATAGTCATAACAGTATAATGGTAATCGTTAACTGATTTAGATTAACACGCGTTTAATCAAGTGGGTAAATATTGACAACTAGATATCATATGTTATCTTGTAATGAGATTTACACGTTAAATATTTTGTTATGATACGAATATAGACGCAATAACAGCCATGATCATATCAACGACGATAAGTCATTATATCAATTTAACCATATTAAATATAATCTTTTGTTTAACGTATAATGTTACTTGATCGTATCTAACTAAATTATTATAAACCAACTTATTATTAAATAACCGTACATAAAAATGATACGATAAATATAATATCACTTACTAACGTGAAATGATAGAATATAGTATTACGGTAGTATATGTGTATATATATCCCATACTATAGCATGTAGCAAGTTAAATTTTTTCTCGACAACGATGATCACGGCAAACGACGACACGAGGACGTGAACACGACACACGCGAGATCTCAACTGGGTTGCGGCCACGGTCACGACTTGGGCAGCAGTTGTGCTCGGCTCTAGTGTTAGAGGAAGAAGGCGACGGCGATGTGGCAGCTTGGGCCGACGGCGACGATGGGTGCTGGGTTCTCGGTTGAAGATGGGGATGCTCGGTGATGGGGTACTCTCGGCGTAAGGAGGTGATCGGGCTTCGAGATGTAGAGAAGAAGATGAGTCGGTGAGAGATGGGTTCATGGGAGAACGCGAGTGCGAGGAAGAAGAGAAGAAGGAGACGGAGACGAGATGGGTGAAGGGCTAGGGTTCGATCGATGGAGGCATGGGTTTGGGTTTGTTGCGAGGTTGAAGCATCGACGATGAAGAGAAGGTGGCGATGTAGGCGATGAGGTTCTGGGTTGAGGTCACAAGAAGATTAGAACAGGGTCTAGGCAAGGGGTTCAAGCGACGGTGATAAGGGCGATGCCGTTCTAAAGTGAAGGCTTCTCGATGAAGGTAGAGACGATGACAATGACGATGAAAGAGGTCGACGATAAGGTTTGTTGGGGACGATGGTAACGAGGTGGTGGTGATAGCGATATGGGTTGATGGCGACTGGAGTTGGGCTCTCGGCTAGGTGATGATAGGAAGCTTGAAGAAGTTGATGAAGATGAAGGTGACTACGGTGGGGTGAAGGCGAGATGATGACTATGGTGTTGGTGTTCGAAGGGGATATTGGAGATGATGATTGCGGTGATATTGGCGGCTGCTAGGGTTCGGCGGTGATGGGTTGAAGTCATGGCGTGCTAGAGATGAAGGAGGAGGTGATGATGGTGGTGCTATGCGGCCACGAGCGAGGAGGAAAAAGAACGATACCACGGCGACGAGGACGATCAAAGCGTCGGGTAGGGTGTCGAGATGAAGAAGAAGATGAGGGCTGGAGTTCTGGGTCGACAATGACGAGAACGACGAGATGGGTTCTCGATCGTTGACTAGGCAAAGGCGATGGGCGATGGAGTTGAGAGGAGAGAGGAAGTGTGGGTTCGATGGCAAAGGCGACGATCTCCACGAGCACTAGGAAGAAAGATAGGGTACGAGAACATGAGGAGGCGGCGGGAGGAAGAAGGAAATAAGTTTTTTTCTTTTTCTTTTATTTGTTAAAGTAAAGGTATTATATTATATGTATAATATATACATATGTAGTTTTATATAGTTATCTAAATATTTATTAGATAAATTAAAACTCCCATCAACCGGCTAATAGGATCTAAAAAAAAACTGTGGATTATAGAGCAAACCAGTATGCACATATTATCCTAATAGCCTATTAAACCATAATGTAACGGCTACAAAATATTCTAGTTTAAATATTGTATACATATTATTTAAGATGTATATAGATTTACAAACAGTAGATAAATATCAATAAAATGCATCCTATCTAATTATTACCCCATAGCGGATTTCATGCAAGCGGGTCGGGTACAAACATGATCAATTCACATCACCAAATATAACCCAATAAAACTAATAATTATTATCTTGCCCAATATAATTATTTAATATAATTAAATAACGTATGATCGTGTTAGGTTGTTACACCTTGCATTTTAGGACAGTGCTCCTTTGATAGTTTAAATTGACTTGCAAGAGGGGTCATCACTGGGTTTGCTTGCTCCGTGTTGAATCGCTTCAACACCTTCTTGAGAAAACCACTACTTTCTTTCCTATCTCTGGTGATCTTCATACCGAGAATTTGCTTTGCCGCACCCAAATCTTTTATAGAAAGTTATGATGCCAAAACACGTTCCTGCACATTGATTTTCTCCATACTCCTGCATGCCAAAAGCATATCATCCACATATAGTGATAGATACAAAACATCGCCATCATTGAACTTATTCACGTAGACACAATGATCAGACCCGCAATGTGTAAAGCCTTCCTCCCTCGTGAATCCATCAAATTTGAGATAACATTGACGAGGAGCTTGCTTCAAACCATACAAGCTCTTTCTCAATCTACATACCATATCCTCAATGCCTTTAGCTTCAAAACCTTTAGATTGCACCATGTATAGTTTTTCTTCGAGATCACTATGTAAAAACGCCATTTTCATATCTAATTGCTCAAAATGAAGATTTTGTACCGCTACTAAGCTCAGCAAAACTCTTACATAAGTCATTTTCACAACCGGGGAAATATTTCATTGTACTCAATTCTCTCCTTTTGAGAATACCCTTTGACAACAAGTCTCGCCTTGTGTCGCTTTGTTTCATCTACATCATCCTTGACTCGGTATACCCACTTATTCAATAAGGTTTTCTTTCCAGCGGGTAACTTGGTTAACTCCCAAGTCTTGTTAAGCATCAGCGAATTCATTTCTTCCTTCATGGCATGCTCCCACTCACTGCGAGCACAGTCTACAATGCTTCTTTAAGAATTTCCGGCTCAACCGAATCTGTATACAAAACTTGATGATAAACACTATTCGCCGATGGATCATAAATGACTTTAGGTCTTCTCACGCAAGTACTTCTCAACTCTGGAATCTCTGCGGGTGTGGGCTCTGGAATCACCGGTTCACCGACCGTTTCAGGATCACCGATCTCTGTGGGAACTTCCACATCATCACCAGTAGCAAGTTCTTCATAAACCTCCTCATTCTCTTGCGGCAATTATGTATATTATATCGGCTCAGTGTTTAACTCCATCATGTCAGACTTTGTTGTTGGCTCTTTAACTTGCTTTCGGTCCTTGTACATCTCATTCTCGTTGAACACCACATTTTGAACTTGAATGACTTTGTTGAACTGATAATCCCAAACGCGGTACTCGTACTCGTCACCGCCATAACCAAGGAACACACTTGCGTGACTTTGCATCAAGCTTCTTTCTCGAGTCACTGTCAACACAAGTAATATGCCAAACAATCGAATACTCTTAAATATGAGTAATTAATCGATTTACTTAACCATATTTCTTCTGTAATCTTTCCATCCAACGCATTAGATGGACTGCGATTGATCAAGTAAGCAGCTATGTTGACTATTTCGGTTCAAAGATAAATAGGGAGCCCTGAATGTAGTCTCATGCTTTTTGCAACACCGTTCTCTTGTGGAGTTCTTGGAGCGGTTCTTACTTCATGAATGCCTTCTTCTCTTAAGAACTTAGCGAATGCCAAACTTGTATATTCACCACCGTTGTCAGATTTTAATGTTCTGACTTTGCAATCCGTATCATACTCCACCGTGGTCTTCCAATATTTGAATATTTCAAAAATATCATGCTTCTCTTTAATAGGAAACACCCAAGTCTTCCTCGTAGAATCGTCAATAAAAATAACAAATTATTTATTTCCTCCCATTGAAACTTGTTGAGTCGGGACCAGACATCTGTGTGCACCAACTCCAAACGCTCTACTTTGTGATTCACGCCATCAATTCGAAAACTAACCGTCTTTTGTTTTCCGAGAACACAATCTTCATAAAAATCCATCTCGAAGCTTTTTAAACCAGGAAACAATTCTTGACGATGTAACTCCTTCATACATTTCTTGCCAAGATGTCCCAGTCGGTAATGTCAGATAGTAGTATCGCTGTGGATGGAAGAAGTAGAAGCCGCCAAGTACTCTGAGCTCGCGCCTTTGAGCATATAAAGCGTGTCAGCATGCTTTCCCTTAGCAACAACTCGTAATCCAGAAGTAATCTTCCATTCTTCATTATCAAAAGAGATAACATACCCCTCTCGGTCCAACACACTAGCCGAGATAAGATTTTTCTTCAGTTTCGAAACATACGCGTCTCACACAACACTTGACAAGTATCGCCATTAGTTTTCACTTTCATAACTTCTTTTCCTTCTACCGGACATTACTCACCATTACCCATTGTCACACGACCAAAATCACCGCTCTCGTACTCAAGGAATTCACATCGTCTACATGTGCAATGAAAAGAAGCGCCAGAATCCAAGAACCAATCTATAGTCTCCACGGCTTCGCAAGCAAACAAGCACAAATTGTTGAACTGCTCGTTGCTTACATGTGTACCATCATAATTGTCACCTTGCTTCTCATTTTTGTATTGTTCACAATCCGCTTTTTTATGACCATGTTTGTAACAATACCAACATTCATTATTTCTGCCATCTCTACTTTTACCCCTTGATTTTGATCTCCCGTGCCATATCCCTCTATTTTTACTCCTGCCTCCACCCTTCACGGCTAGAGCAGTAGTAGATGAAGAACTTGAGGAACTTTCTCCTGAAACCTTCCTCTTCATCTCCTCATCCATGATACAACTCACAGTATCATCCAAAGTAAGATTCTTTCAATGTACCCGAGATTGTTAGTACAACGGTATTGTAAGAATCTGGTAATGAACATAGAAATAAAAGAGCTTGTAACTTCATTTCCAATTGCATTCCCGCGTTTTCCAATTGATTTACAACTAGCGCGAAGTTATTCATGTGATCAGCAACGGTACCCTTCTCGGATAACTTCATGTTCACCAACTTCCGCAATAAGTAGATTTGATTGGACGTCGACGGCTTCTCATATATATTTGAAAGTAACTTCATGCTTTCTTTTGCAGTTTTAGCTTTTGCAATGTGAAAGTCGGTCTTCTTCGTCAAGCCGAGACGAATGGCATCAAGAGCTTTCCTATCCAAAAGATCGAACTTGGCCTTTACGGCCGCATCAAGCTCCTCATCTTTTTTTTTGTGACTGGCATCAAACCCAACATCGGTTCGTGTAGATCTTTTTGATATAGATGATCGTCCATTTGAAGTTTCCACCATACAAAATCGGGGCCATCAAATTTCTTTATTTTAATTTTATTTTCCGACATTCTCGTTTGCCTTCGCAGCTAATTTAAGTTCTCTTTAGATCTGAACCAACGCTTTCAAAACTACGATTTAAGAAAGTGGGATAGAGGACAATGGCGTCGTTACCCACCGTTAACTTAGATCGTAGAATAAAAGACTCTTTGGTTCTTTAAGCTCGGATACCACTTGTTAGGAAATTAGGCCCGGCACAAGCGAGAAATAAATGACAATTAGAGCAATAAAACTAAATACGGGCACAACAGATCAAGACACAGAAGATTTGTTTTCGCAGTTCACCCAACACTGGTTACTTCTGCGTCGTGGAGGCTCTCTACGATATCCACTGTATTTTTTGCACGGTTACAAATCACTCTCTACAAGAACTCTCACGATCTCTTTATAATCTCACTATTACAATATTGTGAATACTCTCTATAAATCACTTATTGATTTATATTCCACCACACACCTTCGTTTGTTTGTTTTTTTTGTTTTTGATTGATGCTCTCAACAAAAGCTTTCAGCTCTTTTATAATGCAAATTAGGAGATGGTGCATTAAATGAAGCCGGCATCTGCTAAGTTTAGATTCAGAAATAGCTGATATACTTTGACAAAGAAAAGGAGATGCCGATCACTCCTTTAGACTTCCTCCTTAGCTGTCTTATTATAAAGAAAAGGAGATGCCTTTTGACAAAGAAAAGCAGATGCTAACCACTCCTTAGCTGTCTTCTTTTGCAAAAGTGGAAGCAAAGAACAAAGATCCTTTAAATGCTTAGAAGAAAAAATTGTAACATAAGTTCCACGGCACAACAAGGCCCACACCACATGAGCCCACACATTGGTTTTTAATATAGTCACGGTTTTTAATATAGTGGGACTATCCAAACACTCAAAGCCTTATGGAGGTTTATCCGATCTTATATTTTTATACCCATATGCATCACATGGTTTTTTCAATGTGGGACTATGTTAATCACATTCTCAACACTCTCCATTACCTGCAAGGTGAACGAACTCTCATATACAAACTGGGACTTCATGTGCAACGAGGACTCAAACCCCTTGTCCATCATGGACAAACAAACACCCGAGCTCCTTCATTGCAATCGACATATCAAGTTGATGTATGCCTGCCCTAGACTGAACTGATGAAGTAGATGAAGTGGTCTTGGTGCTTTCCCACTGAAGTGTTTGTTCAGCAAGATCGTCGAGAAATTTCCAAGCTTCCTCACTTGATTTTGTAAGAAAGTGACCTTGACAAATGGTTTCTTGTTCAATGCCCTCACCACGGTATCGAGAATTGGCAACTTTTCCAAACTTTATACGAAGGACTGAACCCAGCAACTAAGCAGTTGTTGGGAGTCATATACACGTGCACTTCTAAAGCTAGTTTAGAACGACGCTATACTCATCCTCCTGCCGGGTCTCATAGTCTAGAACAATAGTAATGGCAAGTCTAGCTAAACAAGAACCTCCCTGTCACCGTTTTTGATGTGCTTAGTTTCTGCTGCGATATCTGTGATGTGATCATTTGATATGTTCTGATGGATACAGTATATAGTATATTTGATATATTATACAACGAGGACTCAAACCCCTTGTCCATCATGGACAAACAAACACCCGAGCTCTGATACCATGTAAAATTCGGTTTAGGGCCCTAACCCAAGGGTCCACATGGGCTTTTAATATGGTGGGACTTCCTCCAAAAGACTCAAGCCCTTGTGAAGGTTTATTCCATTTTATATTTATACCCATATGCATCCCATGGTTTTTTCAATGTGGGACTATGTTAATCACATTTTCAACATCAACAACCAAAAACACGGAGAATATGTATATTAACGATGAGCTTCACAGTTCAATTTAATTCAATTTCGGTCATTTACCCTTGTTTTAAGAAAGAATATAAAAGACAATGATAGTACAAGTACAATTGATATTTACATGCACAAAATAATCAGTTGTTGTGACTTGGGGGAAGTTCAGAAGAAGGAAAATCTTGGATTTTCATTCTTAGACAGCGGAAAGTATTTGTAAACTGGTTTAGCTTTTTTTATTTTTAATGTATAATAGACATATATTTAGCTAAAAAGTAAAAAGAATATCATATGCCTGCTACCATATCCAAGACTCTTGCAAAATCATGAATCAGCGAACCCAATCCATGTATCCCTTATATATATTTGAGTCCATGCTGCTTTAGCTATCCTCAAAGAGGAAAAAGAGACCCTCATATTGACAATGCCGATCAAAGAATGAAAGTAAACCATATTAGTATTTTTCCTGTTTTCACTAGTGAAGATAACCATCCATAAAGAAGGAGAAAAGACCCTCATTTATGTGTTTCTACACTTCTTATTTTTTTTACACATTATCATAATCTTTTACCAATGAGGGAAAGGACATCAAAATGTTTTATCTTAAACATTTTGTAAACCTTTTTTTTGTCCAGCGTAGGTAGATACCAATTTGTAACATATATAGATTATTTGTCTTGCATTTACACCTTTAAATGGTTCATTCTTTATGGTCGCAGGAGATATGTTTCAAGTTTAAGAAGAAAGCGTACAAACACCTTAGGGTCCTCTCTTGATACAATAGGTACACAAACTTCTTATTTATGGACTTAATAGAAGTAAAAGATTGACTTGCCTCTTGAAGACTTGAAGTGTGCTACAATGCTTTTTCATGATTTAATATTCACATAAAAGTAGCTTTTTAATCTTAAATTTGTTTAAAATATCATCTCCATGTCTCATATATGGTTATATATGTATTCATTGAAAAAAAAATATGGTTACATATATAAATAGTTTGACTTGGCTCCAATCTGTAGGTTTTAGAAATAAACCCGTCAAGTGACATCAAATTTTAAAAAATGAATCTTTAGATGTTATTTATGATCTCAAAATAAGTTAAATACAAAGAATTATATGATTTGAAGACTTTTTGTGAATTAATCGATGCCTTACAAAATCACCATAAAAACACACTATTTTGCACCAACATTTCTTATATAAGGTATTGATAACTGGACAAAGTCTTCAAATTATATAATTACATGTATAAGGATACCTAGACATGATAGATCACATCCAAATCAATGAAATTTTAGTTCTGATACTCTTACACACGCAAGCACATTCTGCGTGCAATATAATTCTCTGTACTGCTTTGAAACTGGAACTATTGGAACTTTCAGAGTTGCTATGGCGTTGTATACTAAGGAAGCAACTGGAGGAACTCTTAGCTGTGGTCCTTGGTTGCATATCAGTCCCAATTCTCTTGGCCGAGGCTGCAATTTTGCCAAGTGGAGTCGATCTCTCTCTTTTCTCCATCCTTATAAATGCAGTGGGTAAACATGAGATGCTTGCACAGGTAACTTTTCGGAAGTAAAATTTTCTGTTTGTTTTTTAGCATTAAGTTTGTTTGATAAACATTGTTAGGCGATAACCAATTACCCATCAGCTCAAACCTTTGGATTTTAAGAGAGTCAGACGTCACCATTCACAACACAGGATATGTATCTCTCTCTTTTTTATATCTGATTAATGGTTATCAAAGATGACTCTTCCATTCTTCGAGTTCCAAACCAGATTGCTAGGCTGCGCTGGTACAGATATAGGATACTGATATGACACGATACAGTAAGCAGATATGGCAAATCCTGAAAACTCGGGATATTGATATATCCATAGATACGGCAATTACAATATATATCATAGATACGGCAATTACTCTCTCTCTGTGTGTGTGCGCGTGCGCGCGCGCGTTTATGTGTGCATGCGTGATTTAGAGATAGATTTGAAAGACCATGGTTAAATGAACACAATAACCCAGATAATATAATATATATTAGTGAGTTATATAATTCAATAAGTAGTGGAATAATCATAAATCTTTGTTAGGAAAGTGGACGAATTATATAATTTCAACCATGTTGAGAGCTCCATATAATACAATGAGCTCTACAATTGGTTTCCTGTTTCAAATTTCGATTTGAAAGAAATGTATCTGTTGATTAATAGACAGTTCAAATTTCTTGATATATAATGATAAGTCTTTAGTCTAACTCATAGTCCGAAATTGTTTTTTCAGTTTAGCTGTACACCCAATATCATTCTGATGGTAAGTTCTAAATATTATATGAGACAAATTTCTTATCCCCCGTAGGTTTCAGGTTTTTACTTTCATTCTTCCTTTTACCACATATAGGTCGAAAAATGTTATGTCGGTTTAGCTGTACACTTAATATCTTTCTGATGATAAGTTTTAAATATTAGGCTTAATTCTCAACAGGCAACAACTACAGAAAGTTTCCTCCTTTGGCAAGAAACTACCAAACACTCTAAATTACCAAAAAACACCGTGGCTAACGGTGCCACGTCAGCACCGTTAATGCCACGTCATTAAAAAATAAATTACAAAAAAACCCCTAAACTAACCCTTTTCTTCGTCCTCCAGCCCTAACCTTAATCCTAACCCTAACTTAGCCACCATCTCCGCCGCTGCCCTCAGGAGGCCACTGCCCACCTCCTCACCATCGTCCTTTCCTCTCGCATCTTGCATCTTCTTCTCATTCATCTTCTATGATTACATACATCGACCGTCCCCTGCTCCCTCGCGTCACCATCATCCTGGCCATCACAGTCCTCTTTCACCGTCGCAGTCCACCCAATGCATATCTTTCGCTCCTTTCCCTAAGACAAACCCTAGCCATAGCTTCACCGTCCTCTCTTGCAGCCATTGTCACTGCCTCCCTCCTCGATGTTGCGGCCTCCGGCCACCTCCTAGTTGCCG
Organism: Agapanthus africanus; assembly: GCA_030015575.1. NCBI lineage: Eukaryota > Viridiplantae > Streptophyta > Magnoliopsida > Asparagales > Amaryllidaceae > Agapanthus > Agapanthus africanus. Next base: position 510,329,653 of record JASDDO010000016.1, read on the forward strand.
CTGCCACAATCCCTTCAACTTCTTCATTCTTCTTCCACAACTTATCCTACCCTCACCCTAGCCATCCAATTCCTGGCTTCCTCCTCGCCGCCACTGCCTCCGGCCGACGCCTCCACCTCCTTCCATCACCACTGACCACCTCCACCTCGCCGTCCAAGAATTGTTTAGTTAAATAACTATTGTAATAAAATAATAAATAATGAATTAATTTAATTAATTTACTCAATTAAAAGGACAAAAATGTCATTTAACAAGCATAATTAACCCCGTTTATAGTTGACCCACATTGACTGTTAGATATGGCAGTTTTTTCGTAATTTTGAGACTTTGGTATGTTCCTGTCAAAGAGGAAAAGCTTTTGGTGGTTTTCGAAATTAAGCCTAAATATTATATTAGTATGTTCTTAATCCCTGTAGGTTTCGGGACTTTTATTTTTATTCTTCCTTTTACCGCTCATAAGTCTAGAATGTCATTTCAGTAAGCCATATGGCCTATATAGACAATATACGATTTTGTATAATTAAGCTATGTCCGTACAGTATATTCTTGTTCTTCATAGTTATGGAAGCCTATTCTTCCCTATATTGCTCCTTTTTTTAAATTATGGACATCTGTGCAGCTCTGCAGATTTTTACAATTTAAAATTTTATTTGACTTTTATAAGACTATGAAAGGCTTGTGGGAATATGTAATCCCATGCTTAGATTATATGGAATAAATGGGATCCCATGTCACTCTTCTCATAACAAATCTTGTTCTTTGCACTTTTCTCCCAGATTCACTGCTTAACTCAAGATAGGGTTCATGTGTTCGCCATAGCACATATTACTAAGTTAGCATCACTGACATCTATTTAAAGAAATCAGTAACTAAATTGCATTCATGCTTCCACAACTTTGTGTTCTCTACAGACTCTAAAAGGAAAACTTAGGAGTACTGCTTCTCAAAATATAATCATAAATGAAACAGGTATTAGTAGTCAAATACATTATTATTCTACTCAAACTCCTAGAATATCATATTTATCCATACAGGTTTGAGGCGTGGGTGTTTGAGCAATTTAATGTTCAATGATTGAGGCCTTTGTTTTGCAGATAGTGGCGTTTGTTCCTCTTATGTATATGTGCATTTGCACATATTATTCCTTATTCAAGATTGGAATGCTGATGCTATATTCATTAACACCAAGACAAACAAACTCAGTCAGCTTGCTTATGATTTGTTCGTAAGTTTCTTTGCCTAAAAGTTATTTCATACTACTAATTTGTATGAAATGTATGTAGAATTCAACTAATTAGTGCCAATCTGATAATCTTTTTCAGAATGGTCGCTAGATATGCACCTCCCATTGCTTACAACTTTCTTAATCTCATCAGTCTTCGAGGCAACACCAAAACTATTTTTGAACAAGTAAGTTTTAAATCAAAATGTTAATACCTGTTTTAGAGACAGACTTGTGAAGATGCTGATTGATGACCCTGATGGTAAGCTGAATTGCTTTTAATGAAAGAAAATAATCTCAAACGAATTGAAGGATTAAAAGAATGTCATGCATGATAGGTTATATCACTAAGCAGTACAATCACAGTTCTCAGCATATTATGAATTGATCTTCTACTTCAAAAAATCATTTACCAAGAAGAATTAGCCAACTGACATTAGAATCACTTTTACAATATCGATAAATTTCATTAGCATGATAGAGGCTCTCACCATTTTGAGGTTGATCCAGTGGTTGAGTATTCTGCAAGATTTACATAATTGAAGTGATAACTGATGTTTTAACTATATAAGTGAGTGCATTTACTTATATCAGTAATGATGGTGATATCGAGGACGATTCGGCTCATATAATCAGAGTGGAATGGTTAAAGAAAAATATTTTTTCTCTATTATGTGATCCTAGATGATATCATCAATGTGAAAGAATATATCTCTTAGATGGTTACAAGGCCAATAATGTTGGGCAATTAAGAAACAATACGTTGAGGAAAATAGCATAGCGAAAACGAGAATGTTTTGATGGTTGAGGGGCAATTTAATACGTATTGATGGTTAATATATGATATGAAATGCTTTTAAAAGAGGCTAAAAGATTGGAATACAAGATAATTTCCATAAGAGGCTAACATACAGAGCTAGTTATGATGGTTAGACATGGGCGGCCTAGTAGTTTATGTGCTCCAGTTGGCAGCAATGAGAAGTGTGCTGAGGATAGAAACAAGTGCTAGAGGTTGGTGTAAATGAAAATGGACAGAGTCTGTTAAAAAAGAAAGTTCTAGTTTAATCTAATAGATGGACCTAATAGAGCTGAATGAAAGAGATGGATTCATGTAGTTGACCCCAAAAGTTTGGGACAAAGTTTTGTAGTTGTGGTATCGTAAACATTTAGTAACATGCCTTGTTCAAAATAAAAAGGCAGCTTGGATCTGTCACCACCGTCATCGACCGCATGGTCCCTTTTGTTAGTTTTCAGCAACTACAAACAAGTTTTCATCCAAAATATCTGGGGTCAGCTACACAAATACTCATTACGATCTGAAGAAGTCTTCTTTTAGGACTTACATAATAACTATGATCTCTTGTTTTACAACATCAACGCATGTTTGTTTAGGCCAACATTCTACACAGTCCAAGTATCTCCATCAACCCACCATTCCATCCCTCTTATCTGCATTGCGCTCATTGCACATGTTAGAACCTTATCGAAGCATTCTCCCTCGTCTTGTCGTCAATTGATGTTAACTCTAGCTTTCCATTCCTGCACTCATTTCCTTAGCGTACTTTCATTATCCATCCATTTCAGTTACCTCGATTTTTGAAGATTTGTTTCAACTTGGACCTCTTATAGTTGCTTTATAGAATTTCCCCATCAACTTCATAGGTACCTTAGGCACATAGTAATTGGAAGCACTCCTCCTAAGCCATCATGATCTGATTCCATCAATAATCTACTTCTCGATCTTACCAAACACTTGGATCCTGTGAGGCGGATTGAGATCCTAGATAGTTTTTCGCCATCACTGTGCATCAATAACCCCGTTCTTTTGCTACATCGCACTGGATGAAATGTTCTTTTGATCTTGCTTCCTGACAAATCTTTTGACCTCTATTAATTTTATGAGTATGAATACGAAGGAAAGGCCCCCTCCATTTTGGATTTACAATTTTCTCATGTGGTTTACATGCACTTGCTTGTGTGCAAGTGAGTGTGTGTGCATGCAAGGGGGCCGTTCGGTCCCCTTTTCTTCCTGTGCACGTGATAAGACTGTAATTTTTCTTTTTTCCATTAGTTTCTTTGGGGTTTCTCATATTGTTTGGTTGTCAAGCACCATCAGCTACAAATCATATAACTTTTAACCTGTAAGAGTAGTCTGAAGCTTTTGTATCCCCTTTTCATCAATATGCCAGAGCTAACAATTAAATCATGTCAGCTTTTCATATTGTTATGCAGAGAATGGGAAATATTGATGATGCTGTCCCTTTTTTCGGAAAAGGATTCAACAAAATTTATCCGCTTATAATGGTTATCTATACCATAATGGTCGCAAGCAATTTCTTCGACCGAGTGATTGAATTTTTCGGTAGCTGGATAAAGTTCAAGTTTCAAAATGAGGAGCAGGATTGGGATGGATATGACCCATCAGGTGTAATTATCTTGCAAAAAGGTAAGTAATGAGTCAGGAAGTTCACATGATACTTACGAGTGCAGTGAGCTGACAGGGTTAATTTTCTTACTCTCTTTTCAGAGAGGTCTTGGCTTGAACAAGGGCATAAAGTCGGGGAGCTAGTTATACCATTGGCAAGGAATTTCTACGATACAAGTGGAGGTATCGAAGCTGCTAGCGAATTCCTGGTATGTTGAGCTTGTCGTGAAAGCTATGGTATATTAAAATTTGAGTGGATTAAAGATGTTGATTTGTGCTCACTACACTGATTGGTTTTAGCCGGTACATTCATTAGAGAAATTTCAACCATTCCATTCATCTCTATCATGGTTAAGATTTATCTATCGTTAAGTTGTGACTTGTGTCGTTCCGCAGACGGAGGTTTGACTTATTATTATATGTTTTTGTGCTCCTCACAACTAAAAGGAAAATTAAACTCGGACATGGAGGAAATAAATCTCTCCATGTACGGGCACAACTTCATGGGAAATAAATCTTAAGCTGGATAGGTGAAAAGGGATGGTTGCGGTTGTTTCAGAAGATATACCTGCTCAAACCAAAAAATGGAGACACCATAAAACCTTGTACTCTTAACTTCCCCATAATGTGGCATGGGTTCTGCATCACAAATCTAAACCTAGAATTGTTTGTGGAAGTAACCATAAACTTCACTATTTGCTAGTATTAACTTTCCATAAGCTGGTGTCAAGTTCCTCTTCACTTCTAACATAAGCAAGCTAAGGGCTTGTCATCTTGTTAGCAGAACATATGTCATACTTCATATGAGTTAAGCTCATGAAACTGAGTGTTCCTCGAAACATCTAAATGTTTACAAGTTTTTCTAGAAAGGACTATTCATCAACATTTCTCAAAATAAACCCAGGATTTGATTCGCTAATCTCTGTGAAGCTTCATTTTACAATTTTAGGAATTTTATTTTAATGTTCATTCCATCTTTCGGAAACTTCAAAGTTGGTGATGAGGGTCAAGAAAAATATTTTTATATTCTGACTTCCACATGTTGAGTGTCATTTTTTGTCTTCTGAAACTTAAACCTAGGACTTTTTGCACAACCTCCTATTTTTAATGAGCAGCTCATCGGATTAGAAATTAAGTGCCACTCTGCTACCTTCTTCATATGATTTTTTTGGTGAGGATTGAGGGAAATGTCTACCCTTATAATCGAAGCATGTAGCTCATGCATCAATTGTGGTCTCTTCTATTTAATAAAAGGATTTTATGAAACGCGAAAATTATTTGCATCTGTTTCTCATATGCCACATCATCAACCTGTTTAACTATTATAATTGACTCATTTAAATTCAGATTCCAAATCTCCCTCCCTCCCTCTCTCCCCCCATACATCTAGGCACCAGCATCCAAGCCATCTCTTTCGATTTCTAACGGTATCACTTGAACTTTATTCTTAAACATCAATATTTAAATTGCTTAATATTTATTAATACCTACTCTACATCTACACGCGATTCAGGATAAAGATATGGTGTGAAAGGAAGCAATTGCCATTCCACATGAGGAAGAAGGTAAAAGGAGTCAATTAGAGGCCCTTAAAGACGACAGTCATAGATATGGAAGGAGCCGAGAACCCATAACAAACAAACCAACATCAATGAGAGATTTAGAAGGCATCCAATCAACAGAGTTAGATCCAAAAGAGAATACGCCACCTCGATCTTTGAATTCGTTACTAAATGAAGAAAGCCCTCAGGATTTTACAACAGCAAAAGGGATCGGGTCCAATTGGGCTTCAATGAAAGATGGCTTCCGAAACTTCAAGGCGAAGAGGTTCCTTCCTCTGCGTAACGCTCAAGAAACCTCACTCCACCCAATCTCCTCTTCTGAGTCGCTCGAAGATATATTTGAGAGACTCAAACAAAAGCCAAGTATAAACCATATAAACGAGTTTGATTTTGATGATGATGGTAATGATATTCTTCCGATGGCGATGAGATGATATTGTTCCGCAACAGGCATGTGTACATCCACAAACTCTTATAACCAAATTCATTATTCAGGAGATTTCGATCTATACTTGAAGAGATATTCGTGTATAGCTGCGTCTTGAATAGATTAGTTGGGAAGTTAAGGATGCAATGGCATGATGTGTACAACACTGATCCGGGTTTGATTGTAATGAACATGGAGAGGGAACTAGATCATATATTTTTTTGGGTACATATACATGTACAAATACTCATTGTAATCAAATTCAGTTTTTTGAGGGATCTCTTATATGTACATGAATATTTACATACAGCTGTTCTTTGAGTAGATTAGTGGAGCGATCCAAGGACAAAATTGCATCATGTCTGTGATTTATAACATCTTATCATTGGAAAAAATTCACTTATGTTCGAAAAGGTAAGGTTGTTAGTGAAGAAATCCCTCTCATGAATTTGACCGTAGTTCAATTAGGTGGGGCCCAATGGATCAGACCCTCCCACCGACATTTAAAAAAAGAGGCTAAAATGCAGGAAAAACCCTTAACTTTTAGATAAAAAATAGTTTGGCCGAAAAATGAAGGCAATTGGTGGGTAGCTTTGCCTTTGCATGGACCGAAAAATGAAGGCAATTGGTGGGTAGCTTTGCTTTTGCATGGACCTGTTCCTTGTTTGTGTTTCAATATACTGATTGATTGCTTTTGGTTGGCATAGTGGGGAGACATCTTGCTCGTCTTCTTGTGAATCACTTTTGTTTTGGAAAATACAGTTTATTTTTATTTTTATTTTTTTTGTGTTGGCGGGGGAGGAGGACAGTGTGTGTGTTGGGAGGAGGGTTGTTTACAGTTTTAGTTGGGATTTTTCTTGGCGCTCTTGCAGAGAGCAGAGCATTATTTGTGGAGTGAATCCATTGCCATGGATCAATTTTTACTTTTGATTACACATGTAATTGTCATGGGTACGATGGATTGAGATATATGCAACTCTCCTAAAAATGATGTGCAACACATGTAATTTCTATATAGCGTGGACTCATATATTGCGATTACTATAATTTCTATACATGATAGAATTAGACTTTATATAACTTTTACGGATCCGGAAAACAAGAAAATAGTGACAGATAGTGACAGATAACTTGTAAAAATTCTAACTCAAATGTTCTATTTAGAAGGTATGAAGGCTATGAGTACAGATAAGATTAATCCTCAATACATGATATAGCCTTTATACAATTATTTCATTATATTTCGCCCAATTTGTATCATATATGTTTTATTAGGCTTATGATATTATGAAGTATGATCCACATTATCATTTGATTGTGTGACTATTTGAAAAACTACTTGTGAGGTTACACAATAACATTGGTAGATGATGACAGTCACATTTAAACATTACTCTGATGCATCCACTTTCTGTCACAAAAACATGTAGGTAAAATTGAAGTTACATTTTCTGGTGCTGGCAATCAGACCGTGCCATGTATCCATGCCTATTTTCTCTTTTTATGATTACACGTGTCACAAGATCCCCTCTCTCGCTATATGTGGAATTTAATTGAATGCATCCACTTTCTGTTTCAAAAACAACTCTAACCCATGTTAACAATTTCTGTACAACCAATCAAAACGCATCATGCGTACATGTCTATTTTCTCTATTCTTGATTTGACCTGTCACATGATCCCCTTTCTCTACCATATTTGGAATTTAGTTTGATGCATCAACTTTCTATCTCGAAAACATGTAGAATTGATAGACGTTTTTCGTGCAACCAATCAAAACGCATCATGTGTCAATGTTTATTTTCTATCTTATATGACTTGTACATGTTACAGTATAAACGGCTACTATTTAATCCAACAAGCTTCGACAAAAATCATAAATGAACATTGAAATTGGATTCAAATTAAAGAAAAATATGTTTATTTTGAAAGAAAGAAAATGTTTTCTTAGACTAGGAGAGTAGGTTGAGACCACCACAAAAAATGACTTTAGACACTAGGGATTAGGTAAGGACCAAAGACAATGGCATAATTTGTGATCAGTAGACCTTAGACTGCAGTACAAGGGCACAACTGCCCTATGCCCTTCATCATTTTTCTAGGTGTGAGTGAGTCACTCACTTGCCGTCATATCTCAAGCTAGAGATTATGGGACCACAGAAGTCGATGAGCAAAACAAAGCCAAAGTTGTCATCAGCTTGAAAAGAACAATCTAAGAAGAAATTTTATAAAGTGATGCTCTCTTTTAAAAAAGAGCAAGTTTTGAAAATCGAGGCTATACTGTTGCTTTGCTAAGAAAGACTGGGAAAGCAACAAAAGCACAAAACTTATGAAAGTGAAAGAAAGTCCTTACTGTTTTTCTAAGAGGGTAAGGAAATTATAAAGAGTGCTATTTCAATTTCAAGTTTGCTTTGGTTCTTTCTTTCTTTTTCATTGCACAATTTGCTCTAATCCATGGTCGTCAGATTTCGTTGACTGCTGTTATCTTCTTAAATAAGTAGGTTGAAAGAAAGGTCGTGATTTTTATTTCTGATGCGGAAAATATAAGTCTGACTATCTAAGTCAAATTGAAGATGCTGCAGAACACAAAACAAGATTTGAGCTTCCATTTTTTAACACAAATTTGTTTATGATTTTTGGCGTTTCTAAGATAAATATCAAAGACTTGATAAAGTACATGCAGGTATCATGAAGTTGGTCATTTGCAAAACTAATATAAAGGATGTTTGGAAGGGAGGGATGGGGGGCAGTCATTTCAAGACGAGACTTCAATAGTCTAGTAGAACTTTGAAATTAGAAACTCAGGAAGATAATATATGCACTGTTGATTTTTATTTTTATTTTTGAAGGAAAATTCAACCCCATCAACAATATTCAAGCCCCTGGTTTGGTGAAGGTCCCTACATACCAATTATTCTTCAACATGTGAAGTTGGTTGCCTCCGTATTATATTAAGACAAAAAAACAATTGAGAAAACTATATTGAGAGAGAAAACAATTTTTAAGGTCCTTCACTATTGAAGAAACTATTTGTCACGTCCCGCTTCCCAAAATACGGAATACGAGGAGTGACAAGGCCAGCCATGCTCCTACGATCAAGAAAATATCCTGTCGTAGTCACAATTCGGTTTCTAGTTTTACGTGGTAATCGGTAATCAATGCACAGGTAATGAGAAACGCAGTCACGAAATCTATCAGAACAGATAAAAATATACCAGGATCAAGAGAAAGATAACGCTAGCGTCGCTGATCTGGATGTGCATAAAATCCTCGAGGTACGTCAGGTCCTGATCCAAGTTCAGTCCACTTCTCATTCTGAGCATGCATACCCAGGTTGTCAGAGCGACACAATAGCAATATACATGAATACATATGTAGACACGTGCAATAATGATGAACATGAAACAGTAAATATGGAGTGATGACATGAGCATAAAACAATCGGTACAGGTAAACAGTAAAGCGGGTATATCGAATCAGTAATCAATGCATGACCATGACAATAAACCTATCAGTCTCTAAGTCTTACTGTCCAGATCGCTAAGTCTATCGTCAGTCCAAGTGTGAGCGTCAACCTCTGCAGGAGTATCCCCAACCCAAGGGTAGGCCCCAGAGACAAGAGAATACGGGCCCAAAACACGCTCGCTAATAATCAGTAATATCACCCATATGACTCCCAGAATCGCTGTATATGCCGACAATGGGACTCCCGAGATTCCGTTGAATTCACACTCAAACTACCCCACACCTACGGTCTATATCAAATACCAACCATGAATCCAAATACTAGTCGCTGCATGACAAGTCTACGCGAGAACTGGAGATAGGGTCTCTATCAAGCATGTCTCGACTGGTACCCAAGATAAATTGACAGTGTTTAACGCCATACCTATGACACTAATATAAGTGCTTCCATAACCGTCCCATTCCAGTTATAATTACACTTATATATGTCCCATAGACGTCGACAATGCAATAAATTAACTGGGTTCGCTGATTGTATACAAGTATGTGTCACTTTCACTATTCAATCACGCTTATACACTAATGTACTTGCCACGATCTAATCACTAATATTTATCACTGGGTAATGCAACACAATCACTGGGTTATCAATATATGTGACCACTATTCAAATGAGGATACAACCGCTACATGATATGATGAGAATGCAATTAATTATAATATGAAAGAACATAGTAGCCAGTGTCATACCACTTACAAAAATGTGCTATAAATCACACGTGTATAATTAAGCAAAATAATAAAAAGGGGTAAGCAGTAGGATTAATTATCTGTCCATAAAAATTGGCTTCGCGTCAATCGGATTCCAGGTTTACTAGTTATAGTCATTTCATTTTAAGTGTTCACTGCTGGAAATCCAGTTTCCGAACTGAAAGTACGTTTCGTAACACGTTTTTATCCCAGTTTGGATCATAATTAGACAACGCTACAGTTGGATAATATTTAGGTTTAACAGTTAGGTTTCCAACGTATCAGACGGATTGATAATATCCTCTGTATACGGGGAGATATGTTCAGTTTAATATCAATGTGTACAAACTGTCACTGCAGAAAACTGCCGGATATGTCGACGATATAAAATACTTTTAAAATATGAAAAATTATTTAAATTAAATGAAACTAACACCATTATTTAGATAACTTAATTATCTACGCTATGATATAGGACTTCACGTTTTTTCAGATTTTTACAGGGATGTATATACATCTAAAATCAGGTGTCGTCGGAAAGTACTGCTCTGGACTGCAGTCCAGAGCCGTATTTCTCTCAAGTTTTCAATATCGTATCAAGGTCATGTTAAATAACAATTTGCAGAGAGTTATAGGTTGTCTAGTTAAATTCGATACGAACCCAAGGATATTGCATTTCGATTCATATTTAATTTACTATTAATTTTACAACATGATATGTAAGGTGATTTCCAGATTTAGCGTCGGTTCTCGGGGATATCATATCAATATAGAAACATTACTTTTAGATCCCAACATGTAGTTAATTATCAGTGCACAATCTATATATCACGAAACGAGAGTTTTAATTGACCGGAACAGATATATATATATATCACAAGATGATTATCGAGTTTTAATAATCATAACTATGGGGTTTTGTAACAATTTATCACATATACATACATAAGTATATTTAAGTATATGTAGCATGATAGCAAGTTCAGAAACTTGCCTGGCGACGGTGCAACGATGGCGACACGGTAGAGGTGGCAACAACATGAGCACCAGCATGGCCAGCAGCAACGGCAGCAAGCTCGGTTGGGCTCGGCTAACGGCGACTCTATGAGGTCGGCGGTGCTGGTGGTCGTCGAAGGTGGAGGGCGGTGATGCTCAGGTGGCTCTGGGGATGGGGTTCTCGGGTGCTCTGCTGGTGATGGGGTGAGGGAGAAGGAGCTGAAGGTTGCGGCGAGGTCAGGGAGCTCGTGGCGGAGGTCGGAGGTGCGCTGGGGTCGCCGGTGGTTGAAGTGGAGCTCGGGGGCGGGTTGGATGCTTGGTGGTGGTGCCGGGTTAGGTTGAGAGGAGGTCGCTGGAGGTGGAGTTACGGTGGTGGGGTGCAGGGTTCTTGGGGTCGGGGCTTTCTCGGGTGTGCAGGGGAGAAGAGGAGAAAGGAGAGGGCGTTGGGTTGGTTGACGATGACGACGACGACGAGGCGACGACGATGATGACGAGGTCGGGGCTGCGGGTTCTGGGTTGTTGGGTTCGGGGATGATGGAGTATCGCCGTCGGGATGAGGGGAGTGGAGGAGGAAGAGGAGATGGAGGAGATTGAGGCGAAGTCGAGACGACGACGATGAGGTGGTCACGGCGGTCTAGGGGTGAGCCGGCGGGCCTTGGGTGAGGGTGATGGTGGGTGCTCATGGAGGTAGAGGATGAGACAAGGGGTAAAGGAAGAAGGAGAAGAAAATTGTTGAAGAGATCGAGGATAGGTCTCGAGGGGCAGTGGTGTGGGGGCGAGCGGTTCATAGGGAGAAGTTGCGAGGAGGCGGCGGGTCGTACGGAGGCTGAGTTGTGGGAGCGGTTCTTGCGGCGATGGGCATGAGAAAGTTGGCAGTAGCCGTTGCGAGGGAGACGCGGTCGTGGGGGAACGTGGGGGCGCGAGGAAGGCAGGAAAAATAGGAGAGGAAGAAGAAGAGGGAGATGGGGAAGTCGACGGCGGTGGAGGCGGCAAGGGGAGACGGCAAGGGGTGCTGGAGATGGGGCTGCGAGTTTTTTTGGTCGAAAAAGAAGAAGACCGGTGATGAAGGAGATGCGGGCGAAGGCTGGGGGAAGCGCGAGGGAGGGGAGGACGTGGGTTGTTGAGGGGAGCGAGTCTCGCGGGAGTGGGGAAGTGGGCGCGGCCGTTGGAGCATGGGCACGGGTCGTGGGAGAGTGGGGAAAGGAGCGGGAAAGAAGCGAAGGGGAGAAGAAGAAAGGAGAGGAGAAGAAGAGGGGTTCGGGTCGGGTCTGGGTTGGGTCAGGTGCGGGTAAAGGAAAAGAAGAAAGAGGGGGAAAGAGAGAGGGCTCGGGCATGGGTCGGGTGAGGAAGAGGGAAGAGGTTGGGGGGTATTGGGCTGGGCTCGGGGAGAAGGAGAAAGAGAAAAGGAGAATTGGGGTTTGGGCTTTGGCCAAGAGAAAAAGAATTGGTGGGTTGGTTTTAATAGAAATAGGATTAGGGTTTGAGATAGGATATTAGGGTTAGTAGAAAAATAATTGGATTAAATATATTTGCAAAAAATTAAATAGAAAAATGCAGGGAAAATTATTATTAGGAAAATATGGATAATTGGATACAAAAGAAACTGGGTATTACACTATTGCTCTAATCAACAACACATATATCAATCAACTTTTGCAGGGATCATGCATCATTAAATATAAAGAGAAGGAAAGAAAGAAAATGGAAGAAATGAAAAATTATGATGCAATGCACCAAAAAAAACAACAAGGCTCTCGATTCAATGAACCATGCAAAGAAGAGCCATGTACATCTAATTGTTGCTACTAAAAGCCTCTTGAAATGAACATTCTAGTCTATTTCATGAGTCGAGAAGTGTATGCTGAGTATCTACGAATTGTATTGCAGATTCTACAGGAGGAGAAGCTCTATGCAAAATTAAGCAAGTGCGAATTTTGGCTCGACAAGGTACAATTTCTGGGGCATGTCATTTCGAGTGACGGCATTTCAGTGGATCCGGCGAAAATTAAATCTATCAAAGACTTGCCGACACCAAAATCAGTAACTGAGATAAGAAGCTTCTTGAGATTGGTTGGGTATTATCGACAGTTTGTTCAAGACTTCGCCAGAATAGCAGAACCCTTGACGATGTTTACGCGGAAAGAGATACCTTATATTTGGTCGGAGAAGTGCACCCAGGCATTCGAGCTGTTAAAACAGAAGTTGATCATGGCCCCAGTTCTGACTAGTGCCAGATGACTCCGGTGGCTTGGTCGTTCATAGTGACGCGTCGAAAAAAGTTTTAGGCTGTGTTTTGATGCAGCACGCTCGAGTAGTAGATTACGCCTTTCGTCAGTTGAAGACCCACGAAAAGAACTATACCACGCATAACTTGGAGTTAGCGGCCGTTGTGTTCGCCTTAAAGATTGGAGGCATTACTTATTGGACGAAAAGATGGAGGTGTACATGGATCACAAGAGCTTGAAATACGTGTTCACTCAGAGAGAGCTGAATATGAGATAGCGCAGGTGGCTGGAGCTGATGGCAGACTTCGATATTGATCTGCAGTATCACCCGGAGAAGGTGAACGTCGTTCCTGATGCTCTCAGTCCCAGTCAGCTGTATTGCTGACTTGTCAGAAGGGGATTCTCGAAGATCTTCAGAGGCTCGAGTTGGAGGTAGTTACATCGGGCATGCTTGGACAGCTCTGGCAGTTGCAGGTTCAGTCATCTCTTAGAGATCGCAATAAAGCTGCGCAGGCGGGAGACTCTCAGTTGCAGAAGTTTAGAGGATTAGTTGAAGCTGGTTTGAGGACGGACTTGCTGATTCACGAAGATGGCTCCCTGAGATTTGGCAGTCGGCTGTGTATTTCAAAGGGGGTATTTGAGATGAAGTTCTAACTGAGGCACACAGTTCCGCTTACTCGGTGCACCCAGGAGGCACCAAGATGTACAGAGATCCGAGTCAGCAATTTTGGTGGAACGGAATGAAGAGGGAGATTGCTCGCTTTGTCTCCAAGTGTCTGGTATGCCAACAGGTGAAAGCCGAGCATTAGAAAGTAGCTGGGTTGTTGCAACCGCTTCCAGTACCAGAGTAGAAATAGGAGTACATCACCATAGATTTTGTGACGGCATTACCTCGAAGCCCAAAGGGCTAGGTTATTTTTTATCGTCTCACGAAGGCAGCACATTTCATACCCTTTCGAGTGGGACAATTGATAGAGTCGCTTGCAGAGAGATATATGCAGGAGATTGTGAGGTTGCATGGAGTGCCCGTTAGCATCGTGTCTGATCGAGAGATCAGGTTCATTTCCCACTTCTGGAGGAGCTTGCAGGAGAGTTTGGACACTCGTCTCAAGTTCAGCACGGCCTATCATCCGCAGACGTATGGGCAATCCGAGAATACTACCCAGACGCTCGAGAATATGTTGAGAGCGTGCATGTTAGATTTTCAGGCCTCTTGAGAGGATCGCCTTCATCTGGTAGAGTTTTCATATAACAACAGCTATCAGGCTAGCATCCAGATGGCACCATTCGAGCCTCTTTATGGACGGAAGTGTCGATCCCCTCTTTGTTGGGATGACATGGGTGAACGAAGGTTGTTGGGCCCTGAGCTTATAGTTCAGACAGTGAGCAAGGTTTAGATGATCATGCAACGTATCAAGGCTGCTCAGGATCGACAGAAGAGTTGGGCAGATACCGGCAGAAGGTTGTTGGAATTTGGTATGGGTGATCACGTATTTCTAAAGATATCACATACTCAGGGAGTGATCAGGTTTGGTAGTCGTGGGAAGCTCAGTCCCCGATTCATTGGACCTTTTGAGATACTAGAGCGAGTAGGAGAGGCTGCTTATCGACTTTCCCTGATTCTATCGTTAGCTGGTGTGCACAATATTTTTCATGTATCTCAGTTGAGGCGCTACGTTCTGGATGGCGGCCATATCTTGGACCATTCAGAGTTGACGTTGGGCACCAATCTGTCTTACGGGGAGCAGTCTACCACTATTCTCGATCGTAGGGAGAAAGTACTGAAGAATAAAGTCATTCCCTTAGTTCGAGTCTCTTGGGGTGGTCGTTCTCTAGGGGTGTCTACCTGGGAGCGTGAGGAGGATATCTGTTCACGATTTCCGCATTTGTTTGAGTAGTTGGTTCTTTGTTTGTCCCGTTGTTCTCGTTCTTTAATTTCGAGGACGAAATTTTTATAAGGGAGTATGATGTAAATCCCCAGTTCCTTTGTACTTCCTGTATTTAAAATTTTGGTCATGATAAATTTTTGTTTAAATCCCAAATTATTTTCCATTATTTTTATTTTCTTATTTTTCTTCTTTCTTTTAAACCCTAACTAAATTCTTACCCTAAGCCTTCCCCAGCCCGAGCCCGGCCCAAACTCACCAACCCATTCCCTCACCCGACCCATTTCCCCATCTCCTACTCTTCTTCGTCTTCTTTTCTTTTTGAACGAGCCCTAACGGCAGGCCTCCACCTTCCTCGCAACTACCTCCTTGCGACCTGCTCCAAGTCGTTGCTGTTCATCCCAACGAACCCCGAGATCCCCTCCTCCTGATCCTCACCGCCCACACGACCAAGCTCCTCTCTTTATCTCGCTCTCTCGTTCTCAAACTCTTACTCTCTCTACTCCTCACACAACACCGCACCCATTGCCGGTGAACTTTTCCCACCACCGAGCACCTGCAATGCCTCCGACGACACCCCCACGACATCACTTCTCTACCACAGCCTGAGCTCCTCGTCCAAGTGAGTTTCTTCTTCCCTAAGCCAATAGCCGAGCTCAAGCTTCCATCCATGGAAGCTCTTCATCTCGCAACCCAGCTCACCTCGTCGCCGTCGACCTCACCTCAGCAACCTCCGCCATCACCTCCTTCAACATCCGAGCCTCTCCACTGATTCACCCCTCCCCAAAAACCCGAACTCCGAAACTCCTAGTCTCGACCACCTTACTGCCGCCGCCGGAGTCTCGACGTCGCCGGACACAACCTCTCTCCTCTGGACCACCGACTGACCCCCTCTGCAGAAGACGCCAACTGTGCCCACCAACGCTGCTAAGCCAAGCCCCAAGTTCCTTTGCAAAACTCTAGCTGAGGCCACTGCAACCCGTAGCTGCGCGTTGTCGTAACCGTGCCGTGCCATCCGCCGCCGCCACCGCCATGTCTCCGAGCGTCTTCAGATAAGTGAAACCTCACTTACTTTAACATGCTACTTATATATATCTATAGATTCGTGTTAACCTTATACGAGATAGATTATTACGATTCCGTATTAGTTAGTTTACTATCACATATAATTTGTAAGTCATCATCGTACCTCCATGAAAACCATAGTAATTCTAGGAAGATTAGTTTGAGCGTAATTGGATCTGAACATCACGTCAATACCATGTGTAATTACAAGCATTTGATACCATTTTTTTACGTGTTAGGCAAAACCAACCTTAATTCGATAGTTCTCAATATTGTTTGCTAATAGTTCAACATGGTGAACTGAACCAAAACCCCATCGATCATGCTCAAAGCTTTTACCAATATTCTCTTTTGCTACTTACGAATACCGTGTAGAAAATTGAATACAAAATAACGAAGTATCGCACGTGTAACGGCATCCGAAAGACGCAACGTCAAATCTGTTTTGCTGTACGCGTCGTGATGTTAAATCGATATTAATTTTGATACATACTGGAATGTAATTTTCTATGGCTCATATCGAGACCGACTCAATAATATAGGAGCCCTTGTTATTTACTTTTCGATACTGATACCTATCAACGACGAAAACTGACTTGGAATGCGGCTCTGGACTGCAGTCCAGAGCAGCATCTTATATTGACACTTGCCTTTAAATAAATGTGTAGCGCTGAATGAAAGTGAAATTATGTGGAAGACTATACCGTTGCGAAGATAATCTTGTTAGCTAACTATAGGTGGTATTTTTGTTCAATTTTATTGTCGTTTGATATTTTATTTGTATTTTAAACAGTCGAGGTGTACTGCAGTTTAGTACATGGACAGATTGTATACCTTAGCCTTAAACTAGACATATATCCCAGCACACAGTGGAGATTGTCAATCTGTCTAGTGTGTTGGAAACGTAATTGACAGATATAAATTTTACTTAACTGTAGCGTCGTCTAATTATGATCCCAACAGGGATGAAAATGTGTTACAAAATGGACTTTCAGTTCAGGAACTGAATTTCCAGCGATGAACACTTAAAATGAAACGACCGTAACTCGCAAACCTGAAATCGGATTGACCTGGAACCAATTTTGTTGGATCTATGTTTGAGTTTACTTATAGCCTCTTTGTAGCATTTTGTCTAATTACCATTGTATGAATTAATATGTTTTTATGAGCTCGTAATGTACTACATTGTGTTTCATATTGTACATGACTTGCTATGTTGCATCATTCTCTTATCTTACCCGACCGTGATACCTATAGTGATAGCGAACGTTCATAGTGATTTATAGTGAACTTTGCATTTTCGAACGCGAGTGGTATTGGATTAGTTGTGTCAAGTACGCTAGTGATAAGCGATTGATTCGTGAAAGAGAACAGTGCAGTAGAAAGTGAATAAGACTGTGATTGTTGCGCGTGCTTATATACAACTAGTCCTATACATATAGTTATTGTAATCTGGAGAAAATAAGGAAATCAAGATGGAATCGAACTCGTATTTAGCGAGGTACAGTGACTTAGAGGATGATCATTCGATATCAGCGATATATAAGTGATTGATTCGTGAAAGAGAACAGTGCAGTAGAAAGTGAATAAGACTGTGATTGTTGCGCGTGCTTGTATACAACTAGTCCTATACATATAGTTATTGTAATCTGGGGAAAATAGGGAAATCAAGGTGGAATTGAACTCGTATTTAGCGAGGTACAGTGACTTAGAGGATGATCATTCGTCCCCACAAATATATATATATATATATATATATTAGGTCATGGGCCTAGCGGTACGTCTGCGGGGTTATGTCCCGGGCAACCGTGGATCGTAGTCTCGGACATGCACGAGACCATTATTAAACACGAGCATCCTTTTCCACCGATTGATTTCATTTGACTTAGCAACTGATAGGTAATGACATACATATTGCATGGATTACTGACATGATACATATACCGTACTGTTCATATTCACTTGATATTGTTTATTCTCATGTTACTGTATCCTGCCGTCTATTTCATGTTTAATATCATAATACACACTATATATATGTTGCTATATGTGTCGTCCTGACGACCTGAGTGTGCATGCTCAGAGGACGAAGTGGACCCAGCTCAGGAGCAGGATCTGTCATTCGAGATCACGGAGATTTAGACCGCGACATCAGCGCTATCGCCTTCTGCTTGCTATAAAAACATTGTTATTTCTTTGGTTAGTTATTTCTTTCATGCAAATAAATATATCATGAACTATGTTATTTTAATGTAATAAAGTTGTGAGCTGTGATTTTGTTTACTCTAGTGCTGTGTTTACTGATTACAATGTAATGCTAGAAGCCGAAGTGTGACTACGACGGGATTATTCTTTGACCATAGGAATATGGCTGGCCTAGTCACCCCTCATATTCCGTATTTTGGGAAGCGGGGTGTGACATGGTTTTGTTGGTATCAGAGCCGTGTTTGGAATGAAATTATAGTTTCGTCGAGGAATCCATACACTGAGTTACACCCTTGATTTATACTTTATTATATTGCATTTTCACTTTTATAATACTCGTTGAATCTTCCTATAATCCTTGCTTGAATCTGATTCCTTTCCTTGATCATCTTTCAGAGATATGGATTCCTCAGGCAACTCCTTAGATGTCGGTCCCCACGATCGTACAGAGAAGATCTTCAGAACACTGACAACCCTAGACCAGGCTCAAGAAAGAAAGACCGATCTCTTGGCTGAGGGATTAAAGGCGGTGCAAGAGACCGCGATTACCGCTTTGGAGAGATCTACAGCTATCCCTGCCGCCCCCGAGGGTGCTTTCGTACCGGCTACACATGTTAGGGCTGGTACCGTTTCTTATTTCAGGAGACTTCACCCGGCGGTATTCACGGGAGCAGTAGATCCACTTGAGGCCGAGCAATGGCTAATCAATGTGGAGAATCTTTTGACGGCTGCTCGGGTCCGTGACGATGACAGAGTAAGCGTGGTGAAGATCCAGCTAGAGGATGGAGCTCGCACATACTGGTCTGTAGAGGAAAGCAGGCTAGAGAAACCTATCGGACTGGACACATTCTTTACATGTTTCATAGATCATTATTTTTCGGCCACTGCCATGGCCGAGATGGAGGAGCAAAATGGCCGCCCAATGGATGTCTACGCCGCAGAGTTTAACCGACTGAGTCGCTTTGCACCGTACATGGTAGCCACTGAAGCTGCTAGGGCCAGACGGTTTCAGCAGGGGCTCGATATCGAGTTGCAGCAGCTTATCGCATCTCTCGACCTACAGACCTTCGCACAGGTGTTGAACGCTGCCCGGGTACAGGAAAGGCTGGCATAGAAAGCAAAGGGCCAGCGATCGGTGGATAGGAGACCCCATATAGTTCCGTCACGAGCTTCCACTTCTCCTCGTGGAGCAATCCCAGTCACAGGGCATGGGTAACACAGACGAAGCGTACTTTCTTACCTCAGTAGCCGCAGCGGAGGGCTCTGATTTGCGACTATTGCCAGAGGCCAGGGCACATGCAGAGAGATTGTCTCAGAGCTAAGGGGCAATGTCTGATTTGCGGATCCGGCGAGCACAGGGTCAGCGGGTGTCCTCATAGATCCGAGCTATAGGGAGGGTCCGAGCAACAATATCCGTCGTTCGGCACTTCAGCTCAGAGGGGTCCAGCTCTGGTATCCCAGCGGCGATTATTCGATCAAAGGCAGAATGGTACGAGTTTGAATTAGGGGCAGGCTTTCACCCTGACTACCGAGCAGGCGGAAGCGTATGGATAAGTGGTTGCAGATACTCTCCTTGTTCATTCTGTACCAGCTAGAGTTTTATTTGATTCGGGCGCTTCACATTGCTTTATTTCTGCACAGTTTGTTGACACACACTCTATATCTCACGAGCCGCAGACTAAAGGTTGGGAGATACATATAGGTAACGGAATTATTGTGTCCAGCCAAGAGTGTAGGTTGTTCCCTGTGGTAGTTTATGGAAGAGAATTTTATGCAAACTTCCTTTTGATTGGGATTGGTAGCCACGACGCCATTCTGGGGATGGACTGGCTGAGCACGTTCCATGCTGTTATCAACTGCCAGGCTAGGAGTTTGACATTTCGCATTCCTAATCACGCGGAGTTCATATTTGTGGGCGGTAGCGAGTCATTGGAGCCAGCTAAGTTCCGAGCGAAGCCGAAGACCTTAACCGCTATGGAGATAGATGAGAAGCCAGTACCAGAGGTAGTTCGAGAATTTCTTGACGTGTTCCCTGAAAATCTACCGGGTTTACCCCGCCTCGCATATTGGGCTTCTCGATTGACCTGATTCTAGGGACGGCGCCGGTTTCTAAGGCTCTATACAGGATGGCGCCAGTTGAGATGGCAGAATTGAAGAAACAGATAGAAGATCTTCTGGACAAGCGATTTATCCGTCCAAGTGCTTCCCCGTAGGGTGAACCTGTGTTACTGGTGAAGAAGAAAGACAGTTCTTTGCGCATGTGCATCCACTACCGTGAGTTGAACAGGGTGATCGTGAAGAACAAGTATCCCATTCCCCGCATCGACGACTTGTTTGATCAGCTAGGTAGTGCTCGGGTATTTTCTAAGCTGGACCTTCGGTCAGGGTATCACCAAATCAGGGTTAAGGATGAGGATGTATGCAATATAGCTTTTCGGACCCGATATGGCCGCTATGAGTTTCTCATGATGCCGTTCGTTATTACCAATGCACCCACCATATTTATGGACTTGATGAACAGGGTATTCTCTAAATACTTGGACCGGTTTGTCGTTATATTCATCGACGACATTCTAGTCTATTCCAGGAGTCGAGAGGAGCATGCTGAACATCTACGAATTATATTGCAGATTGTACGAGAAGAGAAGCTCTATGCTAAATTAAGCAAGTGCAAGTTTTGGCTCGACAAGGTACAATTTCTGGGGCATGTCGTTTCGAGTGACGGCATTTCAGTGGATCCGGCGAAAATTAAATCTATCAAAGACTGGCCGACACCAAAATCAATAACTGAGATAAGGAGTTTCCTGGGATTGGCTGGGTATTATCGGCGGTTTGTTCATGATTTCGCCAGAGTAGCAGAACCTTTGACAAAGCTTACGCGGAAAGAGGTACCTTATATTTAGTCAGAGGAGTGCACCTAGGCATTTGAGCTGTTAAAGCTGAAGTTGACCACAACCCCATTTCTGACTGTGCCTGTTCATACCATAATATTGCATTATTATATTCCCCATTCTTATTCTTTTTATAAATAAACAGGTGCTTTTGACGCATGTCTGCTACATGTTACAGGTTACAGGTTCTTGGACAGAAAACAGTGAAAACGATGTAAAGACGATGAAAAAGTGGACTTTAACCAATAAACAGAAGATCTTGATCAAGCCTACATAAGAAACAGTTCACAAAGCAAGGTTCAAGACGTCGACACAAAGCCACGGTTAAAGTCCACAACAATGTTCACTGGAAAATCTGGAAGAGAGTCAGAAGCTAAATTGAGAAAAGAAATAAAGAAGTAGGAAGACCAGAGAGCCAGGAACCAACACAAGAAGTTTCAGCAGCCAACTCTTCATTTGGGCCGCGGAACCGCGGCCAAACCAGGCCTCGGGCCGCGGTTCCGCGGCGGCCTTGAGAGATTGAAAAATAAAAATTTTACCATAGTTTTTGTGCGGCGCTGACTAGTCAATCTAAGGGCTATTTTTGTAATTTCAGACATGCGAATCAAAATGTAACCTAGGGTTTCTATCTCCTATAAATAGAACCCAAATCATTGTAATTTCTTATGCCTCCTTTTAATAATAAATTCAGAATTCTTTATGGAGAGCATCGGTGTTTCTTTTCAATTCATGAATTCAGATCTGACAACCATGCGTTGATGATTGGAGAGAGCAACTGTAAGTAGATTTAATTCCTTGCTCTAGTTTAGATTTCAATTCTTTGCCCTAGGTAGATTTAATTCCTTGCCGTAGATAAATTGTTTAGAGTTAGCTTTGGGGAAGGATTTTGAGAGATGAGATCTTTCATCCCTTTCTTACCCATAATTTATTTTCAATAGGACTCCATGCATACGCACACACACCGCGCCCTACGGCACCCTATCCCTCGAGGTAGCGGTGATACCGTAGTGTAAAAGCCCGGTTGCGCGCGTTTTCCATGGAGGTTAGGGTAAGGATCTCTAAAGGAAGGACAAGAACCTAGAGTAAGGAACACCTTCCCGAATGGATCTAATCCCCTTTATTGATAATTACCATAACTCCTCATAGATCTTCATTCGGGTATAGAAAGCGTTGAGATTTACGTGCATTTCCAAACCATCCCTAAACCTAACCCTAGCAAGACTAGATCTAGATAATCGTAGTATAGAATAATTAGGTTTTTAGATTTAATAATTAATCCGAACACCCTTCGGAATTAACTCGTTAGCGCGACCAGGAGATTCACAACATCTCTGTGGACCGACCCGTACTCACCGGCTAGCTACATGCGACGCTGTTCTTGATTGCGGTAAAATATTATTTTGGTGATCGTAAAATCCTACACCAATCAAATGGTGATGGCGTAGAACTTTCCTTTTTGCAATTTCGGGTTAATCAAAATTAAAAAAATCATAAAAATCTAAAAAATCCAAAACTTATAAAAATATATCAATTGTTATTTTTTTTGGAAAGGGTACTTTGTTGTGTGAATCTTGCAAGAACAATCGAGACAGATCTGGAGATTTCCAGAAAGCGAAACAGAAAACGGTATATCGGAACAGAAGAGATTTTAAACAACAGAACAGTGAATTTTTTTTGGAGCAGTGAACCCCCCAAAGCGCCGCCTTTCCGCGGCCATAACCTGCTTTAGGCCGCGGAACCGCGGCCTCCTTGACGATTCGTCGTATGAAAAAAAAATTGGGGATCCGCGCAGACTTTACCGCCGCGGAACCGCGGTGGGAACCCCCATTTGGCCGCGGAATAGCTGCATTCTGGTGACAACATCTTCTGGAAAATTTTCTGTAAGCCTCTTTTTTCCTCCTCTGCAAAAATTTCCATATATTTTCTGAAAAATTCCTGCAAGATTTTGTGCGCTTTAAAAATCTTTCTCTTTCCAAATATCAATCTTGTGCAGGATTTTTTGCGCCTCGTTTAAACTAGAAATTGATAGCAAGTAATCTTTTCTGTTGCATATCTTTTCTCGAAAATCTTTTTGCAACAAATCAAATAAAGAGAAAAAGAAAAATAAAAAGGGGGAAAATTTTTATTAAAAAAAAAACTTGCCAACTTTTGCCCCAAATAAATCCTTGCACCACAACAAACATTTTTTCTTTTCCCCTTTCTTCTTACAATATGGGTACCCTACATAATAAATCACTTGCCGAACTTTGGTATCCCGAACCTAATTTTGCGTCGTACGTCAATTTGTTCGGTCAATTTAAAGACGATCCTTCCTTGCCTAAAATATCTTTGAAAGATCAAATAGAGACGTCTAGGAGAAACAGTTTGACCTTTGCAACCCACTTTGTGTCAACCAAGTCAACCTTTACCACCTCCATATGTTGATACCACATTTTCAAGTCCTTCTGTCACTCCTACACCGATGTCCATTGCTGAGCATATTGCTCAATCTCCCAGCCGATCTTTCACCCCTCTCCACTCATCTAGTTCTAGGGATCCGCACGATTATTCACCTTTTTATCCACATGTTGACCCTACCCCTGTCCAACCACTCACTTCCTACCAGTCCAACCCGACTTTCCCACCTTCACTAGACCTTGATTCTACACAACCTGTTGGGAGTTTTGCATGTCCACACGATTTCGAATCTTTTACCGAAACCCCCTTACCACCCAAGTCTAGTTTGGAAGAGTCGTTGGAAGCTTATATTGCAGCCACAAACAAATTGATTAGGAATGTGGAAGCGTCCGTGGCCGCCCTTATGCAACCTAGTGAACTGGTAGCTAGTTTCCCACTAGCTTCAAATCTTTCTATGTATGAGGAGGCGGTTGGACAGAGAGAGAATGTGAGAGGATTTCCAAATCAAACCTACACATACCCAATTGAAACCAACAACTCCAATTTTCAAACATGTGTCCAAACTAATGAGTTGTGCGACTTTGTAGTGTTTGATTTGCCAAATCGTGAAGAACCCCTTTCGAGTGAAACTACAATTAATCCTTTCGATATTTACACCTCCACTCTAGAACCTAAATCGATAAATATCCATGCTTTTGATGAGGTGTCAGAAAAAATTGATTTTCACTTGATTGAGGATATAGATGCCGGGAATATTTCGGATGATGAACCTGTCGATTTGATTGAAATTTTATGTTCAACTCATCATCTTGAGTCATTAGATATTTCTCCCGAACTTCACATGCGTCTTGAATTTGATGATAATGGCATGGATGAGTTGAATTTTGAGGAGAATTATAAGGATAGTATTGAGGAGAGTTTTGAGGATCATATTGAGGTTGAACCATTTTTGTTTGATATGTCTGATTTTCCAATTCATCCTCTTGAACCTTTAACTAAATTACCCTCCCTCCTTTCTTCCGACCACGCCTAATATCACGCTTGAAGACTGTGAGCTTGAAAAATTTTCCTTTGAATCTGACACAGTTCTCACAGACGATAACACTTATGAGTGTTTCACTTTTTCGGACGATGTTGATGACTCACCGCTCGAGTTTGAGTCCTTTACATTTCCAGATGAGTTAGTTGAACCATCAGACTCGGTTGCTTACAGTAGTTTCGAACCATTGATGGAATCTTTCAAGTTCGAGACAGTTTATTACGGTGAGATTGAAACTATTCCTAATTCACTCCCTTTCGTCCTTCCTATCGTTCCGACCGTACAAGAGACCTTTACGCTTTCATCTCCTATACCAAGTTCGGTGTACCCATGCTTTCTTGCGAATCTTGAGGGATTTGACCCCATTTCTCGACGAGTTGATAGGTTAGCGCAATCGCTTTTAACACATCGGTCATCACAAATTGCGCTAATTTATTCACTCGATTTACACCCTCAAGATCGCGCGACCCTTCTTTCTCCTTTCCGCCATTTTGCTCCTCCACCGAGACCATATTCTACCATTCTTCTTTCCACACGGTCTCGCATGTTTCTCATTTCTTTCTTCTACACCTCATTATTTCACCAACTTAGCCATTACCATGATAAGATCTTTGAATGGTTGGTGCTAACCTTTGGCTTGTACAAGGCCAAGCTTAAGTTTGGAGGGAAAACTTGTTATATATATATATATATATATATATATATATATATATTGTTTTCTTTTTCTATAAAAAATATAAAAAAAATTTCAAAACATTAAAATATATAAAAAAAACTATAAATAAATAAACAGGGGAGTGCCGGTATTTTGACCCTCTTGGTTTAGCATGACAGTGAGGACACTGTTAAGTTCAAGTTTGGGGGTATGCTCGGTACGTCTTCTTCCTTCGCATTCATTTGTACATATTTTTGCATTTGCATACTTATTTGAAAACCCATAAAAAATTGAAAAATTTCAAAAATTATAAAAATTAATGTATTCAATTTTGGCTAATTGACTTGAGTTTGACAAATAGGTTAACTGGCTAGGAACAACTAGATCTTAGACTTAGTGAATTAAAAACCCTAAAAATAACCTTACTTAAAGTTTAACGGTAGAAAGTATATGTATTTGTAGATTATTTAGAAATAGGCAAATTTTGGGTTCACTTTTTAGGCTAAGTCGAAACGAAGGAAAAGTATTGATGTTCTTATTAGAGTATAAGTTTGAAAAATAATTCCTAGCTTATGTCTAGATTCTGAAAATGTATACCCTACAATTTGCACAATCACGCACCTTGAAACTTGGAATAGTAGAAGAGACCTTGAAATGCTCTTGTCTAAAGTCCTTAGTACAATGAAAATGAAAAAAAATATATAAGTGTGAATAAAGAAAAAAATGGACACTGGTTTTTGTGATTACTTAAGGCTGCAAAAATAGAAAAAATATTTAGCAAGGGTGCTTCATCACCTAGTGCCTTAGACCAACTGGTTTGGGAGTCACTGCTAAAGCCTTGGGTGTTGCAAGACTAGGAAGTACGCTTTAAAGTGCAAACGCATCTTGTAATCGGTTTTTGGTACCTCAAGAAGTATTAACAGTCGCATGAAAGATGTGTGAGCAAAATTCAATTAAATTCACCAACTAATTAGTACTTCGGACAACGGACAAGGATATGATTGCTTGATTTGAATTTCTAAGTGTAGGAGTGATTTATACACACACGTAGAAGTATGTGATTGGGATTTAGATAAGAGAAAGGAGTGAAGAATAGAATTTGTATCTTTAGTAAGGGTTGATAGAAATTCCTAAGTGGAGATGGAAACCTAGAAGGAAAACTTAAGAAATGCCGAAAGCTAAGTAGGTCTGCATGACATATATAATCTTAAGTTAAATAATGAGGAAGCGTGAAGAATGTGGGTGGATAATTTACAAGTAGAAGATAATAGAATTCCTTGCTAGAAAACCTAATTGGAGAATAAAAGTCGAAAAGCCGAATTGATAGGATTTTGTGGGTAGTATCCACTGAAAACCTTTAGGAGACAACACTCCTCCTACTAGGGACACCTAGAGGTTTAACGGCTTGTTGCACGTGCTCAGTGCAATCGCGTTTCACTGCGAAAGTGCGGTTAGGATTTTAGTGAATAAAAATAAGTTTGCTCGAGGACGAGCAAAAGATAAGTTTGGGGGTATTTGTTCATACCATAATATTGCATTATTATATTCCCCATTCTTATTCTTTTTATAAATAAACAGGTGCTTTTGACGCATGTCTGCTACATGTTACAGGTTACAGGTTCTTGGACAGAAAACAGTGAAAGCGATGTAAAGACGATGAAAAAGTGAACTTTAACCAATAAACAGAAGATCTTGATCAAGCCTACATAAGAAACAGTTCACAAAGCAAGGTTCAAGACGTCGACACAAAGCCACGGTTAAAGTCCACAACAATGTTCACTGGAAAATCTGGAAGAGAGTCAGAAGCTAAATTGGGAAAAGAAATAAAGAAGCAGGAAGACCAGAGAGCCAGGAACCAACACAAGAAGTTTCAGCAGCTAACTCTTCATTTAGGCCGCGGAACCGTGGCCAAACCAGGCCTCGGGCCGCGGTTCTGCGGCGGCCTTGAGAGATTGAAAAATAAAAATTTTACCATAGTTGTTATGCGGCGCTGACTAGTCAACCTAAGGGCTATTTTTGTAATTTCAGACATGCGAATCAAAATGTAACCTAAGGTTTCTATCTCCTATAAATAGAACCCAAATCATTGTAATTTCTTACCTCCTTTTAATAATAAATTCAGAATTCTTTATGGAGAGCATCGGTGTTTCTTTTCAATTCATGAATTCAGATCTGACAACCCTGCGTTGATGATTGGAGAGAGCATCTGTAAGTAGATTTAATTCCTTGCTCTAGTTTAGATTTCAATTCTTTGCTCTAGGTAGATTTAATTCCTTGCCGTAGATAAATTGTTTAGAGTTAGGTTTGGGGAAGGATTTTGAGAGATGAGATCTCTCATCCCTTTCTTACCCATAATTTATTTTCAATAGGACTCCATGCATATGCACACACACCGCGCCCTACGGCACCCTATCCCTCGAGGTAGCGGTGATACCGTAGTGTAAAAGCCCGGTTGCGCGCGTTTTCCATGGAGGTTAGGGTAAGGATCTCTAAAGGAAGGACAAGAACCTAGAGTAAGGAACACCTTCCCGAATGGATCTAATCCCCTTTATTGATAATTACCATAATTCTTCATAGATCTTCATTCGGGTACAGAAAGCGTTGAGATTTACGTGCATTTCCAAACCATCCCTAAACCTAACCCTAGCAAGACTAGATCTAGATAATCGTAGTATAGAATAATTAGGTTTTTAGATTTAATAATTAATCTGAACACCCTTCGGAATTAACTCGTTAGCGCGACCAGGAGATTCACAACATCCCTATGGACCGACCCGTACTCACCGGCTAGCTACATGCGACGCCGTTCTTGATTGCGGTTACTAGATAGTTTTTGAGATCAAAATCAGTGCCAGATGACTTCGGTGGCTTGGTCGTTCATAGTGACGCGTCGAGAAAGGGTTTATGCTGTGTTTTGATGCAGCACGGTCGAGTAGTGGCTTATGCCTCTCATCTGTTGAAGACCCACGAGAAGAACTACCCCACGAATGACTTGGAGTAAGCGACCGTTGTGTTCTCCTTGAAGATATGGATGCATTACTTACTGGATGAAAGGGTAGAGGTGTACATGGATCACAAGAGCTTGAAATATGTGTTCATTCAGAGAGAGCTGAATATGAGACAGCGCAGTTGACTGGAGCTGATGGCAGACTACGATATTGATCTGTAGTATCACCTGGGGAAGGTGAACATCGTTTCTGATAATCTCAGTCATAGGCTATCGGCTATGTTGCTGACTTGTCAGAAAAGGATTCTCGAAGATTTTCAGAGGCTCGAGTTGGAGGTAGTTACACCGGGCGTGTCCGACCAGCTCTGGCAGTTGCAGGTTCAGTCATCACTTATAGATCGCAATAAAGCTGCGCATGCGTACTCTCAGTTGCAGAAGTTTAGAGGATTAGTTGAAGCTGGAATGAGGACGGACTTGCTGATTCACGAAGATGGCTCCTTGAGATTTGGCATTCGGCTGTGTGTTCCAAAGGGGGGTATTTGAGATGATGTTCTAACCGACACACACAATTCCGCTTACTCGGTGCACCCAAGAGGCACCAAGATGTACAGAGATCTGAGGCAACACTTCTGGTGGAATGGAATGAAGAGGGAGATTGCTCTCTTTGTCTCCAAGCGTCTGGTATGCCAATAGGTGAAAGCCGAGCATAAGAAAGTAGCTGGGTTGTTACAACCGTTTCCAATACCAGAGTGGAAATGGGAGCACATCACCATGGATTTTGTGATGGCACTATTTCGAAGCCCAAAAGGCTAGGTTATTATTGATCATCTCACGAAGGCAGCACATTTCATACCCTTTCGAGTGGGACAATCGATGGAGTCGCTTGCAGAGAGGTATATGCAGGAGATTGTGAGGCTACATGGAGTGCCTGTTAGCATTGTGTCTGATCGAGACACCAGATTCATTTCCTACTTCTGAAGGAGTCTGCAGGAGAGTTTGGGCACTCGTCTCAAGTTCAGCACGGCTTATCATTCGTAGACGGATGGGCAATCCGAGCGTACTATCCAAATGCTTGAGGATATGTTGAGAGCGTGCATGTTGGATTTTCAGGGCTCTTGGGAGGATCACCTTCATCTGGTGGAGTTTTCGTATAACAACAGCTATCAGGCTAGCATCCAGATAGCACCGTTCGAGGCTCTTTACGGACGGAAGTGTCAATCCCCTCTTTGTTGGGATGACATGGGTGAACGAAGGTTGTTGGGCCCTGAGCTTATAATTCAGAAAATGAGCAAGGTTCAGATGATCAGGAAATGTATCAAGGCTGCTCAGGACTGAAAAAAGAGTTGAGCAGATGCCGGCAGAAGGTCGTTGGAATTTGGTGTGGGTGATCACGTATTTATGAAGATATCACCTACTTGGGGAGTGACCAGGTTTGGTAGTCATGGGAAGCTCAATCCCCTATTCATCAGACCTTTTGAGGTGCTAGAGCGGGTAGGAAAGGTGGCTTATCGACTTGCCATGCCTCCATTATTAACTGGTGTGCACAATACATTCCATGTATCTCAGTTGTCCATATCTTGGACCATTCAGAGTTGACGTTGGGCACCGATCTGTCTTACGAGGAGTAGCCTACCACTATTCTCGATCGTAGAGAGAAAATACTGAAGAATAAAGTCATTCTCTTGGTTCGAGTCTTTTGGGGTGGTCGTTCTCCAGAGGAGTCTACCTGGGAGCATGAGGAGGATATCTGTTCACGATTTTCGCATCTGTTTGAGTAGTTGGTTCTTTGTTTGTCCTGTTGTTTTCGTTCTTTAATTTCGAGGACAGAATTTTTGTAAGGGGGGTATGATGTAAATCCCCAGTTCCTTTGTACTTCCTGTATTTAAAATTTTGGTCCTGATAAATTTTCGTTTAAATCCCAAATTATTTTCCATTATTTTTATTTTCTTATTTTTCTTCTTTCTTTTAAACCCTAACTAAATTCTTACCCTAAGCCTTCCCCAGCCCGAGCCCAGCCTAAACCCACCAACCCATTCCTTCACCCGACCCGTTTCCTCATCTCCTTCTCTTCTTCATCTTCATTTCTTTTTGAACGAGCCCCAACGGCTATCCTCCGCCTTCCTCGTAACCACCTCCTCACGACCCGCTCCAAGTCGTCGCCGCTCGCCCCAACGAACCCCGAGATCCCCTCTTCTTTATCCTTGCCACCCACATGACCAAGCTCCTCTCTTTATCTCGCTCTCTTGTTCTCAAACTCCTACTCTCTACTCTTCACACAACACCGCACCCATTGTCGCCGAACTTTTCCTACCATCGAGCACCTGCAATGCCTCCGACGGCACCCCCACGACATCATTTCTCCACCACAGCCCGAGCTCCTCCTCCAAGTGAGTTTCTTATTCCCCAAGCCAATAGTCTAGCTCGAGCTTCCATCTATGGCAGCTCCTTATCTCGCAACCTAGTTCACCTCATCGCTATCGACCTCACCTTAGCAACCTCCGCCATCACCTCCTTCAACACCCGAGCCCCTCCACTGATTCACCCCTCCACAAACACCCAAACTCCGAAACTCCTAGCCTCAACCACCTTACTGCCGCCACCGGAGTCTCGACACCGCCGACCACAACCTCGCTCCTCTAGACCGCCGACCTCGCTCCTCTAGACCGCCGACCGACCCCTTCTGCAAAAGACGCCAGCTGTGCCTACCAATGCTGCTAAGCCAAGCCCCAAGTTCCTTTGCAAAACTCTAGCTGATGCCACTGCAACCCGTAGCTGCGCGTTGTTGTGACTGTGCCGTGCCATCCGCCGCCTCTGCCGTGTCTTCGAGCGTCTTGAGGAAAGTGAAACCTCACTTGTTTTAACATGCTACGTACATATATCTATAGATTTGTGTTAACCTTATACTAGATAGATTATTACGATTCCGTGTTAGTTAGTTTACTATCACATATAATTCGTAAGTCATCATCGTACCTCCATGAAAACCATAGTAATTCTAGGAAGATTAGTTTGAGTGTAATTAGATCTGAACATCATGTTAATACCATGTGGAATTGCAACTATTTGATACCATTTTTTTTACGTGTTAGGAAAAACCAACCTTAATTCGATAGTTCTCGATATTGTATGCTAATAGTTCGACGTGGTGAACTGAACCAAAAACTTGGCGATCATGTTCAAAGCTTTTACCAATATTT
Source organism: Agapanthus africanus (assembly GCA_030015575.1). NCBI lineage: Eukaryota > Viridiplantae > Streptophyta > Magnoliopsida > Asparagales > Amaryllidaceae > Agapanthus > Agapanthus africanus. The sequence goes on from JASDDO010000016.1 coordinate 510,361,007, forward strand.
TCTTTTTCTACTTATGAATATCGTGTAGAAAATTGAACTCAAAATAACGAAGTATCGCACCTGTAACGGCATCCCAAAGAGACAACGTCAAATTTGTTTTGCTATACGCGTCGTGGTGTTAAATTGATATTAATTTTGATACATACTGGAATGTAATGTTCTATGGCTCATATCGAATCCGACTCGATAAGCTATGACCCCATGTTATTTACTTTTCGATATTGATATCTATCAATGATGAAAACTGACTTGGAATGCGGCTCTGGACTGCAGTCCAGAGCAGCATCCCATATTGCCATCTGATTTTAAATAAATGTGTAGCGTTGTATGAAAGTGAAATTATGCGGAAGTCTATACCGTTGTGAATATGATCTTGTTAGCTAACTATAGATGATAGTTTCGTTAGATTTTACTGTCTTTTGATATTTTATTTGTATTTTAAACAGTCGAGGTGTACCGCAGTTTAGTACAGGGACATATTGTATACTCTAGCCTTAAACCGGACATATCTCGCCACACAAAGGATATTGTCGATTCGTTTAGTGCATTGGAAACTTCATTGATAGATCTAAATTTTACTTAACTGTAGTATCACCTAATTATGATCCCAACAGGGATGAAAATGTGTTACGAAATGGACTTTCAGTATAGCAACTGAATTTCCAGCGATGAACACTTAAAATGAAACGACCGTAACTCGCAAACCTGAAACCGGATTGACCTGGAACCAATTTTGTTGGATTGTTGTTTGAGTTTACTTATAACCTCTTTATAGAATTTTGTCTAATTACGATTTTATGAATTAATATGTTTTTCTGAGCTCGTAATGTACTTCACTGTGTTTCATATCGAACATGACTTACTATGTTGCATCATTCTCATATCTTACCCGATCGTGATACGTTTAGTGATAGCGAACGTTCATAGTGATTTATAGTGAACTTTGCATTGTCGAACGTGAATGGTATTTAATTAGTTGTGTCAAATATGCCAGTGAAAGTGAACAGTGTAGTGGAAAGTGAATAAGACCGTGATTGTAGCGCGTGCTTGTATACAACTAGTCCTATACATATAGTTATTGTAACCTAGGGAAAATGGGGAAATTAAGGTGGAATTAAACACGTATTTAGCGAGGTACAGTGAGTTAGAGGATGATCATTCAATATTAGCGATATGTGTGTGTGTGTGTGTGTGTGTGTGTGTGTGTGTGTGTGTTAGGTCGCGGGCCTAGCGGTACGACTGCAGGGTTATGTCCCAGGAAACAGTGGACCGTAGTCTCAGGCATACATAAGACCCTTGTTAAACACGGGCATTCTTTTCCACCGATTTATTTCATTTGACTAGCGACTAATAGGTAATGACATATATATTGCGTGGATTGCTGACATGATGCATATATCGTACTGTTCATATTCACTTGATATTCTTTATTCTAATGTTACTGTATTCTTCCGTCCATTTCATGTTTAATATCATAGTACACACACTATATATATGTTTCTATATATATCGTCCTGACGACCTCAATGTGCATTCTCAGAACACAAAGTGGACCCAGCTCAGGAGCAGGATCTGTCATTCGAGATCGCGGAGATTTAGACCGCGACATCAGCGTTATCGCCTTCGGCTTGCTATAAGAATATTGTTATTTCTTTGGTTAGTTATTTCTTTCATGCAAATAAATGTATCCTGAACTCAGTTATTTTAATGTAATAAAGTTGTGAGCTGTAATTTCCTTTACTCTAGTGCCGTGTTTACTGATTACCATGTAATACTAGAAGTTGAAGTATGACTATGACGGGAATATTTCTTGACCGTAGGAGTATGACTGGCCTAATCACCTCTCGTATTCTGTATTTGGGAAGCGGGGCGTGACACTTGGTTTTCCCAATGTGGGATTAAAAACCACTATGAAAAATTTGGACTTTTTGTCTTTTAGTGCATTTGTTCCAACAATTCCCCTACAATGTTCAAACTTCGATGCAAACTATAATGGCTATGACTACTATGAGATGAACATTTAACAATATTGTATATCAGCATAAATGTCATAAATACTTAAACTTACACTTTGTATAGAAGACTTTAGGACGTAAGAATATAGTAGTTATTAAACGACCTTACAAAATTACATTTTGTTGATCGATCTTTTGTCAAAAAACACATACAATATGAAACAGAAATTTGGGCATTCAAAAAACGGGTTACGCATTATGGCCATACGCGGTACCTTAATTCTTGTGAGAGTTATAAGGGTTTCACCCACTCACCCTAAGCCACGATCTCATGGCATTCTCACTTAGGTAATGTCTTAAGAGGATACTTGTTGTCAGAGTACCTCGCAAATAATTTTGCATTTGACATCATTAACAGTTAAATTCTCAACCTTAATTAACAGCTAGAGCACGACATCATCATAGAATAGGATATGATATAAATCCTTAAATAATACATTCACATTCTGCGTTTTTTCCATTACAAAACCTTTTAAGATTGGGTATCCACTGTTGGTGAATTCAATACAGGTCTAAATCTCATTCCTCTCGATGCATTATGAATCTTGGTTCTCACAAGACCCTTAGTAAAATAATCAGCTAAGTTTAGTTGACTACTTACAAATATAAAAGACACTATAAAATTTTCTTTATATTGTTTTATAGTCTCATATATTAATTGCAGGAATCTATTTATTTTCCTATTGCAATTTTTCTGTTCTAATAAATCTAACAGAGATCTATTATCACAATGAATTATTATTGCTGTAATTGAATTTGGTACAAAGGGAATTTCAGATATTAAATTTCTTAACCATTCTGCTTCTAAGTAAGTAGCATCCAAAGCAATTATTTCAGTATCCATAGTACTTCTAGCAATTAGTGTTTGTTTATACGATCCCCAATTAATTGCTCCACCACCAAGTACAAAAACAAAACATGTGGTAGATTTTACATCTAAAGTATCGGTTACCCAGTTAGCATCATTGTACCCTTCAATTTGATTTGGGAAATTAGAGTAAACAAGACAATAATCTATAGTATCCTTTAAATACTTGAATACTTGTTCCAAAGCATTCCAATCTAGTTGATTAGGGTTACTTTTAAATCTACTAATCCTCGAAACCGCATATGAAATATCCGGTCTTGTTCAAGTGGCTATGTAATTTAGTGACCCTATCAATTATGCATATCTATTTTGTAATATATGTTCTCCTTCATATTTAATGAGATGAACATTTGGATCAAAGGGAGTTGAGATGGATTTTACATTAAAGTAATTATACTTTTTTTTAATAATTTCTCTATGACATGAGATAATAAAATTGAATATCCATTTTCTAATCTATTGATTTTCATGCCCAGAATCTAATCAACCTCACATAGATCCTTCATGTTAAAGTTCACAGATAAATATGACTTTATATTATTCATACCATAATAGAAGAACTAAATAATAAAATGTCATCAACATAAAGACAAAGAGCTGCAAAATCATTTCCAAAATATTTGTAGTATATAAATGTATCAAAATTATTAATTACAAAGCCAAAGTTAAGAATTACTTCATCAAACTTAGTATGCCATTATTTAAGGCCTTGCTTTAATCCATATAGAGATTTAACAAGTCTGCAGACTTTATTTTTATTCCCCTTTTCTATAAAACCTAATGATTTCCCCATATAAATTTCCTCATCAAGATCACCATTTAAAAAGGCGGTTTTTACATCCATTTGATATATTAATAAATTATGAATATCATCCAAGACAATTAATGTTCTCATAGTTGTAATTCTTACTACATGTGTATAAGTGTCATTATAGTGTATGCCTTTTTGTTGAGAAAACCCTTTAGCCACTCGCCTGACTTTATATTTGTCAATACTACCATCTGCCTTGAGTTTCTTTTTAAAGATCCACCTACATCCTATAGTTTGGCTACTAAGAGGTAAGTTTGTTAAAACACATGTATTATTATTCCGAATTGAGTCAATCTTATTTTGAATAGTCTCTTTTCAATACTTAGCATCAGAAGACGCCATTATTTCTTCATAGAAAGAAGGATCGCTTTCCACTAAGTAATAGTAGTAAGTATCATCAGTGAGTATTTTCTTTATTTTAGTTCTATCATTTCTTTTTAATTCCGGTTCGGATGTTAGAACCGAGTAAGATGCATTTTGAATTAACTCATTATTATTAGAAGTACTAGCTATGTCAGGGCTAAAAACATAATCATCTACTTGTTTAGAAATTTGAGTTATGTAAGAAAATATATCTTCAAAGAAAGTAACATTTTTAGATTCTATTAAGGTATTAACTTTAATATCAGAAATATCAGATTTTAAGATAATGAATGTATAAGTATTACTGTCAAGAGAATATCCTACAAATAATGCATCAACTGTATTTGGACCTATTTTGTTTCTTTTGTGTGAAAAAATACATACTAGTACTAGGCAACCCCAAACACGAAGGTAGTCTAATCTAGGTGTTCTTGCAAACCATAATTCAAATGGAGATTTATCTATAGTTTTATAAGATATTCTATTTAGTATATGATATGCCGATAGTATTGCTTCACCCCATAAACTTTCAGGAGCACCAGAACTAAGTAATATGGAATTAACCATATTCATTAAAGTTCTATCTTTACGTTCTGCTACACCATTAGATTCAGGAGTGTAAGGAGGAGAATATTCATATTTAATTACATATTCTTGACAGAATAGATTTAATATATTAGAAGTATACTCCCCTCCACGATCTGATTTGAAGACTTTGATTTTATTTTCAGTGTAGTTTTCTACTTCGGTTTTATATATTTTGAATCTATTAAACATCTCATACTTGATTGGAAGTAAATATACATAACAATATCTTGTATTGTCATCGATGAACATGACATAGTATTTATTTCCACCTCTAGTTGGTTGTTTGCAAGAATCACATATATCAGAATGTACTAAATCTAATATTTGAGTGCAGCGATCAACAGATTTAAATGCACCTCTAGTATGCTTAGCCTTGACACAAATATCACATTTAGATTTTATGTCAATAAAACTTTTAGAAATCATATTTAAACACATCATTCTATTTAAAGTTTGATAATTAACATGTTTTAGTCCACCATACCACATATCATAAGAGGACAACGTTAAAACAATCGGACTAGTTTTATTTATTTCATTATTATTACTACAAACAACATTCAACTTAAATAATCCATCACACACATAACCCTTTCCAATAAACATATTTCCTTTGCAGATTACAATTTGATTATTTTCTAATACAATTTTGTAAGCTCTTTTAAAAAGTAGAGAAGCACTTATTAAATTCTTTCTTACGCCAGGAACATACAAAATATCACTTAGTGGTAAATATTTTCCAGAGGTCATAAAGAGCCTAATGGATCTTCTTCACTTCACTGGTGATGTATCATTTCCAAGTGTTACACTTCCTCCACATTCATCCTGAAATGAAGTAAACCATTAATTGTTAGAACATACGTACACATTAGCACCACTGTCTAACCACCAATTATTAGATGATGTGATAAGCTTTATAGTGTGGAAAATATACCTGAGAGAGGAAGTTTCACCCATTTCCACCACATTCACATTTTCATTGTTAGAACTTGCAGGTTTCCGAACTGGTTCGGTTTTCCTGAAAAATCATCTGATAGAGATATGGTTGGTTCTCACATATACAAAACATAATTTTTCTATGTTCGTTGGCTTGGGACTTCTGTTCTGATTTAGACCTTTCTTAAAATGTTTCTTTTTGAACTTATTGTTCTTAGATCTAAATTGGTGTCCCTTAGGGACATTTTTATTTAAACCTTTAATCATGTTGACTTTATTACAATTTTTGGTATCAGGATTAAGTACAGCCCTTCTTTGTTTCTCAATTCTAATGGAATTCATGACAACAAAGAGTGTAAGTGAATTTTGGTTCATCCGAAGTTGGTTAGTAAAGGATTCCCAAGATGGCGGAAGAAAATCAATCAAAGCAGTCACTTGAAATTGATCTGAAAGTATAGTTCCAGAATTAATCACTTCCATAACTAACACCTAAAAGTCATGAAGTTGTTTATTTATAAGCTCATTATCCTTAAGGGTGAAATTCCTAAAGGATGGATGATATGCTAAATCTCCCTACCCAGAATTATCATTAACATATCTTTATTCTAATGCGAATCAAAATTCCTTAGCCGTTTTAAAGTGAATGAATGCACGGTAAAGTGGACCTTCCAAGGCACTTAAGTATTCGTAACTTACAATGGTAATTTATCTTCTCGGGAGAGGAGTACTTAGATTTGGCTTTGTCTGAGGAAGGAGTGGGTACACCAGTACTCCTACTTTCATCGGTCAGACTTTCCTCAGCAACAGAGTCAGCAGATATAGAAGGGATATGATTTTATTTAATTGCAGTTATTAATCCTTGTATAGCCAACCCGTATTCGACTTGGATTTGCCAAGTCTTAAAGTCATTTTGGCCATTGAACTTTTCGGGTTTTATGGAAGTGGAGTCATTGATCTTTACTATAATATATCAACTAATGGACAATAAGAATATGTTAGAATTTAAAAAGATGAATATGAATATCCAATATGATTTTAACAAATAAACTAATTCTTAATATTAATATGCACTTATAATTTAGAATTACTAGTAACAATAAAATACTGTAGTTAATATCCGTAATGTAATATTTGAGAGGAACAGGTCCGACAAAATAGATCAATCAGTATAGTGTAATCAGTATTCGTAAAGTAATTTTTGAGGGACCATGCCTAAAAAAGTAGACCAATCGGTATACTGGTGCAATTACATAATATGTAGATAATTATATACAATAGCAATTATAAGTAAATTAGCACTAAATATATTAAATAGATTAGAATTAAACAAAACGAATTAAATAGATAGATATCTTTCTTAGATTGTTGGAAATTTTGCTGTTTAAAATCGTTTTATCTCAAAAATTAAATAGACAAAAAACACTAACCTTTGTAAATCACAAATTTGAAAATGAAGTTTATGGGAAAGAGGCATACACTTGAATGCACTAACCTAAGAAAGATATTGCCTCTCTCTTGGTAGGTTTACATCGGCGATTCAATCTCAAGATACAACTCCCCCAGCCCTTCTGGTACTCCGGCTTGCACAAGTCGCTGGAGCAGCATTAGTATCCTTTCTGTTTCGAAGTCAGATGTTCAGGATGCTCTAAATGCAGTGAAGAAGAAGGAATAAGTTTAAGTGTGTGTTCTCAGGTTTTTGGTTATGTGCTTTCGCCTTGATGGAATGGTCTTTTTATAGCCTTCAAACTTTGACCGTTTATAACCGTTCAAACGATCGCAACCGTTCGCAGTTAACCGTAAAGATCGCAACCGTTGGCAAGAGTAATGGTCATAACCGTTCTTGAACGGTCGCATCCATTCGCAAAAATCGTTTGTGAAATTAAAAACGTTTGAGAAAATATAGTTTAAATATATATTAAAGTAATTTGTTGCAAAATGAATAGTTTAAATATACATTAAGAGAATAATGGAAGAAACAGGTCCATGGAGGAATTTTCGTCAGGTGGTGTAAAAGAACTATACTCTCCACCATTTATTCGATCATCGGAACCCATCATCATCATCTTTATCATTTAAGATGTGGATACACCAAATTTAATGTGATTCCACCACTTTTTCACCGTTGAATTAGCAATGTAAAAAGTTCTATTGTCGGTAAACCATTAATTTTGCACCCACTAAATCAACGGTGAAAAAGTGATAGAATCACATGAAATTTGGTGTATCCACATCTTATATGATAAAGATGATGTTGATGGGTGCCGATCGTCAAAAAAAATCGTGGAGGGTGTACTTTTTTGACGCCATAGGAGGGAATTTCCTCCTTTGACACCTTTCTTCCATTATTCTCATATATTAAAATAATTTGTTGCAAAAAGAATACTAGGACCATGTGAAGTTGAATCAGCGTGACATTATTTTTCGTAAGGCAGCGGCGACGCATGCGTGTGGTTTCTTCATGCCTTTTTCTTTGCACTTAATGTAATGAAAGGTAGAAATGTTATATAAACACTTCTCCATTCCTTGGTTTTCCCGACATGAGACTAAAAACCGCTATGAGAAGTTTGGACTTTTTGTCTTTTAGTGCATTTGCTCCAAAAAGTTAAAACCATAAAACCCTTTGTGACAAAATGATCCATAATTTAGTCTGTTAGAATGAACAACCGAGCTGAAGATTGATAAAGAAGGTAGGATACTAGACTCAATGATTAATGAAGCGTGATGATTGGTCATGAAAAGTGTCTCTATATGTGTTCTAAATGCCGCAATCAATAACGGTATCGTAATAGCTAGCCGCTAGTGAGTACGAGTCGTCCATAGGGAACGGTGAACTGTTTTTTTTTGTTTTAGACGAATTGATAGAAGAAAGATGGAATTGTTATCGTTTATTGCTGAGAAGGTTTGAAAAGTTTAAATAGAAGGGCTTGTAGGGTTTATAGGATTTAGTACTTAATGGATGGAGTTTTAAAATTAATTTTTTTATTTTTTAATTATTTAATACTAGAGAAATAGCGATGAATGTGGATTATGCTTCTTGGAGGGAATTAGGGTTTCCCTCTACTGACCCCTGTCCTTCCATTGATCTCTATTTATCTCAAGCTTTTAACAAAACGATTATTAACGCATCTCGAATTATGGTCGTGACTATCATGAATTGATAGCGCGCCCGATAAGAGGGTTAATATTCATTTTGCTAAACTTTATAAAAATTAAAACTTTAAAAATAATTTAAGTGATAGTTTTCATCCGTTATTCTACCTTCTCCTACAAACCTTAGGAAGCAAGAATTTACTTGACATGGAGATTAATGAAGTAGAAGAAAGGTGGAAGAAAATGGAACCCATAATTAAAATTAAAAACGCAGAAAGTAAATGCGGAAAGTAATTGCGGAATGTAAAGATGGAAAGTAAATGCGGAAAGTAAATACGGAAAGATTAAAAAAAGAACTATCTTTATTGATTAACTATTGCATTACAAAAGTAGCTCGCTGAAAAACCAAATTACAAAACCTTAGTTTTCTCTAGATAGCTTGCTTGATAGATCTAAATCAATCGATAGATAGTTCGATAGATTTTCCTTTAGATAGATAGCTCTCGGTCTTTCTATAGGCTCTGAAATTTGAAATCCTAGTTGTCATAAATAAGTATGTGTAATTACGATCAAAACCCTGAGTTTTCACATCCTAAGGCCACCATAAGACCGCGCTTCCGCCGCCCTAATCCCTCTTTAATAGTGGATTTGCCGCCGTTTGGTGGGTTGGAGCTTCCAAATTTTTTGTGGCTTTTTCTTTCGATATTTGGAGATCTTTCTGATAAAATGATTCTGAAAATATATTTTTTAGTCTCTGCCGTTGCGAAATTCTTCGATTTACTCTTAATATTTGGCAGATTTGGTTTTGTGATTCGATTTGTTGTGGATCTCCTACTTGTATTTCAGACCTGAACTGATCTATTATAATATCTGCACAATATCTCAAATCCAATTGTCAGCAGCATTTGTTTTATCTGAGATATTATCCCAACCAATTATATGATATGATATCTTAAGAATATTGGTTAAGAATATTTGATATGATATGCATATTTTAATAATAAATAATCTCATAGATATTTTATTTAAATATGATATGCATATATTTTCCCTAATTATATTAATTATAAATTAAGAAACATATGATAATAACCTTTTTACATATGAACCCACATATGTTCTTTATTTACAATTAACACCTTTTAGTAATTAATAATAATAAGGAAAATGTCCATACAAATATGCAATAAATTTGATTGATCAAATACCCCCAAACTTATTTTTGATCATCCCGAGCAAACTATTTATTAAACAGAAAAAGAAAAACCTAGCACACTTTCGTAGGCAACACGATTATACTTAGCTCGTGCAACAAACCTTTAAAGCTCTAGGTGTCCCTAGTAGGAGGAGTGTTGTCTCCTGAGGGTTTTCGGCGGATTACACCCAAAAAATCCTAAAAAGAAAGAAGACAAAAATTACATGCAAAGATAAGGAACATATAAAAGAAAAAACTTGAAAATAAGTGTTTCAAACTACACTAGCTTTTTAGTTGTCATGAGCCCTATCTTAATGGTTTTGAAAAGATATCAGAAATCACATTCTCTCTTAATAAAATATTGTCCTTAGTCTTCCTCTCTATCTTTCCTCCAAATATCGATCATATACCCCTACGTGTGTGTAAAAGACATTCCTACATTTGGAGAATTTAATTCAAGCTAGCATACCCTTTTGTCCATATTCCTTAGTATTTTTTAGTCGGTGATGTTTTATATGGATTTGCTCGCACATTCTTCATGCGACCGTTAATACTTCTTGAGATACTAACCAACCGATTACCGAACCTGCTCACTTATTAACGCGTAATTAGCAATATCCTAGTCTTGCAATATCTAAGACTTAGCAGTGACTCCCAAATCAGTTGGTCTAAGGCACTAGGTGATAAGGAACACTCGCTGTATTTTTTTATACTGCCTTAAGTAATTACAAAACCAGTGTTCATTTTTCTGCACCATTTATTTTAAGTGTCATTTATATTTTTTTTCCTTCATACTAAGGTTTCTAGACAAGAGTATTTCAAGAGATCCTCTACTATCCCAAGTTTCAAGATGTGTGCAAGTGCGTATGGTAGGGTATCAACATTCAGAGGTTTGGACTCAAGAATAGAGACTATTTTTCAGACTTATTTCTATCCACAGATTAGTAATTTATTTGTCTTTCTAACCCTTGGGACAACAGCTCATGACTACGTATTACTAGTTTCGTTTTAAAATATCTATTTTTTTTGTATTTCTTAAATCTCTTCCTTTCTTTCATATGGAATTTTTCATTTTTTAACTTTCATTTCCAAAATTTATGCAATACAATATTTACATATGATGCGTAGATATATACAAACCATCCATAGAAACCATCCCCCCAAACTTATTTGCAGCAATGTCCTCACTGATGTTGTTCTGTAAGCTCAAAACCTGAAGACTAGGAGAAACAGTTCAATAAGATGGTATAAAGAAGGGGTCAAGAGTGAATGACATTGAAATCCTCCCCCAAACTTGTTATTTGGCTCACAATCGTGCAAAAATTTCCTTTCATTCAAGAGCCATTTAAAAATATTTTCTTCTTTCCCTCCAAACTTGAGTAAAACAGTATTTTTATTACTAAACATTAAAATTCAACATAAAAGATGGGGGTAAATATTATTGGTCTATACAAAACTTTACAAAGACCAAAGTTAAAACCAACCATTCAAATATTTTATCAATATAACACCATGGTTGGTAAAAGAATGCGAAACGGATGTACATGAAGAAGACTCGAGACTGTATAAGAATGGAGGTTGTATCATGTCTCGAGTAGAAGAAACAGAAATGAGAGTAATGAAAAGAGATGAAGTGGGGAGAAGATAAGAGGTGTAATCGAAGGGTTTTACGTCTCGGCTGGTAGAGGCGAAAAAGTGAATGTGAATGAAAATGAGAATGTGAAAGATAAGGAATGGGTGGAATAGTCGTATTTTCGTATGTGATTAGAAGAAGGGGCGGCGGTTCAATTTCTTCGGCCTCAAACAGAGGTGCACGAATTTCTGGTTGGGCTTGATTCATCACAACATCTAAGTTTTTAAGGAACGTGAGTTCTTCAGCGAAAATTTTTTCGAAACTTTCATCGATATTCCGAACGATAATCTCATCGGAAAGAAAAAAATAAGTGGAATAGGCAGATCCACTAGGAAGGTTGAAAGTTTCAAGGTCAATATGTTGCGCACCAGAAATCAAAACACCCGATTCGTCAGAAATTATGGAGGTAGGAGACTCGAAAAGCTTGTCTACCTTATTCTCAAAAGGGTCTAACTCAAATGGTCTTTCAAGAATCATAGAACTCGAAATATCGGAGTGTGGTTCATCAAATCTCGGTGGAATTGAAAGAAGATTAGAAGACGAACTAAAGAAATTTTATAATGAAATGGGTAAACGAATTTGGGTGTCGAGCATTGTTGATTCAGATATAGGAGATAAAGGTCGAATATCGTTTTGCATATCGGATAGGTTGGTGGTAAGAATATGATCAGTTAAATGTACAGGAAGATGTTTACATTCAATGAAAGGGACATGATGGGTCGGAGAATCCAACTCATCCAACATAGCGGATTCATCTTCAAAGATATTCTCATCGCTGATCTCACTAGCATTTTCAGTCAAATCAAATTAATAGTTCTTTAAAAATTCATCAATTATATTATTCTCAATCGATGGATCACTAGGTTCACCTGATAGAATAGAAAGGTTTGAAATGTCAAGTTTAGTCGGATAAGAATCGGTTTGATTTGGAATGGTATAAGAATCTCTTTCACACTCATGATTGAAAAAGTCAAGCATGTTATTCTCGGGCACCTCATCAATTAGATTATTAAGCGGTTGATCATCAAATACATTCAGTTGGGGTTTAGGATGGAAGGTGTTGAGATCAAAAGAATTGATTCAGTTTTGACTTGGAGGGATCCCTGGTTATTTCTCACTACTCAATTCCAACTTTACTTTAAGACTAGACATGATTTGTGAAGAAGTTTCAATGAAGGATTCCCTTTGAACCGTGGAACTTCTTAATTGATGTTCAGAAACACTGTCTAGATAAAGTGCAACAGTCGGGGTATGGTTGGAATGTGTTTAATTGTTGGTTACGGGCGAGTTCAATATGTTCCGCAATCGTCATGGGTTTACGAATTGCCACATTAGCCTTAAAAGAAGTATCAATATGAGAGGGTGTGAAAATTTGGTACTGTTGATAAGAGTTAGAAGGGTGTATCCAATTTTCATAAACAAGATTATGATCAATATTTTGATATGAAGAATATTGAGATTGGGTGGATTGTTGGTGACTGGCTTTTGCAATTTGCTCAGCAATGGTCATGGTTTGAAAATTTTTCATATTCGTCTCAAAACGAGTATCAACATTTTCATATGAAAATGATTGTAATTGTTGTCCTAAGGTTTTTGGAGAAGTGAAAGGTATGAAACTTTGGCTACGGGTCTTCCCAATATACTCAGCAATGGATAGAGGTTTAGAAATTTCCTTACCAGCCTTAAAAAGATTATCAACATAAGAAGGTGTTGAATTTTGATGCGGTTGATAGTATTTTGAGTGAGGTGTCCAACTGTATTTCTAGAGCGTTCTATCCTATCCCTTAAAGAAATGGCAGGGTCAGAATTTGTACCAAAGCAATAACGATATAAAGAAATATCCGGCTGTGTATAGCAAAACTCGCCAAGAGTTGGTCGGTTTGGGTTACCCATTATAAGAGAATGAAAAGAAAAGAGAGTGATAATATTTTATTTTATTTTATTTTAAAATTTTGAAATTGTTTTTCTTTTGAAAGAGCGACTCGACTCAACCAATCATAAACGTGCACAAACAATCCCTAGAGTTGGGGTCACATAGGTCAAATCAGTAGACCGCTCCTAGACTTCCAAAGGACAAGATGTAAGATAAATCCTCTATCACCTTCTTATCAATCTTGCAGCCAGGTAAGTGCCAGATAAGTAGGAGATATTCTCTATACAAATCACCGAAATAGCGGGCCTAATTAAGTAACCACTTTCTTTAGTCACACTTGCCTTAGACATCACAAGAAAAATATGGATAAGCTATAAATTATCCACGACTTTTCTTTGTCCTAATTGAGCGCGATTGTCTTTAGAGGCTTGGTCTAGATATTTTTTTATTAATATAGAATGATACGTATGCTTGTTTGTGATTTGTGGGGCCTAGGAAGGGTGATGAAATTCTCACCTAATCTGAATTTGGGTTTCTTGCTCCTTAATATCAGTTTTAACTATGTAAAACAAACCAAAATCTAAAACACGCAAAAACATTTTTAGCGGCGCTGTTTGTAAAGAATTCTGTAGGTAAAAACAGTGTACTGGAGTTTTAGAGGAGAGAGGAAGACTATAGTGTAACGACCGTGTTTTATAATACCTAATAAAATATATTTTATTTCTAGTATCAAATAATTATTTACGTGTTTCGTTAATAGAAGAATATTTTTAAAGTAATGTTAATAATTTCCTAAGCATTGAAATATGATGAAAAGAATTTTCTAAAATCTATTTATATTTTTCTAGGCTTAAAATATTTTAATAAAATTTTATTATGCCTCAAAATAATTTACATATTTCTATTATCGATTAAAATAATTATTTCGTAATTAAAATATTTCCTAGAATAAACTAGATTTTTAAATTACAATAATTAGCTAACACCATAGATATGGATATATTGTTTAGTTTTAGCACAAAATTATTTTTATAACAAAGATAAAAATAAAGTATATTTTCTGGAATTTTTCCATAATTTTCCCGTATTTTAACTATTTTTAACAATTTTTTAAAAACCAAATTCAAATTTTAAAATATAAAACAGTTTAGTATTTATATAATAATAATAATAATAATAATAATAATAATAATAATAATAATAATAATAATAATAATAATAATAATAAATAATTGAATCTCTTAACCTGGACCGTTGGATGCAAGGATCCAACGGCCCAGAGCCTCGCGGTGGCGCCCACGTGGTGGGGACCACGCGAAAACGCGTGGTCCCCACATGCAGACGCAGACGCAGGGAGTGGCGGACGCGTGGCACTTGGCGGCTGTGTGGCGACGCGATCTCGGCCGTTGGATCAAGATCCAACGGCCACGAGGCACTGGCGGCGGCGGCAATCATCGGCTGATGATTCTGCAATCATTTGGGGCGCGGATTTTGGGGGATTTTAACAGATATTTTGGATTTTATGGTTGGTAAAAAAAACCTATAAATAAACACCTTCAAACACTGATTTCTCACACCTTAAAACTCCAAAAATTCTGAAAAAAATATCCACGCCTTTGTATCGCCGACGCCGACGCTGTGGTTCAACCCAAGTATCGAGGAAAAATCCGAGCATGGAGCTTTTGAGGATTTAGTATAAGCCTACGTTTTCAACCCATCGACATCCGACTCAAACAAATGGTAGGATCCGCCTCTCTCCACTCCTCTGTCGCCTTCTTTCTCAGAATGATCTTGGTTTCAACTCCTAATCCCTAATCTCATATTAAAATGATATTAAAAATATTCTTGCATGCCTATTTTGGTACCTCTTAATGATAATAATATTAACACATGTTTAAAATGGTTTCCTTAATCACTCCTATATGCAAAATATTGCACCCTCGTACTACATGAAATGTGATATGCTTAATGTTATAACCCACAGGGTATCACTTCATTCCTTACATACCCACACTTACCCATGTTACCTTTGTGATCTCGAAATAGGTTACTTCCAAAAAATACCCTCGTTTTGTTAAAATGTTGTATTTTGTTTAAAATATCTATATGAGATAAGATATTTAGAATAAATGTTTTAGATACGACATATACATATATTTTACTTACACTTTTTCATCAACTATTATAATTTTGTTAAATTCATTTACCTTTTGAAAGGGGATAATACTAAATCTAAATAACGGCATATGGTTTTTCCAACTTAACCCCTTTCACTCGAAAAGATATTTTTATATAAATTCTTTTTAGAATGTTAACTAAAGTTTAACGAGTTACCCTAATAGGGTAATGTTTTACGCGAGTACCTCGTGGTTGATAGGCAATCATCCCTGAAAAGGACATAAATCCTGCCGTCCATGTGCAGCGGTTGCCAACACGAACGTATTTTCTAAAACGTTACCTCAAACTTAAAACACTATAATTTCATAAAATTATTATTTACAATAAAATACCTCAATCCATCCTAAAAAGAGATAATTTCATTTAAATACCTTGACCTTTATTAAAAGGCTATTTTCAACAAAGACCATAACCCTTATAAATGATATTTTCCAAAAGGATATCTAAAACTTTATTAAAAGATAGTTTTCAAACAAATACCATAACTTTTTATTAAAAGGATATTTTCTCAGTAAAATATTATGGGTTTCCAAAACGATAAATATTCCAAACATCACGGTTTTCTTATAAACAATAAATATAATTAAACACTATTATCCTTTATTAACTAAGTGTTCTATAAGATAATACGAAATACCATACCAACTTAAGAAGATAACAAGATAAAATGAGTGGTTGTGGAAGGCCATATTAAATGAGATCAACTTCTTGATTACAAGTCTATGATATATACGACACATGATACGATTAGGGTTAGAATGCGCGGAGCTAGGTATGGAATACTTATATATGAGGATCCATGCAGGCAGGGTGAACAGTCTTATGTGTGGACGACTACTAACTCGATATTCGGGCGAATACTAACCCTACTTAGGGTGAATGGTCCAATGTGTGGACAACTACTAACCTGATATTCGGGCGAATACTAACCCTACTTGAGGGCGAATGATCCAATATGTGGATGACATACAATATGGGAATTCCATGCCTAGAGGTATACACACTAACTCTAATTCGTCAAAACCTTTATACTGAACCACGGGGATGGGTAGTTTGATTAGGTAAGGAGATTCGAAACTCGGATTTCCCTACCACTCGATCATGATCCCGGGAAGTGAAACGATACATTTCACTTCCCCAGTTGTTGTTCCGTGGCCATAACGGAATAATCGCGAGTATTGACAAACTAAAACGTTTACAATACCTATTGATACTCAACACTAAACTCACATCATGTGTTATACCCACCTGTTACCTTATCTACGTTTCTTTATGAGACACGAGTTATTCAGTATCTTGGATGTGGATATTTTATTAGTTTAGACTTGTTGTTTATTATGGAACTGAAGGGTGGAAATACCTGTGCACTTGAGTGATATTCACGCTAGACAAAACTCCATAGTAGTCATGGGACACCTTTCGGGGATGTTCACGCTACCGCATTGATTGCCACCCCAGGCACGAGCGCCAGCTAGTCATGGGATATCTCAAGGATACGAGTATGTTCACCAGTCAATTCCATCCATACACACCTTGTTTAACCTGATCTAACTCTTAGACTGAATATCCGTTTGACTTGATTTGAACTTTTACCAAACATATACCTCACACAACCTACTTATATTCACATATAGCTCTGTCAACATATCTAATTTGTATATAACCTCATACCTTTATACCCATGTAAATCATATTCATTATATTTATACACACATGTCTGTTTCTATACCTTTACTTCTTTATGAGGCAATCCTACCCGAGTATAACTCGCTGACGGACTTTTCTTTTTCCTCTATCTTTGGAATGTCAGTCAGATGAGAATGAGTATTATGGCGAGGATTAAGGTGTGGAGCCAACTAATGAAGATTATGCAGACTTGACGACGGAAGATTAGCTAGATTTAATTTTTGTTGTTGCCCACATATTTAGGCATTTGTTTCTCTTTTGATGTAATTAAATTACTTAGTTTATTTTACTCTTTCCTTTAGGATGTAATAAAGTTTGGTTAATGGAAATAAATGCCTTTCGCTTTTATTATTTTGATTTTGGTACACATCCTGCTTGTTAGATATTCATACGATTAACGTAACTGTATTGAATAGACCACTTTCAATACAGTTAGGTTGCGGACTTTGCCACATCACCCTTCACCTTCTTTTAGGAAGCGGGGCGTGACAGGTTTTAGTGGTGGCCTATGCAGGTCTTCTTGTGTACTAAAGTGAAACCGTTAACTGACTTATTATATTTGTAAATCTCATCCATTTATATCGATTTCATAATTTTCCTATGTCCCTTGTCCCTTCCTTGACATTCTGTATCCTGACCATGGCCTTCCTTTCAAGTCATGGCAAATCCTTCCGACAAGGACGATATGTCCGATATTACTTTTGAAGCTACATCTGGAGATTCGGACGACGAAGTCGTAGACTCTCAGGCGGTTATTTCCGACAGCGACTCGGAATATGAAGAAGTCGATGCTGCAACTCCGGAGCCTATGATGGCCAATCACTCCGAAGACGAAGAAGGAGATCCCATGGAAGAGAAGCGTATAGAGGAGGGGCCAGAAAAAGAGACTCCTTCGGCGGAAGAGAATCCTATAGAATATGATCCTGATGGAGAGGCTCCTGCAGAAGAAGAAGACCCTATAGAGATGGAATAAGAGAACGAGGCTCCTGCGGAGGATGAGTCGAAGGTCGAAGCTTCGAGTGAGGAGGAACTCGAGGCCGAAGAAACTCAGGCAGTTGTCCCCGCAAGACACCATGGGAATGACCGTACCTTTCATAGTGCGAGAGCCTATCGCAACTTGTTGGACTCCCATAATCGAGATTAATAAGAATTTTTCCTTTCTTTGGCCGAATAAAACGATGTAGAACAGTAGGGGCATGTCCTTACTTTCGGCTGTACTTTCCATATTGAAGTTGGATAATAAAATCTTATTTTCGAGCAAAAAAAAAATCTCTCTTGTGTCTCTTGCTTTTCTTCTTAGTTTTTCTCTTGCATTAATTGTTGTTCTTCCATGCAATTCATTATCTTGTCTCACCCCTCAGCCTGTTTGTAACCTAATCAGAACATCAATGGCCGGACGACACCATAACTGCAACCGAAGGGGAAATGGAGTCAATGAAGCGTTTGCTCAGCAAGCAGCTATGCTACAAATGATGTAAGGACTACTGGAGCAACAGCAGCAGCAGACAGCTGCCCTTCATTAGGAGCTACGAGAAAGTAGGCAGCAGCAAGCAGAGATTTTAAGTAAGGCACTAGCCCCAGTTTCTCAAGATTCGGCGGGAGTGAAGCAGTTCAGATCACTCCACCCTAAGACCTTTTCGGGGAAGGAAACTCCTTTAGAAGTTGAAGAATGGCTCAAAGGAACGGTCAACGATCTCGGTGCCGCCCAAATTCCGAAGGACGCATGGGTGAACATCGCTAAGCTACAACTTATGGATAATACAGGGATATGGTGGGAGGCAAAGGAAAGTAGATTGAAGGAGCCCATCGATTGGGAAACGTTCAAACAACGTTTTGATACCCAGTATTTTCCAGTCGTAGCACACCTAGAGATGGAAAGAGAGTTTATACAACTCCAACAAGGGAGCATGTGGAATAAGTTGGTGGATGAGTACGCTTCGGAGTTCGCAAGGTTAAGTCGGTTCGTGCATCACCTGGTAGCAACGCTGGAACTATATGCTAAGAGATTCCGACAAGGGCTAGATCTGAAGACGCAGTCCTCCATGTCTTCTGCTGCCATATCAACTTATGATGAAATCTTAGAGGTGGCATGAAACTTTGAAGACCTTCAGAGACGCATGAGGAAGGATGACCGTTTATCTAGCATTAAGCGACCCGCCAATCAAATTCTTGGAGGATCATCTTCCAGATTCAGCGGGAGACAACAACCTAAGAGACATGCAGGACCGACTATCTTCAGAAAACCAGCTGTTACATGCAACCATTGCGGTAGAGCCGGACACTACATGAGAGACCGTCTCATTTTGAACAAACTTTGCATAGTCTGTGGGTTCCGGATCATGCTATTGGGGACTGTCCTTAGAGAGGGAGACAATCAGGCCCCATCAACAAGCCAGCTAACTATGTGGCACCACGACAGGGAAACCAGCCGCTTTCCGCCACTCAACTAACCGGTTAAGTGGCATCACTAAAGGGACCATCCTTGCCATCATAGGAGCATGTTTTTCAGCAAGGGCAGAAGAATGGACCCAAACGCCAGACCTTCACCATGACAGCCGAGAAGGCTAATGGGACGTGGCAAGACGGTAGAGGTATTATTTTCTTTTTCAACCTTTCTTTTTGATATCATGCTTATTTATCCTTCGATGCAAATCTTAGTTAAACTCACCATAATTCCTCTAGTTTTCGTAATTTCGACTAGTTGCCTTTATGTTATATCTCTCCAGTTTTCCATCAATTCACAACCTCCCTTCAACATCCAAACTTTTCTATCCGGAAGCAACTACTGATTTTACATTTTCCGATTCGTTATACTTAAACCCTTCAGAGACTTTCCATTCGTCAAGCGATTCACCAACTCTCGGGAGCGACACATGCAGCAAAGAGGGTTCCTGACAGCGTTACTGATTTCCGTGCCTAGTAGTGGCTGCTCCTTTGGAAATTTCAAAATATGAAATTATTCTAAGGAGGGTAGATCATAACTATCACAACCATTCTTTCCATTCGTAGCAAACCCAGAAGTTTGAAGCATCAACTACGATTTTCGGAGAAGAGACTTGATGGTGCGATATATCCGCGCGGCGATATAGTTGCATATGCGTCAAGACAACTAAAGACTCGTGAACGCAACTATCCCTATCCAGATCTAGAAATGACAATGGTAATGTCCATCTTGAAAATATAAAAACACTAATCTAAGGAGAACGTGGGAAAATGGATGGTTGAAATACATGAAGCGGATGAGAGGGGTCAAGTTTTATATGGGAGAAGTGCCGATCGGTTGGGACGATCCCGAAGATGGAAAATTTGTAAGATTGACATAATTGTAGAAAAAAGGTGGAGATGGTGATACAATGCAGCGAGCGCGGAAAGCTCAGCCCATGACTCATCGGCCGTTTAACATCTTGGAAGGAGACGGTGGGTTTGTGTATAGCCAAGTTCTGCTATTTTCTTTAGAGGGCGTGCATAATTCTTTTATATCTCACATTTGAGAGGGTATACTAGCAACCCTAGTCGTACTTTTGATTGTTCCGAGATCACGGAAAGATTGGCGTAACCTACGAGCAGCAACCGGTCGGGATAATAGATGGATGAAACCTTGAGGGACAAGACAATCCAGCTGGCTAGAGTTATGTGGAGAAAGAACTACTAGGCAGACATACACGGAAGCGAGGAAACGAGACGAGAGAGCGATACCCAAAATATTTAACCACGATATACCCTTCTTGGTGATTTTTTTTCTTTCCTTGACCTACCTTCTGAAATTTCGAGGACGAAATTATTTTAAGGAGGGTAGATTGTAACGACCGTATTTTCTAATACCTAATAAAATATATTTTATTTCTAGTATCAAATAATTATTTACGTGTTTCGTTGATAGAAGAATATTTTTAAAGTAATGTTAATAATTTCCTAAGCAGTAAAATATGATGAAAAGAATTTTCTAAAATCTATTTATATTTTTCTAGGCTTAAAATATTTTAATAAAATTTATTATGCCTCAAAATAATTTAAATATTTTTATTATCGATTAAAATAATTATTTCGTAATTAAAATATTTCCTAGAATAAACTAGATTTTTAAATTACAATAACTAGCTAACACCATAGATATGGATATATTATTTAGTTTTAGCTCAAAATTATTTTTATAACAAAGATAAAAATAAAATATATTTTCTGGAATTTTTCCATAATTTTCCCATATTTTAAACTATTTTTAATAATTTTTTTAAAACCAAATTCAATTTTTAAAATATAAAACAGTGTAGTATATATATATATATAAAATAATAATAATAAAAAAAATAATTTAATCCCTTAACCTGGACCGTTGGATGCAAGGATCCAACGGCTCAGAGCCTCGCGGCAGCGCCCACGTGGTGGGGACCACGCGAAAACGCGTGGTCCCCACACGCAGACGCAGACGCAGGGAGTGGCGGACGCGTGGCACTTGGCGGCTGTATGGCGGCGATCTCGGCCGTTGGATTAAAATCCAACGGCCACGAAGCACTGGCGGCGGCGGCAATCATCGGCTGATGATTCTGCAATCATTTGGGGTGTGGATTTTGGGGGATTTTAACAGATATTTTGGATTTTATGGTTGGTAAAAAACCCTATAAATAAACACCTTTAAACACCGATTTCTCACACCTCAGAACTTCAAAAATTCTGAAAAAAATATCCAAGCCTTCGTATCGACGACGCCGACGCTGTGGTTCCATCCAAGTATCGAGGAAAAATCCAAACGTGGAGCTTTTGAGGATTTAGTACAAGCCTACGTTTTCAACCCATCGACATCCGACTCAAACAAAAGGTAGGATCCGCCTCTCTCCACTCCTCTGTCGCCTTCTTTCTCATAATGATCTTGGTTTCAACTCCTAATCCCTAATCTCATATTAAAATGACATTAAAAATATTCTTGCATGCCTATTTTGGTACCTCTTAATGATAATAATATTAACCATGTTTAAAATGGTTTCCTTAATCACTCCTATATGCAAAATATTTCACCCTCATACTACATGAAATGTGATATGCTTAATGTTATAACCCACGGGGTATCACTTCACCCCTTACATACCCACACTTACCCATGCTACTTTTGTGATCTCGAAATAGGTTACTTCTACAAAATACCCTCGTTTTGTTAAAATGTTGTATTTTGTTTAAAATATCTATATGAGATAAGATATTTAGAATAAATGTTTTAGATACGACATATACATATATTTTACTTACACTTTTTCATCAACTACTGTAATTTTGTTAAATCCATTTACCTTTTGAAAGGGGATAATACTAAATCTAAATAACGGCATATGGTTTTTCCAACTTAACCCCTTTCACTCGAAAGGATATTTTTATATAAATTTTTCTTAGAATGTTAACTAAAGTTTAACGAGTTACCCTAATAGGGTAATGTTTTACGCGAGTACCTCGTGTTTGATAGGCAATCGTCCCTGAAAAGGACACAAATTCTGCCGTCCATATGCAGCGGTTGCCAACACGAACGTATTTTCTAAAACGTTACCTCAAACTTAAAACACAATAATTTCATAAAATTATTATTTACAATAAAATACCTCAATCCATCCTAAAAAGAGATAATTTCATTTAAATACCTTGACCTTTACTAAAAGGCTGTTTTCAACAAAGACCATAACCCTTATAAATGATATTTTCCAAAAGGATATCTAAAACTTTATTAAAAGATAATTTTCAAACAGATACCATAACCTTTTATTAAAAGGATATTTTCTCAGTAAAATATTATGGGTTTCCAAAACAATAAATATTCCAAACATCATTGTTTTCTTAAAAACAATAAATATAATTAAACACTATTATCCTTTATTAACAAAATGTTCTATAAGATGATACGAAGTACCTTACAAACTTAAGAAGATAACAAGATATAATGAGTGGTTGTGGAAGGCCATATTAAATGAGATCAACTTCTTGATTACAAGTCTATGACATATACGACACATGATACGGTTAGGATTAGAATGCGCAGACCTAGGTATGGAATACTTATATATGAGGATCCCTGCAGGTAGGGTGAACAGTCCAATGTGTGGACGACTACTAACTCGATATTCAGGCGAATACTAACCCTACTTAGGGTGAATGGTCCAATGTGTGGACAACTACTAACCCGATATTTGGGCGAATACTAACCCTACTTGAGTGCGAATGATCCAATATGTGGATTACATACAATGTGGAAATTCCATGCCCAGAGGTATACGCACTAAATCTAATTCGTCAAAACCTTTATACTGAACCACGGGGATGGGTAGTTTGACTAGGCAAGGAGATTCGGAATTCGGATTCCCCTACTACTCGATCATGATCCCGGGAAGTGAAACGGTACATTTCACTTCCCCAGTTGTTGTTCCGTGGCCACAACGGAATAATCGCGAGTATTGACAAACTAAAACGTTTACAATACCTATTGATACTCAACACTAAACTCACATCATGTGTTATACCTACATGTAACTTTATCTACCTTTCTTTATAAGACATGAGTTATTCAGTATCTTAGATGTGGATATTTTATTAGTTTAGACTTGTTGTTTATTATGGAACTGAAGGGTGGAAATACCTGTGCACTTGAGTGATATTCACGCTAGACAAAACTTCATAGTAGTCATGGAACACCTTTCGGGGATGTTCACGCTACCGCATTGATTGCCACCCCAGGCACAAGCGCTAGCTAGTCATGGGATACCTCAAGGATACGAGTATGTTCACCAGTCAATTCCATCCATACACACCTTGTTTAACCTGATCTAACTCTTAGACTGAATATCCGTTTGACTTGACTTGAAATTTTACCAAACATATACCTCACACAGCCTACTCATATTCACATATAGCTCTGTCAACATATCTAATTTGTATATAACCTCATACTTTTATACCCATGTACATCATATTCATTATATTTATACACACCTGTCTGTTTCTATATCTTTACTTCTTTATGAGGCAATCCTACCTGAGTATAACTCGCTGACGGACTTTCCTTTTTCCTCTATCTTTGGAATGTCCGTCAGATAAGAATGAGTATTATGGCGAGGATCAAGGTGTGGAGCCAACTAATGAAGATTATGCAGACTTGACGACGGAAGATTAGCTAGATTTAATTTTTGTTGTTGCCCACATGTTTAGGGCATTTGTTGCTCCTTTGATGTAATTAAACTACTTAGTTTATTTTACTCTTTCCTTCGGGATGTATAAAGTTTGGTTAATGGAAATAAATGCCTTTCGCTTTTATTATTTTGATTTTGGTACACATCCTACATGTTAGATATTCATACGCTTAACGTAACTGTATTGAATAGACCATCTTCAATACTGTTAAGTTGCGGACTTTGCCACGTCACCCTTCATCTTCTTTTGGGAAGCAGGGCATGACATATAGTATGATACCAAAATTTTTTGGAGGCTCAACTCTTAAAAATGGCCGCGCTTCCGCCGCCCAACGGTCCCTTAGGCCGCGGTTCCGCCGCCGTATGATGAAATCTCCCATTCTAATTTTGTCACCACACTCTAAGGTTTTTCTGCTCCTATTTGACAATCTCTGAATATCTGTTGGTTCGCTCCAAATTCTTCAGATTTCTCGCAAAACTCGCACATGAATCGTTAAAAAAACAAAATGCGGTTTTTTATTTCTCTTATTAGTTTTATTTTTTCTGGTTTTTTAAGAAATCAATCCGAATAACCAGAAAAATATTATGACCGTTTCTTCGGCAACGACACCATTTGATTGGTCGTGAAAAGTGTGTCTATGTGTGTTCTAAATACCGCAATCAATAACGGTGTCGCAATAGCTATCCGCTAGTGAGTACGGAACGTCCACAGGGAAACGGTGAACTGTTTTTCTTGTTTTAGATGAGTTGATAGAAAAAGGTGGAATTGTTATCGTTTATTGCTAAGAAGGTTTGAAAAATTTATAATAGAAGGGCTTGTTAATTTATAAGATTTAGTAGTTAATGGATGGGGTTTTAAAATTAATTATTTTTATATTTTAATTATTTAATATTAGAGAAATAGCGATGAATGTGGATTCGAGTTCTTAGGTGGGATTAGGGTTTCTCTCTACCGACTCTTGTCTTTCCATTGATCTCTATTTATCTCAAACCCTTAACAAAATGATTATTAACGAATCTCGAATCGTGGTCGTGACTATCATGAATTGATAGCGCGTCCAATAAGAGGGTTAATATTCATTTTGCTAAACTTTATGAAAATTAAAATTTTAAAAAGAATTTAAGTGACAATTTTTACCCATTATTCTACCCTATTTTATAAACCCTAGCAAGTAAGAATTTACCCGCTTATGAAAATCAATGAAGTAGAGGAAAGGTGGAACAAAACGGAACCCATAATTAAAATTAAAAACGCAGAAAGTAAATGCAAAAAGTAATTGCAGAATGTAAATAGGGAAAGTAATTGCGGAATGTAAAGACGGAAAGTAAATGCAAAAAGATTAAAAGAAAGAACTAATTTTATTGATTAACTATTGCATTACAAAAGTAGCTCGCTGAAAAACCAAATTACAAATCCTTAGTTTTCTCTAGATAGCTTGTTTGATAGATCTAAATCGATCGATGGATAGTTCGATAGATTTTCATTTAGATAGATAGCTCCCGGTCCTTTTATCGGCTCTGGAATTTGAAACTCTAATCGTCATAAATAAGTATGTATAATTACGATCAAGATCCTGAATTTTCACATCCTACGGCCATTATAAGACCGTGCTTCCGCCGCCCCAAGCCCTATTTGACCGCGGATCCGCTGCCATTTGATGGGTTGGAGCTTCCAAATTTTTCATGGTTTTTCCTCGCGATATTTGGAGATCTTTTTGATAAAAAGATTCTGAAAATATATCTTTTAATTTCTGCCGTTGCGAGATTCTTCGATTTAATCCTAATATTCGGCAGATTTGGTTTTGTGATTCGATTTGCTGTGGATCTCTTATTTGTATTTCAGACCTGCACTGACCTATTATAATACATGCACAATATCTCAAATCAAATTGTTAATAGTATTTGTTTTATTTGAGATATTATCCCAACCAATTATATGATATGATATTTTAAGAATATTGGTTAAGAATATTTGATATGATATGCATATTTTAATAATAAATAATTTCATGGATATTTTATTTAAATATGATATGCATGTATTTCCCTAATTATATTAATTATAAATTAAGAAATATATGATAATAACCTTTTTACACATAAACCCACATATATTCTTTATTTACAATTAACACCTTTTAGTAATTAATAATAATAGGGAAACGTCCATACAAATATGCAATAAATTTGACTGATCACGTGACGTGGGAACCGTGCTTCCTATTTCAGACTAGTTACCACATAAACAGTCGATATGATAGATAAAAGACACGACAGCCTGATGGGTAAAATGTTATTCATCTCAGAACACACATGTATTTATTTCATAAAAATTGATTATAAAATTTATATAATAAATGAGAGGCTAGACATGCTTATCAAGGATCATATACAAATTTTGCAATGAAAATTAATCAATTTTGGATATGTGATGGAGATTAACTTAGGAACAAAGATGCCAGCTTTCCAAAAGTTGATTACTTTAATCACGTAGTAATTATAATTTTCGTGATGGCAACGTTCCTAAATAACATTTTTTGCCCTCGTTGCTGATTCGCTGACCTCATCATAATCCTCGTGCTAATTAAAATAATTATATATAATAAGATATACCCTCCATAGTCGTTCCACCTCTTATTATATACGACCTTAATTTGGAATTTTGTTGTTGTTCGAAACCGGATGATATGAATGATGTTTTGATCAAACGCTTTTCACGTCTACGTGCTGGATCTAAATATTTCTCTACAATCAACGCCCACAAATCAAAATGTATATTTAAAGCAACATATGTTTTCCTTCTTAAATTTATTTTCAAACGGAAGAAAGAACGATCATTTCTTGGCGAGTCTCATGACAAAGACCTATAATCAGCCGATTGAGAGCGTTTCTTAGTTATCAGCCGAGTCAATTCATCATGGTAAAATATGCAACGAAACAAAACAACATGATAAGTGAAAGCAACCTGATTATTATTATTCATAACCAATATTAACACGACGGCCATTTACAATAATATACATTTACAAACAAGTCGTGGTGTAATGCATGCCTTGACCGTATTTTGGCCTTATACAACAAGTGACCTACAGTCATTTCAGCTGAGGGGGCCATTTTACAACTTCTTGGCTCGTATAGGGGGCTGCGCCATAGCTGAATGTCCAAATGCGACCCGTGGACAAACGGCCTAGCCCCGTTCGCGACATGTCTAAAGATGCAACAATTCATCCCGCACATCTCCGGCCCTATCTTGGGAGAGGAGTGATAGTCGTAGGTGTTGAACCGAGAGACACCAAAAGGCTTGCACTCTACACTTGATGAGCCTGCGTCAGCACAGTCGGCCACATCAACCACTCAAAAAGATAAGCTAAGACATAAATACAATAAAGTAATGATAAAAGGATATCCTGATTGATCAGTTGGGAGAAACCCATCCTTCAATCTTACTCATATCTCTAGTCTTATCGAATAGCAAATATGCTTGCAATTATTGCTACAACTTCCCATTATCCCTTGTTATCACGGGTGCACCGTCCTTACTGCATGCTGCAGTTCGCCATGTTTCCATGCACGTCCTTTAAAGTTTGCCGTCACTTCGGCCAATCTCCCCCTGGCTATCTATGCATGTTTTGTAGCTACTTGGCCGATAAGGTTAGTGTTGAAATTGATTGTAAATTTGGAGTCCGAGATCTAAAGCCCATAAGCTCATTAGTTGAGACACGTATAAGTTTTGCCAAGGCAGCAGCAAGGGAGGCGGCTGGAGCAGAATATGAGTAGCATTAGTTTTTAAAGGTTTGGATTAATCCAAAAAGATATACTTATCTCTAAGGATATCTCTACATATATATTATTTAATTAACCCTTTCAAAGTTGGCTGCCAATTAGAAAAATTAAGGTCTGCGTCCAGAGAAAACTCTTAGAGGCCAAATTAACTAAAAATCCACAAAGAGTCATGGTCTCAGTGGCTGCGACATAACCCAGAGAGTTATT
Source organism: Agapanthus africanus (assembly GCA_030015575.1). Lineage (NCBI taxonomy): Eukaryota > Viridiplantae > Streptophyta > Magnoliopsida > Asparagales > Amaryllidaceae > Agapanthus > Agapanthus africanus. Next base: position 510,389,396 of record JASDDO010000016.1, read on the forward strand.
TTATTTTTCTGCGGCAGGAGCAGGACGAGAGAGAAACATTAGAGAGAGATTTGTATAGAGATTGTCCTTTGTGTTTGGGTCAGATCGAGAGGGTATAAATTATCTCTTGTAATTCTCCGTTGAATAGTGGAAGCAATTCGCCGTCGGTTTGCAGAATTAGGTACAAGTGCGCAGCGAACCTGGGTAATATCTTGTGTCCTTTATTTGGTGTGTTTTTTTTCCTTTTGTTACTTATTGCTTTTGTGTAGTTGCCGTATTTGATATTTTTTATTAGTTCCGATTCATGCGTATCGATAATCCGCTACATACTTTTGTGCCTATTTTTCACAACAAGTGGTATCAGAGTTTTGTTACGGTATTTCGGATTGTTGGGAAGATTGCTTCTATACATTATAAGATCGATAAGTTTGACGGAAGGAACAATTTCAGTTTATGGAGATTGAAAATAACGGCGAGTCTAAAGCAACAAAGAGTTCATAAAATAGTCTTCGAAAAAGAGAAGATTTTTTCGACGACCACAGATATTCATAAAGAAAAAATATGGAGGAAAAGACTTTCAGTTCGATGCAGCTAAGATTGGCTGACAAGGTTCTATGCGAGATTGCGCAAGAGACAACGGCGGCAGGTTTATGAAGTATGCTTGAATTCTTGTACATGAAAAAATCTTTAACAAATTGTCTCTATCTCGAGCAGCGTCTATACGCATTGAAAATGAAGGAAGGTACATCAGTCAAAAATCACCTAGACGAACTCAACCAAATCATTATGGATTTGCACAACGTAGAGATGAAGATTAAAGACGATGACCAAGCTATGATCCTGTTTTGCTTTTTGTGTTCTGAATATACCCAGTTCGTGAAATCGATGGTGTACGGCAGAAATAAAATTTCTTTAGAAGTTATTAAAGCGGGCCTACACAGCGATGTATTAAGGGAGAAGGTATCGGGTGATAAGGATGGTCAGGACGATGCGCTAGTTTCTAGAGGCTGTTTTGAGAAGCGGTCACATGGTGGTTCCAAGAATAGAGCAAGGTCCAAATCGAGAAATCGCACTAATGACAATTATAATTATTATAAGGTGAAAGGCCATTGGTAGAGAGACTGTCAGAAGTTCAAGGAGGATACAAAGAAGGAGTTTTCTAGTATCGCAATTGTCATAGATGATTCAGATCAGGGATGGATCCAGGTAGAGCCGAGATAAGACGTCCGCCCTACCTGGATTTCAGTTATTGTGCATATATATGCTCTATTGGGAATTTAATGGTATAAATAAATAGAACTTAAGAGGTTAATAAAAGCAATAAAGATTTTGGTTTAGTGGTTGGTTTGGGGATGATAAAGCAATACAATTATCCGGTTGCAGGTTTCAACTCTTTGAGGATGTAATTTTTAGACAACTTTACTGAGTCGTGAAAACAGGTTTTAGTTGTGTACAGTCCTGAACCACATAGAGACAGTGAGCGATTGTTAGGGAGTCATCTCTCCCGGTATAGGGAGTCGATATTGCACTGTGTTCAGTTGGCTAGCACCATAAGACCTTGGCCAAGATAGATGAGATTTACTGATAGTTAGATCGGTAGTTTCTCGGATTGGTCCTGACCCATATCGACACGAATTATCGGGCTATTAGGGGTCTGGAGTTTTCCACCCCTAGACCTGGTATGCAATACTCTTAGACGAAGAGACCGAACTGTACGGAGATTGTCACAGACAGGCTGAGTAGGGGTACGGATGAGTTTGCTTGTCATCTTTCATTTTCGACAGATACATGGGTAGCCGTTATGTACAGCTAGTGCCGTTGACGTGTTTGTGGTTATTGTAGAGTGTTTTTTGTCACCCCATTGAGATGGGAATATGCGCACGCTTGTCAGGCGTACTACAGATTTTCCCTGCCTAGGATAGGCCGGGGTTTAATGATTGTGGGGATCCGAATCTCCGGCAGCCGCGGACTAAGCTGCCGTTAATTACCCCTCGCCTTTGGGGCGAGAGAACCTCCGATTAACGGGTTAAACTGGTCATGCGAACTCAATGTGCAGTGTGCGTGTGTTGTGTTTTGAAAGGGGGTTTTGGATATATCGGGAGCCACGCAGAGTTTTTACGGGGTCCCGCTATCCGGATAGCGGGCTGGGGGTCGAGGGGGCTAGCAGCCCCTTTACGGGGTGCGGGGCGGCGCCCCGTTAGAAATTTTTTTCTAACAGGGACAGTGTCGTGGAGCACGTGTGTATGCAAATATGTATACATATGTATATGTATATGTATGTACATAAAAAGAGGGGGGAAAGACATCCAAGGGATGCGTGGGGCCAGCGCCTTGAGCGCTGTGCGCTTAGGTGCTGTACGGTTAGGCGCAAGCGCGCCACGTGTCGACACGTGGTGCGCCTTGCGCATGAGCGCTGGGCGCTCGAGCGCAAGCGCGCCACGTGTCGGCATGTGGGCACCTTGCGCATGAGCGCTGGGCGCTCGAGCGCAAGCGCGCCACGTGTCGGCACGTGGGCGCCGTGCGCTCGAGCGCAGGGCGCTGGAGCGCAAACGCGCCACGTGTCGGCACGTGGGCGCTTAGCGCTTGAGCGCCGGCGAGAAAAAAAGGGGGCTTTTAGTCCCAGAACCAGAAGCTATGCTTCAGAAAGGAAATGTCTACATATATATATATGGAGTTAAACTCCTAGGATGTTTTGAAACTGATGAAGGGGTTCTTCTTCCTCCTCCTCTGTTGTCTGGATCTTGAAGATCAAGAGATGTGAGATTTTAAAAATCTCTTCTTTTTTAAATCTAATGACAGATCCAAGTTCCCCTTTGTGGGTTTTGTGGTAAAAAACTATTTAGTTTTGGAAAAAGGAGAGTAAAACTCTTGGTTTAATTCACAAAAAGGAAGAATGTTTGAAACCTTCAGAAAGAGGAAAGAGGCACAAACTCTAGGTTTTTGAGAGAATGAAAAAATATTCTTTTATTCATCATCATGTTGTCTTATATAGGCTTACATATTTACATATAGCCCCTTGGGCTTTGCAAAATGGCATTTTGCCTATCCCATGGCTCATGTGCCTTTTCATTTTGCACATAAGCCATGGGCTTACAAAAATTTGGCTTTATGCCCATTTTGCATACATTCATGCACAAAAATTACATAAAAATTATTTGTTACATGATTTTTGTTGTTGGCATGGGGAGGCTGGCCGCGGGCTCGACTTGGGCATGTACCCGCTTGACCTAGGCTTGGGCCCACCTAGCTTGGGGGTTGACCTTGACTTTGACTCGGTCAACCGGGGTGTAAATTTTTACCCCAACAGTTATGAATTTATCTAGCAACTCACTGCCAAGTCGAGTCTTTAGATTCCCACATAGAGGGTTTTTCCGGTTCAAGCGAAATGATATAGTGGCCGTATATTGATACGTGCATGGTTCCGATTAAATACGTGTACTAGCTATACGGACTTTAATCAGGCGGATTATAATACCAGCCGGCTTAGGATTTGTTAGGAACATGTATGCCCTAGAGGCAATTATTGTATATTATAGTGGATGCTTGGACACACACACACACACACACACACACATATATATATAAAGAGAGAGAGAGGATTTTCTTGCTCAACATGATAGTATGCTATCTGGTTGTTCTTTATCATAACATGTGCACTTGTTTTAGTTTACTGTCATTTTTGATACATGTTGATAAAGCCCTTAAGATGTTGGCTTGACTACCAAGACTATGATGTAAATCATACTAGTGGGGCTTGAGTAGTCCACAGGCACATCCTTAACAGTTGCTAGTCGAGAGAGTATTGAGATAGGACATCGATATTCCAGAGTAGATTAGCGTGTACGTTTCTTGACCCTGTATGGGGCGATAGTTGATTCCACAGCCATTGGTGTTTGACATCAAAGATTGTACATGAGTGCTCATTGGAGAATGAGTACACCGAACAGGATCCGCCGAGAACTCCTAAATGGTACCATACCTATCGTCAGATAGCAATTCTCTTGTGACACTTATACAGGTTAGTCTATAGACCCGAGATCGTCGTCTTGTGTGGTTCCCACCGTGCTTTGATTTCCTCCCTACCACGGCTTAAATGAGTCATGCAAACAGATGGTTTTTGGGTACAGTCCCGAGTCATATGGAGGAAGTGAGCGATAGGAGGGGTTTCGTCTCTCCCGGTATTGGGAGTTGATGTTGTGCTATACTCGGTTGGCTATAACAAGTCCCTGGCCAGAGCTGATGAGATTTACTGATAAATGTTATCAGTAGTTTCTCGAAAGGTTATAGGCTAAATATCAGCATGACTTATTGAGTTATTGGAGTCTGACGATTCCATCCCTTAGACTCGATATGCGATATATCAGACGAAGAAACCGGATTGTACGATAAGTGTTGCTGATAGGCTCTACGGGAGTTTGGACAAATTTTCTTGTTGATCTTCTATTCGTACACTATCTAGGTAGCCGTTACGTCCAGCTAGTACCGCTAACGGTTTGTGGGTATTAAATATGATCATTACCTACTGCCGGCGTATTAATGAGTCTTTAGAGTCCCACATAGAGATTTCCTAGCTCATGCGAAATGAAGTAGGGCACGTATGGAGATATGTGCGGGAGCTTGATTAAATACGAGTATATGATACTGTATTCTAATCTAGCATTTTTTGATATAACCGGATTATTGAATCAAGTGTTGATTCAATGATTATATATATATATATATATATATTTGATATTAGCCGGATTATATATGATATAACCGGATTATTGAATCAAGTGTTGATTTAATAATTTTATATATATATATATATATATATATATATATATATTGTATCATGGTTGATGATACATAGAACCAGGATGTGTGGGAATCACATTAGAGAAAAGATAATGATAAAGATATATGAATTAAAAAGAAGAAGAATGAGTCATTCTTTGGGTGCTTGGAGAAGCCATGACTCATTTTCTTTCCTTATTTTATTCATAGATTTTTATCATTTTCTTGTGCTCATCTAATTCAAGGTTGACTCTCACTTCCAAGTTCATCTTCTTCATTTCCTCTCTAGTTTTTCTAGGTTGGAAAATAGAAAAAGAAAGAAAGATTTTTAGTGGGCAAAATTCCTACTTCATCAACCTACACTACTCTAGCAAATTAGTATAGGTTGTTCCCTTCACTAATACCTTGATTAGTGAAGTGTGAGTTTGAGTGAGTTGCTTCAAGGTGGATCATTTTTTACGACGAAGATTTCGAGCAAGCTCGTTCCATCCTTCAAATGGAGTAAAAGAAGAGTTCTAGGACTACTACTCGGAGCTTTTGAAGTGAAGGACTAGACTACAAAGGTTGTAGCCTTTCTTCACTTAGCTTAGAAATTATTTTGCTTAATTTTGAAACTCTAATTCTCTAGTTCGATTCTTGTTTAGTATACCCAGCTCTCTAGATTTTTTTAAATTGCATACTTGATGCTCATAGAAACTTAGTAGAGGTGCTAAGACATACTTTCAGGATTAAGCCGGATTATTAAATCAAGTACCGATTTAATAATTTATATATATATATATATATATATATATATATTTCGATATGTATATTCTAGTATTATATTCATTGTATTTTTCTATCTCTTGGGTATTCGTATTTTGATATGAATACAAGTATGTATATACGGGGGCGTATTTTTGTATGCATACAAAAATACTTCTAGAAGGATGACACCTCATATTGTTTTCTCCATTTATTTTTAAATGGAAATAAGGTGTCATGCAAGGTGGCATAGAGTATGGTGAAAAGAACGGCTTTGGAATTTTTAATTCCGTTTGTCATCACCATTCAAGTATGGTTACATTTTTATATTTGATAAATCTTTTATCAAAAGTAAAAATGCCATGCTTGAATTGAGATGAGGCTCTCATTCTCTTCTTGCTTTTCTCCCTCCTCTCTTGAGCTCTCAAGCCTCCTTCATTTTCTTTACCCTCTCATGAGTTGAGAAACAAAGGAAAAGAGAGAGAAAGAAAAACACTAGAACAATATCTACATCTCTTACACTTCATTCTTAGCAAGTTTGAAGTGTGAGTTGCTTCACTTAGTTTACTGGTGTGAAATTAGAGCCTTGAACCATTTCCCTCGGGTGGATCATTTTCAGCAAAGAAGGACCGGATTACAAGCTTGATCCGAAACTCTTAAGAGCTTGCTAGAGTCCACAACATCACCGCTTAGTCACTACGTCGTCACAAGCTCACTAGTAGAAGATATGGGTGATTCGAGGACCACCAGAGTTCAAGCTCGATCCCGACGGCTCATGGAGCTTATGACAGGGGATTTGAAGATGGAGGACACGACTAAAAAAGTTGTAATCACCAACCGAGTAATTAAACTCCTTTATATGTTTATTAGTTTAGTATTTGGTTAAGATTTTAGGGTCGTAGTTGCTAGCGTCTCCACGAAAATTTTCGTTTTTTCATTCTGTAAAGGCCGCGAATTAGTGGAAAGGTTGCTTAGAACTTCATCATGGTATCAGAGCCACGCAAACATTATAAACTAGTTGTAGACGATGTTCAAGTTTCGAAACCGAAAATTTTCGTTTTTCAAAACTCTAAAAAGCCTAGTTTCTATCCCAATTTTGAAAACTCCTCTAAAAATTGTTTAAAGTATTGCAGAAGAGACTCTTTATTATGCAAATAACACAGCATAAAAACGTGGCAGATAGGAGCAATTTAGGCCGCCGAAATATTGCTTGTGGCTGCTACTTTCGGCCATACTTGCTCCGTTTGGCCTTGGCTTCATCCTGTGTCTTGGGTTCAGAGAATTGGGATTTTTAACCTACTTCTTTTTCGTCCAGATTTGGTTAAGTGTTGTTTGTGTTTAGGGGTAACACGGAAAGTTTTAAAACTCGAAACTTTTGCATCGTTGTTGTCTGTGATGTTGTAAATGTGTTGACAAACGTTATCTAATTGCTATATGTCGATTAGACGGGGTTGCACATATTTGCTCGTGATGTTGCTATATATATCTTGTGATGTTTTAGCCGATTTGTCGTGACGGATAGCCCCTCGTGTGATGATGCTTGTACAGTGTTGTTATATGTATTCATTTGTTCGGGACGAGCGGCTGGATTATGGCCGTCATTTCCGATGTATGTATATTGTTTTTGGGACAAGTCTGGGTTAAGGTCGCTGTCGCCATTTTATATATTTCATTACATGTACTAGGATGAACCCAAGAGAAGTGCTCGAGTAGCCGGGTTCTAGAGTGCTGTAGGTGGCCATCTCATAGAGTTGAGACCGGATCGTCTTGCTCTAGAATTGGCGGGGTTGCTCGCCGCACTTGTAGGGGTTCTAGGATTGACCCGCGGAGGGGTTCTCAAGTTACCAGATTCTAGAAAGCGTCGGGTGGCCCACTCATGATATTGAGACCAGGTTGCCTCGTTTCTAGGATTGGTGGGTAATTTGCTGCGCTCGTAGGGGTCTTGGTTCGATATTGGGAACGTCGTATTTCATTTGCGGCTCAAATGAAACGTGGGGCTCTTAGTTTATCCATTATTCCATATTGTTTATCGCATGCCTGTGATTATATATATATATATATATATATATATATATATTAGATGCATTTATATGTTTTGCATCCGCGCTGGCCCTGTCCTCGCCCTGTCGTAAGTTAAGTAACCTTACGGTGAAGACCCGAGACCCCATGACAAATGCGGATAGCATATAAAGCATGCTATTTTGGTTGTTTCTGTTGTGGCTAGAAACTTAAAATGATAGGACTGCATTATATGCAAGGAAAATAAACCTAAATAATGTTGTCGGAACCAATTTTTAAAACTGTAGTTTTATTCTTTTTGCTTTGCATAATTGTATTCGGTTAGGAATATCCCACACCTCATTCGATGAGGAAAGAGCTTTGATCCTTTCACGGGGAGTTCGCTCTTAAAAAAAGTTTATGTTATTACAAACACTCGGTTTTTTTCAAAACCAATTGTTTTAAAAGCGGCGCCTAAACCACTCCTTTTCAAAACCACTCAAGTTCCTTCAACGATATCAAGTTCATTTCGTTAAATATTTTTCGCCAAAAACCAGTCGTAACCCTCCGTCATTTTCTACGAGTAATACTTAGTATTCGTGCTACGTTTGTTGACTATAGTTAAGGCATAGTATACGATAGCTAAGTATTGCTTGTTTGTAGCATGTGATGCGTTTAACTAGGACATTTGTCCGACATTGTTGACCATAGTTAAGGGTCGTACGGATGGGTTTAGGGTAATCAAGATAATGACGGGCTGAACTTGAATAGTGACTTTTGATTTGTTGATCATAGTTAAGATCATAAGCCGTTTGGAACAAAAACCATATCGAAAGTTTCAAACATAAAGGAAACTTGCTAAGTATGCGCATACCTTCTGGAGTGTGGTAATTTTGGTCGGCTTCCGTCGAATTTATCACACAATGATGGTTGGGTCCCAATTCCCACTGATGAGCAGGTATTACTCTTCAGGAGATTATCACTTCATAACTAGTTAACCTATTATGTGTCTAGAAAGTGTTAACGAGATTACACCTCTGCGGAAACGAGATTATTTAATTGAGTCCATGCGAAAGCACGGGGGACCTCCCTCGGAGTACCAACACTGGACTAGCTAAACGGTTAGCGAAATTGTAGAGTGTACATGATCCCGACTAGTTCTCCTTTTAGGATTTGAAGGAGTATTGAGGAAACAGTGGAAACCATCCTGATTAGATAAATTAATTAACCAATCTAATCTTGATAAAGTGTACGCTGAGTGTTTCATTTCTCTTTCTTTGGTTTGTGAGCATGACTGACCTTAAACTAAAACTCGTAAACCAAGTTAACCAAACCTTTTTTACCATATGGTTTTGGATTGTCATGATGCACGACAAAGTCACATATTTCTCTACTACTCCTGCTTTCCCTTTGCCTTCTCCAGAACACTCCGTATCACTATGATGATCCATATTGCTTAGAAAAGTAATCGTATAGTTACATAGGAACTCAAAAAAATTATTTTAGTCGAGAATGGCCACTGGCTCAAGAAAATTTGGATTGTATAATTTTGTTGTCTCTCCTACTTCACCCTCTCTAAAATTGAGAGCTCTTTGTATAAGGAGAGTACACCAGTTACGATTATTGGATAGTCTTCTTCCAAATCTTAGACCGGTGCTGAAGTTAGGAAAGGAAGAAAACTAACTGGCCTAAATTGGTATACATAAGGTAAGATATAGAGACATATAAAGGGTTGCAGTGAGAGCAGAGAAAATTGTGATTACTATCGTAAATCTAGAGATTGGAAGAGGCATTCCTAGGAATACCCGGCCAAACATTTATGTTTCAGAATTTTTGTGATGTTATAATTGAAAACTGTTTTACTAATTGATTTTGACTACAGGGTATGTATATACCAGATAAGAATCTCACATCTGTAGGGCATTACGGATGCTGAGAAGGAGTAGAATATCGGAAAATGGATGATTTGATTCTCAATATCGGAATTCGTAACAATTGGTGATATTGGATTAAATCATCTGATTTTGCCTTACGGCAAATATTTGGTTTTGAATAACCGATGTTTTGCACCAATTTTTAAAATGATATATCCATATCTTTATTTTTACAAAGTGGGATGTAACTCTTTGAAAATTGTGTTCTAAACATTTATCTTTATCAGTTGAGGATAATTTAAGGTGTATTGAATAACGGTGTAAGATATTCTTAATCAAAATACAGTTTTCAACCTACGACACATGGAATATGAGTTAGTATACTCTTGGGGCTTATACATGCTAATGTATGCAGTCTAGTGTCCTTTAAGACAAGAGGTTGGTACTCTTACTCCATTCAGATTATCTATGAGTTCTCTTGTTTTAGACATATGATTGATTCTGTATTTGGAAGAGTGTTTTATGTAAAGTAGAAACCGCAATCAATAACGGTGTCACTCGTAACTAGCCGAGATGAGTACGGGTCGTTCTCAGGGAAACGTGGAATCTTTATCTTGCTTTAGACGAGTTGATTGAGAGATGATTGAGTTGTTGTAGATCTATAATATACGGATGTAGAATTTATGAAGAAGAGGCTTGTAGGGTTCATATAATTTAGTAGTAATGGATGATTAATAAAAGATAACTCTTTTTATCTTTTAATAGATTTAAAATTAGATCGATAGTGATGAATGTGGATTAGGGTTCTTTTGGAAGAAACTAGGGTTTCCCCATTCTTAACCCTTGTCCTTTCATTGATCTCTATTCATGTCTAGCCTTTACCAAATAAATTGTTAATCTAATCTCAAATCGCAGTCAAGACTGTCAATAAATTGGTAGCGCGCCCGATAAGGATGTTAACAATTGTTTTGCTAAAGTTTATAAACTTTAAAAGATGTAAAAGGAGTTAAGAGATTTTATCATCCATTGATCTACCCTAATCCTACGAAGCCTATCAAGCGTAGAATTACTCACGCATGGTTGCGATAGAAGAGAAGATTGAGAAGGAGATCATGAAATGCAGAAAGTAATGCAGAAATTACATGCAGAAAGTAAAATGCAAAGAACTAAACTAAAGATCTACATTTTTATTAATCAACTATCATTTACAAATCCGTCGAATTTAGAGTACAAGAACCTTAGTTTATGCTCCCGATCTCTGTCTCGTAGGAAGTAGATGATGCGTCGATTGATCAACCTGGATGTTTGGATCGTTTTGGACCTCTTGATCTCTTCGGTTTGATCTATTAGGTGACAAAAAGTGAGATGATTTCCATGTATAACTCTAGGTCTTTTAAATAGTAGTAGAGGCAGAAACCATAGATGCCCTGTGTTAGAATTCGTTGTTGTGATCACCCCCAAAAAATCCCAGATCCAACGACCACAATATGGTCGCAGATCCGCCGCATTTGCATGCGTTTGGCTGCGGTTGGGCGGCATGTTGGTGAGATCAGGGTGTCAAAATTCTTGTAATGCCTCATGTTGACACGTGGAGATTGTTGTGATATCTGGTTTCTTTAAATCTTCTCCGAGTCTCTGTCATTTACGATTTTACGATTTGATTCAACTTTATCGGCAGATTTCATTCCCGACATCTTGGATATCTCGATCTCCATACCTAAGCTCATATCTGCACAATATCTCAATTCATGGTATTAGTAATATATGTTGTTATTTTAAAATATTATCCTAATCATTTTATATGATATGATATTTTAAGAATATTGATTATGGATATTTGATATGATATGCATATTTAAATTACTAAAATATTATATAAATATTATATGCATATATTTTCCTTCATAATATTAAGTATAGTGTATAAACATATGATAAAGAGTATTTTGTAGATAAAGCCACATATGTTCCATATTTATGATAAACACCTTTAAGCACTTAACAAAAGTAAGGAAAATGTTTCATCAAATGTGCAATATTTTCGACTGAACAACATGCATTCGTTGTAATGCAAGATCCAAAGATTTTGAGAACTTCATATGTATAAGAATAAAATAGAGAACCATACGTTGCAAGTATCAGGATTTTTTGTAGTAATTGAAGATGTAAATACTTATGCTAGATATTCTGTCATAGTAATATTGAGAACGTGATTCTCTCACAGGTTACTCATCCGTCGGTGCGTTTCTTAATGAGTAATGTTATATAGCCATTTAAGTGATATGCACTGGAAACAGATGCATACCAATTGAATGTGGTTCTATCTAAATTAGTGTCTTAGATTCTATATGAACATAGAAAGGTAGCATATCTTGAGAATGTTAAGATATGGAGTTATTCTGTTTTTGTTTAAAAGCAGAATCCGGACGAACTCAAGGCACGTTTCAGTAATAGCAGTTTATGGATTATTCCAAACTTTTAGCAAGGGTTTAACTTCTACCATTTGCAAGATCAAAGATTGATTTGTTCTTGACTTCCCACCTTTTTATAAAAATAGGAGTTCTTTGCAAAAGAAACAAGTGGGAATATGGTAGAGCTGGAATTGATTTCAGAACCACGAACGATTACTGAAGATTTAATAGAACCTAAGAATTCAATTGGACTCGACAAACTTTAGTGTTACATTTTGGAAAATTATAAATATTTTTAAATATGGAGATAATGAGTTTACAAAAGCGATATCATATACAAATTTTGGTATCGGAATTATATCCGTAAAAATATAATTATTTGGTAAATATGAAGAAAAGTATGTGATATCATAAAAATGATATTTTAATTATTTTAACATGACATGATATTTTATATTAAGATAATGATATTTAAGTATTAGAATAAGTATTTCATTTCTTTTTTTTAAAATGGATTTAGATTTTTATATAAAGGGTTTTAATTAAGAGGAAAAGGGTGTATTCTTGTTTTTATGTTTTTAAGGTTAGGTAAATGTTAGTTAGCTTAAATCCTCACCTCTAGCACATCCTATCCATGCTCACATCCTTCCACCTCCTTCTTCTCAACTTTACTCCTCTTCCTTCTCAATTGACACCACCACCTTATAACCCTCCACCTCATGCTCTCTCTACACAAATCCTAACACCTCCACCTTATTCTTATTCAACACTTAGAAATTCTATTAACTTTTTTATGCTGAAACAACAAGCTTTTTCAACTCCAACAAAAACATTCTAAGTGTTCATCACATCCAAAGGGTAAAGCTATGATTTCCTTTATGAATATTGTTCACATCTTCATGCTTGAGCCAATACAAACCCTTGATGCTTCCACATATACTTCTTGAGCAGGATTTCCTTGTACTACTACTATATAGGTATATCTCCTTCTCTCTTTACATCATTTCTGTTTGATATCTGTTTACTATGTGCAGTATCAGAAAAACTGTATTTTTATAATATTTAGCATACTGAAATTGAAAATAACAATACTGTAGTATAAGGAGACCACTAGGAAGACACATCACAAGCCCAAGCACCAAATTCACATGTTGACCCGACGACATTTGTGTTTTGACCAGCGCCGCCGGATTTCTTATGAGCTTTTGTGTTGGTTTTTGTTCTGTAAATGTATTTGATTATTTTATGATCTACAGTATTGTTTGATTTGTCCCAATATTCATACAGAGAAATCTGGGGATGTTTTAGTACGGGTTTTGTTAACGTTCCGATGTTTCGATAAGGGTTTTCGTATTTCTGTGCCGTAACTGATTTGTTGACGTTCGTACGTTAACAACAGGGATATCTTATCGTTTTTGGATTAAGTAAGCTGTAGGTTCTAATCTACGGGTGCCTATCTCCTTGTTTTGAGTTTTGATATGATATTCACGTCGATATGGTTTAACTACGATTATAGGTACGATCGCGAAGATTTCCGAAACGGAGATGATGGACATAGCAATCGTGGATTCAACGAGCTTGACAAGTTGGTGAGTAGATTTATATCTACAGGGGAAGTCGGGTGGATGGCGTATAGCACCCCCGCAACGTTATAATTAGGATAGTTATGCTATCTAGTTAGTTCTTAGTATAAATTCAAGTTAATGGTATTAGTGTTATGTTGCATCTAGTATGTTATTCATGTGCATATAGTTTTATTCATGGTTTGGTAGATTTGTATGAGGGATCATGTCGTATTTGAGGTAATTTGAATATTGTGATAATGTGGGTATTGTACGAGGAATCATACCGTACTTGTGATGACGAGAATATCGTGCCGAATACGGCCAAGTTTCCTTTAGACTTATAGAGTCATGTTTTATTTTATTTTAGAACGTAATACTTGAGTGAACTATACTCTTTTAAAAATTAATGATTCGTTTCCCCTTTTAATGATAAATGAAAAGGATGCGATACCAATTTCCAAAACGAATATCTATTTTAACCTAAGGCAGCTTCCTTATTTCAAAACCAGCGTTTCGTTCCATTTTCAAAGATAATGGTATAACTCATAGCAGGTAGTTATATTTAATAGTTACGCTTAGATTTACTTTACATGTTCGCGGCATATTTATCGATGTTATACGCTTTCGTGATACGAACACAATGATAGAACACTGCATAACTACCAATGAGTATTATGTTGTACAAGCACATACGCATATGTTACACTATACCTCATTGGTATTGCCATGTCACTGTAGGACTGTTATACTACGTGATGCGTATGTAGATGTCGATACGAGTATGTTATATACACTTTTAGAACACTTGCACAAATACTAATGATTGCCATGCTGCATGAGCACAGACGCGTATGCTACACCACACATCATTAGTATTGCCATGACACAGTAGAATCGATACGTTTGTTACCTGCATGTCTATATTTATGTACAGTACCATCATTACCTGCTAAATTATTATGAACATCAGTAACATGGATATTCGTATTTGATTCTTATGAGTTTTCAGGATGTTTTATTTTGATGATATATATCAGTGGTATGTGACGCTGTTATATATGTATATATATAATATATCATCAGAATGATCTATGCAAGTACCATATTCTTTACTTGATATTTCTGGATATGATGAGTTGACGTCTACCATGAGCTTTGATATTTTCTGATTGTTTTATTCCGAACCGAGTGGGGGAGATATACGGTTACGGACTTGTTACTTATCCGGGCTGAGTTGGGGAGTATACAGTCGGATACATGGTGGACCCGGTCGAGACCGAGGGGCAGGATAGCCGTATTTGAGGCGGGGAGCCTAGCGAGGACACTCGATACCGGAGATAGAGATAAGCACGACAGATATCCAGGGGATACTGACCGGGGCTCGATTTGGGCACGGCGGATATCCAGGTGATACCGACCGGGGCCAGGGATATCGGGTGGCGATCATATGTTGAGATGGTGTCGACGATATCTGTATTTGCGTGACGGTGACGGACACGAGGGATTTAAGGATTTGCGTGTTGGTGATGGACACGAGAGACTTCTGATTTCGGGTGTCGATGTTGGACATCCAGATGTTGATATGTTGCTATCATTGAGGTATACAGTTATGTTATGAGTTTTGTAGCCGACCAGGACTGATCCGGGGGACAGTACCTGAATAACCTTTTTACCGATTGTTGCATATAAAAAGGAATTTAAAAATCGAGCTATAGCCTCATTTATTTTGACATGTCTAGTATGACACCGGGATCTTTTAAACCGTAAACCTCTTATCACTCTTTACTAAAACAATAAGACGTATATCTTAAATAAGATACCTATTATACTTTATATTATCACGTCTGCTTTTATGCCGTGACATATGTATCCTGCGGCTATTTTAAAGAAGAGGTTTTACAAATATATTTCGGCTACTTATGGGTTCATACCTAGATATAGGTCATTTGCATATGATATATTCTATTTTTGGGTTCATGTGATGGATAGAGTTGCATTTATGATATATGCATATCATATATTATATTAGTATAGGATATGATAATACTATACTTATGACCTAGGTATCATTGTGCATTTCGATTTCTAGCTTGTGATGTACTTTTATTCACTGAGATGGTAACTCACCCCGGTTGTGCCACAGTTTCTTGCAGGTTTTACTGCTCGGATTATCAGCGGCTTGCGGCACACCCTTCTTCTCGGTGATTGCTTTGGCAGGTGGGCTACCGTAGTTAATACCCACACTTGTATATTTATATATTCTTGTATTTAGTAAAACTCCATCGACTTAGAACTTGTATATTATGGACTTAGAAGCGAGACTTTAAGTTGGTGTGTTGTGGGCGCCGTACTCGTTGGAGTCGACTCTTTTTATACTTATTGGTTTGTTTCGTTTTTCTTTTCTTCGCCGTTATGCGTCGTATATTGTTTGCTTGGTTGCTTCGCCGTTTGGGCGTGGAAGCTAGCTCCCGTTGGGATGCTATTTTTATTATTATGTTGTTTCAGGTTTTATTCAAAAGTTATAAAGGAGATGCTGTCGAATTTAAAAACGTCATAGATGTTTTTTTTCAAACATACTTAGTTAAAATTAAATGTTTATTTTAAACCGATTCCATCTGATGACTATTTTAAACCCCACCTCCGATATTTTCAAAAAGGGTTTAGATTCCGGGTTTCGGTTTACTTGGACCACGTCGATCTCTTTAGATGTCACGTGATTTAAGTGCCGGTCATGTGCCACATTCGGGTCGTGACACTTAGCCACTCCACGGATTTTTGTAGATGGCCTCAGCCACCTGAAAAATACTTCAGTTTCCTCACAGACGGTGACAGGGAGATCAGCATCACAGTGATGATGACCCTACTAGTTATCAGCAGGTCATGGGAAGTGATAACTTCTAGGTGACCAGATACAATATATCCAAGTTGGACTCCACACATTTCAGCAAATTATTAAATTTGTTGGGTGCTGAAGGGGTAAAACCCATTATGAGCAAGTAAATCTTTCAAGATCTGTGCATGTGGAAAGGTATTAACCTAATAAGGCTAGACTTGTAGTGAAAGACTGTCATCAAATACTCGGTGAGGATTATGATGAAATTTTTACTTCAGTGTCTGTGCTGAAGTTCATACAGATATGACTTGCCACTGTTGCTATTTAAGACTATGATATCTGGTAAGAGAACGACTATAACATCTTTCTAAATGAGAATTTAGAATTGCACGTGTATACGACTTTGCTAGAAGGTTATCGTAGTCAGTGGGAACATCGGAAGGTGTGCAAATAGCTTATGTCTATTTACAAACTAAAGCCGACATAGCGGAGGCGAATCTTCTGTTTCGATATAACAGTCAAGATATTTGACTTCATCAAAACAACAAATGAGCCTGGTAAGAAGGATGTAGGGAGTACTGTCTTGGTATTTAGAGGGCATACTCCTGATAGGAAGTGATATGCCTATATTATAATCAGTCAAACTATGGATGTCACAAATGTTTCTCCATAGGGGATCTGGATAATATATCAAGAATTCGGGTAACTAGATCTATGTCGATAGATCTAGATTTTGGAAGTGTCCCAATCCGGATACTTGGACACCATTCTAAAAGGATTTAGAACGGACAACTCCTAGCATGACGGTGTATCTACATGTGATGGATTCACCTTCTCTAAAGAGATGCCTTCTAGACCAATGAGGAGAGGGACTCGCATGAATGTCATTTCACTTGCTTGGGCAATTAGTTCAATCATGCGATGTCAGGTACCAAACCAGATATTGATTTTGCACTTACTGTAGTAAGAAGATATTAATCCAATCCTGGAGAAACAAAGAGAAGCAGTGAAGAACATAAGAGAATATTCTTGGTTTATGGTAATAGCAGCTTCTTGCAAGAGGCGGTTACCGGTTTAAGCTTTCAAGGTGACCTGGATGATAGAGAGGCTATCATATAAGTTTACTCTCTTTTGAGGGGCAGTATGTTGGAAAGGGTTCCAAGAGGAATACTGAGGTAGACATAGCGTGGGATGGCTCAATAGAGGATATAGCCCAAGAGTTTGTTGGATAAAATTGTTCATTTGTGAACTTGGTCCCATCAAGCATCCAGAAAAATTCTAAAGCAGGGTATCGCTCGGTTCGGGAGATAGTAAGTCTCCGCAATGTTGAGATATAAAGAGATAAAGTTAGAAGTATTATAGTGGATACACTCACTGAGGCTATTTCTCGAACACGGAAGTTTCTCAAACGAGCTTTGAGAAACTGATTAGTAGAGAATTTGGGTATTCGATAGCACACAGAGCTGTGAGTATGCGATACCGCAATAATTGTCCTTAAATGCAAGTAAGAAATTTCTGGATATAGTGCCCTCAGAGAAATTATTGTAATTGTAAGTAGGCGATCATGATAATTGAAGGGGGACCTATACAGAAAGAACAGTCTTATTCGAGATAATAGTATGCTATCTGGTTTGTTTTTATCATTATGTACATATATTTTACCGGTGATGATGTATCGCTAATACATAATGATAAAGCCCGTAGGATTCTTGCTTGACCACCAGCATTATGATAGCGATCATTTACGTGGGAGCTGGGTAGTCCATAAGCATATCCTTAAATGTCCCTAGTCGAGAGAGTATCGAGACTGGGCATTGATATTCCATAATAGTTATTACATTTCTAGACTCCGACGAGGAGCAATGGCCGGTCTCACAAGCCATTAGTGTTTTGGCATCTAAGATTGTATACAGGTGCTCACTGGAGATAAGTACACCGGACAGACTCGCCGAGAACTTCTAGATGGTATTATACCTATCGTCAGATAGAAGTTTTCAGGTGACATGAGTACAAGTAAGTTTTTAGACCTGAGATCGTCATTTTTCTCATGTGAGTTCTCACTGTACTTAGATTACTATCCTATCATAGTTCTACTGAGTCGTGCAAATAGATTTTAGTTGAGTACAGTCCCGAGCCACATCGAGGCAGTGAGCGATTATTAGGGATATGTCTCTTCCGGTATAGGGAGTCGATGTCGCACTGTGTTCAGTTGGCTAGCACCATAAAACCTTGGCCAAGGTAGATGAGATTTACTGGTAGTTAGATCAGTAGTTTCTCGGATTGATCTTGATCCATATCGGCACGAATTATCGGGTTATTAGAGATCTGACGTTTTCCATCCCTTAGACCCGGTATGCGAAGCTCTCAGCCGAAAAGACCGGACTGTACGGAGATTGTCACAGACAGACTGAGTAGAGGTACGGATTAGTTTGCTCGTCGGCTTTCCTTTTCGACAGATATCTGGGTAACCGTTACGTACAGCTAGTGTCGCTAACGTGCTTTTGGTTATGAATTTATCCAGTAACTCACTGTTAGCGTATTGTCGAATGTTTAAACTCCCACACAAAGGGTTTTCTCGGTTCAGGTGAAATGATGTAGCGGCCGTATATTAATACGTGCAGGGTTCTGATTAAATACGTATACTAGCTACACGGACTTTAATCGGACGGATAATAATATTATCCGGCTTATGATTAAGCCGGATTATTAAATTAAGTACTGATTTAATAATTTACATATATATATATTTCGATATGTATATTCTAGTATTATGTTCATTATATTTTTCTATCTCTTAGGTATTCCTATTTTGATACTACTGCGGGTATGTATATACAGGAACGTATTTTTGTATGCATACAAAAATACTTCTAGAAGGAGGACGCATCATATTGTTTTCTCCATTTATTTTAAATGGAAATGTGGTGTAATACAAGGTGGCATGGAGCATGGTGAGAAGAACGGCTTTGGAATTTTTAATTCCGTTTGTCATCACCAATCAAGTATGGTTACATTCTTATATTTGATAAATCTTTTATCAAAAGTAAAAATGCCATGCTTGAATTGAGATGAGGTTCTTATTCTCTTCTTGCTTTTCTCTTTCCTCACTTGAGCTCTCAAGCCTCCTTCATTTTCCTTAGCCTCTCATGAGTTGAGAAACAAAGGAAAATAGAGATAAGAAAATTACTAAAACAATATCTACATCACTTACACTTCATTCTTAGCAAGTTTGAAGTGTGGGTTGCTTCACTTAGTTTATTAGTGTGAAGTTAGAGCCTTGAACCGTTTTCCTCGGGTAGATCATCTTCAGTAAATGAGGACCGACTTGCAAGCTCGATCCGGAGCTCTTGAGAGCTTGCTAGAGTCCACAACATCACCGCTTGATCACTGCATCGTCACAAGCTCACTACTAGAAGATATGGATGATTCGAGGACCACCGGAGTTCAAGCTCGATCCCGACGGCTCATGGAGCTTATGACAAGGGATTTGAAGATGGAGGACACGACTAAAAAAGCTGTAATCACCAACCGAGTAATTAAACTCCTTTATATGTTTATTAGTTTAGTATTTGGTTAAGATTCTAGGGTCGTAGTTGCTAGCGTCTCCACGAAAATTTTCGTTTTTTCATTCTGTAAAGGCCGCAAATTAGTGGAAAGGGCACTAGAAACTTCATCAAGTTGTAGGGTTTTTTAAAAAATTACTATAGGATTTTTTCGCCCTTTATAATGCTGGCTGCGCCACTGATTCAGATGATGGCAGCGATTTTTCTGTATTATCGGTTCGTACAGTCGGCGACGTACATGATCTATGGATGCTAGGTTCGATGAGCTCTTTCCACATGACTCCATATCAGAGTTGGTTTGCGACGTTTCGTTCTCTTGATGGTGGTTCGGTGTAACATTTCAAAAATTTTAAAGTTTATTTTAGAATTTAAATAACGATATAACGAGTTTTATTAAAATGATAAGTATATTTTAATATTAACATTTTCATTATTTTCTCTAAATAAAAATTTGTTATTTTTCACCATATTATTAACACATGGATGGCATGAGGAGGCATGGAATCACCATGCTAGGGACATAAATCCTTCAAGTGGTATCCTACAAGCCTTGAATCTCTTTTAGCCCCATTTCAAGGTGACAATCCCTCATTTCTAGAAAATTCTTAAAAGTTTAGCATGAAAAACTATACATTTGCATAAAACTCATATTTCTACTTCATAAATCTTGCACAAATGGAGTTTTATTGATTGTTGTAGTGGTGGTATGTTTAGTGTAGCTACTTCTTGTTATTTCAACTAGTTTGGGTTTGAAAAGAATTAGTTTTTGTGTTTCAAAACATTTTGCAAAATTCCAGTTTTTCGAGCAGTAGTTTTGTTCTTCATACGTCTGAGACTTGAGTTTCAGACGTCTGCGTTGTTTCTGTTTTAAATTTGTATTAGTTGTCAGACGTCTGCTCTTTCTCTGGGGTCTCAGTGTTTTTGAGGTCAGACGTCTGACACTTGTTCTTCTGACGTCGGCCTTTTCTCTGTCTCGACTAGACATCTTCTTCAGACGTCTGAGCCTTTGAGCTTCAGACGTCTAATGCTCTTTTGTTTGCCTGATTAACTTGAGTTTTGCACCATGTTTAGTTTGCTTGAGTTTATATCGATATTGATGGGGTTTCCTTACATGTTTATGATTATTATTGATTATAGGATCGAGTGCGGGTGATCCTGATACGATGAGGAGAGACACAGCAGTCGTGAGATTCGACTAGCTAATGCCATAGCCGATGAGTAGATATTTGTATCTCCATGTGGGAAATCAGGTGGATGGCATATAGCACTCCCAATATCTAAATTTATTATGAACACCTTTTTATTGATTATAATTCATGTCTCATATGCTCAATTTACCAATGTTATGTTTCATTTCCTTTGTTATTCTTTTATGAACACAATTGTTAGAACACTTACACAATTACTAATGATTACCATGCGGCAACAACACAAACTCACATACTACACATATACATCATTAGAAACTTCCATGCCACGTATAGATTAGAACACTTGCTAACACGCACACGTTACTAGTAATTACCATGCCACGTATAGAACTTACCATGCTTTACATATTATAATATAATCAATGTTATGTGCGTGTACGCGACTAAATGTCCATACCGATCATTGAGCGAGTACATCGACGAGATGTTCGTACCAGTCGCTGTGCATGTACGCGACTAGATGTTCGTACTATTTGCTATTTGCGTGTGTAGACTAGATATTCATACCGACTGTTATTGAACGTATTAAATTGTTTCCGGACTAAATGAATTTATGATTTCGATTCAATGGAATATTTGATGTCATCGTACGTGATGCGATTTCGTACTGGATGAGATGATGATGGTTAGCCGAATGCAGCCTTTTATTATTGACTCGCTGAATATTACGATTTATCCCGATTGTGAGATTATGTAAATACAAAGGTTGTACTTATTTCTAAATAACGATTCGTTTCATGTTTTAAGCAATAATGCAAAGGATGTGTTGCTTAGATTTCAAAGGTATATCTATTTTTAAAATATTGTAGCCTCTTTATTTCCAAATAACGTTTCGTTCTATTTTAAAGTATAATTGGATTATTCGGAAGTATTTATCCATTTACAGTACCCGTTCACACTATGCTTGCTTTACTCGTTATCCGTTCGCGCTATCATTATGTTATTAGTTTGTACTACATTTATATTATCCGTTCACGCTAAGATTGTGTTATTAGTTTATACTACGTTTGTATTATCCGTTCGCGCTAAGATTGTGTTATTGGTTTGCACTATATTTATTTTATCTGTTCGCGCTATGATTATTTTATTACTTTGTGCTACGTTTATACTATCCGTTCGCACTATGATTATGTTATTAGTTTGTGTGGCGTTACCTGTCTGCACTATACTTATTTCATGCAGACTAAAAGGGTACGATTTAATCGAGATTTATATTATTGAGGAACACTGTGTGCGATCAATTCAAAGAGATTGAGGATAATCTGAAAGAGAATTAAGATATGATCAATCCGTGAGCAATTGAGATTATATGTGATCAATTCATGGATGATTAAGGTCAGAAGGCACAAGATGTCTTACTGAGGTCAGAAGGATCATTATAGATACTGTGCTGAGGATGGAGGGTTGTTATAGATACTCTGTCGAGGACGGATTGTATTAAACTATATAGTTTTCGAACATAGCTGGTCCAAGCGATAGTACCTGAGATATTGTTTTCATGTGACGTATATATTTTTCGCCGAAAACTGGAAAGACGAACTGGTGTCGAACGTCTTGCCTAAATTTAGGGGTAGATTTATATGTTTAATCCATCCACTTATCTGAAGACACTAAGTTGAATTATAACGCCGTATATTGGAAGTTTGAATAGATACGATCGATATAGCTGACTTCAGACTCTCTCTCAGGATGAGAGGTTTATTAATTGTGGGGACATATTTTTCCTACAGAGGCGCAAACCTCTGTAGTTAATTACGCTATCGCAAGGAAAAGAGAAAAAGAGATGGGGTTCTCATTTTTCTCTACACAATTTCTTTTTAGAAAAAAAGAGAGGGAGAGAGGGCAGCCCCTCATCTTCCTCCTCCTTTTTTCTTCTTCATTTTTTCAAAGAGGGAAAAAGAAAAGAAAAGAAAAGAAAGAGATATGAGAGAACCATCCACATTATCTACTGTCTCTATTCCCTAACAAGTTATTAAAGCTAGTTGCTTCACTTTGGAAGTGTTCTACCTGAAGTGGGAGCTTGGGTTTGGTACTTTCACCGTGGATCATTTTCGGCGTGACGGTCGGCCACCAAGCTTCATTCGGATGCCGACAGAGCGTAACTTGAGTCTTCCGTTAGAAAGCGCACACACTACAAAGGTTGTAGAACCTCTACTTTGCTCGCTAGTGTTTTCTGTTATACAATTAGAATGGTAAATGAGTGATCATGGAATTGTAAATTGATGCTAAGTCCCAAAATACTCAAAATTTTGAAACGTGACTTGGTCAGCCATGTTACATACGGTAAGAAATTATCCTTCCATAGGCACTGTAAAACTGTCATGCAGTAATCAAGCATAAATATAATATATATCAATATCTAAACATGTCCCTTAACCACAATAAACAATAATTGGATCAAATAGCGGAAGCAATAATTGGAGTAACAAGTCTTAATGAATCCAAGAAATAAATAAGAAACAATGAACAGTACTTGTCCCTTATCGGTTTACAAAGATCCACTAAATAGTCAAGACATGGAAAAAACTTGAATCATAAATAACTAAATGAACGGAAAAAAGTTGAATCATAAATAACTAAATGAACGGGATCTCCTCAATGCTTGGCGCTTTATCCTGCAGTGCTAAGCCAGTTGATCTGGGCCTTAAGGTTGAAAGCAAAACCTAATATATCTTTAAATCCTATATTATTATTACAAATTGGCTTCCCATGAGCATGCATTGTGCCTTATCCATTAGAGTCTATCATAGATCAAAATATCCATGCATCAGGTAGGGATCATTGTAAAAAAAAACTCCGCCATGAAAATAACCTGACCCTTGCAATGACAGGCATGTAACAGTTGACTAGCAAATCCACAAAGAAAATGGATTCATAAGGTTAAAAAGAATCTAAACTGGAAATCAAGGTATGCAAACTTTTTGATCAGCACTAACTGTACATCCATGAATATTTGACAAAGGATGCGAGCAGGATCGGAAAGACAATTAGCATATTTGAGAAATGAACCAGCAACAATTTTTCCAGATTATATCAAGACATATAACCAACATCACCCAAGCTAATTTCAGACATATTACAAAGTACAGTATTTAAAAGCCACTGATATCTGACAACCCTGAATGTCAGCAATTTGTATATTAGGAAGCGAAGCTCCACAATCGGTTAAATCAATTAAATACACTATCATGACCACGAATTTGATTTCAATTATTTACTAATAACTAATCTGATCTTTACTAATGTATAAGCTGTGATTTAATTTGATGATTGTTGATTAATATGTATGTATTAAAATAAATGCAATACATGAATAACGAATCATTGTGCCCAAATCTATCGATAGTAATAATAATAATGTTACGGCAATATCTATTCTTGCCGTAACTAACATGTAAACAAGTATCTAAATACCTGCCTCTAATCGAACGATTGCGATAACGGAACGACGACGAAAGACGCGAACGGAAACGTAGACGGTGCGACGGCGACCAGATTGGATCTGGGTGGACGGCTATGCTGTGGAAGCCGAGAGAGGAGGAGGATGAAGTCGGCGGCTGGAAATGAAGTGACAGCGATTGGCACGACGACCGGATCGACGGCAACGCTTGAAGACGAGGCGATGGCCATGGCTGGAGTTGGGGTGATGCGGCCGAGGTCTTGACATGAGCTGCTGTCGAAGAAGAAGATGAAGATGGCGATGAGAATTGAAGAGGAGATGGTGGTCGGCTGTTTTATGGGTTAGGGTTTTTAGATCAGAGCCTCTTTGCTCGTAGGATTTAGAAATTTGGATACCAAAATAGTAGGATTGAAAATTTCTGGATTTTGTAATTTGTTTTCTGGTTGGTTTTGGATTTTTAGTATTGAGTTTGTAGATTCTTGTAATTTTTGTTTGGTTGATGAGAAGAAAGTGTGATTTGGATTTAAAGATTTTAGAGAGAGGATTATTAAATAAAAAAAAGCACACGAGTCTCATCTAAAAGTACAATGAATAGTGCTAAATCCTTGCAAATCCTTAAAATTTTTTAGGATTCAAGTATTCTTGTTTTGTCGTGGGCACTCCCATAAAAGGCAAAGGAATCCTATAAGTTCTAATGCCCCAATCAAACACAAAATTATGGAATTCTTGGATTCCACGATCCAAATCCCACTTAATACAACAACCAAACATGCCCTTAGAGAAAAGAAAAGAGAATGGGTTAAATAAAATAGATTGCCAAATTCGTTTAAAAGAAGATTTGCAAAGATTTGTTACAATTTTACCGTACCTCTTAAATATTATATTAATTTATTGAACTACATGTCATAAAGATTAGCAATCAAAACATATAGTCTTAAGCATATATTTTTACCAATATAAATATTTTATAATCCCAATGATAGAATTCTATTAAACCCAATAAAATAAAAAAACCCATTAATATAGTTTTGCTCAAGAAAATACTGTACATATATTTTAGAGTGTTACATTATGTCACGCCCCACTCTCAACACAGACGGTATTGTCCGCTCTGGCCGAAACCGTACAGTTTTGTCCTTCGGAGCAAACCAGACCCGACCTGAGACCACTTTCCTGGAGGTCACCCATCCCAGAATTTCCCTGGTCCGAGCACGCTTAACTAAAGCTCATGTAGTGCCGGTGCTCTTAAAAAGCGAATCTGCATTGAATGGTGGTATCATTCCATTTACAGTACAAATCTTCCCCCTTTCGGAATGTATTCCGAAAATTCCCCATTGTTCTACAGTGAGTCCCACGAACTCAAGATGTGGCCTCCATGGATTCAAAAGATGGCTCATTCCCTTTGGCATGACACTTTGTTCCATGTGGCACTTTATTCCATGAGCAAGGACCGGGATTCGACATCCTCATTCGTCCTCGAACCACAAACTTACTATTGAGAGACCGACATTGATACCATTATATCATGCTCCACTCCTAATATAGACGATATTGTCCATTCTGACCGAAACCATACGGTTTTGTCCTTCAGAACGAACCGGACCCGATTAGGGGCCACTTCCCAGAAGATCACTCATCCCAGAATTTCCCTGGCCCGAGCACGCTTAACTACGAAGTTCTCAAGCTCTTATAGTGTCGGTTCACTTAAAAGGTGTCTCTGCATTGAAGGGTGATATTATTCCATTTACAGTACAGATCTGTTTTCTTTTGGAATGTATTCCGAAAATTCCTCAGTTATATACAGTGGGTCCCACAAACTCAAGAGGCGACCCCCACGGATTCAAGAAGTGGCCCCGTCCCTTTGGCATGGCGCTTTGTTCCATGTTGCACTTTATTCCGTGTGCAAGGATCGAGTCCTGACACGTTGCGACCTCAGCATCGATTTACCATAGAAAGGACGTAAGTGGCTTCTTTTCCTTATTGATAGCTTGGTTAGCCAATGGGGGATATTTGGGTGCAAATTCGTTGCGAATAACCCATGAATCGTATACAGTAGTCAATTTGGTGACAGGCCACAAGACAATAGTTGCTTAGGAGACAAATTTAGTTACCTTTCATTTAAGGCTTTTTAATTTTATGAGTCGTGAAGGTCTCATAAAAGCATATTCTTCTTATGAATCGAGAGAATCTTATTGGAGTATTTTCTCCTTAAGAGTCATGGGGACTCCTAAGTGTCTTTTCTCCTTGTGAGTCGTAAGAATACCATGAAAGTGCATGTTTTTTCACTTTTGTCGTGTAAATAAAAGACATCATTTTTTTGAGTAGCACTTCTTTATGCTAACATGACCTGGTTTAGTTTATTTACTCGTCTCGGAGTGTAACAACTCCAATTTTAGTGTACAAAAAAATTTTCTGAAAAATTAATGTATACTTGGCGTATTTACTTTTGCTGCGATTACTTTAAATAATTAATTAGCTCTTTAATTACAAGAAGGAGCTTGTGGCTCATTGGTAATGCCTTGCACTGTTGAACCAAGCCGCCAGAGTTCAAATACCATACCCCACATTATTTTTAATATTGTTTTATTTTGTATTTTTAGAATACCAACAGTTTACACGTGCATATCTCATAAAAACCCCACTACACCCTGAAAAGTAAATGTTCCAGTGAGCTAATGAACCGTCAGGGGACCCTCCGACTGCCGGACTTGGCCGGACTCAGCCGAGTTGGCCGGCGGACCGGCCGACTCGGGCCGGCGCCGCCAGCCAGACTCGGCCGGACCGCCGAGTCCCCAACATGAAACTTGTGTCTTTTCCCCTCCCCAGTACCCCTGCACACTTAATTTCTGTAGATCGGTTCCAGAGAGCTCATTAAACCCCAATTACTCCACTTTTTAATACATTTTTTTAATTAAACTCTTCATCTACCCTAACCCTATAAATACCACCCCTAAACACTACCCCCTCACCCCAAAATTCTGAGCCAACTCTCAAGAAATTCCTAGAAACCCTAGTATTCAATAGAAGTGAGCAAAGAGACGAAGCTCCGGCGAATTTTCCGGCGACAATCCTAGGAACTTCCGGCGATGAATCGATGCACCGGTGAAGCCTACGTCTCCCTCTTCCTCTCATCTAACCTTGAAACCCGTAAGTCCCCCTCCCTCTTTTCTATTCATGTTCTAAAAATACGAGGTTCTAAAACCCGACGGAATCAGAACAAATCCGATTTCCGATTCAGTCCTTTCTCAAAATGCAACATTTTCTTAAATACAATAGCACAAAACTATTACATGTTGACTATTAAATACCAACTAATCATATTGAACAAGTTCTATATCAAAAAAAATTGCTATTTCCATTTTATCGTATTTTTTTAAAAAATACCATATAGTTTCATTTCGACATTTAAACCATCAAATCCTTGCTATAATTTTAAGTAGATCACGAGGTAATGACCTACCTCCTCACACACTCATATGCAATATAGCACAATACCTTTCGGGAACATATAATACGCAAAAACGAAACATTTCAAATAAATACCATTACTAATAAAACCGTTTTCTAAAAGATTGGTATTTTACACAAATCTTTGCAAAGCGCCGCTACAACCCATTTTGGGGAACCCGATTGGGATGGTGCGGATTATCACACGTCCCTGGGCTTAGTAGTGCGAGATGCAGACCTCCGCAAGGAGCATTCGGTCTCGAAAGATTTAAAATACGAAAATCTTAAGGAAATGAGATTTCTAGAATTATAATATATATTAAAATTTATTTTTATAACTATATATATATGTAATATCAAAATATCTATTTTTTTATAATATAAATATTCCAATTTTTCCAAATCAAAGAATCAATTTACATTAAAATACCATGAATTCCATACAACTACAAATAAATACCATATATTATGAAAGTAGGTTATTTTCACTAGAAATATCACAAATATAAAATCTACAATTATTACAACTCTAAAGACGATAATTAAATACTTGGGGTGTATTTTGAAAAGTATATAAAAGTATTTTACATAAAACCTCCTTAAGTTCTATAAATTACCCTAAGGACCCTAGTAAATATAGGTTTAAGCGGGACCAATCTCTTGAGCCTCGGGGAGCCAGAGAAGTGGGTGCTTGCCTATTTAAAGTAGACAACTTAACAACGGTGTTATCAATACGGTAATCGTCTTTGAAAAAGACACAAATCCTGCCGCCCATGTGCAGCGGTTACCGATAACATCAAAACAATCAGGATTTCAATTTCTTTTCTAATTTTTCTGACTCAAACTGAGTCTTATTATAATAATCTGACTTGAATAAGATTCAAGTATAATCTACAATCTATAATCTACAATCTGCAATCTACAATATTACAATTCAACATTCAATCTATATTGACTGAGCCGAACCATGGATATACTTCCATTTACATGATTCTCCAGTTACATCCATGATTCTACAGTTACATCCATTTACTGATATCATGGTTTCGGCAAGTCATCCAAATTATACAATCTATATTACAAGACAACCCAATACAAACAATACAAACAAGATATCGCGGGGTTTAAGGGATAGATTGGTACGGAAGGTGTTAGAAGTGGCACGAGATAGTAAGATTTAATACACCTAATCTGAATCCAGTTGCTTTTTTACCGTGGCATAAACGGTTCCTTGTACTACACTTGCCTCTAGTCTCTAGTATATAGAGACTCCTCTCGTATACACCGGTATCCTTCTGTACCAAGCTACAAACAACAGCGTTAACACTAAAACAATATAATACAACTTTAAAAACTACCTTCTCTTTCTGTCTATTCCATCTCTCCCTTATCTTTGGGACTTACCAAGCGATTTGTTCGCTGACGACATTCTCTTTCTTTCTTCTTTGAATGTCGTCAGGCGATCTGGACACTCCGGAGATCGAGCCCACTAGTGAAGACTTGGAACACTTCATTGAAGACCCAGAGTTTTAGTTCATTGTACACTTTTTTTTCCAGTACTTTTCCTTTTCCATGCATTGTACAGAAAGAATGTGAATAAATAAAGTTGCTGTTTTATTATATCTTGTCTCTTGTGCATTTATATTTATATTGCTTAGATACGCTTAGCGTATTTACTTTACAGTAAATACGTAGCGGCCTCGTCGCGTCCTCTGCCGTACTCTGGGAAGCAGGGCGTGACAGGTTTTGTTGGTGGCCGATGCAGGTCAGAATTGTATGGAACACTGCCATGCAATTCTGTTCTGCGTGAACAAGCTAAGCAATATAACACAAGAACCAGCAACTAAAACATTCTTTACAATTCATATTCCTTGAATCTTATCATTCCATATACTTTGAATCTGTCCTTACCTAAATTTTTCTTTTAAGGTTATGGATTCCCCGAACAACACTAGCACCAATGTCAACAACACACCTCCACCACTACCACTCACACCTGTCGTCCCTGCTCCGCTCAATGAGCAAACGGGTCTGCTTGAGGCAATCCCCAGCTTCCTAGTGGGATAGCAGCAGCAGACTGCTCTTTTAATGAACCATCCCGAGGCAGAAGCACCTGGGGTGAAGCAATTCAGGGTTTTGCACCCCCAAACAGTTTGCAGAAAAGGAGAGCCCACTGGAAGCTGAGGAATGGGCTCAGAGTATCGAAGATGATCTGGCCGCAGCACAAGTGCCAGAAATAGTTTGGGTTCGTGTTGCAAAATTACAGCTCACGGACAATGCACTAAACTGGTGGAAGGCGGAAGAAAGCCATCTTGAACAGCCCATTGAATGGAAGACTTTCCATGATATGTTCGACGCGAAGTACTTCCCTGAGACTGCCAGGTTCGACATGGGACATCAGATCATCCATTTGCAACAAGGTTCGATGTGGACCAAGTCGGTAGATGAGTATGACGCTGAGTTCACCATACTCAGTTGGTAAGATATGTCTCAATAATTCAAATTTTAAATGTCACATATTACACAGCTAACACAATACTTTAACAGATTTGCGGCACACTTGATACCGACGGACGAGATTAGAGCTCGTCGATTTCAATAGGGTTTGGATTCGGAGATCCAGGCTGCACTAGCCACAGGAGATTTTCCGACTCATGAATTGGCTCTGAAACCTGCCCGCCGTTATGAGACAGTGGTAAAGGCGAGGGGCAGAGCTCAGTCTGCAGGAGTTAAGCGCCCTGTCAACCAGATGACAGGAGGAGCCTCGTCCAGGCCACCTTTTATGCCAAGGAGACGAGGAGTACCAAACAACAGGCCCAGCTCAGCCTTTTGTAACTACTGCAAGAGAAATGGGCATCTGGCGAAAAATTGCCGGCGTGCGAACAACTTTTGCTTAATCTGCGGCTCAGCTGCTCATGATATTGGGTCTTGTCCCCAAAGATAAAACCCAGTTGCTGCACCCATGCCAGCAATCACCTATCCGCAGCGCTCAGCCATCCAAGCACCTGCTCCAAGACTTGCACTACCTACTCCACAACCTAGAGGACCACAAGCTGCACCTCCTCCTCGTCAGTTCCATCAAGCTCAAAGGAACGTTCCGAGGAATGCTCCTCAGGCCAGGAGGAATGTACCAAGGTGCCAGGTTTTCACGATGACCGTGGAAGAAGCTGAAGCCACTGGCCAAGTTATCACCGGTAACCCTTTTCTTCTCAAACTTTTCTTTCAGTCTTAATACCTACCCATAAATTTTCCTATACCTAAAACATATCCCACATACCTTAGGTACAATCTTAGTAGCCTCACTACCTGCACTAGCACTATTCGATACTGGAGCATCTCACTGCTTTATGTCGCAACGGTTCGTCTGAACTCACGCGATTCCAGTCACACCGCTTGTATCTAGCTGGAAAGTCAGTTCAGGAAATGGCGTTCTAAAGGTAACAATGGGATACAGCTTGTGTCCAGTAGTCATCTGCAGCAGAGAATTCTACGCTGACTTCAAAGTGCTGGACATACCGAACTTCAATGTGGTTCTAGGTATGGATTGGCTCGGAACTTTTTATGCTACCATCGACTGTCGTCAAAGGAGGGTAGTATTCGAGATTCCAGACCATCCTGTTTTCTATTTCAAAAGTGGAGACCGTATACTGGAGCCAAGTGCATACAAAGCAAAGCCAAGGGAAGCAGTAGTTGCAGCAGCTCAAGCGGAGGAAGAATCAAGGCCAGATGTGGTTCGAGAGTTCGACGACGTGTTTCCTGACGATATATCAGGTTTTCCTCCCGATCGAGCTCTTGAATTCAGTATTGATTTAGTACCAGGAGCACAACCGGTGATCAAAACACCTTATCGTTTAAGTCCGGAAGGTTTGAAAGAAGTACGAACACAGTTGGACGAATTATTGGCGAAAGGATGGATTCGTCCCAGCACTTCAAGTTGGGGATCACATGTACTACTTGTGAAGAAGAAGGAAGGTTCATAAAGAATGTGCATCGATTATAGAGTCTTGAACGAAGTGACGATAAAGAACAAGTATCCACTCCCGCGCATCAATGATTTATTCGATCAGCTAAGTGGATATTGTGTTTTCTCTAAATTAGATCTCCGTTCAGGTTATCATCAGGTGAAGGTCAAGGAAGCTGATATTCATAAAACGGCTTTCAGAACTCGCTATGAACATTATGAATTCCTAGTGATGCCATTTGGAGTGACCAATGCACCAGCAATATTCATGAACCTAATGAATCAAGTTTTCCGGGAGTACTTAGATAGGTTTGTTGTCATCTTCATCGACGACATCCTGGTGTATTCTAAGAGCCGGAAAGAACATGCCGAGCACCTACGAATTATCCTGGAAACTCTATGACAACATCAATTATATGCCAAGTACAGCAAATGCGAGCTTTGGCTAAATCAAGTTGGTTTTCTTGGACATATCGTATCACGCGAAGGAATCTTTGTGGATCAAGCAAAAGTTTCAGCAGTAAGGGAATGGCCGACACCAAAGTCAGTGAAGAACATTCGGAGTTTCTTGGGTTTAGCTGGTTATTACAGAAGGTTCATTGAAGGCTTTTCAAAGATAGAAACACCCCTGATCAAGCTCACACGTAAAGATGAAAAATTTGTGTGGTCAGAAGCATGCAAACAAGCTTTCGTAGAACTCAAGTCAAGGTTGACATCAGCGCCTATTCTCGTTATATCGGACCAATCTAGAGGATTCGAAGTGCATTGCGATGCATCCGGTAAGGGATTAGGATGTGTTCTACATCAGCACGGTTAGGTTGTAGCTTATACTTCAAAACAGCTGAAGACTTATGAGCGCAATTATCCGACGCATGATCTGGAGTTGGCAGCCATCATTTTTACTCTCAAGATTTGGCGCCATTATTTACTTGGTGAACGAGTGAACATATACACAGATCACAAGTGCCTAAAATACGTGTTTACTCAGAAGGAGTTGAATATGCGGTAGAGAAGATGGTTAGAACTCATGGCTGACTTTGACATCAACCTGCAATATCACCCAGGGAAGGTGAATGTGGTTCCAGATGCTCTTAGTCGCCAACCATTAGCAATGCATCTCACTGCTCAGTGGAAGCTTCAACAAGACTTGCATCAGATGGAGATTGAAGTAATCATGCCAGGTAAAACTTCAAGTTTGATGAATTTACAAGTTCAATCAACCATTGTCAATTAGATCAAAACAGCTCAAGCAAGTGATGCTAAGTTGCAAAAGATCAGAGAACAGGTGGAGAATGGACTCAGAACAGACTTCATCATCCATGAAGATGGATCTTTGAGATACGGCAGCAGATTGTGTGTACCAAAAGGTCCTGTTCGGGAAGAGTTAATGAAAGAAGCTCACAGCTCTCCCTATTCAGTACACCCTGGAGGTACAAAGATATACAAAGATCTACGTTAGAATTACTGGTGGAATGGAATGAAGCGTGAAGAAGCTAGAAGCGTCACAAAATGCTTGGTGTATCAGCAAGTAAAGGCTGAACATCACAGGACTGCTGGATTACTTCAACCGTTACCAATCCCAGAATGGAAGTGGCAACACATCACGATGAATTTTGTGACTTCTCTTCCTCGCAGCACAAAAGGTAACGATGCCGTATGGGTCATTGTGGATCGACTCACAAAGTCGGCTCACTTCAAACCATTTCGAGTTGGCCAATCTACTGAGACACTAGCAAAGAAGTACATGGAGGTAATA
Source organism: Agapanthus africanus (assembly GCA_030015575.1). Taxonomy (NCBI): domain Eukaryota; kingdom Viridiplantae; phylum Streptophyta; class Magnoliopsida; order Asparagales; family Amaryllidaceae; genus Agapanthus; species Agapanthus africanus. Next base: position 510,422,914 of record JASDDO010000016.1, read on the forward strand.
ATCTACTTAAGATTTAAACTCTTCATAATGTACTATCTCTGATACCCATGAAATTATACAGGAAATTGTGAGACTTCATGGAGTACCGGTCTTCATTGTCTCCGATCGTGACACGAAATTCCGATCGCAATTTTGGCAGAGTCTGCAAGCAAGCTTGGGAACAAGTCTGAACTTCAGCACGGTTTATCATCCACAAACAGATGGCCAGTCTGAGCGAACTATTCAGATCTTGGAGGATATGCTCAGAGCATGTATGTTAGACTTCAAAGGATCGTGGGAAGATCACCTACATCTTGTGGAGTTTTCATACAACAACAACTACTAAGCAAGCATAGGAATGGCATCTTTTGCAGCACTGTATGGAAGGAAGTGTCGATCGCCATTAAGTTGGGACGACATCGGAGATAGGAAACTTCTTGGACCAGAGATGATAGTAGCGACTGTTGATGTTGTTCGTACTATCAGGAAAAAGATGCGCATAGCCCAAGATCGACAGAAGCACTGGGCTGATGCAAAGAGACGTCACTTGGAGTTCCAGCCAGGAGATCACGTGTTCTTGAAGATATCTCCGAACCGTGGAGTGATCCGATTTGGAAGACGGGATAAGCTAAGTCTGCGATATATTGAACCGTTCGACATACTCGAACGAGTCGGTGAAGTGGCATACCGCTTAGCGCTTCCACCTTCATTGGAAGGAGTGCATAATGTGTTCCACATATTCCAACTCAGAAGGAATATGAGTGACCCCAGCCATGTCCTCGATCATTCCGAGCTCACTATACAGCCTGACTTATCTTGTGAGCAACCACCTGTGGAGATCCTGGACAGGAAAGTAAAGACACTTCGGAACAAGAAAGTCAACTTGGTCCAAGTGATATGGAGGAAAGACACTCCAAGAGAGTCCACTTAGGAAAGGGAAGATGAAATGCGTGCAAGATATCATCACCTCTTTGTAAACTAGTTCTTAAAATAAAAGTTGTAAATTTCGAGAACGAAATTTTTGTAAGGAGGGTAGACTGTAACAACTCCAATTTTAGTGTAAAAAATTTGCTTAAAAATTAATGTATACTTGGGGTATTTACTTTTATTGTTATTACTTTAAGTAATTAATTAGCTCTTTAATTACAAGAAGGAGCTTGTGGCTCATTGGTAATACCTTGCACTGCTGAACCAAGCCACCAGAGTTCAAATCCCATACCCCACATTATTTTTAATATTCTTTTATTTTGTAATTTTAGAATACCAACAGTTTACACGTGCATATCTCACAAAAACCCTACTACACCCTGAAAAGTAAATGTTCCAGTGAGCTAATGAACCGTCAGGGGACCCTCCGACCGCCGGACTCGGACGGACCGCCGAGTCCCCAACATGAAACTAGTGTCTTTTCCTCTTCCCAGTACCCCTGCACACTTAATTTCTGTAGATCGGTTCCAGAGAGCTCTTTAAACCCTAATTACTCCACTTTTTAATACATTTTAATATATTTTAATACATTTTTTTTAATCAAACTCTTCATCTACCCTAACCCTAGCCTCACCCTATAAATACCACTCCTAAACACTACCTCCTCACCCCAAAATTCTGAGCCAACTCTCAAGAAATTCCTACAAACCCTAGTGTGCAATCGAAGTGAGCAAAGAGGCGAAGCTCCGGCGAATTTTCCGGCGACAATTCTAGGAACTCCCGGCGACGAATCGACGCACCGGCAAAGCCTACGTCTCCCTCTTCCTCTCATCTAACCTTGAAACCTGTAAGTACCCCTCCTTCGTTTCTATTCTTGTTCTAAAAATACGAGGTTCTAAAACCCGACGGAATCGGAACAAATCCGATTTCCGATTCGGTCCTTTCTCAAAATCCAACATTTTCTTAAATACAATTGCACAAAACTATTACATGTTTACTATTAAACACTAACTAATCATATTGAACAAGTTCTATATCAAAAGAAATTGCTATTTCCATTTTACCGTATTTCTTTTAAAATACCATATAGTTTCATTTCGACATTTAAACCATCAAATCCTTGCTATACCTTTAAATAGATCACGAGGTAATGACCTACCTCCTCACACACTCATATGCAATATAGCACAATAACTTTCGGGAACATAGAATACGGGAAAACGAAACATTTCAAATAAATACCATTATTAATAAAACCGTTTTCTAAAAGATTAGTATTTTACACAAATCTTTGCAAAGCGCCGCTACAACCCATTTTAGGGAACCCGATTAGGATGGTGCGAATTATCGCACGTCCCTGGGCTTAGTAGTGCGAGATGTAGGCCTTCGCAAGGAGTATTCGGTCTCGAAAGATTTAAAATACAAAAATCTTAAGGAAATGAGATTTCTAGAATTATAATATATATTAAAATTTATTTTTATAAATATATATATATATATATATATAATATCAAAATATCTATTTTTTTATAATATAAATATTCCAATTTTTCCAAATCAAAGAATCAATTTACATTAAAATACCATGAATTCCATATAAGTACAAATAAATACCATATATTATGAAAGTAGGTTATTTTCACTAGAAATATCACAAATATAAAATCTACAATTATTACAACTTTAAAGACGATAATTAAATACTTGGGGTGTATTTTGAAAAGTATATAAAAGTATTTTACATAAAACCCCCTCAAGTTTTATAAATTACCCTGAAAACCCTAGTAAATATAGATTTAAGCGGGACCAATCTCTTAAGCCTCGGGGAGTCGGAGAAGTGGGTGCTTGCCTATTTAAGGTAGACAACTTAACAACGGTGTTATCAATACGGTAATCGTCTTTGAAAAACACACAAATCCTGCCGCCCATGTGCAGCGGTTACCAATAATATCAAAACAATCAGGATTTAAATTTCTTTTCTAATTGTTCTGACTCAAACTGAGTCTTATTATAATAATCTGACTTGAATAAGATTCAAGTACAATCTACAATCTGCAATCTGCAATCTACAATATTACAAGTTAACATTCAATCTATATTGACTGAACCGAACCATGGATATACTTCCATTTACATGACTCTCCAATTACATCCATAATTCTACAGTTACATCCATTTACTGATATCATGGTTTCGGCAAGTCATCAAAATTATACAATTTATATTACAAGACAACCCAATACAAACAATACAAACAAGATACCGCGGGGTTTAAGGGGTAGATTGGTACGGAAGGTGTAAGAAGTGGAACGAGACAGTAAGATTTAATACACCTAATCTGAATCCAGTTGCTGTTGGACCGTGGTATAAATGGTTCCTTGTACTACACTTGCCTCTAGTCTCTGGCATATAGAGACTCCTCTCATATACAGTGGCATCCTTCTGTACCAAGGTACAAGCAATAGCGTTAATACTAAAACAATATAATACAACTTTAAAAACTACCTTCTCTTTCTATCTATTCCATCTTTCCCTTATCTTTGGGACTTACCGAGCGATTTGTTCGCTGACGACATTCTCTTTCTTTCTTCTTTGAATGTCGTCAGGTGATCTGGACACTCCGGAGATCGAGCCCACTAGTGAAGACTTGGAACACTTCGTTGAAGACCCAGAGCTTTAGTTTATTGTACACTTTTCATTTCAGTACTTTCCTTTTTCTGTTATGCCATTGTTAGGCATTGCTTTTATCCAGTTATATTTACTTTTCCATGCATTGTACATAAAGAATGTGAATAAATAAAGTTGTTGTTTTATTATATCTTGTCTCTTATGCATTTATCTTTATATTGCTTAGATACGCTTAGCGTATTTACTTCACAGTATATACGTAGCAGCCTCGTCGCGTCCTCTGCCGTACTCTGGGAAGCGGGGCGTGACACGGAGCGTTCAGTTTATTCTCTATTTAGACGTGGGTAAATTCAGACTGATGTTTACATACCCTCTGTAAGTATAAGAGGCCGTCATTTTTGTGATACTGGGTGTAGTCCATCACACCATTGCTTTGGTTGATTTCTTTTCGATTTGCTTTCCTTCAATATAATGTTCGAGTAGTCGTGCACTTGATGTATCTCCAATCTCTTCTGAGGCGAGATACAACGTCTCAAGTAATCTTTCTAAGCTGGTATATACATGTTGCCGTCAGAGATTCAGCGTTAGGGGTCACCATGGCGTTTTACCTTGAGATCAGACTCTTTTGAGTCTTAGAGAAGCCATAACTGCACTCTTCTGAGGTGAGATGATATCTAATAGTCTTTAAGAATATATGCACTGCCGTCAAGACCTGGAGCTAGGAATACACTATTACTCCACTTGTTTCGGCTCTTTTGAACTTTGCGGACGCTATGTCTGTACTCTACGGAAGTAGAATAGACATCCAAATAGTCTTTAGGCTGTATGTGTTGCCATCAAGACTTGGAGTTAGGAGAATGTCGTCACTCCGCTTTTGTTTTGACCCCCCTTTGGTCCTGAAAGTGTTTCTTAGCACCACCACAAGGTTTATACCGGCATAAAGCATACAATTTTAAAAATTTTGGGGTGCTAAGCTAAACTAACCTAGAATCTTAACTAGAGTATTAAGGTTTATAGCATGATATATCAAGAACTACACAGAAAGAAATTACAACCTTTGTAGATCAAGTCCTTCACTTCTATAGCTTCGGATAGTAGTCCCTATGACTCCTCTTGGCTCCACTTGAAGAAATGCATGAACTTGCTTCGCGATCTTCGAGACCGAAGATGATCCACCTTGAAACTTCTCTAGTTCAAGCTACCTTTTCACTAATCAACTATTAGTGAAGAAAAGAACCTAAACTAAATGGGTAATCTAGTGTAGGTTGATGAAGTAGGTGTTTTAGCTTACCAGGAATTCTTACAAACCCTAGGGTTCACAACTCATGTAAGGGTTAGAGCTTGGAGGAAGATGAAGAAGAAAAATGGAGAGAGCAAGAGAAATGAACTCAGCAAGCATAAGTAAGTGAAGAACGGCTCGATAAACCTTTCACTTATTGAAGCATCCATTATTTCACAATAGAAATAATGAACCATACTTCAATAGTGATAAAAAACTATTAAAAAAATGTTTTGAGCCATGCTTCACCCATGCCTAAAAAATCTCCTCATTTTCCACCTCATTTTCTATTTTCTCAAAATAGAAAATCCAAATATATATATATATATATATATATATATATATATATATATATCACACACACACACATATATATATATGTGTGTGTGTGTGAGTGAATATAAACTTTAAGTGAGCTTATTATTAGTTAATATTATATCAAATTATTAAATCAACACTTAATTTAACAATCCAGTTATATCATATATAATCGACTAATATCATTTATCTGTATATCGCATTATCAAATCAACACTTGATTCAATAATCCGGTTATATTACATATAATCTAACCGATATCAAATGTCGCCAGATTAGAATACGGTATCACATACTTGTATTTAATCAGGCTCCCGTACATATAAACATATGTGCCCTACTTCGTTTCACTTGAGCTATGAAATCTCTTTGTGGGACTCTAAACACTTGTCAATATGCCAGCAGTAGGTAATGATCACATCAGTTACCCACAAGCCGTCAGCGGTACTAGCAGGACGTAACAGTTATCCAGGTATTGAGCGATTAGAAGATCAACAAGCAAGCTTGTCCAAACTCCCATGAAGCCTATAAGTAACACTTCCCGTACAGTCCGGTCTCTTCGTCTGATATGTCGCATATCGAGTATAGGGTAAAATCGTCAGACCCCAGCAACTTGATAAGTCATGCCGATGTATGGCTCATAATGGTTCGAGAAACCACTGATAATACTTACCAGTAAATCTCAGCAGCCATGGCCAATGACTTACTGTTATAGCCAATCGAGCATAGCGCAACAACAACTCCCTATACCGAGAGAGACGAAACCCTTCCTATCGCTCACTGCCTCCATGTGACTCGGTACTGTACCCAAAATCCACCTGTTTGCACGACTCCTTTGAACCGTGGTAGGGAGGAAATCAAAGCACAATAGGAACCACACAAGACACTCTGACAATCTCGGGTCTACAGATTAACATGTACCAGTGTCACCAGAGAACTGCTATCTGACGATAGGTATGGTACCATCTAAGAGTTCTCGGCGAGTTATATTCGGCATACCCATTCTCTAATGAGCACCTGTGTATAATCTTTGATGTCAAACACCAATGATTATGGGATCAACCATCGCCCTTTATAGGGTCAAGAGACGTACACATTAGTCTACTCTGGAATATCGATGTTCTGTCTCGATACTCCCCTGACTAGGAAAAGTTAAGGATGTGCTTGTGGACTACACAAGTCCCAGTAGTATGATCCGCATCATAGTCCTGGTAGTCAAGCAAACATCCTAAGGGTTTTACCAACATGTATCAGAGAGAGAGAGTATAATAATACAAGTGTACATGTTAAGATAAAGAGCAACCAGATAGCATACTATCATGTCGAGCAAGAAAGTCCTCTCTCTCTCTCTCTCTATATATATATATATATATATATATATATATATATATGTCCAAGCATCCACTATATCATATAATAATGGCCTCTAGGGCATACATATTCCTAACAATCTCTCACTTGTACTAAGGCCGGTTGTTGCAGAATCTCATACCCAACATCCCAAAAAGTCTCTCAAACTGTGTCTGGGGGAGGGCCTTCGTTAGTGGATCCGCTGTGTTGTCCTTCGTGTCAACTCTTTTGACCTCGATCTACTATCTCCCGGATAATGTGAAACCGCCAAAGAATATTTCTGGATCTCTGATGGGACCGTGGTTCTTTGGCCAAAACCACTGCTCTATTGTTATCACAATACAAATGTATTGGATACTCAATGGATGGAACCACACCAAGTTCAACAATGAACTTTTTCATCCAGACAGCCTCTTTGGTAGCATCGTTGGCTGCGATGGATTCAGCCTCCATCGTCGAGTCTGCTATGGTATCTTGGTTGGAACTCTTCCAACATACCGTCCCTCCATTGTGGGTGAAGACAAAACCCGAGACTGACTTACTGTCATCCTTATCACTCTGGAAGCTCGAATCGGTAATGAACTCCACCTGGAGTTCTCCGTTACCATACACTATGAACATTTCTTTAGTCCTTCTCAAGTACTTAAGAATGTTCTTCACAGCTGTCCAGTGCTTCTCCCCAGGATCTGATTGATACCTACTCACTACACCTAGTGCGTAAGCTACATCCGGTCTGATACATAACATCGCATACATGATAGTCCAACTGCAGAAGTATAGGGTATCATTGTCATGCGAGCAGTCTCCAAATCAGTCTTAGGAGACATCTTTTTGGAGAGAGTGATTCCTGAACAAGCGGGTAAATTACTACGCTTAGAATCTTCCATACTAAACCTCTTTAGTATGGTGTCTATGTATCTGGATTGGGAAAATCCCAATATCCTCTTAGATCTATCTCTATAGATCTTTATCCCCAGGATGTAGGTGGTATCACCTAGATCTTTCATGGAGAACTTTTGTGATAAGAAGAGCTTGACCGAGAGTAGCATAGGAACATCATTTTCTATCAAGAGTATATCATCCATGTACAATACGATGAAGACAACTTTACTCTCTACAACCTTTTTGTATATACAAGGTTCATCTACATTTTTGATGAAGTCAAACTCTTTGACCGCTACATCAAAACAGATGTTCCAGCTCTGCGATGTCTGCTTTAATCCGTAAATTGATTTAAGCAGCTTGCACACCTTTTCGCTGCTCCCATTGTCTACGAAGCCCTCTGGCTGTGTCATGTACACGCTCTATTCTAAATCACCATTTAGAAAAGCGGTCTTGACATCCATCTGCCAGATTTCGTAGTGATGGTATGCAGCAATGGCAAGTAGGAACCTGATGGACTTAAGCAAAGCCACTGGAGAAAAGGTTTCATCATAGTCGACACTTGGTCGTTTACGAAAACCTTTTGCTACAATTCTAGTTTTGAAGGTCTCAACCTTTCCATCTACACCAATTTTCTTCTTGAAGATCCACTAGCTCCCGATGGGTTTTATCCCTTCAGGAGCAACTTCCAAAGTCTGTACTCTGTTGGTGTACATGGATTCCATCTCAGATCGCATAGCATCCAGCCATTTCACAGTCCCTACTAATGATGGCCTGCTAAAAACTAGTTGGGTCATCATCTTCCATGATGCAATCCTCGCTTCCACCGTCTATGAGAAAACCGTAGTACTCTCAGGTGGATGAGAAACTCTACTAGATCTGCGGAGTGGCTGAGATTCATCAGGGACTATTGAACCCTTCGGTTTTACCAAATCATTAATTGTAGTTTGTGCGGCTGGAACTTCTTCCAGTTCTACCTCATTACAACTAATTTCTTTCATAAGAAATTTCTTTTCTAAAAAGGTGGCATGTCGAGAAACAAACACTTATTGTTCCTCGGTGTGATAGAAGATATACTCTCACGAATGTTTGGGATATCCTACAAACTTGCACAGAATTAACCTTGTTACGAGCTTGTCCGGATTTTGTGTTTTAACATAAACCGGAAAACCCCATATCTTAATAAAATTAAGACATGGTATCTTCCCTTTCCATATCTCATATGGAGTGGTACGCACGGATTTGGTAGAAATCATATTTAATAGGTATGCGGCTGTCTCAAGCGCATAACTCCAAAAAGAAATAGGTAACTCAGCAGTACTCATAGTAGAGCGCACCATATCTAATAGAGTGCGATTCCTCTGCTCCGATACTCTATTGTGTTGTGGTGTATACGGAGGAGTAAGCTGAGAGAGAATCCCATTCTTTTTTAAATAGTCTCGGAATTCCGTGGTCAAATATTCTCCTCCCCGATCAGATCGAAGGATTTTAATACTTTTACCCGTCTGGTTCTCAACTTTGTACTTATATTTCTTAAATTTCTCAAAAACTTCAGATTTTTGTTTCATCAGGAACACATGTCCGTATCTTGAGAGATCATCGATGAATGTAATGAAGTATGAGGAACCATTCCTAGCATGTATAGACATAGGACCACATACATCACTATATATCAGTCCCAAGAGTTCAGTAGCTCTTTCTCCGTGTCCTGTAAACTGAGTTTTGGTCATCTTCCTTTTGAGACATGACTGGCAAGTTTCATAAAATGTAAATTCAAACTGATTTAAATATCCATCTTTATGCAACTTAAGTAGTCATGTCATATTGATATGACCTAGTCTACAATACCACAAGAAGGCTTCGTTCATTTTTGAACTTTTCCTCTTGTGTATATTCTGTATATTTAGAACTGTCGTTTGATTTAGAATGTATATACCGTTACACAACATGCCAAACCCAATCAACACTTGATTTAGGAAAATGTTCATAACATTTTTCTCTAATACAAAGTTATATCCTTCTTTATCTAATAAAGAAATTGATATTATATTGCACAACATTTTTGGTACGTAATAACAGTCATTCAGAATCAGTGTATTACCATTTGGTAATACCAGGTGATATTCGCCAACTGCTTTGGCTGAAACAAATGCCCTATTCCCTACATTGAGAGACATATCACTCTTTCCAAGTTCTCTACCTCTTCTTAATCTATGTAACAAATTACATACGTGGGATCTTGATCTGGTATCCAATACCCAGGATGTAGAGCATACTGAGAAAAAGTTCTCGGTAACGAACACACCTGAAGAAGATGCATCATCATGCTCTTTCTTCGTTCGGGTTGCGTGGGAATCCTGATATTCCCCTATTCCTTACTCAGACTTATGACAATCATAAGAAAAAGTGGCACCAACGTTCCCCAGCTCAGTATAATAAGCGGGTTCGGTCAATACATCCATATTATTATCTTGATTAAGGTGTTTCATGGTTGCTACCAGGAGAGAGAGAGAGGAAAACACTTTAGCGTGCGCTCTTTCTAAGATTAGATTGGTTATTATCTTATCTAATCAGGATGGCTCCCACTGTTTTTATAAATCTTCCTTCAAACCCTAAAAGGTAAGATTAGCTGGGACTAATTACATCCTACAAGTTCGCCAATCGGTTAGCCAGGCAGGTATTGGTACTCCGAGTGAGTCTCCCCATGTTTTCGCATGGAACTAATTAAATAACCTCGTTTCCGCAGGGGCATAACCCCGTTAACACCTTTCTTAGACACTTACTGGATCAGCTAATTGTAAAGTGGAAAACTCTCTCAGGAGTAACACTTATTCGCAGTGGGTATCGAGATCCAACTATCTCATAGAAGGTGTGCAATCTCATTGCAAATTTCAACACTTGAAATTCCCAATATCTGTTTTTACCTCTAATGATATATGACCTTAACGGAGGCCAACAAACCATAGGCCTCTAGTCAAGTTCAACCCATCATTTCGTGATTGAATTAAACCCACCCGCATGACCCTTGACGGAGGTCAACAAGGTCACATGACTATCCTAATCCAACCGCATCACATGCTGCAGATAAGCACTAATCAGTTGCCGCACACTACGTCTTGATGGAGGCCAACAAACGCAGCACAAATACTAAAATAGTCTTTATCTGAAATAACGGGAGGCTACGACTGGTTTTGAAGAAAACCGTTAGCGTAATGAACTTGATATCATTGTAGAATCAAGTGATTTGAAAAGGAGTGATTTAAGCTCCGTTTTTAAAATCGATTAGTTTTCAAAACAACCATGTGGGTTGTAGCATTTGCTAGTTTTGCTAAAGAGGTCACTCCCGGTGAAGGGATCTCGACTCTTTTCTCATCGAATGAGGTGTTGGATATTCATCGAGGAATACCACTATGCAAAGCAAGAACTGGAGCTACCTTTTTTAAAACAATGAGTGGGTTGTAGCATTTGCTAGTTTTGTTAAAGAGGTCACACCCGGTGAAGGGATCTCGACTTTTTCATCATCGAATGAGGTGCTGGATATTCATAAAGGAATACCACTATGCAAAGAAAAAACTAGATCCACCTTTTAGAAAAGTTTGATTCTACAACATCTTTAGGTTTCATATCTTTTCATTAATCTCATTAATGACGTCCCATCATTTATGTTTCCTAAATATCACAGAAGAAACGAAAATAGAACGTACGCTTATGCCGTCAGCATTTGCCACGGGGCCCCGTCATGCACTGTTAGATTACTTAACTAATGGCAGAACGAGGGCTTGACTAGCGCGAGTGCAAAATATAAGAAACGTTATTATATATATATATATATATATATATATATATATATATATATATAGCATTCGTCTCACGCGGTTATATGATCACTTCACAGAACTCAAGCAGCAGAAGCAACTTATGAAATATTGGATATTCTAGGATGTCCGTGTTTTAAATTAAGCCAGTAATGAAAAACTTGGATTTCATGGTCGTGATGAATAGCCAAACCCATATCCCTAGACCCCTACGAGGGCGGCAAGCAACCCTGCCAATTCTAGAGTTAGGAGACCCAGTTTCGACTCCTCGAGATGGCCTCCCACTGGACTCTAGAACCCGGTTATTTGTGCTCCCCGCATTGGGTCTATCCTAATGCAGAAAAATAAATAATATAATCAATTGAGACATCATCTTCAACCCGAAAGTGTCCCAATAAAACAATATTACATACAATTTTTATATGAATGAAAATTGAAAAACTCTCATCTCACGCAAAACCCCCCGGCTATTCAATCACGACAATCCAATATAACATATCACATCAACACATAACATCACATGTCATCAATGTAAGTAAATATGCGTATCCCGAATGTCGATGACGTATAGCAACAAGATTGGGGATATACCATATATTACACTTACGGTCGTAGAAAGGAAATGAAAAACTACAATAATTAGAATCCGCATATTCCTTAGACATCATAAATCCGAAATATCTCATATTCCGAATTTCATGCCTAACCCTTATAAACCCCGCATTTTAGTCTCGAATTGAAAACACTTTTTAATAACTAGTTAGGTAATTCAACAGAATTCCCGATAAAATGATCGAATACCCGTCGGGAACTTTAGTAGATGGCCGCACCCCCGATGCCGACGACGAAGTGCACTTAGGCGGAACACCGTGGCCGTAAGCACCCGAGTGGATGCTTTTGGCAATGGGGTTCTTCTATAGTCACTTGGTCGGGGCTTTAGGGCATGGCTATCTAGTAGTGTTATCCGGCGAGTGTTCGAGTACTATACGAGATTGCGACGGAGTTTTGAACCGAATCAAAACTCCGTGGCAATCGATCAACTGAGACTAAAACGCTAGATTTACAAATAACAAACTAGTTTTTACAAAACTAATTTAATGTGGATTCTAAATATTATATCACATATCAAACTTAAACTCAAAATGATGTTAAAATTGTGAATACGAAACACTCCGAATTGCCCTAACAAAAAGATAACATCACATGCAATCTTGGCAAAATCAAACATAACCTGAAACCTTAAACCCAAGCTCCCATAACACCAAAAAATACGAGACCAAAATGTGACAATGGGGCCAGCCAAGCCGGGCATTTTAAGGTTTTCACCGGCTAAAAAGTTTATTCACGGTCTCGTTTTTCTTCAGTGTTCTAGTTACATCACATGTAACATTCTGCACTTGTTTAAAAAAGTTCCAGAGGACATTTTAAAATCAACAGAAACTAGGTTTTGGGTGTACGGTTTTCGGAGTCGTTTCGGTTTCGTAATTTATCTAATATCGTCTAATACTCTAGTTTGGCTCTGGTACCATGAAAGTGTTTCTTAGCACCACCACAAGGTTTATACCGGCATCAAGCATGCAATTTTCAAATTTTTGGGGTGCTACGCAATACTAATCTAGAATCTTAACTAGAGTATTAATGTTTATAGCATGATATACCAAGAACTACAATAAGTGAAAGAATTACAACCTTTGTAGATCAAGTCCTTCACTTCTATAGCTCCGGGTAGTAGTCCCTACGACTCCTCTTGGCTCCACTTAAAGAAATGCACGAATTTACTTCGCGAACTTCAAGGACGAAGATGATCCACCTTGAAGCTTCTCTAGTTCAAGCTACCTCTTCACCAATCAACTATTAGTGAAGAGAACAACCTAAACTAAATGGCCAATCTGGTGTAGGTTGATGAAGTAGGTGTTTTAGCTCACTAGGAATTCTCACAAGCCATAGGGTTCACAACTCATGTAAGGGTAAGGGCTTGGAGGAAGATGAAGAAGGAAAATGGAGAGAGCAGGAGAAATGAACAAAGCATGCATAAGCAAGTGAAGAATGGCTCAATAAAACCTCTCACTTATTGAAGCATCCATTATTTCACAATAGAAATAATGAACCATATTTCAATAGTGATCACAAACCATCACCCATGCCAAAAAAATCTCCTCATTTTCTACCTCATTTTCTATTTTCTCAAAATAGAAAATCCAAATATATATATATATATATATATATATATATATATATATATATATATATATATATATATATAATGAGAATATAAACTTTAAGTGAGCTTAATATTAGTTAATATATAATTATATCAAATATAAATATATATATATATATATATATCAAATTATATAACCGACTAATATCATTTATCTGTATATCACATTATCAAATCAACACTTGATTTGATAACCCGGTTATATCTTATATAACCGACTAATATCATTTATCTGTATATCACATTATCAAATCAACACTTGATTCAATAATCCGGTTATATCACATATAACCTAACCGATATCAAATGTCGCCGGATTAGAATATGGTATCATATACTCGTATTTAATCAGGCTCCCGCACATATCAACATATGTGCCCTACTTCGTTTCGCTTGAACAATGAAACCTCTGTGTGCGACTCTAAAGACTCATCAATACGCCAACAGTGGGTAATGATCACATCAGTTATCCACAAACCATCAACGATACTAGCTAGATGTAACGGCTATCCAGGTATTGAGCGATTAGAAGATCAACAAGCAAGCTTGTCCAAACTCCCATGAAGCTTATAAGTAACACTTACCGTACAGTCCGGTCTCTTCGTCTGATATGTCGCATATCGAGTCTATGGGGTGGAATCGTCAAACCCTAGTAACTTGATAAGTCATGCCGATGTGTGGTTCATAACGGTTCGAGAAACTACTGATAATACTTATCAGTAAATCTCATCAGCCCTGGCCAGGGACTTACTGTCATAGCCAATCGAGCATAGCGCAACATCAACTCTCTATACCGGGAGAGATGAAACCCCTCCTATCGCTTACTGCCTCCATGTGACTCAGAACTGTATCCAAAATCCACCTGTTTGCATGACTCCTTTGAGCCGTGGTAGGGAGGAAATCAAAGCACAGTAGGAACCACACAAGACACTATGACGATCTTGGATCTACAGACTAACCTGTACTAGTGTTACCAGAGAACTGCTATCTGACGATAGGTATGATACCATATAGGAGTTCTTGGCGAGTCCTGTTCGGTGTACCCATTCTCTAATGAGCACCCGTGTACAATCTTTGATGTCAAACACCAATGGTTATAGGATCAATCATCGCCCCCTACAGGGTCAAAAAACGTACATACTAGTCCACTCTGGAATATCGATGCCCTGTCTCAATACTCCCTCGATTAGGAACAGTTAAAGGATGTGCTTGTGGACTACACAAGTCCCAGTAGTATGATCCGCATCATAGTCCTGGTAGTCAAGCAAACATCCTAAGGGCTTTACCAACATGTATCAGAGAGACATTATAATAATACAAGTGTATATGTTAAGATAAAGAGCAATCAGATAGCATACTATCGGGTCGAGCAAGAAAGTCCCCTATATATATGTCCAAGCATCCACTATATCATACAATAATGGCCTCTAGGGAATACATATTCCTAACAGGTCCTTGCCGACGCCATATTTGTATTCTGCTGGAGTGAAATGAACGTCGAGATAGTCCCTAGGCTGTATGTATTGCTGTCAAGACTTAGAGCTAAGAGAATGACGTCACTCTGCTTATGTTTTAGAACCCTTGAGCTTTCATGTCATTACGTCTGTACCTTGCTGGAGTAAGAGAGACGTCTAGATAGTCTCTAGGTTGTATGTATTGCCGTTAAAACTCCATTCTTTGTTTGGTCGAACATGGAGAAACGCATTGCTCCTTTTTCATTTGTTTGTGTCTATAGATTGTATACTAGAATCATGATCGAACTACTTGTAGAGCAGAAATTTTTTCTTTTCTTTCTTTTTTTTATTCGCGATTGCTCTATCATTTCAGTTTTTCTTATTGCGAAAGTTGCGATTGCCCAATCATTTTGGCTATTTATTTGCGGTCGCCTAATCATTTCGGCTATTTTTATTTTTTACTTGCTGATCTTTATTGCGAGCTGTCCAATCATTTCGGCTATTTTTTTTAATTTTACTCGCAGCTTCTTATTGTGAGTTGCTCAATCATTTTGGCTATTTCTTTTTTTCTTCTTCTTTTTTTATTTCCCAGTTTAACGACTTAAGGGGTCGATAGTTTGGAATCTGGGCCGGCATCAGCGTTACTAACACTAAAGCATGTATGCTAGGAGCAATTCATCATTTGCCTTTGGGAACTTAGAATTTGATACTTGTTTTGGCATGAGTATCACTACAACTGGAATAGTGCCAGGAGTGACTCATCATTTGTTGTAACGACTCTGTTTTAATGTACAGAAAATTTGTTTAAAAGTTAATATACAAATGGAGTGTTTGCAATCCTGTGCATGCTATAAGTATTTAATTTGCTTTTGAACAGCAAGAAAGCACTAGTAGCTCATTGGTAAAGCCTTACACTGCTGTGACATAGCCCCTGTGTTCAAATCCCCCCAGCCACATATTATTTTTAATGATTTTTCTTTTAAACTTTTAGAAGCTCAAAAGTTTACACGTGCAAAAACGTAAAAATGAAAATTCAAATTAAACAAACATGTGGAAAATACTATATGAAGCGACTAGGACACGTAGTCAAGATCAAAGCCCCTACACCCTACTTTGGACCGGCGATATTTCTTTTGGGGCTGGCGCCGCCGGTCCAAACTGTACCAAATACCCTTAATTTTTGTGTCCTAGTCTCTTGGCCTCCTCCCTTAACTCCCATTATGTACTTTGCAATTATCCAGAGAGTATAATTTTACTATTTAATTCTAATTTTAATCAATCAGTATGTCCTCTCTCCCCTTCTCCATTTCTAATCTAAAACATCTTTTCAAAACTCGTCGGAAGCGTAGTTATTCCGACTTCTGATTCTCTTTTCTTTAAAAATTTAACTTTTCTTAAACAAAAAATTTACCATCTTTTCATGTATTGTTTAGCAACTATAAAACAACAATTTGACCAAGTTTCAATTCAAAATTTAATGTTAAACAAATTCTATTTCACTTTTTCGGTAAAATACCATCAAGTTTACATACGACATTACTTTATTATTTTGCTCATTTTACCTTTAGAAATTGCACGAGCTAATGACCTACCTCATCACAACACTCATCTTGACATAGCACGATGGCTTTTGTAACAATTTTTATGGGACAAAACACAGTTTACATTAAAATACCTTAAACTAACAAAACCCATATTCTTCAAATTATTTTAATTAATTCCTTATAAATAAGCCTCTTCAACCCATTTTGGGGAACCCGATCGGGATGGTGTGGGTTATTGCACGTTTTTGGGACTATTAGAGCTAGATGCAGACCTCCTCACGGAGCATTCGATCTCGATGGAATTTTTATTACAATTTTTAAGAAAACGTGATTTCTATTTAATAAATAAATTCTATTTTTATAATTATATATATATATATATATTATCAAAATATCTATTTTAAATATAATATATATTCCATGTTTTCTAATCAAAAGAAAAGAATCACAAAAGATTATGAAAATACTATCACATTCAATACATGTCAAATTACAAGAAAATACCATATACTATTTAAAGTTAGGTTTATACCCACTAAAATATTTCATTTTATAAAAATTACAACTATGAAAACCCTAAAGACGATAAATAAATACTTGAGATTTATTTTGAAAATATATCAAAACTATTTTTCATAAAGCCCTCTCAAGTTAGATTAATTTACAATAAGGACTCTAGTAAATATAGATTTAAGCGGGACCAGTTCTCTTGAGCCTCAGGGAGTCGGAGAATATGGATGCTTGCCTATCTAAGGCAGACAACCTAAAAACGGTGTTATCAATACGGTAATTGTCTTGGAAAAAGACACAAATCCTGTCGTCCATGTGCAGCAGTTACCGATAACATCAAAACTAATTCATGACTTCAATTCTGTTTAAGTGTCTGACTCAGGCAGAGTCTCAGTTTAATCTGAAATCAATCAATCTATCCTTGAATATGATTTAAGTATATCTCCTTTTCAACATGAATCCATTTATACCAGAATTCAATCTATATCAACAAGAACATGATTTGACTGACCATGGATATACATTTGACCGGTCTACATGACTACCCGTCTATATCCTTTCCATTTACATGAACTACTGATATCATGGTTTCGGCAAGTCGTACATCTATTAAACAAAACAATATATATCAATGCAAAAATACATTACGGGGTTTTAAAGGGGTAGACTGGTACGGAATGTGTTAGAAGTGACACGAGATGGTCACTTTAATACACCTAACCTGAATATCCATTGCTGTTGTTCCGTGGCTTAACGGTTCCTTGTGCTCCGTATACCATTAGTCCACGGAATAGTTGGACTCCTTTCGCATACACTAGTTATATTCTCATATCTGTCTATTCTATTCCTACTTTTCTTTAGGACTTACCGAGCGAATGTTCACTGATGACATTCCTTCCCTCTTCTTTCTTTGGAATGTTGTCAGGTGAATCCGACTCACTGGAGATAGAGCCCAGTTCAGAGGACTTTGATCAGTTCAGCGAGGACCCCGAGTTTTAGACTCTTGTATATACTTTACTTTCATGTCCATGCCATTGTTTAGGCATTGCTTTCATCATTGTATTTACTTTTCAGTTGTATTGTAAAGAAATGTTTAATAAATAAAAGTTGTTGTTCATTTACATTTCATGTCTTCTTGTGTATATTTACATTATATTGCTTAGTTACGCTTAGCGTATTTACTTCTGAGTAAATACGTAGCGGGCCTCGTCGTGTCTCTTTACTCGTACACTGGAAAGCGGGACGTGATAGGTTTTGTTGGCGGCCCATGCAGGTCAGTTCTGCATGGACATGCAGGTCAATTCTGCATGAAGTCCTAAGCAATATAACATAAGAATCAGCAACTAAAAGCATTCTTTATATTTCATATTCCTTGAATTTTACAATTTCATATTCTTTGAATCTATCCTAACCTTATTTTTCCTTTCAAGGTTATTGATTCTCCAAACAATACCAGCACAAACTTCAACAACACACCACCACCTCTTCCACTTATGCCTACAGTTGTAACTCTGATCAACGAGCAAACACTATTGCTTGAGGCAATCCGAAACCTCCTGGAAGGACAACAGCAGCAGACTGTTGTCTTATTGAACCGCCCAGAAGCAGAAGCACCCGGAGTGAAGCAATTCCGGGCATTGCACCTGAAGCAATTTTCTGGGAAAGAGAGCCCTTTGGAAGCTGAAGAATGGGCTTAGAGCATTGAGGACGATCTGGCGGCAACAGAAGTGCCAGAGATCGCTTGGGTATGGGTTGCAAAGCTGCAACTCACCGACAACGGCCGAGTATGGTGAAAGGCGGAAGAAAGCCGTTTTGTCCAGCCTATCTAATGGAAAACTTTTCACGACATGTTCGACGCGAAGTATTTTCTCGAGACTTCCTGATTCGACATGGAGCAGCAATTCATTCACTTACAATAAGGCTCTATGTGGAGCAAATCGGTGGAAGAGTATGATGCCGAGTTCATTATGTTGAGCAGGTAAAGATATGTCTCAAATTTTCGATTTTCTTATATCACATACTGCACAGCTAACACAAGAGCTTAACAGGTTCTGTAACAACTCCAATTTTAGTGTACAAAATTTGTTTAAAAGTTAATGTATACTTGGGGTATTTGCATTTCCTGTGCGTACTATAAATTTTTGTTTTGCTTTTTAATAACAAGAAGGAGCTTGTAGCTCATTGGTAAGATATTGCACCGCTGAACCAAAGCACCAGAGTTCAAGTCCCATCATCCACATTTTTTTATTGTTTTCTTTTAAATTTTTAGAATTCCAAGAGTCTACACGTGCTAAACCCGTAAAACCAAAAGTCACAAATAAAACAAACTTCCCAGGGGATACACCAAGAGACGACGGACACGTAGCCCCTGACCCGGCCTGACTCGGCCGGATCGGGCCGGCAGCGCGGCTGACTTGGCCGGTGCCGCCAGTTGAACTCGGTCGGATCGCCGAGTTGTCAACATGAATCCTCTGCCTCTTTGTCTTCTGGCAACCCCTGTACACTTTAAATCACCTATAATTTAACAAAGACAATAAAAATTCAATTAAAACTTTTTAATGCAATTTATTTTTAAAAAAATTTCAATCAAAACCCTAACCCTAGATTATCCTATAAATACCAGCCCTAAACACAACCTCTCACTCATAAATTCTGTCTAAACTCTCAAGAAAACTCTCTAGAATTTTATGTACAAGTGGAGTCAGCGAAAGGCAAAACTCCGGCGAAATTCTGACAACGACCCTAGGAGCTCCCGGCGTCGAAACGACGCACCGGAACTTACTTCCACTCCGTCTTCCTCTCCTCTAAACCAAAAGCCAGTAAGTTCCTCCCCCCTCTTCTCCTTTCTATTCATAAAACTTGTATTTCTTAAACCCGACGGAAGCGGAGTTAATCCGACTTCCGATTCAGTTTTCTTTAAAAAATTTCAATTTTCTTAAATACAACATACCAAACCCTCACAACATGACTATTAAATATTAACAAAACATCATGAACAAGTTTCATAGCAAAATATTTTATATTGCAATTTTTATCGTACTTTTTCGGTAAAATACCATATAGTTTAGTTTTGACATTAAACATTATATTTCTTGCTATACCTTTAAATAGATAACGAGATAATGACCTACCTCCGCACAACACTTATATGCAACATAGCACGATACCTTTCGGGAATATAGAATACGGGAATACGAATTTACAATTAAATACCTTTTACTATTAAAACCGTTTTCTACAAGATTACGTATTTTTATAAATTTTTGCAAAATGCCGCTACAACCCATTTTGGGGAACCCGTCTGGGATGGTGCGGATTAGTGCACATCCCTGGGCTTAGTAGTTGGAGATTCAGACCTCCGTAAGGAGCATTCGGTCTCGAAAGATTTAAAAAAATACAAATATCTTAAGAAAATGAGATTTCTAGAAAAATAATAAATTAAAATCATTATATATATATATCATCAAAATATCTATTTTTGATATAATATAAATATTCCAATTTTTCTAAATCAAAAGAATCACTTTACATGAAAATACCATGCAATTCTATACAAGTTCAATTCTTTACAATTAAATATCTTATATTATGAAATTAGGTTTTATTCACTAGAAATGTCACAATGATAAAATATACATCAATGAAAACTTTAAAGACGATAATAAAATACTTGAGCTGTATTTTGGAAACTATACAAAATTATTTTTACATAAACCCCCCTCAAGTTTTATAAATTACAATAAGTACCCTAATAAATATATGTATAAGCGGGAACAGTCTCTTGAGCCTCAGGGAGCCGGAGATATGGGTGCTTGCCTATTTAAGGTAGACAACTTAACATACGGTGTTATCAACACGATAATCATCTTTGAAAAAGACACAAATCCTGCCGCCCATATGCATCGATTACCGATAACATCAAAACCTAATTCAGGACTTCAATTTCTTTTCTAATTGTCTGACTCAGACCGAGTCTCATTATAAATAATCTGATTTGAATATGATTCAAGTACAATCTACAATACTACAATTCAATATGAATCCATGAATCCAAATAATCAATCTGTTCAATCTATTCAATCTATATTGACTGAACCAAACCATGGATATACTTCCATTTACATGATTCTCCAGTTACATCCATTCACTGATATCATGGTTCCGGCAAGTCATCCATTTATACAAGACAATACAATTTACAATACAATACAACCATACAATTAAGACATCGCGGGGTTTAAAGGGGTAGATTGGTACGGAAGGTGTTAGAAGTGGCACGAGACTGCAAGATTTAAGACACCTAACCTGTATTTCGTTGCTGTTGTACCGTGGCATAATGGTTCCTTGTACATTCTGTTCACCTTAGTCTCTGGTTTACTGAGACTCCTCTTGTATACACTGGCATCCTTCTGTACCAACCAACAAATAACAACATTAACACTAAATACAACTTTAAAACTTACACTCTCTCTGTCTATTCTACTTCTCCTTTATTTTGGGGACTTACCGAGCGATTTGTTCGCTGACGACATTCTCTTTCTTCTTCTTTGAATGTCGTCAGGTGATTCGGACCTTCCAGAGATCGAGCCTAGCACTGAAGACCTGGACCAGTTTATTGAAGATCCTGAGCTGTAGTTACACTTGTACATTTCCTTTACATTCTGTATTTTCCATTTCTGTTATGCCACTGTTTAGGCATTGCTTTCATTCAGATGTATTTACTTTTCCATGTTTGTACAAAAGAATGGTAATAAATAAAGTTGCTATTTTATTACATTTGTCTCTTGTGTATATTTCTTTTATATTGCTTAGTTACGCTTAGCGTATTTACTTCTGAGTAAATACGTAGCGGCCTCGTCGTGTCCTCTGCCCGTACACTGGGAAGCGGGGCATGACAGGTTTTGTTAGTGGCCTATGCAGGTCAGGGCTGTATGGAACCCTACCATGCAGTTCATCTCTGCATTGACAACCTAAGCAATATAACACAAGAACCAACAACTAAAACATTCTTTACAATTCACATTCCTTGAATCATATCATATAGTTTGAATCTGTCCTAACCCAATTTTTTCATTCAAGGTTATGGATTCCACAAACAACACCAGCGCCAACTTCAACAACACTCCACCACCAATACCAATCACACCTGCCGTCCCTGCTCCGATCAACGAGCAGGCGTTCTACTTGAGGCGATCTGCAGCCTCCTAGAAGAACAGCAGCACCGGACTGCTCTTTTAATGAACCGTCCCAAAGCAGAAGCACCTGGGGTGAAGCAATTCAGGGCTTTGCACCCCCAAACAACTCTCAGGAAAAGAGAGCCCGCTGGAAGCTGAGGAATGGGATCAGAGTATCGAAGATTATCTGGCAGCGGCACAAGTGCCAGAAATAGCTTGGGTTCGTGTTGCAAAATTACAGCTCACGGACAATGCACGGGTTTAGTGGAAGGCGGAAGAAAGCCGTCTTGATCAACCGATCGAATGGAAGACTTTTCGAGACATGTTCGACGCAAAGTACTTCCTTGAGACTGCCAGGTTCGACATGGAACAGTAGTTCATCCATCTGCAACAAGGTTCAATATGGACCAAGTCAGTAGATGAATATGACGCTGAGTTCACCATACTCAGTCGGTAAGATATGTCTCAATAATTCGATTTTTAAATATATCATATACTACACAGCTAACACAATATTTTAACAGATTTGCGGCACACCTGATACCGACGGATGAGATCAGAGCCCGTCTATTTCAACAAGGTTTGGATTCGGAGATCCAGGCTGCACTAGCCACAAGATATTTTCCGACTCATGAATCGGCTCTGAAAGCTGCCCGCCGTTATGAGGCAGTGATAAAGATGAGGGACAGACCTCAATCTGCTAGAGTTAAGCGCCCTTCCAACCAGATGGCAGGAGAAGCCTTATCAAGGCTACCTTTTGGGCCAAGGAAATCGGGAGTACCAATCAACAGGCCCAGCCCAGCCTTTTGTACCAACTGCAAAAGAGTTGGACATATGATGAAAGACTGTCGGCAAGCCAACTGTCTTTGCTTAGTCTGCAGCTCAGCTACTCACGATATTGGGTCTTGTCCTCATAAACAAAATCCAATTGTTGCACCCAGGCCAGCAATCACTTATCAGCAGAGACCGGCTCTTTAGGCACCTGCTCCAAGACTTGCACTACCTGCTCCACCACCTAGAGGACCACCGACTGCACCTCCTCCTCGCCAGTTCCATCAAGCTCAACAGAACATTTCGAGGAATGCTCCTCAGGCCAGGAGGAATGTACCACGGTGACAGGCTTTCACGATGACCGTGGATGAAGCTGAGGCTACTGGCCAAATTATCACCGGTAACCCTTTCTTCTCAATCTTTTCTTTCAGTCTTAACACCTACCTACATATTTTTCCTATACCTAAAACATATCCTGCATACCATAGGTACAATCTTAGTAGCCTTACTTCCTGCACTAGCACTCTTCGATACTGGAGCATCTCACTGCTTTATGTCGCAATGGTTCGTCTGAACTCATGCGATTCCAGTCACACTGCTTGTATCCAGCTGGAATGTCAGTTCAGGAAATGGCATTCTAAAAGAAACATTGGGATACTGCTTATGTCCAGTAGTCGTCTACAGCAGAGAATTCTATGCTGACTTCAAGGTACTGGACATACCGAACTTCGATGTGGTTTTAGGAATGGATTGGCTAGCAACCTTTATGCTACCATCGACAGTCGTCAAAGGAGAGTAGTATTCACGATTCCAGACCATCTGGTTTTCTATTTCAAAAGTGGAGACCGTACCCTGGAGCCAAGTACTTACAAGGTGAAGCCGAAGAAGGCAGTAATTGCAGCAACTCAAGCGGAGGAAGAATCAGGGCCAGAAGTGGTTCGAGAGTTCGACGATGTGTTTTCTGACGATATATCAGGTTTGCCTCCCGATCGAGCTCTTGAATTCAGCATTGATTTAGTACCAGGAGCACAACTGGTGATCAAAGAACCTTATCGATTAAGACCGGAAGGTTTGAAGGAAGTCCGAACTCAGTTGGACGAATTATTGGCGAAAGGATGGATTCGTCCCAGCACTTCAAGTTGGGGATCACCAGTATTGCTTGTGAAGAAGAAGAAAGGTTTATACAGAATGTGCATTGATTATAGAGCCTTGAAAGAAGTAACAATAAAGAACAAGTATCCACTCCCGCGCATCGACGATTTATTCGATCAGCTAAGTGGATCTTGTGTTTTCTCCAAATTAGATCTTCGTTCAGGTTATCATCAGGTGAAGGTCAAGGAACTTGATATTCACAAAACGGCTTTCAGAACTCGCTATGGTCATTACGAAATTCTAGTGATGCCATTTGGAGTGACCAATGCACCAACAATATTCATGAACCTAATGAATCAAGTTTTCCGGGAGTACTTAGACAGGTTCATTGTCATCTTCATCGACGACATCCTGGTGTATTCTAAGAGTCGGAAAGAATACGCCGAACACCTACGAATTGTCCTGGAAACTCTACGACAACATTAGCTCTATGCCAAGTACAGCAAGTGCGAGTTTTGGCTAAGTTAAGTTGGTTTTCTTGGACATATCGTATCAGGCGAAGGAACCTCTGTTGATCCAGCGAAAGTTTCAGCAGTAAGCGAATGGCCGACACCAAAGTCGGTGAAGGACATTCGAAATTTCTTGGGTTTAGCTGGATATTACAGAAGGTTCATTGAAGGCTTTTCGAAGATAGCAATACCCCTGACCAAGCTCATACGTAAAGATGAAGAATTCGTGTGGTCAGAAGCATGCGAATAGGCTTTCGTAGAACTCAAGTCAAGGTTGACATCAACGCCTATTCTCGTTATACCAGACCAATCTGGAGGTTTCAAAGTGCATTGTGATGCATCCGGTAAGGGATTAGAATGTGTTCTACATCAGCACGGTAAAGTTGTGGCTTATGCTTCAAAACAGCTGAAGACTCATGAGCGCAATTATTCGACGCACGATTTGGTGTTGGCAGCCGTTATTTTTGCTCTTAAGATTTGGCGCCATGATCTGCTTGGTGAACGAGTGAACATATACACAGATCACAAGAGTCTGAAATATGTGTTTACTCAGAAAGAGCTTAATATGCGGCAAAGATGATGGTTAGAACTCATGGCGTACTTTGACATCAACATGCAATATCACCCAGGGAAGGTGAATATAGTTCCAGATGCTCATAGTCGCTAACTATTAGCAATGCATCTCACCACTCAGTGGAAGCTTCAACAAGACTTGCATCAGATGGAGATTGAAGTAGTCATGCCAGATAACGCTTCAAGTTTGATGAATTTACAATTTCAATCTACCATTGTCAATCAGATCAAAGCAGCTCAAGCAAGTGATGCTAAATTGCAAAAGATCAGAGAACAAGTAAAGAATAGACTCAGAACAGACTTCATCATCCATGAAAACGGATGTTTGAGATACGGCAGCAGATTGTGTGTACCAAAAGGTCCTGTTCAGGAAGAGTTAATGAAAGAAGCTCATAGCTCTCCCTACTCAGTACACCCTGGAGGTACAAAGATATACAAAGATCTACATCAAAATTACTTGTGGTATGGAATGAAACGTGAAGTAGCCAGAAGTGTCGCTAAATGCTTGGTGTGTCAGACAGTAAAGGCTGAACATCACAGGACTGCTGGATTATTTCAACCGTTACCTATCCCAGAATGGAAGTGGCAACACATCAAGATGGATTTTATGACCGCGCTTCCTCACAGCACAAAAGGGTAACGATGTGGTATGGGTCATTGTGGATCGACTCACAAATTCGGCTCACTTCATCCCATTTTGAGTTGGCCAATCAACTGAGACATTAGCAAAGAAGTATATGGAGGTAAGAATCTATTTAAGATTTAAACTCTTCAAATATGTACTATCTCTGATACCTATGAACTCATACAAGAAATTGTGAGACTTCATGGAGTACCGGTCTATATTGTCTCCGATCGTGATACCAGGTTCCGATCGCAATTTTGGTAGAGTCTGCAAGCAAGCTTGGGAACAAGTCTGAACTTCAGCACAGCTTATCATCCACAAACTGACGGCCAGTCTGAGCGAACTATTCAGATCTTGGAAGATATGCTCAGAGCGTGTATGCTAGACTTCGTAGGATCGTGGGAAGATCACCTACATCTTGTGGAGTTTTCATACAACAACAGCTACCAAGCAAGAATTGGAATGGCACCTTTTGTAGCGCTCTATGGAAGGAAGTGTCGATCGCCATTAAGTTTGGACGACATCGGAGATAGAGAATTTCTTGGACCTGAAATGATAGTAGCAACTGTTGATGTGGTTCGTACTATCAGAGAAAAGATGCGCATAGCTCAAGATTGACAGAAGCACCGGGCTGATGCAAGGCGACGTCACATGGAGTTCCAACCGGGAGATCACGTATTCTTAAAGATATCTCCAAACCGCGGAGTGATCCGATTTGGAAGACGGGGGAAACTCAGCCCGAGGTACATTGGACGTTTGACATAGTCGAACGAGTCGCCGAAGTGGATACAGCTTGGCACTGCCACCCTCATTGGAAGGAGTGCACAATGTGTTCCACATATCCCAGCTCAGAAGGTATGTGAGTGACTCCAGCCACATTCTCGATCATTCCGAGCTCACTGTACAACTCGACTTATCTTGTGAGCAACAACCTGTAGAGATCCTGGACAGAAAAGTGAAGTCACTACGGAACAAGAAAGTCAACTTGGTTCGAGTGATGTGGAGAAAAGACACTCCAGGAGAATTGACATGGGAAAGGTAAGATGAGATGCGTGCAAGATATCCTTACCTCTTTGTAAACTATTCCTTAAAATAAAATTATAAATTTCGAGGACGGAATTTTTGTAAGGAGAGTAGACTGTAACAATTCCAATTTTAGTGTACAAAAATTTGTTTAAATGTTAATGTATACTTGGGGTATTTGCATTTCCTGTGCGTACTATAAGTTTTAGTTTTGCTTTTTAATAGCAAGAAGGAGCTTGCATTTCATTGATAAGACCTTGCACAGTTGAACCAAAGCACAACAGTTCAAGTCCTATCACCGACATTATTTTTTTATCGTTTTCTTTTAAATTTTTAGAATTCCAAGAGTCTACACATTCTAAACTCGTCAAAACCAAAAGTCACAAATAAAACAAACTGGCCCAGGGGATACATCAAGAGACGACGGACACGTAGCCTCCTAACCCGGCCTGACTTGGCCGGATCGGGCCGGCGGCACGGCTGTGTCACGCCCCGCTTCCCGGTATACGGCGAAGAGGACGGGACTGGTCCGCTACGTATTTACTCTGAAGTAAATACGCTAAGCGTATCTAAGCAATATAAAAGTAAATACACAAGAGACAAGATATATAAACTGAACAACAACTTTATTTATTAACATTCTTTTGTACAATGCATGAAAAGTAAATACAACTGAAATAAAAGTGATGCCTAAACAATGGCATAACAGGAATGTAAAGTACTGAAAGGAAATGTATACAATGAAACTAAAGCTCTGGTTTTTCAGCAAACTGATCCAAGTCTTCTGCAGTTGGCTCGATCTCTGACGGGTCCAAATTACCTAACGACATTCAAAGAAGAAAGAAATAGAATGTCGTCAGCGAACAGGTCGCTCGGTAAGTCCCAAAGATACGAGAAAAGTAGAATAGAAAGAATAATAAGGTATCTTTTAAAGTTGTATTATCTTGCAGTAATGTTGTATTAACGCTGTTGTTTGTAGCAATTTAATTACTTAAGTCTTGTGCTCAGGCAATAAATACCTCTTTATGGATTTTTTGAAAACTTCTTGTAAAAACTTGTATAGGAAATTTAGGGTTGCTGCAGGCTGACTCGGCCGGTGCCGCCGGACGAACTCGGTCGGATCGCCGAGTTTTCAACATGAATCCTCCGCCTCTTTAGCTTCTGGTAACCCCTGTACACTTTAAATCACCTGCAATTTAACAGAGACTATTAAAATTCAATTAAAACTTTTTAATGCAATTTATTTTAATAAATTTTCCTATCAAAACCCCAACCCTAGATTATCCTATAAATACCACCCCTAAACACACCCCCTCACTCACAAATTCTATCCAAACTCTCAAGAAAACACTCTAGAATTTTGTGTACAAGTGGAGTTAGCGAAGGGCGAAACTCCTGCGAAATTCTGACGACGACCCTAGGAGCTCCCGGCGACGAAACGACGCACCGGAACCTACTTCCACTCCCTCTTCCTCTCCTCTAAACCAAAAGCTAGTAAGTCCCTCCTCCCTCTTCTCCTTTCTATTCATAAAACTCGTATTTCTAAAACCCGACGGAAGCGGAGTTAATCAGACTTCCGATTCGGTTTTCTTTAAAAAATTCCAATTTTCTTAAATACAACGTACAAAACCCTCACAACTTGACTATTAAACATTAACAAAATATCATGAACAAGTTTCATAGCAAAATATTTCATATTGCAATTTTTATCGTACTTTTTCAGTAAAATACCATATAGTTTAGTTTTGACATTAAACATCATATTTCTTGCTATACCTTTAAATAGATCACGAGGTAATGACCTACCTCCGCACAACACTCATATGCAACATAGCACGATATCTTTTGGGAATATAGAATACGGGAATACGAATTTACAATTAAATACCTTTTACTATTAAAACCGTTTTCTCCAAGATTACGTATTTTTACAAATCTTTACAAAGCGCCGCTACAACCCATTTTGGAGAACCCGTCTGGGATAGTGCGTATTACCGTACATCCCTGAGCTTACTAGTGCGAGATTCAGACCTCCACAGGGAGCTTTCGGTCTCGAAAGATTAAAAAAATACAAATATCTTAAGACAATGAGATTTCTAGAAAAATAATAAATTAAAATTATTTTATATATATATATCATCAAAATATCTATTTTTGATATAATATAAATATTCCAATTTTTCTAAATCAAAAGAATCACTTTATATGAAAATACCATGCAATTCTATAGAAGTTCAATTCTTTACAATTAAATATCTTATATTATGAAATTAGGTTTTATTCACTAGAAATGTCACAATGATAAAATATACATCAATTAAAATTTTAAAGACGATAATAAAATACTTGAGGTGTATTTTGGAAACTATACAAAATTATTTTTACATAAAACCCCCTCAAGTGTTATAAATTACAATAAGGACCCTAGTAAATATAGATTTAAGCGGGAATAGTCTCTTGAGCCTTAGGGAGCCGAAGATATGGGTGCTTGCCTATTTAAGGTGGACAACATAACAAACGGTGTTATCAACACGGTAATCGTCTTTGAAAAAGACACAAATCCTGCCGCCCATGTGCCGCGATTACCGATAACATCAAAACCTAATTCAGAACTTCAATTTCTTTTCTAATTGGCTGACTCAGACTGAGTCTCATTATAAATAATCTGACTTGAATATAATTCAAGTACAATCTGCAATACTAAAATTCAATATGAATCCATGAATCCAAATAATCAATCTGTTCAATCTTTTCAATCTATATTGAATGAACCGAACCATGGATATACTTCCATTTACATGATTCTCCAGTTACATCCATTCGCTGATATCATGGTTTCGGCAAGTCATCCATTTATACAAGACAATACAATTTACAATACAATACAACCATACAATCAAGACATCGCAGGGTTTAAAGGGGTAGATTGGTACGGAAGGTGTTAGAAGTGGCACGAGACTGCAAGATTTAAGACACCTAACCTGTATTCCATTGTTGTTGTACTATGGCATAACGGTTCCTTGTACATTCCGTTCACTTTAGTCTCTGGTCTACTAAGACTCCTCTCGTATACACTGGCATCCTTCTGTACCAAGCTACAAACAACAGCGTTAACACTAAATACAACTTTAAAAGTTACACTATCTATCTGTCTATTTTACTTCTCCTTTATCTTTGGGACTTACCGAGCGATTTGTTTGCTGATGACATTCTCTTTCTTCTTCTTTGAATGTCGTCAGGTGATTCAGACCATCCAGAGATCGAACCTAGCACTAAAGACTTGGTCTAGTTTATTGAAGATCCCGAGCTGTAGTTACACTTGTACATTTCCTTTACATTCTGTATTTTCTATTTCTGTTATGCCACTGTTTAGGCATTGCTTTCATTCAGATGTATTTACTTTTTCATGCATTGTACAAAAGAATGTTAATAAATAAAGTTGTTGTTTCATTACATTTGTCTATTGTGTATATTTCTTTTATATTGCTTAGTTACGCTTAGCGTATTTACTTCTGAGTAAATACGTAGCGGCCTCGTCGCATCCTCTGCCCGTACACTGGGAAGCGGGGCGTGACAGGTTCGTAGCACACCTCATTCCGACTGCTGAGATCAGGTCCAGATGATTTCAGCAAGGGTTAGATCCGGAGATCTAAGCTGTTTTAGCTACAGGTGATTTCCCAAACCACGAACTGTCTCTGAAAGCTGCTCGTCGATATGAGGCAGTAGTAAAGATGAAGGGCAGACCCCAATCTTCCGGAGAGAAGCACCTTACCACTCAGATGGCAGGAAGAGCCTCTTCAAGGCCACCTTTTATACCCAGGAGACCGGGAGTACCATTCAACCGGCCCAGTCCAGCCTTTTGCACCTACTGCAGGAGGGATAGACACCTGGCGAAGGATTGTAAGCATGCTAATCGCCTTTTCTTAGTCTGCGGCTCAGCCACACATGATACTGGGTCTTTTCCTCATATACTCAATCCAAATGCTGCACCCAGACCAGCAATTACTTATCCGCACCGGTCAGCTATCCAGGCACCTGCTCCACGTCTTGCTCTCCCAGCTCCACCTCCTCGTGGACCAACTACACCTCCTCCTTGTCAGTTCCACCAAGCATAAAGGAACTTATCTCAGGTACAGAGGAACGGACAGAATAATGCTCCTCCAGCAAGGAGGAATGTACCAAGGCAACAGGCTTTCACAATGACCGTGGAAGAAGCAGAAGCTACTGGCCAAGTCATCACTGATAACTCTTTTCTTTCAAGCTTTCTTTCAATCTTTATACATACCCACATTTCTTTTTCTTATACCTAAAACCTATCCCACATAATTTAGGTACAATCTTAGTAGCCTCACTTCCTGCACTAGCACTCTTCAATACTGGAGTATCTCATTACTTTATGTCACAACGGTTCATCCGAACTCATGCGATTCCAGTCAAACCACTTGTATCCAGTTGGAATGTCAGTTCAGGGAACGTCGTTCTAAAGGCAATAATGGGATACAACTTGTGTCTAGTGGTCGTCTGCAGCAGAAAATTCTATGTTGACTTCAAGGTGCTGGACATACCGAATTTTGATGTCGTTTTGGGTATGGATTGGTTAGGAACATTCTATGATACCATTGACTGTCATCAAAGGAGGGTAGTATTCGAGATTTTAAAGCATCTGGTCTTTTATTTCAAAAGTGGAAACCGTACCCTGGAGCCAAGCACATACAAGGCAAAACCGAAGAAGGCGGTGATTGCAACTCTGCAGGTGGGAGAAGATAAGCCAGAGGTAGTTCGAGAGTTCGACGATATATTTCCGGAAGACATATCAGGTTTGCCTCCCGATTGAGCTCTTGAATTCAGCATTGATTTAGAACCTGGAGCACAACCGGTGATCAAAGCTCCGTATCGCTTGAGTCCCGAAGGCTTGAAAGAGATCCGAACTAAGTTGGACGAATTATTGAAGAAAGGATGGATTCGTCCTAGCACTTCAAGTTGGGAATCGCCAGTTCTGCTTGTGAAGAAGAAGGAAAGTTCATATCGAATGTGCATTGATTATAGAGCTCTGAACGAAGTAACTATAATGAACAAGTATCCACTTCCGCGCATCGACGATCTGTTCGATCAGCTAAGTGGGTCTTGCGTTTTCTCCAAGTTAGATCTCTGTTCGGGTTATCATCAGGTGAAGGTCAAAGAGTCTGATATTCCGAAGACGGCATTCAGGACTCGCTATGGTCATTATGAGTTTCTTGTGATGCCATTTGGAGTGACCAATGCACCAACTATATTCATGAACCTAATGAATCAAGTTTTCCGAGAGTACCTTGATAGGTTTTGTTGTCATCTTCATCGACGACATCCTGGTGTAATCTAAGAGATGGAAAGAACATGTCGAGCACCTACGAATTGTTCTGGAGACTTTACGACGGCATCAACTCTATTCCAAGTACAGCAAGTGCGAGTTTTGGTTAGATCAAGTCGGTTTTCTCGGACATATTGTATCAGGCGATGGAATCTCTGTAAATCTAGCTAAGGTATCAGCAGTAAGCGAATGGCCGACATAAAAAATCAGTGAAAGACATTCAAAGTTTCTTGGGTTTAGCAGGATATTACAGATGATTCATTGAAGGATTTTTGAAGATTGCAACACCCCTGACCAAGCTTACGCACAAAGATGAAGAATTCGTGTGGTCAGAAGCATGCGGACAAGCTTTCGTAGAACTTAAGTCAAGGTTAACATCAACGCCTATTCTCGTCATACCAGACCAATCTGGAGGTTTCGAAGTGCATTGCGATGCATCCGGTAAGGGATTAGGATGTGTTCTAAATTAACACGGTAAAGTTGTAGCTTATGCATCAAGACAACAGGAGATTCATGAGCCCAACTATCCGACACATAATTTGGAGTTGTCAGTCGTTATCTTTGCTCTTAATATTTGGCGCCATTATCTTCTTGGAGAATGAGTGGACATATACACAGACCAAAAGAGTCTGAAATATGTGTTTACTCAGAAAGAGTTGAATATGCGGTAGAGAAGTTGGTTAGAACTTATGACAGACTTCGACATCAACCTACAACATCATCCAGGGAAGGTGAATGTAGTACCTGATGCACTTAGTCGCCAACCACTATCAATGAATCTCACCGCACAGTGGAAGTTTCAACAAGATTTGCATT
This sequence comes from Agapanthus africanus, assembly GCA_030015575.1. Lineage (NCBI taxonomy): Eukaryota > Viridiplantae > Streptophyta > Magnoliopsida > Asparagales > Amaryllidaceae > Agapanthus > Agapanthus africanus. Next base: position 510,455,751 of record JASDDO010000016.1, read on the forward strand.
AGAAGGAGATAGAAAAGATCATGCCAAGTAACACTTCAAGTTTGATGAATTTACAAGTTCAGTCTATAATTGTCAATCAGATCAAAGCGGCTCAAGCAAGTGATGCCAAGTTACAAAAGATCAGAGAACAAGTAGAAAGTGGACTTAGAATAGACTTCATCATCCATGATGACAGATCTTTGAGATATGGCAGCAGATTGTGTGTACCATAAGGTTCTGTTCGGGAGGAATTGATAAAAGAAGCTCTTAGCTGTAACATTTCAGAAAATATAAAATATTATTTTTGGAATTTAATATTAAAATAATATATTTCCCGAAAACTGCTCGATTTGCGAAATTGGGGTTTTCGAAAAAGGGTATAAATATATACCAATAATTGTGAAATAATTGGAAATTAAAATGATTTATTCATTTAAAAATATATTTAAAGGATTTGGCATTTTTAAAATTTATTATATGCAGTTTGGATAAAAACCCGATTAGTACACCGCTAATCGCAGTTAAGCGAAATCCGTGTTTCAACAGTCTTCCATGGCTAGTGCACCATGTCATGTTACATTTGATTACATGTTGCATTTGTGTTGTTTTATGGGTATTATGTGATTTGGTTTCGAAATTTTAAAAAAAAAAGAAAAGAAAAAGAAAAAGAGAAAAGGGTTAAAGTTTAGAACGATTGGAGAGAGAGAAGGAGGGTGACAATAAGAGAGTGAGCGTAGGAGAGAGAGAGGGCAGCCATTCTTTTCCCCTCCCTATTATTTATTTTTCTTCTCCTTCTTCTTCATCAGTTCCCTCCACCTTCAACCCTAGATCCATATCAAAATACACCTCAAAACCCTAAACCCCTTTCATTAAAGTTGATCCCCTCTTCACCCTCTACACTTTGGACCCATCAATGTTGGATTTTGAGGACTTTGGGGAGCTAGGATTTTGCTTGGCTACATCCATAAGGTATAATCCCTTCCATCTAGTTAGTTTAAGTTTAATAGCACCCTATAGTAGTTTAAAGCTCAATCGATTTGAATTAGTGATGTTTTAAAAATTCAAGAGAAGGGTTGGATGTTTTTGTGGAACCATGACCTGTGGTGGGTGTTTAAAGACCTTAAGAATTGAATTCAAGACCTGAAATTTAGAATAGAAACCAAAATATGGATTTAGAATTTAGTTCATGTCGGTTTTGTGAAGATATAGGGTGTGCAGGAAAATCTGGAGCAACCCGAGGAATTTAAGAGTTTAGCAAACAAGTCTAGAGGCCTAATTGAAACACTAGGAATCCACTGTAAAAATACAAACCCCATCTGAACCCTCAGGACCGAGCTCGCCGGAATTAGTGGCGATGTCGCCGGCCACATAGTGTTGGTTGGGTTCTAGGTTGGTCCAGTAGCTCATTAACTCTATGTACAACACGCTAGACTTGTTTGTGCAACTACTTTTGGCCTGAATCAAAATCTAGGAGCATTTTGGTGTGATTTTGGATATGTTTTCCGTATTTTGAGGTTCTATTTTTTGATATTTGGATTCGTATTTGGTTGTTGGGTGTTTGTACATCAACGACTAGGCGTAATTTGTTGGTTTCGTACGTGTAATTTATACGTTCTAACCTATGAGCAATGCACATGCCGTTTTGGATTTCAGAACTTGATTTTAATAGCGTTGTGATATGTGTTGTTATTGTAGGTACCTTCGCATGGATTCCGAGGCGACGGAGCGTGGCGTTATCGACTCCAGCAAGAGAGGATCAAGGTGAGTAGATCTATATCTACGGGGGAAGTCGGGTGGATGACGTATAGCACCCCCGCAAAGTTTTGGTGGAAACCGATTTGTATCATATGGTTAAGAAAACCTAGATTAGGAAACTAGGATTAGAATTAAAAGATCGTTAGTGAATTTATATTAGAAACTAAAAGATAGTTAGAAGTGATATGATACGATTAGTATGTGATAACGGAACTTGAGGATGATATTTGATGATATTGCCTTTTAGGGTACTATAGGACTAGATAGTCGACGTAGGTGTGTCATCCGAACCATACCTATTTTCAAACTGAAGAATCGTATAAATCTTTTAAACAGATACCTTGAGGGATGTTACGGATTTTCAAATGATATATTTTCTTTAAAAACACCGTAGCCCATACTTTCAAAACTATGATTTGCATCTTTCAAAAACTGTTTGTATGGTTCGGGTGTGTATGTTAGATTAGATACTTATGCTTATAGTAAAGATAGAGTGTATTTGTAAGATTGACTTGATGGGGGACTTGATGGGGGATATAAATGCGATGAAAAGAATATGTGACGTGATATGATGATTTGGTGATATGTTGGTATACGGATGCGAGTCGATTGAGATGATTAAAACCTTGCCGGTCCCCTGATATGAGATTGTTGCGGATGTGACCTGGGACATCGGTATATAAATATATATATATAGAATATCGTGAATCATGTGTGATATGTCGTACGGGACGTTAGGTCCGTACCCCTCATTGTCGTAAAGATTGATAGAATCACAAATGTTTTAGTGCCGTCGTACGATGATTTTCCGTGCGAGATGAGTTTGACTTGATGATTGATCCATACCCTTGACTAGAGGATGCCGTACGATGTTTTGTACCGTACGCAATGTGGTGTGGCTAGATGCCGATTGTTAGATTCACTGACTCGGTCATGTTAGATACGTATACCCGTCAGCATTTGCACATGATTTACGTTATGCTGCCTTCATGTTATTCGCATTGCATTATTTATACCTGTGATAATACACCTGCACCATTATCGATGATGCGTATGTTACACGTACACAGATTGTAGGCTCACACACTTCATCATCGATAATTGCCATGTCACTACACAGTAGAATTGCTGCATCACGATATGACTCTTCGCATAACATGCTTGCGTACATACACATTGTATATCCATATTGGTGCACATATACTTTGATATATCCATGCTTGCGTACATACACATTGGATATCCATATTGGTGCACATATACTTTGATAGATCTATACTTGCGCACATACACATTGTATATCCATATTAGTGCACATATACTTTGATATATCCATACTTGTGCACATACACATTGTATATCCATATTGGTGCACATATACTTTGATATATCCATACTTGCGCACATACACATTGTATATTCATATTGGTGCACATATATTTTGATATATCCATACTTGCGCACATACGCATTTGTTTATCCATATTGGTGCACACATACATTGGTACCTCTATACTTGCGCATATACATATTGTACCTATATAGATAACTGGTTTTATTGGGAAATTGAGAACCACATATTATATTTTAAAAACTGGAATCATTTAAAAGAGCGGTTTTCCCTTAATATGTCATATCACCGTTCCATGTTGCGTGATATACGGATATACTTACATTTCTATTATATATCGCATACATCATGCTCTATGATTTTACGTATTGAGATATGTTGTTTTCATGAGATTTCTGGATTTAAGAACCGTGGACATTTTAAAAGAGATTATGTGTTGTTTTTAAAACCCGGTTTCTCTTGATATGATATTTCAGTGCGTCCATCACGTGTTTTCTCGGTTCTGAGAGTGACATATGAAACCTGATTCGAGGAGGAGGATGATTCCGTTTGCGGGTACATGGTGGACCCGATATGGTACCCCGGGGCGAGAGAGAGATTTCGTGTGGATGACAATAAGCCTGGCAGAGGGACTACTACCTATCGGTGATAATATTTAGGCTCGGCAGATATCCGGAGGATACCGAACGGAGTCGAGAGATGAGATGGGCCGATCCGGACTGACGGAGCCCGAGGGCCGATCCGGACCGACGGAGCCCAAGATATGAGGATTTACATGTCGATGCTGGACATGGGTTTCATTATGTTTTCTAGTGTCGATACTGGACACTCAGGTTCCATGATTTTGATGTGTCGCGAGGGACACCGTTGATTTATATCCTCATACTTATATGCATACATACATTGATTATATGGTTGGACAAGATCCGCATGCATACTTACATTGATTATATGGTTGAACGAGATCCACATGCATACATACATTGATTATATGGTTGGACGAGATCCACATGCATACAGACATTGGTTATATTGTTGGATTATATCCGCATATATATAAGTATTGATTACATTGTTGGCACATATGATGACCCGGTCACCCTAGACATTATAGTATTACATTTATGATATAGTTGACATAGGAGTCGTTGTTTATTCGATTTCTATTTGTAGATGTTTTTCTACTCACGAGTTGGCAACTTACCCCCGTTGTGCCACAGTTCTTGCAGATTGACCGCATGAATCCGTAGCAGCATTGCTGGCACATAGCTTCATTTGGGTGTTTTGCATTGGTAAGTGGGGCATTTGTATCGTACCCACTCTTGTATTTATATTTCACATTGTATCTAGTCAACTCCATCAATCAAAATTAGTAATTGTATAAGTAATGAGACTCAGTGATATTGTGGTTGCGAGACTTAGAGCGAGGGGTTTTCTGCTACTTGTGGTTTTGATGTCTTGCTTATTTCTTTATCTTTTGTGGTGAACTTCGCCGTGGGCGTATACATATTTATACTGTCTTGCGTGGTTGTGATCCGCCATTTGGCGAAGAGCTAGCTCCCGCTTGGGGATGTCTTTATCATTATTATCAATTTGTGGTTTTAGATCAAAAAATACAAAGGAGGTGCAGCCCAAACTTTTTTAAAAAACGAAAAACGTTTTCAAACTAGCAAATTTCACTTGTATTTTCATGTTCCTTTTCTATGCATTAAGAAAACTTGATTTCATTATACCTTTATTTCAAAACTTCACCTCCTTTATTTTCTTAAAAGGGTTTAGATTTCTGGGTTTCAGCTTACTTGAATTACGTTATGCCTTTAGACGTTGCGTGATTTAAGTGCTGGTCACGAGCTAATATTTCGGGTCATGACAAAGTTGGTATCAGAGTGCTAGGTTTAACCTTGGTTCGAGTCTATATTTGACTATGCAGAGTCTAGGGCGGGTATGTATTTCGAAACCTAGACTTGACCTTACGGAACTTAGACTTGAACGGGGGGTATTAGACCCGAACTTTCGTTTCATAGGTTGATCTTGATTGATGGAGTAAGTAGCTTGAGTGGAGTGACGTACCGTACGTATGTTTCGCAGCATATTTACGATACGATACTCCACTTAAGAAACCTTAGGGTGCACATATTTTTGAGACTTATGATTCTCTTCAAACCTATGATTTTACATCCATTTGAGATCTTTGATTCTATTTGTTTCCATGATCATACTCTCATTGATGCTGTTCCTTCTTATGATCATGTATCCATTCTAGATCTGTCGTTTCCTTTCTTGCCGTTGATCTGCTCTCTTCGATACTCAATTGAGGTTCCTGTTGTTGAAGTCGAAAATTGCACCCCGGTTGACCAAGTCAAAGTCAACCCTAAACCAAACGGGCCCATGCCCAGGTCGAGTCCGAACATGAAGCGGCCGACCCTCCTCCATGCCAAAATGAAATCATGTAATAAATAATTTTTATGTAATTTTTTATGCATGAATGTAAACAAAATAAAGCCAAATTTTTGTAAGCCCGTGGCTTATGTGCAAAAAAATGGCACATGAGCCATAGGATGGGTAAAATGCCATCTTGCAAATCCCAAGGGGCTATATGTAAATATGTAAGCCTATATAAGGCAACATGATGATGAATAAAGTAACACTTTTCATTTCCCCCAAAAAACTAGGGTTCTTTGTGCCTCCTGCTCCTTCTCCAAGGTTCTAAACCTTCTCATTTCTTTCGAATTAAATCAAGAGTTTTACTCTTTTTTTTCCAAAACTAAGTAGTTTTCCACCACAAAACCCACAAAGGGGAACTCAGATCTGCCTTCAGATCTCAGAAAGGAGAGATTTTTAGATCTCACATCTCTTGATCTTCAAGATCCGGCCAACAAAGGAAGAAGAAGGAGACCCATCTCTAGAAACCCCACTTTGAGGAAGAACTAGGGCTCAAGGGGAGAAGCCCTTCATCATCTTCAAAACATCTTAGGGGTTTAACTCCTCATATATATATATATACAGAATAATAAGTGCTCCTTTCTGGGAGTACAACTCCCACTGCAGGGACCAAGTCCTTTTTGCTGCTCGAGCGCCGACGTGCTGACACGTGGTGCGCCAGCGCTCTTGCGCCCACAGCGCTAGCGCTTGAGCGCCCACGTGGTGCGCTAGCATGCTTACGCTCAGAGCGCTAGCGCCCGAGTGCCCACGTGCTGACACGCAGCGCGCTAGAGCTCAGTGCGCTAGCGCTCTTACGCTCAGAGCGCTAGCGCCCGAGCGCCCACGTGCTGACACGTGGCGCACTAGCGCTCAAGTGCGCTCAGAGCGCTAGCGCCCGAGCGCCCACGTGCTGACACGTGGCGCGCTAGCGCTCAGTATGGTAGCGCTCTTGCACTCAGAGCGCTAGCGCCCACGTGTTGACACGTGGCGCGCTAGCGCTCAGTGCGCTAGCGCCCGAGCGCCCACGTGCTGACACGTGGTGCGCTAGCGCTCAAAGCGCTGGCGCTGGCCCCACGCATCCTTTGGATGCCTTTCCCCCCTTTTATATATATATATATACATATGTATACATATGTACACACACACATACTCTGCGTGGCTCCCGATATATCCAAAACCTTTTTTCAAAACACAACACACGTACATTGCACATTGAGTTCGCATGACCAGTTTAACCCGTCAATCGGAGGTTCCCTCGCTCCAAAGGCGAGGGGTAATTAACGGCAGCTTAGTCCGCGACTGCCGGAGATTCGGATTCCCACAATCATTAAACCCCGGCCTACCCTAGGCAGGGGGAATCTGTAGTACGCCTGAAAAGCACGCGCATATTCCCATCTCAATGGGGTGACGAAAAACACCCTATACCTGTCACCATGGTTTAAGCGCAGATTGAGTTGCTGCTAGTGATGCAGTCAGGGCGAGCTCGTCTGGTATGAGGACTGACCATCGTGTTTTCTGGTGACACGGGAATGTCTCGAGTTACTATTTATGTTGTGACCTCCTATTGAGGCGAGTGCTTGGTTTTGCACCGGATAATCTGGCCATTATTAGAGCTGCCAATTGTGAGAGGGCTGTTGATGTACAACATACCTCAGAGATTGCGATGTCGTCTACCGTGCAGACGGATGACCCAGCTGTTGCTGAGATTGACGGAATGTTGTTTCCAGAGTTTACGAGCTGAGATCGCTGGAGCTTCTAGGCAAAGATGCGACAGATGATAGCTAGTCTATTCCGAGTTGAGAGATGAAGGTGATTCGTCAGATTGATGCACCGACGCAGGCCCAGTTGAGTTGAAGATTTTCAGTGTGGAGAGTGTTACTCAGATCTAGAGCAGGCCGATCCAGAGATGACCGTTGATGTATCGTCTTTCCTGGAGGATTGAGGCATTGTTTAGCATGCGGGAGAGTATTCACATGTTGTATAGGCGAAGCTAAAAAGTTCGAACGAGTGTCAGAAACCCATTTTCCCCAAGTTTAAAGTGTTCGGAGGAACATGCAAGTGATTCTGTGGACCCTCTAGAAGAATGAAACCCTAACTCGACACGATGACCATGGAACCGCTCTCGAACCTTAGGGTTTGCGGTAGTTTAGCGGTGCCATCAGTGAGGCTTGGGTTTGCCCTTCTACGGCTGGTCCAGAGGTACTGTGGTATGTACCACATATTTTTAAACTGCTCAGGTGTTGAGCCTTCAGGAAATTTTGGGACCTCGATGACTAGATCGAAAAGTTTTGACGTCGTCCAGATATTATGTGATAAGAGATCAGCAAGCTGACCAGTTTCAGATAGAGGACCTCACCCAGATGAGTTGTGAGTTGATTGAGAGCGGACGAGTAGAGAGTATTCCTCCGATGGTTGTGACAAGTTCCCGAGGACGTGTTCGGCCAGATATCTTCTACAAAATGATGAAGATACCGAGTTCATAATTTTGAGTCCGTGCGAGAGACTCCGGATTGACCGTGGCCGAGAACAGTTGTGTTCCCCTCCGAATGGCGGCGCGCAAGACTGCGATGTCTTGGCACTGAGACTCGGGGCAGATGCTAATTGGTGCTATCTGTCCACCTCTCCGAAGATGCCAAGTTGATTTATGGCACCATGTATCGAAGGTTTAGACGAATGCGTCCGATGTAGCAGACTTCGTCAGATTCCCCCTCGTTTGAGGGGTTTTTGATTGTGGGGACGCTCTTCCCTGCAGGCGCAAGCCCCTGCAGTTAATTACGCTACCGCATCGCGGTAACAACTTTCTCCTTCTCCAGATGGTCACTTCGTGTCGTGGATATTTGTTTTGTGTTTTGTTGCCCGTGGATTGTTTACGGAGACTGAGTTATGTCGTCGCCCGTAGGGCGTGGACTAGTCCAAATCCGTATTATCTTAGATTTGGGTTTGGGGGTTTGGTTTGAGGATACGTCAGCCATACTTGAGGCTAAGATCAACTCAAACGTTTGTTAAGGATACGTTAGTCTAACTTTGAGACTAAGATCAACTTAACGGGATCGTTTAGATCCGACAAAGGAGCGTTTTAGGCTCCATTGTTCCAGTTTAAGGACATAGTGGTCCATCGTATGTATGGCCGTCGGGACCCGTCACCTCTCTGACGACGTTGAAGGATTACAACGACGGATGTCAGAGGAGTTCAGGGATGTACCCTCGAGCCAGAATTAATTGGGGGGATTTATAGTCCACTCTGTTTGAAGGTTTAAGGATACGTTAGCCATCTTTACAGCTAAGATCAACTTAAACGGGACCGTTTAGATCCGACAAAAGAGCATGCGGGGCTCTATTGTTCTAGTTTAAGGACATTGCGGTCCATGGGTAGTTTAAGGACATTGCGGTCCATGGGTAGTTTAAGGACATTGCGGTCCATGGGTAGTTTTAAGACATCTCGGTCGAGGTTAAGGACGTCGTAGTCCATGGGTTTAAGGACTCCATAGTCCGGTATGTGCTCTGGATGCTTCACACGGGTTCACTGCCGTGCTTGGCGAGGACCAGGCTCCGCTCTGGACGTTTTCCGCGGGGTCAAAGAGTGACGTTATCCGCATTCCACGTAACCAGGAATTTTGCATTAGACCCGGGTTTAAGGACCCCACAGTCCATATCAATGTGTGGTCGTCGGGACCCGTCACCTCTTTGAAGACATTGAGGGATTACAATGTCAAATATCAAAGGAGTGAAGAGATGTACGCTAGAACCGGAGTGGATTAAATAGTCCTTGGCCCAATTTGGGATCAAGACCAATTAATTATGTTATGAGCCCATTAGCCCAGTTGATTACGAATTGAGGACTTATGGCCAGCTTGGGCTAAGTCCAATCAGGAGAGGCTTTGCCTCTATCCATTTAGCCAATTAGACCAATGTCTAGTGTTAAACACTAAAGACCAACCAGTGTCGAACACTGAGAATGAGACTGACAAGTTAGTGTTTAACACTAAAAGATAATTGGTGTTAAACACCAGCAACAGGGCTTTTCAAATTAGTGTTAAACACTAAAACAGATCAGTATCAAACACTGGCAACAGAGATCTCAAATTAGTGTTAAACACTAAGGTAGTCAGTGTTGGACACTGCAAATAAAGTTTTTTGATTAGTGTTAAACACTAAGGCCCAACAGTGTTTTAACACTGGGTTCGGGAGTTTCAATTAGTGTTAAGCACTAAGGCAAGAGGGGTCACATGGCGACACGTGAGAGCGCCCTCCCTTCATTTGTTCTTCTGAGACTATTGCATCTTTTAGAGCATCACGTGCCATCACGTGACGGGCATTCAAATGCTTATACGTTAAAGCTTCTGCCTAGGGTCACGTGGGTCACGTGAGGCACTGCTTCAAAGGGGCTTTCTGTAGATCTTTTGGGGGGGGTCACGTGGTGACACGTGACCCCGCCTCTATGTATGTTGTTTAGAGGATCTGTTAATCTTTTCCAGGAATTAAACTCCTCGTAGGGTTAAACCCTGACAGTAATTTCAGAGGAATTAAATTCCTACTTCCTTTTGAAGATTTATATTCCGGAATAGAGTTGAACTCTGAATTTTCTGTAGGAATTAAATTCCTCATACATGTGAAGAACTCAATAGGGTTAAACCCTAATAAAAGCTTTTAAGGAATTAAATTCCCATTCTCTGTTAAATTATGATCAAGGGAATTAAATCCCCGCTGTTCCAACAGAACTAGGTTCTTAATTAGGGTTAAACCCTGTTTCTTTTTGCTCTGAAGGAATTAAATTCCCATAACACAGGGTCAAGCCCTAGTTTTATTTTAAAGGAATTAAATTCCTATAGTTCTGTGAGAATTAAATTCTCGTGCTTCCATTCCCTCTCTATGTTTTGGATCTGCATGGCAGGATCTCGACCCATTGAGAATTAAATTCTCAACTTCAAGGGGAGATGTGCACTTTGCAGATCCTCTATCAAAGAGAGAAGAAATATGTTCTTCTGTTTTATATATCAGAGTTAAACTCTGTTGAGAATTAAATTCTCTTTTCCTTCAAGGAGCCTTCCCTTTCTTACCTAGGGTTTTCTTTTGCAGAAGATCCAAGTTCCTCGAAGTATCAAGGATCTCTCTCCCTTTCTTCCCTCTGCGTATATGTCTCTTTTTTGTGTCTCTTGGCTCCTATTTATAGGAGAAGCAGCCGAATCAATTAGTTTTTGACGAATCTTCATTGAGAGGTTTGATTTGCATCCATCATTCGTTTTTGACCTTTGGATTATTAGGTGAATTTTATTCACCATTGGATTTCAAATCCAGGGATTCTCTTTTGTTATTTCGGTTAGATTTAAAGGGGAAATCTTTCCAAACCCGAGATTTTCCCATAGATAAATGATATTCAATCATCTTTAAATCTTTAATTCGATTGGTTCCAGATAATCGCTTTCCTTTGGAAAGATTCGAATCTCTTTCAGAATTTAATTCTGTCAACGAAATGAGCTTTGAAAGCCGGTCACGTGTGACCACGTGACCCATGGTCACGTGTGGGCACGTGACCCCCTTTGAACGAGCCTTCCTCTTTCTTTTTGCGCTCTGTCTTCTGGTTGCTGCTTAACCGTCACGTGCCACCACGTGACCCCTGGTCACGTGTGAGCACGTGACCCTTGTCTGGACTCTTTTTCTTGATTTAACTGGAGAACAATTCTGATGTTTTGATCGTCACGTGCCAACACGTGACCCTGGTCATGTGGGAGCACGTGTCCTCTTCTGAAGCTTTTTCCTTAATTTGATCAGGAAGCGTTGGGTCTTTGCTGCTGCTTTTAAATGTCACGTGCCGACACGTGACCCAGGTCACGTGGGAACACGTGACCCTTACTGAAGCCTCTCTCTTTGATGTAGTTGGGAAACTGAACTTGCTTTGCCGGTACTTTTGGGTGTCACGTGCCAACACGTGACTGCTGGTCACGTGTAAGCACGTGACCCTCTTCTGAAGCTTTTTCCATAAGCTTTCCTGATTTTAAATCAGGAAACAAATGCCCCCATAGCGTTGTTCTCACGTGTCAGCACGTGAGTGCAACGCTGTCACCTCTTGCGACCGTTGGATTCCTTTAGGGATCTGGGGAGATGAAACGTTTCCATTGCCTTCTATAAATACCTCTGTCTCTTCATAGGAGCCTTCACTTTGCTCATCTTCTTCTTCTGAGAACTTTTTCCTTGAGAATTTAATTCTCGCTTCCAGAGCTTAGTTCTCTGTCTTGAAACAATTTTCAGAGTTTAACTCTGTTCGAAAAGAATTCTTTTCCTCAGGTAATGTTCTTGGACAAACGATGGACCTTCTCATTCCTCTGGATTTTAAATCCAAAACAAGGGTTTTTACCCTTTTTTCTTCCTGTTTTTCCATAAGAACATGAAACCGCTTAACCTTCAAACTGTAGATCTCTTAGGGTTTAGATGATCTTTGGGGAGATGATGATGGCGTTTCAACTCCATGGAATTTAATTCCATCCAAAAATGATTTTGGGAATTTAATTCCCTTTTCTTAATAAGGAATTTTAATTCCAATGAAGGACTTGATTTCTTCACGCGGAGGCTTCCTGGGGTCTCTTGGCCCGAGGTTGTTCTCTTGCAATTAATGAAACAGGAGTTTTCTAATGATTCTCATGACCTTTATTTCAGGTATCATGGATGCCCATCTGTATGGTCTTGACGAGATCATTTCCTACGGGAATATTCGTGCGCTGGGCCGCAGTCAGAACCAGGAGTTCACCGATGCTCAGTGTGCCGAGATCATGAGCCGCTTTGACGAGTACAACCATCGTCTACTCCCCCGTCGCTCTTCTCTTCTGAGGCTGATCGTGCTGGCGATCAGGGAGGCTCTCCCTTTATTCTGTGCTGGTGTGCCGCTTGGGGCATTGGACGCCGCCGAGGATAAAGTACACTCAGTGTATCTGATGCACTTGATCTCAAAGAGAAGGCGGGATAATCTCATTGATCTCCTGCATCAGATTTTTCAGCAATCAGCCATACTTGCCGCCTACCGGAGGGTAGAGGACATCCGCGGGGACCCCGATGCTTGTGATCGTGAGAGGAAGCATACTCGGGAGGTTCGAAATGCTTGGAAGATCTTGAATAAAGTTAATTTTGAGTTTCTCAACCCATACCCCGCATCTGAAGTTTTACCATTGTAAATGTGTCCTCTACATTTTGTATGAACCTCTTGAAGTATGCATGCCTTTTCTCCGGGATTTTATCATTTTGCTACTGTTGTTGTTTGTGCTTTTAATATGCAGGGTACTACTCCATATATTTTCTTTTAAGTGTACATCAGGTTTAGGCCTCACGTGTTCTGCACGTGGGGTCCCTTGATGGGGCTGTTCACAAAATTTTCCCATGCCGTATTTTCAGTGCACAATATTGGATGCAGAGAAAGGGCCTTGGAAATAATTTCATCTCCTTGATTTTAGATGCCTTTCCCTTTTTTGGCCTTGGAAATAGCTTTACCATGCAAGATTTTCCGCGCACAGCACTTAATACACTTCTTTATATATAAGGCTATAGCTTTCTTTTCCCTTTATGGAGAGATTTCTATTATTATTATTTTTTTGTAACTTGTCTTGAGAGACAAACGAGTGCCATGGCCTGCAATCGTCCGCACGCTCGTCGACAGCCGTGGGAAGTTCCTATCGAGGAGATGCTCCCCCGCTTTGCTGCTCGGTTGGTGGATCCCCTCCTTACCGACAACGAATGCGACTCAGCCATGCATGAACTCTCGATCCGTAGGGGGTCCCCCCTCCCGATAGGTTCTCTCTAGCTCCGGATGATCCTCACGGCCGTGCTTGCCGACATCCCTCCTCACCCGGCAGAGATGACCCTGGCGATGCTTGATGCGGCGGAAGAAAAGCTCGAGGGCTTTCATGAGGCGTGCCTGATTACTCAGGCTTTGAAGGACTGCTCAATTCATCTGCTGAGCGAGATAAGAGCCCGACGGGCTGTTATGTCTGCTTTTGCAGATGGCCATGGCGCCCATCGATGGGAAGCGACTTCTCGTGAGAACCGTCGCTTTGATGTGTTGGAGAGAGCAGAGAGAGAGATGGAGAACCTTGTTCTTTGTTTTGTTAACCCTTGTATTTCTGATCCCTTGTTTGGTGATCTTTTCCGTTAGCGTAGAACATTTTTAAATTAGTCCCTCCTTTTCTACGCTTTATGCCGAAATTCCATGTAGGCTTGGTGCTAGCATGTATGTTTCCGCTTGCATAAATAAACTTTGTATTCTTCTTATGAGAACTTTCTTTAATTGCAAATGCTATCATCATTTTCCTTTCTTGTTGCCTTTCACGTCAGGTGATGTGAGCGCGTTTTAGATCGATTATTCCCGTCGACTGGAAGCCCATTTATACGGTCTTGTAAATGTCTTGTTTCCAAGGCCGCGGTCACGAAAGCGAGCTTACGTGGCCTGATAGAGCGACACGTAGCGAACATATTGTTGTGCGAGAAAAGGGCTCGGCCGTAAATTTTCGGAAAGGGCATTGGCTTCTAAGGCGCTGAGCGAGCTTCAGGCCAGCCTCACAGCCAAGGCCAACAAAGCATACGAACTCTGGCGGGTGCTTCAGGAGTCCATCAAAGAGGTGGTGGCTCTCGATAAAGCTGCCACGTTCACTCGTGAGAGGGTCAAGGCTCATAAGGCCACTGAGAAAGAGCTTGAAGCTCGGCTCGCTTCGTATCAGGCTCAGCAAGCTCAAACGGAGGCTCGTCTTTTGGAGATCTTGCGTCATGAAGCCGTGGTCCAACAAAAGCAGGATGAGCTGACCAAGCTGCTGAATCGCCCGCCGGCTTGAAACATTTGTATTTTCTCCTTCCTTTTTGTACATACTCATGGATGAGAGTATTCTCTTTTTGTTTCTTTCATGAATTGTACTTTGTACCCATTTTGGTTTATGAATAAAAGATACATTTTTCTTCTCAATGATGTGTCTCCTTTTCATTGAATGTATTCTGCGGATATTCTATCTTGATCTCCTTGCAGGACAGCAATGGCTCAGGACTCAGGGTTAAGATCTGCTTCCTAAGGCTTTTGCATCTTATGAGCCACGAGGGTCTCATAAAGAGTTTTTCTCCCTACAGGTCGAGAGGATCCCATAGGTGTGAGTTCTTCTTAAAGATCGTGAGGATCCTTAAGCGGGTTTTCCCTTGAGAGTCGTAAGGATCTCACAAGAGAGTTTTTCTTCCTTACAGGTCGTGAGGACCTGCAAATGTCGGATGTGATCGTCCTTATCCGTGTTTCACGGAGTCAGGGGTCTCTCCAGGTATTGTAGTTTAAAGACGTCGCGGTCAAGGTTAAGGACCTCATAGTCCGTGGATTTAGGGAATCCACAGTCCGATGTTAGTTTTAAGACGTCACGGTCAAGGTTAAGGACCTCATAGTCCGTGGATTTAGGGACTCCACAGTCCGATGTGTGGTTGCAGGGACCCGTCACCTCTTTGAAGACGTTGAGGAATTACAACGCCAGGCATCAAAGGAGTGAAGAGATGTACCCTTAAACCAAGGCAAAATCTGTAAGGAATCGGGGTGGTTGATCGTTAGTTTTAAGACATCACGGTCGAGGTTAAGGACGTCATAGTCCGTGGATTTTAAGGACTCCACAGTCCGGTATTTGCTCTGGATGCTTCACACGGGTTCACTGCCGTGCTTGGCGAGGACCAGGCTCCGCTCTGGGCGTTTTCCGCGGGGTCAAAGAGTGACGTTATCCGCGTTCCACGTAACCAGGAATTTTGCACTAGATGCTTCACACGGGTTCACTGCCGTGCTCGGCGAGGACTAGGCTCCGCTCTGGACGTTTTCCACGGGGTCAAAGAGTGACATTATCCGCGTTCCACGTGACCAGGAATTTTGCACTAGATGCTTCACACGGGTTCACTGCCGTGCTTGGCGAGGACTAGGCTCCGCTCTGGATGCTTCACACGGGTTCACTGCCGTGCTCTGCGAGGACCAGGATCCGCTCTGGATGTTTTCCACGGGGTCAAAGAGTGACGTTATCCGCGTTCCACGTAACCAGGGATTTTGCACTAGATGCTTCACACGGGTTCACTGCCGCGCTCAGCGAGGACTAGGCTCCGCTCTGGACGTTTTCCACGGGGTCAAAGAGTGAAATTATCCGCGTTCCACGTGACCAGGAATTTTGCACTAGATGCTTCACACGGGTTCACTGCCGTGCTTGGCGAGGACTAGGCTCCGATCTGGACGTTTTACACGGGGTCAAAGAGTGACATTATCCGCGTTCCACGTGACCAGGAATTTTGCACTAGATGCTTCACACGGGTTCACTGCCGTGCTTGGCGAGGACTAGGCTCCGCTCTGGACGTTTTCCACGGGGTCAAAGAGTGACATTATCCGCGTTCCACGTGACCAGGAATTTTGCACTAGATGCTTCACACGGGTTCACTGCCGTGCTTGGCGAGGACTAGGCTCCGCTCTGGACGTTTTACACGGGTTCAAAGAGTGACATTATCCGCGTTCCACGTGACCAGGAATTTTGCTGATTGTATCCGCATTTCACGGGATGGAGGTTTGACTGTTGGCGATATGTATACCACCGAGCCATGGAACTGGAAGTTGCCGCTGTTCCGCTTAGCTTGAAGTTGTGTCCGTTGTTACGAGACGAGTGTTGGGATGATCTCTAGGTCGCTTGTGGCCCGTCGAGATTTAGCTTCTTTCTTTGGTGAAACCTGGGGGAGGGAGGTATGTTCCCTTTTTGTTTATGCCATTGGATTGTATACAGGGTGTGATGGAACATCACCTGTAAGGCATACATTTTATTTTTATTTTATTTCTTTTTCCGCGATGCTCTATCGTTTCAGCTTTTATATCGCGAAGGTCACGATTGCCCCATCATTTCGGCTATTTTTCGCGATGCCCAATCATTTCGGCTATTTATTTATTTTCTACTCGCTGCTTTTTATTGCGAGTTGCCCCATCGTTTCGGCTATTTTTCATGCATACATTTTTACTTGCTGCTTTTTATTGCAAGTTGCCCCATCATTTCGGCTATTTCGTAGGCATGTGTGGCTTGCTAGCTTTTTCGCCGCAAGCTTGGATTTTAGACACCGATTTCGGCATCAGCACCGCTGCAACTGGGATGCTGCCAGGAGCGAATCATCATTTGCCTTTGTCGATATTGAACAAAGGTGGCTTAGTAAACAGGGTTAAGGGTCCTGTCGACCAAGGCTTTTGACTTCATGAGCCGTAAGGGTCTCACCAAGGTATTTCTCCCTACAAGTCGTGAGGATCTTGCAGGTGTATTTTCTCCTTAGGGATCGTGAGGATTCCTAAGTGTATGTTCCTCTGCAAGTCGTAAGGATCCTACAAGAGGGCTTTCTCCTTATGGGTCGAGAGGACCTACAAGGGTTGGACTTTGCTGGGGAAATGTTTTTTCGCGCCCGTGGATTGTATACGAGGGTCAGTATTGAGCCTCTTGTAGGGCAATATCGAAGGTTGTGGAGGATTTGCTTAAGAACAGGTTTAGGTTTCTGTAACTTAAGACTTTCAAATCTCATGAGCCGTGAGGGTCCCATAAGAGAATTCTCCTTACGAGTCGTGAGGATCTCGTAAGTGTATTTTCTCCTTAGGAATCATGAGGATCCCTAAGTGTGTTGCTCCTTTGTGAGTCGTAAGGATCTCACGCCGGTGGTTTCTCCTTACAAGGTCGAGAGGACCCTGCAAGTGTCTTTTTAACGAGGTTGCGCCCTTTCGGGTTTTCACAAACACTCGCCGGTAGTCCTGCTGTTTTTACTCACGGAGCCCTTTCGGGTTTTCATCCGTGCCCATTTTGCTTATGAACATACCGTTTTATTCTTTTTCACTTTTTGTTTTCTAACAAGGTCGCGCCCTTTCGGGTTTTCACGAACACTTGCCGGCAGCCCTGCTGTTTTTACTCACGGAGCCCTTTCGGGTTTTCATCCGTGCCCATTTTGCTTATGGACATACCATTTTTTCTTTCATTTTTTTATTTTTCTTTTTCTCCCTTTTTTTTGTCAGCCTAAAGATGCTGCGGTAGTAGTTTAGAGACGTTTCGGTCCGTCGTTAGTTTAAGGATGTTTCGGTCAATCGATAGTTTACGGACGTTTCAGTCCGTCGTTAGTTTAAGGACGTTTCGGTCCATCGTTAGTTTAAGGACGTTTCGGTCCACCGTTAGTTTAAGGACGTTTCGGTCCGCCGCTATGGGAAGGCCGGCTGCTGCTTGTAAAGTCTGAGCCTAGGAAGATAGTGAGCGGACATAGTCGTCGTCATCTATCATTGACCCAGGCTGTGGCTTATTAAGCGTAGTATTTCTTTAAGAAGCGGCCGTTTATTGGCCTGAAAGGCCTTTCACCGTGCATGTCCATGAGTAGGTAGGCTCCACCCTGGTAGACCTTGTCTATGATGTACGGGCCTTCATAGTTTGGCTCAAATTTTCCTCGCTTGGCACGATTGGGGATCATAGGTCTTTTGACCACTAGTACGAGTTCGCCTTGGCGGAATGTCCTCGGCCTGGTCAATCTTTCGTACGAGCGCGTCATCTTTGCTTTGTAGGCCTCTAGATGTTGTTGCGCTATGAGCCGGGTTTCGTCGAGAGCATCAAGCTCCTCAAGCCGAAGGTGAGCATTTTCTTCGTTCGTCAGCTCGTGGTGGACTGCTACTCGTAGAGAGGGTAACTCTATCTCGAGGGGGAGCACTGCTTCCGTCCCAAATATCAACGCGTACGACGTTGTGTTCGTGGCCGTCTTGAATGTAGTTCGATAAGCCCAAAGGGCTTCTTGGAGCCTTTCGTGCCAGTCTCTCTTATTCCTGGAAACGGTCTTTTTTATGATCTTCGTCAAGGTCTTATTGAAGGCCTCGGCCAGACCGTTAGCTCGTGGATTGTAAACCGAAGAATATCTCCATTCTATATTGTGCTGCTGTGCGAAGCGGCTAATCTTATGGCTTCGGTAGGCCGGCCCATTATCGGAGATAATCCGCCGTGGAGTTCCGAACCGATAGATGACGTGCGTCTTGAAGAAATGGAGGATATTCTCCGTCTTCACTTCCCTCAGTGGTACTGCTTCTGCCCATTTGGAGAAGTAATCAGTTGTCGCCAGGATAAAACGGTGTCCCCGGGATGATGCTGGCTCAATGGGGCCGACTATGTCAGTCCCCCACATTTCGAATGGCCAACTAGCCACCGTTGGATGTAGTGGATTCGGATGTTGGTGGATGAAGTCTCCATGAATCTGGCATGAGTGGCATTGCTTCGCATACTCGAGGCAGTCCTGGATCATCGTGGGCCAGTAGTAACCCATCCGTTTAATTTTTAACTTCATCTTTGGGCCTGCTTGGTGAGAACCGCAAATTCCGTCATGAACTTCCTGAATGACTCTTTCTGCTTCGTCAGGTCCTAAGCATCTCAGCCATAGAGAATCAAACGATCTCTTATATAGAATATCGTTGACGAAAGCGAAAGATAGAGCTCATTTCATGAGCTGATGTCTTGAGGACGCTTCTTTAGGCATTCGGTGGGACTTAAAGTAGTCTATGAAGACTTCCCTCCAGTCTTCGGCCTTCTCATGGTCTTTTATTTGTAGGGTCGTCTGCTCAGTCGCTCCCTTCTCCTTATATAATCCCGGAGGTATTTCCGCCGGGGCGAGCACTCGACGGCTTTGTACCACGATTCTGACGTCATCGAGGTTCTCGTCAGCCAGTTCTTTAGCAAGTTTAGCCAACGCGTCTGCTTTGCTGTTTTCCGCGCGCGGTATGTTCTCCAAAGTATAGGAGGGAATTTGGGTCAATAGTTGTTGCACTTTTTCGCCGTACTTCACCAACTCCGGCTTGCACGTTTGGTAGTCACCATTTACTTGACTAATGACCAGCTGAGAATCCCCGTATATAAGGAGGTCTTCAATTCCCATGTCGATGGCGATTTCGAGGCCTGCTATCAGAGCTTCGTATTCAGCTTCATTGTTTGTCCTCGGCTCTGTTAAGGAGAAGGCGAAGCGCATTATCCCTCCTTGTGGAGTTGCAAAGACGAGGCCTATCCCCGATTTGATCATTGGGATACCTTGTTTCTGTTTCTTTACGGAGGACGCTCCATCGAATAGAGTTCCCATCGGGTGCTTCCGCCGCTAATCGCATCAAATGCATGCTCGTCCGGCAAATCACAGTTCAGAGGAGAATCGAACGGTATCGGGTGCTCAGCGAGGAAATCGGCAATGGCCTGGCCCTTCATTGCCTTGAGAGGTTGATACGTTATCGAGAACTCCATCAAGAGCAGGGCCCATTTAGCGAGTCGTCCTGTCAATATGGCTTTTGACATCAAGTACTTAAGGGGATCCACCTTTGAAATGAGACGGACTTCATGCGCCAGCGCATAGTGCCTGAGCTTTGTTATCGCGAAGATTAACGCCAAGCAATGTTTTTCAATAGGAGAGTAGTTGCTTTCTGCCCCCAGTAGAACCCGACTTAAGTAGTAGAGTGCTCTCTCTTTCCCCTGATCGTTCTCTTGTGCCCATAATGCGCCCAAGGAACCTTCGAGGGCGGTTGTATAAAGAATGAGGGGTTTTCCTTTGACCGGCGCAGCCAACACCGGAGGGTTCTGCAGGTACTGCTTGATCTCGTCTAGTGCACCTTGACATTTGTGATCCCAAGCGAATGGAGTTCCCTTTTTCATCAGGTGACTGTAAGGACGGCATTTGCCCGAAAGATTAGCGATAAACCGCCGGATGTATGCGAGCTTCCCCTGGAGAGACCGCAACTGCTTGAGGGTTCTTGGCGGAGGCATTTCCATGATCGCTTTAATCTTTGACGGATCTATTTCAATACCTCGGTGTCGAACGATGAATCCCAGAAATTTGCCCGAGGAGACTCCAAACGCACATTTGAGGGGATTCATTTTCAAATTATATTGCCGAAGGCGTCGAAATACAGTCTCCAGATGCTTCAAATGATCTTCGTATGACATGCTCTTTACTACGAGGTCATCGATATAGCACTCGACGACGTCGTGTATGAGGTCATCAAAGATCTTCGTCCTGGCCCTTTGATAGGTAGCGCCAGCGTTCTTTAGACCAAAGGGCATAACCCTGTAGCAGAATATACCCAAAGGGGTGCGGAAAGCGGTGTGCTTCTGGTCTTCGGGATGCATCTTTATCTGATTGTATCCTGACGAACCATCCATAAAGGAGAAAACCTCGTGAGTGGACGTGTTATCTATCATTAGCTCGGTTACTGGTACTGGGAAATCATCTTTTGGACAGGCTTTATTGAGATCCCTGAAATCCACGCATATGCGTACCGTTCCATTCTTCTTCATTACCGGGACGATATTGGCGATCCAGTCGGGATATTGGACTTCTTGGATAAATCCAGAATCGATCAGCTTCTTGACTTCGGCGTTGATGCTCATCTCAAGCTCGAGTCGCATCCTCCTTGGCGCCTGCTTGACTGGCTTGATATCTGGGGATATTGCTAATTTATGCACAGCAATCTCCGGATCTAATCCTGGCATCTCGGAGTAGTTCCACGCGAAGCAGTCTTTATGCCGTAGAAGCACGTTCTTTAACGCAGCCACCCTTTCTTCGGATAGCAGCTCGCTGACAAATGTCGGTCGCGGGTCGTCTGCCGATCCCAACTCAATCTTCTTGAGGTTATCTGCAGTAGTGTGTATACCATCTTCCAGTTCTTTCGGAGCGGGCGGAAATTCTGAGATCACCTCATCATCGCTGTTCTTAAAGCACCGGGGAAGGTCATCTACGTTCTCGGGCTCTTCTCCTAATATCGTAATCGTATAACAGGTGCGAACCCGCTCCCCGGACTGAGGTGGACCCGGTTCTGCTCTTGCGGCCTTGGGTTCATGCTTTTGTGGCGGCGTTACCCTCCAGCCGTCGGATAAAGCGAATCTGCCCTGTTGGTACTGGTCCTCGACCCAGTTCTTGAAGGTGAAGCAGTCTTCGGTAGGATGTCCTATGGCTCGGTGATAAGAGCAATAGCTCAGATGAGGAGCCTTGTTAGCTTGCTCAGGATGTCTAGACTCTGGAAGCGCGATCATTTGATGTTTTATAGCGAGCTTAAGTAACTTCTCCGTCTTGTCTCGGGGGAAGGAGTACGCTCGACTCATCTTCTTCATGAGGGACAAATCCGAGCCGTGCAACACCCGACCACGTAACCCTCTAATCCTGCGTCGTTGTTGTCGGCTCTTCTTTCCGCTTCTTGATTTGTTTCCGTCTCTGCGTCGGGCCTTTCGTACAACGGATTGACGAGGATAAGCGTCTTTGTCTTTTGCAGCATGTTGAAATAGACGTTGCGTCCTGGCCTTCTCGTAGATGGCCATTTCGCGGTTGTGGTCTTCCCGAGCTTTCTGACCCACTTTCCTGATAGGCTTGCCCATTCGTTCTTCAAACGACGGACTCGGCGCTTCAATCGCGGGGTCTAGTTTTGATGAGGGGTTGGCATCTCCCGACGAGGCGTCCTCTTCTTCATCAAAGGTATACATGGCGTAGCTACTGTGGGCCCGTTCCCGTTTTCCGGCTCTTGCGTATCCAAGCCCGAGTGTTTCCATTTTCCCGTTGGGCAATTTGCGTTGAGTCCCGGGGACATCCTAAATCCTGTTGTAGAACCGAGCCTGCCGAACAGTCTGTTTTAAGGGTACTCCTTGGCGCTTCAATAGCTTCTTTAATCCATTTGTATAGTATCTGGGCAGACGGATGGGTTGGAGCCTGTCAAGTGTAGCATCCGCACCACGCCAGATCTCTTTCTCTATTTTCGACTCTGAGGATCGGTAGAATAGGATCACCTTCTCACCCCTTTGCCTGGGAGGGACGTAAAATGTTTGCAGGTCCTGCACATTATGAGCCTGAAGCGTGTCGAGATCCTTGTAGTGTTCTCGCGGTACCATGGTGATTTGCAAACTATGGTCATCGCCAGGGGGTGCTTGTATTGACAGCCGATTGGAGAACACAGCATTAACTTCATCTTCTGAATCACTTCTGAAGACTAACATGGGGGCGGGCGTCCCCAGGTTGTTGCGTTGAGATGGCCCTGCATAAACTATCACTAGTAAAATAGGGGGTTGCCCCTACGGATGGAATTATCCGTTGGGGCAGATTTTACTTGGCCCTACGGATTACTCCGTAGGGCTAAAGGGTTGCCCCTACGGGCACATACGTTCAAGAATAAAAAAATTAATTCTTAATTTGGTGTTTGCCCCTACGGTGGCGCAAACAAAGGACCTACGGGTATATCCGTAGGGACAAGTAAATATCGATTTATTAAGACCCCAGACCGATCGCCTACGCTCACTTTCTCTCTCTCTCTCTCGATCGGGCGCGAGAAAAATCCCCAAATCGCCACGCCGTCGTCGCCACCGTCGTTCTCCTCGTCGCCACCCGCCGGTTTCGTCGCCACCGCAGTTCTCGTCGCCACCGCGGTTCAGGTCGTCGCCCCAGCCCCAGCAGCAGCCGTTCAGGTGAGTAAATCTCGAGGTAAATTAAAGAATTTTTGGATTATTTTGGGCTTAGGGTTCATGGCTGGGTCTGGGGTTGCGCGCGCGAGTTGGGGTTGGGCAGGGGTCGCGGTCGCGGTCGAGGTCGGGGTCAGGGTAGGGTTAGGGTTGGGGTTCGGCTGCTGCTGGGGTGGGGCTGGGGTTAGGGTTTGCCTTAGGGTTGGTGTTGGGGTTTAGCTGGCCACGCTGGGGTTAGGGTTGGGCTGGGGCTGGGGGCTGGGGCTGGGGGCTGGGGCTGGGGCACGCGGGGTTTTGGGATCTTTGTAATTTGCTTGCTCTGTTTGGGGTTTCAGTTGATCCTCATTAAAAAATTGGTGATTGATCTCTTCAATCATATTATTATCTGTAGTTAAAATTTTTGTGAAGCCTTCAGAGTTTGGAAAAATCTAGAATTACCGTTGAAATTCTGGCAACATTCAAAAACTGTGTATATGATGTGTGTGTGTGTATGCATGTATATACATTTGAAATTTATCTTTCTTCTATGATATAAAACGGTTAAACCGAAGAAAATTACTGGGGGAATTTTTGCTAAAATGTCTTGAGAGGGGGTTCAAGTGATGGGATAATTTCATTTGGTAATCTTTTACTTATTTTACATCTCTTATTTTTTCATGCAAAAATCTGAATAGGTTTCTTGCAATTTTGCCTGTCGATCAATTATTATATTTATTTCTATTTTTTGTGGATGATTTGGCTTCAATTGAATGGAGGCGATGATGGCTTGCCCTCAAGCTTCCACTTTTATGAGCTTTATAGTTATGAGATTGGCGAGGCAAGCTGGTTTGTAGCCATCTTATTTCTTTTCCTAAATTCAAATCCAAATATAAACTGTCTGATTGAGAGAGAGAGAGTATGGGAGATTATGTATTATTCAATGTGTTTGGAAGCTGGCATGTTCTGAGCGTCATCTCTGCATGAAAGCTATGGTTTTGCAAAGGGTTTGCCCTAACTATTTTCTGTGGGGAAGCTGAAGGCCTGAAGCTTCATCAAACTCAGGATTGGATTCTGGTCGGGTATTGTAAATTCTTGTGAAAGTTCCGTTCAAGATTTGTTCAGAGCTTGCATAACATCCTTTTCATCTTTATGAGATCTTTATGCAGTCATTTTTTTGGGTTTATATATTTCTCGAGCCCGTTTGACTTTGGACTTAGGATAACCCCAAATCTCTTTCTTATTTTGATTCCTAAGCTGGCATATCTGAGGCTCGTATTCCAGTATCGTTGCTGGAAAAGCTAGGGCTGCGAACATTTTTGCAACGATAATTTCTGTATGACAGCTTAAGCACACATAAAACTTAAACAATCTTGAAGCACTGCAGTTTTTCACTAAACTACCTAAAAGTTTTTATATTGCTGCAAGCTTCCTTAAAGTGCTGCATCTAAGTGTATTTTAGTGGGAAAACCCTTGAAAGCCAAACTTCATGGGGTTTGCTGTTTGCCTTCTCTGTAGCTAGTTTGAGGTTTATTTAGTTTTGGATTTGTTTTGCAACACTCTCTGAGTTCCAAATCAACAAAAAGCTGAATGTTGAATCACAAGCAAGAAGCAGCCAAACTGGCCCTAAAGTAATCCTGAGTGATGATAATTTTCCAGGGAGTTTAAAATTTATAGAAATGGCGAGGCAACATTGGATTGTCTGCAAGTATTCAAGCAACCTGTTTGCAGCCATCATGCTATTTGTGATCCCAGTATAAAACTCAAACATGCCTCTTAGTTAGTTTACTTTAATTTGTTATTTATGTGTGTGTGTCAACATTGGATTGTCCCAAGTATAAAACCAAACCCACAAAACATCAAAACTGTCTCCGACAATCTTATGGTCATTAGACATAAGATTTATGCATAAAGGTAACATCTGCCAATATGCCATATCCAGACCGCAATCTATTTTTGCCTATTGGCTAATATGAAAATATCGGCCCGCGTATATGACATAATCAAAGTTGTTAAATCTTAATACGGTTTGTGTTTCGTTTTTTTATTTATCAGTTCTATCAATGTTGCGTATAACGCTTTATGATATCAGTATCCTACATTTGTAGTTTTAATTGTTGATTGTTATAGATGAATACCATTGCAATAATAGTTTTTGGTCGATGAATGCTATTGCAATGTAGGATGATCAGTTCTATCAATCTTGATCTCAATGGTTTAAAATCATGTTACACATACAACACGAATGCACAACAAACGCATAATTAGAGAGCGACTCAAGATATTCAGGTTAAAACCAATATATGATACTCGATGATAATATGAAACCTTCATATTCCCATCGATACCAATATACGCCTCGATATCTTTCCCTCTCGTTCCCAAAATTTTCTCTCGTTCCCGCGTCTCCAATTTTCTCTTCGTCGCCACCGCGCGCCCTCCGTTCTCAGCCCGCCACCGACCTCGTTCTTCCTCGTCGAGTTCCTCGTCGCCGATATTTGTGCCTACATTGATGCCTCAAGCAACGAATCAAATGATGTGGATCACAAACTAATTAAATAAATTTTGAATACCAATCTGGACTGGGATTTGAATACCAATCCTAGTTTGCTATATTTTTTTATATATAGTAGATGGTGATACTTCTTTAAGTAAAAACAACCCTACACTTAAGCGAAATCATAAATCGAAACACACATATATAGAATACAACTCATACATGGGTATCCTCAAATCTAACTTTCATTGAATTTGCACGCGCACTTAAAATAACAACCTTTATACTAAAAAAATTATGTATGCCATTACTTAGTAGTTTATGGTTTTAAGACGCAAAAGCCATTTGAGAAATACTTTTTCTACCCACTATTAATCCATATTCTCAATATAGTCATTGAATTTGCACGCGAACATCATAAGAAGGAGAATACAGTAATGTGGCAGAAGGAGAAGACAGTAATGTGGCGGAAGAAGAAAAAAAATGACATTCCTCGTTCTCTGTTTCAGCATCAATCTTCTGATATGAACTAATGATGGCTTTCACATAGGCTTTTCCCTTTAGAGACTTCTTAGTGTCCAATGGAAAGCATACATCAGATTTGTGCAGGTCGGGTTCTTCTATGACTTTTAAGAGTCTCAACTGATTCTGTAAATTACACTCTAGTTGGGTGGTACTTTTACCACTTCTCACTGCAGGTGCGCTCTCTAATATCCATTTTGAATGTAATATTATCGATATTCAAAATGGATATTAGAGAGCGCACCTGCAGTGAGAAGTGGTAAAAGTATCACCCAACTAGGGTGTAATTTACAGAATCAGTTGAGACTCTTAAAAGTCATAGAAGAGCCCGACCTGCACAAATCTGATGTATGCTTTCCATTGGACACTAAGAAGTCTCTAAAGGGAAAAGCCTATGTGAAAGCCATCATTAGTTCATATCAGAAGATTGATGCTGAAATAGAGAACGAGGAATGTCATTTTTTTCTTCTTCCGCCACATTACTGTCTTCTCCTTCTGCCACATTACTGTCTTCTCCTTCTTATGATGTTCACGTGTAAATTCAATGACTATATTGAGAATATGGATTAATAGTGGGTAGGAAAAGTATTTCTCAAATGGCTTTTGCGTCTTAAAAGCATAAACTACTAAGTAATGACATACATAATTTTTTTAGTATAAATGTTGTTATTTTAAGTTTTCCCTTATAGAGATATGATCTAACTGCATCTATCAACTATAAGTGTGCAGAAAATTATGATAAGAAATCATAAGAAAGGGTCGTAGCCATGCATAACCTTGAATCTACATACCAAATCATGCAAAAGCATGCACTTATTGTCACCTTGCCTTAGAATATAAAATATCTTGGAAGACTATAAGCGAGCATTTAAATCTTGATAGCTTTTGACTTCAACATATATTTTTCTCAAGTACCATGAAATATACTTGCTCCGTATAAACCGTTTTCAGGAAGATGGATTAATAATGACAAATTATCCATTGTGGCTCACTAGGTTAGCATTTTCTCTTCTATTGACCATCTTTCTAATCTGCTTGGTAAATTTATTCGGAACCGGCTGCGAATCATTAAAAGACATGCATAAGAAAGAAAACTAAAATACAGATATATAGCATACCGATACATCGAAACTTCATAGTTGCGATGGCAATCCAGAGATATTTATTTCTACACACGTGGTGCGCGTGCGAATGCGTCAGGCATCATGGACAAATATTTCAGAACATGGAAAGTATTATTCGTATAAAGTAATTAAAACTTTTAAACACCTTGGGTAGATATTTTCTTAGTTGATGCAATCATATCATGAGGACTAAATTTAAGCTATTATACATATGCTTATGTATTTTTCTAATCTAATATATCACACACACAGAGAGAGAGAGAGAGGGGGAGAACACCAGGTAGATAGAGAAATCAGGTAGCAGGATCCTGAAGAAATGGAGTCCATAGCATTGCTCATCATCATCATCCGTGATCCCTTTGAAAAAATATTATCAAAGGGATCATGGATGATGATGATGAGCAATGCTATGGACTCTATTTCTTCAGGATCCTGCTACCTGATTTCTTTACCTACCAGGTGTTCTCTCTCTCTCTCTGTGTGTGTGTGTGTGTGATATTTTAGGTTAGAAAAATACATATGCATATGTATAATAGCTTAAATTTAATCCTCATGATATGATTGCATCACCTAAGAAAATATCTACCCAACGTGTTTAAAAGTTTTAATTACTTTATACGAATAATACTTTCCATGTTCTGAAATATTTGTCCATGATGCCTGACGCATTCGCACGCGCACCACGTGTGTAGAAATAAATATCTCTGGATTGCCATCGCAACTATGAAGTTTCGATGTATCGGTATGCTATATATCTGTATTTTAGTTTTCTTTCTTATGCATGTCTTTTAATGATTCGCAGCCGGTTCCGAATAAATTTACCAAGCAGATTAGAAAGATGGTCAATAGAAGAGAAAATGCTAACCTAGTGAGCCACAATGGATAATTTGTCATTATTAATCCATCTTCCTGAAAACGGTTTATACGGAGCAAGTATATTTCATGGTACTTGAGAAAAATATATGTTGAAGTCAAAAGCTATCAAGATTTAAATGCTCGCTTATAGTCTTCCAAGATATTTTATATTCTAAGGCAAGGTGACAATAAGTGCATGCTTTTGCATGATTTGGTATGTAGATTCAAGGTTATGCATGGCTACGACCCTTTCTTATGATTTCTTATCATAATTTTCTGCACACTTATAGTTGATAGATGCAGTTAGATCATATCTCTATAAGGGAAAACTTAAAATAACAACCTTTATACTAAAAAAATTATGTATGTCATTACTTAGTAGTTTATGGTTTTAAGACGCAAAAGCCATTTGAGAAATACTTTTCCTACCCACTATTAATCCATATTCTCAATATAGTCATTGAATTTGCACGCGAACATCATAAGAAGGAGAAGACAGTAATGTGGCAGAAGGAGAAGACAGTAATGTGGCGGAAGAAGAAAAAAATGACATTCCTCGTTCTCTGTTTCAGCATCAATCTTCTGATATGAACTAATGATGGCTTTCACATAGGCTTTTACCTTTAGAGACTTCTTAGTGTCCAATGGAAAGCATACATCAGATTTGTGCAGGTCGGGTTCTTCTATGACTTTTAAGAGTCTCAACTGATTCTGTAAATTACACCCTAGTTGGGTGATACTTTTACCACTTCTCACTGCAGGTGCGCTCTCTAATATCCATTTTGAATGTAATATTATAGATATCCATGCTTGTTTATGTCAAAATTACTTATATTGTCAATGTTTGATTGTCTAGTTGTTGGTGATGCGTCCATATCAGGGACAGAGGCCACTCCCGTTCCTCCAGGTATGTTTATATATTATATAGGGCATGTTTATTGATTTAGAATGCTATATCATAAATATACACACATTTCTTTTGCTCTTAGTCGTCCAACTCATTATCATGGGCTGCTTGATGAGATTAGATTTGCGCCTGATGATCTACAAGAGCTTGTTCACTCCCTGTCATATGTGTAAGCAGCGCTATATGCGAGTTTACCTTGTTAGTATGTATGTACAGAAATTAATTAATATTATTCAAATTTTGATACATGCAGATACCAGAGGAGCACATCTTCTATCTCTGTAGGTAAGGCTTTGAATTTGTTGATTTTGGTATTTCTTGTCAATTTTATAGACCAGTATGTGCTAAATATAATGTTCTGACAGTTGCTAGGGGGAAGGCAACATTCGAGGCTGCTGACCCCAGTCCTAGACGCCGCACACGGACGGCACCACGGAGGTTTGGAGATAGGCCGAGGACTGGGCTCTAGCAGGGCCTATATGAGGTTGGACTCCACCCCGGTGGTTACTTCCTCCGTCTCCAGTTAGCGACGTATCCAGCAGGAACAGGAGAGCTTGAAGGCCACCGTTCAGGAGTTGAATGAGATGCTGGTATGTATACTACTTAATAGTAAAATATAATGTCATATTATAGATATCAACATATCCAATATCAGTACATAGCCTGAGCTTATTTGGTTGTAGACTTATGTTTTATTAATCATACATACATATGTAATTGAAATAAACAACGCTTTTCCAAACTAGATATCCAAACAGGGTTTCGAAATAACTTAATAATGAAACGAATTCGAATAATAAATAGTTCTTACACGCTTCTTACACACGTTATATCCAGACGCGACAGGGTAGATCGGCCGAGCCTCCACACGCATCTCCTTCGGCTGCGGTTCCGCAGACAGCTCCTGTAGCTCCACCGCCCACTCAGACTCCCGCTCGCGACGAATTGCAGAGTTTATTGACCGAGGAGCAGGACCGAGCTGGACCGAGCTAGGGTAGATTTTTGGTTCTTTTTTTTTGAAACATGTATTTATTTATATCATACACATTGTACTACATTTTGAAACGATATTGATATTGGTTTGTATTTATATCATATTCAGTTTTTGTGTTTCTTTTGTATATTATATATATGCGTGAGATGTGATTATGAATACTGCAATATATGATTTGATTGATGTATACATTATTGTGCACAGGGCGGGAAAAAATAAAGCAGCCCATTTTTTAAAAAAAATTACAGACAATATGTACCTACGGATTAATCCGTAGGCACACATGTTACCCCTACGGATATATCCGTAGGGGCTAAATATCAGCAGTAACTGATATTTCCCCCAGATGTCAGTGCCAGTTGTTTGGGAATCCCCCTACGGATATGTCCGTAGGGGCCACTGACACTCCCCTACGGCGTTATCCGTAGGGGCAAATATCAGGAATCCTGAATTTGTGCCCCTACGGAAAAGTACCTACGAATATATCCGTAGGGGGTAGTACATGCCCCTACGGCTATAGCCGTAGGTCCAAGTAATTTATTAAAATAAACCGTAAATAATATAAAATCTTATACCCTACGGCTTAATCCGTAGGGGAACCTGGACCTACACATATAACCGTAGGGGCAAAAATTTAACCGTAGGGGCAAGTTCAGGGCCTCAACTTGCACCTGCGGCCTTTGCACCTACGGGATATTTTTTCGCCCCTACGTATATAACCGTAGGGGCAGTGAGTTGCTCCTACGGATAAATCCGTAGGGGCAACCCTTCTTTGTAGTAGTGTATCTCTTCTTCTTCTTCGGTATCGCTCCCAAAAACAGGGATGGTGGCGGCGGTTTTGTTCTCCGGATTGCGACACCTTTCTGTATCCTCGAAATCTGGCAAAAAGTACTTCGCATCTTCGTATTTGCGGACTTCGTTCATGGAAAATGGGTTTAACTCACCTGTTACGGTGTACTCGAAACCATCCTTAAAGTACTTCATACACTGATGTTGTGTAGAAGGGATGATGTTGTATTCGTGTAACCAAGGACGACCGAGCAAGGCGTTGTAGCAGGTCTTGGCGTCAATGACATGGAATTTGATGTCTGTGACGAGAAGTCCAAAGCGTAATGTTAGTATCACAGATCCGAGAGTTCGCGACGATTGTGAATCGAAACCGGAGATAGTAATTTTGTCACGAGCGAGGTGTTGCACAATCATGCAGATTTCCTTCAACACCCGAACATTAAGGAGGTTGACGGAGGATCCATTATCCACCAGGATCTTGCCTATCTTGATGTCATGGCAGTATCCGGAGACATATAGAGGACGGTTGTGGTCGCACGTCCCGAGAAGGAGGTCTTCATCACCGAAAGTGATGTCGGCCGTATGCACTTCCTCCAGTTCATCCTTCATCTTTTCAGTGGCGAGGAAGGCTTGGAATTGCTCAGGTTCTTGTAACGCCTTAATTAGTGAGTCTCGCGCTTCTTTTGATAATAGGAGGGCATCGAGAATGCTAAGCTGAGAAGGTAGTTTCCTTAGGTGCGCGAGGATATTATAGTCCACCTTACCCTTCCTAGGAGGGTCTTTGGCAGCCAGCTCTCTCATGACTTGGTCATCTAAAGTGATATCTTCAGTGACCTTTTCCTTTCCCTTATCCTTTCTACTTACGGGCCTGAGATTCTTTTCTGGGAGTGTGCGATTGCGCAGCTGAATGTTCTCGCAGATCTCCGATTTCTCCTCTTTCCCTAAAACGGATTCTTTGAAGAGAGGGCCTAGAGCCATTTCTTTATCAGAGTCGCTCCCAAAGGTGAGAACTTGTGACCCCCCGGCGTGAGCCATACAACAGTTGCCAGTAGTTCTGTTGTGCTCATCGATAGTACTTCTTCGCTCCCGACGGCTCTTGCGTTTCATGCGCTTAACATGTTGCCGACGAGCAACATATCCTTGCCACCATATCTTAAAGGCGTCACACTCCTCCGTGGGGTGTGATATTTTCCGGTGATATGCGCAATAATCAGGGTGCCTCTCCACCCCATCGTGTGTGTTTCCTTCCGAGGGCGGTAGCTTCATCCCCATTGATATGGCTTTGGCAAACCTTTTCCTCGTCTTGAATATCTTCTTGTCTACTTCGGATGCCTTTCGCTCTGGCAGGGGTAGGTCAACTCTTTCGTTCAGTTGCCCGCATTTGGCTCCTTCCGATGTGGCCATCTCACGCTCCTGGTCCGCTTTACCTTTTAGACGAATCTCGTCTAGAAAAGCGTCGATCATTTCGTCTGTTGGCCATGCACGCTCTGGTACAGGCTCTGCCTCCAGCTTCTTAGTGCCAGGAGTTTTCCCATCATCGGTAAACGAGTGGGAGATTACGTTACAACTCGCCACATATCCTTCGGATTCATCCGACGAGCTCTCTCCATCATCTTCCTCTTGAAAGATGTGGTTGAGGAACTCTTGCAGTGTGACAGGAGTTCGCGCCTTTTGATTGTACTCTTCCAGTGCGTCGATTTGCTTCTGCAAGTTCGTGTGCTCGTCTCCAAGCTTCACAGTCTTCTTGGATTTCTTCTTCTTTTTCTTCGAAGATTTTGATGGTTGGGCGTGAGTATTTGGGTCCTCATCGCGAGTCTTCGTAGTTGGGCGGCGCCTTAGCATCCCTTCGATAATTTGAGGTTCAAGAGGGTCCTTCCATTCGATCGCAGGGCACGCATGAAGGTCTCTCAGCATTCTTTTGGTTTTAGTTGATAGCACGACCTCCCATGGAGCTTCTTTAATAAAGGAGCAGGTTGCCCCCGGTGTATCTGCTTTCTTAGGAGTATGCGGTTGTGGTGGGTTCACCTTCCACTTTTCGGACAGTACAAACTTCCCCTGGAGGTATTGATCTTCAATCCATCCTTTGAAGACGAAGCAATCTTCAATCAGATGGCTTACTGTTTGATGGTAAGGGCAATAGTTAGGGTTATTCACCTCGGCGGGTTGCGGCGGTCGCCTTGGATTTGGTAGGCTTATAAGTCTGTTGCGTATTGCCAGCTCGAATAACCGTTTCATCTTGTCTCGTGGGAACGAGTAGGGACGCTTCATCTTCTCATTATAATACCGGCGTCTTTCCTCCAGTTGATCTGCCGGTTTCGGGGCGTTAGGTTGCTGTTGGGCATTCGCAACAAAGGTTGCCCTTCCTTTACCCTTGTCATTCCGAGGTTCCGACTTCGGGGGGGGTGGTCTATGACCCATCTGGTCCATCTGAGCCAACTTGTCGATTAAAGCCTGGAATGTGGTTGGCTTAAAGAACATCATAAACTGGGAGATAGTTGCGTGGGGGTCTAGGGTTCCCACGAACATGCCCACTGCGGGTGCCTCCTCAATGCGTTGTTCGCATCTCGACCATAAATTCCGCCAGCGTATAGCATACTGGACCCAGGTTTTGCCTGGTTTTACCCTGGCGTTAATCAATGCAGTTATTGGAGTGCGTTCGCTGGCACTTGCGAATCGCTGAGTGAATAACAACTCCATTTCAGCGAACGTTTTGATAGAATCGTTCGGGAGTTCCGAATACCATTCGAACGCAGTTTCTGATAGGCTGCCCACGAACTGGCGGAGCAACAGTTTATCATCACCGCCGGTGTTACCGCAGAGGGCCCGGAACTGGGCGACATGTTGATGGGGGTTGCCGGTCCCCTTGTACACGTGGAATTTTGGTATCGTATAGCCTTGCGGGTATTTGATTTGGTCGTACCAGCTTGGATACGGCCGCCCCGTTTTCACGACTTGACCAGCTACCTCAGTCGCGTGATGAACCCGGATTTGCTGGGCTATGTAGTCAACCAAGTCAGCCTTAGAGATTGCCTCCTCCTTGGCCGTTGAGAGGGCTGGTGGTGGATTTGACGTTTCTCCTCGGTCGTCTTCAAGAACGATTGGGGGATCCTCGGCGGGTAAGTCCTGCTGGATCATCATTCCTATCATATCTTGGAAGAGAAGGCCCATACGTTGTATGTTGGCCGCCTGTTCAGCAGCCTCTTTGTCCTTTTTCTCCAGTATCCGGCGAAGGAATTCAGCGTCGGTTTCTTCCTCCTGGCGCGCGTCTGAGGACGTTTCTGGGCTTTCTTTTGGCCCGGTAAGTGCGGCCATAGCATTCATCATTTCCTGAAGCTTTTGTTGCTGCTCCTGGGCTTTTGTCACGGATCGGGTTAGCGGTCGGTGGCCCGTAGAAGTGCGGCTTTCCTCCTTTCCAGAGGCCATGTAAACAGTGTGCACCACCATGCCCCCAGACTTAGGGTGTCTGGGCTCAGTGCTTTTAGTCGTCGTTGCATGCTGGGGGGTCTTCTCTGGCCTCCTCCTTTTATGAGCCATGGAGGTTGAGGGGGGCGTTGAGGTGGGCGTCCAGACAGCCTTTTGGGGTTTAGCCTGGTGACCAGCTTCCGGTTGGATTTTCAGCCTCTTGTGCTGGCGGGAGAAGTTTGGATTGATGATCGAGTCTCGGGCCTGCCGCCAAACCTTATAGATTTTGGAAGACAGCCGTTGAGGAGATCGGGGCTGTTCTGGTTTTATTTCCACAACCTTTTTTAATGGGGGGAGGAGACCTCTTCAGCACTGCAGTAGGAGAATTCCTTCGCACCTTATTTAACATTTCGAAGCTGTTCCCAGTTGGAACAGCAGCATTAACTTCTGCCATCGGGGCTGATGGAGTCAACCCGGAGGGGGAGTTGCCCCCAGCCTTCCTCACTCGGCGCCAATGACGACGTCGAGCGTGTCGAGCGGGCGGCGTAGGGTCAGCGGTAAGAATGGTTTCGTCTTGCCCCCTGTCTGGGTGGGGGGTTGCTGTTGGTATTAGCCTGTCAAAGACCGATGTCCTTTGGGCAGCAGGAGCGAGAGCTGAAGCCGTCAATCTTGTAAAGACCGACATTTTGGCCGGAGAAGCCGCCTTGGCGATTTCGGGGGCAGGAGCGGCCACTTTCTTAGAAGCAGCCTTCTCTGAGATTGTAGGCCCCATGATGGGTTTGCAGGATTTCTGGCCCAATCTAGAGAAGACCGAGGCGTTGACGTTGGGCGACTCGTTGAGAGGAGCCGCGGCAGGGGTAAGACGATCAAAGACCGACTTCTTGAGAGCTTCCGTTGTCAGCACTGGAGCGGTGAAGCTTGTCGGCGGGAGCATGGTCCCAAAGAACAATCCTGTGGTGGCGCGAGTGACCTGTTCCATGGGCATTGTGAATAGCGAAGCAGCTTGGGGTCCGTAGGCTATACCTCCTGGCGAGGCAGAGCGTTGGTCGCAATTGCAGTCTGAGCAGTTGGAGAATTTCACGGAAGTAGAAGCCATCGATCCTTTGCTTTCTGCAATAAGCGAGACGCCAATTCTTAGTTTCTTGAAACCTAAGGGCAACCAATAGCGAACCGCGATTGGTTCGCGAGTCACGACACACGAAGTGTGGAGTGGAAAGAGGAAAAGGTCCCACCGGGCGTGCCAGAATCTGTTCCCTTCCGAATGGCGGCGCGCAAGACTGCGATGTCTTGGCACTAAGACTCGAGGCAGATGCTAATTGGTGCTATCCGTCCACCTCTCCGAAGATGCCAAGTTGATTTATGGCACCATGTATCGAAGGTTTAGACGGATGCGTCCGATGTAGCAGACTTCGTCAGATTCCCCCTCGTTTGAGGGGTTTTTGATTGTGGGGACGCTCTTCCCTGCAGGCGCAAGCCCCTGCAGTTAATTACGCTACCGCATCGCGGTAACAACTTTCTCCTTCTCCAGATGGTCACTTCGTGTCGTGGATATTTGTTTTGTGTTTTGTTGCCCGTGGATTGTTTACGGAGACTGAGTTATGTCGTCGCCCGTAGGGCGTGGACTAGTCCAAATCCGTATTATCTTAGATTTGGGTTTGGGGGTTTGGTTTGAGGATACGTCAGCCATACTTGAGGCTAAGATCAACTCAAACGTTTGTTAAGGATACGTTAGTCTAACTTTGAGACTAAGATCAACTTAACGGGATCGTTTAGATCCGACAAAGGAGCGTTTTAGGCTCCATTGTTCCAGTTTAAGGACATAGTGGTCCATCGTATGTATGGCCGTCGGGACCCGTCACCTCTCTGACGACGTTGAAGGATTACAACGACGGATGTCAGAGGAGTTCAGGGATGTACCCTCGAGCCAGAGTTAATTGGGGGGATTTATAGTCCACTCTGTTTGAAGGTTTAAGGATACGTTAGCCATCTTTACAGCTAAGATCAACTTAAACGGGACCGTTTAGATCCGACAAAAGAGCATGCGGGGCTCTATTGTTCTAGTTTAAGGACATTGCGGTCCATGGGTAGTTTAAGGACGTTGCGGTCCATGGGTAGTTTAAGGACATTGCGGTCCATGGGTAGTTTAAGGACATTGCGGTCCATGGGTAGTTTTAAGACATCTCGGTCGAGGTTAAGGACGTCGTAGTCCATGGGTTTAAGGACTCCATAGTCCGGTATGTGCTCTGGATGCTTCACACGGGTTCACTGCCGTGCTTGGCGAGGACCAGGCTCCGCTCTGGACATTTTCCGCGGGGTCAAAGAGTGACGTTATCCGCATTCCACGTAACCAGGAATTTTGCATTAGACCCGGGTTTAAGGACCCCACAGTCCATATCAATGTGTGGTCGTCGGGACCCGTCACCTCTTTGAAGACATTGAGGGATTACAATGTCAAATATCAAAGGAGTGAAGAGATGTACCCTAAAACCGGAGTGGACTAAATAGTCCTTGGCCCAATTTGGGATCAAGACCAATTAATTATGTTATGAGCCCATTAGCCCAGTTGATTACGAATTGAGGACTTATGGCCAGCTTGGGCTAAGTCCAATCAGGAGAGGCTTTGCCTCTATCCATTTAGCCAATTGGACCAATGTCTAGTGTTAAACACTAAAGACCAACCAGTGTCGAACACTGAGAATGAGACTGACAAGTTAGTGTTTAACACTAAAAGATAATTGGTGTTAAACACCAGCAACAGGGCTTTTCAAATTAGTGTTAAACACTAAAACAGATCAGTATCAAACACTGGCAACAGAGATCTCAAATTAGTGTTAAACACTAAGGTAGTCAGTGTTGGACACTGCAAATAAAGTTTTTTGATTAGTGTTAAACACTAAGGCCCAACAGTGTTTTAACACTGGGTTCGGGAGTTTCAATTTAGTGTTAAGCACTAAGGCAAGAGGGGTCACATGGCGACACGTGAGAGCGCCCTCCCTTCATTTGTTCTTCTGAGACTATTGCATCTTTTAGAGCATCACGTGCCATCACGTGACGGGCATTCAAATGCTTATACGTTAAAGCTTCTGCCTAGGGTCACGTGGGTCATGTGGGGCACTGCTTCAAAGGGGCTTTCTGTAGATCTTTTGGTGGGGGGGTCACGTGGTGACACGTGACCCCGCCTCTATGTATGTTGTTTAGAGGATCTGTTAATCTTTTCCAGGAATTAAACTCCTCGTAGGGTTAAACCCTGACAGTAATTTCAGAGGAATTAAATTCCTACTTCCTTTTGAAGATTTATATTCTGGAATAGAGTTGAACTCTGAATTTTCTGTAGGAATTAAATTCCTCATACATGTGAAGAACTCAATAGGGTTAAACCCTAATAAAAGCTTTTAAGGAATTAAATTCCCATTCTCTGTTAAATTATGATCAAGGGAATTAAATCCCCGCTGTTCCAACAGAACTAGGTTCTTAATTAGGGTTAAACCCTGTTTCTTTTTGCTCTGAAGGAATTAAATTCCCATAACACAGGGTCAAGCCCTAGTTTTATTTTAAAGGAATTAAATTCCTATAGTTCTGTGAGAATTAAATTCTCGTGCTTCCATTCCCTCTCTATGTTTTGGATCTGCATGGCAGGATCTCGACCCATTGAGAATTAAATTCTCAACTTCAAGGGGAGATGTGCACTTTGCAGATCCTCTATCAAAGAGAGAAGAAATATGTTCTTCTGTTTTATATATCAGAGTTAAACTCTGTTGAGAATTAAATTCTCTTTTCCTTCAAGGAGCCTTCCCTTTCTTACCTAGGGTTTTCTTTTGCAGAAGATCCAAGTTCCTCGAAGTATCAAGGATCTCTCTCCCTTTCTTCCCTCTGCGTATATGTCTCTTTTTTGTGTCTCTTGGCTCCTATTTATAGGAGAAGCAGCCGAATCAATTAGTTTTTGACGAATCTTCATTGAGAGGTTTGATTTGCATCCATCATTCGTTTTTGACCTTTGGATTATTAGGTGAATTTTATTCACCATTGGATTTCAAATCCAGGGATTCTCTTTTGTTATTTCGGTTAGATTTAAAGGGGAAATCTTTCCAAACCCGAGATTTTCCCATAGATAAATGATATTCAATCATCTTTAAATCTTTAATTCGATTGGTTCCAGATAATCGCTTTCCTTTGGAAAGATTCGAATCTCTTTCAGAATTTAATTCTGTCAACGAAATGGGCTTTGAAAGCCGGTCACGTGTGACCACGTGACCCATGGTCACGTGTGGGCACGTGACCCCCTTTGAACGAGCCTTCCTCTTTCTTTTTGCGCTCTGTCTTCTGGTTGCTGCTTAACCGTCACGTGCCACCACGTGACCCCTGGTCACGTGTGAGCACGTGACCCTTGTCTGGACTCTTTTTCTTGATTTAACTGGAGAACAATTCTGATGTTTTGATCGTCACGTGCCAACACGTGACCCTGGTCACGTGGGAGCACGTGTCCTCTTCTGAAGCTTTTTCCTTGATTTGATCAGGAAGCGTTGGGTCTTTGCTGCTGCTTTTAAATGTCACGTGACGACACGTGACCCAGGTCACGTGGGAACACGTGACCCTTACTGAAGCCCCTCTCTTTGATGTAGTTGGGAAACTGAACTTGCTTTGCCGGTACTTTTGGGTGTCACATGCCAACACGTGACTGCTGGTCACGTGTAAGCACGTGACCCTCTTCTGAAGCTTTTTCTATAAGCTTTCCTGATTTTAAATCAGGAAACAAGTTGCAATGCGCAGATAGCATGGCGTGACGTCATAGTGGACGATGATACAGACGAGTGGAACCAGAGGTCCGTGCGAGACGCTGACGAGCTGTTGTTACTCCCCGTCGAGATTAGAGATCTGATATGCATACAGAGGCGTTGGGATACGGCCAGTTCCCGAGAAAATGTTGTGCTGAGAACGCAAATGTCCATAAAGCAAGAAAAGATTATGTGAGAGTACCAGCCTCCGTACAATTCGGTATAGGCGAGATCGGAAGAGACCTTGAGAAGGATTCCTTCCAAGACTATGCTACAATGAGATTTGCACACAGGATCAGTTGTGTTATGTGTATTCAGAGAGCCAGAGGCCGACACCAGTGACGTGCTTCTTTACGAGTGGTCGTGATGATTGGCCGAAAGATGACCAGAGAACTGCCAGAGCGGAATCGTTTCCGTTAGCACACCTGACAGGGCCGACGAGCCGATGGATTGCGAGATTGGTAAATCCACTGAGAATATAAGGACTCAGAGCCAGAGGATGCCAGATTGTGAGCAGGAGGCAAGCGTATGTTCTTGTTCTGCCGGTTTTAGGCTCACCGATTTATTTTCGACATTGTAGAAGGTGTACCTCAATGTCATTTGTTGCGATTTGCGTTTGTGATCCGAGTATCACGCTTATATTGCTTGGATTTGAGTTTTGATGATTGAGTTTCATGATATTGTTTTCATGCACCATGGTTGCACCTACTGGGTATTTACATTTTTGTGCATAGTTATTGCACTTGATATATATTTTATACACCGTTGTGTTGATTTGTGATTTGTGCATATCTATTACATTTGATGTCGATTTTGTACCTTCGTAGCATGTGTTTATGATTTCGTGGATTTCATACGGTTGATTTGATTTTGTGCGTGTGGTACGCACTCGATTTGATTTTTGCACTCGGTATAGCTTACATGTGCTTGCAGTGCATTGATACGTGTTTTGTGCACGTAGTTGCATGCGTTTATGATTTTATACACCCTGGTACACTCGGTGTTTCTTTTATACGCATTTGAGTTATGGATTTGTATTTCGTGCACTCGATGCACTGTATTCATATTTCGTGCACTGGATGCACTGTATTTGTATTTTGTGCACTGGATGCACTGTATTGGTATTTCGTGCACTGGATGCACTGTATTCGTATTTCGTGCACTGGATACACCAAATTACACTTCGTGCATTTGTTGCACTAGATTTTGATTTTGTGCAATTGTCGCACCAGATTTATATTTTTTGCATTTGCTGCACCAGATTCATATTTCATACATTAGTTGCACTAGATTTGCATTTCTTGCATTTGTTGCACCGGACGGGTATTTGTGCATTTGTCGCACTGGATTTATACTCCGTACCTTAGTTGCACCCGATTAATATTCTTGAGCATTCGTTTTACCAGATTTGTATTTTCATGCGCGTTTGTACTTGATATTCGTTTTCGTGCATGCTATGGCACTTGATGTTCCTTACGAACCTGACGCGCTTTGGTTGGATTTTTGCGCATATTAAGCGCTTGAAATTAGAATTTTCA
Source organism: Agapanthus africanus (assembly GCA_030015575.1). Lineage (NCBI taxonomy): Eukaryota > Viridiplantae > Streptophyta > Magnoliopsida > Asparagales > Amaryllidaceae > Agapanthus > Agapanthus africanus. The sequence continues at coordinate 510,496,071 of JASDDO010000016.1, forward strand.
TTCGTGCATGTTATTTGCACCGGATGCACTCTAGATGCACTTGATATTGTTGTCGTGCACACCCGTTGCACTGGACAGATGCTTACGTGCATACCCGTTGCACTTAGTTTTAGTTTTGTGCACATTCGTAGCACTTGTATTTGGATTTAATTTCCGTACGCACCAGACGCACGTGATTATTGGATACGCCTTTTGAGGCTGATTTTGCTTTTGAGCACTTTGTTTTCATGTTGGGCACTATATTGTGTAGTAGCCAAACAGGACTGATCTGAGGACAGTACCTGAGTACTTTGCATGGATTAAAAGTTTACCAAGAGGTTTCTGAAAAAGAGCTATAATCTCGCTATTTTCTACGTGTCCGTGAGCGACACGAACCTTTATAAAGGAAAACCTTTTGGGATATTTTGAAAACGACGGAACGTGTATTTAGGAAAACATATATGGACATATATTATTATTCTAAAAGGAGCGCCCGTCACTTATGCCGTGATTTACTCATCACACGGCGATTTAGAAAGGATTTTGCATGTGTGCCATTCAGTTTTTGGAGATTTTTTAAGTATGCGTACTATATATGTATTATAGTATTTGACTAGCGTATATTGGATATCAATAGTGGATTTCGAGATCTGTATCTCCATTATAACTCCTAGGATATGCGTGCAAATCCGATGATTTGCATGACGCTTGACGGAGTTCGGATTTTGAGTTTTGTACCCGTTTTCATGCGCACTTGACGCGCTGTGTTATTTATGCATCTTTCGTGATTTCGGAGCCCCATTGATTTGAGTTGGTTATTGAAATATTTTGGTATTTGCGGGTGTAAATTTAAATTCGGGGACCGAATTTATTTAAGGGGGGAAGATTGTAACATTTCAAAAAATATAAAATATTATTTTTAGAATTTAATATTAAAATAATATATTCCCCGAAAATTGCCCGATTTGCGAAATTAGGGTTTTCGAAAAAGGGTATAATTATATACCAATAATTGTGAAATAATTGAAAATTAAAATGATTTATTCATTTAAAAATATATTTAAAGAATTTGGCATTTTTAGAATTTATTATATGCAGTTTGGATAAAAACCCGATTAGTGCACCGCTGATCGCAGTTAAGCCAAATCCGTATTTCTACAGTTTTCAATAGCTGGTGCACCATGTCATGTTATATTTGGTTACATGTTGTTGAATTTGTGTTGTTTTATGGGTATTATGTGATTTGGTTTTGAAATTTAAAAAAAAAGAAAAGAAAAAGAGAAAAGGGTTAAAGTTTAGAATGATTGGAGAGAGAGAAGGAGGGTGAGAATAAGAGAGTGAGGGTAGGAGAGAGAGGGCAGCCATTCTTTTCCCCTCCCCATTATTTATTTTTCTTCTCCTTCTTCTTCATCACTTCCCTCCACCTTCAACCCTAGATCCATCTCAAAATACTCCTCAAAACCTTAAACCCCTTTCATGAAAGTTGATCCCCTCTTCATCCTTTACACTTTGGACCCATCAATGTTGGATTTTGAGGACTTTGGAGAGCTAGGGTTTTGCTTGGCTACATCCATGAGGAATAATTTCTTCCATCTAGTTAGTTTAAGTTTAATAGCACCCTATAGTAGTTTAAAGCTCAATCGAATTGAATTAGTAATGTTTTGAAAATTCAAGAGAAGGGTTGGGTGTTTTTGTAGAACCATGACCTGTGGTGGGTGTTTAAAGACCTTAAGAACTGAATTCAAGACCTAGAATTTAGTATAGAAACCAAAATACGGATTTAGGATTTAGTACATGTCGGTTTTGTGAGGATATAGGGTGTGCAAGGAAATCTGGAGCAACCCGGAGAATTTAAGAGTTTAGCAAACAAGTCTAGAGGCCTAATTGAAACACTAGGAACCCACTGTAGGAATACGAACCCCATCTGAACCCTCAGGACCGAGCTTGCCGGAATTAGTGGCGATGTCGCCGGCCACATATTGTTGGTTGGGTTATAGGTTGGTCCAATAGCTCATTAACTCTATGTACAACATGCTAGACTTGTTTGTGCAACTACTTTTGGCCTGAATCAAAATATGGGAGCATTTTGGTGTGATTTTGGATATGTTTTCCATATTTTGAGGTGCTATTTTTTGATATTTGGATTCGTATTTGGTTGTTGGATGTTTGTTGTAATACCTGGTTCATTTATATACGCCTATATCCGTATTTCTCTTTAACCTATAAATTTTTTATCTATAATTATTTATTTATTTTAAAATCCTAGTAAACCCAAACTTACCTCATCAGCCCATTCTTTTTAAATAAATTTATTTCCTTTTCATTTTCCCCTTAATTCCATTCCCAGCCCAAAATAACTTTTCCCAATTAATCAATATACATAAAACTCTTTTTCCTAGCCCAGCAGCCCGGCCCTTTCTTTTCCCTCATTTTTAATAATTCCCTGCGGCCCACTTCCTCCTTTTTCACCAAATTTCCTTTAATTCTTCCTGGCCCAACATCCAAGCCCACGCCCGCTTCAACCCGACCCGACTCGCTTTCTCTTTCTCCCTCAACGGCTACTCTCCATTATTCCCGCTCCCTACCTCTCGCGTTCCGCCTCCTCCGCCCACGCTCGTGCCCACGTCGCTGCGACGTTACCCCTCGCACTCCCCTCTCTAACCCCCATCACCCTCATCTCCTTCTCACTCTCCTTCCTCTCAAAAATTTTCCTACGAACCCACTCCCGCAACCTCTGCCAACTCCTTCACTCGCCCCACCGCCGACAGCGACGACCACAACCCCTCACCACTCTCCCTCGCTCATTCCTCCTCCACTCAAGAATCCTAACGCACCCGTGCCACGACCACACCACCGTTGTACCCATCACCGAGCCCCTCCTCCTTCGCCACGTCACCTCCACCGATCACGACTCCCTCTCCCCGACCGCTCTTCACCGACGACGACCCGAACTCACCACCGCCTATCTCGTCCATCGACCGGGCACCCCCTCACCTTCTTCCCTCTTCAGCTCCCTCACCCGACCTCCTCTCTCATCACTTCTGTCACGCCCCGCTTCCCAGTGTACGGCGAAGTGGACGTGACAAGGCCCGCTACGTATGTACTCAAAAGTACATACGCTAAGCGTAACTAAGCAATATAAAATAATCACAAGAGACAAATGAAATTGAAATAACAGCAACTTTTATTAATAACATTCTTTGTACAATGCATGAAATGAAAATACAACTGGAATGAAAAGCAATGCCTAAACAGTGGCATAATAATAATAAAAGGAAGTACTGGGAAGAACAAGTACAAAGTCTAGAGCTCTGGGTCTTCCTGGAATTCCTCCAAATCTTCACTTGTAGGCTCGGTCTCAACTTGGTCCAACGCACCTGACGACATTCAAAGAAGAGAGAAATAGAATGTCGTCAGCGAACAGGTCGCTCGGTAAGTCCCAAAGAAGAATGAAGAATGAGAGTGGCAGAGTATGGTATTTTCTAAAGTATTGTATTGTAGTAAATTGTGGAATATTGTTTAACGATGTTGTTTGTAGCTTGGTACAGAAAGATGCCAGTGTATACGAGGGGAGTCTCTATATGCCAGAGACTAAGGGCACATATAGTACAAGGAACCGTTTATGCCACGGTACAACAGCAACGGAATATAGGTTAGGTGTCTTAATCTGACCACCTCATTCCACTTTTAACATCTTCCGTACCAATCTACCCCTTTAAACCCCGCGAAGTCTTATTTGTATTGTTATCTTGTAAATTGTAGTAATTGTAGATTGATTGACTGACTGACCGAAACCATGATATCAGGAAACGGTTGTAACCGTAGAGTCATGTAAATGGAATACTGAGAATCATGTAAAATGAATATATCCATGGTTCGGTTCAGCCAAATTGTATAAATTGATAATTGTATTCATGGATTCATGTGTTCATTTTGAATTGGAATCTTGTAGATTATAGGTTGACTTGAATCATATTCAAGTCAGATTAATCAGACTCAAACCCGAGTCAGACAATCAGAATTATGAATCGTGGTCTTATAATTGTTAGGGTCCTTAGGGTAATTTATAAACTTGAGGGGGTTTTATGTAAAAATATTTGTGTATAGTTTTCAAAATATAACTCAAGTATTTAATTATCGTCTTTATGTACATACAACAATTTAATGATCAAGATAAATATGTATACATGTTCGAATAGCATGAAATGAGTCAAGTATATTATTCGAGTAACTACCATAAACAATGTTGTAAAGAAATATTATGTACGACTAATTAATCAAGTTGAACGAATGCGGAATATAAACAGAGATATGTCTCTAAATGTTTTGCATGCGTAAGTTCCAGTTTCACCTAAATACGACTACCGGTTTGAGAGATATATATGTTTTCGTATCGTCGCGCAAAATAGATCAGAATCTATTCGGCACCGTCACATATTTTTAAAACGCAGTTTGAGTTAATTTGTATCAGGTTTCAGGTTACAAAAATTATTAGAAAATTGTAGGTATTTCGATGTACTTATCGAAAACACCAAGATTCACATAATTTGGATTTCTGAAGCTCTAGTTATGATCATTTTAATATCAGCATTTAAAACAGAAATTCAGATTTCTGGACAGCAACTATATATTCTATTGCAAAGCCTATATCAGGTTGTTTCATGCATTCCTAAGTAATATAATATACATAAAATTATAGTTCTATCAATGGTGCATCTACACATCTAAATTTTGTCACAAACGGATATCGGGTGTTCGAGTTATGTCCAATTTAAAAACAATGTGCGAATCAGGACAGATTCTGTCTAGATCCGTCACTTAATATTGTAATGCAGTTTTCTTTATCTTAGGTAGGTTTTCAGTAAAACTATAAAACTAATAAAATCTATATCATTCGATGTAGATATCAAAAACATCTGAGTTTGCTCAATTTGGATACCGGTATACCATGTTATGTGTCCTAGAAATTGACCGATAGCTGCAGTTTTCTGTTTTACGATCAGTGAATAAATACGATGTAATTCACAAACCGTTATGCGGATCGATCTAAAATTTTTACAGCATGTATAAAATAATATAATCTATCATATGTAAATTCCATGAAATTTTCAGAAGTAAAAATTAATGTCTAAAAATTATTTTAAACCTAAAGGTATTGATGTGTATACTAAAATCGGCAAAAAGATTAACTAGTATTTTTATGCAAGCTTTATCCTTTCTTTTAATAACCAAACCGATTCCATGAGATATCGTAGATATATTATGGATTGAAATCTATGTTCTCACAACTTGTAATAAACATTCATAATCATGAAGAAAGAATTAAAAATACTTTAATTTAAACAAGAGATAATAAGATATTATTAAACCATATAGAATCATATATATCTAAACTTATGTTTATGTATATGTATATGTTTATGTGTGTCTTCTCTTATGGATTATGATATGAAAAGAATAGGGGGTTCACGATGCATGACAAGAGGGAAAAAAAAGAGGTGAGGGAAAGGAGAGAGAAGGGACTTACATACACAAGCCGGTATTGTCACCGGGCTTGTCTATCCGCCGATAGTCTCACGTTACTAGCGAGACCTTCTTGAAGACTTCTTCATGTTCTTCTTCTTGAACTTTAGGTGAAGAGGGAGAAGTGAGAGATGGAAAAATATGAGGAAGGAAAAGATAGAGGACAATAAAGATGGTGTAATGGTGAATTATAATATATGCATTTAACATGAGAATTAAAAGAGAAATGAAAAGTCACCATTCATTTTGGAAATGAAAGGTCTCATTTGTAGGTTATGAGAAGAATAAAAAAATGATAAAAAATAATTGCAAGAATGGGGATTTGAACATGCGACTTATGGAATAATAATGCAAGGACTTAACCAATGAGCTATAAAGTTGTTCATGCATATATTTAATTAGAATTAAATATATGATGTTGCTTAAAAAGAAAATGGGCTTTTTAGATGGGCTATGGAGAATAAAAATAATGGATTTGGGTTAAATATTTATGAAAGGAAAAAATAAGAATGAGAAGTTAAAAACTTAAATATAAGAAAAAGAAATTGTACCTGGAGAATAAAAATAATGGATTTGGGTTAAATATTTATGAAAGGAAAAAATAAGAATGAGAAGTTAAAAACTTAAATATAAGAAAAAGAAATTGTACCTAGAAAAAAATACATAATAGATTGAGGAATAAAATAATAATAAATTTAATAGAAAGAGGAAAATACCAAGTACAAATAAATACGGTATATTTTTGAAGAGGGATAATACAAATGTATAAAGATTTGGGGTCATTACAACTTCAAACTCTGTCCCCCTCACTCCCGTTCTCCCTCTCTCAAGCCCACGCCCACGCCTCCTCCGTCGCCATCACCCCACTCCGCCGGCCATCTCATCGGGCCCCTCGTCACCGCCCCTGCAATCTCCCTCTCTCTTCTCGATCTCTCTTTCTCTCTCTGTGTTCTCTCTCTCTCTCTCTCTTGATCTCTCTCTCTCTGCCTCTCCCTCTCTCTCTGCAATCTCTCTTTCTCTCTCTGCCTCTCTCTCTCTCTCTCACACTCTCTCTGTTCTCTCTCTCTCTCTCTCTCTCTCTCTCTCTGCATCTCTATCTCCCTCTCTCTATTCTCTCTCTCTAACTCTCTCTCTCTCTCTCTCTCTCTCTGCATCTCTATCTCCCGCATATCAAATCAAAGATAATTTAGAGCAGTGAAGAAAAGAAAGGCACGGAGAGTAACGGGATTGATTACAATCGTCTGATTCCAAAAGCCGAACCTGTGCTGCGCCCGTGACGCGATCTTGCTATTGATACTTCCGTGCATCGCCAAAACGTCTCCAGGCAAGTTCCCTACTTACTACATGCTACTTTATGTTAATTACAAATTACAATCGTATAGATTCCATATTGTTCTTTTCCGTTAAACTATACGGCGTAACTGTTCGATGCATGATCCCTATGGAAACCCTCATCTGATTTGATGGAACTCAATTGCATGGTCTGTCCCGTAGGGTAGTAAACCTAGTGTGTAAATCTCATTGGAAGATACGACTGTTAACGACTAAAATGTATACCCCCAAGCATACCTGTAAAACTGGAAATTTCTTGTACCTGAAAACCGTTAAAATCACCATAAATTATGTACCTACTGGAATGATGCGTTCGAGGTCTTAAATCGAAGACGACTCGATGAACTATAACCCTATAGAAATTTCTATTTGATCCTGTACTTAAACTGTGACAATATTTGGATCGGAGTGCGACTCTGGACTGCAGTCCAGAGCGACTCTGATTATTGCTTACTGTTCCGTAATATGTACCACCTTGTTTCCTTACCTCGTATATTGCGAAACTCTGCTGTTTATTAAAGGTGAATCTATTATCTAGATAACACAAGTGGTTTCACCCTGTTTCGTCATCATTTGCTATTTAACCTGTAATTTAAAAGATCGGGACGTATAACAGTCCAGAACAGATTCAGAGGCGACATACTAGTGTTAAACAGTGTATAACTCCTGACGTACAGACGCGAATGAGGATCCGTGTATTGCGTTGAAAACCTTACTGAAAACCATAGATTCTATTCAACTGTAGCGTCGCTAAATTCTGATCCTAACTGGGATTAAAATGCGTTGCAAAACGGACTTACGATTCTGAAACCGGATTTCCAGCCGTGAACGCTTAAAAGGAAATGGCCATAACTAGTGATCCTGAAACCCGATTGGCGTGAAACTAAATTCGCTGGATAGATAATCAGCCATACTATTTATTCCCCGTTCGTCGTTTCGCTAAACTGTACAAGTATGATTTAGGATAAATTGTGCAAGCGGTAGAATACTGTTCTATGACATCTTAACTATGCTTTACATACTGTTTCCTCATCATATCATACATATGTCACTGCATTGATAACCTAGTGATCATGTGCATTACCCAGTGTTAGGTATTAGTGATGATTGTGGCAAGTACGTTAGTGTTCGTGCATAAGTGAATAAGTGAAAGTGACACGTACTTGTACACAATCGGTGAACCTTATTATTCTATTGCATTGTCGACGTCTGTGGGACGCGTGTACGTGTGACTATAAGTGGTATGGGACACTTATGGAAGCTCTTGCATGGGTGTCACAGATAAGGCACCAGACACTGCCATTTACCTTAGGTATTAGTCGGGACGTGCTTGATGGAGATCCTGTCTCCTGTTCTCGTGCAGACTTGTCACTGACCGACTGGTAGTTGAGGTTATGGTTAGCGTTTGATGTAGACTACGGGGTGTGGGGTAGTTTGAGTATGAGTTCAACATAATCTCGGGAGTCCCATGCCGGCTTATATATATATGGAGATATATGGGGATTTACAGGATACATGATTATTACCGTGAGTTACATGTTGGGCCCGTGGTCCCTTGCCCTTGGGTCCTACCCTTGGGTGGAGGACACTCGTGAGTGGTTGACTCTCACACTTGGACTGACGATAGGCTTAGTGACCTGTACAGTGAAACTTAGAGACTGATAGGGATAATGGCATTGATATACATTTCTTACTGTGTTGATATACCTGGCATACAATATTACTGTTTTACTGTTCACCTGATCTATTAAACATTTCATTGGTTACTGCTTGTGCATATCTATACCGTCTTGAGTTACTGTTATATATATATATCTATTATCACTGTTCGAGTTGTCACTTGTATCTATATATTATATTGCTATTGTGTCGCTCTGACAACCTGAGTATGCATGCTCAGTGTGAGGATTGGATTTAGCCGGGACCAGGACCAGACGCACATCACGGACATCTTGATTAGCTATCCAGAGTTACCCTTTTGTTTCCTATCAGGTCAGTTCTTTACATTGTTTTGTTTCAGTTACTGCATTTCTCATTACCTGCGCATTATTTATTGATTACCACGTAAAGCTTGAAGCCGAAGTGTGACTACGGCAGGATATTTCCTTGACTGTAGGAGCATGGCTGGCCTTGTCAACCCCTCGTATTCCGTATTTTGGAAAGCGGGGCATGACTTTTGTCTATCAACGACTAGGGGTAGTTTGTTGGTTTCGTACGTGTAAGCTATAGGTTCTAACCTATGAGCAATGTGCGTACCGTTTTGGATTTCAGAACTTGATTTTAATAGCGTTGTGATATGTGTTGTTATTGTAGGTACCTTCGCGTGGATTCTGAGGCGACGGAGCGTGGCGTCATCGACTCCAGCAAGCGAGGATCAAGGTGAGTAGATCTATATCTACGGGGAAAGTCGGGTGGATAGCGTATAGCACCCCCGCAAAGTTTTGGTGGAAACCGATTTGTATCATGTGGTTAAGAAAACCTAGATTAGGAAACTAGGATTAGAATTAAAAGATTGTTAGTGAATCTACATTAGAAACTAAAGGATAGTTAGAAGTGATATGATACGACTAGTATGTGATGACGGAACTTGAGAATGATATTTGATGATATTGCCGTTTAGGGTACTATAGGACAAGATAGTCAACGTAGGTGTGTCATCCGAACCATACCTATTTCCAAACTGAAGAATCGTATGCATCTTTTAAACAGATACCTTGAGGGATGTTATGGATTTTCAAATGATATCTTTTCTTTAAAAACACCGTAGCCCCTACTTTCAAAACTACGATTCGCATCTTTCAAAAACTGTTTGTATGGTTCGGGTGTGTATGTTAGATTAGATACTTATGCTTATAGTAAAGGTAGAGTGTATTTGTAAGATTGACTTGATGAGGGATATAAATGCGATGAAAAGAATATATGACGTGATATGATGATTTGGTGATATGTTGGTATACGGATGCGACTCGATTGAGCTGATTGATACCCTGCCGGTCCCCTGATATGAGATTGTTGCGGATGTGACCTGGGACATAGGTATATAAATATATATATAGAATATCGTGAATCATGTGTGATATGTCGTACGAGACGTTAGGTCCGTATCCTTCATTGTCGTAAAGGTAGATAGGATCCCTAATGTTTTAGTGCCGCCGTACGATGATTTTCCGTGCGAGATGAGTTTGACTTGATAATTGATCCATACCCTTGACTAGAGGATGTCGTACGATGGATTGTACCGTACGCGATGTGGTGTGGCTAGATGTCGATTGTTAGATTCACCGACTCGGTCATGTTAGATACGTATACCCGTCAGCATTTGCACATGATTTACGTTATGCTGCCTTCATGTTATTCGCATTGAATTACTTATACCTGTGATAGTACACCTGCACCATTATCGATGATGCGTATGTTACACGTACACAGATTGTAGGCTCACACACTTCATCATCGATAATTGCCATGTCACTACACAGTAGGATTGCTGCATCATGATATAACTCTTCGCATAACATACTTGCGTAGATACACATTATATATCCATATTGGTGCACATATACTTTGATATATCCATGCTTGCGTACATACACATTGTATATCCATATTGGTGCACATATACTTTGATATATCCATACTTGCGCACATACACATTTTATATCCATATTGGTGCACATATACTTTGATATATCCATACTTACGCACATACACATTGTATATCCATATTGGTGCACATATACTTTGATATATCGATACTTGCGCACCTACACATTGTATATTCATATTGGTGCACATATACTTTGATATATCCATACTTGCGCACATACGCATTTGTATATCCATATTGGTGCACACATATATTGGTACCTCTATACTTGCGCATATACATATTCTACCTACATAGATAACTGGTTTTATTGGGAAATTGGTAACCGCATATTATATTTTAAAAACTGGAATCATTTAAAAGAGTGATTTTCCCTTAATATGTCATATCACTGTTCCATGTTGCATGATATACGGATATGCTTACATTTCTATTATATGTCGCATACATCATGCTCTATGATTTTACGCATTGAGATATGCTGTTTTCATGAGATTTCTGGATTTGAGAACCGTGGATATTTTAAAAGAGATTATGTGTTGTTTTAAAAACCCGGTTTCTCTTGATATGATATTTCAGTGCATCCACCATGTGTTTTCTCGGTTCTGAAAGTGACATGTGAAACCCGATTCGAGGAGGGGGATGATTCCATTTGCGGGTACATGGTGGACCCGGTATGGTACCCCGGGGCGAGAGAGAGATTTCGTGTCGATGATGATGAGCCTGGCAGAGGGTCTACTACCTACCGGTGATAGTATTTGGGCTCGGCGGATATCCGGAGGATACCGACCGGAGTCGAGAGATGAGATGGGCCGATCCGGACTGACGAAGCCCGAGGGCCGATCCGGACTGACGGAGCCCGAGATATGAGGATTTACGTGTCGATGCTGGACACGGGTTTCATGATGTTTTCGAGTGTCGATGCTGGACACTCAGGTTCCATGATTTTGATGTGTCGCGAGAGACACCGTTGATTTATATCCTCATACTTACATGCATACATATATTGATTATATGGTTAGACGAGATCTACATGCACACTTACATTGATTATATGGTTGGACGAGATCCACTTGCATACATACATTGATTATATGGTTGGACGAGATCCACATGCATACAGACATTGGTTATATTGTTGGGTTTTATCCGCATACATATAGGTATTGATTATATTGTTGGCACATATGATGACCCGGTCACCCTAGACATCATAGTATTACATTTATGATATAGTTGACTTAGGAGTCGTTGTTTATTTGATTTTTACTTGTAGATGTTTTTCTACTCACGAGTTGGCAACTCACCCCCGTTGTGCCACAGTTCTTGCAGGTTGACCGCATGGATCCGTAGCGGCATCGCTGGCACATAGGTTCATTTGGGTGTTTTGCATTGGTAAGTGGGGTATTTGTATCGTGCCCACTCTTGTATTTATATTTCACATTGTATCTAGTCAACTCCATCAATCAAAATTAGTAATTGTATAAGTAATGAGACTTATAGAGATTGTGGTTGCGAGACTTAGAGCGTAGGGTTTTCCGCTACTTATGGTTTTGATGTCTTGCTTATTTCTTTATCTTTTGTGGTGAACTTCACCGTGGGCATCGTATACATACTTATACTGTCTTGCGTGGTTGTGATCCGCCGTTTGGCGAAGTGCTAATTCCCGCTTGGGATGCCTTTATCATTATTATGCATTTGTGGTTTTGGATCAAAAAATACAAAGGAGGTGCTCCCTTAATTTTTTTAAAAGACAAAAAACGTTTTCAAACTAGAAAATTTCACTTGCATTTTCATGTTCCTTTTCTATGCATTAAGAAAACTTGATTTCATTATACCTTTATTTCAAAACTTCACCTCCTTTATTTTCTTAAAAAGATTTAGATTTCTGGATTTCAGCTTACTTGAATTACGTTACGCCTTTAGACGTTGCGTGATTTAAGTGCTGGTCACGAGCTAATATTTCGGGTCGTGACAATAGCTCTCCTTATTCAGTACACCTTGATGGTACAAAGATGTATAAAGATCTGCGGCAACATTATTGGTGGCATGTAATGAAGCGTAAAATAGCCAGAAGCGTCGCTAAATGTTTGGTGTGTCAGCAGGTAAAATTTGAACATCACAGGATTGCTAGTTTACTTCAACCGTTACCTATTTCAGAATGGAAGTGGCAACACATCACCATGGACTTCGTGACTACTCTTCCTCGCAGTACGAAAGGTAACGATGTGGTATAGGTTATCCTGGATCGACTCACAAAGTCGGCTCACTTTATTCCCTTTCGAGTTGGCCAATTTACCGAGACATTAGCAAAGAAGTAGATGGAGGTAAGTTTGAATCTAAGTAGGATTTAACTCTTGCAGTAGATCGTGAGATTACATGGAGTACTGATTTGCATTGTCTCCGATCATGACACCAGATTTCGATCGCAATTTTAGCAGAGTCTATAAGCTAGCTTGGGAACGAGTCTGAACTTCAACACAGCATACCATCCACAAACAGATGGACAGTCTGAGCGAACGATTCAGATACTTGAAGACAAGCTAAGATCTTGTATGCTAGATTTCAGAGGATCATGATAAGATCGCCTACATCTTGTGGAGTTTGGATACAACAACAGCTACCAAGCAAGTTTTGGAATGGCACCCTTTACAGCTTTATATGGAAGGAAGTGTCGTTCACCATTAAGTTGGGACGACATCGGAGATAGAGAACTCTTTAGATCTGAGATGATAGTAGCAACAGTAGATGTGGTTCGCACTATCAGGAAAAAATGCGCATAGCCTAAAACCGATAGAAGCACTGGGCTGATGCAAAGCGCCTTCACTTGGAGTTCCAACCGAAAGATCGTTTCTTTTGTAAGATCTCACCAAACCGTAGAGTGATTCGCTTTGGAAGGCGGGGTAAGCTAAGTCTGAGATACATTGGACCGTTCGACATACTCGAACGAGTCAGATAAGTGGCTTATCGCTTGGCACTTCCACCCTCATTGGAAGGAGTGCACAATGTGTTCCACACATCCCAACTCAGAAGGTATGTAAGTGACTCCAGTCACATTCTTGATCACTCCGAGCTCACTGTACAGACGAACCTATCTTGTGAGTAACAACCCGTTGAAATCCTGGACAGAAAGGTGAAATCATTTCGGAACAAGAAAGTAAACTTAATTCGGGTGATGTGGAGAAAAGACACACCAGGAGAATCGGCGTGGGAAAGAGAAGATGATATGCGTGCAAGATACCCTCTCTTATTTGTAAGTTAGTCCTTAAAATAATTGTAAATTTCAAGGACGAAATTTTTGTAAGGAGGTTAGAATGTAATGGCTCTGTTTTAATGTACAGAAAATTTGTTTAAAAGTTAATGTATAAATGGAGTATTTGCAATCCTGTATATGCTTTAAATATTTAATTTGCTTTTGAACAGCAAAAAAGCACTTATAGCTCATTGGTAAAGCCTTACACTGCTGTGATATAGCCCTGTGTTCAAATCCCCCCAGCCACATATTATTTTTAATGATTTTTCTTTTAAACTTTTAGAAGCCAAAAGTTTATACGTGCAATACATGTAAAAATGAAAAGTCAAATTAAACAAACATGTGGAAAATGCTATATGAAACGACTAAGACACGTGGCCAAGATCCAAGCCTCTACACCCTACTTTGGACCAGCGAGATTTCTTTTGGGGCCAGTGTCGCCGGTCTAAACTGTACCAAATACCTCTAATTTTTTCCCCTAGTCTCTTGGCCTCCCCCCTTAACTCCCATTTTGTTTGATTACTCTGCAATTATCCAGAGAGTGTAATTTCACTCTTTAATTCTAATTTTAATACATTTTTAATTCTCTTTTCACTCACAAAACCCTAATTCTATCTATAAATATCCCGCTACACTTTGGCCCTCCTCATTCTGAAATCCATTGCCAAAACTCTCTAAAATTCCTAAGTTCAAAAGTTATACAAGTTGAGTTAGCCAACGTCAAAGTTCCGGCGAAGTTTCGGAAAGAATCCGGGGACGACGCGACTCCACGACACCTTTGAAATATTTCTCTACCTCCCTCCTCTATAATCAATCAGTAAGTCCTCTCACCCCTTTTCCATTTTTAATCTAAAACAACCTCTTTTCAAAACACGTCGGAAGTGGAGATATTCCGACTTCCAATTCTCTTTTCTTTAAAACTTCAACTTTTCTTAAACAACAAATTTACCATCTTTTCATATATTATTTAGCAACCATAAAACTACAATTTGACTAAGTTTCAATTCCAAATTTAATGTTAAACAAATTCTATTTCACTTTTTTGGTAAAATACCATCAAGTTTACATACGACATTACTTTATCGTTTTGCTCATTATACCTTTAGAAATTTCACGAGGTAATGACCCACCTCATCACAACACTCATCTTGATATAGCACGATGGCTTTTGTAACAATTTTTGTGGGACAAAACACAGTTTACATTAAAATACCTTAAACTATCAAAACCCGTATTCTTTAAATTGTTTTAATTAATTCCTTACAAATAAGCCTCTACAACCCATTTTGGAGAACCCGATCGGGATAGTGCGGGTTATCGCACGTCCTTGGGACTAATAGAGCGAGATACAGACCTCCTCACGGAGCATTCGATCTCGATGGAATTTTTATTATAATTTTTAAGAAAATGTGATTTCTATTTAATAAATAAATTATATTTTTATAATTATATATATATATATATATATTATAAAAATATCAATTTTAAATATAATATATATTCCATGTTTTCTAATCAAAAGAAAAGAATCACAAAAGATCATGAAAATACTATCACATTCAATACATGTCAAATTACAAGAAAATATCATATACTATTCAAAATTAGATTTATATCCACTAGAATATTTCATTTTATAAAAATTACAACTATGAAACCCTAAAAACGATAAATAAATACTTGAGGTTTATTTTGAAAATATATCAAAACTATTTTTCATAAAACCCTCTCAAGTTATATTAATTTACAATAAAGACCCTAGTAAATATAGGTTTAAACAGAACCGGTTCTCTTGAGCCTCAGGGAGCCGGAGAATATGAGTGCTTGCCTATCTAAGGTAGACAACCTAAAAACGGTGTTATCAATACGGTAATTGTCTAAGAAAAAGACACAAATCATGTTGTCCATGTGCAGCAGTTACCGATAACATCAAAACTAATTCAGGACTTCAATTATGTTTAAGTGTCTGACTCAGGCAGAGTCTCAGTCTAATTTGAAATCAATCAATCTATTCTTGAATATGATTCAAGTATAACTCCTTTTCAACATGAATCCATTTATACCAGAATTCAATCTATATCAACATGAACAAGATTTCACCGAACCATAGATATACATTTGACTGGTCTACATGACTATCCGTCTATATCCTTTCCATTTACATGAACTACTAATATTATGGTTTTGGCAAGTCGTACATCTATTAAACAAAACAATATACATCAATACATAATACATTACGTAGTTTTAAAAGGGTAGACTGGTACGGATGTTTTAGAAGTGGCACGAGATGGTCACGTTAATACACCTAACCTAAATATCCATTATTATTGTTTCGTGGCTTAACGGTTCCTTATGCTCCGTATACCTTAGTCCACAAAATAGTTGGACTCCTCTCGTATACACTGGCATATTCGGTACCAAGCTACAAACAACTGCGTTAACATAACAAACTCACAATACACCAGTTATATTCTCATATCTGTCTATTCAACAGTTTATTCTATTCTTACTTTTCTTTGGGACTTACCGAGCGATTGTTCGCTGACGACATTCCTTCTCTCTTCTTTCTTTGGAATGCTGTCAGGTGGATTCGACTCACTGGAGATAGAACCCAATTCAGAGGACTTGGATCAGTTCAGCGAGGACCCCGATCTTTAGACTCTTGTATATACTTTATATTCATGTTCATGTCATTGTTTATGCATTGATTTCATCGTTGTATTTACTTTTCAGTTGTATTGTAAAGAAATGTTTAATAAATAAAAGTTGTTGTTCATTTACATTTCATGTTTTCTTATGTATATTTACATTATATTGCCTAGTTACGCTTAGCGTGTTTACTTCTGAGTAAATACGTAGCGGGCCTCATCGCGTCGCCTTGCCCGTATACTGGGAAGTGGGGAGTGACATTTGTCGTTGCTCGTTGAACAATGGTGGCTTAAAAGAAAGGTTTAGATCCCTATCATTTAAGGCTTTTTCAATCTTCATGAGTCATAAAGATCTCACAAAGTTATTTTCTCACTATGAGTCTAGAGGATCTTACAGGTGTGTTTTCTCCTTAGGAGTCGTGAAGCCTCCTAAGAAGATTTTCTCTTGTAAGCCGTAAGGATTTTATAAAAGTGTTTTCTTCTTGCAAGTTGAGAGGATCTCGCAAGTACCATTCACAATGTTGGGGGTATCGCCCGACTATGGTAGGACTTTGTTGAAACATACTTTTTATGTGCCTGTGGATTGTATACAAAAGTCAGGTTCGACTTGTAGGGCAGTTTCTTTCTTTTCACGAGTTTGCGTCCTTTCGGGTTTTCACAAACTCGTGGGCAGTCCTGCTGTTTTTACTCACGGAGCCCTTTAGGGTTTTCATCCGTGTCCATCTTGCTTATGGACATACCTTTTTTTAACGCATCGTTCTCCTCATGGGTCGTGAGGATCTATGAGTGGGTCTTCTCTAGTCCTTGCGGTATCTTGGTTGGTGTAACAACTCCAATTTCAATATACAGAAAATTGTTTAAAAGTTAATATACAATTGGGGTATTTGCAAATCCTGTGAATACTATAAGAATTTGTTTTGCTTTTGAACAGCAAGAAAGAGCTTGTAGCTCACTAGTAAAGCCTTGCACTGCTGAGACAAAGCACCTGAGTTCAAATCACCCCAGCCACATTATCTTTTTATTTTAATTTTTTAATCTTTTAGAAGCCCAAGGGTTTTCACGTGCACAACACATAATATTTTATGTTACAGAATATTTAAACATGTGCACTGAAGAATACCAAACGACCCCGACACGTGGCCTAAACCCTAACCCCCTCCGTCAGTAAAGACCCGGCAAGATGAAGCAAAAGCACGGCGCCGCCGGTCTAAACCGACGGTATTGCCCCCATATTTAAATCCTTGCAACCTTTGGCCTACCCCACTAACCTCATATTGCTTGTTTACTCTGAATTTATCCAGAGTGCAATAAAATGCCCTTTTAATCCAATTTTAATGCATTTCTTTCATCCCCTAAACCCTAATCTCCCCCAATAAATACCACACTCTATTTTCACCCATCCTTACTCAGAATTCTATTACAAAAACTATACAAAATTCTCAAGTCCTTTAGTGTACAAGTGGAGTTAGCAAAACAGTGAAGTTCCGGCGACGATCCAAGGAGTTTCCGGCAACGAAACGACATACCGGCGCTTCCCACTTCTCCCCTCTTCTCCCCTCTACCTTAAAAGCCATTAAGTCCCCCTCCCCCACTCATTCTCTAATCTAAAAACTTTAAATTCGAAAACTCGACGGAAGCGAAGTTAATCCGACTTCCGATTCGTTTTTCTTTAAAACGTTACTTTTCTTAATCAATTAAATTCCATACTCTCACAAATTGTTTAACAAATATTAACCAACATATTAAAATAAGTTTCATATCAAAATGATTTTTATTGCAATTTTTATCGTAGTTTTACAGTAAAATACTACAAACTTCATTCCCGATATAAAACGACATAATACCAGTTTTACCTGTAAATAGTTCATGAGGTAATGACCCACCTCATCACAACACACATCTCTAATATAGCACGATGGAAGTTTAGGAACATAGTTATGGGATAAAACGACTTTACAAATAAATACCTTTAACTTACAAAACCATTTCTATAAAAAGATGTATGCACCTCTACAACCCATTTTTGGGGACCCCGTTCAGGATGGTGCGGATTATCGCACATTCTCGAGCCTAGTAGAGCGAGATGTAGACCTCCTCACGGAGCATACGATCACGAAAGATTTTTAATACATTTTTCTTTAGAAAATGTGATTTTCTATTATAAATAAAACTTATATTTTTAATAAATAAATATATATGTAATTAATATCAAAATATCTATTTTTTAATATTTTTAATATTTCACATTTCCAAAATTCAAGAAAAATATCCCATTTATAAGAAAATACCATACAATTCCAATATTTCAAATAAATACCTTATACTTTAAAAACTAGGTCTTATTCACTAGAAATTTCACATTGAATAAAAGTAACATCTATGAAAACTCTAAAGACGATAATTAAATACTTGAGGTGTATTTTAAAAATATAACAAAACTATTTTTCATAAAACCCCCTCAAGTTATACTAAATTACAATAAGGATTCTAGTAAACATAGGTGTGAGCGGAACCAGTCTCTTGAGCCTCAGGGAGCCAGAAATATGGGTGCTTGCCTATTTAAGGTAGACAATCTAATAAACGGTGTTATCAACACGGTAATTGTTTTTGAAAAAAGACACAAATCCTGCCGTTCATATGTAGCAGTTACCGATAACATCAAAACTAATTCAGAACTTCAATTTCTTTTCAAAAGTCTAACTCAGACTGAGTCTCAATATAATCAATCTGACTTGAATATGATTCGAGTATAAATTACAATTCAATATTTAACATGAATTCATATATTCAATCTATACAACTTAACTGAACCGAACCATGGATATACTCCATCTACATGTCCATTCATTACATCCGTACTATTACTGATATCATGATTTCGGCAAGTCATCCATCTATATACAATATACAATAAAACAACACAACAATACAATCAAGACATCGCGGGGTTTGCAAGGGATAGATTGGTACAGAAGGTGTTAGAAGTGTCACGAGACTGTAACAATAATACACCTAACCTGAATATACATTGTCGTTGTACCGTGGCTGAACGGTTCCTTGTGCTCCGTATACCTTAGTCTCCGGAATAGTGGGACTCCTCTCGTATACACTGGCATTTTCTGTACTAAACTACAAACAACAGCGTTAACACTATAATCAAACATTATAAAATATTTCTCTTTCTTTCTATTCTATCTCTACTCACTTTTGGGACTTACCGAGCGATTTGTTCTCTGACGACATTCTCTTTCTTCTTCTTTGGAATGTCGTTAGGTGATCGGATTCACTGGAGATCGAGCCCAGCAGCGAGGACTTGAACCAGTTTACTGAAGATCCCGAGCTTTAGTTTCACTTGTACATTTCATTTACATTTCTGTTATGCCACTGTTTAGGCATTTCTTTCATTCTATGTATTTACCTTTTCAGATGTATTGTAAAAAGAATGTTAATAAATAAAATTGTTATTTCTTTTACATTCTTGTCTCTTATGTATACGAACTTATATTGCTTAGATACGCTTAGTGCCACGCCCTGCTTCCCAGAGTACGCTAAGGCAGGCACGTGACATAGCCAACCATGTTACCTGTGGATAGGAATTATCCTTCCACAGTTACATTACGGCTATAGAGATATCAAGAACAATAATAAAACTATCTAGCACATATCCATAAGCCAAAATAAAATGAGTCAAGAATAAATAATGCGGAAGCAAGAGATCCAATACAAGAATAACTAGAATGTATGTCCCATAATGCGGGCTCACATCAGGAATAAAATACTGAAAAGTAAGAGAACTAACTACTAAGGAGTCCTCACTGCTCAGCCTGCTGACTGAAGTACTCCTACTCAGACTGCAGCAAGGGTAAGGAATCTGGGCCATGCAAAACCCAGACGTCAGCGCGTCATAACATCAAGCAATAAAATGTAAACAGGGTAGCAAGATATGCAAGTATAATCATAAGTAGTAAAGCAGGTGTAACAGCAATATAAATCAGGGCAGTGAAAGATAGTGTGCAGTGAGTAATCTAAACTGGTCCATTAGGTTAACTACTCTCAAGTCTTTGAAATCAATTTGATGAATCATCGATGTAACTCAATAGTATCCCGTGCATGCCCGGGACCACGGTCTAAGACTCTCGGGCTGAAACCGAGACGTGCCGCTAGGCACTAAAATAGGAAATATATAAAGACGAACGATGTCAGCAGCAGCATCCCGAGGCTGGCCTAGCCTCTAAAGCTGATCAGTATAAGCAAGCAACTGTCCAGTTACAAGTCAGGTTTCATCATTGATTTCCGCATACCCCCAAGTTAAAAGTGTTCAAATCAGGTATTAAGTGATCTAAAGTTAATGCCAACACATGATCAGGCAGGTATAGGTTTGTCTGGATAGACAACAGGAATGGTCCGTAAGGACAACAGGTCAGGTTTGTTGGTATTAGACACAAGATCAGGTAACAGGTAAAGCCATGGTATATCAGGTCAAGTCAAGTAATGTATATAGGTGTCATGTCATGACAAGAGGTGCACGGTACCATGTCGAGTCAAATAATAGGTGTAGCAAGTCAAGTCAGGGTGTACAAGATATCAGGCGGGTGCTCATAATCAACTAGCATAAGCATGTGTATACATCACAACCATGGGTACTAATAGAACAATAAACTGGAACATGTAATATGAAAAGCAAATAGGTGCAGATTAAACTACTTGGATGTACGGTTATCAGTTTGAGTTTAAGGGATGGTTTCATCATTACATGAATGCAGTATAGCAAATATGGATGCTAAAATCATGTTAATATGTACAACATAATCTAGAGATGCAATTGAATATGAATTAGGATAGAAGTATGCAAACGGTCATCCGATAGGGTATAAACTATAAAAGGGGTATTATGGCTATGCAGCAATTGTTATTACGTGATTTAACATACAGATGGGGTTACTATGTATAGTAAACTAAAATGCAGCGGGTATGTTTCGAGCTAGAAATCTAAAATGATATAACGTGACATCGAAATGTAAAAATGGAAATTATGGTATTAAATTTAAACTACAGGTTTAATGTGTATTCAAATGTGTATATAATAAATCAAATAGCATGTAGCAAGTTTTACTTGCCTCGACGGATTCAAGAAACGGTAAACGGAATGTCTCACGTCGACTATAAAAGTTGCGACGCGCGCACGGTACACGGAAAGAGTCCAAACGACGCACGATGGGATCACACGGGTCAGATATCCTCACTGAGTCGTCGGGATCGTCGTCGGCATAGTCGGATTCCGGCAAACCAATCACAGTGAACATGAGAAATAATGTATAAAGAAAGAGAAGAAAGAATGGAGAGAAAGAATGGAAGAAGGGAAACGTGAGAGAGAGCTTACCGTAGATGCATTCTGTGGCTGCAGAGGAGAGGGTGAACGGCGGTGAATGGAGCTCCGGCTGTGAGGGTTTGGGGTATGGATTAGGTTTAGGATCTGGGGTCGGTTTTGGGTGCAGGGCTGGTGTCGGGGTATTAGTGAAGGGATGATGTAGAGGAGAGGAAGGAAATGAGATGGTGATGATGGTGGGTGTGAGGCTAGGGTCGTCGACGACGACCGGAGACGTTGGGCTCTAGGGTTCTGTGGGTGTGTGCAGGGTGCAGCAGCCTCGGGGAGAAGAAAGAGAAGAAGAAGATGGAGAGGAGGAGGAGAGGAGATGACGAGGCTCGATTGGTATTGAGGATATGAGGGAGTTAGGGTTCGAGGAAGGCGATGAGGAGTTGGGGTTCTCGTGGCGAGGGCTGAAGCGTTTTATAAAAACAGAAGTAGAAGGAGAAGATAGAAGGGAGGTGAGGGGATCGCGGGGGCGGTGACGGGATCTTCGTGCACCGCGATAGGAGAGAGAGAGGGACGCGAGATGAAAGAGATATAGAGAAAACGAGAGGAGAGAGAAAGAAGAGGAGAGACAGAATTGTTTGTTAGCGGGGATGAGAGAGAAAGAGAAAGAGAGAAGGAGAAAAGGAAA